>OY978106.1:0-1207977 GCA_963854735.1 Marvania coccoides
CTAAACCCTAAACCCTAAACCCTAAACCCTAAACCCTAAACCCTAAACCCTAAACCCTAAACCCTAAACCCTAAACCCTAAACCCTAAACCCTAAACCCTAAACCCTAAACCCTAAACCCTAAACCCTAAACCCTAAACCCTAAACCCTAAACCCTAAACCCTAAACCCTAAACCCTAAACCCTAAACCCTAAAACCTAAACCCTAAACCCTAAACCCTAAAACCCTAAACCCTAAAACCTAAAACCTAAAACCTAAAACCTAAAACCTAAAAACTAAACCCTAAAACCTAAAACCTAAAACCTAAAACCTAAACCCTAACCCTAAAAACCTAAAACCCTAAAAACCTAAAAACCTAAACCCTAAACCCTAAATTGATAATTTCAGCACCGTCGATAATAAGAAAACGTGCTCCTCCCAGCTAGTATTTAATCAAATCCCCATCAAACGAACATACGATGCTGCGCGCTTGGAGCCTCCAGCTCGATCGAATTTTACACAGCGCCCAGGCGAGGGCGCCCGAAAACACGGCGGCGGCGGAGAATTTTCGACAGTCCCGCCCAGCGCCGGCGCTGCAATTTCCTACACGCCGCTCGTGCTCCCACCTCATAAGCAGCCTCTTGCGCAGTGGAATGCTGCTCTCCAGAAAAAATCAGCACCCCATTTGCAGCAGCAAAAAAGCACCCACAAAAAAACGGGCGCAATCGAAATTTAGACAGCGCCCGGGCGGGGGCTATACTTTATTCGTGCACCAAATTGTATATGTTCGCGGTTGACTGTTCTCCCGTTTCACCCCTTTGAAATAATTATATTATGTTTTTAAATAATAATGTGGTTCCTGCATTTCAAAGATAAAAGAGCCGAATCCGAGTATGCAAACTACACCACACGAAGCAGAGCGCGAACTGATTTTTACGGCGTGTCGCTGAATTCACTCACATGGATTGCGGGGTGCGTGGGGGCCACTTTTTTTTTTTTTTTTTTTTTTTTTTTTTATTATAATTGGGTTTCGCCAAACTAAACTGGTTGGATGAAAACATGATGGGTGTAGCTGTTTTAAATGGGGCTTATCGCGCATTCAACACCGCCACCCTGCCATCATGTGTCTCTGTGTCTCACCGCTTTCGTCCATCGCTCCCACACCTTCTCAGAATGGTCATTGGTATGGTGAAGAATTCCCCCAAGGTCATCGTCACTCTCGCCGATCCAGCTTGCAGAGCGCTGTGCATCGCAGCAGTGGGTGCTGTGGTCGCGAGCCTCAGCTACAGCCCATCTCAGTTGTACAACAAGCACCGCCAACCGATTGCCTTTGCCTGGCGCGTCAGTACAATCTTCTGGAACTGCTACCTGGAGGTAAGCAGACGCAGAGGCAAATTTGCTACTACCACACGCATCCCAAAATTCTATTCGTTTGTCTCTTCCCACATGCCCCCTTCTTTGTTCACCCCTCCTCCTTCGTTGCAGGTGTGGCTCATCTCGCCCGACCTCTCCCCCAAGCAGCCTATTCTGACCCTCATTTCTAGCACATCCATCATGGCAAACCTGTTCTCCAGCATCGTGCTGCCGTTGCCGCTGTCCCAGTCGTTCATGTTCAACATTTTCGTGGCTGCAGCCCACTTCCGGCATGAAGTCAGCGCCTGCAGAATGCTGCCAGCCCTCAAGCTGGCGACTGGCAAGCACATGAAACTGTTTCCTACGGACTTTATGGATACGCTGTGGGGCGGCATACCCCCTGTGATGCTGCCGTTCATCCGCCCCTCAGAATTGCTGACTTCGTGCCAGCAGTGCTTGCTGGTGTTTGTGGCGGCAGAGATTGCGTCGATTGCTCTTTCATTTTGGGCGGTTCGATGCCTTGAGGCCAAATCTCGCCTTCATTTTTTGGAAAACGGCCCTCTCCGACGCTCGTCACTCCGCAGGGCAATGGTGAACCTGAGGTACGAAAGCCCGCTCATCAGCGGGGTGAGAGTCTTCATAGCGATGTTCACGACTATCCTAATTGTGTGGGGTATTGCCATTGCTGCGCACCCCATGTGGAAGTAGTGATTTTTTTCATTTTCCTTTCCTTCCCTCAAACAAACTGTCGCTGTATGGCTCGCTCTTTCAATTGCTTTACCAGTACACGGTTTTACATTTTATTGTACTGCTGTCACCATCTATATACGGATGCTCCATTTTGTCTGTCCACTGCCTTTTATTTGTTTCTTCCAAGCCAACGATGTTTTTATTTCCGTATTTTTATTTCTGTGCCCACAAATGTTGAACCTTATTTGACTCATAGCTTACGCTTTTATTATTAGGAACTGCTGAATATTGATTGTATCTCGTGTCCTCAAATACCATTTTCCCCATGACATTGGATTTTAATGTTGTTCAACCCTTTTGGTTACCCTAACAATAAATAATCTTCGACTTGCTGTTGTTATACATCTAGATCTTCCTCGCAACCTTTTTCTTTTCCATCTATAATTGGGATTCTCAACCTGTCGACCTGCCGCCGCTCTGTCTCCCAGGGGCACTCCCCCGAGGGCAGATTGGGTACCAGAGTTTCTGGTTTGATACACAATGTTCCTGGATTTAGGGTTTCTGCATGTATTATAAATATTCAGTATTAGAACTATTCAGTACGGCAGTATTAGAACATACCAAGTTAGAGATAGTGTCGTATATACGTGATGAATGCTGTCATTTTGTCCTTGGCACTGATGTTCTGCATGCAATATAACAAACCCAGCGTCGTAGTCCACTCAATATGTCCTTCCTGACCAAGAACGTATGTCTGATTTGCGTCACCATCATTTCATTACATATACACTGCAATTTGCAGCAGCGCCTGCCAAGAAGAAGAAGAAGAGACGTCACGCCAAACGGCAACTGCTACTCTACTCTAAGCATCCAAATACTACACGCAATAATTAATCCTAGAAATCACAGCGCACACGAGCTACTAGCTTCCTATTCCTAGAACGTAATACTGCACTAACTCACTGCTGACTGCCTACAAATTCAAAGGGACGGAGCAGGAAATGCACTACGCATTCCATTTCCTATGATAGTAATGCGTCATTAAGCTTGAGAGATAACGAACGAACTACAGCACCAAAATTAAATAGAATATCATTAAGCTGGGGGGATTTGAGTTTATGTTTAATGTTCCAGATTTCAGAACATGCGGATTGCAGCATGGTGGTGCACAACGTGCAGGTTGCGGAGGCGGCGGGCGGGGCCATAGGGCTGCGGCTTCTCCTCCTCCTCGACAACCTTCTCCACGTTCACGATCTCGTCCACGTCGCCCAAGAGGCCAAAGGCGGTGCGGCCGGCGCTGTTGTCGATGGTGAACAGGCAGGTCTCGCCTGCGCGGGCCTCCAGCACGGAGGCGCCCTTGTTATCAACTATGGTCACCCCCTGCTGGCAGATGTCCTTCAGGGTGGCGCCGGCGTTGGCGGTGACGGTCATGGTGGCACACGCGCCGGGGGCAAAGCCAGCCGCCAGCTCGCCCAGGGCAGCAGAGTCCCACTTGTAGCCGGGGCCCTGGGGCTCGCAGGTGGCCCAGTTGGAGCCGGCGGGGGTGGCCGCCAGGGGGGTCCCCGACTCGATCGCTTCGTTGGTGGTGCGCAGCTGGAACGCAGACAGAGGCGCGCAGGCGGGGTCGGCAGAGTCGCAGGTCGCATTGAAGGCGCACACCTTGAACTCAAAGACGGTGTTGTCGCCGGCGGTGGCGGTGTAGGATACCGAGTAGGGGAAGTCCTTGCCGGCCTTTGTCAGCTCGTACTTGTACGCGTCGGGGTTGCACACCTCGGCCAGGCACAGCGGCTCGGCGCGGCAGGTCACCTCATCGGAGGACTGGTTGCCGGTGATGGTGACGGGGGCCACCGCCAGGGGAGGGTCCTGCTTGAGGGAGCGGCCCAGGGCGGCGCCCAGGCAAGACGCCAACACAAGACAGAGGAGGGGTTTCTGCGTGAAGAGAAGAGGGGCGAGTATAGTGAACTGCGTGCATACAGGCCGCAGCTGGGGAGGAGCAGAATAAAGGGCATGCATAACGTACCTGGAAGCTCATTATTGGAATGGTGGTGGTTGAGGAAGACACAAGAGTTGGAACGGGAGGGGGGGGGGGGGGGGGGCTGCATGCAGAAACGGCAGATCAGGGGTGGTCACATACATCATAACGACGGTGTTTATTGTGTTGCTGGCACAGCACAACCCCCCCAAAAAATCGATCGAATGAGTACAGCGATGCCCCTGCCACCGCCGGTGCGCCCTCGCATCACCGGGCTGCGGCTGCAACATACTGCCACAGCTGATGCGCGGCTGTTGCGGAAGAGTGGCTGCCAGAAATAAATGGTCCAAAAACTTTTGGGGTTGTTATAAATTAATGTTAACCGCAGAACGCGTTTCGCCTACCTGCGTGGTTTGCTGCTGCTGGGGGGTTTTACAAGTAGTAACAAAGTACTCAATTATAAAGAATTTAAGTTTGCGGTGAGAGTTTTTCAAGCGGTTGGGTGCAGCGAAAAATCAAATTAAAATTCCGCCGAAAATGGCGCGGCGTAGTGTGCAATATTCGCCCAAAAGCGTGCTCAAGGAGGCACCGCCACGAGGTATGCTGCGGTTGGATAGCGTCCATGTGGACGGCACCATGCTGCGTACACGCGACGTGCTCGGAATTTTGTTGTTAGTTTTTTCTTCTTGTGCTTGATCTTGGTGTTGACAGCTGAGTGATCAGCAGCGAAGGCCAGGACACCATTACGTGCAGTGCAGACAGGGATGTAGAGCCAGTCAGGGAGTGGACAACGACAACAAAGGCATAATCGGGCCCATGCACCTGAACTGGGTGGGTTTTAGAGTGCTTGCTTACAACGCTTCAAAAGTATAAAATTACAAAGTGATGATTCGCAATGAAGCCATGTTCATTTTCAAAAAGAATCGCAGAATGAATGAAAGAATGAAGTAGTAGTACACGTACGAAAAATATATTGGTCGAAAAGGGGAAGACAAATGAATAATTTAAACTACTATTACGCAGTTGCTGGAATTGTGGCCGTGTATGCCGGCTTCAAGCCATTCTCCAGGGTGTAGAAGCTGACGCGCAGCGCCTGCTGCGTCACCTTCACTGCCGCAAACCCACTCGACGGGAACTGCCATTGAGACGCCACGCTTGTGTTGAAACCGCGGTCGCAGTCGGACCCTCCCCCGCTGACAAAATAGTTCAGCCCGCCCATCTCTGGAATGTGGAGGTGCTCCAGGTTGTGGTCGTGCCCGCTAAAGTACACGCGCGCACCGTGACGCTGCATCAGCGGCTCAAAGTGGCGCATGATCTCGGTGTTGTTGCCGTGCTCGCCGTTGCTGCGGGGAGGGTGGTGCCCCACCATCACCTTCCACCGCGCTGTGGACGCCGCCAGCCTCGCCTCCACCTCCCTCAGCTGGGCGTCCCAGTCCTGCTGAAAAATGCCGCCGTCGTACTTGGCCCAGCTGGCGTTCTGCACAATGTCCGCGATAAATGGGCTGGTGTCCACGAAAAACACCTCCAACAGCCCGCCGCCAAACTGCATCGTGTGCGACCGAGCGCAGTGCCACCGCCAGTCGCGCCGAGTCAGGGCAACCCCAAGCTGCGGGAAAAACGGATGTATTTTAAAGGCAGCCACGTGCATGGATAAATAAACTAGCTGTAGAACTTTTCTTACCTGGTGCATGGGGCTGCGGGCGCACGGCCGGCTCGCATCGTTTTCGCAGTACTCAAAGCCGTCGCCGTAGTCGTGGTTGCCCAGCACCGCGTACCATGGCACTTGCAGCCTGTACACTGAAGAAAACGAGCGGTGGAAGAGCGCATCGGCGGAGGAGTTGAGCCCGTTTGGGTAGAAGTTGTCTCCTGTGCTGATCACAAAACTGGGGTGCAGGGCGGCAGCCTTGCGGTCCATCAGCTGCGCCACTCTGGACTGGTTCAGCGTGTTTTCTCGCCCCCAGTCGCCAATCTGTGTGGATGCAAAGAGGGAAGGAAGAAGACGGGGGCGCTCAGAACGAGAATGTCGGCAGACAGCAGAAACTCGCAGCCCCTCGACCTAAAAAGAAAGGGGTCCCCCCCCCCCCCCCCTTTCGTGTACCGTTTATAATACGTAAAACTCAGTCTGGTGATCCCTCTCTCCAATAGTATACAGCAACTCACCACAAAGAACGACACCTGGTGCGTTGCCGACCCTCCCGCGGTGGCAGCAAAAATCACAAGAATGGTGGCCAGGCTGCAAAATGCCAAAGAGAACGCCACCGTGCCCTTGACGCACGACCCAGACCCTGGGGATGAACAAAGGGAATCAGTTTAGTTTGAACCACAGCCACCGTCGGAAATTAAAAAAGACTGCCACGTTGATGAATGCGCACCTTGCCAAGCTGTCGTGATCCATTCAACCACGCCCCCATTTCCTGTATTTTCTCGAGAGTCCTCAAGGTCCAGAGCGGAGGGTGTAGGCCTCGGTGAGAACTGCGATCCTGCTCCAGTCAGAGGCACCACCTCGCAGTCTAGCGCGGCCATTCTCACCGAATCAATACGGACATTTCAATATAAAGTGTGTGACCCAGATCAAAGCGAAGAGAGGCTGAAAAATTTGAAAGAAAAAAATGAAATTTCCTTGTGTGAGTGTGCCTAGATATTCATTTCAAATCCAAAAGGTATTATTTAAACAATTGGATCTCCTGCTGGTTCTGTCTAACCCTCACAGGGCTAGGGTGCCCTTCCTCCGACCGCCACTTTCAGCATTTCAAATTTTTTTTCTCGAGTAAAAAGGTGTGGCAAACGGGGCGATGGCAGCCGGCTCCAAGCCAGCAGCCGCGCCAGATACGGAGCGAAGGTGAGCGCTGTCAAAGGGGGGTCGCCCTGACTGTATGTACCTGATGATGTGTTCAGGGTTTTTAAATTGGTGTCCCACCGCCCCTCTTTCTGACACACAGGCTCAAGGCAGCTGAAGGCAAACTCGCCACCCTCACGGCCATCAACAGCGCTCTCCAAGCTGAGAATGACAAGCTGCGGCGCACGCTGGAGAAGGAAAAGGCCCGAGCGCCCTCCTCCGCCACCGGTAGGATTATTTTTGAACGCAATTTTGTAAAAATCGTCGAATTATACTTTAAACTCGCTTTTTAAAACTCCCAACACAGATGCCGAGATCGAGGAGCTCACGGAGGAGTTTGCCCGGCGGCTGGCTGGTGCCGAGCGTCAGGTGATGGCTGCCCAGGAGGAGCGCGAGACGCTGCGTGCCCAGCTGCGCGCTGCCACCCAGGGAGGCACCGTGACGGAGGCCAAGATCAAGGAAAAGGACGAGTACATCGAGGCGCTGCAGGCGGAGGGCGTGAAGCTGGCCAAGAAGAACGGCGAGTTGGAGACGTCAGCGCGCCGCGCAAGGACAGCGCTGAGAGACGTGGAGGCGGGGCGAGACCGGCTGGCGGCCCAGGTGGCCAAGGCGGAGGCTGCGCTGGTAGAGGAGCAGGAGCGCGCAGACGCCCTGGAGGCCGAGCTTGAGGAGGCCCAAGAAGAAAAGACGAGGGAGGTTGACGCAGCACGCGCGGCAGCAGAAAGCGAGGTGGCGGCGGCGAGGGCCGAGGCGAGCAAGCGGCTGGCCCAGTCCCAGGAGCAGACGCAGCGGGAGAGCAGCGAGGCGCTTGCCGCTGCGCTTGAGCGTGAGGCCACTCTGAGTCACACGCTGACGGAGATGCGGGCGGCCATGGAGGACGCGGCAGGGGCTGCTGCCGATCGGGAGGCGATGCTGCGAGACGAGGCCAGCTCGCTGGAGCGCCGCGTGCGCGAGCTTGAGTCTGTGAATCACTCGCTGCAGGGCCGCGCTGGCGACGCGTCAGGCCCGCTGCTGCGCCAGCTGGAGGCCATGTCTTCGGCCCTGGTGGGCCAGCAGCAGGCTGCGGAGGAGGCTGAGGCGCGGCTGAGCGGCCAAGTGGCTCAGCTGCGCCATGAGGTGGCAGCAGCGGCAGAGGCGGAGCAAGAGGCAGCCAGGAGGGCAGCAGCGCTGGAGGCCGAGGTGGTGGCTGTGAGGGCGGCGCAGGACACGGTGACAGCAGCATCTCTAGAGGATCAGGCGGAGCTCGAGGCGCAGCGGCGGCACGCTGCTGAGCTGGAGAGCCAACTGGCAGAAAGCAGGCGACGGCTGGCTGCGGTGGCTGCCAGCCTCGAGCGCCAGGCCGCGGAGCACGCGGCAGAGCGGCAGCGGCTGCAGGAGGCGTTGTGGGAGGCCGAGGAGTCACTGCGAGGGGAGGCGCTGCAGCGGCACGACCTCGAGCGGAAACTGTCTGCAGCTGAGGCGTCTACCTCTACTCCTACGCCCGCCGCGCCGGCCTCGCCACCAGAGGCGGAAATTGCGCCTGCTGCACAACCGGCGATACGAAGCAGGGCAGATCCGCCAGAGGACGAGCTGGATGCGGTGGTGCGCGGCATGGGTGGCATGACGGGGCTGACAGCGCATGGAGCAGCAGCAGACGCCCACCGGCTGCCCCTCTTGATGCAGCAGCTGCGCTTGGCAGAGGCAGCGCGCGACGCCTCCAGCGAGCAGCTTGTGCGTGCGCTGTCGTCGGTGGAGGCCATCAAAGCAGACGCAGCGCGCGCTGATGCGCTCAAAGCTGAGCTTGCGGACGCACAGCGGCGGCTGAACGTTGCTCTGGAGGTCCTGGGCGAGCGGAACGAGGCAATCGACGCGCTGGAGGAGGACATCAGAGAGATGAAGGCCATCTTCCACGAACAGCTGGGGGTGGCTGTGGACCAGCTGGCAGCTGCCAGAGCGCAGCTGTTGGAAGCAGCTAGGCAACAAAACTATGGATGAATAATTAGAACTGTTGGTGGATTTTAAAAAAACTCCTATTTCATAAACTTATGTATTACATAAGTTAGGCCTACTAAACTTAAAAAGAAAACTGCATTAAATGCAGTTTTCTTCATCGACGCAAACTACCACATCCAAGAACGTCGATATGACAAAAACAAAGCATGCATTCACTTGGCTAGTTTTAACATAATTCTTCTCACAATGTGGAAAAAGACCAACCCGTGGCAGCGGCACAGACTGCTTGCTGTGCTGGCTGGCTGCTTTGTAGCACAACAACAACTATAGTAGTTTTATTGCGTCTTGAATATGCATATCTGTTACAACAGCTTAAAGAAGGGCAAAGCCGGTTCATTTTTCAAAATCACAGCCAAAGAAGAAGAGGAGAGGGGTAAACCGTAAAATTTAGTTAGTCAGTTAAAGAAGAGAAGACGAAAAAAGAAAATTCAAATCAGTCAGAGTCCACCCCGCCGCCCTGCAAGATCCCACCAGCGTCCTCCAGCTCGTTGGGGTGCAGCATGCCCGGGATCTTGGCCATTCTGGCCTTTTCTGTGTCCCGCGCTGCCGCCACCTCTTCGGAGAACAGGTCGGCGTTGTTCTGGTCCGCAAACTGGTTGGACTGCACCAGAAAGTCTCGGAGGTGCTGCTTGAAGGTGGACGCCTCCTTGAGGTCCATCATCCCCATCACCGTCGCCTGCACTTGCTGCGGCCGCAGGTTGGGGAAGCTGGTGGACAGCAGCTCGGCCACGTGCGCCTGCACAAATGCCGCGTTGGAGGGGTAGGCTGCGGGGCCCAGCGCGGCCACGTCCCACAGCGGCGCCTTGATGGCGTCCGTCTGCACGATGCCAAACAGGTGGTGCAGGATGCGCGCCTGCAGCTTGAACCCGGGCTTGTGGAAGGTGTCGGTCAGCACCGCAAAGATCTCCGACAGCAGGTGCAGGTAGTAGGCCTGGTGGAAGGCGGTGGCCGCGTCGCTGGCGCCAAACATGAGCAGCATCTCCAGCAGGAGGTTGAGCCCGGTGTCGGCTACGTTGCGCTCGGTGTGGCGGATGGCCCACACCACGGAGTCGATCACCAGCTTGAGCTGGGTGGGGCTCATGGAGAAGAGGGTGCGCGGGCAGTGGTTGGTGATGGCACGCAGCAGCGAGAAGAACTGCAGGCGGTGCTCGGGGTAGTCCTCCATGTTGCGGGTGATCATGCCCAGGGTGCACTCAAACACGGCCTCGAAGATGCGCGGCACCTCGCCCTCCATTTGCCCCTGCAGCCGGTTGATCATCGCCGCAAACAGGCTGAGCACCTCGGCGTCGCGCGCGTCGGGCACGTTGCGCGAGTAGTCGCCCAGCAGCGGGTCCATCATGGCGGGCACGTACTGCGCCGTCACCAGCGCGGGGTCGTCCGCCTTGTCCACAAACGTCTCAATCAGCCGCAGCGTCACCTTCTTCACGCTGCGCATCAGCTTCACCCCCGAGGTCTTGGCCGCGTGGGGCCCGCCCGTGGCCACGGTGGCGGAGATGAGCTCCGAGTACATCTTGTACACCGCCAGCACGTCCACAAACACCAGGTTGAGCTGCGAGATGAAGGGCGCGCCCAGCGAGGAGCACACCGACACGTTGGTCTGCAGGATGTTCTGCACGTTCTTGATCACCTCGGTCTGCTTCAGCACCTCCACGTCCTGCCGCGCCTGCGCGATGATGGACGCCCAGGTGGCGTTGGGCGGGGCCATCAGCCTGGCCAGGTACTCCTCCCGCTTCTTGCCGTCGTGCTCCGCCGAGATCATGATGCCCACCGCCTCGTAAAACATGTGGATCTGGTGCTGCTCCAGGTCCTGGATGGTGGTGGTCAGCCCGGTGAGCAGCTCCGAGATGAAGGGCTCGCTCTCGCCCACCTGCAGCAGCACGAACTTCTTCTTGCACTTGGACACGATCTTGAGGAAGGTCTCGCACGCCATGTCCTAGGGTGGGGAGGGAGGGGAAAGGAGGAGGGGTGAGCCAGTCGTCAAAAACAAGCATTTCAATTATAGGGCGCTGGCGTAACAGAACATTTGAAGAAATGAGCAGCCCTCATCTCCCCCCAATAATAATGACATCACGCATACACACAAACACACACCCCCTGCTCACCTGCACGCCCGGGTGCGTCTCGTGCATGAACTCAAACAGCTTGTTGACCACCGTTTTCAAAAACTTCCAGTGGTTGCGCAGGAACCGGGGGTACTGCCCCACCACGTACATGATGTTGGACGCAATGACCGCCTTGTTGTCCTTGCCCCGCGTGATCTCGCACAGGTTGAGCAGGTCGCGGATGACGGTGACCAGGAACCGGTTCTCCTGCTCCTCAACCATGCTGCCACTGATGGAGCCCACCGCCCAGCACAGCCGGTTCAGCGCCCCCCACCCCCACTCCCGCCCGCTCAGCTGCAGCCTAAGCTTGTCCAGCATCTGGTTCTCCGTGTCCTCGTGGTCTAGATGGCTCAGGTACACCAGCGTCTCGTGCATCGTCTTGTACCGAGCCAGCACGTCGGTATCCTTCATCGTCTCGCGCACCACGTTGCCGTTCTCGTCCTCCACCACGATCACCTCCTCGGGCTTGGCCATGCGCGCAACCATGAGGCCGCGCAGCCGCGACAGCACGCGCGAAAACAGCTCGCGCCGCCCCCGCCCGGGCGCCCCCGGGGCGGCGCCGCCTCCAAACGCAAAGTTCGGCTCTGCTGCAACGCTGGAGTAGACGTCTGGCACGAAGAAGTTCCAGTAGTCCAGGCAGATCTTAAACACTTCATCGTCCTCGACGTACGAAATGTCAACCAGCAGCTCAAGCCCGGCCAGCAGCGCCGCGCGGGCCTCGTCGCCCGCTGCCTCCAGCACCCCGATGTGCGCCCTGAAGAACGCCGTCAAGAAGAGCGCCAGGTGCTGCACAAACGCCTGGTCCTCATCGCTGCCGGCGTTGTACGCGGCAGGCACGTTGGTGCCGGGGGGCAGCAGCGCTGCCAGCTGGGTGGCAAACACCCCATACATGCCCGCAAACTTTGCGTCGTAGTCTGGCCCCACCTGCAGCGCCGCCACCTCCGCCAGGCACTGCAGCGCCAGGTTGCGCAGCGCCGGCTGGGGGAAAAGCCGCAGCAGCGTGTCCACCAGGTTGGACTCGAAGATGTATCCCAGTGGCACCCACGACAGGAACGCGTTGAGCGTGGCCAGCGTGGCCCTGACGAGGTCGGGCCTCTGGCTGGCGCCCAGCACCATCAGGCACAGCTCGTGCACCTGCGCAAACTGGTCGTTGAACGAGCCCTTCAGCTCCTTGGTCTTAGCCTGGGTGAGGTCGTTCTTTGAGAAGTCAAACACCTCCTCCGACAGCAGGCGTAGGATGGCCATCGAGTTCTCGCACAGCGTCTCGTTGGTCTTGGAGGCGCCCACGATGTCGGGAATGAACGTGGGCCACTTGTGTGGCCAGTCCTGCTTCAGAATGTCCACCAGCACCAGGTTGAGCTTGTTGAGGAAGGTGCGCTCGCGCCGGAACCCCGCTTCGTCGGTGGAAATTTTGATGATGAGGTTGCTCACGTAGGTCTTGATGCCCTCGCGCTGGGGCTCGGGCAGCGCACCCCACCGCGACCGGATCACGCTCTCCAAAATCTGTAAGGAGTCAGAAAATGCTGGCAGTGTAAACAACAAAAAAAGGGAGGAATTTCCGCAAACCCAGCCCCCCACCCCCCACACAGTAAGTATCGCTGACCAGAGTGTCCGGCTCCTCCTGCCTTTACATGCACCCCTCTCAAAGTGAGAGTGTTCAAACATCAAGGTACCAACGTCACCCACCTGTAGGCCGAAGAACTTGGTCTGTTGGTTCTTAGACTGCTCCAGGATGCCGTCCACGCGGGTCCACGCCTCGGGGTGCTCCTGCACCTTCTTCAATACTGCCTCGGCGGCCATGCGCTGCGCACAAATCAAAGAACCAGGTAAGTTGGCTGAACGAACGATCGAGATGGCCTTCGAAACGATGCCCAACTACAGAATGCGCGGCTGAACACCGACCTCTTCGTTAGAGCCTGCGCCATAGAACGCATTCACAGTGGCATCCAGCAGCGCAACGTCCGGAGGTTCGGCAAAATTCAGCAATTTTGCTACTGTGGCGTCCACCGCGGACGCCGCACCGTTCGCCGCCATCCTTCGGTTCCCTCGGTAGCTTCCCTCTCCGAGTGTTTGCTAATTTTTATGTGAACATGGCCCAACGCCAGCTGATCGATTGAGGTTAAACACAAAAGGTGTATGGCTTGGGGGTGGTCCCGATGATTTGGGGGACGAGCTTTCTAATAGACATGTAATTGAGTGATTGCTGAGAGCTCCTGATCACAGGCCCTGGACAACTTTCGGGTGGCAAAAAGGTCGGCTGCAACCACCTTTCCTCAAAAAATCGGTTGTTGCTGCTGGCTCGATCACACAGCTAGTATTTATATAAATTCGAACATCCAACCAGCGCTGCACACAAGGGCGGAGCCCTCTCACACCAACGTTTCCACCCACCCACTCAATTTTATTACTGATCAAACAACCAGTAAACGCAGCTGAGCCAGCCATCTTAGTGTGTTACCTCGGAAACATCAGCGTGTGCACCCCCGCCGCGCGCTGCGCTCACACAGAAAGAGAGGATATTGTATTAAAGAATGACGTCCACCGTCGGCCGCGTGCTGTCCACGGCTTTCCTGGGCGCTGCAGCCGTGGTGGCGCTCAGCATGGTGCCCGAGGCGCGCCAGGCGATGCCCCGCCTGGATCAGGTTTGGCAGGCCGGGCAGGACGCATGGGTGCTGCTGCGCCCCGGCGGCAAGTGGCACCCTGCCGGCTTCATCGAGCACAGAGGCCACCTGGTGCTGGAGGGGTTCCTGCTGGCTGCCATCCTCTACCTCCTGTTCCAGTCCAGCTCCAAGCCCGGCCGCAAGGCGCGCCAGCCGCTGACCGAGCGCGAGGTGGATGAGCTGTGCGAGGAGTGGCAGCCAGAGCCGCTGGGGGGGCCGCTGACAGAGTTTCAGAAGACCTGGGTGGAAAATCCGCTGGTGGTGACCTCCGACGTGGGCCGCACCACGACCGTCAACGGCAAGACCGCCCTGGACTTTGCCTCCATGAACTTTTTGGGGCTGGCGGGGCACCCGGCCATTCGGCAGGCTGCCCACGCCACAATCCGCAAGTACGGCGTGGGGTCATGCGGCCCCCGCGGGTTCTACGGCACCCTCGACGTCCATCTGGAGCTTGAGGCGCGGCTGTCGCAGTTCATGGGCACCCAGGAGACCATCCTGTACAGCTACGACCTTGCCACGATGCCCTCCATCATCCCCGCCTTTGCCAACCGCAAGGACCTCATCGTGGTGGACGAGGGGTGCAGCTACGCGGTGCGCAACGGGTGCCACCTGTCCCGCGCCCGCGTGATTACGTTCCGGCACAACGACGTGGCAGACCTGGAGCGTGTGCTGCTGGCGGTGGCGCAGGAGGACCAGAAACTGAAGAGGCCGCTCAGCCGCAGGTTTGTGGCTGTGGAGGGGGTGTACGCCAACACTGGCGAGGTGGCCCCCATGGCCGCCATCGCCGCCCTGAAGACCAAGTACAAGTACCGACTGATCGTGGACGAGTCAATGGCGCTAGGGGTGCTGGGCAGCAACGGAAGGGGGGCGGGAGACGCGGTGGGGCTGGCCCCAGATGATGTGGAGATCATCGGGGCGTCGCTGGGCAACGCGCTGGCCACCGTCGGCGGGTTTTGCGCTGGCGACCGTGAGATTGTGGATCATCAGCGCCTGAGCGGATTGGGCTACTGCTTCTCGGCGTCGCTGCCGCCCTACTTGGCGTCCGCAGGCACCGCAGCGCTGGACATCATTGCGGAGGAGGGGCAGGAGCGGGCGGCCAAGGCGAGGGCCAACGCTGCGCGCCTTCGCTCTGCCGCCGCCGGGCTGCCTGGGCTGCGGGTGGTGGGGGGCCCTGAGAGCGCAGAGTCCCCGCTGGTGCACGTTTGGCTGGACCCTGCCCCGTCCCGCGAGCAGTTTTCCGCTGGCGACATGCAGCTGCAGCGCATCGCTGAGGAGTGCCTGAAGCGGGAGGGGGTGCTGGTGACGGTGGCCAAGTATTCGGACCTGGAGGCAGCAACAAGACCGCCGCCCAGCCTGAGGATCGCTGTGAGCGCAGCGCACACGCCAGCAGACGTGGACAAAGCTGTGGCGGCGCTGAAGAAGAGCGCTGCCCGCGTGCTGCGATAATTTTTGTATTTCTTTCGCATGTTTATTAACGAATGTAACTGCTTGGTTTTCACAGCGTTGTTTGCAGTGGGTTGCAGCATGCACAGGTTGTAAGGGGAGAAGGGTGTTTTTTAGAAGAGAGGGGGGGTGCAGAAAAAGGCAAAACTAAAAGCGCAGAGAACACCAGGGGGGGCTGAGAATGAGGCCCCATGCGTGTTGGGGAAGAAGAAGAAAAGGGTACTGTGGGAGGAAAAACTGAAGAGGCGATTGATTGCCTTTGTTATTCTGTCAAAGAAAGTCTGCAGGCTCTGATTCAATCAAGCTGCAGGCGGTCGCAGTTTCTGGTCTTGGCTGAGGTCAGGGGCAGGCAGCCATGCCCCAGTGGGTGCTCCAGGGGGCATCTCGCCGTGCTGCCCACCGCCACCTTCCGCTCCTCCCACCACTGCTCCGTAGTGCTCATGCTTGAGGGCCACCATCTGAGAGCCCAGGGTGTCGACCGCTGTAGCGGCAGCAGCCGCGATGGGCACGGGCATGGGCACCAGCACGTGCTGCATCCCAGGTGGTGCTGGCGGGACGGCCCCATGCTCCAGCGGCGCAGGCATGATCTCGCCCTCGGAGGTCTGCTGCTGCTGCTGCTGCTGCTGCTGCTGCTGTTGCTGCTGCACCTGTTGGTGGTGCTGCTGCTGCTGTCGGTGCAGCGCCGCCGCCACCGCCGTCTGCTGGAACATCGCCTGCGCCCTGGCCCGCTCCAGCGTCACGGTGCGCTCCTCCAGGAACTTGTTCAGCTGCTTGAGCTGGTTGTTCTCCACGCGCAGCTGCTGCACCACCCTGATTGCGTCTGCCACCACGCTGACGCGGTCCCCCTTGAGGCCCTTGCCGCTGGGGTCGCACAGCTTGGCCAGCTCGTCAAAGTACTCGTTCAGACGCTCGCGACGGGCGCGCTCGCGGTTGGCCTTGGCCACGGCAGCGTCGGACATGGGACGGCCGCGCTTGCCCACGCGGCGACCACCGCCGCCGCCGTTGCCGCCAGACCCAGAGTCGGCGTCGCCGCCGCCGGGCTCATCGCCTGCAGGGTCGCCTTTGTCGCCAGAGGGGAAAGCGTCTGCCAGCCAGGCATCGAAATTGTGCTCCTCCTTTGGTGTCTTTGTGTCGCTGGGCCCCGGCAGGCTCTCTACAGGCGGCAGGATGTGGGCGCTCCCCAAAAGGCACTGTCACGACGATTGAAAAGGGCAAAGTGTTAGAATGGGGCAGTGAGCAGGTGAAATGAGGTGCCTTTCAGGCAAGCGCGTGTCGCTGCTGCGCAAAAAATGAAATGTCTTCGCGGCGACGCTGGCAACGCACCTGCAGCGTCTGGGGATCCAAATCCAGCAAAAGGTTGTCTCCATCAAGGAGATTCATTTCGCCTGGCGGGGGTTCGGACTGGCCGTTGGGTCGCAGGAACGGGTAATTATCCATCTCGAAGTTTTCTTGGGACTGAAGAGACCTCGGATGGGGAGCCCGAGGGGAAAGGGGGCCTGCGCAGGCCTCGTGAAGTCACCCGGGGGGCAACAATTACAACAATTAATATTTTCAAGTACTTGTGGCAAAGTGAGATAATGATAATTTCAGGCTGGGGGGCCCCACCAGCTTGGGGTCCAAAAAGCCGAGCTGCTGTCTAGTCATGTCGAAGAGGGGGGGGGGGGGGGGTGCATGGAGGCTGCATTGAAGTGTCTGCCAGCTGGGTGTGCTTCCAACAGGTCGACCTGGCACAGAGGGTCATTCGTGAAGGAGCTCCGTCGGCAAGGGACGTGCGTTCAAAATGCGCACCCAATTGGGCAAGGCCTTCAATCTGCTGGGGCCATACAACTCACAGCTGTCGCGCATTTCAAATCCAGCTCTTTTTTCAGGCAAGACTATATTGCTGGTAGGTTACAGAAGTTTTGAAGCCAGGCATGATGAAGCGGCATTAGCAATGCATAATTCCGCGGGGGAGGTCGTTGAGCTGAAGTAGTATACGAAATTAACGACGGGAAAAAAATAAACGCATTTTAAACAAAGAAAAAATCTACAATCACGGTTTTACATAGACGCTCAGCGACCCACCCTATTGTCGTCGTGCGGGTGACTTCAGACACATTTGTGGACAGCATGCAAAGGAAAGGAAACCCCACTGCGGTTTGAATGGATAATAAACAAATAAAATACATTTCAGCCCCTATTGCCTACCATCACTTATAAATGGCGATGTCGGTGCCAGGAGCGCATGGGGCCGTCTCGATGACCACAACAGGGAGCCCGCTTGGCTCTTCTTCTTCGGTCAACTTTTCGTCCAGGGCGCTACTGGTGCCAATGCTGCCAGTGCCAGCACTGTGCGACTCGCGCTGGAGACGGCGGCGACGCTGCCACCACCCGCATACCCCTCCCATACAGTAGTCTCTGGCGGCAAAGATGTAGACCGCGATGAGCCCAGCCACCACGCCAACTGCCACATTGTTCATGGCCAGCACCACGGCAGCGGTGAAGGACATGATGGCGATGCCACGCTGGCCACGCTGCCCCTTGGCCACCGAGGCCAGCTCCACGCCCGCAAACACCAGCATGGCCCCCAGCAGGGGGGCAGGGAAGGCCTTGAGCAGCTCAAATAGCGAAGACCCCAGCAGCAGCGCCAGCGCCAGCTTGACCAGGCCCAGGAAGATGGGGGCAGCGCCGGAGCGGGCCCCGAACCGCACCTGCGCTGCCAGCCCGCCAGCGCCGTGGCAGCTTGGCATTGCCCCAAACCAGCACCCCACCAAATTCATCGCCCCCACGCTGGTGGCCACCGCAGCAGGGCGCACGGCCTCGCGCTTGGATGGGAACAGCTCCTGCGCCAGCTGGCACACCGACAGCACGGAGTTGAAGGCTGTAAGGGGCAGCTGGGGGAGGCCAGCCCGGAGAATGCCCTGGCGCCAGTCTGCCGCCGAGGGCACGACGATCTGGGGCAGGGAGGGCCCCAGGGAGAGCGCTGCCAGCACCGACGAGTCGGTGACCATGACCATGATGACCCCCGCCACCACAATGATGAGCGCAGCGGGGATGGCGGGGCGGAAGTCGAGGGGGCTGGAATCCGTTAAGGGGGCGTCGCATGCGGCGGAGGCTGCCTCCCCTGCCGCCCACACCGGCTTGAGAGGGGTTTTCAAGAACATTTTCATCCTGTTGCCGCTGCTGCCTTGCGCTGGAATGTACGCTTGCGGCGCTGGCGCGACGTCAACGTCGCCCCCTTCTTCCTCCGGTGCTTCGGCGCGGCTGGGGTTGTTGTACACTGTCACCAGGATGAACACCACCGTGGTCAGCCCCAGGAACAGCCCCTCTGTGGTCCACCACTCACGCTGGGCCCCGCTCTTGCTGTTGGCATACCACACCTGGCGCCAGCCAGACATCGCCAGGTTCAGACCCAGGCCCAGCTGCATGCCGCGCACGACTGCGTGCGAATGAAGAGTAGTATATTGTTTTTAATGGAGCTTTAAATTGTTTAGTAAAGAGTGAAAAGGAGTTCCAGCCCTGAAATTATGGGCCCAGGCGTCTGTTTGATTGACAATCCCCGTTGTCTCACCTGGGGCAGGGATAAGGCGGATGACGAGGCCCATGAGCCCCGTGGCTCCCAAAAACAGGATGCAGGACGACACGAATATGCCGGCGGCCATGATTTGGGGGATTGTGAGCGAGCCTGCCTCGGCCAGCGCCACTGCGGCAATCGTCTTCATGGGCTGCACGGGCATGGGCACCTGTGTGGCAGGGGGGATGGGGGAAAGGGGGAACGAAATATAAAGTTTAACATGTGTGCAGCTCAGGGAGAGAATTGTTAATAGTCAAATATTTTGAACCCTTGAAAAACTCCTTTTGGGGCCTTCCTTACGTCCATGATGAGGCCGGTGATGATGTTGTAGAGCCCCGTGAACAGCAGCGTGGTGCCCAGGTCGAGGTTGGTGGTCTTGACGAGGCCCACCAGCAGCGGCAAGAACGTGCCCAGGTCTCCCAGGGCGCCCGACATCTCGGCCAGCGTGAGGTGGGCCCAAAAGGCCGCGGCAGAGGTGCGGCACTGGACAGCAGCGCCGTGCACCGCACGCACGGGGTGGATCATCGTTTGGCGTCTTCAGTAGTCGGAAATACAGAGGTGAAGAAAGGGAATTAATTATTCCAGTTTTAAAGTTGAAATTTTCGAAACAGCAATGGTGCATTGCTTGAATTCTGTTGAATCCGCGTCAAATTGGGTGTTGTAATAATTCAAGAATGGTCAGTAACCAGCTCGTCTAGCAGGCGGTGAGCTCGGCAAGCTTGAGGTCCGAGACCAAAAAAATTGAGCGCGGCTCTGGGAGGTGCCATAACCCCAAGCTGCCCTTGGTTTTGCGTCAAACCCAAAATTCGCGAGATTTTACAAACGTAAAACAAACGTTTGCGCACCATGGCGAAGCGCATCTTGGTGACCGGCGCCGCAGGTGAGCAATCCAAAAATAAATGTCAACCGTTCGCTGCGCGTAGATGGAACGCCAAAACCCCTTTATCGCTGGGCAGGCCATTAACTCTGCAAAATCCTTCGAACAACCTTGCAGGCCAGATCGGCTATGCCATCTGCCCCATGATCGCCCGTGGCGCGGCGCTGGGCCCCGACCAGGAGGTCATCCTCCACCTGCTGGACATTGAGCCCGCCGCCACCGCGCTGGAGGGCGTGCGCATGGAGCTGATTGACGCCGCGTTCCCGCTGCTGGCTGGTGTTGTTGCCACCACCGACCCCGAGGTTGCGTTCAAGGACATCGACTACGCAATCTTGGTGGGAGGCTTCCCCCGCAAGGCGGGCATGGAGCGCAAAGACGTCATGTCCAAGAATGTGGCCATCTACAAGGCGCAGGCCTCTGCGCTGGAGCGC
Organism: Marvania coccoides; assembly: GCA_963854735.1. NCBI lineage: Eukaryota > Viridiplantae > Chlorophyta > Trebouxiophyceae > Chlorellales > Chlorellaceae > Marvania > Marvania coccoides. Next base: position 19,888 of record OY978106.1, read on the forward strand.
CTTGCCAGCCGCGACGTCCGCGTGGTGGTGGTGGCCAACCCTGCCAACACCAACGCTCTCATCCTCAAAGAGAACGCGCCCTCCATCCCCGGGGCCAACATCACCGCGCTGACCCGCCTGGACCACAACCGCGCGCTGGGGCAGCTGTCTGAGCGCACTGGCACCCACGTCTCCAAGGTGCGCAACACCATCATCTGGGGCAACCACTCATCCACCCAGTACCCCGACGTCAACCACGCCACCATCGACGGCAAGCCCGCGCGTGAGGTGGTGGGCGACGACGCCTACCTGGACGGCGAGTTCATCCAGGTGGTGCAGCAGCGGGGCGCAGCCATCATCAAGGCGCGCAACCTGTCGTCGGCGCTGTCGGCAGCCTCCTCCGCGTGCGACCACATCCGCAACTGGGTGCTGGGCACCCCCGAGGGCACGTGGGTCAGCATGGGCGTGCTCTCCGACGGCAGCTACGGCTCCCCCCAGGGCGTCATGTACTCGTTCCCGGTGACCTGCAAGGACGGGCAGTGGACCGTTGTGCAGGGGTTGCCCATCGACGAGCGGTCTGCAGAGAAGATGCGCATCACGGGGGAGGAGCTGGTGGAGGAGAAGGCGCTGGCGATGGAGTGCCTCAATGCGTAGAGTGATGGTGATACTGATGGGAGGGAATGTTTTGGGTTGTAAAGAAACCAAGTCTAGAGTGTTTTGGCTGTATTTGTAAAGGCATTAGCATCCCAAAACACGCACTAGAATGTTTTGGTATATCACAAAATAATTCTTGAACTTTTCTATTCAGGTGCCTCGCGCGGTCTCTCATTCTGCACACCAAGGAATTGCATTCAATTTTGCTGCCTGATCGCTCGGGTCCTTTATTATTTTTTGGATTGATCAGTCCATCTTAACTTTACCCCCCCACAAAAGAAATTAGAAACGGCTTATGGGAAGCCTCCAGTCGCTACCCAAATGCTCTAAAATGTTGTTGTTGCCAAAATGTGAGTAGGGGGATTTGAACCCCCGACAACCGACTTTCCCAAAAGAACCTGTACTCATCATAAGATCGGCATCATAACCAGACTAGATGATACCCACCGAGTCGACCACAGCACCCCGGATTGGGCCGTGTATCGCAATTTTTGAATTGTCTGGGGACCGGTATCATCGAAACCCAAAATCAAACAAAGGGTTCACCTTTGCCTACTAAGAACATCACTCTTGCAAGTTTGCAGCATCAGCATGGCATATCATGATGCAACTATCTTTTCTATCTTTGTTTCGGAAACCGATCGGAAACCCCACTTTTCTACCTCTTGTTTGGAGGCACCCCTCCCCACGCCCCCACCCCCCTACCCACCCCCACCCCTCCCCCGCATGTTACTCGCCCCGCATGTTAATGTGCTCGAAACGGTCAGCTTTGCCCCCATTCCAGCATTAAGAACGTTCATAACCACCGCTCGAGACAAGGACAGACCGACCAGCCATGCGCCTTGCCCACTCGCTATGGCCGTTCTGCGCACTCAGTACGTCTTCCCGTGTGCAACTGCTGCCAGATCCATGCGCTTTTCGTCATCTCTCATTTTCTTCGAGGGAGAGAGGCATGTTTTTTTGTGTCAGTCCTCATTTGCTACGTTGTCAAGCAAATTCCACTCAAAACATCGCCCGTGCACTCAGATCATCGCATAAAGATCGCCTCGTGACAGCAGATCCAGCCAAAATTATTTTTTTCAACCCTCAATATAATATAATCTGCACCCCTTTCGCTAAACTATCCCAGATCAGAATGACAGACGCTCTATCATTCGGCGGGGTGCAGGGGGAGACCCTGATCAAAAACCCCGGCAGCATCAACGGGTAAGGAATTGCATCATCGCGGTGTTGGTGTTGAAGACGCGTTCCAGCAGGAAAATAAATAACCCGTGGTGTCCGCGATCTGGGTGCAGGGAGAGCTTCAGCCTGCGCGATCTCACCGATTGCACCGTGTATTTGCTCGACTACACCTCTGAAGGTGAGTTGGCGTTTCGCCGCCTTTGCCGACCGCTGCGCAACTCCCTCCTTCCCTCCCGCATAAACACTCTGCTCCACTCTTTTGTGCTGCATCCCTTGGTTTGTTCCTCCTCTACGCCGCGTGCATTTTCTCTTTCTCCCAATAAATAATTTCACTTCTCCTCCTTTACTCGTCGCTCCCTAAATTGTACGTTGCTCTCCTCCCTTACACACACACACACACACACACGCAGTCGAGGTCACCAACTGCACCAACTCCAAGATCTTCATCGGCCCAGTGGACGGCCCCGCCATCTTGGACAACTGCTCCAACTGTAACGTCGCCGTTGCCTGCCAGCAGTTCCAGGCCAAAGGGTGCTCCGCCTGCGATGTCAACCTGTACTGCGCCACAGGTCCCACGCTGTCGGGGTGCGCAGACATCGCGGTGTCGTGCTGGAGCGGCGCTTACGCGGGACTGACCACCCACTTTGCTGCTGCCAACCTCGACCCCACCAAGAACCAGTGGAACAAGGTGTACGATGCCAGCTCGTCTGCAGATGAGGGACAGCCACCCAACTTCACGCTGGCGGAGGGACCCGCGGAGGCGTGGGTGGCGCTGGTGGAGGGCGCCACGGACGCCGCCCCAGAGAACCCAGTGCCAGCGCCTACTGCTGCTGCTGCTCGCGCCCCCGCGGCGCCGGCCCCCGCGGCGCCCATGATGGCTGCGTTCGCTGAGCCTTTTGCTCCCGCTGCTGAGGTTGCGGTGGCGGCGGTAGAGCCCGCTCCTCTCGACCCCTTCCCCTTTGAGAACGGCAGTGGCAGCGCAGAAGGGGGCCTGTCCGACGCTCCCCCCGCCTCTGCGGCGGCCCAGGACCGCGTGCAGGAGCGCCTGGCCTCCCAGGCTCGCGAGGAGGCGGAAAAGAAGTCCGCTGCCCAGACCGTCGCCGGCGCGTACCTCTCTGAGTTTTACGAAAAGCGCAATGCGGCCAAGGACGCGCGCATCGCCGCAGGGCGCGACGAGCTGGCCAGCCGTGGCAGCGGAGAGAGCGGCCCATCGGGTGCCACGGTGTGGGAGCGCGCCATCAGCATGATCGACTTCAATGCTGCCAGGCCTGGGGGCTCCGACCTTGGGCGCTTCAAGTCGGTGCTGTTTGCGTGCAATGACCGCACTGCAGCTGCCAAAGCCTAGTAGTATATATGAATGATTTTGATGTGTTTTATTACATGTGCTGTTTTCGGTCGGCATACGCGAAAGAAGGGGCATACATAGACAGAGGGGGCGCTCTGGTGACACCTTTGATTTTTTTGTTCGAGATTATGTAAAGTCAGAAAGAAAAGAAATGAAAGTGTAAACAAATACAGGTTTAATTTGCGCATGTAGTTGTACAGAAGGAGGACTTGAAGAAGAAAAAGTAAAAAAAAAAAGGGGGCGGCGTATATCTGACTGAGTTAATGATAAAGAATGAAAGGGGACTTCATTTGAGAAGCAAAGAGCTACTATTTATTGGTTGGTCGGTTAGGTTGTGACGTGCGTCTCGTTGAAAGCCGTAGACCAACTGCTGCTGGCTCCCATGCATGCTTTCTATCGTGGTGAATTGTGAGAGAGAAAAAAGGGGAACTCGATAAGAATGTACCTCCTTCTTGTTGCTCGTCCAAATGTGAGTTGTACATATCTATCAGTAATATCGTGGTTTTAATGCGCGGGGGGGGGGGGCGCCCTGGTTCCCCATTCCGCCCCCCGTCCTTGCGTCTTCCGCCAGCATGAGCTCCAGGATGGTGGAGTCCAGGAACCCAACATCGTCAACAGGGCTCTGGTTGGAGGGCTGGCCTGCGCCGCGAGGAGACAGCCCAGTCAGCCCGCTGAGACCCTGCAAAAAGCTGGGATTGAGCGACGGCAGCGACAGCTGGCTCAGCGGGACCCCCGGCCCCGACATTGCAGACTGCAGCCCCGCAGGCAGGTTGAGCACCGGGGCGGCAGGGTCTCCCCCGGTTGAGGACGCAAACGGAGACTCAAACGACCTGCGGTGGCCTCTGCTCACGGCGGCCAAGCTCAGCGAGTGCGGCACCACAACGACGTCAGCTGACGGGCGACGCTGCTGGTGCTGGTGCTGTTGAGGGGGAAGAGCGACATGGCGCTGGGCCTGCTGCTGCTGCTGCTGCTGCTGCTGCTGCTGCTGCTGCTGCTGCTGCTGCTGCTGCTGCTGCTGCTGCTGCTGCTGCTGCTGCTGCTGCTGCTGCTGCTGCTGCTGCTGCTGCTGCTGCTGCTGCTGCTGCTGCTGCTGTCGAGCTTGCTGTATTTGCTGCTGCTGCTGGTGCTGCTGCTGCGCCGCTTGTTGTTGCTGCTGCTGCTGCGCCGCTTGTTGTTGCTGCTGCTGCTGCTGCTGCTGCTGCGCCGCTTGTTGCTGCTGCTGCTGCTGCTGGGCCAGCTGCCATGCTGCCGCCCCTGCAGCCGTGCCGTTGCCCCACTGCGACATTCCAGAGGCCACGGTCAGGTTGCCGTTGTTGGCACCACCCGCGCTCATGGCCACAGCCCCCTCCAAGCTCGTGTCAGGCTGCAGCTGCTGCATTTGCTGCTGCTGGGCCATGGGTGAGCTGTACTGCCATGGCGCAGGCCCCAGCCACGCACCCGGCACCAGTGCGTCCATGGGCCCCCCCGCCTGCATGTTGGGGATCATGTGAGCCAGCGCAGCCCATCGCGAGTCGACACCCACGCTGATGCCATCGCCCTGCAGCCCCCCCATAGGGTCCAGCCCCATTGCCGGCATCAGCTGCAGCTGGTCTTGGGGCAGCGACGACAGCGGCACCGCCCCCAGCCCCACCATGGCGTCACGCATCGACCCCCGCTTCTCCATCTCATCCAGTGCGCGGGATACCTTGGCCAGCGCCCGACGCGGCCAGCGCTGGATGCCGTGGCGGCGGCATGCGCGCTTCAGTGTGGTGGTGCACACCCCTAGCGACGTGGCTGCCTCCTTCAGCCCCACCCCAAACTGCCCCTGCAGGTCCGCCAACGTCAAGTTGACGCCAGGCTTGCCAGCCTTGCCCCGTCGCCTGCCCCCCCCACCGGCACGGTCGTCCTCCATTGAATGCCTCCCTTGCGCAGAGCCGGGCCCAGGCCCTGCTCCGCCGGTGCCGCCGCCAGAGCGCCCACCACCGCCGTAAGCAGCAGCAGGCCCACCGCCGCCGCCGCCGCATTCTCCCCCGCCATGCCCCCAGTCGCCATCTTCTTCTCGCCCATCTTCTCCCTCTCCCGCTCCTTCCCCATTCTCGTCATCAGAGTCGCCATCCATCTCAGCATCGTACCCACCACCGCCGCGCGCGTTTGCTGCAGGCCCCCCCGGCCTGCTGGCGCCCCCGCTGTTGACTGCGGCAGCTCCCTGCTGGTGTCGCCGCTCTTTGGGCTCCTCCTCCCCCGAGATTGACCCCCCTCCAGAGGCGGAGGCGTCTGCCGGCTCCAGCAGCCCCGTCCGCAGCGGCAGGTCCAGGCTGGTGGTGGCTGCGGTGGGGATCTTGGCATGCACCTCCTCGGGGGAGGACGTGGCTAGCCCCACCTTGCGCAGCACTGCGCCAATCATGCGTGCCACGGGGAGGAAGGCCATGTCGTCAGACGTCTGCACCACCTCCAACACCCCCAAGGGCTGCTTGGTGGGGGGGCAGAACACGGGCAGCAGCATGGAGGACTGAATGCGACACTGCTCCGCCTCCGCCCGCCGCAGATACGCGTCTCTGGGGTAGGTTTGGACGTTGCAGGCGAGCTCTGGCTGGCCCGACAGGTAGACCCTGCCTGGTGCCCCCATGTCGCGGGGCTTGGCGGGGTTGGTGCCGAAGTTGAACCGGCAAGAGATGCAGCGGAAGAGGGCCAGCAGATCGCCCATGCCAGCCACGCAAAAGGGCATGCCCTACGCCCGAAAAGAAGAAGAAAAAAAAAAAAAAAAAAAAAGGTCAAAAGGGGAAATGGCGACAGGGAGTGCTGCTGCAAAGAATTTTAAAACAGAATCAGACGCTTGCCTTTGTTTTCATGTCCACCTCCCCAGTGGCCATCTCCTCTGGCAGCCACACCTGCACAATCAAAAAGGACAATGCGGCAGCGACGGTGAGGAACACGTATTCAAGAGGCTTAATGAAGCTAAAGGGCGATTAGCATTCTAGCGCCAAGCATTCTTTTGCATTCTAGCGCCCTGCTTACTTGACACAGCAGCCCAATTGGAGCTTCATCTCGGCTCAAAAATGAATCTTGGAAGGCGAGCAGCCCGCGGGCTAGGCGGCGCTGCAGATCGCCGCGCTCTATTTGCATTAATGCAGTTCCTCCTCCTGTTTTCGTTACTGCGAGACGTAAACACTTAAATTCCGTAAATATGAAGAGTAATTTTTTGATTTACGAGCATTGCGTGGGAACGCAGTCAGACCACGCCCTTCTTATCTTCTCTCGTTTTATTCCGACATGTAATATTTTAAATATGCTACGAGACGCCCACAGCGAACCCTAATACATTGGGGGTGGAAAGATTGTTGGTTTTCACCCACAAAAACACAAACACCAGAAGTTGGCACTGCTCCCTCCCCCCTCACAGCAGTACCGTTGAGGGCTTCACCGCGCCGCCCTCCTCATCCGCTGCCCACACGTGCCACTCCATGTTTACAAACCTCCTGCCCTCGTCCAGCGCGTCCAGCGCCGCCTTTTGGCTCCAGCTCAGTCGCCATCCAAACAGCCCCTCGAAGTTGTCGCGAAGGTGGGGCTCGCCCCCGGCCTTGGGGATTACCGCCGTCCCGCGCTGCACCCCCCACCGCAGCAGCACCTGCGCAGGGGTGCGTCCCACCTCTGCCGCCACCCTCACCACCTCTGGGTGCTCCAGCAGCGCAGTGCCGCTGTGGCCCAGCGGGGAGTAGGCCACGCATGCCACCCCCTTGCGAGCGCACACCCCCACTAGCTTGCGCTGCGCCAACAGAGGGTGCAGCTCAACCTGCAGCACCGCTGGCTTCACCCTCGCCCACCCCAGCAACTCCTCCACCTGCGCAAGGCTGAAGTTCGACACCCCCAAGTGGCGCACCAGCCCTTGGTCCACCAGCGCCTCCATCTCCGCCCACGTGTCTTTGAGCGTGACCGAGGCGTCGTGGGTTTGGGTGCCAGGCTGCCACGCGTGCGGCCAGTGCACCAGCAGCAGGTCCAAGTGGCCGCAACCCAGGTCAGCGATGCTCTTCAGCACTGATTCCCGCAGCACGTCGGGCCTGTGGGCGTCGTTCCACACTTTGGAGGTGATCCACAGCTGGGAGCGCGCAGCAGCAGCGTCGGGGGAGGCAGCCAGGAACCGGGATAGGGCCTGCCCGATGAGCGCTTCGTTGGCGTACTGGGTGGCGCAGTCGATGTGGCGGTATCCCATCTCCAGCGCAGCAAGCACGGCGTCGGCTGAGCTCAGCTTGTAGGTGCCAAGTCCAAGCAGGGGCATGCGAGCGCCGCCTGGGAGCACCACAGAGCTGGGCTCGTGCACGGTAGTGGTGCGCGACGAAGGAGCGGGCTCATCAGCCGCCTGCGCGCGCGTTCGAAAACCCATTTGTGTGCCTTTCTATATTATTGTAGACGTTGAACAAACAAAATCGATGTGTGGTAGAAATTTACGACTCACGTGTGTGGGCTTGTCCACGTAGCCTCGAGGCGCAGGTCCATTCCAGACGCCGGTGCGGTCCGTGGGGGGAGCCTCCTCTTCGCTGTGGTTGCTGCTGCCGCCGCCGTGACCTGCACACCACACAATACCATGCTCAGGGCAAGGGCTCTCGCGCAATGGGAATTTATAACCAACAAAACTCACGGGCTTGGGCGTAGGATTCAGTCTGAGAGGGGTCTTTGGGGTGGTGGAGCAGGTATGAGAACGCATTTCCATACCACCCCACTGGTTGGCTGCCTGCGCGGTGGATTTTGAATGGAGATTTTTAATTGGGAGCAATGATCAGCATCTGAACATGCCATCAATCAAGAAAATGGATAAATTTGAAACATCTCTAGCTTGATGAATCAAAAGCAAAGTTCTCTCACGCACCGTCTTGGGCCATCGCGACAGCAATCTACTCGGATGGTTGTAATTTGAGTTTATATATATATTAAAATACGCTGAAGCGGCTGCAATTTCTGTCCTTGATGTTCATTTGGGGTTGTGGGTTTTTTTGAACGAACCCAACCCAAAACACATACCCCCCCCCCGTTGTATTGGGTTGTGGTTTTTTTTGGTAACCCAAAACACATACCCCATTGTCGGGTATACTTGTTTTGGGTTGTGGAAGAGTTACAAAAAAACCCACAGCCCAAAACAATGGGGACATATATGTGTTTTGGTTTGTAATTTTTTTCCTGCCGCTCATACGGCCCCGTCACCCTCTCAATACCCTGCCTCCCAGTCCACTACCAGCTCTGTCGGCGCCGGCCGTCCCTCCAGCACGCAATCCCGGTTGGCCAGCATCTGCTCCACCGCAGTGGCGATGTTTGTCATGCTGCTGACGTGGGGAAACACTCGAACACGGGGGTGAGCCCACAGCTGGGAGTCTGAAGGCAGCGGCTCATGCATGAACACATCCATTATCGCGGAAGACAGGTGCCCAGAGTCCAGCGCCGCCAGCAGGTCCTGCTCAACCAGGTGACGACCACGTGCTGCGTTGATCAGCGCTGCCCCTCGCGGCATCGCGCCGAAAAGGTCAGTGTTCAAGATGCCCTCGGTGTGTGGCGTCAGCGGGAGCAGGTTGACCACCACGTCTGCTGCCTGGACGCACCGCTTCAGCTGGCCCTGCCCCGCAAAACAAGCTGCGCCGGCGATGCTGCGCGGTCTCCGCGTCCACGCAGACACAGCGTACCCCATTTTGATCAACACGTCTATGACCGCCTGCCCCATCACCCCCGCACCTAGCACCGACACCTTGAGCTCGGCGATGTCAATGTTTTTGAAATTCTCAATGTCCTTGGCCCATCGCGCTTCTCTCTGGGCTTCCCAGTACGCGTCGCACTTGCGCTGCACGTTTATAACGCCCCACAGCACCCAGGTGGCCATGCGCTCCGACATGAGGGGGTCGATCACTCGCAGGAGGGGGACGCTGCGGGGCAGCGTGGCGTCACCCAGCATGCTGTCTACTCCCGCCCCCATGGACTGGATGGCCTTCAAATTGGGACAGCGCTGTAGGATACCTGGCTGAGGGGACCAGCAGATGGCAAACTCTACGTTTGAGAGGTCTTCGCTGGGCTCAATGGGGGCCACGCGCAGGCGGAGACCGTGGCCGCGCAGGTACTCGGCCCATCGATCCACGCTCGCAAAGGCTGCACAAATAGTGAGCAGGTGGGTGTATTAAATGTAAATAATTTGAAATAAGTACAAGGTGGGAGCGGCAGGTGGAAATATATATTAAACCAAACCATCAAGGGCCAATCACACTCACTGGTAGCTAATAAAACCTCGCTTTCTGGGTGTCGGTTGATATATTGTGAGGGCTCGCTGTGTGTGGCATTTGTTGTGCGAGACATTTTAAATCTCAATCCGTGCTTGGGCACGCCGATTCGCAGCCAATGCACCCTCCCAAACGCAGCCAGCATTCCCGACAATTTAACAGAGATATTTTTTAATTTTTTATATACAGTACCTTCCTGTGGTAGGAGTAAACTTTTAATTGTAATCCTTCTGGCGCCTGTTGGTCACTCCGCTGCTCCTCCTGGTCCTGTTGACTTTCAGGCAGCCCAGTTGTCGGTGGAGGCACGTTGAAGACTGCCACTTGCACCTTGCATTAAACAGTGCCTCCACACTGGACGTACAGGCGAACGCGTGAAGGAGCAACAACAGCGTCAGTGACGACCAAGGCCTTTCCCTGCAAGTAATCTAGGAAATCACAGCTTCAGGACGGGTGGAACTGAACGGGTGAAAACCCACGTTTTCGAAAGGCTCGGAGGTTGTACAGGATGTGTACTAATCGCGCCAGCGCCAAATGCGGTCACCACGTATATTCTGAAAAGGTTATTAGTTAGTTAGTCACCCTCACCCGAATACACTACCCTAGCTCAGTAAGTTCCAACGCCTGGCCAGAAACGCTGACATTCGATCTGCCCTTGGGAGAGTGCCCGTGGGAGATTGCAAAGGCGGCGGGATGGCCCTGGGAATTCACAAATGCGGTTGCACCTGTTGAAATTTAAAATCTGCTCAGACCACGCACGCACGCCCATCAACATTCATACTGCTGGGATACTTGTGCCAGACACACGCCAGGGAGGGATTCAGTACGTGCTGGCGCGATGGGCATATGCATGGCGTCGGGGGTGCAACGGCTGCATACAAACAACAAAGGCTGATTCCAAATGCTAGCTCCCTGTGGGCCACGGATGTAAACGAATTAAATTTTTAAATGGCAGGTACCAAAAAAATCGCTACTGAGCTAACATAGGAAAAAAGAGCGGTTGGAATCAGGTGAGTAGCAAGCAAAAAGCAAAGGAACGAACGAAAGAATTAAAAAAGGGAAAGCATGCAAGCAGGCCATACTACTAGATATATAAAATAGCAGCAAAAGAATACAAAAGTGGCACATCATCATCATCAATTTTGCGCGTGCGCATATAATAATACAAAAAGGAAGGGAGGCAGCGCGCCCACTGGCAGCCGCCAAACTGTTCTCATTCTCCAGTTAAATGATTTCAATGTAGCCTCCGCAATCTATCCATGTCCTCACACCACCTTGGGAATGTCAACCACAAACAGCGGCTCGTCAGCGTCCACCCCCATGAACTCCACCCTCGCAGACCGACGCCCCACCTCCACGGCCACAAATCCGCTGCCGCCGTGCTGAAACGGGGAGTGCTTGTTGCCGTAGAACCCGCGGCCGATGTCTGACCCAGCCCCCGACGTAATGTGGTGGTACCCAGTGTCAGGGTCGTGCAGGTACTGCAGGTTGTGGTCGTGCCCCGCAAAGTAGCCCTGCACGCCGTACCGTGTCAGCAGCGGCTCCACCTGGTCCACCATGTCCATGAACTCGTGGTCCCTGCGGTGGTTGGTGCGGATGGGGTGGTGCCCCACCACGAACCTCCAGTCCGCCCGCGACGCCGCCAGCCGTGCCTCCACCTCCCTCACCTGGTCCTCCCAGCTCTGCTGCGCCACCCCGCCGCGGTTGACAGCCCACACCTCCTCGGCGTAGCTGCGGATGATGGGGGTGGTGTCGATGAAGTGGATCTCCACCGCGCCGCCAGCCAAGGTGACCGTGAAGAAACGCTCGCAGTGCCAGCGTGGGTCGCGCTCCGCCAGGCGCACGTCCAGCTGGTGGGCGGGGCCGTAGAAGCACTCGTCGTTGTCGACGGCCTCGTTGGAGCAGTACTCGGGGGTGGTGTGAGGCTTGCGGGTCTCGCCGTAGTCTTTATCAAAAGAAGAAGAAGAAGAAGAAAACAATTAGCGCCAAAAAATTCTATAGATTACTTGCAACAATAAATAAAGAAATCCAAATTTCTCACCGTGGTTGCCCAGCGCAGAGTGCCACGGCACATTCCGCAGCTCGGTGTGGTTGTAGATGTCCCTGAACGACTCGTCAAAGAGGGGGTCATCGGGGGACACAAGCCCAGCCTCGTAAAAGTTGTCTCCAGTGGAAACCACGAAATCGGGGCGGAACTGCCGCGCCTTGCGGGCCATGGCGTCCGCCACCACGGTCTGGTTGCAGCACCCTCGCCTCCCCCAGTCCCCAATCACGAAGAACCTGGGGTAGTGTTGGAACCCAGGGATGGCGATGCCGGAGGTGGAAGACCACAGCAGGGGCAGCGCGAATGCCAGCTCCACCACAGCGACGGCGATGACGAAGATGCTGGTGCCCACCAAGCACGCTGAAAGAATAAGAGGGGGGGGCGTCAAGGTCAGATTTTGGGTGGCGGAAAAAATGCACTGATGCTGCGTTTCAAAAAAAAGCTCGCCTGACTGGCGGCGCGTAGCTGGGACGACTTCTTGCTTCATGGATATGGAGTAGGCGTCTTCGATGGAGTTGGCAGGCTCAAATTGATACTTCTTCTTCACCACGAGAAGCGGCTCGACGGTATAATGGGCTTCTATGTCGCTGCTTTCGGTCGAACCTTTGAGAATCATGCTCAACGCCCACTTAGGAGCAGCGGGCGGGCTCTGGTGCCCTCAATTAAGGACGGCGAACTCGGAAGGAAAAAAAACTGTCAAATGAAAAAAACTCTTCTGCGGCGGCGACTGACAGCTTCAGTTATGAATTCAGCGCGGAATCATGGAATAAATACAAATTGAAAAAATGCGAATTAAATTGCTGGTTGGAAACGAACGAATTTTGAAAATAGATGCTCCTCGCGGTTTCTCGCTATTTGACTTCAATGTAGTTGAAGTGCCCACAATTTTGGTATTCACTATACTATTATTTGTATATTCGCAATAAGAAAATGGGCTCTAGTTTCGGCGAAAGAATAGAAATTATAAAAACAAGAGAGATTTTAAACGTGTCCCCAGTTTTCTGAGTGATGAAGGCGTCCTGACGGGCTCGTAGAAGGCCAATGCATGCCGCCGCTGCGTTGGAGGCCGCGGTGGTCGCGATCTCCAGCCTCATTGTCTCAGCGGCTTTGGCACAAGCGGGCGGCACCAACGGTACAGGTGAGGCTGGATGGGCGCTGAAACCTCACTGCCAATATAAGAACATGCATATTTTACCCAACCACATTCCCCTTCCCACTGCAGGATTTGTATTGGAGGCATTCTGCTGCATGCTGTTGACAGCGGCAGCGTTGGCGGTTGAGGCCATCTACGGAAAACACCTGGGTGAGCCATTTGCCACGTATCTTAAACTTTCAATCAAAGGAGGAGTTAATTATCTTGGTTTTCGCAACACGAATAATGTTTTTTTTTTTTCAGTATCTGTCTACCGCCAGCGGCAATCGCCTTCGCCTGGGCTGGCCGTGGGGGCGCTCACGGTGCCATGGGTGTGTGGAGCGTTGACGGCAAAGTGCAGCGCGGATAACTCGAATTATGGTGAGGTGTAACAAGAATAGAAACGGCCTGCCATTCTAAGTTCTAAGTTCTAAGTTCTAATCTCTAAAATACATTCCTCCTCAACAACTCCGCAGTCTTGCCGGCTCTCTTCCTCCATCACTCTTTGGCCAGCTCTGCCCTGATTTTGGGCTTCCTGGTGTGGAAGGCTAACCAGGGGGCATCTGGGCAGCCACGCCACCACACAGGTGCGCACCTCGCAGCAGCCTCTCCCCCCACTGGACGCTTCTTTGCAGCTGCGCTGATAGGGTCTGTTGCCACTGCTTTTCTGGCCTTCTGGCCACCCTCTCTCCGTGTGAAGGACACCACGCTGCTGCTGCACCGAGCAAGAGCAGGGGCCAAGAGCGCCGTGACGCTGGGGGTATTCCACTCCACGGTGTCGCTGCTGCCCAACACGTTCACTCTGGGAGAGGGCATGGTCGTCTCACAGGGTTTTCAACTGCTGGCCACCGTAGTGTTTTATATTCTTCATGCTGCCAACCCTATGCACCACGCCATGGCGCTCTCCAGCTACTCCAAGAAAGCTGCGTGCATAGCATTCGGCGGCGGGGCAGGCGGGGCGGCTCTGGCGCTGCTGCTGCGTCCTGGGATGCATGGCGTAGCGGTGCAGGCTCGCGCTGCGCTGGCAGCAGTGGCCCTGGCCATGCTCTTGGGCTCTTATGCCGTTATTGATCACGCCCTATGGCTGCTGAGCTTCATTGTGGAGGACAGCGGCAGGGTTGAGGTGGTGGCAGGGTGGGCAGCATTGATGGCAGTGGCCCTCCCTGCCATGCACGCGCTGGCGCATCGCAGCAACGTCCCAAACATCATTGGTAAGACCTTGTTAATTTGTATGATAGCAAGAATGTCTTCTTTTCTATTTAGTATAATTTTAATCGATGGTTATTTATTTATTTATTAATACGCTTCACCCTTTTCTTTGTGTGTAGTTCGCAAGGGCTATCACGTGCTGGCCGTGGCCCTCTTCCTGCCCGCCCTCCTCACCCAGCCCCAGCTCCTGGGCATCGCCCTGTCCGTCGCCCTTGTCGTTTTGGTGGCAGTCGAGGTGGCACGCACCGGGGGCATCCCTGGGGTCAGCGCCGAGCTGCAGCAGTTCATGGGGGCATTCGTGGACGGCAGGGATGCGGGGGCCATGTACGTCACCCACTTCACCCTCCTCCTGGGCCTGGCGCTGCCTGTGTGGCTGTCTAATGCGATGGACGATGCCCCGCCTGCGGAAGTGGTCAACCGGCTGTGGCCGGCGGCGCTGGCGGGCATCATCGTGACGGGGATGGGCGACGCTGCGGCGTCTGTGGTGGGCAGCAGAGTGGGCAGGGTGCCAGTGGCGCAGGGCAGCAGGAAGACTGTGGAGGGAACAGCGGCGGGGTGGGCGGTGGCGATGGCGGCGTGGGGGGTGTTAATATGGGTGCAGGCGCTGCCGCAGATCGGTGGGGTGGGGTGGATGGCGCTGGGCGTGGCCACTCTGCTGTCAAGCCTGCTGGAGGCCTCCACAGAGCAGCTGGACAACCTCATATGCCCTCTGCATTATTTTGCTCTGCTCTGCTGTATTTCGGTTGCTGTTTGATAATTGCATTTTTTCGATTCATTGATACGCATTCTCCATACATAAACTGTAACTCCACTAAGAATATCTCGTTAATATTGTCAAGTTCTTTTAGTTCAACAAGAAGATCACTTTTTTGAAATCGAGCCCGAAACAGCGAATAATTGCTTCTTAATATATGTAGTGACGCGCCCTTTAAGCGCCGTTTCTTTAAACACCCCGCTGGGTTTTATTTGTTTGTTTTTTTCTTATATAAAAATGGCGTCCCGCCAGCTGAGCCGACTGGGCTTGCCGCCCCCTGTGGCTGCGCGCCTCGCCGAGCGCAACCTGCACACTGTCCGCGACCTGTACGCCCGCACGCTCCTCGACCTGGTCGAGCTGCTGGACCTCCCCTACGAGACGGTGCAGCAGGCTCTTCAGCAGGTGGCCCTTGCCGTTCTCCCCAAGCCAATCACCGCCCTGGAGCTGTTGCAACTTACCCGCACCTCCCCTGCCTCCCTCCGCACCACGCTGCCCCCTCTGGACGCAGCCCTGAACGGGGGTCTGCCTGCTGGAAGCATCACTGAGGTGGTGGGCCCCGCAGGCCTCGGCAAGACCCAGTTCTGCTTCGGAATGTGTGCTGCCGCGTGCCTGGCGGGAGAGGGCAGCGTCCTCTACATCGACACAGAGCGCAAGTTCAGCGGGGAGCGGCTGCGGCAGATTGCGCAGGCGCGGTTCCCGGGCAGCTTCTCCACGCCTGCCGCTGTGACTGGCATGCTCGAACATGTGCTCATAAAGTACGCAGAGTCGTCGGCAGCGCTGCTATCGCTGCTGGAGGGGCTGGAGGTGGCCATCATCGACCACTCCATCAGGCTGGTGGTCATAGACTCCATTGCAGCGCTGGCCAGGGCTGACTACGGCGCCAGCGACATTGTGGAACGACAGAAGATTCTGGGGCAGCAGGCCAGCAGGCTAAAGTACCTGGCGGAGGCGTTTCGCATACCCGTGCTTGTGACCAACCAGGTGACGACAGCGATAGGAGGAGAAGGCGGTGGCGGGGGGTTGACGGCGGCGCTGGGCCCTATGTGGGCGCACGCAGTCAACACTCGCCTGGTGATGGCGGCGCAGCGAGGTGAGCAGCATTTTAATATGAATATGTTGTCGTTTATTTTGCATGACCTCGACATTCAAGAACAATTGGTGGTTTTCTCATGTTTTCCCCCAATTTCCGCCCCATTATACACTCGCAGATCCGTCGTCTGGCCAGCAGCTGCGAGTGCTGACCATCGCCAAGTCCCCTGCTGCTCCTGCCATCAGCTTGGCCTACCGAGTGGGGGCAGAGGGGGTGTCATGGATAGAGGGGGTGACCCCACCACAGCCAGAGCCGGGCAGCGTGGTGGAGATGGTGATCGCCAACTACCAAGCGTACGAGAGCGAGGGAGGAGCGGCGTTTTGGGCGGCGTAAAACAAAGGCAAATAAATTCCTTTTGAGATGGCTACTCGCAGCATGGCGAAAATGAATATATATTTGGATTATATGTGCACCATAAATGAACAAAATACAATTGTAAAGATGTTTCAAGCTTGCACGAATGGCGGCGGCGTTCTGTTGTCCAACCTTCCCATTTTGTGGCCAGCCTCGGGCGATCTCCGTGAAGCAGCTGCCTTTGGTGAAGGTCCTGGGTTGTCAGCAAGCATTGTTCAGACGGGAGTCTATGTGCATGCCCACAGTTAGTTACCAGGAAAAAGCCAGCTGAAAGCTGCTGATCATGAGAGCCTTGATCAAGATCAATTCATGGAAGGACACCTCAATGTACAGTTAGGGCTTTGAGTGGCTGAACTCGGTATATTTTGATAGAAATAATTTATATGAAAATCTTACGTTCTTAGGCCTTATTTTGCCGTCCAAAACCTTCAATTGAGCATTGGTTCTTTTTTTAAATCAAATCGAATTTTGCAAACAACCTCTTTAATTCAATTGCAACGAAACCGGCGGTTCATCTGCGTTTCTAAGATGGCTGAAGACCCCGTCGTGGTCACGGAGCTCCGTATTTTCCCCATCAAGGCCTGCGGCGGCATCGCCGTTCCCGCTGCGCGCGTCACTGCCAAGGGCCTGGCCTCCCCAAACCTCATCCTCCGCGACCGCACCTTCGTGGTCGTCCGCGCAACCAACGGCAAGTTCCTCACCCAGCGCCAAATCCCGGGGATGGCGCTGATCCGCACGAGAGTGGAACCAGAGAGCGCCCTCAGAGCAGAAGAGCCCGCTGAGGGCGCTGAGCTGGTGGTGAGCGCGCCAAAAATGTCCACCGAGCTGCGCATCCCGCTGACAGAGGCTGGCAACACCGCCAAGCCGCACATCAACGTGACTGTGTGGGATTGGAGTGGCGTGGCTCTGGAAGAAAGCGAAAAAGCCGCTGCCTGGTTCAGTGAGCTGCTGGGCACCCCCGCCAAGCTGGCGCGCTTCGCGACGAATGTGGCGCACCGCCCTGCCAATCCTGAGTTTGCCCCTCCCCAGCACGAGATTGCGTTTGCCGACCAATTTCCCTTTCTGCTGGGCAACGAGGTGTCCATGGCTGATTTGAATGAAAGAATCGACGGGGAGGTGCTGCTGATAGACAGGTTCAGACCCAACATCGTGGTGAAGGGGGCTGGGGCGTGGGATGAGGACCAATGGGCCAGGGTTGAGATGGGAGGGGCGCTGTTTCTGAACGCCAAGCCGTGCACCCGCTGCAAGGTGAGAGAGCGAGAGAGAGAGTTTATAACAGTCAAATGATTTTCTCAATATGTTTATTAACCCTTTCATGATTTCATATATTTTCTTCATTTGGTCCGTTCTTTTTAGGTGCCCAGCATTGACCAAGCAACGGCTGAGGAGAGCGCTGAGCCGCTGCGTACGATGAACGTGATGCGTTCAGGCAAGGCCCTGGGGTGGGTCGACCCGCCCAGTTTCAAGATTTCTGTGTTCTTTGGGATCAATTTGTGCTGCGTGGCAGGGGAGGGGGCGCTGCTGAGGTGCGGCGACGCAGCCAACGTGCTCGAGCGCAAAGATGTGTAGCTAGAAACAAGAGAACTGCATGGCTTGCTGTAATTTATTTCGTTTGTATGTATACTTGGTATTGCTGCCTTACAGAATATGTAAATTTTATTCACTGCCGTTGTTGGCGTTGGCTGTCTGCCGCATTTCCTCGAGAGATTGAAAGGCTCGTTCTTTTTTTAGCGCCATGTGGACTCGCTCTGCCAACAGGGAGGACGAATCGTATTGTCTCTGACATATTGTCACAGAAAAATTCAGCGCTTGATAAAAATGGCGCTCAGCTTGGTTGATGACGTGGTGAAGTTTCGTTTCGGAAGATCGATGGCCAAACACAGTGCATTCATTTATTTTCGGATAAATAAAATAAATCGTAAACCACGGACCAATAGAAATTTCCAGGCAATTGAAGAATAACCCTGGCTGCTCATTGTGCAATCAAATCATTTTGTTTTTATTTGGTTCGATCTTCGCTTCTACGGCCCTCGCGCGTGCCTGTCCGATCTCGCATTCCAAAAATCATGGATGTGCCAATGGCGCTTCATGTGGAAAAGGGCGCAATAGAAACGCTGCCTCCGCACGATACCCACCTCGTGCTCCAGGCCCGCTCGCTGAGGTGGGGGGGCTGGGGGGGGAGGGTTGGGGGGGTTATTCATATAGCAAAATAGGCAGCATACTTATCATTATTTATTTTGCCGGTGAAAAAAAAAATGTTAAAATATTTTTTAACTTCGACATTATGGGTTTCAGATTTGTTGACTTGTCTTATCCTTCTCACATCCTATAGGAATACTCTGGGGATGGTCAAGCGCAGGCTGCTTCAGGTAAACTCTGATAGAGCTTCCACCATGGGAAAAACTGGCACCAGTACTGGAAAAACTGGCACCAGTACACTAGTGTCGATTCAAAAATCTCATCGCTCTATGCGTTTCCCCCCCCCTACATTTTTCAGATGCGGGGCAAGGAGATCCACACCCTGCAGGACATCGAGCACTACAAGTACATTTTGGACCACCTGGAGGAGCGGTGGCGAGACGAGGAGGGGACATTTGCGGGGCAGCTTGCTTCTGCGGATGCCCCGCTTGCCGCTGCCTGCAAAAAACTGTGGAACGAGTGCTATGGTGAGTGATGCATTTGTTTCAACTGGGCTTTGTTATTTTACAAAAATATAACTCTGAATTTTAACATGCCCCTGTCATTAATAAAAGGATTGTAAAAATTTGATGACTAAAAAATTCAATGCAGAACTGGTGAAGGAGATGGAGGAGGAGGTGCTGGAAATGCCACCTACCATGCGCGACATCCACGCCCGTCTGGCAGACGCAAACGTGTTCCTGAGGGAGCTAGCCGAGAGGGAACACACTTCAGGCGAAGTTCAAGAGGTGGTGGCGCAGCTGGACGCCATCGACGCGGCCAGGAGGGAGAGGGGCGGTGTGTTTGAGGGCGATGTGGAGGCCCCGCAGCCTGGCCAAGCGGTGTGTGCAGACATCCTGTCGCACAACTATGGTGAGCTGAGCGATTTTTTTATTATATTTCACAGTCCATGTTTTTTTCCTCCATTTCAAATACTTGAAATATACTAATCAACGCAGAGCTGGCGCGGGTGTGTGCTCGCACCGCCCACGACGAGCCTCCTGAGCTGCGCTCCGTGGCAGACGCCCTTCGCCGCATGCGCAACGACCTGCGCAAACTGTCGGGGCAGAAACACCACACCTCCGCCGACGTTGCCCACTACCGCTTCGTTCTGATGGCGGTGGCGTCTGCAGAGGCAGAGTACGCGCCAGAGTGGGCTGGGTCAGAGGCTAGGAAGCTGTTGGAGGAGTGCATAGCCACGGTGGACGCGCTGGAGGCCACCGCTGAGCCCATGGCCCCTGAGGTCGATGCTGTGTACCGCAGACTGCAGGCGCTGAAAAAGGAGCTGGCTGCTGCGGCGTCGCGTACTGGCAAGCCCCCTGAGGGTGCCTTGAAGCGGTGGATGGAGGAGGCGAATGAGGTCGACAACGAGCGGGCTGAGAATGGTGGGGTGTTTGGGGTGAAGGGCGCTGAGGGCGGCATGGAGGCGCCGGCTGGCCAGGTTGTGTGTCGGCACCTTCTAGACGAGTCATACGAGTGAGTGCAGCTGCAGAGTACTTGATTTAATTTGATTATGTAGGTTTTGGTGTTCTAATTTTTCCCAAATTGCATTTCAACTGCAGATTACTGCAGGAGCTGCTGCAGAGGTAGTCCAGAGATAGTGCAGAGGGACCCGGCACATTTTGTCTCAAGGGATCAAATTATCTTTCTCAGAAATTTTCTGTGCACACAATGCTACACAGCCATGTCATTTTTGCTGTATCGTTCTATAAAAATTTAAATGGGACGATTAAATGGGACGATTAATAAGTCGTCAATAGCATTCGAGCAATTCGGGGGTCTTCTTCGCCTTTTTCTCAGCTGAAGCCTCCTCCCCTCTCTCTGCTTCTCGGTTGTCGTCTCACACCGCAGCTTTAGATGCCTCTGTCATTCGCTGGAACGCAGCCACCAACGCTTCAGCCTGCTCCTTCCTTCACAGTGCATGCTGGCCTGTGACCTGCATGAAGTTGGCCATGAACCCTCCGCCTCCCATGCCGTTTGTATTAATGCCCTACTCACGAACCAACCACATGGCGGCCGGGCTGTCAACCAGCCCCACCAGCGGCAGCTGCGGCTGCAGAGCCCTGCACTTTCATTTTTTCTGAGCTGAGCAGGGCACGCCGTCACAGACCTATCTGCGTGCGGCGCCTTCAATCTGGCACGGTGATTGCACATGACTTCGGTGTTTGCAGCCTCATTCATGCGGCAGGGAGAGCACCTACCGTTGAGGCGCCCCTCCAAAAGAAGCTGGCGGTGACAAATAGCTCTAGTGTATTTCATGGAAATTCCAGCTCGTCAAGCATGGGATCTTGCAAAAGTGGGTTTAATGTAGTTTTCTCGTCTTAAAATTCTGCTCGAAAAATACTTGAGTGAAAAACAATGGATGGATACGCTGGCCTCCTTTAAACGAAGCGTGTTACTGCTTTATATTAGATTGCTATTGTGAATAGTATGTATATTCTAGCTTGTGAGAAAGAATAATACCTAATGAAGGCAGGGGCGCTCCATGCAGCGCTGCTAGTGTTTATCATTTTTATCCTGTCAGGCCCCAGTTCTGTGTTTGGCCGCGAGAGAAACTTGCCAGGAGAAAGGCGAGGTCTTTCAGCTGAATTTATTTGCGGGAGGCGGCCTCAGGAGACGGCCAGCACGCTGGCCGAAGCTTTCATTGATGGGTCAGCGTCGACTGGTGCCTCTGCGGAGGCATTTGTTCAGGCAGGGGACAGGTGCTGCAAAACGCTGACTACAGCGTTAACCGGCGCGGCTGCATACGCCCAATCCAGTGGCCGGGGCGCCCAGTTCAGCGAGGCACTTGCCCGTGCCGCTGCTGAAACCACCTTTCGGGGTTGTGCCAAGCACTGGTGCGAGAAGAACTTCAGTCTTTACAAATTCAACATAATAATAAACCATTTCTACTGTTTTTATTGAATTGCAGGCTTCTGTCAGCGTTTCTTCCTCCTCCACCACCGGCGGTGGCGCAGCTGCCTCGGTGCTTACGTTCAGCGTTGGCCGCGGTGGGGATGGAGGCGGCACCCAATCCCAGGCACGAGTCACATTTGGAGGTGAAGGGGCAGCCACGGCGACTTCCAGCGGTTCTGTCTCTCCCTGACACAGAAATTGCCGTTGATCTGATTTGTTGCAATAATTTACAGAAACACATAATCGTTGTATACATCATTATGAACATATTGCTATGAAATGAAATGGGGAAAAAATTGAAAGAATCTATATTTAAAGGGGGATTTCTCTCTTTTGTAAATCAGAATCAAATGAATGGGGTAATTATCATTTCTTTTTTTCATATGCCCACCGAGCACCGAGGATATTAAGTCTCAATCTTATTTTTCAACAAAAATAAAAATTAAAGAGACACCAAGGGGGTTTCATTTCATTTCATCGGCGCGGCATGGGCCGCCTTGGCTGCAGACACCATCTTGGCGAAAGTACCGCCACTGGCCATCAGCTCAGCGGGGGGGCCATTTTCCACCAGCTCCCCTCCGCTCAGCACCAGCAACTGGTCGCAGTCCATGATGGTGTCAATGCGGTGGGCAATCACCAGCAGCGTGCGCCCCCTGCGCCCCTCACCCCCACGACACGCCTCCCTTACCGCCTGTTGAATGACGGCGTCTGTGGTGCGGTCCACGTTGGCAGTGGCTTCATCCAGCGCCAGCACCGCAGCATCCTGCAGCAACGCCCGCGCCAGGCACAGCAGCTGCCGCTGCCCCGCGCTGAGGTTGTCGCCGCACTCCTGCATGCGCGCATCTAGCCCCCCCAGCGCGGAAGCAGCGCTGGAGAGCTGCGCCGTGGCCAGCGCCGCCCACAGTTCAGCGTCTCCAAATTGGTCCCAGGGGTCCAAATTGGAGCGCAGGGTGCCGCTGAACAGCACCGGGTCTTGGGGAATGATGGCCACCTGGCGGCGCAGGGTGTCCAGGGGGACCGACGCTGTGTCAACCCCGTCCAGATAAATGTTGCCCTCGGTGACGGGGATGAGGCGAAACAGGGTGAGCATGAGGGAGCTCTTGCCTGACCCAGTGCGCCCCACCACCCCGCACGACACCCCGCCAGGCAGGTCGAAGGAGAGGTTGCGCAGCACGGAGGGCAGGCCAGGGCGGTAGACGGCGGTGACGCCTTGGTAGCGCAGAGCGCCGGCGGGGGGCCATCCTGAGGGCACCATGGCGTCCCCGCCCTCCTCCTGCTCCAGCTCGCAGTAGGAAAGCAGGCGCTCCGCCGAGGTCATGTTGTTCTCCACCTCTGCCGCCTGGCGCACCATCCACTGTGTTGCAGGAGAAGAGATAAGGGAGGAGACGTGATAGCGCGTTTATAAGTGATGATTGATTGGCTAGAGAGTTGAACAGCTACGATTGGGGGGGGGAGAAAGCATGCATGGAACATTTCAAAAAATATTCAACTCCGTTCATTCGGAACGCAACACACAACCAACTTTTCAGCTGACTGGCTGACCTGCAGCATCCCCGCCAGGTACAGCGACTGTGTGAGCGCCAGGCCCACCAACCTCGGGCTCAGGTTCTGGTGCACCGCCATCATCAGCAGCGGGGCCACCGTGAGCAGCATCGCCACCAGCAGGTCCAGCCTGAACCCGATCCAGCGGGCGCACGTCAACCACGAAAACCACCACGCGCCGTTGGCCGACAGCAGAGACAAAAAGTCGGCGCGGAAGCGGGATGCGGCGCGGTAGGCGCGGATGGTGGGGAGACCCTTCAGGGTGGCGGAAAAAGCGGCGTACAGCGGGCTGCGGGTGACGGCCTCAAAGCGCTTGAGGTCGCGTGAGGTGGTGAGGTAGCGGCGCTGCACGTAGAAGAAAGCGCAGCCCAGGGGGATGAAGACTGGGAGGATGAAGGGCACCACGATGACCAGCAGGGTGAACGCCCCCGTCACCATCATCAGCGCTTGCAGCGTGTCGAAAGTGACGGTGGGCAGCTGCTCGTCGATGGACCCCTGGTCCTTGGAGAAGCGGTTCAGGATGCGCCCGGTAGGGTTGGTGTGGAAGAAAGACAGCGGGGCGTGCAGTAGGCGATCCAGCGCGGTGTCGTGCAGCGCAGAGGCCGCGCGGAGGGACGCCCAAAAGAAGAGCTGGGCGCGCACGATGGAGATGAGAAGCACGCACACCGCGAATATGGCGTACACCCACACCCACCGCGCCTCTTGCTGCGTCTCTGCGTCCTTGGATGCCCACAGACTGAGCCAGTACTCGCCATAAAGGTACACAGCTTGGCCACACAGGAGGCCAGACACGCACAGCGCGACGGGAACAATGCCCAGGCGCTTCAGCAGCTGGCCGTACACCGCCCAGGTCACGCTGCCCTCCGCTCGGTCCTCTTTCACGATGAGCTTGCCAGAGCGTCCCCATCCCCCAGCGCCGCCTTTCCTGCGCAGCTGCTTCCCGGGGGGCGACATTTCAACGTCATCAGCGTCTGCGTCGTTCCCTCCCTTTGCAGAGGCCCCGCCAGGTCCCAGCTTGGTTGAGATGAAGCGGCGGAGGTATCCAGCGGAGGGAGAGCGGGCCATGCCTGAGCTGGCGGCGCCACCTGGGGCGACGTGGCGACGCATGCTGCGCACAGAGCTCAGCATGCGGCCCATGGACTCAAACCGCGCAACGCGCAGCCCAAAAGTGGCGGCTGAACGCGGGGTGGCACTGGCTGCGGCGGCTGCGGCATCTGAAGCAGCTGAAGGGCTGCTCCGCGCGCTCGGGCTCTCCTGTCCCGGCTCGACGCTTTCAAGCTGCTGCTGAGAGGATTCGGCCGCTGCTGCTGTGGCCCCCTCTTCTTTCCCCCCTTTGTCGATTTCCTTCGGTTCGGCATCGTCGTCAGTTTCCTCAATGGAGGCTGCATGGTCCAGCGCAGTGTCTACAAAAATTAAGAATGAGGAGGTAAGAGAAAAAAACATTAAATAAATAAAGCGGTCGTTTCATTTAAAAAACACGATTGCACAAATGTAGTTGCTCACCGTTTGCCACTGCCATCACCTCCGGCACGCCCTTAGCAGCCAGCTCAGCGTGGGTGCCACCCTCCACCACCCTCCCGCCCAGCACCACCAGAATGCGGTCGCAGCGAGGCAGGTACTGGCGCTGGTGGGTGACCAACACGCGAGTGCTCCCCGCCATCACCCCCCCACCCCCTATGCACTTCTCAAACAGAATGCGCCCCACCCTGGGGTCCACAGCCGACAGGGGGTCGTCCATTAGCTGCACCTCTGCACCACTGTACGCAGCCCTGGCCAGCGACAGCCTCGCCTTTTGGCCCCCTGAGATGCTGATCCCCCGCTCCCCAATCTCTGTGGCATCCCCAGCAGGCATGGCGCGCAGGTCCTCCTCGAGCGCTGCTGCGCCCACCGCCGCCTCGTAGCGCCCCTCCTCGTAGGGCAGCCCAAACAGAATGTTTTCCCGCACCGTGCCGCTCATGATCCAGGGGATCTGTTGGCAGTACGCCACGCTGCCGCGCACCTCGACTGCGGGGAGCGAGGGGTCGGCGATGCGGGATGGCTGCAGCTCGCCCAGCAGCACAGACAGAATGCTGCTCTTGCCGGCACCCACGGGGCCCACAATGGCCACCAGCTCACCCCTGCGAATGCCCAGAGAAAGCCCCGGGAGCGTGGCCCTGGGCGTGGCTGCTGCGCTGGCGGTTTCCACTTCTGCATTTTGTTCTTCGTTGGGCCCGTCTGCAGGCGATAAACCCTCTTGTTCTTTCACCACCATCACCGTTGGCACTCCTGTTGATGACACCGGCGCAGCCACTGCTGCCGCCGCCGCTGCCTTGGTTGTTGCTTTTTGGTCTGCTGCCTCACCCCAGTGGAAGTCCGATTTCCGCACCACAACAGCCAACCCCAGGCTAGAGTCGTCGAAACCATCCCCAGCAGTGCCATTTTGCGCCTGCGCTTCCTTGTCTTCCTTTTGCTGCTGCTGCTGGTCGTGCCACGGCGGCGGCGGCTCCGGCGTTGCCAGAAACTCCCCCAGCCGCCGCACCCCCACCCTCAACTCCGACACGCACTCCACCGCGTGCACAAAAAACTCGCACATGTACAGCTTGGGCAGCGACAGCAGCGCCAGAGAATAGAACACGTTGGGCACAGTGAGCTCAGCGCCGGTGGCCCTCGCAGTTGCAAACGTAATGAGAGACACAACGGGGGTAATGGCGTAGGAGAACGCCATGTTGAGGGCGCGAATGGCGTTCATGCGGCGGATGAACCCTGCTTCCTTCTCCCGGATGCCTCGCAGTTGCCGCAGCAACGGGCCTTCCCACGCCAGCATCTTGCAGGCGAGGATGCCAGAGATGGCCTCGCCGGTGAGACGCACGCGCTCGTCGGTCTGCCCCGCGGTGGCCCCACGCTGCAATGAATAAGAGATGACGATACCAGGGAAGGCGTGAGGGAAAGCAAAGACCAAAACAAAATAGAGTTGAATAGAGTTGAATAGAGTTGAATATAGTTGAATATAGTTGAATATAGTTGAATATAGTTGAGTAGAGTTGAATAGAGTTGAATAGAGTTGAATAATGCGTAGTAATATCTTCAGAAACGAGCGAAGAAACCCACTAAAACACGTAATCCAAACTCACCAGGTAGCCGATGTAGCGCGCCAGCACAGCCTGCGAGGGGATGAGCAGCAGCAGCGTGGCTACTCCCGCCACCGACGCCGCAAATCCCAGCCTCAGCCCCACCAGCACCAGCACAACGATCAACTCGATGGGCCCAGCTATCAAAAAAACCCAGAATGTGCCTGCCTCGTCGAATCTGCGCACGTCGTTGGACACGATGTTGACGATGCGACCTCCGATGCTGTCAGACACAGCCACGGCGTTCAAGCGCAGAACCTTGGCCTCTACCGCCGCGATGGACTGTAGCCGCATGCGCATGCCCTGCACGAAGTAGAAAAAAAACAAAAGGAAAGGAAAGGTCAAGAAGTCGATATTTTGACGAGAAATCGTGAACTCCTACAGGAATAGCTGGTGCAAACGAATACGCCCTCATTCGAATCTCCCCCCGCTTTGCATTCTCTTTCCCCAAACTCCGTCTTTCTCACCAGCCTCATTCCTCGCCAGAACAGCTGGTGGTGCACAGCAACATAGGAGTAGGCAAACACAGCGCAGGCAGACGCCCACATCCAGCCCTGAGACACGGGAGCAGCAGCAGACCCTCCAGCAGCGCTCAGGGTGAACCACTCCAGCAGCTTCCTCAGCAGCAGCGGGTTTCCCACCCTCACAGCCACTTCTAGCAGGCCCCACGCGAGGTGCTCTGCCGCTTTCCATCGGTAAATTGACCAGAAGGCGGCCCACACGAGGGAGGCGGGGGACAGGGCCTTGGGTCTGGAGCGGGAGGCGTCGGTTGCTGCGGCGTAGGCGGCTTCAAACTGCGTGGATAGCGGCTCAGCGTGGTCAGCGTCGGGAAAAAATTGAGCAGCGGTGTCCTCGTCGATGGCCCCAGCGGTCCCGCGGCGGAGCAGCGGGTTGACAAAGCTGTAGGTGAGCCTTCCGAACCATCCGCTCGTTTGAAATCCCAGCTTTTCAGACTTTCGATTTTCAGACATGTCGCAAATTATTGGCTAATACAAGCTTCTAGGAGGTGAAAACAGCGCGGTGCTCAAGCACATTTTTGAAAATAACAACTAATGATGAATGCGTTTTGTTTAAATGGCTAATTTGCAACATTTCATTCTTGGCTGCTCTCTCTGACCAGAAATTTTTGTGTGATTATGTGATTATTTGTTGGGTGCGTGTTTTCTCGGCGCGTCTGGTCGCTGGAGAATGCCTGGAGCCGGTCCTGCCCAGAAGTGATCAGCAGCGGGCAGCGGGTGACCTGGTCCTTTCGCAAGGAAGTGTCCTGCATGGGCGCAAGCCCTGCATTTTATTCAACTAATAGCATTTTATCAAACGCACCACTCCTCTATCATTATAAATAAGTAGCCTGTGGATTCTATAGCTTGACTGCAATCATCATTGCACAAACAAACCTCATATTTTTCTAATCCTTGTTCGAAAGTTCCCAAATTTTGAAGGGGCATGCATGCATGATGTCGTATGCACATGCTATGCTATTAAGACTAGCTTTAAACGCAGCAACCTTAGTATAGTGCATGGCGGCGAATGAAAGGGCGGTGCCATGCTGAGGGGCGCCCGCTTCGGGGGGTGCCTCCCGCACCCATCCAGCTTTACGTGGGACTCTTGCGAATGGCAACTGCAGGTCTAGCTCTTGAGCATGCGCCGAAGTCCTTGCCACTTTCTTATGAACATTTTTGGTGATGCCATTTTACTTCCGCTCCCCCTTATGTTATTGCACTTTATAGTATCTATCAAAACTGGAGATAACCTCGTGGTTCAGCCGCTGTGCCCGAATCCTTTTGAAATTCTCATAAATAATTTATAAATTTCGATTCTTCACCCTGCTGGCTCATCAACGGATCTGAACATCAACCAAAATGGCGACAGTGGTGCAGCGGCTTCGCGCGATGCAGCTTTACCGCAAAAGTCTGAAGAACATGCTCAGTTGGGCAATTCACCGGGATGTGTTCTACGTGGAGGTTCGTGGTCGCAATAACTGCCTGGATCTATCATTTTTATCACAG
This sequence comes from Marvania coccoides, assembly GCA_963854735.1. Taxonomy (NCBI): domain Eukaryota; kingdom Viridiplantae; phylum Chlorophyta; class Trebouxiophyceae; order Chlorellales; family Chlorellaceae; genus Marvania; species Marvania coccoides. The sequence continues at coordinate 47,586 of OY978106.1, forward strand.
CCTAAAGTGAGCGCCCAAAAATACCAATCCTGCAGGCTGAGAAAATCAGGGCAGAGTTCGATGCCCACTCTCACTTGGACGACCCGCGGCAAATCGAGCGTGCGCTGATCCGCGGGGAGGAGAAGCTGCAAGACTCCCTCCACCCTGACCCATATATCGGTGAGGGTTTTGCTCGCTGACGTTGCACTTTTTTCCTTCAGACTCGTCTTGCGACGTCCGCCCTCACCCCTTTTCATTTCCCCACTCCCTTCTGCAGTGCCCTACCGACCTGGCGGCAGCATGTACTCCCGCAACCCGCCCTTCCCAGAGGACATCCACATCCATATGGATTTCGGAAGGGAAGGAGGCCACTGAAGCGACGGCCTTGGTTTTTCTTCTGTTAATTAATCCCTTTCCAACGTCCTTGTGCTATTTTTTTTTTGTTTTCTGCTCTAATTTTCTCCTTCTTGTAAAGCACTGTTAGCTGCAGTCGATTACACAGCGCATTTTTCACAAATTATTCATTCTTTTTATTTTACTAAGTAGCTTTGAGCGCTTCTTTCAGCTCGCCTGCCTCTGCCATCTCAAGCACAATGTCGCACCCACCCAAAAACTCGCCATTCACGTACAGCTGGGGGTAGGTGGGCCACTGCGTGAACTCCTTCAGCCCTTGCCGCACCTGCTCGTCGCTCAAAATATCAAAGTGGCCAAAATCTTCTGCCCCCGCTGCCTTGACCGCTTCCACCACCTTCCTGCTGAACCCACAGCGCGGTTCGTCGGGGGTGCCTGCAAGTATGGGGGAAAGGGGTGGATAAAGCGAAAAAATAAACAAGGGAGTAAAGAAAGAAACGGCGGGGAAAGAAGAAAAAAGAGGAGAGGTTGTGTCAGAGCAAGGATGACATGTTTGCAGGGTATCATCAAGAAAGCTGGATACGAATATCCAACCATCAGCCATATTAGCTTTATTCTGCACGGAATCATCATCCACACCCCTCTCTTTAAATTAAAGCAATAGAGCATCAAAATAAATATCTGCGCTCACCCTTCATGAACAGCATCACTGGGCGCTGCGCCACCAGCGCCTCCAGCCGCTGCCTCAAGGGCACGGCAGGGGTGGCGGCGACTGCAGGCGGCGTTGTTGTTGTTCTTCCTGCTGCGGTAGGGGTGGCTGTGTTGGCCAGAGACACGAATTTGGAGTGAAGGGACGCGGGTTCTGCGCCCTCCACGCGGGCGACCTCTTTTCCGCCGCAGAAAAAAAGCAAGAGAGGGACCACCGTGACGCCACACAGCTCCGACAGCTCGGGGGCTGCCTCCTCTGCTTCCACACGAGCGCAGGCCACGCTGGGGGTATCCTTGCCTAGCTGCTCCAAGATCTGGTCCAGCGTGGCGCAGGGCTCGCACCATTTGGCCCAAAAGTGCACCACCAGCTGCAGCAATATCATTGGAAGCGCGGCGTGAGATACAAAATACACGTTTGAAGGGTTGAACGGCGGATAAATGCAGTGCGCACCTTGCCATGCTGCTGCAGAGCGGCCTGGAACTCCGTCACAGTCGACAGGTTGAGCATCGAGGCGTCTAGAAGATTTATTTTAATTTTTATATAATAAAAAAGGTTTATAAACCGAGCCTACGAGGGTGGTGCGCACTTGGCGGGCAATGTGGCTGCTGCAGGTTTTGTGTGTATATTTTCAGCCCAGCAACCGCCGTGATACGGCCTTTTCGAGCGCATTTTTGGACTTGTGCCAAGTTTTGCATGCTTCGTTCATCCCCCTTTTTGACAGGCATAACAAACATTCGCTCCTGGCCTGTTTCATTCACAATTTTTAGAATAACGGTTCCCAGAGCTTTCACCCCCTGCCGGCCATGACTCGGGCGGAAGGCAACGGAACTAACATGGACGAGGAGACGCAATTCACTCCCCACAACATTCTCATCACTGGCGGGGCTGGCTTCATCGCCAGCCACGTTGCCATCAGGCTTGTGAAGAACTATGGTCACTACAAGGTGCGTCGTGTTTGCTGGATGCACGGGACGGGGGTCTGAAGAGCAATCGAGGAGGCACGCTGCTCCCCATCCCCTGTACCCCTCCTCCACGCCCCCCGTACTTATGCTGAATTGTTTTCAAGAGTACTATTGAGGCTCCAGCAGCTCCCCACATCGCTCTTCATTCGCAAATTAGTTTGGCCGTCACATATTTTCTGTTGGTGCCCCTGCAGATTGTGGTTTTGGACAAGCTGGACTACTGTGCGACGCTGAACAACCTGCGCAGCATCAAGAACCATCTGAACTTCAAGGCAAGCCTCCCTCAAAGACACATTCCCTTCCAACCCCCTTTGGATTATTTGAATCGCACTTATTATTATTTTTTCTAACACGCTCTTATTTCCACTTCTTAAAATACAGTTCATTAAGGGCGACATCCAGTCCCCCGACCTGGTCAGCTACGTGCTGGAGACCGAGCAGATAGACACCGTGATGCACTTTGCCGCCCAGACCCACGTCGACAACTCCTTCGGCAACTCCCTCGCCTTCACCATGAACAACACCTACGGCACCCACACCCTGCTCGAGGCATGCCGCAAGTACGGCAAGATCGCGCGCTTCGTCAACGTCTCCACCGACGAGGTCTACGGGGAAACGTCCCTTGGCTTGGCCGAGGGCCTCACCGAGAACTCCCGCCTGGAGCCCACCAACCCCTACTCCGCCGCCAAGGCTGGCGCTGAGATGATGGCCCAGGCGTATTACACCTCGTACAAGATGCCCGTGATCACCACCCGAGGCAACAACGTCTACGGCCCCCACCAGTTCCCCGAGAAGATGATCCCCAAGTTCACGCTGCTGGCATCCCGCGGCGACACCCTCCCCATTCACGGGGACGGCGAGTCCATCCGGTCCTACCTCTACGTGGAGGACGTGGCGGGGGCGTTTGACTGCGTGCTGCACAACGGCATCCCCGGCGAGGTCTACAATATCGGCACCCAGAAGGAGCGGTCGGTGATGGACGTGGCGCACGACATTTGCGCCATCTTCGGGCTGGACCCCAAGGATGGGGTGTCCCACGTGCGCGACCGCGCGTTCAACGACCGCCGCTACTACATCTGCGACAACAAGCTGGCGCAGCTGGGGTGGAAGGAAAAGACCACATGGGAGGAGGGCCTGCGCAAGACCATCGACTGGTACCTCAAGCACGGGTTCGGCCACTACTGGGACAACGGAAACGTGGAAGCTGCCCTGCAGCCGCACCCCGTCATGCCCGCTGCCCTGCACTCAGCCAACCCCATGGCAGGCAACGGATCCCCGCAGAAGCTGTCGAGCGCAAAGTTCGATCTCTCCCCCGGAGGCACCGTGATCTCGCCGCCCATGAGCCCTTGAATGGGTTTCAATATTTAAAAAGGCACAATAGGAGGAAGACGCTCACAAGATGTTTTAGTATATTGAGTTAGGCTAGGCTGCAGGTGATATATACATCGCCGCTTTTCACACTGTTTTTATTTTTTTATTTGCTGCTTTTTTCTTCTCCTTTTTGATCCGGCCCATATTGGAAAGGCTGGGCTTCACCACGCGTACTCGTGATGAAAGGATACCTTCGCATCGGCAAAGAAGGATCCATATTAAGAATTCAAACCTTTACCTTATTTTCTTCTTCCTTTTCTGTGTCTCTCGTATTTCGGACAGTGACAAATCAAAACTCTCCCCCGCCGTGACGACAAACAAACAATGCTGCTACTGCTGCTTCGTTTCATTTGGCATCATAATTTTGGCATCATACCTATATAACGTGTTACTACGGCGCCGGCTGTAAAAGGAACAATCAAAAGGATATCGCCATTGTTTTATTATTGGGAAATAGTGAACTGGTATCAAGTTTATTTATTTATTTACTGCTCAGTCAAAGTCAGAGTCCTCGTCAGATGCTGTTGCCCCTGCCTGCTGCGCAAAGCCCTTTCTCAACGCATTTCTGCATGGGGGTCGTGGCGGGAGAAGATAAAAAAAATTAATTCGGCAACGGAAAAAAACGTACAGCACCAAAACAGAAAGCCATATCGCCATTTTTCTTACCCGAACTCGCTCTCTTCGTCATCGCGCTTGACTGCCAGCTTCACTACGCCCACTTTGACGAGCTTTGCCTCCAGTTTGGATGTGGGAAAGTCGTCTTTGCCGCCAAACTCCTCAAAGCCCACAAGGCGGTCCACTGCGATGCCGTCGATGAAGTACAGCACGCACGGGAGGGTGCGCACCTGCAGCTTTTGTGTGAAGAACGGCGCATCCTGCAGGGCAGTGAAGGAAACGTGAAGCGGTGAGGCGCATGATGATGAAAACGAGCCTTTTGCTGATTCACTGCTTAACAGCTTCCGCGAATCTGCGCAGTTTCAGCTGAAAAAAGACCACAATACCCCTTCTTCACCCTGTCCTCCTCACCGGCGCGGACATTTTGATAAACCTGGTGCCAAAGTGTTTCTGAGCCAACGCCTGGAGGTGGCGGTCCAAAATGCGGCAACGCTCAAAGTCGGGGTGGAAAAAGTGGGCGACCACCAGCGGGGTCTTGGTCACGACCTCCAGGAAGTCTCCCTCTGCCACCTCCTCGTAGGTGCCGTGCCCCTTGCGCTGCATCGCCGCCCGCTTCTCAACCTCCTGCTGCAGCGCGGCCAGCCGCTCGGCGTGCAGCTTCTCCAGGTCAGGGTCGTTGATGAGGTCGTCCATGTCCACCTCGTGGTGCACAGGCCCAGCGGCAGCCGCGCGCTCGGCGTCCAGCAGCTCCTGTAAAAAGATCGATGTTGTTGTTGAAGATGAGTTTGGGGTGAGTTGGCCAGGCTCCGGGGGAGCATATGCACGCTGCCGCAAACAAACCAGGAGTCGTCGCACTTTTTTATAATCCTCAGCGGCAGCAGCCATCGCTTCGCCAAAGGCAAAACTTTGCATTCTGCTTTTCGTTTTTTGGACGTCCATGGTGGCGTGTGCGTTCCTATTTTAGTTGTAAAGTTTTTCTTTCTCCCACACAACAGAGTGAGGCAAGTTTTATTTTTATGTCCCCAAAGAGCGCTCTTATTTGGTCAAACGTTTATTTGAATTTTTCGAGATCAGTTCGCCGAATTTAGCCCGCTTCGGGCACAATTAACGGCATCTGTCGAATAAATAACGTCGTCAACTCTCGTACACAGCCTAGAACTGGCTCCTGCGGCTGAAAAGTGGTGTTTTCAAAGACATTTCGTGGGAATCATTTGACCGTGTACTTGGGCCATTTCGCTGCCTCGAAACAATAAATAAGCATTTATTTCATCAATTAAACATAAATGGATGGCAAAATTGGCGGCGAACCCCGCCTCCTTGGAGTTGGAGGCCTTAATTGGCAGAGCTCAACAATATCTGGCGGCTCTGGCGACATGATCTCCCCGAGGTAAGACATCTACAGTCATCATTGGGTTTAATATATCGAATTATGACGAGCCGGCCCGTTTTCCAGGCAGAAATCCCTCCATTCCATGCCCTCCTCCACTCTCGACAAGCGGGGGCCCGGCCGGCAGCTCTGGGACTTGCCACCATGCAGCCCACGCGGAGAAATCAAGGCGTGGCAAAAGGATGACATCATCAGAAAGCCGTTGAGCGAGCGTTTGTTCCCCAAGGCTGAGCGGGACATTGCTCGGTTGGCCACGCGGACTGAGGTGACGGCTGAGGTGCAGCACGTGGAGCGCGAGGCTGCCCTGGAGGCCCGCGCCACCGCCGCAGAGGACCAGCTGGCCGACACCCACACCAGCCTGCAGTCAGCGCAAAAGGCTGAGCGCGAGGCAGCGGCAGCCGCCGCAGAGCTGCAGCAGCGGCTTTCCACCGTGCGGGAGGAGCGCAACGCCGCACTGGACAAGCTGGAGGGCGCACGATCCATGCTGAAGGAGGCTTGCGACCGGGCAGGGGCGTCGGTTGCTGAGCGGGAGGCAGCTCTGATGGAGGCGCAGGGCGCCCGTACTGCTGCTGCTGCTGCGCAGTCCCGGCTGCTCAATGTGGAAGCGCTGGAGAAGGCTCTGCGCGGGAGGGAGATGGCTCTGGCGGAGGCTCGTGCGGGAGTTGAGGCTGAGCTTGCCAATGTCCGGCAGGCGACGCTGGTCTGCAAGCAGCGGGAGGCTGAGGATGAGATGCGGGAGAGGGACATCAAGAGCAGGTAAGAAATGAGAAAATGGTGTATGCACGTCTTACATAGATTTGTGTAGTCATACAAAGACCAGACGAAACTATATTTTTTTGGCAATGGTTTCTTTCGTTGCAGGGAGGTAGGACTGGAGCACCAAGAGGAGGCATTTGGGCAGCGCGTACGGGAGGTAGAGGGCCGTGAAGCCGCGCTGCGGTCGCTGGTTGCCCGCATGGAGCGCGAGCGTGCAGAGATTGAGGCTGCCCGGCAGGAAGTGCGTCGGGCGGCTGCCGCCCTGGACTCCAGAGCTGAAGCCATCCGGCGCGAGGAAAAGGCAGTTCAGACTGCCCGAGAGGCAATCGTGGAGGAGCGGCTGAGGATGGAGCAGGAGCGGCACGAGGCTTCGGCCGAGTGCGGCCAGGCAGCAGCTCGCGCTGCTGCAGCGCGGCGGGAGGCCGAGGAGGCGGCGCGCAGGGCTTCTGATGCAGATTCCGCTGCACAGGCTGCGTACGACCGCACCATGGTGGAGGAACGCAGGCTGCGGGAGTCGCAGCAGCGATTTTTCGAGGAGCAGCGCAAATTGAGTGACCTGCAGGAGCAGACCGCCAGGGCGAAGACAGATCTGGCAGCGCTGCATGCCCAGTTGTTGGCAGTGAGGGCTGAGGCGGATGAGCGCAGGGCATCGTTGGAGGCGACTGCGAGGGCGAATGAGACCGACAGGCTGGAGGTCGAGGAGCGCCGCCGTTGGGTGGAGGCAGAGCGCCGGAAGGTGGAGGACCGTGCCAAGTGAGATTTGTATTGATTTACTTTGACAATATTTCTATCGCTTTGGTGCTAGCTACAACAATAGAATCATGTCCAACCACCTGCCCCCCTTGAGCTGCACAGGGCGCTGATGCAGATGGAGCAGCAGGCATTGGACGCTGCAGAGAGCGCCCGGCGGCAGCAGGTGCTGCTGGCCTGCCAAAGGCGGGACGGTGCCACTGCCGCCGCCGAGCTGCAGCGCCGGCACCTGGATGCTGCAGGGCGACTGGAGGGGCTTGGAGGCACCGCAGAGTACGAGGCCATCAAGGCCGAAGAGGTGCTGCGCCTGGCTGCAATGACCCACGAGGCGGAGCGTAAGCGTGAAGCCCTCCCGCCTTCTCCTCAGTCGCCTGCGCCCGCCAGCGAGGAGAGCAGCGAGGGGTGCATGCTGCGCGACGCCTTTCGCAAGGTAAACATGGAGGTTGAAAACAGCTTGGAGAAGTGGAGGGCCCACCTGCAGGGCGGACTGGCGTTTGAGCCCAGCCTTGGGGACGCTCCGGCACAAGGAGCCGGAATGAAGCTGCTGCGCCCTGGGGGTCGCAGCGAACAGCAGGAGAACTGGCCAGGCATTTTTACCTTCCCGAAGGACAGCTCCCCGGCATCTCCCAAGCCGTGAGACTGAAGGTGTTGCGTGATGAACCCGAGGAGAAATAAAAATATAGATAGATAGAATTTCATCCTTTCTTATGATTAAAAACCAGCACACTAGCATGGCGGCTATTGTATGTTCACAGCGAGTAACCATAAAACGTGGTGTGATTTGGTATTGTTTTCTTTTAAGAAATACTATAATATTTAGCTAATACTGAGGCCATGTGCTGAGACTTAAGCATCGACTCTTTGTATATAACAACGCTACTACCCTTGACTACTTCTGCTACTGCGTATCCATGCCGTTGAGCAGGCGGTACAGCACCATGCTGCGGCAGTACATCGGGTTCTGCTGCATCGCCACCACCACGTCTTGAAGCTGCACCACAATGCTGCCGTCGGCAGACGCAGGGCCTGCTCCCGCTGCCCCAGCGCCCTCCACCAGATCGCCACGGGAGCGGTAACCCTGCAGCGCACCACCGCCAGCACCGCCCTCGCCTCCCTCCCCTTCTTCCGCTCCGCCCTTCTCCTTGTCGCCGCCCACAGCGCCGCCGTCCGCTTTCTCTTTTTCACGCGCAGCGGCAGCAGCGCCAGAGACACCGGCGCCGTCCCCTCCAGCCCCCTTTTCTCCCGCTGCGCTGCCAGCTGAGGCCCACTTTGCCCACTTGGCGTCCCGACCTCCCAGCGTGGCAGCCAGCGCCTTGTTGGCAGCCACCACCTGCTGCTGTCCCGCAATCTCTGCCTTGGCGCGCTGCGCACGCTCCTTGGTCTCATCGTCCGCCCGTTTGCTGGCTGCCTCCTTCAGCAGCTTCTCGCGCTCAACCGCAGCTTTGGCGGCCGCAGCCTCCTCTGCCGCGCGCCGCAGCGTGCCCAGCCCACGCCTGGGGTCGTCTCCCACCTGCACAAAGTCCGTGCGACGGTGCAGTGAGGTGCCGCGCTGCTTGGCCACCCTCGTTGCGAGATTGACAACTTCAGTAGCTTGGGCCGAAAACCCGAGCTGCAGCACGTTGAGCACCGCGGGGTCCAAGTACTGATCGATGGGGGGCCCATCCCCCTTGTCCTTGCGCTGCTGCAGTACCTCGTTCACCAACCGCCATCCAGAGAGGTACTGCACGTCGCTGGCGGTGGCAAACCGACCCCCACCCGCCGGCCTCTCCCGCTGCATCCCCTCCCGCCGCGCGCGCTCCACAGAGTCCATCGCGGCATTCGTCTCCGCCTCCAGGTCGATCACTTGCCCCCCAAGCGTCATCTTTTCGCCGTCGCCATCGCCGCCGCCATCGCCACCATCCTCGTCACCCCTCTTGCGAGCCTTGCCCTTGAGCCGCTTCGCCTTGCTCCCAGCGCCATCTCTCATGGGGTCCCCGTCCCCAGCGGCGACCTCTGCAGCTGAACGCTTGGTGCCTACAGCCTTGGGGGGTCGCCCTGCCGCCGCCTTGTCTGTCGCTCCTCCCCCAGCGCCTGCTGCGCTGCCAGCCAGTGCTGGCGACGGCGTGCGGTTGATTTTCAGGGTGTTGGGGTTCTGCGACAGCACAGGAATGGCCCCGGTGATGCCCATTGGCTGGGATCCTGCAGCAGCAACTGCGGTTGGCGGCAGGCTCTGCGACACTCTCATAGGCGCAGCCGCGTAGCCTGGCTGCAGCATGGGATGCTGCGCCTGCTGCGCCGGATGCTGCTGCTGCGCTGCCTGCTGTTTTTGTTGGGCGGCCACCTGCTGCTGATAGAATTGCTGGTGCTGATTCGCGTACATCTGGTGCTGGTGCTGGTGCGCCGCCTGCTGTTGGGCGATGTGCTGCTGCTGTCGCTGCTGGGCATATTGCTGGTGGGCGATCTGCTGCTGCTGCTGTTGCGCCTGCTTTTGTTGCGCTGCCAACAGCCGCTGCTGGTGCTGCGCCTGTGCAGTCGCCGCCATCTTTTGCTGCTGCGCCAGCTGCTGCTGGTGCTGCACCACTTGCTGCTGGTAAAATTGCTGCTGCTGGTGGTGGTGCTGCTGCTGCTGGGTCTGCAGTTGCGGCTGCTGGGGCTGCTGTGTGGGGTGGGGGCTGGCAGACCGCTTTTCACTGAGGCACGTCTTGAAGGTCTCAAAATATGACTTGGTTCTATACACGGGATTGGGACAGCGTGGAAGAAAGAGTGAACGGCAGATTGAGATATGAGTAGATATTGAGATAGAAAGAGCCGTATTGGCCCCAAAAGTCACAGAACAGCACATAAAGAAATTCCTCAAAGAAAAAAGCACACAGAGAGACTTTAATCCCATGCTTTGGTTTATCTGCTCACCGTTCTGTGCCCAAGGCTTTGACAAACTCCTGCTGCGTCCAGCTCACCAGCTGTATGATGCCGTTTTGGTCCCTAGGGCCGTCTTGAGAAATTCTGCGTTTCAGCTCATTGTAGCTCTCGATCAGCTTACTGGAAGCCTCAGGGTTCTGTTGCATGGCAATCGTGATGCACATTTTCCAAGCATTTTTGAAAATTTCTATAGAGAAGCCCCCCTCTGGGCGACGGAGGGTGCCAGAGCCGCCGCCAACTGAAACAAAATTACGAAAGAGAGGGCAGCATCCGATTAGGATGAGGATTTTGAGATTAGTTCGTTGTGTAGCTTTGAAGTAGACGCACCAGGCTGGGAGGGGTTCATTTCACCGAGGGAAGCCACGCTTCAATTACACACTCTGCAAAAACAAAGTGGGGAGGCTTGGAGGTGACGGCACGTGCGCTGGCCTGCGACTAAACTTACAACAACGCTGGTGTTCAGTAACAAAGGCTTATTGCTCTGCGTACCAATTCGCCAGTTTATTTATGATTGATTGTTGCCTCTTCAAAATTCTTGTACGCTGTTGCAATCAGGGGGACATCCAAATTTGATCGGGGTGAAGTATTAACTTCAAAAAGGTCAATATGAAGTTATGGACCAGCAACCCTGCAAGAGCCTTGAATGCAACGGATGGGCAGGCTATTAATATTATTATTCTACAAGAAATCCAAGCATATCTTCAGCAATCGGTTGAACTAGCTATTCATACTCGGACGTAAGCTTATTGCAGCAGGCCCACTCAGTAGGCGAGGGAGGCCCACTTAACTAAATTTATCTGATCTCAAAAACCAGGTGAACCCCCCTCACCCCCTCAAACCATCTTGCCGCTTCCAAGCCATCGATGAGGTGGGCCGCATGGGCGGTAGCCCGAGGCAAGCAGCTTATCGACGACGACATCCCCGCGGAAGTCCCTAAACCCTACACCACGCCACCTGGGTACCGACCGCCAACGCTCGGCGAGCAATGGCGATACGCTGTGCTGAAGCACCCCTACTACCGCTACGGATACTCGCTGGCGGTGGTGCTTGGCATCCTGGGCTACGTACTGGCGCCGTCTGGGAAAGAAGAGAGCGGCAAGGAGGAGGGCGGAGCAGCAGCACAGCCAGCAACTGCGGCGACTACTAGTGGTGCTGCTGAAAGCGCCTCAAAATGAATCGAAATCCCCCTCGTTTCGTATGATCGGTGAAATACACTGGTGCTGTCGGTTGCCCTATGAACCTTTCTGTTTTTGTTTATATATATATATGTATGTATACTCATTTCGTTTAATTCACTGTTGACTCTCTTCTTCGTCTTCTTCACTGCTTCCATCATCACTTTCGCTGTCCTCTTCTCGCTGTACCCTCCTCCCCATCCCTTCCTGTTGTAACAACTCTTCCCCATCGTCAGCAGCAGCTGCAGCAGCACTTCTTGTTTCCCGCTGCACCGCTTTGTCTTGCAATTGCCGCTTCTTCCCTCCCACCTCAAACCGCCACAGATCCACGTCGATGTCCTTGGACTTCTCCTTGTGAAACTTGTAGCTCGCCGGCAGGTCGTACCGCAGCTGCGCAACAACTTCCGCCGTGGCTGCGTCCAGCTCCCGCAGGGCCACGCGCTCAATGTGCCGCCGGGTGGAAGACTTGTGCAGGGAGTACACGCTGTGGTCTGAAATCGCAAAAGCAGCCCTCAGAAACTCGATGTCCGCCCCCTTTTGCCGGGTCCCAAATGGCGGGTTCATGATGACGGTGTCGGCACGCAGCCGGGGCAGCCCCGCCAGCGCCTGCACCGGACAATGCACTAAATCGATGGGCATGGAGTCCTCAAACTCCTCGACGTTCTCTCTTGCGATCTCCAGGGCGTCTGGGTCGATGTCAATGCCAATGACGTGGCAGGCGCCTAGAATGGCGGCGCCGATGCTCAGCATGGCCGTGCCGCACCCCAAGTCCACAACCACCATGCCCTCAAACTCGTCGTACGCATGGGCTACCTGTAAGAACGTGGCGAATTAGGAAAGGAGAGGAGTGAGTGAATGGAATGGAATGGAAAAGAAGTGGAGCAAAATGCAAGGAGATATGAGTAGAAAAGCGGCTTGAAAAATCAATAAAATTTCAACGCGCCGTGTAGAGCAGTCGGGCAGCCAAATGGGGGCCGGTTGGATACTGCTCGAGCTCGATTTTGGGAGATGCAAAAGGAGCAATGTCCTGCGACAGAAGGGAAGGAAATCGTGTTTTGGAGTGCAGGATTAAATAATGGATGTATTTTACACGTTAATTCCAGCACGGATCCTGTAGACTGCAGCGAATTGGCGTTTTCAGTGTGAAATTTCACACCTGCATTAAACTCTCCAGCTCTTTCAGCTTCATCTTGCGGCTCTACGGTGATCTTATTTTGATCATTAATAATAATAAAAAAATGATATGAATAGCAGCGTCACGAAAAAATTCAAGCCCACCGAAGCGCAAGAGAAAATTCGAGTTTTTATCGCAACACCTCCCAATCCGCTGCTTGCCATAAAAATAATAATTGTATTCGTATCGGCTGCTTTAGGTTCGGCGCGCAGAAAGCTGCACAGCCCACAAAAAGGTTTTCTGGAGAGAACCTCTCACAGTTTTTTTTCAGCCTAGCCCCATCGTTTCGCCTCTTTTGCCACCCACCAGCATTAATTTTTGGCGGTCGGGATAGGTGTCGAGCAACGGTGAAGAACAACTCGAGGGTCAACAAAACAAATCGAACATGGTCCACAGGACGCTCGCGCTGCTCGCAGAGGCAGTCGCCAAGGCTGCGCCCAAAGCCCGACTTCGAAAAGCCCCGGTGGAGCTCACAGACGCGGCGGTGAACCGGATAAAGGACCTTTTGGAAAACAGGCACAAGGTGAGCTTAGTTTATTTTTTTCCTCCGGCGACAAAAGCGCCTTCCCTTCCTGGGCTCTGTTTCTCGACGGGTTTCCTTCTATACTATATTGCAGGAGTACTTGAGACTAGGGGTGAAACGGCGGGGGTGCAACGGCCTTGCGTACACTTTGAATTACTCCGACAGCAAGAACAGATTTGATGAGGAGGTTGACGTGGAGGGGGTCAAGGTGCTGATCGACGCAGGGGCGCTGATGCACGTGCTGGGCACCCGCATGGACTACATAGAGGACCGTCTGCGCTCTGAGTTTGTGTTTACTAATCCCAATGCCAAGGGGACATGCGGCTGCGGAGAGTCCTTCACCACCGACATGCCAGAGAAGCCATGCGGGCCTGGAGAGAAGCAGCAGCAGAGCTAGTTTTGGGATTTAGGAATAGGAATGAAGAACACACGCAAAGAAATGAAGCTGAAGCGCTTCGCTCAATGAAAATTTTATCGCGCTTATTTTTTGTACGAAAATGTTACTTGGCTCTCGTTTCTGCCTTCGGTTTAAACAGCTTTGATTTTGTTTGTATATTCTTCCTTGTAGTCGTTGGACGGTGAGCCCTCTTCTTGCTCCATGCCAGCAGCGTATTCTTGTTACGCTCGCTCAGTATTGTCGCAGCAAAGTTGATTTCCGTTGTGCGCTGCCTCTGACTTTCTTCTTCCAAAATAGAAATGCTTTCCCGGCAATGTGTCAACCGACTTTCACGTCACGTGCTTCATGTGGTACCTCTATTTCATTCAAAATCCACTTGAAAAATAAAACATCCCGCATCAAATCAAATACAAAATAATATGAAACGACACGCAGCAAATGCAAATCCTCCTCAAACACGCTTAGCCGCCTCCAGCATCAGTCGTGTCCCTGCCTTCACCGCCGCCGCCACGCCCTCCTCTGGCGATATCTTCCCAATGCCCCCCGTCTCCAGCATCCGCTGCAGCATCACGAAGTCTGGGGCGGGCGTGGCGCCTGAAGGGGCTCTCTCCTGGTCTCTCAGCCCTCTCACAATTGCTCTAAACTCTGGCACTTCATCAGCCACCCCTTCCTCCCGCATTTCCCGCAACTGCGCGTTAAACGTGTCTATCAGCGCGTCCTGAACCCCAGACGCCACTGCGCCTGCGATCCCCGGCGACGCAACGGCAGAAGCCGCGCCCAAAATATGGAATGCGGCGGCGGCAAAAGGACCCAGCAGCGAGGGGCGCACGCCGTACTGCGGCACCAGTGTCTTCAATTTGCGTAGTTGCTCAGCTTCGTCGTCCCTCAGGGCTGCCAGGTCGGGGCGGAGGCCCCCCATTGCCGCTCTGCCCGCCGCCAGCGCCGCTGCAGATTGCTGCGCCAGCAGGTCGACACGGATGGAGGTGCGCACGAGCTGGGGGGTGTCGCCATATGTTTCGATAGTGGCGTTGTCGTTTTCTTGCGCGCTGCTGTGTGCTGTGTGTGGCTGTGGGTCGGCGGCGGCGGAAGTTGAGAACGGGGCAGCAGCCACGCGTAGGTGGGCTGTTGATGAGCGCCCTGCTGCATGTCTTAAGATCGACAAATGCTGCTGCATTTTGTGGATGCCGCGTCTGTATATTTTTTAAAATGCTGTTTTAATTCGTTGTTTGAAAAGGAGGAGCTTCCTTCGACTGCCTCACTTGCTGTCGTTATTTATAAAAAATATATGCATATAGTGTCGTCGCACTTTTCTTCTATTTCTCTTTCCGGGGGGAGGGATATTTAAAAACTTGGGTGGCCATTTTTTCCTTTTCTCGCCTTGATTGTCGCATTGAGTTTGCGTGGTGCGTGTATTTATATACCAAATGTTTTCTTTCATGCTCGTGCTTGCAGAAGGCCATGCATGCTAGTGCTAAAAAGCTGGGAGTAGTCTGTTGATCACTTATTCTGGCTTCGTCGCTTGTTCTAAGTTCTGATGTATTTACACCACGATTGTCGCATATTGCAAATCATTGAACGGATAGGGTAAGCATATATGCGCTCCTCATAGCTTTATACACTCATGAGACCTTGCAAGATTGGGGCCATTCAAAAACGAACTATTTGCTGCACCGAGACAATAAATATGACGGTGCCAGACACTGAGACTGCATCCAATGAAGTCATCACATCTTTTGAAAAGGTGAGCTTTCGTTCACATCCTAACTGAAAATTTGCAAATTTTATAAAAACTTGTAATTTTGTTTGCTTGCGCAGACCGTTCCCGCCAGCGCCTTCAGATCTGTGGGTTTTAGTGTCCCAGAACCTTCTGGGAGGGCCGCCTCAGCCTCCCTTGCCAGCTGCACATCGTCGACGCCAACGGCAACGCCAAAGGCGAGTGCAAAGTCAGGGAGAAGGGCCCTACGTGCTACGCCCACATGAAGGAGTACATTGTGAATGTCGGGATCAGAGCGAAAGATAAGATCCTGCTGGAGCTGCTGCCTGGCATGCGGATCCGCGTGTCGGTGGTAAAAAAACGAGCAGTGCGTGAGATGGGCAGGAGGAGGAGAGACGGCGGGATGGCAATAGAGGAGGAGGAGGAAGAAGAAGACTCGAGATCAGTGGGGACGATGGAAGCGGCAGTGAGAGCGAGTCTGAGTCCCTGGAGGGCGTCAGCATCCTCATGGCAAGTCTCGCAATGTACTGTAATCTAGTAAAAATGCGGCATTGTCGTTTCTTTGCTTATGCATGCTCTGGTTTTCTCATTTTTTTACCCAATGCTGCATGATGCTCTTCTGCAGGGCCCCCCCACGATTGCCGCTTGGAGCCTGTGCAAGGTGCAGGGTGTGTATGACACGCGGACTCCTGATGGGGAGAAGATGGTGAAGGTGACGCTCCCTGTAGAAGACTACACTTCCAGGAGATGCAGGCGTGAGTTCATGGGCATGCCCATCCCAGTCAGCGAGGCAAAGCTGCGGGCGGCGGCGGTGGCGCCAGGGGCGCTGGTCGGGGCTGAGATTCACAAATTCTTCCCTGGGCACGGCTTGTTCAACGGCAGCGTGACTGGGTTCTCTGGCAGAGTCAGCGTTCTGTACAAGGTGGAGTATGAGGACGGGGACAAAGAGGAAATGAACAAGACCCAGGTGCTGGAGCACCTCAAGCGCAGGTGAGAGGTACTTTTATTACTGGCGAGATTTAATATGCCTATTTAATTTTCTACAACTATTCTACTTGCAAGAAAGTGTTGGCATTGCCGTTTTGTACAAAAGCATCATTGCTGTTGTCTATAATTTCATTATTTTACAGCTCTGTTCTCCATTGTATTAAAAGCATTAATTTTAATTCCAACTTGCCATTTGCAGCATGCCAGATTGGACGGAGTTTGCCCCCAGATGGGAGGCGGAGAAGCCGCCGCCGCTGGAGGACACCCCCATGGCAGACAACTCTGACGCAGAAGAAGAAAAAGAAGAGGAGGAGCACCTGATCATGGAGGAAGATGAAGAAGAGGAGGAGAAGCTGCCTGCAAAGCGGCCGCGGGAAAAAGTGGAGCAGCAGGAGGAGCCCCCAGGTGCCAAGCGGCAGAAGAAGAAAGAATTCGCCGCTGCTGCGAAGCCTGCCGAAAAGCCTGAGGCGGCGACGGTGGTTGCGCCTAAAGCTGCTGCCCCTACTCCTCCTCCAGCTGATAAACCGCGGAAGGAGAAACCCGCAAAGCCTGCGCCACCGCCAGCGGCGTCAGCAGTCGAGGCCGCTGCTGGGCCTTCTTACGCCCGTACAGCTGCAGCACCCCACCCTCCCTCGTCTTCTGCGGTTGAGGCTGACTACTCCTCTCTGCAGGGCATTTGGAAGCCCTGTGGCGCTGGCAACGCTCGCGGCGTAGAGGCCTACTCAAGTGAGTAAATGATCAGCGGTTTTTGTTTTGGGGTTTGATAATTTGAAGAGCCTTCGTTATTTAAATATAAACATCGACGTATTATTGATCATGCCATTATTTTTCTTCAATATATAAATTTATCACGAGTCCATCATTTTTCTTTATTTTTCTTTCTTCAATTATTTATCATCACGAGTGCATTATTTTTCCTTTCCACCAATTCAATAGAGAAAGAGCGCAAATTCCTGCCTATCGGCGCCTGGATCGTGGACCCCGTCCACCGAACCCTGCCCGGCAGATTCGGCGTCGACCACCGCCACCTGGAGCGGGGCATGCTGGCTTCAATTATGCTGGCTAAAAACTCGGTTGCTGGGTGGATTGGGGTGTACGCTGAGGGGGCAGACCCAGTCAACGGCCGCCCCGTGGGGGCCTTTCGCATTGGGTTCTACGAGTTGACGCAGGCGAAGCGCATCGTTCTGGATCACCCCCAGTTGGAGACCGAGGAAGAGGCGGTGAGTTTGATAAACCAATTACATACATACAATACATACATACAATACATACATACAATACATACATACAATACATATTAATGAAAGAGTAGCATGCTAGCAACGATGCTTGCTTTCTTCTTTATTTCTAGCAAGGAAGATAAATCCAATTTATTCTGCATAGCTTTGGTCATATTTTCATCATTGTATCCCTGTGTCCTCATTTTTCTGATTTTTTTCCCTCCTGACTTCCGCTTTCTCGCTATTTCAATCAAACAACGCACAGGCCCGCATGTACGATCGCTTGGCGCTGGCCTATTACGGCCCCGCAGAGGCCGACACCAACTACCCTGTCGACCAGGCTGCCCTGGATGCGGTGGGGGAGCGTGAGGACAGAGCCCCTCGGGCGCTGTTCACCAGCGCGGTGACGCTGCTCAACCTGGCCAGCGGAGTGGAAGCGCCGGGCGTGAACGAGTGGAGGTAAGAGAACTATTGATTTGCAGCTGATTACAACACAATTTATTCAGCCTGTAACAATCCAATATATTTTTGTCATGCTTTATTCATGTGAACGTCTTTTGCTATATACCCTTCCTCTCATACCAATGTCCAACATTCCTTCCTTATCTTTCTTCGTACCTCAGGGAGCGCGTGCTGACCACATACGTGCTGCGTCCGCCCTCCGCAGCCGCCACCCCCTCCCTCGCGGTTGAGCTGGGCTGGCTGGTGGAGCAGGCCCCCGCCGAGTCTCTGGTGCCCGATTACAGCGACAAGGCGTCTCGCGCCACCTTCATCGCAGACTGCCGGAGCTGCACCGAAGCTGGGGCCCGGGTTCATCACTATGACGCCGACGCTGACACCTGCGAGCTGTGCTGCACCACCAAAGTCACGGCGCACGGCAAGCGCACCCTGTGCGCGCTCATTACTAAAGCTGCGACTTTCTTTTTGGCGCCTGAGCCGATGCACAAGTCCCCGGCCGCTGCTCGCCCTCGGCGGAGCCTAGCAGCCCCCACGCGAGCGGGTGCAGGGGTGGTGGAGCCGATGAGCGCGGAGGAAGTGGCTGCGCTGCCCAAGGGGCTGCGCGTGGCGGTGATCGGCGCAGGGGTGGCTGGACTGAAGGCAGCGGCGGAGCTGCAGGCGGCGGGGGCTGCGGTGGTGGTGCTGGAGGCGCGGCGGCGCGTGGGAGGGCGCATTCACACTGTGAATCTGAAGAGCAGCCGCGTTCCGCGCCTAGCTGGCTTCCCTTCTGCCTCTGCTGCATCATCTGGTGGGTCTAGTTCTGCCCCTGTCCCTGCCCCTGCCGCCGCTGCTGTTGATGTGGGCGCAGCCTTCGTGCTGGGCATCGCCACCGACAGGAACCCAGTCAACCCGGTTGTGCCCTACCTCAGAGATGTCGTGGGAGCCGCCACGGTGCCCCGCCGTGCCGAGGGTAGCGTCGGTGCTTTGTTTTTTGATGAACATGGCGACCTGGTGT
Source organism: Marvania coccoides (assembly GCA_963854735.1). NCBI lineage: Eukaryota > Viridiplantae > Chlorophyta > Trebouxiophyceae > Chlorellales > Chlorellaceae > Marvania > Marvania coccoides. Next base: position 66,007 of record OY978106.1, read on the forward strand.
CGCAGGCCCAACAGCTGGTGGCGGAGGCGCACTTCAGGGAGCTCCTGCATGCTCTGGTGGAGCGTGAGAGCAGCACCAAGCGCGACGAGCGCGTGGCTGACGCGGTGGAGGCTGTTCTTGACGGCATGGTGTTTACCGAGCCGATGCAGCGGCGGATTGTGGAGTGCATGGCTGCGGACATGCAGTCTGCCCCCCTGGACAAGCTGAGTTTGAGCGGTTCCATGTCTCACACGTACTCCGGCGCGCATGGGCTGGTCGAGGGCGGGTTCAACCGGCTTACAAAAGCCATGGCGGCGGGGAAGCAGCAGGTGGCGCCGCAGGGCGAGGAGCAGCTGCCAGATGCGCCGATTAAGGACCTGCGGCTGCGGTGCCAAGTGCGAAAAGTGGTGCTCGGTGCTGGTGGGGTGGGAGTGGCCATCCACACTGGAGCAACAGCTGAGGCAAGTTTTATATTTCATATAGATATGTTTGCAGCCAGCGACACTTTTTTAGAAAGAAGAGAGTGTCCTTGTATTCAATAACACTATAATTGATTTTCTTTTTATATAAAAACTGATCTTTATACACTGTTGCAAAAATAACTCCATGCAGGACCCTCCCATTTCGGTGGACGCTGCAGTGGTGACGCTGCCCCTGGGGGTGCTGCAGGCGGGCGCAGTGAAGTTCTCCCCGCCCCTGCCAACCTTTAAGCAGCAGGCTGTGGCTGGACTGGGCAGCAGCAACGAGACCCGGGTGGCCCTGCTGTTCGACAAGGTAAACTATTGTTTTTATCTTTTTCCTAGTATACCCTGAGGATGAGTTAGCTCGCTAAAAGTTCCCCCTTTTCACAACCTCAGAATAAAAATCAACGATACTATGCTGATTAATAACGATCTTTCGCTTTCTATTTTCTGCAGCCATTCTGGCCCGTGGCGCCCCACTGCCTGCGCCCCCTCACTGGCAGCTACTCCTTCCTCAACCTCCATGCACTGGGCACACCAAACGCGCTGTGCGCATGGGTGCGCCCTTCAAGGGCAGCTCGCATCGCTCCCATGACGGATAAAGAGCTCGTGAACGACGTCATGGCGGCGCGGCGGCGCATGTTTGGCGGAAAGAACGCCTCCGCCGCCTCGGTGCCGCAGCCGCTGTCGTTCAGGGTGGTGCGCTGGGGGACAGATCCTTTTGCAGGCGGGGCGCACTCCTACGTGCCGTTTGGCGCCTCCAAGGAGCTGTTTGACTGGATGGCGCTGCCTGTCACTGGGGACGACAGTTTTGACGATGATTCGGTGAGCAGCAGCGCAACAGGCGCAGCAGGGCAGCTGCGGAGGGACACGCGGCTGTTCTTTGCGGGGGAGGCTACTCACGCGCAGCATCCTTACTCTGTGGAAGGGGCGATGGAGTCAGGGGGGAGGGAGGCCATGCGGGTGCTGCGTTGGTGGAAAGACCATGGCGCCGAGACCGTGCAGGAGGGTGGGCCCAGCCAAGGCGGCCACTGATAAGCAGCAGCAAAAGATATGAGCGACTTGCTGAATATGTATTGGTTTCTTAATTTTCTTTACTTCGATAGGTAGGAAGCGAGAGAGTGGGGAATGGATTTTATTCGAAATTGGTAGTAACATAAATGTAGGGCGTCAAAGAAAAAGGGGAGTGGTAACGGAAGGGAGGAGCAATAGAGTTCTGAGTAGTAGTAGTAGTAGAGAGTGCATACAACAAGTTAGGAAATGGAGCGAGTATTGGTCAGATTTCAGGGATAGATAATTAATGAATAAATGGGGGAAACCGTAACGATACACAACTGTTGTTTTTCAACATCAGGTCAGTTTGGCGGTCTCTCTTTCGGTTCACGACAAGAACAGGACAATCGCCGCCGCCAACAATGCTGCAAGTAGTGCGCTGCGTCCCTGCGCGCCGTTGCAGGGTCCAAAGAGGACGTCGTCGTTCTTGCTGGTGGCGTACTTGTCTTTATGACAGTTGATCCACTGCGCAGTGGGCATGTCTGCCGGGGAGCACCCCACGCTGAGGTTGCTTTCCCGCTGGTACACCCTGATCCACTCGATCATCATCCACGATGGGAATTGGAGGTTCTCCAAGTCAACCTCACCAAAGTCCTGAGACATGCCCAGGTTGAAAATGATGTAGGTGGGCTCGTAGGGAATCAGCCGCGCGGCAATCTCGTAGGCTGGGGGGACAAGGAGGTAAAGAAAGGATGAGATGAGATGGGAGAGAGGAGGTAAAAACACGGCAGTAGAAATAAGTAGCAGAAGAATAAAAGGTGGTGGGCACAGTGCACAAGCAGATGCAATGATTTAAATGTATATATAACTACTCTACTTACGAGTTCCGTCTGGCCTGACGCCTTCCCTGGACAGCAGCGCGTTGGTGTTGATTTCGTAGGCAAAAATGTCGTCAATGTACCAACGGATGTACTCCCCTGGAGACCAATCCACCGCAAACTTGTGGTACCCCTCGTAGAAGGACGAGTTCAGCAGCGACACAGCGGACATTGAGTCCTGGTAGGCGTTACCTGGTCGGTTGTAGGTCCCTGACCAGCCGTTGAAATTCGTGTTAAGGTGGGAGAGAGACCCAGGGTACTGCACGCCATCCGGGATGCCCTTCTGCCTGTACCACTCCAAATCAGCCCAGTTCTGGCCTTCGGGCAGCAGCGGCGCCATCTGCAGGGTCTGAGAGGCGTGGGCTCCACCGGCACGGTCTATCGCAATCTCAAACACATCAAACTCGGGGGCGTTGCGGGCCACGCCCGTCTTCATGCCGTACCTGAACAACAAATACAGGGGGGAAAGTGCGGCGTTCAGTAAAATGTTAAAACAAAATGCCGTATTTAGCAACCGTGGAAAATTAAATTATAGGCAGCCAATTAATGAGTAGCTCACATGCTGCGGTTGACGTAGTTGGGGTCTGAGGCGTTGAGGACGCACGCGGACAGAATCTGCGAGGGCACCTTTGAGCCGTTGACTGCAGTTGCCAGCGATGACCCGTCCCCGCAGGTGTTGAACGAGTAGGGCCACAGCCCACCAGTGGAGGGCATGTAGCCAGCGCGACCCAGGTTTCCCATCGCCCAGAACGCAGGCCAGAACCCAGGGATGTTGTGCTTGCCCGGCAGCTTTACGTTCATCTCCAAGTACCTGGCAGGAAATGGAAAAAGAGAAGGGAAAAAAACGTTAAAATTTTACTCTTAGAAAATAGCAGTAGTGAAATTGAATTTGTAGCGAAAATACGACTGGAACCTACCCGCCCCTGAAGCACCATTTGTTCCAGGTGTTCATCATTCCAGACTTGAAGTTTTTTGGGACCTTCCACTTTTCGCCGTTAGGCTGCAGCGAAATGGCGCTCTCGGGCTTGGTGGCGCGGTCGATGGTGATCACCGCCTTGCCCTCTGCAAACCGTATTAGATAATGGTTCGGAAAGAGTGTTAAGAGTATTAAAAATAACAGCTTGAAAGAAAAAGTTTCACCGACAGGAATGTTGCGTATTTCTATTGATTGAGAGCCCCAAACCGATTTCATTTCAAGAGCAACAGCCAACGTACGCCATGTGGAGACCTGGTCTGGCTTGTACACCTCGAGGTCTTGCGTGGGGAAGTAGTAAAGGTCCTCGGCAGTCCACCTCGAGTCCTGTTCCTTCACACCAAACTTGCGGCCCTCCTGCTCAAACTCGTCGCTAAACACCAGAACCAGGTTTTCTTTGACCCCGCTGCCACCGGGACGGCACTTTTCGTAGTCTCCCTGGCACACTGCCTTTCTGCAGGCGTCAGTGGGTGAGTCTGGGTCGATGAACTTGTATTGAGCCTGCCCTGTGCTGTTCTGGCCCAGAGCAGCCATTTGGTTGACGAACTGCTGCTGGCACGCGCTCAGGGACTGTTGCGCGAACGCCACGGCTGCACGGCGAAAACGATATAATAAATTAATGCAAGTCGTTACCGAGGTTGTTGAGAGGTGAGCGTCAGAAAAGGCGCACGACTGAGGGAACGTACATTTAATAGTGAAGAGGGCCGTTAACAGGGTCCATCGAAGGCTGAACACGTCCGACGTCTGAAATCTGTTTAATCTTTTCATTTTTGTAAAAAGTATTTCTTCTTTACGTAACAAAACCTCCAAAGAAATAATATGCTGTTGTATCTACGATCTGTTCAGTGCAAAAATAATAAAAGGAGATTTACGTCAAAACGCGTATGAAGAACCTGCCGCGGCAGAGTGGCATGCTGTGCGGTGAGAGTGCTGTGCGGTGAGAGTGCTGAATAATTAATTTCCTGGCGAATGCGAACGCTAAAAGGTCATTGAATGGAGGAAATGCTAAATGATTCTTTCAGCTGAGAGCACATACAGCATTATAAGACTCTGTTACAACTAAATATTATTTTGAACATTATTGCCCTGGACCCCCCCGACCTTTCACCCCTCGTTCGCACCGGCACTCACTGTTTGATGCTATTTTTAGAAACCATCTAGGATTGCACTTCCCATAATTTACAAACCGCTCTTGTCCAACACAAAAACCTTGCTCCGCCTTTCTCGGGTAGTTAGACTCTGCCTAATCCAGTGCTGTATAAATGGACGATGATGACGAGCGCATGGACGCCGCCCCCTCCGCCCCGCTGCTAGGCCATCCCCCTTCTCGCTCAGACGTCCTCTCAGACGAGGTGGTCACGCTGCAGCGGGCCATCACCGCCGCAGTGCAATGGAGCCTGGTTGCCAACGTGGCGTTGCTGCTGGCGAAAGTCGTCGCGTTGGTTGTCACTGGCAGCATGGCAGTTGCCGCTTCCACCCTGGATTCCCTCGTAGATTTGGCTTCTCAGGGCATTGTGGCGCTGGCTGACTCCACCATGAGCAAGCCGACCCGGCGGTATCCAGCTGGAATGGCGAGGCTGGAGCCTCTGGCGGTCATTGCTTGCGCTGCTGTGATGATGGCGGGCGCTGCGGAGGTCATACGAGCCTCGGTCTTGCAGCTCATCAGTGGCCTGCGCGGGGGAGACCTGCCGGACATCTGCATGACGCCGCTGATGTGAGTTTGATGAGGCAAAACAGTAGCAGCACTGTGGCGGTGTATTTAGCATTTTTTTCTCTCAAATAATTACTTTTTTCTCCTGGCAAACGCACTTTTTGTTTTTTTAACTTCCTCACATTGAAGGTACGCCATTTTGGGGGCAGCCACTTTCATCAAGCTCGTCCTCTACTTATACTGCGTGCGCCTGCGCCAGCACTCTGGCGCTGCCCTTGCCCTGGCAGAAGACCACCTCAACGATGTGGTGTCCAACGCAGGGGCAGTCATCACCGCCGCAGCCGCATCCAGCCGGCGCTCGCTGTGGTGGACTGACCCCGCTGGCGGTGTGATCATCAGTCTGTACATTGTGTTTGCGTGGATTCGCATCACCGTGCACCAGGTTCGCAAGATTGTGGGCGTGACGGCGCCTGACGAGATCACAGCGGAGCTGAAGACCCTGGCCCGGGAGCACCACCCCGGGTGCAGACTCTCCTTCCTGAGAGCCTATCACAGGTAGGAATATTTATTTTGCATTCGCGTTACTTTTATGTACAATAAAATTGAAAATAATCGCAAGTTGGGATACCTTTGTAATATGTCCAATAGTAAAAGTGATTTGACTTCGTCTTCATTAACACGCTTCCCCCTCTCCCACTTGTCAAAACCCACTGCAGTGGCCAGCGGCTGCAGGTGGACTGCGAGCTGGAGGGTCCCCCCGAAATGACGGTTGCCGCAGCCTCGCAGATCGCGCTCCATCTAAAGAAAATCCTCGAAGCTGTGGAAGAGGTAGAAAGCGCAGCTGTGGTGGTGGTGCGAGACCCCGACGCCAGCAGGCGCGCTCGAGAGAGGAGCGCCAACAGAATCTCGCCATTAGGAAGAAAGACTTCTCAACCGATGCCCACCTACTCTCCCCACGGCTCTGCTGATTTAATGCTGCTGGGCACGTCAATGTCGGTGCCTGTGGGCAGCCCTGAGTTGGCGACTTACGGGCAGTGGAGGCACACGGTGAGCGATGGCAAGGCCGCTGCTGCTACTACAAGTGGAGATGAAGAGAGCGGGAGCATTTGGGAGGGTGTGAGGCCCGGAGCATCGACGTTTACTGATGCAGGGGAGAGGGTGGGCAATCTGCTGCCGCAGCACGCCACCCGCAGCGGGCTGGCAGGGCAGCTGCTGTGGTCCAGGAGCCTGAGGGATCCGCCAGACTGGGCGCTGAGAAGCGCCAGCTTGGTGGGGGGCGGAACGACGAGAGCTGCATCGCCCGAGGAAGAATGAAAGAGGGGAGAAAGAATGAAGCGTTGTCTTTGGCGATGAATGAGTCGCATGTTGCTTGCTTCCTGATATGTAGAATATGTTTGTGTAATATTTTTGTTTTAAAAATAAGTTGGAAAATACCTTCAGTTCGTTGGTAGGTTGTTCAGCAAATATCAGAGCGTCTGACAGTAATAAAATAAGAAAAAACAGAAGCAAGGATGTCCAAGTTGTCATCCCCCAGTGACGTAATGGAGGGTCAGGTCAAGTCATAGCTTTAGTAATTATTTCTTTGCAGGGGCGGCAGCAGCGGAAGTGGCAGTCTCGCTGCCTTCTGTCTTATTCCCGCCATTTTTTTCATCTTTCTTGATCTTCTCGTCCTCCACCGCATTCTTCACCGCCTTGGCCGCGCAGCAGCAGCACAGCCACCGCATGATGCACCCACCGCACTCAGCCCTGCTCTCCTCCTTGTGCTGCTGCGCTAGCTTGGCTTGCGCCGAGTCAAAGTTCGCAGCCGAGGTAGGCACCCCCTGGAACACCTCCACGGGGGCAGACTCTGCCACCTTGGCCCGTGCCGGCAGTCCAAATGTGCCGCAGTGCACCAGCCGGCGCCCCTCTGGCAGGGGGGCAGCCTGAGCGGGGAGCTTCTGGAAGTGAACAATGGCGTTTTCTTTTTCCATGCGGCGCATGGTGTCGTACAGCACGCGATCCAGCTCCTGAGGGAAAGAAACAGGAACAAATGAGAAGATATGTTCTTCCAACTGTAAACTATATCAAATAAAAGCCACCACCAGAACAAAAATATAGAATTAAAAGCAAACAATCAACATCAATAACAAATTAATTAAACTTGCCTCGTCAAATCGCCTGTGCAGCTTGCCCAGGGTGGCCGACTCCGCCCGGTCAAATGCCGCCGCCTCCTTCTTCATCTGAAAGAACGCCAGCTCAGCCTCCTTCACGCTGCGCAGCCCAGGCCCGATCGCCACCTTCTCCGCTTTCCACTGCACGATGCCATTGAAGGTCTGCGCGTACACCTCAAATGCTGCCCGCTTGTACCCGCAGTAGGCAGTCATTTTGCCGCCTGCCGCCAGCGGTTTCAGCAGCTTCACCGCCTCTGTGTACTGATCGCGAGTGTCCCGCGCCAGAGCAGCAATCAGCGCCGGCTGGTTGCCCTTGGTAATGGCCCGCAGCACGGTGATGCCTTGGGCGTCAGCCAGGGCGCAGCACGCCGCAGCACGCAGCACGTCTGGCGCGCAGTCACCGGCTTCAGCGGCTGGCAGGGTTTTCACGCAGAGGGGGGCCACTGCAGACGCGGTGTAGTCGAAAATGCCAGCAGCCAGGCGCAGCAGGTGGTATGCTTTGCCTGCTGGGCCGGCAGGAACGCCGGCGGTAGTGGACTCGCACAGCAGGGAGGCACGTGCCATGCACCACAGCCCACCGGCTGTGAGCACAGAGGCCAGCTCGAAACTGCATAGGAGAATGAAGATGGAAATAATTGAATTAATTGAGATAAGAGAGCTAAATTGTTAACCAGTTAAACAGAAGGGTGCAATTGCTCATAAACTGAACTCACGCTGCGTCAGCGCACGTCGCTTCTTTTTTCGCAGCCAGCACCTGGTTCCACGAGAACTTGACAGCGTGGCGCAGGGGGGAGGTGCCAGTCAGGGTCTTGGTGGTGGCAGCAGAGGAGGGGGCAGAGGGCTTGGTGTCCAGCTTCTGCTCAGCTTCATCCAGCGCCCGATCGACAGACACGTCGGCAGGAGCGAGGAGGCCGGCAGGAAGCGCGGAACCAGCGGGCTCCACCAGCACTAGCAGCACCGCTACGTACTCCTTGAGCGCGCCCATCGCTGCCTCCTGCTCAATGACCTTGCTGTCCATCGCCGCTAAGAATGCGCGCCGCGTGGTGTCCAAGGAGTCGACCAACTCGCTGGCGCTCTTCTTATTTGGGGAAGCGTCATCGTCGAGGTAGGGACTGAGCGCTTCGTCGAAGAATTTGGAGGCTTTGGGTCCCGCGTTTGGAGATTTGAGATTGGCAGGATAAATAAAAGGGTGGATTGGAGGGATCTCGGGCCCCTTGGCAGCTGGATCGTCCGCCATCAGAACAATAAATGTAAAAATAATAAATCTTGACGCTGTTTTGACCATTTTTCCCGCTCAAACGCGGTTTCTTTCAAGAACAACAAAAAATACAAAAAAACTCAATTTTGCATCGATATTCAGATGTGAAAAATAACAGAAAAATGGGGAAACCGGGTAAAAAGAAGCCTGTTAGCATCCTCAAGCGGGAGCGCCAGGCAGCTCCTTCACAAAATTCTGAAGATGCGCCCCGGAAAAAGCGGCGCACAGCGGGCGGCGGAGCGCCGCAGCCCCCGCAATCTGCTGCTCATCCCTTCCGCCACACGCTGCGCCCCACCTCGGACATCCACCGCCAGGCTGCTCACGCCATCGGCCGCCTGTTGAAGTCTGACGCCACCGGCAGAAATGGAGCCTCCCTCAAATCCCTCACCCTGGCGCCGCACATCACCAACAAAAAAGCGGTGTACGCAGTGACCATCGAAACCATGAAAGCGCTGCCAGTGTTGGAACAGCTGGTGGAGCGTTCAAACGTGATGGAGACAGCAGGGGTGTCCAAACCAGATGCCTACGTGCTGACGCGCGAGCTGCTATGGGGAGGAGGCATGGGGGGCGGGGAAGAAGCGGGTCTGAAGCCCACGGGCCCTGCGGAGCGGGCCGTGTTGGCACTGGAGGCGCCGTTGCGGGACATTTTGGCGGCGATGCTGAAAGAGGCTGGGGCGGCAGAGGTGGAAGAGATGCTGCCGGCCACGCAGGCGGCAAAGGCGGCGGCAGCGCGCCCACGTACTGCCCGCGTGAACGAGCTGAAGATGTCTGTTGAAGAGGCGATGGCCTGGCTGCGAGACCCACCCACCCAGCACTCCAAAAAATGGCTGCACCTGGTGAGTAGTATTTAATTTATGGTTTTAATCTGATCGTGATTTTATATTGCAATTTAAAGAGCTCAATTTTCATTCTTTTTCCCCTCCGTCTTCAGGCCAGCAGCGTTGCTGTGGACCCTCATCTGCCAGAGGTGCTCGTCTTTCCTCCAGGCACAGACCTGCACGACCACCCCTTGGTGGCCTCAGGCGCGCTCATCCAGCAGAGCAAGGCCTCTTGCATGACTGCCAGGGCGTTGGCGCCTCAGCCGGGAAAGTGGAAGAAAGTTATCGATGCGTGCGCTGCCCCTGGCAACAAAACGACCCACCTGGCAGCGCTGTTGAATGGCAAATCAGCCGATGGGTGGCGCAGCAGCGACGGCGTTTCCAGCTCAGTGATAGCATTCGACCGCGATGCAGCGAGGCTGGAAAGGCTGCGTTTGAACGCGGCTGCAGCTGGCGCAGGCAACATCATCGACGCGCGCTGCGCCGACTTCCTGTTGGTCGACCCCGACAGCCCAGAATTCGCCGACGTGGCAGCAGTACTTCTGGACCCTTCGTGCTCCGGCAGCGGCACTGCCTTCTCTCGCATGGACCACCTGCTGCCCTCTGCAGCCGCCGCCCTCACCCCTGAAGCCGCAATTTTGCACCAAGATCCCCGCGTGCTGGCGCTGGCAGAGTTTCAGACCACGGCGTTGAAGCATGCACTGCGTTTTCCTGCAGCCCAGCGGGTGGCATACTCAACGTGCTCGCTGCATGAAGTTGAAAACGAGGGGGTCGTGGCTGCGGTGCTGAAGGATGCGCGCGCGCTGGGGTTTGAGCTTGTGCCGGCGTTGCCGCAGTGGGAACGGAGGGGGGTTGAAGGAGCGTTGAGCGGAGGGGACGCTGCTAAGGTTGTGCGCACGCACCCGCTGGAGGACGGCACCGATGGGTTCTTCGTGGCGCTGTTTGAGCGGTTGAGAGATGATAAAGACAAGAAGAAAGAGAAGAAAGACAAAAAGAAAAGAATAATTTTCTGTGAATGACGAATTTACACATTTTCATCATTGACCCACCGGTAAATAAACACGCACAAAAAGTAGTTGTGATCAGGATAGAAAAGCTAATGATGATGATGCATAGTACTGCTAAGTTTGGAAAGAAAGAAAGGTTTAATAAAGATTAAAAGCGTGCGTATATACATAAAGTATCAAAGTCTGGGCATCTACTCGAATTATATCCAAATTAACACTGTTTTTTTTTTTTTTTTTCCACTGATATATTCACCTCTGGGGGAGGGCCGGCAGCTCTCCGCTCAGCCGCTCCCACCGCTGCAGCTCTTCTGCGATCATGAGCTCCGTCAGCCTCACGATCTCAGCACACGACGGCCGCTGCCGGGGGTCTGGCTGCCAGCACCGCTGAATGAGGCGCTTCAGGTTCTCGGGACAGTCGGGGTCCAGCCAGGGCCGCTCGCCGTGTACCGCCACCTTGAGGATGATTTGGAAAAAGTGGTTGGCCCCGCGCCAGGGCTGGCGGCGGGCCCAGGCTTCGTTAAGGATGACGCCCAGGGCATAAACGTCCACCTTCTCGTCAATTCGTGTCGCGTTCATCATTTCGGGGGCCATGTACCTGTAAGAAATTATTTTCAGAAAGAAAAGGATTTAATTCAGTAAAGGGAGCGTTTCAACGAGCGGTGGTCTGTCTTCTAGCTGAAACGAAGCCCCTCTCAGTAATGTATTTTGAACGCCCGCAAGTTCTGCACTCACATCGGCGTGCCGTTTTCCGCGGTGATCTGACTGAAATGGCTCTTGGCCGGGTCCTTCACTCGCGAAATCCCAAAGTCCGCAATCTTTACACGGCCGTCCTCAAACAGCAAAATGTTCTGCGGCTTGAGGTCGCGGTGGACGACCGACGGGTGGAGGTAAGACAGCCCTTCGGCAATGTCGTGGCACAGCTGCAGGATCTCGAGGTAGCCCAGGCGGCGTTTGCGGCGGTCGTAGATTCTAGAATACAGAGAACCACCGTCGGCCAGCTCCATGATGAGCGCGCAGTGCTCTGCGTGGATGGAAGGAAGAAAGAACGAGATAAAGCGATTTTTTATTTTTTATTCAATGCATATGTTTATAAATCTTTTGACGAACTGGTGGTGGTAAATCTCGCCTTGGTCGCGCGTGCATGCCCCCAGCACCTTGACCAGCCGATCACACGCAAACTTGGATGACAGCTCAATCTCACGCAGCAGCGCGTCATACGCCGTCTGCTGCGACTCAGGGGCGCAGGTTGACGACAGCGGGGGCAGCATCTTCACCGCAACCTTCTTCCCACGCCACGTCGCCTCGTACACAGCGCCAAATCCGCCCGTGCCAAGGCATTGCCCCAGGTTGAGCTCCGCTGGGTCCACATTGAGGTCCACGTTCTCAGCGGGGCCTGCGTTGGGCAGCAGCGGCGCGGGGCGGGGGCTCAGCGGCGGCAGCCCGCCCTGCAGCAGCTGCGGCACCGTGTGCCTGCGCTTCATACGCTGCATGTGCGTCCAGGAGTCCATGGCGGAGTGGTCGCCGTGCAGCACGCCGTCCCAAGAGACTGAGCGCCGCATTTGCTGCCACGGCGCCATCGTGAGCTCCCCCGACTCCTCTTCAGCGCTGTCGTTGTCGGAAACGGCGCCTCTGGCAATCTCTCCACCCAGATCCGACGCTGCAAGAGATGTAGAGTGGGAGAGGGAGGCTCCGCGAAGGGAACGCCGGGATCTAGAAATGCGAACCTTGGCTGGCGAGGTCTTGGCTTTGTTTTCCAGCATAGCAGCCAGCTGAGAGGGCAGCGGGCCTGGGCCAGAGGGCAAGGAATGAGGTTCCTCTCCTGCCTGCTGCTGCCGCAATGCAGCTGCAGCCGCCAGGGATGCGGCCGGCAGTGCTTGCAGCGTCTTAGAAAAAGTGTCGCCATTGCTGCTGCCGCCAAAGGTGTCCAACACGTTGGTAGGGTCAGACCTGCCGCTGAAGCCGGATGAAGACTTCCACGGGGGGGGGTGAGCGCTGCCTCCTGGGTGGGCGGTAGCGTGGGAAGCCAATAGAGCGTCATTGCTGTGCTGCTGGGACAGGGCGTCAGAAGTCTGGTGGTGCAGGCGGAAGCTGACGCTGGTAGATCTGGTATTCCAAGGAGGGAGGTGCCTGGTGGAAGGAGAGGCGGTGGCAGAACCAGCATGGGGTTCAACAACGTCGTCATCGACAGAAGGGAGACCTTTGCTGGCTGCAGCAGCGCGTTCGCGCCGCTGCCGCCGCAGCCGCAGCACAAACACGCCTGCGTAGAGCGCTGCAGCTGCGAGAATCCCCAGCCCCACTGCCAGCCCAGCGACCAAGGCAGTGGTGTTTGATTTTTTTGAGATTCTTTCTTCCCCCCGCTGCGGGCTTTCCCCTTGGCCGCCGGTGAAAGTGTTGTCGCTTTCCAGCGAAGGTGGAAAGTCGGCAATGGGGGTCAGCGGGCGCGGCGGCCACACCGCAGGGATGTCAGCAGTCACGGTGTTGCGGGTCGACGTATCAGCAGGTCTGCAGCAGTATAGAGCTTGCAGGTTGCAGCTCTGCTGTGAACCGCCTCGAATGGCCTCGCACGTCACCCCTGGCGGCAGCGGCACGTTTCCGTTGCTGAAGTCATCGACTCCTGTGCCGGTGGCAGCGCTGCCGCCACCAATTCCTGGTGCTTCAGGTGAAGGGGAGGCAAAGAGCGATTCCAGAGGTGGGATGCCCCATGTCAGCTGTCCATCGACGTATGAGGTGATTTGGGGGTTGGGCTGCGCTTGCCGGGTCACGATGGGGGCGTTGGAGGCAACATTTCCCGACTGCGGCTGCTGCTGTTGCTCAAGTACCGGCGTGTCCAGGTAGGAGTAATCCTGCCGGGAGTTCAACTGCGTCGCGCCACCCAGTCCAGAGGTGGTGATAGTGAGCAGAATGTCCAGCACCTCGATGCCCTTTTCCAGAAACAGCGGCGGTGCAGCTGCTTCGCCGGTGGGCAGCAGTGTTCCAGCGGAGGAGTTGAAGGTCACATTCACGCCAAACCGCGCGCCTGGGAGCTCGGGGTAGCCTCTGATGATGCCTAGCAGCACCCCCTCGCACCCGGAGCTCGCCCAATCGCAGCGCGCTTGCAGAAAATCCCACGGGGAAGCATCCAGTGCTGCATCCACAGTTGGGTACAGAGTGGAAGACTCCAGAGGCCCCTTGAACCAGTACTGCAGGGACAGGGAAGAAAGATACAGCGAAGTGGCGTTGTCTGGGTTGCGGATGCGCACTAGAAACTGCGTGGCGTTGGGGAGGGGCGCAGCGGGATCTGTCTGGTTCCGAAGCTGGATCGGGGTGTAGGTGATGTCGAGAGGGGCGGGGGTAGGAGGCAGAGCGGCAGCAGACACCCTCGGCTCGGTGTCTCCTTGGGCTGCAGCTGGGGAAGCCTCCATTGTGCAGAGGAGGTTGTTGAAAACGACGCTAGTGAGAGGACCGACGTTGAAAGGGTTTTCAGCGCTCAAAGGGACTGCAATGCCATTCAAAAGAGGAGAAGAAAGAAATTTGATTTCAAATTAAAAAAAAGAAACGTTCAAATTGTGGGTTTTGATCCACTAAAAACTCTAAATTATGCATCCAAGCCAAGTAGGGAAGGGAAAAGAGGGAGGAGGACTTGCCTGCTCCTTTTGAGCCCAGAAACGAGACAATGCGCAATGTGCCCGGCGCCAGCACCGACCCCCCAGCGCCGTTCTCAATGACGGGGGCGGTTGAGTTGGGATTTTTGAGCGTAATCTCGGGGTCGAAGAGGTCTCTTTGAGAGCGAATGGTAGATTTGAAAGGAAATCGCCACGCCATTCGCCAGGACATAATATTCACGCTGGGTTCGTTGTTTTTGAGCGTAAGAGAGCCCACAAAAATAGGAAGGGACGTTGCATCCTGCCCTTGTCCCAGGTTGACTGCGTATTGCGCAGAGACAGGGCATTCAGCGGGAGACTGAGCACCAACGGCAGCAGCGAAAAAGACGGCCGCGGCAGCTAAGATCCATTTCCCCCTCATATTGAGCCGGCGACACTCTCTTAAATTTATTCGTCGCTAGCTGAGGTCTGTTAGCAGCTTCATGAGGGAAATTTTTGCAGGAGAACAATGTTTAAAAATACGCAGACAAGGTGCGACGGAACGCTGCTCGAACGCTCTAATTGAAGGAAACGGATCTCCAATACAATAACACTTATAAATTTGAGCCTTGGATTTGAGAGCTAACGAGCAGCATATAGTTATAGCCGAACGCGGTTGCAAAGGAAAGTTAATGGAGCCGAACGCGAACGTCTTCTGCTCATAATATATTTTTAAAATTTGGATAGCATCCCCATGCCTTGGAGAATCTTGCTCGGCTTCTGAAACGGAAATTCAAAATTTACAAAATATATAAACCTTGAAAACAAATCGCGCTGCTCACTATCCCCATCCCATTCTACCCCCAAACCAATCGAAATACATTGAAATAATTTTAAGATGTCAGCGAGCAAGGTTTCGCTTCTGCTGGGCACCATTCTTCTCTGTGCCGCCTCTCCTGTTGCAACGAACGCTCTGAAAGATGTCATCGGAACGAGGAAGCTGCTCCAGGTGCCCTGCAATCAGTGCCCGCCCGCCGAAGCCGCGGCCGCCACCTGCAGTGCTTTGAGCGAAGAGGAGCTCACCGCTGTTCGGGCAAAACTAATATCCGAGTGTGGAATGCGCGGGTTCAGCGCCCAGAGCTGCTGCACTCTGCATGAAAGCGGAATTTGGGGGACGTACGCCGCCTGCGCCTGGTGAGCGTGCACAGCCAAGTGCATTTCTTTGTTCAGTGAACTTTCGAGACTGAATTGTTCGGTTTTTGTGCAGCTCCAACACAATTCCTGGGCTCTCTGGGTTTGTGGACGGTCCGTATGTGGTGAGCGTGTGCGGCTGTGGCGACCAGGCCCCTCCGCCGGCCAGCACCTCCTCCTCTGGACTTAACATTTCAGTTCAAGACATTTTGGCCTCTGTGAGCTTTGGGCCCGGCAGCCCTGGACCTGGAAGCACGAACTCAACAGCAGGATAAATGGTATGAACTAAAACCGCAGACTTTTGGCCTTGTCTGATAAATGAATAAGAGAAACCGTCATTTGATTCTGACTCGAAGCATCCATTTTTTCGGACGACCGATTAGAAAATCGAAAAATCGATTTTATGCACGTATTTACCATCCTTTAGATGTTTATTACATCTGTGTGTGTAGGAATTTGGCTAAATAAAAAAGCATAAAAGGACAAAACGGGGAAAGAATCTCGATGCTCTATCAAAGAGGCAGCGTCAAAGTTAGCAAGGCGGCGCCTGTGCCGCCTTCCCAGAGCGCAATGAATGGTAGCCCATGTGTCTCAGACACAAGGGGAGGGAAAAAGTGAAAATAAAGGAAGAATCATGCTGCCGCTGTGGGCAGGCAGCACCACAATGCCAAGGCGGAGTAAATCGGAAAGAGAAACGTCAAGCAAATGACTAAAAAAGCTATTTGACCCTCGGGGTAAAATGTTTTCGGGAGCCGGAAGAATGAAATTGTAGGAAAAGGGGAAATATTCAGAAAGATTGGGAATGAAGAGGGTCCTGTTCCTTTCTAAACAATAAAAAGCAGTAAAAATGTTGACGTAATCCACCACTCGCACATACAATCAGGCATTCGTTCATTTGAAAAGCAAAAATTGCACTAGTAAACTAGCGTAGGTATTTCTTTTTCGGCTGTAATCTGTAAAACCTTGAAAACCTTGAAAACCTTGTGGGCAAAAATCAATCAATTGTCAAAAGCAAGCGAAATAAAGCTCAAAAAGCTCGGGAGTGAATGTTAAAAAGACTGCTATTATTTTTATTTGTAATTCCAATTGCTGTTTATCTTTCATCAAAGCATGTTTCCCACTTCATTCCTGCCCCATGATTTGGGCAAACTCTTCCACCCTGAAGGGCTTGGCCAGCCACCCAGTGAAGCCATTGGCCACGCAGATATCGCGAGTGTCCTCAAACGCATCCGCAGTCACAGCAATGATCTTGGTGTGCTGCGCAGGCCATGCCCGTCGGATGTCCTGCACAGCCTCAATGCCGCCCTTGCGTGGCATGTGCAGGTCCATCAGGATGGCATCAAAGGCAGCAGGACCCCCTGCTGCGGCCACCGCCTCCACCGCCGCCACGCCGTCAGGCGCAGTCACGACGTTGGTAAAACCCAGGCGCCGCAGAATTCCCAGAGCCACCTTCATGTTGATGGCATTGTCCTCCGCAAGCAGCAGCCGCCGAGCGCCGTTATCAGCCCTGCTGGCCGCCAGCGCGCCGTCTGCAGTGGCCAGCGACGAGTTGCTGGACACGCGCTTCACGCTGGCGGCATGCAGCAAGCTGGAATTGGAGCCCAGGCTGCGGCGGAGGCCGTCGCTGTGCCGCCCGCTGCTGCCAGCCTCCGAAGGCGACCCTGGATCGGACCTGAAGTCCAACGCAGGCGGGCCGCACGGCAGGTCCGCGATGGACGGCGCGTGGGGCAGCGGACCAGCGCCGTCTTCCCTGCACTGCATCCCAGCAGCAGTAGCAGCAGCAGCAGCTTTGCCATTGGAGGTAGGGGACCCCAGCCCTGCGGTCTCTGCCTCCAGCTCCATCTCCAGCACCTCCTGCAGCACCAGCCGCAGCCGCCCCTGCCGCACCGGCCGCGACACCGTCACGTAGCCAAGGTGCCGGGAGGCAGCGGCAGCGCTGACAGCCAGCGGGGCGTGCACGGTGGAAGGACCCTCCAGCATGCCGCTGCTGTAGGCGGGAGGGGGCGCCTCCGCTGGGAACGCGCCCCTCACTCCAGAACCGCTGCTGCTGCCCAACTCAGGTGCGCCGCCCGCTGCTGGTGTTGTTGCCGCCGTTGCTGCAGGATTTTGGGCGGGGTTTGTGCCGTTGCTGCTTCTGGGGTCATGTATCGTGTCTTCTGCTGCTGCGGTAGTGGCTGGTGCAGTGTGTGTGGGCTCTTCCGGCCCACGCTGCCCCGGCCACCCCAAAAACACAACTCGCTGTGCTTCAGGTGGCAGGCAGCACTCCATGAGAGCGTACAGCAGCGAGGAGTGTCCCACGTCCAGAATGACGACGTCAAAGGGGCCGCAGCAGGTGGCGCTGGCTGCCTGGGCCTCGCGAAGCTCTGCTCGCCCAGCATCTCTGTTATTTCAAGGGAAGAGGGAGAGAAGGCGTGAGAACATGAGGAACGCGTGAAAAGTGATAGTGGCTGACGCGCTAGCATGACAATCGTTCGATGTAGCTAAGCATCCATTCATTCATTCATTCATTCATTCATAATATTTCATATTTCCTCACCTCAACGCTAGCCGGCTCTTGCGCGGCAGCCCCCCTGCGCTTTGCCCTCCGCTGGGCGACGGCGTGGCAGGGTACCTCTCCCCCGGTCGCAGCGCCAGCTTCGCCACCGCCGCGCGCTCGCTCTCCACCGCGCACACCTCGCACCCCCACCCCCGCAGCGCCAGCAGCATCACCTGCCGAGCCATCTCGCATGGCTCCACCAGCAGCACGCGCTTGCCGCGCAGCAGCGGCGCAGACGCGGCGTCCCGCAGCGCCGCCGGTGGCAGCCGCGCCAGGGCGTCCTTGTTTCTGCCCTCCACCGCCGCCGCCAACGCCGCTGGGTCGCCCTCTGGCAGGCGCTGCACCTGAATGGACCACCGGAAGGTGCTTCCATGGCCCAGCCCCGCAGATTCCGCCCACATGCGGCCCCCCATCGCCTCAGACAGCTTCTGCGAGATGGTGAGTCCCAGCCCCGAGCCACCAAAGCGGCGAGTGGGAGAGGCGTCCACTTGGGAGAAGGAGTGAAACAGCCGCACCAGGTCTGGTGCAGAGATGCCGATGCCGGTGTCGCGCACGCTGAAGTGGATCTCGCACATTCCAGAGGAGGAGGAGGAGGAGGTTGGCGAATTCTCGGCTGAAGTGGAAGTGGCAGCGCAGTCGGCGGCGGTGTCTTCAATGGCCTGCGTCCACACCTCCAGCAGCACCTCCCCCGTGTCTGTGAACTTGAGCGCGTTGTTGAGGATGTTGAGCAGCACCTGCTGCAGCCGCTGTGCATCGCCTTCGTTTGATTGGTGGGGGGAAAGGGAGGGGAGAGAAATGAATGTCAAAATGAAATAAGTGTAAATATGAATCAAAACACGCCGTTCCTGTACTTCTTCTAATCATTATTCGCAATTGTCAATCCAATAGCGCACCTATCACCAGTTTGGGCGCACCCGGTGCCATGTGATACGCAACCTGCAGGTGCTTGCGCGCGGCGTGCAGCCCCGCAATCTCCATGGCCGCCTCGATGGTGGACTGCAGGAAGAAGGGCGCGTTGCTGAGCACCATCTTCCCGGCCTCTATCTTTGAGAAATCGAGGATGTCGGTGATCAGCGTGAGCAGTGCCTCGCCAGAGCACCTGATGGTGTTCACAAGGTCCCACTGCCCCGGCGTGAGCTTGGTGTCCGCCAGCAGCTGCCCCACGGCGATCATGCCGTTGAGGGGGGTGCGGATCTCGTGCGACATGCGCGCCAAAAACTGAGACTTGGCTTCTGTGGCAGCGGCGGCCTCTGCGGCGGCGTGCTTGGCCGCCAGCTCCGCCTGCCTCGTGCGCACCATCTCCGTGATGTCAGCTTGGATGCCCACGTAGTGTGTGAGCGCGCCGGCGGCGTCGTGGATGGGCGTGAGACTGAGGTAGTTGAGAAAAACATCGCCAGAGCGCTTGTAGTTCTGCATAGAATAATATAATTCGGGCGGGTATGTTGATTCATCGGAGGTATTTAGCAGCGGCGGAGCACTAACAAAATTAAAATTTGTTATTATTGTATTTATTATATATAATTTAATTTGACGATCACCAGCTCACCGTAATCTGCACCACTATGGGCAGCCCCGCTTTCACCGCTTCACTCAGCTGCCGTACCACCTCGGGCTCGGTGTCCGGCCCCTGCAGGAACCGGCAGTTCTTCCCCAGGCTGAACGTTTTGCGTGGGTAGCCGGTCATGCGAGCAAAGCCGTCGTTTATGTACACCAGAGGCATGTCGGGGGCTTGGGCGTCGGCGATGGTGATGCCCTCTTTCACTGCGTCCATCGCGCGCTCCTTCAAGTACAACATGTCCAGCGTGGAGCGGGGCACCAGCACCATATCCTCTTGTCCATCCTCCGCCGCTGAAATTGTCACAGCAGCCTCGCTGGTGGAGAGACTGTTGGTGCGCAGGCGGTGCAGCTCGGTTGCCAGGAGGTCTGTGCGGTCGCGCTCCCTCTTGAGCGCTGCTTCTGCCTCTAGTAGCTGGCCCTGCAGCGACTTGACTTCGTCCAGCAACTGTGCGGTAGAAAAAGAGAGAAGAGGGGTCGAGTCAGAAGGCGTGCTCGAGAGAATTGGTAAACGCAGGTTTGTGATGTGAAAAAGCAAAATTGACAATAAGGGAAGGCGAGCGAGCAAAAGCGGTGGCCTGAAAATTTGATTCACCACTCAAAATTAATAAAATACCTTGTCCATGCCAGACGGCGCAAGAACGCCCGTGTCAAAGGCTTTACGGGTGTCCTTCAGTGCTGCCTCCTCCGACGCGGCCATCGCAGAGAGAGAGCTCGTCCGGGCCTTCACTTATTCCAGAAGAGAGTGAAGCTCGTCCATGGCGCCGTGCGGCTGACAATGTACTGGCCAGCAGCAAGAAGGTGAAGCAAGACTCGAGTAGAACAGGTGAATTGAGGATGCCGCGGCGAAATATTGGGACAAGAAATCAAATGTCAAGTGAGCAAAGTAAATTCTTTTTGTTTTTGCCAACGCAATTTGTGCAGGATTTGCGTTTTCAAATAATTGGGTATTAATAATATTTTTAATGTAAAATTGAATCGTTAGGTAGCATTTCACCATATTTGGAAGCTAGTGGGAAGCTGTGCTCTACAAGAGCCTGGTCTGTCACTTTGCACTATTGCTATGTCTTGCAACTCAGCCTCCTTTGCTCAAAATTTTGCACGCTCGCCTGTGATGCACTTACAATTAATAACAAAATTATCCCACTCGGGGGAGCATGCAATATCGCTTCAAATTAGACCTGCAGCCGCTGCAGCGCTTTCGACATCGGTGGTGCTGACGCACAAAAGGGGGGGTGAGCAGAACAGCGAAAAAAGAGGGGTGCCGGCTGTGGCGCGCTCTGCCAGGCCTCCCCGCCAACAGGTTCTTCCTCCGCACAACTTCTCCTCTCCCTCCGCCAACTCAGGCTCGCGTATATCGACAACTGCGTTCGACGGTTCTTTCATTACACTTGCATTATGATGCCTTGAGTAAGGCGGTGGAGAAATTGAGGAGTCAAAATCAAAACAAGGCTATATGCCCGTCGCCCGGTAGTTAAAAAGATCGTCAAAAAGTATGTCAAGAGAAAAATGTGGAAAACAGCAGCAGGAAAAATAATGTTCAATGTTCTTCATTTTTAGTCGAAAATGGCTTTTTGTTATTTTTTTCTAACTTGGTGTTCTCCTACTGCTGCGGTTGCTGCTGCTGCTGTTGCGCCGCAGCCTTGGCAGCTGTTTCAGCATCCATTGCCAAAGCGTCGGGGGCAGCCGTCATCATTGCGAACCCTGCACCGTCAGGCCCCGAAGCCATGGGCACCATTTGCTGTTGAATCATCGACATGCCTCCCATCATCAACGGCATCCCAAACTGCATCGGGAACCCAGCAGCAGCTACTGCCGCGGCTGTTGCAGCAGCATGCTGGTTGTCGTGTTCTCCTCCTCGCCCCAGGGCACCCTCCCCTCCGGAGGTGCCTCCGGAGGCGCCTTCACCCTTGACTACCCCTTCTGCCATTCCAATAGCCTGCGCAGCTGCTGCCGCTTGTTGCATCTGCATTATAGCTGCGGGGTGCATGAAGCCAGCTGCCATTTGCGGCGGCCACATCATCATCCCCGCAGCAGCCATCGCGGCCTCCATGCCCACCTCTCCGCCTGGCTGTCCGCCCATCGCGACGCTCCCAGCAGCGATGCCAGGCTGCCCTCCCCCCACTTCAGAGCCTGGGACCATGCCAGGAGCAGCCATGCCCAGCGGGCTCAAAAATCCAGGGTGACTGAAGTACTGCTGCGCCATAGCTGCCCCCATTGCGGTTTTATCGAGGCCATCAGGCATGCCCAGCATCATGGGCGGGAATCCAAAGGGCATTGCGCCAGGCATCTGCATCGCGTTGGACATGGCGTGGGTCATCGAATCCACACGCTGGCGCTTGCTGTTGCCGCCTCCACCACGGCCTCCGCGTCGTCCGGTCTTGGGGCCCGCATCCTGCGGCGGGCGGGGCATTATAGTGAGTGGGGGCGCCGGCTGGCGCGACATGGCGGCCACGGGCAGCTCGGGCGGTGCGTGGGCGTCCCCAGGGCGCCACCCGTAGACCCACTCAAACGCCGGCTGCCGCTTCTTGATGTACACCCTCTCCACCAGGCCCAGCGAGCACAGAATGCTGCCGATGTCGTACAGCCGGCGTTCCACCGTGATCTGCGTCTGCGAGCGGTGCTGGGAGGGGTCGTTCACCCCCTGAGGGCCCACCAGCTCCGCTGCTGCCGCAGTCAGTGCAATGGGGCCGCCGCTCTTCAGCAGCATGCGCACCAGCCGGCGGGACAGCACCCACAGCGAGTGGCCTGCAGCACGAGGCGCATTGCCAGCAGCCTGCCCTTCTTGCTCTCCAGCCACCGCAACCCCAGCATTGGCGGCCGCGGCGGCAGGCGCCCGCCTGCTGCGTTCCTCCACAGGAACTCCCGCCTCCTCGTCGGCAGCCAGCTGCTGCAGCAGCGTGGGCAGGTGGTCGTATCCGCAGAATTCGTACATCAATTTCCCCACGCGCTTCATCACCTCGATCGACTCAAAAACGTTGATGACGTCGTACAGGCGGCGGCGGGGCACTCCCAGCGCCTCCGCCACGTCGTTCAGCATGAGCTGGGCGGGGGAGCCGTCGGCCTGCAGGTGGCCAAACTGGTGCTGGAATCGCTCGCACAACAGCGTCAGCTCGGATTTGGTGCCGGAAAAGGGCGCAGTGTTGGCGACGGTGGCCACAGGGTTAGCCACAGGGTTGACAGGGTTGAGTTCTCCGACGACAGCAGCAGGAGCGGCGCCGATGGGAGCCAAAAGAGCCGCGGGCGGGGGCAGCAGAGAGAGAGGAGCGGGCGCCGCGACCACGGCCGCCGCAGCTTGAGCTGCCTGCGCTGCCGCTGCGGCGGCGGCAGCCTGGACCTGCGCAACCGCCGCGGTGGTCGTCACTCGGGTTTTGCCGACCGCTGTGCGCCTGGAGGCGGTTGGCTCGCTATCTTCTTCGTCATCGGAGGCGCTGTGCTCCTCTGCAGCCAGCGCAGCAGCCACTGCAGGGTTCATGCCAGCGCCAGGACCGCGGCGGGAAGAACGCCGCACCCCTCCGCTGTTGTTAGTGTGCTGTCCACCGCCAGCATCAGCAGCGTTCGCCCCCAAGCTGCCACCTCCACCATTGCCTTCCATAATTTGCGCCGCAGCGCTGGAACTGTCGTTGCCGCCGCTCTCCTGGTCTGAATGAGTACCAATGCCCAGGAGCAGCTCAGCAGCCGAAGCCTCCTCCTCTCTCGGTCGCCGGGCGCGTTTCGTCTCCAAATCAGGCACTTTCAGCGAGCGCGCGATTGCATCGAGGTGGGACTCTTCCCCTCGGGCAGCAACAGCAGCGGCGATGGGGTCGCTGAGCTCAGGCTTCAATTGCTGAGGAGCGGCGGTGCCTTTGTTGGTAGCGTGGAACTCCATTCCCTCCATGTTTTGGACGTTACTTTAATTATTAGAATCTGCAGGCATTAACTAGAGGCGAAATTATGAGAGGAATAGTGTAGAGCCGCAGAAAAATGAGATGGACGATGAGTTGGTGAAAAAAGTGCGTTTCGCAGCCAAATGCCGACGCACCCGATGTCATAAGATGTTTAGCAAGTCAGTTAGGGTCTACCAGTGCCTGTGGTTTGGGAGGCGCTGAGCACTTCCAGAGCACGCTGAATGAATGAATGCCCGCAAGGTTTCCCCGCAGAGAGTTTTAGCGGAAAAGCGAGATTGCACGCACGTGCCAGAACTTCACAGGCAGAATTTTTTATTTTAAACGCAACTGTTGCGCCTGCGCCGGATTTTTCTCGCGGGTGCAAGCGCCTCTTCCTCATGATCCTGTACTTTTTGTACCTTACGGCAGGAAAACTGCGGAAGTGAAATGGTCTACACTTTCGGCAACCTACCCCAATCAGGTGCAGCATAATAACTGCGAGCTTCTTCCACAGCGCACGCGCGTTTGACATGGTGTACAATTCGCGCGTGAAAACGCAGTCAAGCCGCTACCGCCGTAAGAGTTTACGCCCCAACCAAATTAAATACTCTCTCAGAACGTTATAAAATCCATATATTATACACGCTTGGAACAAATTGAATACATTAATTGATCATCATTTAGACAGAGAGGGAGGGAGGGACGCGGGCACCGCCAGTTTCCTCAGTTGAAAAGAAGGGCGAAAAAGAAAAAGGGAGAAACTTCGTGGCCGCCGTGAAAAGTCTCAGAGCAAAGCAGTTAACCGAAAAAGTGGAGTAAAATCAAGGAAAAGCACTAAAAGTTGTACAAAAACCACTCAAAAAATTAAAATTAAAATAATAACAAAACCCGGCAAAATTATAATTGAAATTGATGTTATGCATCGTTTCCCCGCAGCTCTCGCGCTGAGGCTGGAACCAATATAAAAGCCAGCCAGCTAGCCTGCACATCGCTCACTCGTTGTACCATGCTATCGTTCCTGTCATCACTGCTACTA
Source organism: Marvania coccoides (assembly GCA_963854735.1). Taxonomy (NCBI): domain Eukaryota; kingdom Viridiplantae; phylum Chlorophyta; class Trebouxiophyceae; order Chlorellales; family Chlorellaceae; genus Marvania; species Marvania coccoides. Next base: position 89,918 of record OY978106.1, read on the forward strand.
TTACTGTCGTTTTATTAGTATTAGCATTATTTCTGCACCCGGGTGTTGTACCCACCGCACCCCCCACACTTGTGGTACACAAAGTGAAAGGGCGCCTGCGTTTCCACCGCGCAGTCGTTACACCGCACCACCTGCTTGCGCGCCGCGTACTCGGGCGGCAGCGCCTCCCCCGCCAGCAGCGAGTCGATCATCTTCCAGTACACGGCCATGTCACCCAGCGACTTGGTGCACACGGGGCAGGTGTACGAGTACCGAGTGTACGCCGCAAAGCACAGCGAGTGCATGAAGTGGCCGCACGGGAGCTCCTTGATGGGGGCAGACGAGTCGAACAGCGGGTCCGAGCACACCGGGCACGTCCCCGCCAGCGCGCGCTCCGTGCAGCGGTGCTTGTTGAACAGCTCCAGGCTCATGCAGGCGTTGCACGACATGCAGTGGAAGGAGTCCACCCCCAGCCCCTTGCCCCGCCTGCAGAAGTTGCAGAACTGGCAGTGGTAGATGTCGCGGTGGGGGTCGTCGTCAAATAGGTGGCAGATGGAGCAGTAGTAGCGAGCCATGCTGGCACCGCATGCGATGCATGCTGCGCCCACCGCCTGCCGCGTGCCGCACTCCATGCACCGCATCTCGTTCACTGCGTACCGGTCCAGCTGGTGGGTGGGCTCGGCCTCGTCGTGGCACAGCCGGCACACAAACTCGCCGCCGCAGCAGGGGGCCACCAGCATCGCCCGCCGACGGTAGTGCTTGCACCCCAGAACGTTTGCAGCGGGGTCGTGGAACCGCCGGTGGGAGGGCACGTTAACCGCTGCTGCAGCTGCGGCAGCAGCAGAAGCAGAAGAGGCGAAATTCTCGGCTGCCGCTAGCAAACTGCTCGCTGCACCTTGCTGCTGCTGCTGCTGCTGAGGAAGAGGTACGGCCATGGATGCCAGCGGCGTGGCCCCTGCGCTGCCCCCTACCGACGCAGACACCCGCCGCTGCTGCTGCGCCACGATGTAGCGGGAAGCCATCAGGTGCTGTATCAGGTACGCCTTGCGCTGCGGCTCCAGCGATGCGTCAGCAGACACCCGCCGCACCGCCGCCTCCAGCTGCTTCTGGTTCATCCGGAAAATGTCCTCCCAGCCGGGCCTGAAGTGCGCAGCATCGGCAGCAACGCTGGTTGGGTCGGCCGCCGCCGCAGCAGGGCCGCCCCCGCCCCCGCCCGCAGTGATGCCGTGCTTGGCCAGGTACCTCGCCACCTCCGCCAGCACCTCCTCCTGCTGCTCCTCCTCCCACGCCTTGGCTGGAGACGAAGAAGTGCCGGCACCACCGCCGCCGCCGCCGTTTTTACCGCTGCCGGCGTTGACACTGCCGCCCTCCTCCATCGCTGCCCCCAGCCACTGCTCGAAAGCGGTGGCCTTTGATGCCGACTTGAGGCTGAGCATCATTGCAGTGTGCTCCTCTGGGTCTAGAGAGCCTTTCACCCACGACAGCATGGCGTGCAGCACCTCAGCTCCCGTGCGCCCAATGATCATCCCCACCAGGTGCTGCTGCTCCTCAATGGAGAAGTTCTCGGCGAACAGCGGCCACAGCTCGGTCTCCTCTGCGCGCACGTGCGTCTCCAGCGCAGCGCGCACAGCGGCACACTGCCGCGCAAGTTTTGACACCAGGGAGCGCAGCCGAGGGAGGTCGTCAGGCGGGGAGCAGCTGCCGATGCCCGCAATCACCTCAGATACCTCTTCAAACAGCGACTCCTCCTGTTTGTGGTCCAGCGTGTAGGCATGACTCACGTTGTGCAGCGTCTCTTTGGCCTCCAGCGCAGGAAACACGATCTCGTCTTCAGCGGAAGAGTGCGCGCGGTAGATGCCCCGCAAAAACTGAAAGCGCGCCTGCAGGGCCTGGATGGAGGCGCTGAGGGCGTCTCCTGGGGCCCAGGCGGTGGAGGCGTCGGCCTCTGCCTGCAGCTCGATCGCCGCGTTCTCCAGCTCCTTCAGCTCCCGCCGCAGCGCCTTGTGGAACTGGAAGATGTGGTCGATGGGGTTGCGCAGCTCCTCGGAGGCGTAGCCTGCCAGCATTGAGGTATCTTCGGCTGCTGCTGCTGCTGCTGCCGAGAGCTCATGATGGTCATGGTGGTGGTGGTGGTGGTGGCACTGATGAACCTGCTCTCCAGAAGGCTGCGCAGGGTTGGTGCGAATGCGTTTCAGCGCCGGACCTCCCTCTGCACCTCCCCCTCCACCCCCCATCCCCTCCTGCCTAGGCGAAAGCGCCGACTGCTGCTGCTGCTGCTGGTGCTGCTGGTGCTGCTGGTCCGCTTGCTGCGTCTGCTGCACCCACTGCGCTGTGGCGGGGGTGCAGGTCTCAATGCTGTACGCTGCAGGGTCGTCCGCTTCCCGCCGACCTTGCCGCTTCTCGGTGGCGGTGCGGCCCACCCCCTCGCCCCTGCGCGCCCACTGCACCAGCAGCTCCACCAGTGGGGCTTCCGACGCGGGAGCCGCCCTTCGAATGTTGCCCAGCCACTCGTGCAGGTCGTCCTCCCTCAGTTTCCCCGCCACCCAAGGCATCACCCGCTCCAACAGCCGCAGCGGCATCGCGCGCACCAGACGCCACACCATGTGGCGCTGCTCCGCCGCGCACAGCGACCGCATGAGCGGCGGCAGCACCTCCGACTCTTCCCGAGCCATGTGCCGACTCATTGCCCGCGCCAGACGATCTGCCACCTGAGACAGATCCTCAGTCAGCGCGCCAACCCCCTTGGAGCCCCGGCGCACCCCCGCCTTCACGTCCCCCAGCAGCCGCCCCAGCTCCTCGAACTGAGAGCTCTCAGTGATGTGTTCGTCCTCGCAGCGGTGCCTGGCCCCGGCAGAGGGGGAATCGCCCCCTCCACTGCCGCCTCTCGCACCGCCGCCAGCTGCTTCTGCTGCGGATGCATCGGCTGGCCAGTGGTGACAGCTGATGGTGGGGTGGAGGCCTGAAGAGGCCACCCGCCGCAGCGCCGGGAAAACTATCTCGTCCTCTGACGCAGAGTGGAACAGACACACCGCGCGGATGAAGCGGTGGCGCTCCACCAGCGCTGCCAGCTGCGCGGGGGCCACCCCGCCCTCGGAGGCGTGCAGCGCCTTAGCCTCCTCGGCAAAAGAGGCAAGAGCCGAGCGAATGGCCTGGTGGAAGTACATTATTTCACGCAGGGGAGGCTTGCCGCTGCCCACAGGTCCCTCCATAGGCGCGTCTTCCACGTCCCGGGGGCACGGCACCGCGCGAATGCTGCTGCCTGCGCCTGTGTCTGCCGCTGGTTGCTGCGCTGCGTCTGCTGCGTCTTCTCGAGGGCGGCAGCTCCCGCAGCACACAAAATCCAGGCTTTCTGACGGCTCGGGGGTGCCGGGCACCACGGCGTCCTTGCTGCTGGCCGCTTCCGGCGCCAGCCAGCTCTGCATGAGCTGCCGCAGCCAAGGGTCTGGCACGGCCGCTTGCACCTGCTGCTGCAGGGACGCCTGCTCGGGCAGCGGCACCGCGCGCTTGATCCAGTGCAGCACGGGGTGCACCGCCGCCAGCGGGATGCTGCACAGAAACTGCGCCACCAGCTCCGCCTGCTCCCTAAAACAAAAGTGCTGCAGCAGCAGCGGCAGCAGCTGGTGCTCCTCTTTGGCCAGGTGCTTGCGCAGCGTGGTGTGCACCTCTTCCACCTTGCGCGCCAGCTCCCGCAGCGTGCTTCCGCAGCTGCTGCTGCTGCCGGCTGGGTCGTCGCCTGAGCTCGCCAACGCCTTTGCCAGCAGCTGAGACAGCTCATCCAGGAGGAACTCCTAGATGAAGTTAAAGATCGATGGTTGAATGAGAAGAGGGGTTTAGAAAAGATTAAGAAAGGACCACCAATGAGTGGTGGCAGCGATAGAAAACAGGAAAAGCAGCGCAGCGCAGCACAAAATAAACTGTGCGCTGCTCACCTCATCCTGGTGCTCCACGGTGTAGGCGCGCGTCACGTTTTTCACTTTGGAGTCTAGCGCAGGGTAGACAACCTGGATTGGGGAAAGCCAAAGAGGGCTGAGACTCAATTAAAAAAAAAAAACACAATTCAAATGTAGGAGTTGGCGAGACCGGCTCGTCCGCTTTTTCGAGATATGGCCGCTCACCTCGTCTTCCACGTTGCTGTGGTACTTGTAGACCTGCTCCAGGAAGCCGTAGCGAGCTTGCAGGTGGGATAGTTGGTCTTTGATCTGGGACACGTCGTTCGTACGCCCCTCCAGCTGCAGCACCGCCTCAGCCAGGGAATCGAGCTCAGCACGGATGGCATCATGGAGGTGTGCGTAGAAGAATCGGAGCGGTGCAAGCTTGCCGTCCTCTAAAATTGAAGCCATTATATTTATTTATTTATCCTCTTTCGGACATGTTCAACGCATTCTTTTGAAGGATTGTGTGCGAATCGCTGATTTTTTTATTATAAAGCCCGCTCACAGGAAGCGTTTGACGGGGGGAAAATGGCTCGGAACTTGTAAAAACGAAATTAAACATTTGTGGAATTGGAACAGGCTTTCTAAATTTGAAAATACTATCTAAAATGCACAGTGCTCTCGTTGCCTCTCCCCTAGTTTCGGGGCGGCCACACTGCGTTTTCACCACCCTCAATAATGTTGTTCGAAGAAGTTCAGATGGCCGCGTATTGGCGAGGCCTTCCAGCCTGAGCAACGCCCTAATGCAATACTGTTCACACGCCAGACCAGTCATTGCAGCCAGGCAGCGGCCAGAGCTAGTGCAGCATCGCCGCTGGAGGGAGCGTTCCTTCCGGAGACCAGGCAAGCTTATTCAATGAAGCAGAGGCAGCTAATTCAAAGCCGTTCCTCATGTTCATCGGACGCCGAAGTTCACTGTATTTTTATCTGAATTTAGGTGACCTGCTGCGCGTGCAAGCGGCAGCTCTTGGCGATGGCAGCGGAGGCGATGGCGGTGTTTCGCCAGGCAGCAGCAGCGACAGCGAGAGCTTGGAGAATGGGCAGGAGGTTAAGATCGACCTGGAGCTGCCGCGCAGGTCGCGCTTGGTTGCCTTCACTTGCAACATTTGCTGTAAGAAATATCAACCAACGTATTCGATGTTTTTGTGTTGAAGAAACTTGGTAGTAAAACTCGGAGGGATTTATTTTTTTCCATTTCTCTATGTAGCTGGTCGAACTGAGCGCCTGGTGAACCCCATTGCTTGGGAGCGCGGCATGGTTATCGTTCAATGCGAGCACTGCCAGGCGTGGCACAAAGTGGCAGACGCAGCAAATCTTGTGGAGGAGATTCGGTACGCAGACCTGGAGAACAGCGACCTGGAGTAGCAGGGAATTTTTTTATTATGTGTATAAAAAAACTGAAACTGAGACTTGAACGTCTAATGTCATTAGCATCAGAAAACCTCGTTCTGTGAATTGAATGGAAGAAAGTCTCAATCCTTGCCACCCACGGTCGAGAAAGAACCCCCCATGTCACAGCAATGTAGCACAATGAACCCTTCCTACCAGGGGGACTGCTGCCTCCTCTGCCCGGATCACCAGAATTTATTTACGACTTCTCATTGTTCCACGCCCAGTGAATATCACTGTTGACGGCAGGGGTGATGGCCCTACATAATGAGACTCTGGCTGATTGTATCAATAAGCTGCCCCATGCAGAGTAAATCGTTTAGAGTCGTAAATCATTACAAAGACAACACTGGTTGCTGACAGCCGTTGTGCAAAGGATACACGGCCCTGTGTTCACCTCCTCAGCAGCTTGATTACATATTCGAGGTACAAATTATATTCTTACACTACTGAGCAGTAGTTAGTTACACTAGAATTCTAGCACTAGAACCATTGGGATTTTCGTACTGCTACGGGGCCGTAAATGTTGCACTTTTGTGCGGACTTTAAGCCCTGCAATGTATGTATGCATGCATTTCAGGTACTGGCGAAGCATTCTGAATGATGAGAAACAGAAAGCTGGAGTAGCATGAGAATACGGCGTGCACTGATAAATCGTCCATTGCGTGGTTTTCTAAGCTTTCTTGCTCGTCGCAGATGCTCTGCAATCCTTTTTGTGCCGTTTCCAGTGCTGTTGCTGGCAAGCTCGCGTGTGGTGTACTTTTTGAGCGCGTTTTTTTTTTTTTTTTTTTTTTTTTTTTTTTAATGCCCGCAATACTATCTCCTCTGTCATTATCATTTAAAAAAATAGCATTGACGGGCATTTTAACCTGGGCGGGTCGCCAGGCTGGCCCCTCGCCGTGCAGTGCCCAGCCCCTAGCCATTCTTTTGATTAAGAAAATAATGCATGCGTCATCAATAACAAAACTGTTGTTCCAATTATTGTCATAATTTATTTGAACATGTTTATTCCGAGAGGAAAAAAATAAAGAGCATGCAAAATAACTGTTAGCTGTGAAAGCACATATAAACAAGTTTGTCATTGAGTGCAAAATAAATAAAGCTAGTGCTGCCTGTCAAAATTAGTGTTACTATCTACTCTTCAGAGGCGGCCATGTTCTGCCCAGGCCTGGTGCGTAGCCTCGGTCTGCCGCCTTCTTGGCCTATCAAAGATCCCTGGCGGCCACGCTGCTGCTCCTGCTGCAGTTGTTGGCTTGCACCGAATTGCCGAGACTGCTGCTGCTGTTGCTGGTTTTGCTGTTGTTGCTGCTGATGCTGTTGTTGCTGCACCTCAAACACCAGGCCCTCCTCCTCAGCCACACGCTGCTGCTCCTCCTCCTCATCTCCAAAATCACCCTCTGCTGCTTCCACATAGCGTGGCTGCTGCTGGGCAGCAGTGCGGGGGCGGACATTGCGGGCAGCGCCTGCTGCGCTAACTGGCCGGCGGGGATCGCCCGCTGCCATGCTGCTGTGCACCAGCTGCGGCCGCTGCTGCACCTGCTGCTGCTGCTGTTGCTGTTGCCGAAGCCGCTGAGGCTGCTGCTGTCGCTGCTGCTCAGCCTCCTCACCGCGGTGGCGAGAGGCTGCAGCCGCATCAGCGTTGCTGCGCACCCTCGACACGGCAGCAACACTGCTGCTGTCGAACTCATCATCGCCCTCTTCTTCCTCCTCCTCCTCGCCCCCATCAAAGTCGTCTTCCATCTGGGGCCCAAATTCCTCCTCGGTGTCCTCCTCCCCATCGTAGTCATTGACCTCCACGTCCTCAAGGTCCTCCTCGGTGAAACGCTGACGGGGGCCGCCGCCGCTCTTCTTGGCCAGCTTTCCGTCGCTGTTATGGTGCTTGCTGATGACCTCCTGCACCAGCGCCGCCTTCTCGTGCGCCTCCTCCACCTCCAGCGCCTGCAGCTCAGCGTCCAAGTCCTCCTGCGGCATCGCAGCAAACTGTGCCGCCTCCGCCTCCGCCTCCGCAAACTCCTTGAGGTCCTGTCGCAGCTCCTCCGCCGCCAGCAGCGCCTCCTCCTGGCGTGCCTTGGCGCGGCTCTGCGCGGCAGAAGCCACTACGGGACGGTCTTGAGAAAAGGGGAGCTCGCCGCGGGGCTTGGGGCGCTGCCCCCGCGCGCGCGCCAGAGCCTCCGCGCCCCCGCCTTTGGGCTCCCCCTCTGGCAGCTTTGCCACCCTGGTTGACATCGACAGCATCGCCGTCTTCTGCTCCTCGTTATCCACCACCCTGGCGCCGGCCGTCTGCATGGGCGTGGGCAGGCACAGATGGGGGAAGCCAGTGACCGGCACGAACCGGTCGTGCTTCATGTCCTCCAGCGCCTCCAGGAACATGACGTGGTTGCGCTCCTTTTGGCCCGAACGCCGCGTGCGCACCTTGGTGGTGGGCTTGCGATGAGGGACGTGCACGACGAACGCAGAGGGGTGCACCACAAAGGTGAAGGCATTCTGCATGGACACGTGCATGAGGTGCTGCACCTTGTTCCAGTAGTACCCTCGGAAGCGCTCGTCGTAGTAGGGCACGAACTTGCGGAGCATCATGATGTAGGGCTCAAACCCGATGGTGTAGTCCACCTCGTACGCCTCCGTGGTGTTGATCCACCGCCAAAAGTTGGTTTTTTCGTGGCCCTGAGGGTAGTGACTCATGTGGAACCCAATGACCACGTTGTACATGAACTTGGCAGCGATGTACGCCTTGCCCTTGTGCACCGCCTCCAGCGCCACCTTGCGCCCCCACTCCCCCTGGTCCCAGGCCTCGAACGCCGGCAGCACGAGCGCGCGGTGGCGGGACAGCATGTCAACCAGCTCCTCGTACCGAGCGCGGTCCTCCAGCGCCTTCACCAGCGACAGGTCCACCACAAAGTCGGCGTCCAGCAGCAGCACCACGTCGGTGGAGGTCAGGTGCAGCGCGCGGTTGCGCACAGCATTGGTTGGATACATCGACGCCAGGTCCTTGTTGCAGCGCTCCTCGGCCACTACCTCCATGTCCAGAATGCAGGCGCCGGGCATGGCGGAGAGCCGCTCGTGCAGCGCGGTCATTGCGTCGATACCGCGCTCCAGCGGCGCCATGTTCCAGCCGTCCTCCTCCCCCGAGAAAATGCGGCCACGCACCAGAGGGATGTACACCACGGCGGCGATGGGGTGCGGCCACAGGCTGCACTGCTGCTCCAGCATGGCCGACCGCTCCAGGGACAGCTGGGTGACGACTGTGACAGCCCTCGCGGGCCGCGGCTTTGTGGAGTGCAGCATCAGCACCTGCTTCAGCTCAGGCACCTCGCTGAAAGCGCCGCCCCTGCACCACCGGTACTTGCTGACCTGGCTGCCGTACGCCCGGGTCCAGGCGCGGGATGACGTGGTCCACTCCCGCCCTGTACCGCCATTGTACGGCAAAACAGTTTCATTACCGCACTTTTCGCGGTACAGCGAGTTGAGGGTGCGCGCCTTGTAACGCTGCACGTTTTCAGGGTTGGAGGCGGACCCCACGTCGGTGGGGGGCAGCGCAAAAGGGTTGGTCAGGCCGTCCCGCTTTATCCAGACGTCCCTCCCGCGCCCCGTTTTGTCGCTGTAGCGCGCCAGCAGCGCGGCCTGCTCGCTGGTCAGCCCCAGGTCGCCCTTACCGGTGGTCAGCGCCGAAGCTGTCTCCGAGAGCAGGCGCATGATGCCGCCGCCGTCTGACGAGCCGGGAGATGCGTTGGCGGTCGTGGCGGCCTCGGTGTCGCTGCCGATGGCATGGTTGGTGAACCAGGGGAACAGCACATTGATGCCGATAAGGTGGAGCTGCAGAAGGGAGGGGGAACAGGGGAAAGAGGGTTGGTTATTGACCAATAATTTTGAAGGAATAACAGTATGTTTCAAAACAACAAAGCTGCTGCTCTTTTTTCTGCTTTTCTTTCGTCTCCTCACCATGATGATGGTGATGGCGGATACAGCCAGCTTGGATTTCATGCCGTAGGCGCCGTGATGGCCATGAGAACGGCCGCCGTGGGGGCGGCGGGACGGCGAAGGAACGCGCACCCTGAAACCGCGGCCGAAGCCAGGGCTCACGGACAGTGGCAAGCTCATGCCGCCATGAGGAGATTGGCCTGGCATTTGGGCTGTTTCAGTGCCCTTTTGCCTGCAAACATTACAGACATAAGTGATCGTGGTCAAACAAAGGTCAGCGATTTTGCATGCCAGGGCGGCCCGCTGTGAAATAGTGAAAGTGGTGGACATCTGGGGTGCATCAAGAGGGTGGAAACATGCTACAAGCAGTAAACAAATTCAATTTTTGCTGCACATTGTAGCTTCAAACCGTTCGTTGCTGCGCTCACCGCTGTCTCTAATGTCGCGTGCAATGGCCGCCTACAAGCTCTGCATTTCGTGCAAAGCGGTCGCCGTCGTGGCAGTGTGTGGTTTGAGTCGTTTGAGATGTGCGTCGTCGCCTCAGATTTAGATATTGAGCCGGGCTAGAGACTGATGATACGTCTATGAGAAGATAACGAATTAAATAACAAGAAGTGCGATGGGATGGTCCATGAACAAACCGCGTTTTTCGCCCGGGGGGACCGATTTTTTTGGGGAAAGAATTCAAAAAATTCGGTTTGCAAATTGACACTTTTTTTTCTGGTCCAAAACATGTCAGACTGACGCAACCGCAAATGGCGTCTCCTTCCAGGATGCTGGTTCCCATGATAATAGGCCCCGTGGGAGGGAATAATTCGGGGATTGAAATTGTGGAGCAAGATTTTGTTATCCCCCGGCTGGTGGAGCGGATACGGGAGCTTGAGGAGAAGCTGTATGCCGGGGGCGACGAAAACAGCGGCTACGGTGTTGTGGACCGCATGACCAACGCTTTCAATTACATGTAAGGGTGTTTTTCTCTTCTGGCAATGCTCTTTGCTGCGCACACATCGTATGCGAGCGCGTGCTCTGATAGGGGCGATTCATCGCCCCTCCATTCATCCCCATAGGGATTTTTGTTTGTTTGTTTGTTGGCGTACACGCCCGTTTCTTAATCTTTCTCAAACGCTTGCTTGCACTGCTGCAGCACCGGAGAGGATGCCATCAAGGACCGTCTAACGCATGAGGCAACAGCCAAGGCTCTCACCATCACCTGCCGCCAGCTCAACTCCCTGCGCAGCCAGCTGGCGTCCATGGAGGACCTGGTCAAGGCGGCGCGGGAGGACGCAGCGGCAGCACGGCAGCGGGCAGAGTCCGCCGGCCTGGATCGCTCCCAGTTGGACGGTGCGCAGGCTGCAGTGGCGGAAGCCAGGGCTGACGCAGCCATCTGGGAGTCCCGGTGCGGCATCGCCCACGCCGAGGCAGCTGCAGAGGCAGACGCGTGCCTCACCGCCCGCGCCGAGGCAGAGTATCTGAGAGAGCAGCTGGATATGGTGAGGGCAGACACGGAGGCCTGGGAGGCGCGCTGCAGTGCTGCCAAAGCCGCTGTCAATGAGGCAGCGGTGCAGATTGAGGACTCTTTCGCTGAAATTGAGGAGCTGAGGGAGCAGCTGGCTGACGCTCAGGCCGCTGCCACCGAATGGGAAGCCCGCTGCAGCACCGCGGAGGCCGCCATTGCAGACGCAACGGCAGAAGCGGAGGCAGCTCGCGGCGCGCGAGTCGCCGCCACTCACGATCTGCACGCTGTGCGGTCACAATTGAGCGAGGTGCAGCGCCAGGCAGAAGACTTCCAGCGCCGATTCCTGGCTGAGCGGTTGGAGCGCCGCCGCCTGCACGAAGAGGTGTCCACGCTGCGTGGAAACATCCGAGTGGTGTGCCGCGCCCGCCCTTCGCCCGACCCTGCTTCCTCCAAACACCCACCAGCGCTGTCCTTCCCTCTAGAAGCCTCCATTCGGGTGCAACAGACGCTCAACAACCGCTCCGCTGCGGAGTTTGAGTTCTCTGCGGTGCTGGATCCCGTTGCTGCCCAGGAGCAGGTATTTGAGGAGGTGTGGCCGGCGCTGCGGAGTTGCTTGGACGGCCACAACGTGTGCATCTTTGCGTACGGGCAGACGGGCAGCGGCAAGACCCACACCATGATGGGCCCTGACAGCGACCCTGGACTGGCGGTCCGCGCGGTTCAGGCGCTGTTTGGGGTGGCGCAGCACGAAGCCAACAACAACGGCAGCAGCAGCAGCAGCAGCAGCAGCAGCTGGCCAAACGCTGCTGCTAGCCCGGCTGTGGACATGTCGGTGTCCATGCTGGAGGTCTATATGGACTCGGTGCACGATTTGTTGGCATTGGGCAAAACCAGCGGTGGCACCGCTTCGTTGGAAGTTTCGGCTTTGGGACCGCTGTCGCCAGAACAGGTGGCAGCTGGGGTGGATCGGGTGCCTGGGCGGGTGTGGCGCGCGGTGGAATCCCCGGAGGATGCGCTGGAGGCCTTTCAGCAGGGCAATGCTGCGCGGGTTACCGCTGCCACAGCTCTGAACGCCGCTTCCTCGCGTTCCCACGCCATTCTGACGCTGCGCATCGGCGGAGGCAACGGCGCGCCGACCTCTCTGCTGCACCTGGTGGATCTGGCTGGCAGCGAGCGCGTGGCGCGCTCTGAGGTTGAGGGCCAGCAGCTGAAGGAGGCGGCAGCAATCAACAAGAGCCTGAGCGCCCTGGGGGACGTGATCTCGGCGCTGCAGGCGCGCTCCCAGCACATTCCCTACCGCAACTCCACGCTGACAAAAGTGCTGCAGGACTCGCTTGCTGGAACCAGCAAGGTCCTGCTGGTGTGCTGCGTGGCGCCAGAAGCGGAATCTGCCGGCGAAACACTGTCCACGCTGATGTTTGCGCAGCGCGCGGCCCAGGTTGAGATGGGGCCCTGCACCCCCGTTGCTCCGGCAGCAGTGGGAGGCAAGACAAAACGCAGCAGCCTTGGCTGTGGCGGCAACAATGGTACCGCTGCTGGCGATACGCCGCCGCAGGGCCAGGCGCAGCCGCCCCGGTCGGTCACCAAGGTGCTCAAGGCCAGGAACTAACTTTTTGACGTATATTATTATTGCTAGAACATTTAAAAGATTTTGGTTTTTTCAACGCTGCCTTCCAAATTGCAAGTGGGAAGCAGCTGCAACTATGTATTATAATACATGGATAAGAATTACGTGCATGGAATGATTGTGGTATTTTCTATGCACAATCAGTGTTCTCCCCGCTCCAAAAGAAAAAAGAAAAAATATATTTATTCGAGTTCGTTTCGACTGGGGGAAAAATATTTAAAAGAACTTTATTTTACTCTTTTTAAAGTCAGTTTGATTCAAGGCTTGTATCATGGCGGCCCTCTCCGGCTGCTCCTCGCTCTCCAGAAGCGGCGCTCCCTCCGCCCCCAGCGTGTCCTCCTTCTCGTCCACTTCTGTGCTGTACAAACGCCAGGACCCCGGAAACGACCGCAGCAGCAGTCCCGTCGCTCCCTTGGCCGTGCGCACGTCTTTCAAGTAGTACAGCGCCTCCCACGCTTTGGGATCGTCTATCAACGCCGCTGCCTGGGCTTTGAGGTCCCTGCACATATGTTTAATTAAGAGCAGAAGGGGAAGGTTGAGTTATGCGATCTTCCAAAGATTCTAGTCGAGCTTGTGTCGTCAATTCTTATAAACCAAATTACTCGGAGTTTGATATATATTTTTTGATATATATGAATCGACCGGTTACCTCTGCCAAAATTGGCCAATGTCGGCAGACGTTGTCCATGACGGGTTGACAGCGATCATCAGGTGCCCCGGGTCCAGCACCCTGCTGCCAAAATCGCCGGCGCACAGCCGAGCAAACGGCGCAAAAGTGGCGCTGGAAACGTTGGCAGCCACGGTCACGCTGCCGCCAGAAGCTGTCCACACGCCGATGCCTTATTAACGAAGGGAAACAAAAGCTATTTAGCTTTAGCCGATTGAATATTACGTATTACGTACAAAAGGAAGGACAACTCCTCACCGTCTGCCGGCGACTCTAGCATGCCCAAAAACTGGGGGGAGTACCCCTCGAGGAGACCCTCCACCAGGGGGCGCAGCGCTCGGAACTTCTGACGTATTCCCCCTGGCCATTGCCCCTCATCAAACGCTCTGATGTTGTCGTCTTCAATCGATGGGTACGGCAGCGGAAGCTGCATTGTCGTGCGTATAAGAGACTGGTTGGCGGCGTCTGGAGCTTCGCGAAGAGTCTCTCGAAAGTTGCGCAGAGCTATGCGGGCCTCAGAAACTGCTTGGCGATGGGTCTTGGGCGGAAGAGCGTCAGCAGCAGCAGCAGAGGTGGGGCAAAATCGTCTCGATTTTGTCGCATCGCGATTTGGGTGGGTGTATATGTTCAATAATTGTGATGTAGGTGCGTTTCGAGCGACGTTCATTCTTCAGAAAATGTGATCTTCAAAAATCAGGAATTCATTTTTCAAAAATTGCCAGTCTTCAAGGGCAATAAGCTGGTGTAGGGTAGCTATTTCTCTCGAAAAAAACATCCACGAATTCAAAGGTTTCAAAATTCGAAGGTTAACAAGTAGTTAGCTCACAATCCCGGAGTTTCGGCAATTATGTTGAGTTAATGGGACACCACGGCAAACCAGAGCCTTGCAGTTTTAAATAACTATAAAAAAATCGGTGCACATAGAAACACCTCCGCACACACCTCAATTATTATCATTACCCAACTTTTTTCGAAACCCGGAAAAAAATATATCACAATGACAGCCCCTGGGCCTGCCACCCCCGCTGCGGCGTTCAAGATGATCTCCATCCCCGAGGCCATCGACACCGTGCTGTCAGAGACCGCCCCCACCCCCGCCGAGACCGTCCCCTTCCAGTCAGCCTTCCAGCACACGCTCGCCGCTGACGTTGCTGCCTCTGAGCCCGTCCCTGGCTACCGCGCCTCCATCAAAGACGGTTACGCGGTGGTAGCTGCCGACGGGCCAGGCGTGTACGCCGTCACCTTTGAAGCCCACGCCGGCACGGCCCCCCAAACGCTGGGCACTGGCTCCGTGGCCTACATCTCCACCGGAGGCCCTGTGCCGGCCGGAGCGGACGCCGTGGTGCAGATCGAGGACACCCAGGCGCTGGAGGGCAAGCGGGTGAAGATTCTGCGGCAGGTGAAGGCTGGAGAGGACATTCGAGAGGTGGGCAGCGACGTGAGGGCAGGGGAGGAGGTGCTGAAGGCTGGGCAGCTGGTGGGGGCTGCCGAAGTGGGCATTCTGGCGACGGTGGGGGCGGTGGAGGTGGCGGTGCGCCGCAAGCCGCGCGTGGCGGTGCTTTCTACCGGGGATGAGGTCATGGAGCCATCTGTGGAAACGCTGACGGTGGGCAAAATTCGCGATGCCAATCGGGCGATGCTGCTGGCGGCAGCCGCGGGCACCGGCGCCAGTGTGACCGACCTGGGGATCGCCGTGGACTCCGCGGAGCAGGTAGAGGCTGCGCTGGACCGCGCTCTGGCTGCCGGTGCCGACATACTGCTCACCACCGGCGGGGTTTCCATGGGCGACAAAGACTTTGTGAAGCCACTGCTGGAGCGGCGAGGCACCATTTACTTTGGCAAAGTCAAAATGAAGCCTGGAAAGCCGCTGACCTTTGCCAAGGTGCCCAATCCCACTACCGGGCGGCCCTGCCTGGTCTTCGGTCTCCCCGGCAACCCTGCCAGCTCTCTGGTGACTTTCCACCTCGTTGTAGTGCCCTGCCTGCGCAAGATGGAGGGTTGGGGCAACCCCCAGCTGCGCCGCATCCATGTGCGCACCGCCTTTCCTCTTGTGATGGACCCGACCCGCCCAGAGTACCACAGAGCGGTGGCCCACTGGGAGCCACGCGAGGGGGCGGCGCCTGGCAGCTTTGAGGGCGAGTTTGTGGCGGAATCCACGGGCGGACAGATCTCCAGCAGGATCCTGAGCCTGCGTTCTGCCAACGTGCTGCTGGAGGTGCCGGCTGCAAAGGGGCGGTTGGCGGCAGGGACGCGAATGACGGCGCTGGTGATTGGAGATGTCGGAGCCATGCCGGCGGTGGTGGATCACGAGGTGCTGAGCGTGGCGTCGCACTGAATATTTTGAAAATATTTTGAAAATAACTTTTTTTGGCTCAACAACAAAATCTCGAGACCAATGGCTGTCAGGGCACCTCCGACACCTGCAAATATACAAATTCGCTGCCGGCGCCATAACTACATTTTTATTTTTTTATTAACGTAACAGAACAGTTCCGCGAAAGCAGTGAACAATGTGCCGCAGCCTATCGTGAAGATCAGTTTTACGAAAAGTTAATAAACATGGATTCAGCGTTCGGCAATTGGCAGCCAGCGGCCAGCTCTGTGAGCCCCGACTCGGCATTCAGCGCTGGTTCCGTGGCCAGCAGCGAGGATGGCGGCAGGAAGCTGCGCGTCGTTGGATTTCCTGAAGAGCCCGCGGGGCCGATTTTGATTTTGCACAAGGAGACCTCATGCTGCCTCGACGAGCGGCCCAAACGACAGTCCAGCCTGGCGCAGCAGCTCCAGCTGCAGGCCTTCGAGGAGCGCCCCAAGCCGCCCCGTATCAACGTGAAGAGCCGCAATCGCATGCTCCGAGTCACCATGTCCCAACAGTCCACGCCCTCCGAGGGCCTGCCAGCCCCGGACGAGTCCCTCCTGGGCCGCACCGTGCCATCAGACCAGAGCGCCCTCATGCGGCGGGCCCTTGCCGCCAACAACAGCGATGCCGTCGAGATCCCTCAAGGGTCAGTTCAATTCTTCATTCAACTCTCTCACAAACTCAAGCCCACACCCTCATCAACCCCATTCCCCTCTCTTGCAGCCTCACCAAGGCCTACACCGCCCCCGAGCCCCTGCCCGAGCTCTCTCCCGAGCTGCTGCAGCTGTTTGCCGTTGGGAACAACGCAGCAGAGGCTCAAGTTCGCACACCCGACAAACTGGCGGTGCCTCGCGCCCAGCAGCGCGTCAAAAGCCCCAGATCCTCCTCTCTGCGCCCTGTGTCGCCCTCTTCCGTCGCTGGCGGCAGCAGCCACCCCAACTACTCCTCGACGTCAGCCTCCCAGGTGGCGGCGCTGAGGGAGGCGCTGCGCAAGGAGCAGGACGAAGTGGCGCGCCTCAGGCGGGAGATGGCCAAGATGACGACGGCCGCTGCGCAGCAGCTTCAGCAGCGCAACGGTGGCCCTGCAAGGGGCGGCAGCGGAAGGCCGGAATCTCAATTTTTCACCCCCGTAACTCCGGATGCGGAAGCCAACCAGGCTGCGGCTTCCTCCTCCAACCAAACACCGAGGTCCATCTCAAGTTCTCATTTTCATGGAATTACATCGGAGTGGGTGCCATGAAAGACAACCCACACGTCCCGCCGGCCTTTTTTCTTTATTGGAACTATAACACCAGCTGGAATAGAGCACACTCAACCTGAATTTACGCGCAACTAACGTCGACAGCTTTTACACTGTGGGCTAAAACATATGATCCCGTATTTGCGCCTTGTTTTTTTTTTAAAGGAAAAAGCGCCGCCGCCGCTTGCTTCTTCCTTGACTATGCGCTTTCTGTATTCTGATATTTTTCTCTGCACCTCACACAGTGACAATGATATGCCTAAGAAGAGCACTTTTTTCTTCTTTTCTTTTTCCTTTCCCACCAAGGAAAAAGCAAAATGTTCCTAGAATTCCATTTTTTTCCTATATCATTTTTTTTTCCGGTCACTCATTCACTTTGGCTTTCTTTTGTTCTTCTACTCACTCGCCGCTTTTTGTGTTCATTTCTATAGTACAGCCCTCTCATTAGCGATTTGATGTTTTATAAGTCTCGGTTTGAATCAGACCCTCCTTCTTTCTTTTTCAGTTTTCCTTTCATGAAGCCGTCGCCCATTCCAGCGATCGACAGCTTTTTTCCTTTTATTGTGCAACTGCACCCTTTTGATTTTCTCTCTTTTTTGTTTTCATTTTGTGTCCCGAGTTAAAACGTCATCGAGTCCTCCCTTCTTTCTAGCTCTGATAAAATAACGGCGAGTTTAAATTTCCTACGCGTTCTAATGATACCACTGTGTTCTAATCCAAATTTTTTTATACCTGCATCCTCGAAAAGACATTTTTTTATATCACGCCGATATTTTGAAGATCTATATTCATTTAAAAACAGAAATCAAGTAAAAGAGCTGAAGTAGGATACACAAATTGCAGCAGCCTGAGTGTTTACAACGCTGTGAAATTGCGTGCAGCGGCGATTTTATCTGCTACGGGGCCTTAGTTGCCCTTTTGTGACTTTAAACCCTGTAATGTATGTATGTATGCAGGGGCGGCGGCACCGCCAACTCTTAAAAATAAAGATTTCACTGCAACGCTGCCGAGCATTTCAAGTCTCCATGTCGCAAAACTAATGTTCCATGGAATTGCTGGCCTGGGCAGGCAGGCCAGGGAGGGTGAAAACTGCTGGTCAAAGGAAAAAGAATGGGTTTGACCACAGTTTTCGAGCATTTTTATTGAGTCAAACTTTAAGTATGCATATGTTTCAAGTTGCTATTATTGATTTTCAATAAAGAGAAGCCTGGTTGCGTGCTGGCGAGAGCTCCACAAACCCATAATAATGTTGCAGCAAAAAACATTGATCGCAGTCATTGCAGTGCTGCTACACGCCTGCCATGCGCTTGGGCAGCACAATATTAATATTGTTAAATATGGCAATGCAGCACAGCAAGGTGATTTTATGTGTTTGACTTGTTTCAAATTTTTCGAGTGCAATGATATCTGGCTGCTGAACTTTTTTCTTCTTCTGAAAGACAGCGAATATTTCTCGTTATCCATGCATTTTGAGGATATACTAATCCAATACTTTCCCCATGATACAGCTGCGGATGAGTTCATTGGCGAGCTTCAGGCTGCGGTGAGCGAGGCCAACCCTCTGACTATGCGCCAGCAGCTTGGCAGCGTAGAAGACGCTCGACGCCGCCTGCTGACCGAAGATGGAGCAGCTGCCTCCGCCCTGACTGGAAAGGTACGAGCTTCTTAGTCATTTTCTTGCATGCTCGGCAGCCCTTAGAGATCTTCACTTATTATCCGTCAAGGAACACCAGCGGGGGGCTGAGCAGCTATCCCAATCGCTATTCACATATCCTCATCTGTTCAAACCTTTTTCTTGCAGAGCTGGGAGCTCATCATGAGGGGCGTCGGCCTCACCGACACCATCCTGGATGCCACCAAGCTCAAGGTGCAAGACTTGATCTCATATGTGCTTGGAAAGGACTGGTCAGACTTCACCCCCATGGCATGGCGCAACAAGGGAAAGTTGTAAACGCGCGCACAGCTTCGCTATTATTCTCATCATTTCATGCTGAAGGTTACAGTGTTTGTTTCCTCTCTCTGCAGCTCTCTCCATGGACAAGTTCGCCATGTTTGACCTCCACACCAACATCGACGACCTACTCACCAAGGACACCCTCCTCAGCCTGAAAAACACCAAAACCATCGGGGACATCTACAGCCACCTGAACATCGCCGCAGACTCCTTCTGCGAGCACGAGGAGTACACCCCCGCAGAGAAGGTGCCCACCACCTGCTTTGGCCCCGTGTTCAACCTCACCTATGTCCCCAAGGTTTGCGCTATCGACGGCCTTGAAAGGATCATCGTGTGTGACCCTGCCAAGCTGGTGCTCACCAAAAACCCCGGCTATTGCGTGCTGAAGCACCACTCCGGCTTTGTGTGGCACGGAAAGAGCTGCCGGCACAATGGCGAGATGGGGTATCCCAAGGTGAAGGTCATT
Organism: Marvania coccoides; assembly: GCA_963854735.1. Lineage (NCBI taxonomy): Eukaryota > Viridiplantae > Chlorophyta > Trebouxiophyceae > Chlorellales > Chlorellaceae > Marvania > Marvania coccoides. Next base: position 108,902 of record OY978106.1, read on the forward strand.
GGTGGCGACACCTACACCGCCAACATCACCGACAAGATTGACAAAATGCACGAATAACGAGGCTTGGAGACGAAAGTGACTGACCCAGCCGCTCCTCTCTATCAGCTCCGCGTTTGGCTTTGATTCGTTGTAATAATCGAGGCCGTTATCAGCTATATATACTGCTCACCGACCCTCCTTGTAGTTTCGTTTGATTTTACTAGAGTAACCAAGATTGTCACATCAACGTCCTTTTCAATGTGATGAGAATATGTTTCCAAAAATAATTCGTACGAAAAAATTGCGGCTTTGAGGATTGCCACTCTTTTCACGCCACTTCTCTGGAGACGATATGGGCGTGCCATATCTGCATTATGAAATAACAGAAAAGAGAAAAACAATCAGAGCGGTCGGCGTAGTCAATGCAAGCGCGGCTTCCTTTCTTACCGCTGGGACAGACTTGAATAGCTCGGGGTTGACGAATATTGTGAACTCACAGCCCTGCCGCTCCCGCTGCGCCGCCGCCAACACCTCAGCGTCGCTCAGCGGCACTGAAGACCACAGCACGTCGTGGCTGATCCCCTCTTGCAAGGCGTATGGAAAGTCCTGCCAGGTCTCAGTACCAAAGAAGGCTGGGTGAGGAAAAGCGAAATGAGCACTTCTCGTTATATAAATAAAAAAACCCACGTTTTGTCTCCAGACAACGCGCTTTGTGCTTCGAAAATCCTCTGGAACCACTGCCTCTAACTTCTCATCGTCTGCAAACCAGCAAGAGCAGTTGGATGTAAGTTTTGCGCAGTTACCTTTGTTCAACTAACTTGAACAACTTTCCCCGTCAGCTCTCTTTCTTCTTCTGCCATTCCTATCGACGCTCCCTCACCTGAGCTGCTCGGCCTGCTCTGCAGATCAAACACTTGCACGTAGAGGTAGTCTGTGACGGATTTAAATTTTGCAAGAATATGCTCATTTCTGAATTTTTTGTAGCGTTTCAGCTGCGCAGGGGTGCGCCCAAGTTGAGCCAGCGCTATAAGGCTTTTTTCCTCAATGAGCCCGGCGCACCGTTCCCACGTCATAGGCTCCAAGGCCACACCTGGTGATAAAAAAATAGAGCGTGAGGGGAGAAGAGTAAAATCGTCAAAGTGAACTGAAGAAGACCGCGCCTGGCCTTCCCCGCAACTGCTCCCAATCAGGCGTCTCGCCCTTCTCCTCCATTTCCATGAGCTTGATCAGCAAAGCGTCAGCCTCATACACTGCGCGAGCCATTTCAGCATCGTCATCTTGCAGCTGCTCGACACCAGGCTGGATGGGCGGGATCCCTGTTGCTGGTGCAGGAACATCGCTGGGCATCGTGACGAATTGCAATGATTAATGCAACTGTTCTAAAACCCAATAAAAACTTGAAATTTTTAAATTTAAGTTTATCATAAACAACACAGTATATTTTGATTTGGGGGGGGGGGGCGGAGCAACTTCCAGCTCATAAATAATGTAATGATGATTTAATAAATTTGTTATATTCGTAGAACAGCTGCGCAATGTGTTTCGGCAGCTTCTTAAGCCTTCTCCGCAACAAAAAAAATAGGAATGTGATCCAAGGTGCATTTCCTTGGCCTCCAGCTGCGCCGCAATGAGCTGCGTCTGTGGAAATTTCTAAAGATTGACGAAAAATAGAGCGTGGCGTTGGTGCCTGCTGGTGAAATGTTGATTCTCAGGCGCCTGGCTTCGGGACCGGCTAACACCCTTCGTGGGAAAGAGCCTGGCGCTCTCGGCTGAACAACGGTGCGAGCTTGGGCGTGCGGTGGGACTGACTGAGTCAGAGGCGAGAAGGGATTCCATCCTCTTGCGAAAGATGGACGGTGCCTCTGGGGAGAAAAGGCGAAGAATTTGAATTTAAAAGGCATTGGGCGCATCCCGAGCTGACAGCAATTATTCAGGGAAAGAAATAAAGACGAAACACTGCAGTTTGGCCGCGCCATGGCCATCCATGAAGCTGTTTTGTCTGAGGATTGCTGGCGGTAAGCAGACTACGAAATGGAGAAGAAGTGGCGAATGAATGAATGTTCGAGCGCTTGAGTACCGCCGTAGTGTGCTGGAGTTGACTGGGATTCCATAAAGAAAGGAGAATCGGCGGGCACCTTTGGGGCCTGGTGGATTTGGGGTTTGTCGCAGCGGGGGCTTGGGAACATGACGAACGCCGCATTATTCGTGACCAAACAAAAATATGTGGCTCTCGCACTGAGGAGCAATTGCAGCAACTTGTGCAATGGGGCTGTCTGAAGTAGAGAAATTGCTTAAGGAGAGAATGAAAAAGAAAGGCAAAGGAAGCAAGCCTTCGTAGCCAATTTATCTTGATTTTTTTAATATAATTATATATATTTATAAGCATATTTAATTTTCGCATGCCAGAAACATAATTGCGGACGGAAAGGTCATTTAAATCACTCGTTGTACTTGTCGATGCCAAAGTCCCGCAGCGCCGCCGACGCCACGTCCTGGCACGCTTCGGGGAACGCCGCACGCGCCTGACGCACCACGCGTTCCGCCCCCGCTGTCAACAGCCCCTCCCGCTCCTCGGGGCATCGAGCTGCGATGTTGCGTAGGGCCATGCAGCCCTGCCGCAGCGCAGACGGCGTGCGGCCGCCAGAAGCTGTAGCAGTAATTGCCGCCGGCTTGTCTTCTTCAGCGGCGGCGGCGTCCATCAGCGCCTGCATGACCCTCAGACCCTCATCGCAGCACCCAGCCTTGACCGCTGCCACTGCTACCTCTGGATTTCTCAACGCCAGGTTGGCCAGCAGCCCCAGCGCGGGCTCAGCGACGATGGCGGAGATGTTGTCAGCCGCAAACGCCAGCGCTGTTTTGATCCCTTCGATCCCTCCCTCAAGGCTGGCCAGTTGCCCCTTCACAGCGTCACTAGAAGCCAACTGGCGCAGCAGCGACAGCGCCGTGCGAGCCATGATCGCGTCATCAGCGTGCAGCGCGCCGCCGGCCACCTGCAGGGCCAGGGAGACTGCCCCTGCGGCCGCTGCTTCTTGGCAGATTTCATCGTTGGCTGCAACTCGGCGCAGGCAGTCACAGGCGGCCAGGAAGGCCTCGCGACGGTGAACGGCGGGGTGCGCGGTCATAGCGGACACCAGGACCTTGGCAGCGCCTTGTTGCGCCAGCGCGCGGGCATTGGGAAACGCCCTGCATGAATTTTGGTGTCGCTAGCTTGAGAATTATTTCGCTCAAAAATATATGACGCAGCAAATTTCATTTTTTAGACCAAGATAGTATTCAAATTTTCTAGTTGAAAATCAAGCAGCTTGACTGACCTTGAGCCTGGCTGGGTTTCATCGTCGGCCGTTGTGAGACTGCTGAGCAGCGCACACGCAGCAACCACCACCGCCGGATCATCAGACCCTGGCAACGCACTCAGAGCGGTCAATGCCGCGGTGCCCAGTGCTGCGTCCATGGCTGCCCCCTTCCCAGCCTCGTCTTTGACCGCCAAAGCGGCCGCAGCGTGCAACGAAGCAGCAGTGACCTCCCAGTCGCGGGAGGGGTCAGCATTGGAATCGACCACCACAGAGGCCAGCGCTGCGGGCCCCCCGGCGTCCCTGAAGGCGGCGCGCACGCTGGGGGACAGCGGCAGCAGCGCACGCAGCGTGCACACCGCCGCCAGAAGCGTCTCCCGATTTTCGGGCTCGCTGCGCGTCAGTGTGACGCACTGTACCGCCAGGTCTGTGGCCCCCAGGGAGTGTACGATCGCTCCAAGCTCCCGCAGGTCGCTGCCGCCCTCCACAGCGCAGCGCAGCGCGGCCAGCGCAGCCTGAGCGGCCTGCAGGTCTCCCGCCTTGAGGTGCGCCTCCAGGGCCTTGGCTGCCTGCCCAGCAGGGTGTTCGGCCACGCCAGAGCCTGTGGCGCTGGTCACAATGTCGCTGAGGTCCACTCCTTGAGCCTTGAACTCGGCGATCGCACTGGCTACCGCTTCGTCAGCCTGCAAGAGGAAGGCACGAATGTGAAGATCAAGACTACAACTTGCAGTATAGACGCAGCGGACCCTGCAAACTCACCTCCATTTCAAACTCTTCGATGTTTTCGCGAACTGCTTCATCGAACGTCGCCTGTGAAATGTGCTGCTTGGGAGCAAATTTTTTGAGCTGCTCTGCTGAAAACATGACCGCTAGTTTCTATATGATACCAACAACTGACTGAACTGGTGCAGTTTGCAGTTTTGACTAGAAAACATTCTTCCTCGACGGCGGGGTTGACCAGCACTGGCATCACCAAGCAGTCTAATCTCTCAATGTTGGAACTTGAAGACCCTGGCAGAGGAATACAACACCTCCATAACTTGCCGACACGTGAAAGATTGGGTTGGCCATGGCATCATGGAAGGCTCTTTATTGCCGGCCTTGAGCCGGCAGACTATGCAGGGGAACTGAGCACCTGCAACGCACGCCAGGACATCACGAAAGTTCTACGAGGGAAATCACAGTTATAAAGGTAGAAGCAGCATATATTTCCCAATGATAGATGACTGCTGACGAAGAAACCAAAGAGGCGGCGTGCGTCAGGCTTCTTCCAAAGGGAATGGTCAATAAAGCAAGCATGTAGCTATAGGATTTAAAAACGTACTCAAGAAGTTGCTTGGAATGAATATATATGCTGGTTGGTGGCATCTTTGACTCTGCTGAAGGCAGAGCGCAGCAATGCTACGTATCACGGCTGCTGCTGGCCTCAAGGGCAACTCTATAGCATCATTCATTCGATAACATGCATGATGTTGATGCTGGCTCTGTACAAGAGGTGTACAATAGTCTCACAGCCAACTGAGCCAGACGACGTTGGCGCTCATCATTGAGCCATAGCGGAACACGCCTCATCATGAAAGTGAACTTCCAGCTGCTTCTAAAATACAACAGCTCCCACTTCCGATCAAACGCTCAGCTTTGCACGCTCTCCCATCGGCATTGGCTTATCCTTCTGCTCAATTAGCATCTGTCGTTAAATTTGAATTTTTTGCCGTTGAGCTGTGTCCTTTCTTTGAATTTCAAACGTTTTTTTTTCAATTGAAAGCGCTCCCTCCGTTTGTCCCACATAATTAATCCCCGTCATTTTGGATTAGATAGCTGAGGTGTTAGAATAGAATCAGGATGGTGAGTCCTGCGGACTGCGGAGCATTTTGGAAATCGAATTCGTTTTTGAAATTTCGCCTAACCAACGTTTCCGCCGCTCTCTGCAGTACGTGATCAAACGCGATGGGCGCAAGGAACCCGTGCACTTCGACAAGATCACTGCACGCATCACTAAGCTGTCCTATGGCCTCAACCCCGACTTCTGCGACCCGGTAAGCCGCCCGTGGGGCCCTTCCTTGTGTGAAACAAATGTGTTGGGTGCTTAATTTGCAGCGTGGCAGCCGCTGGAGGCGCCGGGGGCGGCGGGGGAGTCGAAGTTCGATCGAAGCTTTTTTGAAATGAAGTTCAACGTCAATGCTCATCCTCCGGTCCTCCCCAGCGCCTCTCATCCCCATTGATACCATTGTTCTGACCACGTTGCGCATCTCACTGCAGGTTATGGTCGCCCAGAAGGTCACTGCTGGTGTGTACAAGGGAGTAACAACGAGCGAGCTGGATGAGCTTGCAGCTGAGACTGCGGCCTCCCTGACCGCCACCCACCCCGACTACGCCCTGGTAAGCCTTGCATCTACTGCCGTGCAGCGCTGCGGATGCAGCAGCGCGCAAACCAACCCCTTTTCCCTCTGCCGACAAACTGACGTCATTTCTGTTGCCGAATTTTTCTTCCCTCTCTCTGCAGCTCGCCGCTCGCATCGCCGTGTCCAACCTGCACAAGAACACTCTCAAGTCGTTCAGCGAGACGTAAGAACTCCTTTTCTTTCCCCTTCAAACCATTCAAAAACGTGCCCATTCCCGCAACGGTCTTTCACCGTTCCTCTTCGTTCCTTCTTTCAAACCACGCAGCGCCAAGATCATGCACGGCCACATCAACCCCAAGAACAACACCGCGGCCCCCTTGGTGGCTGAGGACGTGTTCGAGGTCATCCAGGCCAACGCCGAGCGCCTTGACTCTGAGATTGTTTACGATCGCGATTTCGATTACGACTACTTCGGATTCAAGACCCTGGAGAGGTCCTACCTGCTGCGCGTCAACGGCCGCGTGGTGGAGCGCCCCCAGCACATGGTGATGCGCGTGGCGGTGGGCATCCACAAGCACGACGTTGAGTCGGCCATCGAGACATACCACCTGCTGTCCCAGCGCTGGTTCACCCACGCCTCGCCCACGCTGTTCAACGCCGGCACCCCCCGCCCGCAGCTGTCGTCGTGCTTTCTGATCGCCATGAAGAACGACAGCATCGAGGGCATCTACGACACCCTCAAGGAATGCGCCTGCATCTCCAAGAGCGCCGGCGGCATCGGACTCCACATGCACAACATCCGCGCCACCGGATCCTACATCCGCGGCACCAACGGCACCTCCAATGGCATCATTCCCATGCTGCGCGTCTTCAACGACACCGCGCGCTACGTGGACCAGGGCGGCGGCAAGCGCAAGGGCGCCTTTGCCATGTACCTGGAGCCCTGGCACTCGGACGTCTTCGACTTCATCGAGCTGCGCAAGAACCACGGCAAGGAGGAGGCCCGCGCGCGCGACCTGTTCTACGCGCTGTGGATCCCCGACCTGTTCATGAAGCGCGTGGAGGCGGGCGCCGAGTGGTCGCTGTTCTGCCCCAACGAGGCCCCCGGGCTGGCTGACGTGTGGGGCGACGAGTTCGAGGCGTTGTACGAGAAGTATGAGCGCGAGGGCCGCGCCCGCAAGACCATCAAGGCGCAGCAGCTGTGGTTTGCCATCCTGGAGGCGCAGGTGGAGACGGGCAACCCATTCATGCTGTACAAGGACTCGTGCAACCGCAAGTCCAACCAGCAGAACCTGGGCACCATCAAGTGCTCCAACCTGTGCACCGAGATCGTGGAGTACACCGCCCCAGATGAGACCGCGGTGTGCAACCTGGCGTCGCTGGCGCTGCCGCGCTTCGTGCGTGAGCACAACCCCACCGGCCGCGAGGGCCGCAAAATCATCGGCTCCATGGACGCCGCGAACCGCTACTTCGACTTTGAGAAGCTGGCGGAGGTGGTGACGGTGGTGACGCGCAACCTCAACAAAATCATCGATATCAACTACTACCCAGTGGAGACCGCCCGCAACTCCAACATGCGCCACCGCCCCATCGGGCTGGGCGTGCAGGGGCTGGCGGACGCCTTCATCCTGCTGGGCCTGCCGTTTGACTCCCCCGAGGCTGCCAAGCTCAACTCCGAAATCTTCGAGACCGTCTACTATGCCGCGCTGCGCACCTCGTGCTCGCTGGCCAAGGCGGAGGGCACCTACTCCACCTACGAGGGCTCCCCCGTGTCCAAGGGCGTTCTACAGCCCGACATGTGGGGCGTGACCCCCTCCGACCGCTGGGACTGGCCCGCGCTGAGGGCGGACATCGCCAACCACGGCGTGCGCAACTCCCTGCTGGTGGCCCCCATGCCCACCGCCTCCACCTCCCAGATCTTGGGCAACAACGAGTGCTTCGAGCCCTACACCAGCAACATCTACGTGCGCCGCGTTCTGTCCGGCGAGTTCACCGTGGTCAACCAGCACCTGCTGTCCGACCTCACCCGCATGGGGCTCTGGGACAGCGACATGAAGAACGAGCTGGTGGCCAGCAACGGCTCCGTGGCCGATTTGGATATTCCCGACGACCTGAAGGCGCTGTACAAGACGGTGTGGGAGATCAAGCAGAGGGTGCTGGTGGACATGGCGGCCGACCGCGGCGCCTTCATCGACCAGTCGCAGTCGTTCAACGTGCACATGAGCGACCCCAACTTTGGAAAGCTCACCTCGCTGCACTTTTACGCGTGGAAGAAGGGGCTCAAGACGGGGCTGTACTACCTGCGCACCCGCGCCGCCGCCGACGCCATCAAGTTCACCGTGGACCAGCAGGCGCTGACTAAGCGCAAGAGCGAGCGCCTGGCGCGCGCCAACTCCGCGGCGTCGGTCGGGGAGACGCAGAAGGAGAACAAGCCCGCCAAGAAGACGGCAGCGCAGATCGACGAGGAGATGGAGATGGAGCGCAAGATGGCGGCCATGGTGTGCAGTCTCGAAAACAAGGACGCCTGCGTCATGTGCTCCGGCTAAACACAGTGCTTGTTGTGTTTGGTGCTTGCTGCTGTAGCGCCCCCGCAGCCCCACCCCCATGTGTTACGTATTATTAAGAGTACAAAAATAATCCAGCCCTGCACTAACCGACCAATTTATATTCGCTCCTCCGCCGTTCATTCATTATATCCTCACAAAACAATAATGACGGAGCACCGCGCTCATTTGTTTTCCTTCTTCTCTTTTTCGTTTCATTCCCCTTGACTGAGTACCACTCTGCTGCTGCTGTTTTCTTTCTTTTTTCCCTTCTTCAAATTACTCTAGCGCGACATAGCTGTCGAAAATAACCACAACAGCGTTTTTTTTGTGTTTGTCTCAGCCGAATCACGAATGTATCACGCCGCGCTTCCTGTTGGCAAGTCGTTATTGTCACCGTAGCGCCAACTGCTATTTTTCTTATTTATCAACACCATTGTAACTAGCCTATTCCAAGAATTGAGGAGACAGCGGATAGAGCATCACCATGAACCCAACATGACGTTCTTCCCAGTCTATAAGGGTGCAAGGTTCTCTCAACCTTCGGTCAACAGCACGAAACGAAAGAATGGAAGCGAAGCTACGCAGCTATTCGCGTGGAGAAGATGCACGTCCTTCATCAATTTTGAACGATGTTTATGTTTTATGAAGCCAGAAGCTAGCCTCTTCCGTCACTTTCGCGTTTAAATTTCAGATCAATCGACAACTCAGCACAAATAAATCCCCCCACATATACCGCCTTATAATAACTCAATGGACGGCTCGCCTCATGAACAAGCGGGTTCCAGTGTGCACGCAACGAGCGCGGGCTCGCCCGGCATCGGTTCCCCTCAGACAATGGGTGGCAATGGCACAGCTGGCGGCCACCCATTAGGGCCGGCAGGAAGCCCGACATCGATGCCTGGGGGCCCTCCGCCTGCGTTTCCTGGCATGCCTCCTCCCCCGGCCCCGGAAGACCTCGTTCCGGTCGTGCACACCCCTCTGTGCGTCAAATTGGACGCTGAGCCAGCGCTGCTAGTGTTGGTCCCCGGCGGATTTCTCTTCCCCAAGGACTACGGCACCCTTGTGGAGGCGCTGAAGCACGCAGCTCAAAACGCAGGGCTGCCGCTGTGGGTGGCCGTGGCGGCGGTGGATTGGGGGAAGCTTTGCATTTTTGACCCGGCAGCCACGATGCGCCTGATAGAGGAGGGGGCTGCTGGCGGACTGCAAGCGGCGCAGGACCACGGCTACTCGCTCAACCAAGCCTTTCCCTCTGGTGGGTTTTGGTGTCTTTTCTTCCATTCCCTATGTAATTATATGAATTACAATGCCCACTCTTTGTGAACATGTTTATTAAACGTGGTTACGTGCTTTCACAGGCCTGTGCGACAACCTGTTCTTTGCTCTGCACAGCATGGCGGCCTTCGCCGCCCCCTCCCCCACCATGATGCGCTCTGCTGGCGTCGTTCTTTTGGGCGCCAACCTCATTGCCTCTGATGCTTTCTTACCTTCAGCCGCCACCTTCCCCCGCCCCCTCCTGCAAATCTTCGGCGAAATGGACGGCCAGATGCACCAGTGCAAGGCTGCGCTGGCAGCGGCAGACGCTGCTATCGACGCCCCCCGCCTCGGCCGACGCTGCTGCGCCTTCACCCGCCCGGTGGCACTGGTCCAGGGCATGAACCACGCGCAGTTCAGCAATGGCGTGGTTAATGTGGCTCGTGGCGACCTAGAGCCCACAGCGAACCCCAACCAAGCGGCTCGAGAGGTCGCGCGCCTGGTTGCTGCGTTTGCGGTGGCGCACTGCCAGCAGCGAAATATGGACTCGGAGGTGCGAGACGCAGCGGTTGACATCCTGGAGGATGCCACGGTGCAGGCCGCGCAGCAGCTAGCCCCGTACGCGCGCGCTTTGGGGCGCGTGTCGGCTGAGGACCTGCTGGTGGCAAAACGTGGCAGTTCAGCGGAGGAAGAAGGCAAGCTGTTTCAACTGTTTGGCTTTATTTTTTTCTTTGTTTTTTTTTTGCCCTTGAAATAACAAGAATCAAATTCACCGTGTGTGTCCACTCTTATTTCATGTGCTCAATATGCACCGAGGATAATTAAGCTCTTATACATGTATCGTACTCCTAAATTTCTTACTCGGTGAATGCAGTGACCGCTGCGGCGCTCGCTCGCGCCAGAGGTGCCGAGGTAGTGCCCGCCACCGCCCCCTTTTGCGGACTCGCCGCGCACCCAGGGGAACTGGCGGAAGCGGAGCGCTTTGCGGTCCGCGCCCAGTACTGCGCGCTGGAAGAAGTGCTAGGGGAAGAGGCAGCAGGGGTGATTGTTGCTGCTACCGTTCACACCTCTTTGGACACCTTCACTCACAGCCAGGCACAGGTGCTGCCCTGCAGAGAGGCGGGAGCTGGAGTGGCTGTTCAGGTGCAGGTGCTGCTGCACAGGGACGCCTACCAGGCTGAAGGCCCGGCAAAGTACGCCCCCACTGCTTCAATGTCGCCGGTGCTGTACCTCAAGCTGAAGAGCGGGGAGCAGGTGGTCACGGTGAGTGGAGCAGTGAATTTTTCGAAATAAATAAGATTTTTTCAACTGTTTTTTTTATCCAAGCCTAAATTTTTAGGTTTTATTATATTTTGTACTGTACAGGCCATCAGCCCCAACGCTGGGGTGAGCAGCGGACAGTGGCCCCCTGTGTCGGCCTCCTTGCTGGCCTCTGAGCTGTACGAAGAGGCGCTGGTGCTGGTGGGAGTGCGGGCGAGAGAGAACTACCAGAGGCGGGGATGCGAGCAGCTGGTGTTCAAGGACGAGCGGTAAGAGCCCCCCTTAGATATGTAAATTTCATCTTATACGCTCAGACGCGCCCTTGTTATTGATATACCAATATTAATGGCGTAATCTTTTGACTCGTGTATGTATGATTATTTATTCCCATCTGTCCTCTGCAGCATCAGTGCAAACGCCAGGCCCCAGGAATGGCTGCGCGCCCCTGTGGCGATCGGCTTCGACCCTGAGACGCGCACCGCCACTGCTGCCCTGCCCTGCGCCACCACCCCAGTGATGCGGGGAGAGGCAGCGATGAGCGGTGGGGCAGCGAGGTACGGCGGGGCGTTGTACATTAAGGTGCCATCGCTGGCGTGGATGGTGGAGTGGATCTTGGTGGCTGGGCTGCGCCAACAGCAGGCTTCTAGCCCCCGCCGCCCCTCGTTCATGCAAGGAACTACGCCGGCGCCGAGAGAATGAACAGTTGATTTTTTTGTCCGATAAAAGATAAAAAATGTTTTCATAAATGGTACAATGGATGCCGGTTCCAGGGTTTTCTATCAATGATGCATATGGGAAAAAACGATGTGTTTATAGACCCACCTATTGCTGCATATGTTCTGTGGCTTTCGACCATGCATTCCCCTGTTGAATTTTTCAATCAATTCTCTTTTGCACGAGCCCATACAAATAAAATCACCTAAAGTCAAGGTAGCTGCTGCCTCTAGGTATACTTCCTGGAAGCCTGCTTGTTTCATATGCCCAATATAACCCGAGGATAATTAAGCTCGTCCTATTCCTGAACAAAAATATGATTTATGAGTCCCCAGGGGGAGGACTCCTGCTTGTTGAACGATCTGTGTCCTCGTGGAGAGAAGACGATGTTTACGGTTGTTTACAAAGTGGTTTTCGTTGAATACGGTCATTTCTTTTCATTCTAAATCAGGTAAATAATAACTCAAAAGAATGTAATACGCTGCAATACTATAAATAGAAAAAAATGTGATCGAGTACAGCTGCTTGTCGTTTTTCGACAGCGCACACAAACACTGTGTCTTGGGAGCCACATGCTCCTCGGAAAAGTGCTCAAGAGAAAAAAGAAAAAAATGGCGGGGGGGGGGGGGTATATGAACAGCGCCCAACCTATGGGGAGAGACTTCTGAGGTCTGAAAACAAGCAACGCACTCCTAAAAAAATTGGCATTGTTGTCGACTGCTGCAAAATCAAGTACATCAACAAGTTCCTCTTGGATAATTCCCTATTTTGCAGGGCAGCAGAAGAAACATGTGCAAGAAAAAAAAAAAGAAAAACATTGAAAAGCGAATAAGATGTATGCAAGAAGAAAGAAAGATAAAAAAAGGAGAAGATTCGAAGATTCTCTTTTATTTCCGAGAAACAAGGGAGGGGGAGGGGGGAGAGAAGACAAGGGGATGTCCGGTGGTACATGAATGTACAGAAGAAAAAAACCGAACCCGAGAGAAGAATTTATTACGCCTGCTGCAATGTCAGCCGCGGGGTGGAGGGCCCTCTGGAGTGGTTGGGCCTTGTCGGCGACATCACCACAGCCAAAGTTGCTGCTGAGGCCGAGGCTCGTGGAGTGAGCCCTTGCCCCATGCCGGAGTTCGTTCTAGGGGTGACTGTCAACGTGACCCCGCCCTGCGCCGCGATCTCATCAGCCAAAGACTGCGCTGCTATCGCCGCCGCTGCCGCTGCCGCCGAGTTGGAATTCGTGCGCTGCAGCTTCTGTGGGGTGGTCAAACCCAGTACCCGCAGCTCTCCCAGCGCGGTGGGGCCCTTCCCAGCCAGCTCCGACATAGCAATGACGGCCATCGACGGTTTTGAGCCCTGCTTTCCAGCTTGGCTCCCCGCTGCACCGTTCAACGCTCCGCTCTTTCCAGCAGCAGACGGCGTCAGAGACGGCGCCCCTGACTGTCCACCCAGCCCCGCTTTGCCGCCAGCTAACCCTGAACCGCCTCCGCCTCCACCTCCGCCGCTGCCAGTGCCGCTTTCTGGATCGTCACCTCCCAGCGCTTGGTACCGCCGGAACGACGGCAGCAGGCTGCGTACTGCTTCTCTGGGGCCAGGCCGCAGCAGTGCCACTACCGTGGCCACCGTCAACACCGCTAAAACTGTCGCCAGCAGCCCTATTGCCACTGGGCTCGTTCCTCCACCTCGCTTTCTCTCCTGCGACGAGGACGCCCCGTCGTTGGTGTCCTCGTCGTCGTACTCCACATCGCCATCGTCGCTGCTGCGTTGCGCCGCACTGCTCGCCCCCCCCTTGCCAGCATTTCCGTCTGCTGCTGTTGCTGAATCTACCGCGCTCGAAGAAGAAGAAGAAGAAGTGGCTCCCGCTGGTTTCCCTCCTCCCGCAACTATTTCATGCTCTTCATCTTCGTCGTCAACATCCTCTGCGTCCGCTGCTCCGCCCCCTGCCGCAGGCTTCCCTGCTGGCGTGGCTGGCCGCTTTGCTGCTGCTGTTGCTGCTCCGGTGGTGGGCATCACCACCTCATGCTCCTCATCTCCCTCTGCAGCCTCATCACCGCTGTAGTCATCATCATCTGGACCCTCTGCCGCCTCTTTTGCTCCCTGCTCAGGCTGGCAATCTCCGTCTGCCACAGCCACAATTGCCGCCAGCTCATTGCCTCCCACGGAGAAGGCAGAGCACGGGGGGCGGTGCCGCCGACCCAGGTCCTTGCATTGCGCCGGCCCGAACCCCACCCGCTTGTTTCCCCGGTCGTACTGCACCAATACATTGCGAAACGTAATTCCGCCCAGAAGCGTACCGGCATGGCCGTTGTCAAACACTCCCAGGCAGTACTTGCCGGAGTTGAAGGTGTGCACAAACAGGTAGTTGAGCGGGCCCAGCGTCAGCGTCACCCCCGGCGCAAAATGGAGCCCAAACGAGGGAAACACCGCCGCCATCGCTGCCACGTCGGTGTGGTCTGGAGCGCCGCCAAAGCAGATGTCGTCGTACTGAGGGTCGGGTCCCCGCACGCGCACCAGCCCGTGCTGCAGCGCGTATGCCTCCACCGCCGCTGAAAACGCCCGAAACGCTGGCGATGGGATGTACGTAAAAGTGGTCCCAGAGTCCAACACGGTGGCGTAGCCCTCCAAGAACACCGCTGGCGCGATGTCCAGCTTGTCTCCGCCTACAGAAATGGCGCCCAGCCGCACGTTGTAATAGAAAGGATGGGTGGGGGAAGACACCAGGGGGGTGTACTGCAGTGGAATTTCCTTCACCGCGGGGGAGTCGCCCAGCACCAGCACGCCGTCGCCCTCCACCACGCCAAAACACAGCGCAAACACGTCCTCAATCTCCCCTGCAGCAACCAGCTGATTTACCACTGAAGCGTCGGAATTTCCCAGGCCAAACAGCCCATCAGCGCGCTGCTTGAATATCTCTCCCGTTTCGCGGGTCTCGCAGCCGAAAATGACGGGCACGCCTGGCCCGCCGTCGTGCAGCGCGACGACGTCCTCCAGCAGGATCCCGCTGCTGCTGCTCTGCTCTGCGTACGACCGCGTGTACATGCACTGCTGCACGTCGGAGCAGGTGCAGTGTGGTGACCCGCAGCGGCACTTGTCAGAGTCGCAGGGGATGATTTTTGAGGTGCGGGAGAGGCGGGGGTCAAAGGCAGCGTCCTGGTGGTTGGGGCCGCAGGCGCTGCCGCAGGTGGCGCAAGGGACGTAGGTCATCGTGCTGCCAGTGTCCACGATGACCGCGAACTTCTTGGGCGGGCTGCCCAGGTACAGGCTCGCGTAAAAATACCTACAGATTTGATTCAGGAGATTAAATTTAATTTAAGGGGAGGAAGGCTGGGGGAGGGGTGTGGGCCGGTGCGGAAGAGTGTGAACATGGCACGGTGTCCCGAAAACGATGAATTGAAGCGCACCCGTAGTCCTTCACAGCTCCATGAAGAGGAAGCGTGGTGTTGCGCAGCAACCTTCGCCGGAAATTGCCTGCTGGGGCTTCGGTATCTTGAGAATAGAGTGGCAGGGTGAAACTGCGCTTCCCACCTGCGACCAAGTGGACGCAGGCTAGAAGAACACATATCCCAAAATGCCACATCGCTTGCTGGCAGCTCCGCCGAGCTAAGCTGGATTATCTTCCTCGAACATTGATCATGTGGGATAGATTCGAAAATAATTTGAACAACAACCACCGCAAACAGGGGGTGTGAATTTAATTAGGAGGGGGGTAAGTTACTCTGATTTTTTTTGATTTTTCAAGAGCCACCATCGTGTTTTTAACTAATAATATCAAGATTGATCACAATAACAAGCGACGAAACGCTTAACAAACATCAGCCGGGACAGCCTCTCTTCCTTTCCATTTCAAAAATGCCGAAATTTTCGTTCGAAGGGGACAGCCGTCTCTGTTCACAAAAATAAGAATTCAGTAACCCGTAGATTCGCAATATGTGGGGTGGGCGCGAATGGCTTTCGTTCGACATGCCACACCAGCTCGATTTCTCCCTTCACTGCGCCTGTTCTCCTCATGGGCAGGCGCTGAGGCGTCACTGCTGGCCAATTGCACCCTCGATGACACCATATTCGCCCTCTCCTCGGCCCCAGGTCGAGCTGCCGTAGCGGTGATCCGGCTGAGCGGCCCTGCCGCCGACGCTTCCCTCCGCCGCCTGCTGCCCCTCAACCGACAGCTGCCCTTACCCCGTGTGGCCCAGCTGTCCACCCTCCTTCATCCCACCACCGCTGCGCCCCTCGACCTTGCCCTGTGCCTGAGATTTCCAGCCCCCCGCAGTGCCACAGGTCAATTTTTTTTGTTTTTTTTTGTTTTTTTTCCAAATTTTGCATTTGAAATTTTCATATATTGAGATGCTCTTTAATTAACGCTATATATTCACATCAACTGTCTTAATTGCAGGCCAGGATGTGGTGGAATTGCACTGCCACGGCGGGCCGGCAGTAGTTCGAGCCGTTGCAGCCGCCCTTGCCTGCCTCCCAGGGCTGCGCCCGGCAGAGCCCGGCGAGTTCACCCGCAGAGCCTTCCACCTGGGCCGCTTGGACCTCACAGAAGCAGAGGGGCTGGCAGATTTGTTGGCTGCAGATACAGAAGCTCAGCGGCAGCAGGCGCTGGCCGCTGCAGGCGGCGCTGCGCGGCGGCAGTGCGAGACCTGGCGCTCCACATTATTACGTTGCCTGGCCCGCGTGGAGGCGGTGATTGACTTCGGAGAAGATGACGAAATTGGCGATGAAATAGCAGCGGCTACGGCGCCGGAAATTTTGGCGCTGAGGGAAGAATTAGAAGCGCACATGGCTGCGGGAGCTGGAGGGGAGATTGTGCGGGAAGGGGTGCGCGTGGCGTTGATTGGGAGGCCCAATGCAGGGAAGAGCAGCCTGCTGAATGCACTGGCAGGGCGGGACACTGCCATCGTGTCATCCACGCCCGGAACGACCAGAGACGTGCTGGAGGTGGCCCTTGATCTCGGCGGATACAAAGTGAGCACATCAAATCTCTTTTCTC
Organism: Marvania coccoides; assembly: GCA_963854735.1. NCBI lineage: Eukaryota > Viridiplantae > Chlorophyta > Trebouxiophyceae > Chlorellales > Chlorellaceae > Marvania > Marvania coccoides. The sequence continues at coordinate 125,268 of OY978106.1, forward strand.
TGCTATCTAATTTTTGCTTCTCGATTTCCTATTTATTTATTAAATTTATTTATTATTTATTAAAATTATCCCCCCCCTTTTTTCATTTGGTTTAAAATTTTCAATTTCTTCGCTCCTCCAGGTCGTGGTGACCGACGGGGCTGGCGTGCGCGACTCTACCGACCCTTTGGAAGAAGAGGGAGTGCGGCGTGCCAAGGCTGCCGCTGAGTCTGCTCACATTCTGGTCGCAGTGCGCGAGCCAAGAGGAGAGTGGTGGTCAGGCACAGACAGTGCCGCTCCAAAAATAGCCGCTTACAAACCAGTCTTGAAGGTCCTAAACAAGGCAGACTTGGTAGAAAAAATCGCTGAATTAAATGAAGAGAAAGGAGAGTCTTCTTCTTCTTCTGATTACGACCTTCAGGTTTCATGCCTCACCGGAGAGGGCCTTTCGGGACTAATTACTCGGGTGGGGGACATGGTGGCTGCCACTGTGGCAGCTTCTGCCACCGAGGGACTGGGCAGGAATGCCAGAACTCCGCTGTTGAATCGTGAGCGGCACCGCCACCACGTGGGGCGCTGCGTGGAAGCTCTGAGGCGTTTTGACGTGGCGATGGAGGCTGCGGCGTTGGAGGTGGCAGCTGAGGAGTTGAGGGGTGCTGCAGCGGCATTGGGTCGGGTGGTGGGGGCCATCGACACCGAAGCGGTGCTGGACAGCGTTTTTGCGGAGTTCTGCATAGGCAAGTGAAGGTTTCAGCGCGTCAATTAGCTGTGAAAGCCGTGTAATGAGGCAGGTCAAGGAAGCTGGAACGAGACATAGAGTTACTCTAAGAGTACTGGCAAAGAAAAGAAATAGCTCTCTTCTCTAGAAATCCTAATACTTGTTGTTATTTTAACATTGCAACGTCATCATGGCCGCATCCATCACCTTTTCCGGCAGCCTGTTGGCCCACGGCTCTGCTGCGCGTCCCCAGCAGATGATGCGACAGGTGAGCTCAAATTTTGTGGCGGTGCCACGCGTGAACATAAACAGAAGAACCCAGAATTTGCGAAGCGCCTTGCATTGGCGTGTTTGCTGTCGAATTGATTTAGATCTTACCAGCTGAACTGGGATGATGTCGCACTTCTGTGTGGCCAGCTCACCCAAACCGATACCAGCACTCATCTATTCATATTGAACCGCTGTTCAACAGGCCCGCCGCCCCGCTGCTCTGTGCCCCACCGGCCGTCGCTCTCTCAGTTGCACCGCCGTTGCCGCCACTGAGAAGATCACCACCATCGCTGGCGACGTCTCCAAGCTCATCGGCAACACCCCCATGGTGTACCTGACCCGCATCACTGAGGGGAATGTCGCCAAGGTGGCCGCTAAGCTGGAAATCATGGTAAGCAGAACACATTCATTAATATTTTGTTTCCCTCTTTATTCTGTGCGTGATTCTTTCCTCATGCTATATTTGAAACTTACGCGATGCTTTCCTGTTGGAACTTTACAGGAGCCCTGCTGCAGCGTGAAGGATCGCATCGGTCTGGCCATGATTGAGGATGCAGAAAAGTCGGGAAAGATCTCCGCCGGCAAGACCACGCTGGTGGAGCCCACCTCCGGCAACACCGGCATCGCCCTGGCCTTCATTGCCGCAGCCAAGGGCTATAAGCTGGTGCTGACTATGCCCGCGTCCATGTCTTTGGAGCGGCGAGTGCTGCTGCGTGCGTTTGGCGCTGAACTGGTGTTGACCGACCCCGCCAAGGGCATGAAGGGCGCGGTGGCCAAGGCGGAGGAAATCGCGGCTGCCACCCCTAACTCCTACATCCTGCAGCAGTTTGAGAACCCTGCCAACCCTGCGGTGCACTACGCCACCACCGGCCCTGTGAGTAGAATGTTTTGCTATTTACGCCTTATGTGTTGCCTTCTTGCCGATGAAAAACACTGCATTATGGTTTGAACGAGTAACAACTAATGCGCTTATGCTTCAAGTGATTTTGTTGTGCTTTTTTAAATTCTTTCCTCACTCTCTAAATCATTTCGTTTGTTTCTCACCTCCCTCCCCCCTTTTCAACTTTAATCAGGAAATCTGGGACGCCACCGACGGCAAGGTCGACATTTTCATCGCCGGCGTGGGCACCGGCGGCACCATCTCAGGCACTGGCAAATTCCTCAAAGAAAAGAACCCCAACGTCAAGGTCATCGCTGTGGAGCCCACAGAGTCGGCCGTCATCTCCGGCGGCGCCCCTGGGCCCCACAAAATCCAGGGCATTGGCGCTGGGTTCATCCCCAAGAACCTGGACGTGTCCATAGTCGATGAGACCATCCAAGTGAGCAGCGACGACGCGGTGGACGCTGCCCGGAAGCTAGCTACCTCCGAGGGCCTCCTGTGCGGCATTTCCTCGGGCGCGGCGGTGGTGGCGGCCAACAAGGTGGCCTCCAGGCCTGAGAACGCTGGCAAGCTGGTGGTGGTCGTACTGCCGTCGTTTGGCGAGCGCTACCTGTCCTCCGTGCTGTTCTCGGGGGTGAGGGCGGAAGCAGAGGCCATGACCTTCGAGGCATGATGTTAAAGTCATGGAATTAAATGCATTTCTCATGAACTAAACCAACATCCCTGTGCTATGTCATAGCACCGAAGCTGTTTTTTTTTCTACGTTTTCTTTTAAGAAAGACGACCCAGCACTGCCCCCCTTGAATGATTTATTATGTGATAATAAAATGCCAAGTGTAATAGCGTACCGTCTTGTGTTTCACTCCTGGGTTTCTGACGGCTGACGAGTGAAGGCAGAAAAAAGAGGATGTTACCAGCCTGCCCATCCTCATGGGGTGACGCACCGCAGAGCCATGCCTCCATATTTATGCGACTGCGTGGCCCCCTCAATAATGCCAGGTGGCTGACAGCCTTTCTAGAGATTTCAAACGGGGGGCTCGAAGTGGTACATTCATTTTATTTTCGTTTTTTCAATAAAGACAGTTTCAACACCTGTTCTTGAAACGGGATTCGCGTGTAGAATGCGGAAACCGTGTGTTGAAACAATATAAATGTCTAATTTTATTGACGGGTTTTTTTTCAACGCGTAAACAAAGCAAAAATGTCTGGAGAAACCACGTTTGTATCGGTGAGTGCTTCAGCAAGCCAGATACGCCGCAAAATTAATGCCGCCTTGTGTATTTCTGATCCTCTCCTTCCCCTTGCATCGTTTGATCAACTCTCCCCTCCCACGCCCCCTTTGCTGTCGTTACCTTCCAACAGGAGGAGCTCACCATCGTGTGGCTGCTGCTTATCACCGTGCTGGTGGCCACCTACTTCATTCAGAGTCGGCGGGTGACGCTGCTGCCGCCCTCCTCCTCTGCGCTGCTGCTGGGCATGGTCTTCGGCGTCATCGTCCGCTTGGCTGGCCTCTCCAAGCCCCTGCGCTTCTCTCCAGCAGCGTTTTTCTACGCGCTGCTGCCTCCCATTGTCTTCCACGCTGGCTGGTGAGCTGCAGTCACCCATTTTTTATTATTATTTTTTTCTCTCTATCTCGCTCGCACTAGCGACTTTAACAGCTCATTTGAACAGTTCCCAGCGAGTGCTGCAATCGTTAAAGAGTCCTCATCTACACATCACCACTAACCTCCATTTTTGTCCCACTACCCACTAGGAACTTGAAAAAGCGGGCGTTCTTCGCCAACATCGGCTCCATCCTCACATACGCCATCCTGGGCACACTGGCATCCAGCCTGGCCTTCGGTTTCGCCACCTACGCTCTAGTCCTGGTGGGCTTGGTACGCCGCTCCCACTTGGGCGGTTCTCCCCTCGTAGAGTGCCTAATGTACGGCGCAGCCATCTCCTCCATCGACCCTGTGGCCACGCTTGCGGTGCTGGCGCAGACCGACACCCCTCCGGTGCTTTACAACCTCGTTTTCGGCGAAAGCGTGCTGAACGATGCGGTGGCGATCGTGCTCTTTCACTCGCTAGCGTCCTCCACGGACACCACATTTGGCATCACTACCCTCCCCGCCGTCGCCTTGCGCTTCTGCATCCTCGCAGCGGGGTCGCTGGCGGTGGGGGTTGGCGTGGCAATGGCCTGCGCGTTCCTGCTGAAAAGATTCGAAGAGCACTACTCGGAGAGCTCCCTGGGGCGGTCAGCCACCGCCAGCACGGCGGTGATGGCCCCCAGGCCGTTGTCGTCGGCCTTGGACGCCACCATCTACGAAATTGCCATCGTCGTGATGGGCTCGTATTTTGCTTACTTGGTGGCAGAGGTGGTGGGCATGAGCGGCATCGTGGCGCTGTTTTTCAGCGGAATATGCCACGCGCACTACTCGTACTACAACGTGTCGCGCGACGCCCAGGTGGCGCTGTTTCGCATGTTTGAGGTGATGGCGTTCCTGTGCGAGCTCTTTGTGTTTGCCTACCTGGGTCTGCAGGTCACGGCCAGCACCAGCCACGCCATAGACCTGGGCCTCCTCATTAGCGGCATCCCCCTGGCCATGGCATCTCGCGCGTTGAACATTTTTCCTTGCTCCAAGCTGGTAAACGCCTACCGCACCAGAAAACTGCCACGGCGGCTGCAGCGCATGCTGTGGTCTGTGGGGCTGCGAGGGGCGGTGGCGTACGGCCTCATCGTTAACATGCCGCGCTCCGACGCCCCAGGGGAGCTGGGAATCCCCGCCATTGAGACGGCAACCCTGCTCATCGTCGTTGCATCGACGCTGGTGCTGGGAAGCGCCACTGGGCCGATGCTGCGGTTCTTGGACCTGGAGGGGCGCACCGATGAAGAGGTGTACGCGATTGGATGGGAGGAGTCGGGGGTGGCAGGCCAGCCGCAGCCTCCTGACACCTCCGAGCTATCTCGATCAGCAATCCACGAGAAATTCAGAGAGTTGGATGAGACGGTGCTGAAACCGGTGTTTGGGGGGCGGCATGACAATGTAAATGGCGTGGATGGGGCCAGCCTGCACGGCAGCGACGTGAGCGGGTCGTTCGGGGGCACTGAGAGCGCCAGTCGACCTCTGTTTTATTACGACTACCAGGCGTCGCAAGCGCAAAACGAAAAGGACCTGCGGGAAGCGCGACATGCGCAGGAGCAGCTTGCAGCGGGACAGAGGCAGGGAGGGACGGACATTCCACCGGGCCAACGCACCCAACAGCAGCAGCGGGAAGGCGGCGGCGGCGATGATCCTTCGCCCAGCGAAGTGCGGCTGGAAATGGTGGCTTCCCCCACTGCTGCAGCAACACAAGGTGGGGGGAGAGAGCTGCAAGAGCATGACGTGCATGAGGAGCATGATGAGGATAGCGAAACAGCACCGCTCACTCGTGGCACTCCAGACCCACGCAAATGATTGATTGCACACTAAAAATGATACTAAGCGGTACTAATGCTTTAAATTGAAAATTTCCCCTCTCTCTCTCTATCTATCGCTGTGTTCTTTCTTTATTTCGCTTCTCCAGCGTTCCCTTCAAGTTTTTATTTTTCGCCACATTTCGTAAATAGATAATCGTAAGCATACGCATTCCTCCGTAGAAATTCTTAATCTTTTGCAGACCTAGTGTTGCAAACTCGAAAGTGAAAAATTCAGACCGCCAGCTCGAAGAGATTTGACCCACCGCTACTTATAGGTATTACAAGATAAAAAAATAAAATAAACACGGAAACCACTCATCAAAAAAGGGGGGTCAATTTCTCTCATTTTTCACACTCATTCCATTAGTTCTTCACACCCTCTTGGCCTCCAGCAGGCGGGAGAAGTAGAAGCTGGTGGCGGTCATCTCACGCTTGGTCACCGCAAACCCTGCCCTTGACAGAGCTGCCTCGACGTCGGCCTCCTTGTGCAGGTAGGCGCGAGTGGCCTTGGAGGGCCCCGGGAACAGCTCCCCAATGCGCTTGAGGATGGAGTATGCCAGGGTGTTGGGGGCAAAAGAAATGATGAGGCGGTCCTCAGCGAGGCTGGCCAGGTGGCCAATCATCGCGTCAGCCTTGTCCTGGGGGTAGTGGATCATTACATCAAGGCAAGTCACGGTGTTGTACCGCCCCGAGCAGGATTCCAGGTCCAGGGCTTCGAATTTGGGGGGGGTGGCGGGGGCCTTGGCGCCGGCAGCGACAGCCTCCTCGTAGCGCTTGGCGGCCTCGGAGGCCATGGCGGAAGAAATGTCGGAGGCAGACACAGCAGCACCCTTAAAAATGTTTAAAAAGGGGAGGGAGGTGAGGTTTTTGACAAGAAACTGAAAGAAAACAAAAGCAGGACAAAAATTGTAGTAATTGCTTACCCGCAGCGCCAGGGGCACGGCGAGGCTGCCGGTGCCGCACCCAGCGTCGCACACGCTGACTCCCTGCACCCCTCCCTCCTCATCCACCCACTTGAGCACTTTTTCCACAGTCTGGGCGTGGCCCTGCCGAATGTCCATCTGCACCTTGTTAACCTCGTCGGTCTCGCCGTAGATCTTGCGCCACCGCTCGTACCCAGCGGTGTTGAAGTAGTTTTTCACGGCCTCCAGCTCGTCGCCGCCTGTCTGCTCCATCTGCGCTTTGCGACGTTTCTCAGGGTCAGAAGCGATCAGAGCGGCTGAAAGAGCGGCGATGGCGGCGCCTCCGCCCACGGCGAGGTCCACGGAGGAGGTGGGGTCGATAGCAGCCATGGCGGGAGCGGCGATGAGCAGAGAGGCAGCGGCTCCTGTGGCAGCGGCGAGGTGCTGCTGCTGCTTATTGGGAGGCTGCGCGGCGCACACGATACGGGCGACGGTGGAACGCCGGGGCTTTACGGCGGGGGAAGACAGCTTAAAGCCTGCCTTCAATTGCTGCCCTGTTGTCATCACCATGATAATAATTTTATGTCCTTCTAATAGTGAAAAATAGAGGGCTCTGCGCAACAATCAAGAAGAGCAAGGCGCTGTGGTTGTGATATAGTAAAAAATTAAAAAAATAATGACCAGACGAGCGAGGAATCACAGGATGAAGCAAAGGATTAGTTCTTGCGATTTTTCCGTCGCGACGCCGCGCGGCGTCGAGTTAAGCCCTTGCAAAATTATTTTTTTTCGGGAAAAAACATTTCCTGGTGTGAAACACGCTTTTTTCTCGGATTTTTTGCATTCAATAGCTATTTAGGGACATTATCAAGATATTTGTCAGACAGATTTGCGAAAAACGCCCAAAATTTAATGCACCTCTCATTTTGAGAGATTTGAGTATTCCATAGAACTCCCCTGTGGAGGACGTTACCCCACCTAGAGTTAAGGCAACATCTTTATACATTCATTTCCACCCTTAAACCACTTAAAAGCAATGTTAATCGCGATATATCGCCACAATTTCCCACTGCCTAACTGACTCCAAGCTTCTACATCCCGCTAAGATTTCGGCGCACTTGGGCTTTATTTGATAATATAAGATGCAAATGCAATAGTTTGGCTAAAGTGGTTGCCCTCCAGCAGCCATTTTTGTTTCGCCATGGCAATGTGATGTCCGGTTTTTGTCGTTTTCGAGTGCTGCACGCAGTCCGCGGGCTGCCATAGATGTAAAATTGTCGTAAAAACTAAATGGCATTGAAAAATGTAAAAAAGGGCTTCAATTTTGAGCGTATAAAATTTTTGCAGGGTCCCCACTCTGCAAGCTAACTCGAGTACTGTACGCCGATCGGCGCCTGACATACAATTTCGAGTCTTTTTATTTTGGTTCTGGTTCTGGTTCTGGTTCTGGTTCTGGTTCTGGTTTTATTGTTCAACTGAGGACGCATAGATGCTGCGAATGGCCCCGGTCAGTCCACCTCACCGATGAAAGATCTTTCAATTATATATTGAACACAGCTTTATCTGCTTACCTACTTATTCCAGCAATGCACTGCTCAGTAGTGGCCTTCCCAGGTATATGCACGTGTACGGGAAGTCCACGGTTTTAGATCCGTTTCTAAGTATATATTTTTTCAAAATTGAAACACCACTAGATGGTCGGCACTAATTTCATGATGCCAAGGACGGCGGCAATTAAATTCATTTGCAGTGCACTTATTTTTGCTGTCCTTAGCGGTGTTATTCTCTGGCAGGGAGGGGGAAGGAAACCTTGCTTGTTCTCGAGCACTCAGCAAATTGGCTTCGCGTTCAGCCCATGCAACAACCCTGGAAACTCATCGATTCCTTCTTTCTTTGATTCCAAAGATTTCATGAACGTTAGTTCCAGGGCAATCGCAGCCATTCGTCATCTGAAACAAATCGGTTTCTTTAGCGTTTGCACTGCTTCAAGCCCATGCACCATTGTAGATATTGGGGCTGGACATATGGCAGTCAAGCGCCAACTTCACAATGAGAATTTGCATGAATTTGTGCGCTACATTCCTGTTGATAGAGTTCCCCGGTATGAAGAAACTGTTGTGTGTGACATGAACAATTTGGAGTTTCCTTTCCATGAAATCGACAAGGCCAGAGGATCCCGCGTCGCATTTATTTTTCTTGGAAGCTTTGAGTACGTTGTCAACAAGCCAGCCATCTTGAGGGCAACCGCCCAATATTCGGACTCGTTGGTTTATCTCCACTATATTTTTGGTAGATCGTACCACAATAAGTATCAGAATTTCACATGGATTGCCCCAATGACCCAGCAAGAGACAGCATTACTGTGCATCCATCTAAACTGTGAAATGTGGGTAGAAAAAGTGGGATCAAGTAAATCCTCGCAGTTCATTTTATTACATAAAGACGTGGCTTTAAAAATAAACCCTCATTTTTCAAAGATTCAGGAAGATTTTGCATTGCAATCATCAGTTTAAGTTTGCTGCCAGAGCTCTCGAGCAGTTCATGTGTACTACGATTGCGCTTTCTAATTAAATTCATATCTAATTGAATGTATGTTTCTAAAAGGGGGGCTGTTTGTAGGGGCTATTTTTTACTCTTTACAGAAATAATTTCTTTGAGAGCATCGAGTGTAACCCAGTTCTTAAAATTTGTAATTTCCTATCAAGTTTCTCCTTGAGCATTTTATGGGCCTTGACCGGACGGTTCGCGTTCTCGCCGTCCGGAGCATCTTGCATGCACCTTTGTCTGTTTTGCACCTGTTTGTACGTCGGTCGCGCTCAGAAGGCAGGGGCCAAAGCCAGGTAAGGACCTGTTGGCGGCGAGCTGATTAACTTTTAGCATGGCGCTGCTGTAACGTACGTCCCCAGGAACTGGGGTTGAAACGGCAGATGGAAGGGGAGCTGCCTTACTGTGGCAGGGTGGCATGTCGACTTGCAGGTCTCCATAGGATTGCCTCCTGTAGTAGACGTTACTACCATATGCAAACTGCTTTTCCCCCTTTTCTTCGCCAAAATTTTCAACGATAAGTTCTGTAATAAAAAGGTCACTTTTTAGAACGCGTCAAACTCTGGTGCAATCGAGTTCCCGATCTACATGCTGCATGGAGAGTTGTTTGGGCACCGACCTCTGAGTAGCTCTATCTCGCGGGAGATTGGGCATCGACCGCTTTTAAAGTGTGAACCGCCTGTATCGTCCATTTTGTTATTTGGTATTTGGTATATGGTCCGTGGAAGGACCATATACCAAATAGAAGGCGGGGCCAAGAGCGGAAGCTCAGGAACAACCTTCTCCAGACACGATCTCAATGGGGGATCGTGCGGCGGCGCATGCAAATTTAGCGGTCCTTGGTTATGCCAGTTGTGCGAGGAATTTGCCTCCTTGGAGGCCAATGCAGTGAAGGCGGCAAAAAGGGTCGCCCTCGGGCTTCTCAAAGTGGCCAAACATGGAGACGGTGGCCAACTTGGCCTTCCCCAGGGCCTTGTCGGTGCCCATAAATGCGGTAGTGGGCCCCAGTTTTTTCATTCATTCGTGCACCCTTGGGCGTCGGCGGCCGCCCGAAATATCAGAATTTGTTGATTTTAGTTTAGTACTAAATTTTTCATTAGATAACTGATGCCACATACTCTAAACACCTATTAAGATGGCCCAGACCATTCCACCTCACGATTAAATTTGTGTAAATATTTTGATCAAAACATTTAGACTCCTTTTTGTTTCGCCAAACGCCCTTGCATAGTCGCAACGTTATATTGAAGCGTTTCTCTTAAGTGATCTCAACGATGGTGCTAAAACTTCACGCCAGTCTAGGTGTTCTGTTGTCGTCGCCAAGGGTGCCCCTCAAGCCATCATCACTGCCATCACGGCCCATCCCAGCGCTTCCCGGCCACCAAGGCTACCAGGCCCGCTCACAAATCCTCGGACCTTTTCCTCGGCAGTGGCGGAGGCAACTCCACTCTCTCAGCGCAGCAGCAACAGGGGCAGCAGACATCCCAGAGCCAGAGCCATTCGTCTCTGCGTCTTCCTCCCCCTCCCCCACCCGTTTCGACACTGGCAGCAGCAGCAGCAGCAGTCCTACAAACGAACAGCAGCAACGAAGCCCTCCTTCCACTACCTCCTCTGCTTCTCTTCCGTCAAAAACCACCGCCACGCTCGCCATCAGCGTGGGCGTGGTCATGATTGCGGGCACAGCCAACCGTCTGCTCTACAAAATGGCGCTGACCCCTCTGGGCGACTACGTCTTCTTCCTGGCGCAGCTGCAGACGTTTGGCTACGTGGCGGTGTACTTTGGGGCGCTGCTGGTGCGGTGGAAGGCAGGCAAGGTCACGCCTGCGATGCTGTCGGTGCCTGGCAAGGCTGTGGGGACGTTCGTGGCCATTGGATTTGTGGAGGCGCTGTCGGCGCTGCTCAGCTTCATCGGGGCTGCAAACCTGCCGGGTGTGGTGCTGCCGCTGCTGTCCCAGGTACTAAATAGACATAGAGTGGTATATATTTATCCTAGAACTTGCTTTATTTGTATTTTGTCTGACATTTTCTTCAGAAATATTCTTTTTCTAAAAACGCGTTTCGCTTTTCAACAATACGCGCAGACTGTCATGTTTTGGCAAGTTCTGCTGGCCACTGTGGTGCTACGAAAGCGCCTGGGGTGGATGCAAGTGGGCGCGGTGGGTCTGGTGGTCTCTGGAGTGGTGCTCGCTGCCTGGCCCGGCTCATCGTCTTCCGCCACGGCCATGCTGGCGAGCATCGACCCATTCTACGCCGGAATTTTCGTCTTTTCGATGCTATTCCCCGCGCTAGACACCATATTGAAGGAGCGGGTGTTTCGGTTCGCAAAGGAGCAGGTCACTGGCGGCAAAGACCTGGACCTCTTTGTCGTGAACAGCTTCGGCAGTCTGGCGCAGGCGGTATTTGTGTTTGGACTGCTGCCTTTCATCACCGCCGCGCGAGGAATGGCGCTGCAGGACCTACCTGCCTACCTGCACAGCGGTTGGATGTGCTGCAGGGGGCTCACTCCGCCCTGCGGGGGTGACTGCTCAGGTGCGCCCCTCATCCCGCTGCTGTACGTGATTTTTAACCTGCTGTTCAATATTGCGGCGCTGCGGGTTATCAGGCAGGCAGGCAATGTTATGATCAGTCTGGTGATGAGCGCAATTGTGCCGATCACGCTGTTCGCCTTCACCCTGCCGCTGCCCTACCTGGTGAGGTTTACGTGATGCGAACAATATTTAGTCATGTACATTTTGATTAGAATTATTTACGCATACAAACAATGATATATATGTTTATCCTTGGATTTTCTATTAATTATTATTGCAGGATCCGGCGCCTCCTCTGGGTCCCACATTTTTGGCGGGAGCTGCAGTTTTGATGGTAGGGCTGGCGATGTACAACGCACCAATGTGGCTGCCGGCGCTACGGGCGCAGGTTGGCGTGCTGCGGGAGAAGAGCAGAGGAGAGTGGGGCGACAGCAGCGGCGGCGGAGGAGCAGCAGGGATGGCAGCGCAATGATAATTTAGAGAGAGAGAGAGAGAGAGAGATAAATAGCTCTGTTGCCTTCGCTCTCTTCTTCCGTCACTTCCAGAGAGAACGAAAGATAACACTTGGCTAATAGTTGATGACACTGAGAGTGTATGAACGAATCCATGAATACAAATACATTTTTATTTATCCTAAATTTTGTGGTATTTTGACTGCAACTTCTTTTAATTGCGCTCATTCAAAGGGCAAATTTAAATCCACATTGCATAAAATATTTCATTTCAAGCGAACAACTTGAGCTGGTCAAAGGGACTGCAGCGATGCTTGGAGGCTCGCGGGCCAGCGCTGGAGGTCGAACAACTCTCTCCCCTTTGCACCACACAAGTAAGAGGCCAGACAAGGAGCAGGAGCGTACCTTCATTTTTCGCTCCCCTGCAAACTGAGGGCAATTCTCTTGGGAGAGCAGCACCCACCATTAGAGGGGGGTGGGAATGTAAACTTCAACAACAAGCGCAGGGACGGCGCCGCGGCCGCTCTCGCCGGGCTGATGAGCAGAGTGCCAAAGTTGAAAAAAAATGAATGCCGCGTGCAAGGCCCCAGGAGCGTTGCTCGCGCTGCGATCGAGTTAAAACCAGCTTTTTCTCGGACATTTCTGGGAAGAGCGAGGGGAGAAACAAGGGGTGCCCGCGACCCCCAAAAATCATAATTTCATTGTACGCCCCAAAATCTGGGCTACCAAGCAGCAGAAACTCCGTGAATCGGTGCGTACACCTCCATTCCTGCCTTCCACCCAGCCGCCATCGGCGTGCAGAAAAAAAATCGATCGCAGTCCATCGCGCCCGGAGGTAGGAAGAAAGGACATCGCTCTCTCAATTCAAATAAATTCAAATTTTTTCTTGCTCATTTCATTGATATATTTTGAAAAAATGAATTAGGGCGCTCAAGTTCGTTGACAGACAGCTCCCCCCCACCAACAGAAGACTCTTTGGTGCAAATTTACCGAAAATCATCTCCGGCTTAATCAAAATGCCGGGTCGTGCCGCTGCCGCCCCGCTCGGGCCCCAGCGGATCAAGCTCACGGAAGCCATGATCTCCAACAAGGCCCACAGGCTGGTGAGAAGCTTTTCCTCACATTTGTGTTTTCAATCAATGCCTTGGGAGAGAAACAAATTTTCACGCCCGATCGCCCCAAGTCGGCGTCTTTCGGGACGAAACCATTGACCTCGTCTCATCCATGCTTGCGCTGCCCTTGCAGGACATCAAAAAGTTCAACTTTGGCCAGGCCCCCGTCAGGTTGGTTTCCGCCGCAAAAACTTCAATCTTTGTGCGGCAGCGCGCAGAGTTTCTTACATTTACAAACGCAGACTCTCACTGCAACGTATTTATGCTGGTGCAGGGGGTTCATCAGCGTGGAAGGCGGCCAGGCCGTCGCTGTGCAGTTCCGCTACCTGCCGTCCCGCCTCGGCACATTCGCATACTTCAACGACTTGCACGCCTACTCCGACTTCTTCCGCACCAACAACCGTAAGTTGTTTCACTCTCTTCGTGATTCGCACCATCCCTCCGTTGCCTCCAGCACGCTCCAGTAGCTCACCGCCCGCTGATTTCCCCGCCTCGCTTTTCCAATCGTGCAGTGAGCGCCAACGATGTGCTGGACCTGGTCCAGCGCCCCAACGCCGACTCCATCACCGTGGATGCCACCATCATCACTCGCGCACCCGTGCAGGCACCCCCCGTGGCTGCCCCTTCCCCTGCTCCTGCCGCCCAGCTGCCCGCCTCCACCAAGCGCGCGGCCGAGGACGACGCCGAGTCCCCCAGGGAGCGGAAGAAGGCGCGCGGGCCCACCTCTGACGAGCACGCCCCCCCGGCCCGCCAGGGCCGCAAGGCCAGGGCCGCCCCCCGCGCCAAGGCGGCCGCGGCTGCCGAGAACGCCGCCGACGCTGCGGTGCTGTCGCAGAGCCAGCTGGGCAAGCGCCAGGCTGAGGAGCTCTTCCTGACGGCGCCCACCCAGGGCGCGCGCCAGTCCGGGCGGCTGGCCAACAAGAGGCTGCGGGCGCTGGCCCAAGCCTCCACCGACCTTGAGGAAGATGGTCAGCAGGCCCATCAGCCCGCTGCCGGGCTGATGGGCCTGCTGACCGACAAGGGGCTGCTGGCGCTGGCCCAAGCCTCCGCCGACCGTGAGGAAGATGCCGCTGCCGGGCTGATGGGCCTGCTGGCCGTGGCTGGAAACGCCGCTGCAGCTCCGGCGTCGCCCCGGAGCCCCGTCCCCACGTTTGACGCGCTGCAGGGCGCTGAAATTGCGCCCTCTGCGCCCCGTCCCCCGGCCGACCGAGTCGCCACCGCGCTGTTTGCGACCGACAACGGCACCACGGCGCCCTCCTCCGCTTCTGCGGCGCCCCAGGGCCCCAACAACCCCACGCTCGGGGACCTCCTCTCCCCCTCCCCCGCTGCACCCTTCTTCACCCAGGGAAGCCATCCCAGCCAGGGCGCGACGCGAACGGCCGTGCACAACGACTGCAACGACAACAGCACCGGGCCCGAGCGCCCCCACAACGCCCGCAAGCCCCAGAAGCCCAAGGCGGCGGCCGCTGCTAAGAAGAAGAAAAAGAACCCCAACACCGCCCGCTTCAGCCGCAAGGCTGCCAAGCTGGCGGAACGGCAGGCTGTGCTGGAGGGGGTGGGCTTGGAAGATGCTGAGGTGGCCAAGAAGATGGCCGAGGAGGCACGGCTGGAGGAGTACCAGCGTGCCAGCGCCCGAGAGTCGACCAGGCTCGAGAGGGAGGCGGCGGCGCAGGCCGCAGAGGCCCTGCGTGCCCGGGTCGACGGCGCTGGCGGTGCTGGGTACGGCAGCGAGCAGCAAGGCGGCCTGCGCGCGTCGCGCAGGCTGAAAGCTGCGCAGGCGGCAACCGGCGGCGCTGCCGCTCAGCCTGCCCACATCCTCTCCGCAGCTGCTCCCAGCCAGCTGAAGGAGAAGCAGCCCGGTGCCAACCAGGAAGAGCGGCCCGCACCTGCCACGTCCACGGCGCAGCGCACCAACCGCCGTAAGCGCGCCAGGTGCTTGGTGGAGCGCGCACCCCTGGAGGACGAACCGGCGGTGAGTGATGACAAATATAATGGCATTTTAAACTCTTGTATAAAAATGCTTTTCTTCTTACCGAGTTCGAACTTTATGCGCGCAGGTCGTGTCCCCCGGCAAGCGCCAGCGACTGAACGACAACCGCTGGGCTGTTTGAGGACGAACATCACTAGCTGGAGGCGGTGAGTGAAATTAGAATTTAGAAAGGGAAATCATAGAACCTGAATGCGTCATTTCTTACAACGTTTCCTTTGAAAAATATATGCAGACCGTGTCTTGTCTTCCTCCAAGCACAAGACCCTGCTTGAAAACGCCGAGCCTAATGAGGCAACAGCAGCAAGGATACTTGCCATTCATCGTGAAAAAAAACAGAATATGAAAAAGTATTCAACTTCCACACCCATCACAAACAAGAATCTCCTCATCCTTCACCTGTCACCTTTTATTCCCAAGGAATTGTCCTCGTTTCATGAACCTGAAAAAATTAATTAAAGTTAAAATACAAGAAAATAAATTAAATTATCTTTCAGAGTATTTTCTTCGTGGTACAATTTTCCATGCATACCTCTTCTTTACTTTGCTTTGCCCTTGATATTGATCCCATGAACGTATATAACTTGCAAATTAAGTCAACTTAACGTGATACGCCTTTGTAAATCTTCAAAATTTATCTACCTCGAGAGAATGAGATAAACATGACAGGACGTTGTTTGCCACGCGCGAAGCAGGCCAGCAGGCGGGGACGCAGGCAAACGTCAGCCCCAAATAATTGCCAGTGTTGACGGCAATGCGGGCATGTATCCAGGCACACCTGCAGCTCAGCGCCTAGGAGATTCGCCTGGAAATTTTCTCATTCCTGTACCAACGAAAATATTTACATCTAATCAATGCCAAAAATCTAACTTGGTTAATTTCCATAAGGAAAGGGTAGGCGATTTGAGATAATGCAAGAGAGCATGTTGGTTACTAACCTTTTCAAGGGAAGCGCCGCTGCAGCAAGAAACAGTGCTTTGAAAGAGCTTCTTCGGCCTTGAAAATCTGCTGACATTCATTAAGCAATAAAAGAATTACACGGAGAAAGAAAGAAAGAAAAGCACTATGTTTTGGTTTTGAAAAAGAACGCTAAAAAAAATACTACAAGTGAGCAGGCAGGAGGAATGGCGCAAAAAGTGCACAAAGAAGAGGGGCGAACACGTGATTGATTTATATTTTTTAGTTGTCCCAAAGGACAAATTCATAGGGTAAACGTAAGAATATTCTAATGCAAGTCGATTTCATTTGTTTGTTCATGATAAATTTCCTCCCGACAAAGACATTTCAATTTAGTATATAAGTATTGTGTGTCGTATAACAACGCGCTAAATGGCAGAATATTTCAAAACATACAGGGCGGACCAGCTTCACCACCCAACCCGCTGTAGCATGGCCTGTCTCATTAGTTCCTTCCGTCATCATTCCCAGCGTGTCGACCAGGCAACGAGTTTAAGCCTTGGCACCCACCATGGCCATGTACTCCATGAGGTCGCACATGCGGGTGGAGTAGCCTGCAGGGTCATTATTCGAAGGAGAAGACAGTTCAATTTAAAATTCCAATTTCATAACTGCAATCAAGATGATGCTAAACTACAAATAAAATTGAGTGCATTCCAATCAGCTCACCCATCTCGTTGTCATACCACGACACCACCTTGATGAAGGTGGGGCTCAGCATGATGCCAGCGCCGGCGTCCACGATGGAGGAGCGGGTGTCGCCAGCAAAGTCGGTGCTCACTACGGCGTCGCTGGTGATGCCCAGAATGCCAGCCAGCTCGCCCTCGGAGGCGGCGCGGATGGCGCCCATCACCTCCTCGTAGGTGGTTGCCTTTTCGAGGTTGACAGTGAGGTCCACTACCGACACGTCAAGGGTGGGCACGCGGAACGCCATGCCGGTGAGCTTGCCAGCCAGCTCGGGGAGCACCTTGCCCACAGCCTTGGCGGCGCCGGTGGAGGAGGGGATGATGTTGCCGCCGGCGGCACGGCCTCCACGCCAGTCCTTCTTGGAGGGTCCGTCCACGGTCTTCTGGGTGGCGGTGGCGGCGTGCACGGTGGTCATGAGGCCCTCTTTGATGCCGAAATTGGTGTGCAGCACCTTGGCCAGAGGCGCCAGGCAGTTGGTGGTGCAGGAGGCGTTGGAGACAATGTGCTGGGTCAAGGGGTCGTACTGGGTGTTGTTGACGCCCATAACGAACATGGGGGCGTCGGCAGAGGGGGCGGAGATGACGACCTTCTTTGCGCCACCCTTGATGTGGGCGTTGGCGGTGTCGAGGGTGGTGAAGACGCCGGTGGACTCGCAGATGTATTCAGCGCCGTTGGCTCCCCAGGGGATGTCAACGGGGTCCCTGAGAAGGGCAAAGAGGGTGTTACACAAGGGGAACATACGCGATATGGATTTGTGGGATGAAATGAGCCATATTTAATAGGGTTTGGTTGCGTTTTATCACCCACCTGCAGGAGGAGACGGCGATCTTCTTGCCGTTGATGTACAGGCCGGTGTCGTCGCCGTGAACCTCGCCGGGGAAGCGGCCGTGCACGGAGTCGTACTTGAGCATGCTGCAAAGGCAGGGAACGCTGGTTAGAAGGAGAGGGAAAAGGGTCTTTGCATCCAGGGAGACCGATTTTTTGCTTCAACCCAAAATGAGACATACTGGGCTTGGCAGGACTCTGAAAATGGTGATAATGGTGGTATAAATCAATCTAAGAAGGAAAAAAAGGGCGAAATAACTCACTAGGCCATGTACTCTCCATCAATGAAGGGGTCGTTGATTTGCTTAATGTCAAGGCCGTGCTTCACGGCGGCGCGCAGGAACAGGCGGCCAATGCGGCCAAAGCCATTGATGCCCACTGCCACGCTGGAGCCAGAGCCGGTGGGAGCCGCCACGGTCTTGGCAGGGTTCGTGGGATCAACAACAAAGGCCTTCACCGGGCACAGGACCTGGCGAGAGGCGCGGGAGCGACGGGTAGAGGCTGCGGTGGGGATGGAGGATCCCAGGAGGACGGATTTCATTGCGAAGGCAACCATTTTGAGCTGGGGTCAAGGTACCCTAGGGATCAAGAGACTGGTTGGGGCGGAAAACAGGCGATTGAGCGATAAACCCTAAGCGCGCGAACAATTTAAATGCTTAGAAAATATTTGCAAATGTAAGGGATGCAAACACAGCGAAATAGCGAAAGAGGCCGAAGTCCACTTTCTCTGCGGCTGCAATGCTGTGCATGCTCCGGCTCCTGGTTGGTTTTAAATTTGGTAGGCAACAGCTTTCTTTAAGAAGCCGCTTTGACGACCCCCTTTGAGCGTTGTCGAGGTCTGATTGACACTCAAGGCATCACAAGATAATGTTTTTTTACTTTATCATTACGGCATCCGCCCGCTTCCTAATACTTCTTCACATACAACAGCTGGTCCAAATATTACACACACTCTTCTCGCTCTATATATAAAACTAGTTGGAGAAAAAAAGAGAAATCTAGCATTTAGCTCCTCCATTAAAAGGAAAACAAAAACAAAGCAGTGTCAAACGAAAAAGCGGAGTTGGAAAACATTATCATCTTTCAACACATATCCTTAGCTGCGTGAGCATAATGGCCCACATCCGAATTTTTATAATCAATTAATATTCAGTTTCGTAAAAGTTAACACATCGCTTTGCGAATATATATTCAGAAAATATGGTTGAAAACTCAAACATATTCATGCCGCCGCATACATAATGAGTATAGCTTGGCTCTATTATCTATCGTCGTTGTATCGTAGCCCCAAATATGTTCACCCCATCCAAGCACAGCACTCGAGAGGGACGGGCAGCTGCATTGTTCACCGCAGAATGATGTGCCACAGCTCAACACTAAAAAAAGCGATCAGGGCGCAGTGCGGAATCTACAAAAGAAAGAGTAGAAAGTTTAAAAAGTAGCAAACAGCGATCATCAGCAGAAATTAAAAAGTAATAAAAAAATGCGAAAAATCAACAGTGAAATCACAAAAAAAAATCTTACCACGCTGCGCCACGACTGTGCTGCGATGCGCCTGGTCATTCCCAGAGACAGCACAGCCCCAGCCACCAAGGTACTGCCCTGCAGGAACAGCACCACGTCATTTGGAGCCTCCAGGGTGGGCAGCCAAGCGGGAGCAGGGTCAACGCCAAAAGTGAGGGCAGCCACAGGCAGAATTTTGCCAGCCTCGGTAAGCAGCAGCCGCAGGTAGTACGACAGCGTGCCAGCCCTTCAAAACAAATAGCGATTAATAACAAGAAACGGGTGAAAATCAATAATTATGTCGTCCATCTACAGTGAGAAATCCCGATTCCAGCTGCACTACATAGTGTACTTACCAAACCAGGGGCAGATAGCCGTAGGAGATGGGCACAAAGGGCTTGGCAGGGGCCACAATGGGGGCCCCAGCGCGCTCTGAAGAGTAGGACGTGGCCGCAGACTGCAGCAGCGAAATGGCTCGAGCTGCGGCAGGATCGCCAGAGGTAGCAGACGCCAACGGCATTGCTGCACTCTCAGGCTGCGTGGCTGCCGCCAGCCTGCGCCATCCCTCGTCCACCCCCCATGCCAGCAGCCCCGGCGCTGCCAGCACCGCCAGAGAGGCCACAATGTAGGGCAGCTTGGTGTCCACGATGGTGGAGGGCGAGATGCCGATGTCGGTGAGCAGCATGGGCAGCTCGTGGAGGTACACGGAGCCCAGCAGCATGAACATGAGAGCGGATTCTGCCGCCATTGGTGTGTGGGTGCTCTCCCACAGATCCTGCAATATGGTAATAAGAAAGGAAGTGATTAATATAAAAATTCGTTATTGTACGACTTTTATATTGATTGACTTCAAATTTTAGGAAAGGAAGCGACTTTGGTGGGATCAAGGATCAAAACAACAAAGGGTTATAAAACTCACTGCTCCTGGCATCCTGAACCTGAACTCGATGGAGCGGTGGGGGCAGGCCTTGAGGCACTCCATGCAAAGCACGCAGTTTCGGTTATCAGTCAGCTGCGCTGGGTGGGAGTAGACTGGGCAGCCGTCATCGCTGGCCTGCCCTTCTGGCGGCACCGCAGGCCCGCCTTTGTAGCAGGTGTAGGTAGAGCAGGTGGCGGAGCACACGCCCTGGCGAGCGCGGAGCTCGGTCATGCTCAGCTTGGCAAACAGTCCGTTCATTCCGCCGATCTGGAAAATGTACAAGCAGCGACATAAAACTTTTAATTTGATTTAAAATTTCTCGCCAAAACAAATCCATCCAATACCCATGTTTGAAAAAACACAAACTCACCGGGCAGAGGTACCTGCACCAGATGCGGCGCTCGAAGAAGAAAGACCCCACCATGGCACCAAAAGTGATGAGTAGCAGCAGCCACGAAGACAGCGCTGCCGTATGGGGCAGATCCCACACCTCTTCCCATACCAGAATGCCAGCAAACAAGGCAAACAGAAACCACGCCCCCCACTTGTCCATTGCCTCGCGTGGCCACTTCAGCAGCGTGGCCCCTGTGGCTTTGCGCATCGCCTGCACCAGCTCTCCCTGCGAGAGCAAGAAGAAAGATATTATAAGAATAAGACAGGGGAAAATGATGAAGAAGACAAAGAGGAAAAGCTTAAGTTCCTAAGGTTCTTAAATAACGAAGGCCGAAATTTATTCTTCTGCCTGTGCATAATTTGAATTCTCCTTGCTTATTCTGCTCACGTAAATCATAAAGGGGCACACGGCGCACCACACCCGTCCAAGGAAAGGGTACACAATGAACGACAGCGGCCACCAGTAGCACCAGAATGCGTTCAGCGCAAAGTTGTGCTCTCGGTCTTGGGGGCCGAGAAACAGCAACGCCACGAGGACGGCGAACGCGTACACCGTGAACTTGAAGTTAATGTCGGTGGGCCAGGTGGAAGATCGCAGGAAGGGACGCAGCAGGGGCATAGCACGCAGCAGGTCCAATCTCAGTCGGTCCCTGGGCTGGCTGGAACCCCAGAACACCTCCTCTCCTATAACAATGGGAGTGGTGGTGTCGTTCAAGTCTCTGGTGCCAGCTTTTGAGGCTGCCGTGGTCGTCTGCGCCACCGCACGCTCCACAGCAGCGGTGAGTTCCGACACGTTGTTGGGGTACTGCCCAGTTTCTAGGCGGCGTAGTGCCTCCGGGGTCAAACTGATGGGCCCCAGCCCACGCTGCCGGGCCAGCGTGCGCAGGATGTACGTCCCCAGGTCGTCGATGTCTTCCGGACGCACCCGCAGCGGCGGCACTTTCACCACCTTGGCGTACTCCTCAAGCGCAGGGACGCGCTGCTCTGCGGTCATGATGATGCGCGGGTAACGGCATTTTGGGAGGCGGCGAGTGACGTAGGTGCCTGCTGCCGTCATGACCTGCACCTCCTCGTCCATGATCTCTCCATCTTCATCCTCCATGGATGCGGCCACAGAGGCGGTGGAGACTTCACGCCGCAAAAGGGGCAGAACCGCGGGAGGGGCTTTGTGGACGTTGTTCAGGATGAGGGTGCCTTCGTTCGGCACCCAGTAGAGGAGTCCGCGCTTTGCGCCGCGGCCAATCAGCTCTGAAGCGTCGTCGTCAAGCCTGCGATGAAACAATTTAAAGTTAATTAAAATTTGGGCCAGGAAATGCCGGGCTTAAAGAAGAGAGCAAGTGAAGTAGTGGTAACTGACTGAAAACATCCAGATTAGGGAGAGAAAAGACAGCAATTTTTAGGCAGACATTTGAGACGTGCGAGTGCAAAACGTTTGTGGAAAAACACACAAGTGGACCGCCCGCCCCCTCACCGGTCACAGTCGATGCTGACCATGGGGGCCTTGCTGAAGGGGGACCCAAAGTGAATTAGCGCCGCCATGTTGAGCTTTTCCAGCCCCGGCTCTCCAAAAATAATCACAGGAGCGCGGCGGCGGTCTCGAGAGGCCGCCACAATCTGCTTGCGAAGGCTCACGGCGTACCGAGAGTTGCCTACGATGCCGCGCTTGGGGGCAGACACACGGAAGGGCGCCAACGCCCGCTGCCGCTCCTCAGATTGCTGCAAGTGCAATATAGCGGCGTGGAAAATTTGAGAAATAAAGTTGAGACGATGAGCATTGGAGGTTCAGAGGAAAGTCAATTATCCCACCTGGAGTGCTTCTTTAGCGGCTTGCAGCCTGTTTTTGAGCTCGACCACCTCTTCAGAGAGCTCAAGTTCCAGGGAAGACATAGGGTCTGCATCGTCATCGGGGAGCGGGATATATCCTGAGAATGTGGCACGGCAAGGGGTGGCGAGACGGCGGCAGGCGTGGCTTGGGCGCTGGAGGAACAAGCGCGCTGGCCTGGGCCTTGCGATAGGAATTGCCGCAGCGCACAGCAGGACCATCGAAACTCAATTAATTTGAGATCAATAATACAAAAAAGGGGCTATCACCAGGATGAGACAGCAAGGGCTTGGTTTTGATTGTCAATTCCGAAATAATAAAAGTAGAATCTACTACGCCAGATCACGAGGAAGTTCAGTCCCGTGTTGCAAATGGAAAAAGTTCCAGAGGACGTAGGCGAAACACCGTCTATTTCACAGTAAAGGGTTTAATGTATATACAATTTTCATGGCGAATGCGCTTGGGTGCGCCACGAACTATGCCAATTTTACCAAAACACTGTGATCATTCATTTCATTATTTTGTTTTATTTTATTTTTCGAATTTCCCTCTAAAATTAATGACAATTTACATGCAACTGTTTAATTTAATGTTGCTGTCGAGGCCGCCTCCACCAGCGCTCCCACCTACCGCTACTCGCCACTTCTGGCAGCGCTCACACCCCACGTCTTCCCTCACACCCCACGTCTTCCTACACCGCTCCTGTTTGCGGCGGCACTGATGCAGCGGCTGTCGGCGCGTAGGGAGCAGCGGCAAGAATCGGCTGCCAAGCTGGCGGACCGGCAGGCTGTGCTGGAGGGGGTGGGCTTGGAAGATGCTGAGGTGGCCAAGAAGATGGCCGAGGAGGCACGGCTGGAGGACTACCAGCGTGCCAGCGCCCGCGAGTCGACCAGGCTCGAGAGGGAGGCGGCGGCGCAGGCCGCAGAGGCCCTGCGTGCCCGGGTCGACGGCGCTGGCGGTGCTCGATACGGCAGCGAGCAGCAAGGCGGCCTGCGCGCGTCACGCAGGCTGAACAATGCGCAGGCGGCAACCGGCGGCGTCGCTTCTGCCGCCCTGCCCCTATCTGCCCCTCCTCCCGGTTGACGGCCTGTTGCTGCTTCCAGTAGGAGTCGCTGTGCAGGAGATCGGGGCAGGCTGAGCGGCAGCGCCGCCGGTTGCCGCCTGCGCAGCTTTCAGCCTGCGCGACGCGCGCAGGCCGCCTTGCTGCTCGCTGCCGTACCGAGCACCGCCAGCGCCGTCGACCCGGGCACGCAGGGCCTCTGCGGCCTGCGCCGCCGCCTCCCTCTCGAGCCTGGTCGACTTTCGGGCGCTGGCACGCTGGTAGTCCTCCAGCCGTGCCTCCTCGGCCATCTTCTTGGCCACCTCAGCATCTTCCAAGCCCACCCCCTCCAGCACAGCCTGCCGGTCCGCCAGCTTGCTTCGGCACATTCTCTCGAGGTAGATAAAATTTGAAGATTTACAAAGGCGTATCACGTTAAGTTGACTTAATTTGCAAGTTATATACGTTCATGGGATCAATATCAAGGGCAAAGCAAAGTAAAGAAGAGGTAAGCATGGAAAATTGTACCACGAAGAAAATACTCTGAAAGATAATTTAATTTATTTTCTTGTATTTTAACTTTAATTATTTTTTTCAGGTTCAAGAAACGAGGAAAATTCCTTGGGAATAAAAGGTGACAGGTGAAGGATGAGGAGATTCTTGTTTGTGATGGGTGTGGAAGTTGAACACTTTTTCATATTCTGTTTTTTTTCACGATGAATGGCAAGTATCCTTGCTGCTGTTGCCTCATTAGGCTCGGCGTTTTCAAGCAGGGTCTTGTGCTTGGAGGAAGACAAGACACGGTCTGCATATATTTTTCAAAGGAAACGTTGTAAGAAATGACGCATTCAGGTTCTATGATTTCCCTTTCTAAATTCTAATTTCACTCACCGCCTCCAGCTAGTGATGTTCGTCCTCAAACAGCCCAGCGGTTGTCGTTCAGTCGCTGGCGCTTGCCGGGGGACACGACCTGCGCGCATAAAGTTCGAACTCGGTAAGAAGAAAAGCATTTGTATACAAGAGTTTAAAATGCCATTATATTTGTCATCACTCACCGCCGGTTCGTCCTCCAGGGGTGCGCGCTCCACCAAGCACCTGGCGCGCTTACGGCGGTTGGTGCGCTGCGCCGTGGACATGGCAGGTGCGGGCCGCTCTTCCTGGTTGGCACCGGGCTGCTTCTCCTTCAGCTGGCTGGGAGCAGCTGCGGAGAGGATGTGGGCAGGCTGAGCGGCAGCGCCGCCGGTTGCCGCCTGCGCAGCTTTCAGCCTGCGCGACGCGCGCAGGCCGCCTTGCTGCTCGCTGCCGTACCCAGCACCGCCAGCGCCGTCGACCCGGGCACGCAGGGCCTCTGCGGCCTGCGCCGCCGCCTCCCTCTCGAGCCTGGTCGACTTTCGGGCGCTGGCACGCTGGTAGTCCTCCAGCCGTGCCTCCTCGGCCATCATCTTGGCCACATCAGCATCTTCCATGCCCATCCCCTCCAGCACAGCCTGCCGTTCCGCCAGCTTGGCAGCCTTGCGGCTGAAGCGGGCGGTGTTGGGGTTCTTTTTCTTCTTCTTAGCAGCGGCCGCCGCCTTGGGCTTCTGGGGCTTGCGGGCGTTGTGGGGGCGCGCGGGCCCGGTGCTGTTGTCGTTGCAGTCGTTGTGCACGGCCGTTCGCGTCGCGCCCTGGCTGGGCTGGCTTCCCTGGGTGAAGAAGGGCGCAGCGGGTGAGGGGGAGAGGAGGTCCCCGAGCGTGGGGTTGTTGGGGCCCTGGGGCGCCGCAGAAGCGGAGGAGGGCGCCGTGGTGCCGTTGTCGGTCGCAAACAGCGCGGTGGCGACTCGGTCGGCCGGGGGACGGGGCGCAGAGGGCGCAATTTCAGCGCCCTGCAGCGCGTCAAACGTGGGGACGGGGCTCCGGGGCGACGCCGGAGCTGAAGCGGCGTTTCCAGCCACGGCCAGCAGGCCCATCAGCCCGGCAGCGGCATCTTCCTCACGGTCGGCGGAGGCTTGGGCCAGCGCCAGCAGCCCCTTGTCGGTCAGCAGGCCCATCAGCCCGGCAGCGGCATCTTCCTCACGGTCGGTGGAGGCTTGGGCCAGCGCCCGCAGCCTCTTGTTGGCCAGCCGCCCGGACTGGCGCGCGCCCTGGGTGGGCGCCGTCAGGAAGAGCTCCTCAGCCTGGCGCTTGCCCAGCTGGCTCTGCGACAGCACCGCAGCGTCGGCGGCGTTCTCGGCAGCCGCGGCCGCCTTGGCGCGGGGGGCGGCCCTGGCCTTGCGGCCCTGGCGGGCCGGGGGGGCGTGCTCGTCAGAGGTGGGCCCGCGCGCCTTCTTCCGCTCCCTGGGGGACTCGGCGTCGTCCTCAGCCGCGCGCTTGGTGGAGGCGGGCAGCTGGGCGGCAGGAGCAGGGGAAGGGGCAGCCACGGGGGGTGCCTGCACGGGTGCGCGAGTGATGATGGTGGCATCCACGATGATGGAGTCGGCGTTGGTGCGCTGGACCAGGTCCAGCACATCGTTGGCGCTCACTGCACGATTCGAAAAGCGAGGCGGGGAAATCAGCGGGCGGTGAGCTACTGGAGCGTGCTGGAGGCAACGGAGGGATGGTACGAATCAAGAAGAGAGTGAAACAACTTACGGTTGTTGGTGCGGAAGAAGTCGGAGTAGGCGTGCAAGTCGTTGAAGTATGCGAATGTGCCGAGGCGGGACGGCAGGTAGCGGAACTGCACAGCGACGGCCTGGCCGCCTTCCACGCTGATGAACCCCCTGCACCAGCATAAATACGTTGCAGTGAGAGTCTGCGTTTGTAAATGTAAGAAACTCTGCGCGCTGCCGCACAAAGATTGAAGTTTTTGCGGCGGAAACCAACCTGACGGGGGCCTGGCCAAAGTTGAACTTTTTGATGTCCTGCAAGGGCAGCGCAAGCATGGATGAGACGAGGTCAATGGTTTCGTCCCGAAAGACGCCGACTTGGGGCGATCGGGCGTGAAAATTTGTTTCTCTCCCAAGGCATTGATTGAAAACACAAATGTGAGGAAAAGCTTCTCACCAGCCTGTGGGCCTTGTTGGAGATCATGGCTTCCGTGAGCTTGATCCGCTGGGGCACGAGCGGGGCGGCAGCGGCACGACCCGGCATTTTGATTAAGCCGGAGATGATTTTCTGTAAATTTGCACCAAAGAGTCTTCTGTTGGTGGGGGGGAGCTGTCTGTCAACGAACTTGAGCGCCCGAATTCATTTTTTCAAAATATATCAATGAAATGAGCAAGAAAAAATTTGAATTTATTTGAATTGAGAGAGCGATGTCCTTTCTTCCTACCTCCGGGCGCGATGGACTGCGATCGATTTTTTTTCTGCACGCCGATGGCGGCTGGGTGGAAGGCAGGAATGGAGGTGTACGCACCGATTCACGGAGTTTCTGCTGCTTGGTAGCCCAGATTTTGGGGCGTACAATGAAATTATGATTTTTGGGGGTCGCGGGCACCCCTTGTTTCTCCCCTCGCTCTCCCCAGAAATGTCCGAGAAAAAGCTGGTTTTAACTCGATCGCAGCGCGAGCAACGCTCCTGGGGCCTTGCACGCGGCATTCATTTTTTTTCAACTTTGGCACTCTGCTCATCAGCCCGGCGAGAGCGGCCGCGGCGCCGTCCCTGCGCTTGTTGTTGAAGTTACATTCCCACCCCCCCTCTAATGGTGGGTGCTGCTCTCCCAAGAGATTTGCCCTCAGTTTGCAGGGGAGCGAAAAATGAAGGAACGCTCCTGCTCCTTGTCTGGCCTCTTACTTGTGTGGTGCAAAGGGGAGAGAGTTGTTCGACCTCCAGCGCTGGCCTGCACTCTCGGAAGCTGTACTGCACTGGGACTACCGGCGAACCACGAAGAGAGAAATATTTTACTATTACAAATTAAATCATGAACTTGTAACTGGCACTCTATACATATACATTTAATCGCCATCATATTTTCGTTGGCTTATTCATTACGCTCTCCATTGTCAATCAATACCACCCTCCGCGCGCTGCGATCGCCACCGCCAGTGCTGCTGCCACTGAAATCTGCAGCACGTTGACCAGGTCATTGGTCAGCCATGCCACCCGCCCCTGCGCAGTCGCCCCCAACAGGCTTTCCAAAAAGTTTGCCACCACCGCCGCTATAGCCACGCACCCTGCCCCTCCAGCCGTCACTTGGCCCAAGGCAATCGCAACCCCAGCCACAGCTGCAGCCGCCACCGCCCCCGCTGCGCTGCCTTCAGCGCTGACCGCCCCCTCTGTGCCCCTAGGCACCCTCCTCAGCGTAGTAATGAGGTAGGTTGTTTTGCCGTAAGCTTTTCCAACCTCACTCGAGGCAGTGTCTGCGAGTTTGCTGGCGAAGCTGGCGACGAAGCCCACCCGAAGGAGCGCCACGTTGCCGGTCGCCAGCGCTGCAGCCGCGCACATGATGCCGGCGAAGCCAGAACCGAGGACGCTTCCCTGCGGGGTCGAACAAAATAGTTGAACTTTGGGAAGCCGCTGGACACTAATCATCTGTCAATATAGAAGTTATATGACTTAAATATCTCAACATGCTTTTTAAAAGAAAAGAAAAACTGCTGAAACTACGCATAACTTCATCCCATCTCACGACTGATCTGCGCCCCGACCGAGCCTCGGCAATGCCCTCCCGCTGCTTCTGCTCCAGCTTCAGCTTGGTCACCTGGGAAGAGAGATAAAAAAAAATAAAAAAATGGAGAATTTCCCACCCTTCGTTATTATGGGGAAGGAAATGGATTGCATCTTATCATTGCATCTTATCATACCAGCGACCCAACAACGAAGTACAGGCAGACGATGAAATAAGAACCAGCGCCGAATGCCGCGTAGCTCAGGGTGCCTAGAAACCACGAGCTGAGGACCCCCTCCCATGTGAGCCCCTTCAGCAGCAGCTTGACGCCCAGAATGTAGACAACGGTGTTAGCTGCAGCGCCAACAGCTAGGCCGGGCGAAGGAGACAGCGCAGCAGCAATAGCAGCCTGGGAGGGAAACTCGTATTTTTTAAAGTTAGTTTGAGGGTAAATGAATGAAAAGAAGCGTAAGAGAATGCTTACATTGATGGTCTCCGGCAAGGCAGCAGCAGGGGCTCCGCGCCTGTGGATGGGCGATCGCGGCTGATAATGCCTGCTGAGAGATTTTTGGCATGTTGCTGGATTTTTTAAAGCGCACTGGCTTGCATTTGGCGTCCGCAGCAGGCTAGTTGGCCTTTGCAAAGTGATCGGCATTGTATTTAAATATTTTCGTCACCAAACAACACTCAGGCCAAACTGTCCTCGAATTACGATTGAATGGGGTTATTAATATTTTTTATTATTAAATATACTTCTCAAAGTCGATAGGAATTCAGTCTTTTTTCAAGTTCAGCCGACTGTTTGAAAGATATTTCCTTGGTTTCGGCCAATTATATATTATTAAATATTTGTTAAGCCTGCATTTCGCATAAAATATCGTGTACTGGCATCGGAGAGAAGTTCGGCTGCCTGATTTTGAATTTTTTATATTTGATCAAACAAGCAGAGCTCGAAATCCTCGCTCAAAATGGAGCCCTACAGCCTGCCATGCATCCTCTGATCTGTGGAATTTTGATTGGCCTATCACACCCAAAAATCACGCAGTAAATATCGTCATCAGCCGCCGCTGCCGCCATGGGCCTGCTGTTCCTGGCGATCGCCCTGCGCAGCGCATTGCTCGCGTTTGGCTCCTGGCAGGACGCCCACCTCGCCGTCAAGTACACCGACATCGACTACGAGGTGGTCACCGATGCTGCGCAGTTTATGGCGGCCGGGGGCTCTCCCTACCAGCGCTCCACCTTCCGCTACTCCCCACTTCTAGCGGCAGCGCTCACACCCAACGTCTTCCTGCACCGGTCCTTCGGCAAGGTGCTGTTTGCGGCGGCAGACATCGTCGCGGCGGCCCTGATGCAGCGGCTGTTGGCGCGTAGGGGAGCAGCGGCAAAAATCAGTGCCGCCTGCGTTGCAGTTTGGCTGTTTAGCCCCTTCACTGTCACGATTTCTACCCGGGGCAGTGGAGAGGCGCTAGTGACATGCATGCTGCTGGGCATGCTGGAGCTGCTAGAGACAGGTACATAGGTTTTTGTCTCTCCTTTTTCCCTCGGGTAAAATAACCTAATTTGTTGTAAATTCCATTGTTTTCTACAGGCTGGCTGGTTTCCAGCGCGCTTCTATACGGCTTATCTGTTCACTGGAGGCTATATCCAATCATCTATGCGCTCCCAATCGTGCGGCATCTCGCCATGCAGAGTGGAAAGTCAAGCGGCCGAGTGTTGGGCATTTTAAGCTCATTAGTCAGCGTTCAAGGCGTCAAATTCGCTGCCATTTCCGGCTGCGTATTTCTGGGTTTGGGAGGCGCCATGCATCGCTTGTACGGCATGGAATCCCTTCACGAGACCTACCTTTATCATGCCACGAGAATAGACCCCCGCCACAACTTCTCTCCTTACTTTTATCCTGCGTACCTGGGGCCAGCAGGGGGGACGGACGATGCTGCATGGTACGTTACACGTACATTCGTGTTTTGTCCTTTAACATCAGCTTAATAACTATAATATAACGCGGTGGCCAATTATTTCCTTGAAGGGCGTTTAGGGTGGCAGGCCTCTCTCTTCAAGTGGTGCTAGGCTGGGCGTTTGCTGCCCATCTTGAAGACGCATTTTTGCTGCAGACTGTGGCCCTGGTTGCGTTCAACAAAGTGGCTACAGCACAGTACTTTGTGTGGTACCTCTCTTGGCTGCCGTTGGTGCTGCCAGACATTATGCAAGCCCAAAATAAGGCTAGTTTTTTTTAATGATGATTTCCTATTCTGCGTTAACTGAGCATTATTTTTTCCCTTCTTTCTTTCTTTCTTTCAGGGTCGGGTTGCGATGGCTTTTGCAGCGTGGACAGCGGCGCTAGGCCACTGGTTGGCGTGGGCCTACCAGCTGGAGTTCCAGGGGCGCCCCGTGCACGCAGCGGTGTGGGTCGCAGGGCTGATTTGGGTTGGTGCCAACGCTGCTCTGCTGCGAGAGTTGGCAATGGCGTTGATTGGCAGAAGAAAACAACGACGACCAAAATTGAATTAAATTCAATAGGAATTTACAGATCATATTTCCATGTTTTGATAATAATTCAACATTTTGGCAAAATCTTCCTCGGCACTAATTGTCTATATATGTTCTGTTGGCAGCTGTTTCAAAGGGCCGGCGAGCAGTGACTGGGACTGGGGACTCTGCGGAGCATCTTACTGAACAGGCGGCCACAACCTATCAGTTTTAGTTTAGACATTGGAAATGAACTTTTGCAGCGCCTTTGCGGCGGGCACGAGTATCGCAAGGCTGAAGGGATGTTTCAAATTTAATCTTTGTCTATACGGCATTGGCAGGAGGATGACATGGGGATACCCATCAAATATTTTTATGATTAGTATTAATATTATTATTAGATAAAGGCGGTAAGATCCTCACACGGCGGAATGAGGCGGGGGGTGAAATATTTGAAAAAAATCGCTCTATAACAAGTTCACTTCTTAATATGAATATAATGTGGCATTGCGGCAGGTGTGCGGGCTACGGCAGCGGACTTTAGCGGCATTTGGCGGCAGGCGTGCGGCGCGAAATGATCGAGCAGGGGTCTCCTAGCGAGTATCCCCTTTAGCACGCTTTCTGCGTTTTGTTTTTTCATTTTCAATATCTAAGCGTTCGAGAAACCAAGCAAGAAGGTCCTAAAAAGGCAATTATGCTTTTTGATATTTCAAGTTCTAATTTCAAATTAAATTTGTTTTTCTGCACACCTTGGTACTAGTTACGAGAAGACGCACGCAATCCTTTCGCTTTTTCATTTAACATGATGCCCCCGATGTCGACACAATTTGTGGGCATGCTCCTAGTGCTGGCAGCATGTGCCGAGGCCCAAACCGCTCCAGCTCCGTCAGTGCCGGCCCCTCTCAACGTGTGCTTCTCTCCCATCTCGCCCATGGTGGAGTGCGTCCCTGGGTCCTCTGTCGATACCTTCACCGGCTTTGAGTACAATATATTTGAGAAAGTGGCCGACGACATGCAGTGGACAGAAGGGGTGGACTATGTTGCAAAGGTAATGAGCTAGCTAACGGAGCCAAAGGGGGAGGATATACTTTACTATGCTATCTGTGTATCAAAATGGCAAATTTGCTGTTTTACCTTTACCCGCCTGCAATCTCTGCCTAATGTAATTTTCTCTCAACCTCGGTTTTCTTTTGCAGTGCGTGGACAACGACATTCTGCGAGCGAGTTTGCCCGCTGGAAATGGGACATGCAGCATTGCATTGGGCGGGATCACCATCACCGCTGACCGCCAGAACGAAATCGAGTTTGCGTTTCCGCACTGGTCTGCCGGCCTGGGAATTATGGTGCGAACCTCAGTCACACAGTCAAACGGGTGGGGCTGGCTGTCGCCCTTCTCCCCGCTGCTATGGATGGCGGTGCTGCTCACTGTGGTAATCTTCCCACTGTTTGTGTTCTTCATTGGTGAGGACAGGAAAAATCAACGACATTTTTCTTTTTCCGAATGGTGCAGCTTTTTCTCCTTCTAAACCCTTTTCCCTTAACTTTACTTTCCTTCTTGTGCAACTTGTGTGTTGTGCAGAGTGGGGCTCCTTAAAACGCAACATCAATCCTGTCGACATTGTCCCTGGGGTTCACAACGCAATGAACAGCAGCGTGTGGACGCTGCTGGGGTTGGAGACCCTCGAAGTGGGGTCATGGGCGAGTTGGACTTTCAACGTTCTTTGACTCTTTGCGTCTGAAAAAACCCATATCAACAGTGCATATATTTCTTTGAAATATTCTTTGGCGGAGGTTCGTAGTGAAAAGAGAAAATTAATTATTCAACTCTTTTATAATGTTTCGCAGGGGGCCAAGGTTGCTTCTCTTTCTTTTGCATTCATGAGCCTGATTCTGATCAACACGTAAGAGAGACTTATGCTGTGAAACTACTTTCTGCTCAATTTTTCCCATCACGTACTTTCCTTTTGTGCCCTACGCAGCTACACCGCGAACCTCGCTGCGAACCTTACCATAAAATCAATCTCCAGCAACATTCGCGTCATAGGCGACCTGCGAGGAAAAGTGGTCGTGACGAGCCCTGTGTATGCAGATCGCCTGCGCCTTCAGTACGGATTAGTCCTTACTCCCTTGCCCTTCAATGGCCTGCCGACGCTCAAGGAAATGACTGGCCAGCTGCTGTCGGGCGCCATCGCTGCGTTTGTGTATGATGCACCAATTCTGAAGGGTTACTTGCTGAACCGGTCTACCTGCGATATTGGATTGCTGCCCACCACGGTGCTGGAGCCTTTCAGCTATGGAATAGCCTTTGAAAAGGGGTTTAACCAAACCATCATCGAGAACATCTCCAATAGTATCTTGGAAATTCAAAATGAGGGCGTTATTGAAGAGTTCAAAGTGAGAAAAAAGATATGCGCCTCTGTGATTTGTTTCAGCGCCTTTTGTACATCTTTTGGAGAGCCACCCACCTTCTATTATATTTTGCCCTCACTCACTCCATCGCTGTGCTTCAAACAGGCAAACTTCTTCCCTGATAATGACGTGGCTGGATGTCAGGTGAGAAAGATGAATTGACGATGATGGTGAAGGTGTTACAAGCCTAAGTCGCCGCAGCCGGGACAGGGAAAATTGACAATCCCGAAACGTCGCCGCAGCTCCATTGATTCGCTTTTTTGGTTTTGGGTGTTTTAGTTCGCAAAATAATAATCGTCCATTTCTGAATGCAGATTGAAGAAACAACAGGGGCTAGTCTTAAGACGATTTGGGGATTGTAAGAGAACGGGAAAAATAAATTTATTCCTTATCTCGAATTTTTTTACAGACGCATATAAATTATCTCGCTCCTTTCCGTGTTTCAGGTGGATTGTGTTGGCGGCAGGCATATGCGTGGGCCTTGCAGGGATGCTGGTCAACAGGAGAATGCGCACCAAGCGAGACAAAAACTGGAAAAGCGTCAGATCGCCACTGGTAAGCTTGAAGCTGCCGAAAACATAGAAAAAGCACAATGATACCATCCTTAGTAAATAACACGTAAATATCTGCAGGAGGACGACAAGGAAGAAATTGAAGGTGAAGAGGAGGGACATCTGTCTTTAAATCCCTTCAAGTCGAAAGCGCGGAAGGATTTGAATGGAATTGGCTCTAAAACGACCGGAATCGACCCTAAAACAAATGATTATGCCAAAGTTTGAAAGTTGGTTGAATCAGCGAGCATAATAATCACCAACTCTGTTTTGTAATTTGTCATAAAGCTCTATAACCAATGGTACTTTTTTTTTCCCGTTCAGAAAATACTCAAGCTCAAATTCTATATAAATTCTATATAAATTCTATATAAATTTCATGTTTTATGCTTTGAGTCAATCATGACTTTGTGTGACACTGTTAATAGGAATTAATTAAGTGATTACCCAACGCCATCTTCTCTCTCATCCTAGTTGTGTATGCCAAATAGCGGGGGAGTACTTGTTCTATTTGTTCTATCAGCCTGAGATCGTGGTTTTATTTCCATAAGATGGAAATATTACTTGATTTTTTTATAAACAATAATTTTCCGTCGTGCACTGACAGCATCAGCCAGCAGGGACTCTCGTAGAGACAAAGCGATGCCGCAGTGGCTGTTGGAGGGAGGTTGCTATAGCCCTTCTGCGCTGCGAAAGACGGGGCTCTCTCAAATCAAATTGCTCACTCAAAAATAAGTGACAGCTGGGTCACCGCATTCAAAATATTCGCAAGGTAGAAACCCAAAATCGAGGAGATAGAACGAGCGTTTCTGCCACCAAAAAGCCCATTTTTTTAATTTAAAACACTCTCATTATCACCATCGTATCATCCAAAATGGCCGCCTTCACCGCCGCTGTCGCCAAGCCTTCTTTGGTGCTCACAAAGAAGACAAATGTGACCGCTGCTCGTCGCATGAACGCCCCCGTGGTGAAGGCGATGGCTCAAAAGCAGGAGAAGGTGACTTTTGCAGCATATACTGCCCCAGATTAGCCACATTTTGAGCGAGCGTTGCAGCAACCCCCACATGGACGGCTCGATTAAACGCTTGATTTTTGGTGTTTGCAGGCTGTTGCCGCCGCCGCTCTGTCTACCGCACTTTTGGCTGCCACTCCCGCGATCTCCCAGGCCGCTGAGATCATGACCATGGCTGAGGTAAGAGCAACGATGGTTTTGATGGACTCGAATTTTATATATCTACGGCACTTGTCTTCAAATACGCTCCACATTGTTCAAGCATTACGCCACATCTCCCGATCTTTAGCGGGCGTTTTTATTAGAAGCCTGTACCATGCATTCCCCCCCTCACCGCCCCAACATTTCTGACGCCCGGCCCTTTGCTTTTTCTTACTCATTGCAGGGTGAGCCTCTTATTGTCCAGGTTGGCTGGGCCGCGACTGCCGTTATGTTCACTTTCTCGCTGTCGCTGGTTGTGTGGGGCCGCTCTGGCCTTTGAAGCGGCTGGAACGGAACTCAAACTGACTGCGGATGAGAAGATATTATAAACTAGAACGAGAGGTGTAATTTTTTTCATTTTTTTCATCATTACCGTTGAGAAGGGAGGAGGAGAGCGTGTGGAAAGTGGAAGAGAAGGGAGGGAAAGTAAAGTTTGGGATCGGCGGTGAGCAGCCACGAGGTGGAAGCTAGGCATTCACAGAAACGTGTCAGCAGTTTCGCCACCCAAGCAGCAGCGAAAACATCTGGGCAGAGCAGGGGGCTTGGCAGAGCAGGGAAGAACAGCGATGCTGCGGTACCTCTATAACTTTCTTACCTTCCCTCCTCCCAACAGCGCATGCAAAGCACAGTTGAAAAGACAACCAGAAATGTATGAACGCACGCCACAGAAAATCTGTTGAAATGAGCAGCATGGGAAGTCTAGACTCTCTCTTCTCTCGCACCCTCCGCCCTATCCTCTCTGCCTTCTCTCATAAACCAGCTACTTCTCATTTGCCAGGTGTGCTCTTAAAAAATTCCGAAACGGAGCAGTGATCACTTATACAAAAACTAAAAAAAGAGTCTAATCAATATAATGCCATCTCTCTTTTCAAACAAACGCCCCATCCCATGTGTCTATTCATTTAATTATCATTATAATACCTCTCAAAGAGACCGGAGGGTGTCTCGCACCGCCTGGATGGTCGCCTCGATGTCAGCATCGGTGTGCGCCAGCGAAGTGAAGCCAGCCTCGAACTGGGAGGGCGCCAGGTACACTCCCCGCTCCAGCATGCCACGGTGGAACCGACCGAACTTGGCGGTGTCGGACTTCATGGCATCCTCGAAGTTGGCAACGGGGCCCTCGCAGAAGAAGAACCCAAACATGCCAGAGATGGAGCTGGCGCACATGGTGTGGCCGGTCTCCTTTGCCGCGTCCAAAATTCCTGCCACCAGCTTCTTGGTCACGCGGTCCAGGTGCTCGTACGCTCCCGGGCGCGACAGAATTTCCAGGGTCTTGATGCCAGCAACCATGGCCAAGGGGTTGCCAGACAGGGTGCCCGCTTGGTACATGGGGCCAGCCGGGGCCACCATCTCCATAATGTCCCTGCGGCCGCCGTACGCGCCCACGGGCAGGCCGCCTCCAATAACCTTGCCCATGGTGGTGAGATCGGGGGTGACGCCAAAGTACTCTTGCGCACAGCCCCTGGCGATGCGGAACCCAGTCATCACCTCGTCAAAGCACAGCAGGGCGCCGTGCTCGGTGGACAGCGCGCGCAGCCCCTCCAAGAACTCCTTGGTGGGGGGGATGAAGCCGGAGTTGCCCACCACGGGCTCCAGGATGATGCCAGAGATCTCGTCCTTGTTGGCCTCCAGCACTGCCTTGACCGACTCAAGGTTGTTGTACTGCGCGGTCAGGGTGGCGGCGGCGGTGGTTGCGGGCACTCCGGGAGAGTCGGACAGGCCCAGGGTGAGCACCCCTGACCCGGCCTGCACCAGGAACTGGTCAGCATGGCCGTGGTAGCAACCGGTGAACTTGATGATCTTCTCGCGCTTGGTGTAGGCGCGCATGAGGCGCACCACGGAGAGGCAGGCTTCGGTACCGGAGTTGACGAAGCGCACCATTTCCACGGAGGGCACGCGCTCGATGACCATCTTGGCGAGAACGTTCTCAAGAGCGCAGGGGGCGCCGAAGGAGGTGCCCTTCTCCAGCTGGGCGCGCAGGGCGTCGTTAACCTCGTCGTTGGCGTGGCCCACGATGGCGGGGCCCCAGGATCCCACATAGTCGATGTACTTGTTGCCGTCAACGTCCCAGCAGTAGGCGCCCTTGACGTGGTCGAACACGATGGGCTGGCCGCCCACAGACTTGAAAGCGCGCACGGGGGAGTTGACGCCGCCGGGGAGCAGGTCCTTGGCCTCGGTCATGATCTGCGTTGGTTGTGGAAAACAGAGAGTTGTGAGTTGGTTTTGGGTAGATCAATGGGGTGGAAATCGGAAAAATAAACGCGTGATGATGTGAAGTTGTGATGAATATTGCCAACGGCAGCACAATGTGCAGTTCGATCGGATGCAAAATTTATAAAAATACGATCATCAAAGCCCACCTCATTAGAGCGCGTGGTATTCAGCTTCACGTCGGCGGCAGCGGCGGCTCTGACAGCGGTCGCCTTGCGGGAAGGGCGCTGCTTGGGGGCCATGGCCTGGAGGCCATTCCCCAGGAATGCCTTTTGTGCGAATGTCTGCATTTTGTAATTTAATTTAAATTAGCTGCGGTGCGCGTATCTAAGGATTTCAGCACCAAGAGCTTTAATTATAAAGCTTTAAAATTGCCGATGAATTGCTGTAGGCTACAAAAACACTTGGATAGAGAAAGAGATAAAAAGAAAAGGAGGAAAAGAAATGAAGAATACTTGCGGAAGCGGCCCAGCAGAAAGGGCAGGAGAGAGATGGCTGAAGATGGAGAGCATTGGGAAGGTAGGCTGGCTGGTATAGCATGCCGGTCCGCCTCGCCATTCCATATGTAGCTTTCGTCCTTGTCAACCGCCCCGCCCGCCCGCCCCGCCCGCAGCTTTCAATCTCGTCACACTTTATAACCTAAATTAATTAAATAAAAAAGTTAAAATATCAAGGGCATAATTCAATTTTATTTCTTCTCCTCCTCCAATGCCAATGCCAGGGTATCATTCAAAACATAAAAAAAAAAAACAGACATGACAAATCATTGTTGCTCTTGCGTCAAGTGTTTTTCTGCAACGGCCGCAGCGCCTGCGCCAGGTATGCAGTGCCCTTGTCGGGGAAATGGCACAGCAGGTCCCAGCTCTCCAGCCCCTCCTCGGGCGTGTATTCCCAGCACATTTCAAACGTCTTGTTCCTCGCCAAGTCATCGTGCAGACTCTTCAGGCACACGTCAGCCACGTCAGCGCACGCCACCCTCTCCGTGATCCGGTTGCCCTGGTCAAACACCAGCGCTTTGTACCCCCCCGCCTCCTCAGCCAGCGGCCCTGGCCTCACAATGGTGTAGCCGAGCCCGCTGTTGCGCAGCGCCGCCTCGCCGCGGCGTTTCGCGCCAATCACGCGCTCCCGCTCGGCGGGGTCCATCTCCCCCGCGCGTGCGCCCGCGCAGGACACCAGCACGAAGTCGGTTTCCTCCCCTCCAGGCAGCGCCTTCACCCAATCGATCTCCAAGGTAAAGCGGTACCCAGTGTTGTCGTACATGCTGCCGCCGGCCTCCGTCACCTCCTGCAGCACGCGCACCTTGGGGTCGAACCGGAAGGATAGGCGCGCCACGTCAGCAGGGTCCAGCACCGCAGCAGGGGCATCCAGGTCGACGTTTTTCACAGGGTTAAAAGAAGACCACGGCAGCCGCACCGTGGAGAATCCCAGCCGGGTGGGGAACTTGCAGGAGTACACGCGCCCGTCGGTGGTCTCCGCCACGGCGCTGTACTGGTGCGCGTCGCCCTTGATCCTCATCAGCAGGCCCTCGGTGCCCACGATGCTGCCGCTGTGGGGCATCTCTTTCAGCGCGGCGCCCACCTGCGCGTACCCGTCGCGCGAGTACACCGCCCCCTCAAACACCAGAGAGTCTGTCTCGTTGATGAAGGCTTCTGCGGTGTCTCTGGCGGTGTCACGCGCCTTGCGGCGGGTCTGCGCGTAGTAGCCCTTCTTAGCGAGCTCAAGGTCAGGCGGTCCCACGTGCTCCACGTCCCACAGCGGGTGGTACGCCTCGTCCGCAAAGTCCGCGACGTCGATCTTGGCGACGGGGGCCACAGCGCCGGCCTTGCGTGCGGCAGCGTTCCTGGAATCCAGCATTGCCCGCGCCAAGTTGGCCACGCCCTCGTGGTCCACGCGGTTGAGGTCGGCGGTGATGGTGGTGCGCGCTCCCGAGCAGCAGATCACCTTGTTGATGCCTTCCACCGCCGCTCTGCATGCTTTGTAGTCGCCAACGTCGCCGTAGACCACCTCGACAGACTGAGGAATGGCCTCGGTGGCGGGGGACGCGTCGTCTTCGCCTCTCCGCCGCACCAGCGCGCGCACCTTGTACCCACGCAGCAGCAGCTTGCGCACCAGCACGCGTCCCACTCTGCCGGTGGCACCGGTGACCAGCACGTTGGTCTCAGACGCGCGGGGGGACTCGTAGGCCTCCGGGGCTTCGAGCTCGAACTGCAGGGTGGTGGGAGTGGAGCGGGAGGGCCCGCCGATTCGCTGCAGCTGCGACCACACATCGTCGTAAAACACTCGAGCCTTGCGTCCCATGGAAATAGGGTTTAAGTTCTCCAGGGTGAAGCTCTCGGCCTCAGTTTCTTCGACAGCGCGGCGGCGACGACGGCGGGAGGGGGTGGGGGTGGGAGCGTCGTTGTCCTTGGGAGGCTGAGGCTGCTGCTCCCCATCCTGCCGGGCTGCTGCTACCACCAGAGGAAGACGTCGGGCGGCAAAGGGGCGAGGGGCCGCCCCCAGGCAACGGGCGTTTATGAATGGAGTGCCTGCCAACATCGGATCGTGTCTGCGCCCGCTTGCGGTGCGCTCCAGTCAAAAATAAGTGCTCAGAAGATGTGTGTCAGCGAAAAAAAGTCCGATTTCCCAATGATCGCTCCACAGATGAAATAATCTAGGTATTCTGGGTTGTGTGCATAAAGTTTTAATAGCACATTTTCAGAATTCCTGACAAAAAAAATTGTCTGGCAAAAACACTGTGTTCAATGCGCGCCAAAAACGTTTTCAAGCATCGCTGGTTGCAATTCATTCGACAATTAATAAAGCATCGCATTACTCGCCACCGGAACCATGCTGCGCAACCTGATCATCGCTCTGTGCTTAACGGGGTTCCTTGTGATCAGTACTGAGAGCAAACGAATTCAAACAATTTTATTGAAAAAACACGACGGCAAAGGCAGCGAGTGTGAGGGTTCGCAGTATCGAAAAACCGTCCTAAAGCTGATCAAGGTATATTTGTCACTCTTCACTGCACCGACCATCGCCTATTTTGTTCCCTCACAAAACACTGCACTCTTCTTTCTGATAGGAAACGCCTTTCGCTGGCTTGTTCCGCGATGTCAAGAACCACACCAAGTTTGAGGCCAGCGGCGTAGCTGCAGTGCGAGGAAACGTGAGAAGACTGATTAATAAAATAGTAAAAACATTTCACCGTCCTTCATGGAAAATACGAGTTCCGCATTCATCAATTGTCCAATTGCATATATTGCCTGCGTGCAGTTCTATGTCGTGTTTGACAACTCCATGTCCGTGGGCCTGCTGGACGATTCTTTTTCCTTCCGTGGCGAAAATAATATGATGATCGGCGAAATGGGCCCTGAGTCTCAGTTCGAGGGCATCGCCTACGTTCCGGAGAACGACACCATGCTGCTGCTGCATGAATCATGGCCGCAAGACGAGGAGGAGCTCTTCAAGCCCGAGATCACTCACGCCAAGCTGCGGGACGATAAATCTTCATACGACATCATTGCCCGCTGCACCGTTGAATTCGAAGTGACGCACGAGAATAAGGTAAGAGAATTGTTTAAATTATTATTCCCCACCTGCAAAATACTTTAATTTGTCATGCAAGCGCCGTTGTGCAAAATTACCACAACCATCCAAAACAATGATGTTTGCAGGGGTGGGAATCTATCTTGTACATACGTACTCTGGAAGGGGAGGCGTACCTGCTCGGCCTGTGCGAGGGCAACTCCTGCGTGGGTGGTTCGCGGGGGCGTGACCCAGGCAACGGCCGCATTATCGTCACCCAGCTGGAGGAGACGGAAGAAGGCTGCAGTTGGAAGCCAGTGAAGAGCATCAACATCCCCGAGAGCGCATACTTCACTGACTGTGCGTGTTGCCCTTTGCATGAGCATAGCATGCACCAGTTTTTTGAAAAGTTTTAGCAGAACTTCGTTTTTAACGCGTGTTGACCAATTTTTCACCTTATTGACCCCTGTTTATTCTGCCCCGTGCAGATTCTGCCATGGCCATCAACCATGGCCTCGGTAAGATTGCCATTCTGAGTCAGGAGGACGCGGCGGTGTGGGTTGGCGACTTTGACGTTGATGCCGTCGACTTTGCATCCCAAGAAGGCACCATTTATCACATGCCCCGCGACAATCACTGCGAAATGGTGAGGGAAAAAATTGGCATTGAATTTAATAAGCTTTTTATCGATAACAAAATTGGATGCTCAACAACTCTCCTTAATTTCTTCTTCTTTTTTGCGACAGATTTACTGCAACGTTGAGGGTATCCAGGTAGGATAAATAAAGGGGGCATGCTCGGGATTTTGGCAATGATTTCGAGGGCATACAAAACCAATGAATTATTTCAAAGGCTCGAGCTTTATATACAGAAATAAACCTGCTCTAATTGAAGTGCATTTCTTTTAAACGCCGTCGCTTTCCTTCCCCATGCAGTGGCTGGACAATTACCGTCTGCTGATTGCCTCCGATAAGGCCAAGAGCAAGCAGCCGTTTTGGTGCGGAGATAAAGATCAATCGATTCACATCCTCGCCTTTCCGCCAGGGTGGAATCCGTACGCCCCTGCAGCGGCTGCCGGCGTTGCAGTGGACGCAGCGTTGGAGGTGGGAGGAAGCTCTGGCGCAAGGACAGCCGATGAATAAAAATATAATACTACATTGATACTACTAAGTTTGCAACTGTTTTCTGTCCATTGTTTTTTGTTAATAATTCCTGCATGCAAATAAAAATATACATCTCATAATTTGCTTGAATTTGCCAGCTGGGCTGTTGCCGTGGCGCCGCGAGGCCAGAGTGACTGAAATGTACGAACATCGACTTATCACCACGCCGTCAGCCGTGGTGCGAGCCAATCAGTGCCTTGACTCGGGTTGGTAATGCCAGAGTACAAGGTGTACTAACAGACGCGCCAAAACGATCGTTAGACGCGCCATTTTGGTTAGCCAATTGTACAACGCGGATGCGGATATAATTTATATCGCCAGAACGCAATAAGAATGCCACTATGCGCTGCCTGACCATCATTCTCCTCTGCTTCACAGTGGCAATCAAACACGTCGAAAGTCAAAATCAAATAAATCTAGCCGATAACCAAACAAGGCATGCTGTGGTCCGCAAAAGGGAAACTCTAGAATGCGAAAGTTCCGAATATAGCAATAACGTGCTTAAACTTAACAAGGTAGTTTTTTTCTGAGTTTCACACCGCCTCCAGCTCCACAGCCACCCACTTTTCTCTTTCTTCTTATTTTTCTAGAACTAGTAGTATTATATATAACAAATTGCAACGTATACAACTTAGATCGTTGCTATGGCCATAAATTTTCTTCAGGAAGCGCCTATTGAGGGCTTGTTCCGCGATCTAAAAAATCACACAGCATTTGAAGCCAGTGGGGTGATAGCAATAGGAGGAAATGTAAGCCCTGTTTTTTCCACCGTCTCCGTAAACGTCATTTTAATATTTATTCCAATTCCCCATCATAAATATCAATTAAATTTCCCCATGCAGTTTTATATTGTATTTGACAACTCCATGTCCGTGGGCCACGTGGATGCCGTTTTTGCCCCTCGTGGCGAGAACAATTATTTGATTGGCGACATGGGCTCAGTATCTGAGTTTGAAGGTATTGCTTACGTTCCAGAGAACGATACCATGCTGCTGCTGCGCGAGTCTGAGGGAGAAAAGGATGACCTCAAGCCTGAGATCGCTCACGTAAAGCTGAGAGCGGACAAGTCTACGTATGGCATCATTGCCCGCTGCACAGTAGATTTCAAATTGACCGATGAAAACAAGGTTGGATTGATTCTTAATTTTTGCCTTTTTTAAACTCTGAGCTCGACCTTAAATAATTTGCAGGGGTGGGAATCTATCTTGTACATACGTACTTTGGAAGGGGAGGCGTACCTGCTCGGCCTGTGCGAGGGCAACGACTGTGAGGGAGGCTCAGAGGGGCAGGAGCCGGGCAAAGGCCGCATCATTGTCACGCAGCTGGATCAGACGGAAGAGGGGTGCGCCTGGAATCCAGTGAAAACCATCAACATACCAGAGAGCGCGTTTTTCACTGACTGTGAGTTGGAATTTTTCTTATTGAGTATTTCCGCTGGGAAGAAAACAATACTCTTTCTAATTATTTGCAATTTACCTGATTACAGATTCTGGAATGTCAATTAATCAAGACACCGGCAAGATCGCTATTGTGAGCCAGGAGAATGCAGCGGTATGGATAGGCAATTTTGACGTCAACGCTATTGCCTTTGCGTCCCAAGAAGGCACAGTTTACCACATGCCACGCGATGGCAACTGTGAAATCGTGAGTAAATCTGGCATTTTGCATCATTGCCATGAAAATTAGTTACTTTGTTTTCTAATATGTTCTCATTCTTCTCTCTGTGTTAGATATACTGCAACGTAGAAGGCATCCAGTGGCTAGACAACAGCCGCTTGTTGGTTGTTTCCGACCAAGCCAAGAGCGACCAGCCATCTTGGTGCGAAGACAAAGATCAGTCTATTCATATTTTCGCTCTGCCACCCAACCCTCCTCCAGGGCGGCCGGTCCCAAGCTCCCCTGCTGCGCCAGTCCCGAATGGCCCAGCTGCACCGCGCCCAAGCGCCCCTGCGGTGGCTTCTGGTGCCAATTCTAAAGCAGCGATGTTGGCGGCACTGATTGCAGCGGTTGCCGCGGTTGGTTAGCGTCCGAGTTTGCATCAACCCGACAGCTGACGCGATGCGCTCTTTCGGAATCCCAATTTGCAAGAGCTGAGCAGCAAGATCGCCAGTTCGAAGGGAGGGGTGTTGCTCTGAATGCTGAAAGTGACACGGAGCAGCAGCCATGTATGGATTGCCTTGCCTCCTGGCACTATTTCTTTCTGTCGGTGTGTAAATGTTGCGTTAATGATGCATTATTTTACATGCAACTGAATAGAAGAAGAAGAAAAATCGGCGCATACACCTCAAAAATACGTATCGAGCGTAATAAAACAAATATTCCAATATCAGGGGAAAGGATAACTCATATCAGGGGAAGGGGTCGTGAAACTATGCACCGGAGAAAGTAATTTCAGCATCAGAGGGAAGTGCAGCCATGCACAAACGTGTGTGCATGAAGCTGCTCTACTCCTTCCGCGCATGCTGCAGCAGGTACGCTCTCAGCGCATCCAGCGCCCTGTATCTGTGCGAAATAGTGTTTTTGATGGCTTTATCCATCTCAGCGTAGGTCACTCCGTACCCCTCCGGCTCGAAAATAGGATCCCAGCCAAATTCAGTGGGCCCTCGAGCGGGAACGATGCTCCCCTCTGTCCGCCCCACAAAAACAATGGGATCGTAGTCAGGGCCAGGGGTGTAGGCAAACGTGCACTGCGCGTAGGCGGTCTTGTCTTCGAATCCGTGCAGCATGCGGTTGAGTCCATCGTGGCCCAGTTTCTCTAGAAACCACTTTATGTAGGGGCCAGGGAGGCCTTTGAGGGCGTTGAAGCACAGGCAGGTGTCCTCTACCATCACAGCCCCACCCACCTCGCGAGAAGCCAGGCGGGCCTTCTCCCGAGCAATGTCCTCTGCGTCAGTAAAAGAGTGGGGAGACAATGAGCTGAATTTCTAGAAAACAAACGAGGAGGCTTATTTTTGAAAAAGAAAGCACCTGGTTCTCCCTGCAGCTCCGGCAGGTCGAGCTTAACAGCCTCGACTGTAAAGGGCAAACTCTCGCCATGAGCCAGAATGGCCACCACCTGCGGAAAACAAATAAATGAATAGGTTTCAAGGTTTACATATGGGTGTAACGTCTACTGCCGAGGTTGCTCCTATAGAGATCCGCAAGTCGACGTGCCATTCACCCCGCCACAGTATAAGCGGGGGACAAGCAAATACTACTAAATACGGAGATGCCTAATTAAATTTCACAGAATGCCCAATTCTCATCCCGATCTTCTTCTTTCACCGCGATGGTGCTCGCTGACTCACCTCTTGTAGCTTCTTGTTGTTGCCGGTGGCAAAGAAAATTTTCAAAGGGGTTTCCACCCCATCTGCTGGAGTGGGCTCCATGTTGTGGCCTACCAGGGTGTAGAATCGCTCAGCGCTGGTTGAGCGGGCGGCAATGACGCGACGGGATGCGTTTGAGGCGTTAATGTGATTTTTATTGACAACGCAACGGGAGAGGAAGTGGCTGGCCGAGGCAGAGCTGACGCCGCTAGTTCTGAAAAATGCAGCAGCGACGCGGCGTGATGGGTGTAAAGCGTCAATACGAGTGTTACGAGTAGCAATGCGGGCGGAAAGAATCATACACTCAATTTTTAAATTTCATAATTGAATTTTGATCGTGCAAGTTGCTCTTGATGTATTGTGTGCAATTTA
The DNA here is from genome assembly GCA_963854735.1 of Marvania coccoides. Taxonomy (NCBI): domain Eukaryota; kingdom Viridiplantae; phylum Chlorophyta; class Trebouxiophyceae; order Chlorellales; family Chlorellaceae; genus Marvania; species Marvania coccoides. The sequence continues at coordinate 169,979 of OY978106.1, forward strand.
TTAATTGAGTGTTATTGTACAAACAAGATGCGTTTGAAATGCGAAACGATGTTTAACACAAACAAAAGGTCAGCAAGCAAAGCAACTGGGGATACTCTTGTGTCAAGCTTCTGAAATGAAGATCAAAGCATACACTTAAGATGCATTTACTATATTTATACGCTACATTTACTGAACCCCACATCAGATTCTGGATCGCGTGGATGGCAACCGCTGTGGAATACTTTCGCTGGCACCGCCGCTTTCCGCCACCCGCCCAGCAGGCCCCCAGAAATTGGGCTCGTCGGTGAAAGACACTGAGGTTAAGAAGGGAAAAAAGCAAGATATATCAAGATACATAATTTGCCCTCAACAAAATTAACGTCGTTTCTCACCTTCTGCTTTCTCTGGCGCAGATTCGACCTCCAGCAGCAGCACATCGTTCACCCCAGCCTTCAGCACTGGCCCCGGCACCTGCGACAATTTCATCACAATACACTGTCAAAGTTGGGCAGATTGGGCTAGGATTGAGGAACTGCTCTTGAATTTTTCTTTCCAGGGGGATGCTTCGTTTCATTTTTTTTTAATCTCAAATGTATCGTCCTCACGTAGAGCGTCATTTGCGGCCCCACTGAAGCCCAGTACCAGCCGAGGTTGAACCCGTTGACAAAGGCCACGCCCTTGCCCCATCCAGCAGTAAGATCCAAAAAGGTGTCTGCTAAATGGCGCGTCTCTCCGCCTGCGTCAGTCACGTTCTCAGCTGCTTCCCCTTCGATGGTCAACGTGCCGCGGTAAAAAGTGGGGCCAGCAGAAAGGGCACTTCTGGTGGTGGTGGTGGTCAGGAGGCGGCGTTTCGCGGTGTCCATGGAAGAAATCTGCTCGGAGCTAAGAATGACGTCAGCGGAAAGAATGGGGGCTGGTGGTACCCGAGACTGGTCCTCAAACTCAAATGTGTACACCTCCCAGCCACGCACGGGGCGGCCTGCATGGAGATGCGTAAAAGGAAAGTAAGAGCAAGGGTCAGGAGAAACCTCACTGTGGGGTGGGGGAAAGTCAATAGGCTCTCGGGAAAGTGAGGGTGGCTGGGGCAAAAAGAATCGGAGAAGTTTGCGAACCGTATTTGCGAGATCAAACCTAGCAGTAAATTTAATTAATCAAACTGACGCTGGCAAAAATGATGGCGGTGGCTGGCTTGAACGTAAAATACAACATTCAAAATCGAACTGTGAAAAGTTCGGTCCAGTACCGCGCACAGAGGCCAATCACGCATGCCCTGGAACCCAGGGTTGCCAAGAAGGCCGCGCTCAAGGTTGCAGCGAGCGACAACACGGATTCCCTGGCCAGTATGGAGCCGGAGACGAGCCGCGGTGCCATTGCTGCAGGGCTCAAGTTAACGGAAGCCGGGCAATGGGAGGCTGCCCAGACCTACTTTGAGAAGGCGCTCGAGCTGCCCGGCACAGGCATGAAGCGCTTCCGCGACAAGCCACCCCAAATCAGCAACGGCGAAAAAATTGCTGCGCTCTACAACATCGCCTGCTGCCAATCGCAAATTGGAGAGGCAGATAACGTCCACAACGGGCTGGTGGCGATTGCGGGGTGCTTGGAAGCCGGTACGTACCAAACCACAAAGAAAACTAAGAGCCGACCATAGTGAATTATTTGAAACCAAAATGTTTTATTTTTTGGGGTCATTGCCCTCAATGCCCAACGAAAAGTAATGCACGGTCGATGATTAGTCTTTCCATGTTTATGCAGGATACGACAACTTCCAGCAGTTGCGCACCGACCCAGACCTCGACATGCTCAGAAAGAGCGAAAAGTTTGAGGGACTAATGAAGCGTTTCGAAAAGAAGGGCTTGGCAGGGCTTTTCAAGAGCCTCTGAACGCAGCATAGTTTGAGGCAATGCCCTCTTTCAATGAATAAACGAACAACGATGCAGGATAACAACAGACAGCGAGAACTACTGGCAATATTTGAAGAGAAATCCCTTCGGAGCGACCAATAGCATCTACAAATGCTCAATTTGAAAATAATTGTTTGTAATTATCAAAAAACCACATGGCAACACGTTTAGAAAGATTTCGGCCAAGCTGCATTTTCTTCTTAAAAGTCATCGTGAAAGAAAGAAAATGTATTTATATAACTCACCGTCGAATGTCACCTCTCCTCCTTGCAGGCCTTTCCGATCCCAGGCTCCGGTTTCTGTAGAAGGACAGCCGAAGTTCTGCCGGCCCATTGCTTCCACAATGACATCCATAGTGATGCTGTTGCCAGGGGCAGCGATTTGTGAAGCCGGAAGCGTCAGCTTGGCGGGGCCTGGCCTCTGCAGCCGCCCCACCACTTCGCCGTTGACCAGCACGGTTGCAAAATCGGAGGGAGAGGTGCCAAAGTCCAGCACTGCGTCAGAATCGTTGTGTGGGTGCCTGTGTGGCGTGAAGAGAAGAGGAGAAGTTGAGAAACAGGAAACACCTGTTTCTAGAGAATATTCCACGGATTTTTTTCGATTTATGAATGAAACTAAGAACTGGTGGATGCTGACCTGCGAATGCTGGTGCGGTACACAATGATGCCGTACCGCTGCCCGTACTCTTCCATGGGCAAAGAGAGATCAGACACGGCCGTTGGAGACTCTGAAGCAGTGCTCATCAACGTCCCCACTGACTGCAGCTTCACGTTGCTGGCGTACGCCCTTGCAACGGGCTCCGCGGGCATCTCTGGAGGCGTGATGCCGGTGTATGCTTCGATAACCTGCCGCAGGAGCGGGGCCTTGCATTCGCCCCCAATTCCACGCTGGCAGGCGCTTCCCGCCTCAGAAATCGGGGCATCGTAATCGTAGCTAGTGATTACAGGCTCGTACGTTCCGTCGTTTTCAACGTTGGCGCCAGCGGTGAAGCCAAAGTTGGTGCCGCCGTGAATCATATAAAAATTGAGGCTAGCGGTGCCGTTGGCCCAGCGGAGGAGAGTGTCGGTATCTTTAGCGAGGTCTTGGGCAGAGGTGTTGGCCATTTTCTCTCCCCAGCGCGTCAGCCAGCCTGTATAGAATTCAGAATCAAAGGGGGGAGAGAAGCCAGGAGAGTTCACGGCCCGCTGCTCCGCGAAATAGTCGTCTGCACGTTTCAATAGCACGAGGTAAAATATGGTTAAAATCGAAGAGGAAGGGGAAATAAACTGCGCTCTTTGCATGAATGCGCTTGTTTCTAGATATGACGGAAATCACCCGAACGGCAAAAAACGCTCTTTTGCCCACACCCTTAAAAAAAGCTTTCGCACCTGGGTAAAACCAGCCTGGCCCAAAGTCCACTGCGCTCAGAACCGCGGCCCCTGGCAAAGAACCGGCTTTCGCATGCCCTCTGCTGTCTGTAGTGTACAGCAGAGCTTCTTCGCCCAACAGATGCTTCGCAAGGCCCGCCAGGTGGCCGAGGTAGGCTTTGTCAGCCCCGCAGCTGCCATACTCGTTTTCTATCTGAACCATGAGGACTGGGCCACCGTTGAAGCGCATACGAGGGCGAATGCGGGGGAGCATGGCATGCCACCAGCGGTCAACATGCTCAAGGTAAGCGGGATCTGCGTCATGGCACAGCATTCGTTCGTGCATGGACAATAAAGTGACAAATGAACGAGAATGGACTTGCCAGAGGAGCGCAGGCGCATGGTAGCGCCGCCTGCCGTGGCGGAAGACCCCAGCCACGAGGGGAATCCCCCAAAGTCCCATTCGGCGCAGATGTAGGGACCAGCACGCACCAGAACAAACATATCCAGCTCCTCAATCAAATCGATAAAACGGCCGAGGTCCTGAAAGCCGGACCAGCGGAAGTCGCCTGGGCGGGGCTCATGCCAGTTCCATGGAACGTAAACCTCGATTGTGTTCAGTCCCAGTGCCTTGCAGCGGATCAGGCGGTCCTTCCAATACGTGGGGTGCACACGAAAATAGTGAATAGCACCGGAGATTATCTGAAAGGGCTGGCCGTCCAGCATGAAGCGGTCGTCCTTAATACCAAAGCTTGGCGTGGTGTCTCCGGTGGCAGCGGCAGTAGAGCTTGCCGCGAGAAGAGCGGTGACTGCCAAGAGGGCAGCTGCCCGAAATGGGTGTTCCATCAAGTAGTAAAAAAATGGTTTGGTTGCAACACGACGGCCAGGAGGGATGTTCACAGCGGGGATATGTTTTTTTTCAAGTCAAGCAGTTGAAATCAACCTTATTCAAATAATCCTTAAACCTTCAAAGGAGGAGCGGGAAGTGCTTGGGACCCCCTCAATATTGATTTTGCATGCACCAACGCTATGCATCGATCTGCCCCTACCCCGTCTGTTGTTTTTGTTTTCCCGAAACGATTTTTTTTCTTTTTCCATTTGGTTTCGCCTGACGTGGGTTGTCGATCTTCGGGCGGCGCATTTTTTAATTTACAAATAACGCTTAATACGTTGTATAGTCTGAGCGTGATCCGTTTATGTTAGGGTTCCGCAAGGCAAAGCTTTAACCATTGTTTAGGAAACGAAACAATCTCGAGTCACCCGGCAGACCACTGTGGACTTGCATACGCTTTCGTCTTCACAAAAGTATCCTATAAATACATCGTTGAATTGAATTGAAAGTCTAGTAGACGCAAGACCATCGATTTTATTTAGGTCATGGGCGCATATCTCAGTGCTCCCGTAACGGACAAGGTAGGGCGGTGACGCTTAATGGCATAAACCCCTATGCAGATGGCTGGGAGGGCATCAATCGCCGTTGCAAAACCCTTCAAGTTCCTGATGAGATTTTCACATCATGGTCCTGCAGGAGTCCGCGGAAGGGGGTAATAACCTGTTTGAGTACGCTGTGTGTGCGATGCAAGGCTGGCGTACTGACATGGTGAGTTTTGCGCCCTCTCGCCCTTCAAAAAAACACTCAATTCATCTCCCGTTGCCGCTCACTTGCGTTTGCTTCTTTTTCATCAATTTGCGCGTGCAGGAGGACGCCCACATGGTCGTCCTGGACATGGATAAATACGATTTGACGGGGTCCCCGTCAAAGAAGGCCCCTCCTACGGCATTATTTGGAGTTTTCGATGGGCACGGCGGGAAGGAAGTGGCCCGCTTCTGCGCATCCCACATGCCTGAAACGCTAATCCATACCCCGAGCTACCCTTCTGGCGACGTTTCTAACGCCCTCACCCAGGCCTTCCTCGAGATTGACAACCTTTTGGTCAAAGACGAGCACCGCGATGAGCTGAGGGCGCTCAAGGGTTCTGAGGACGAGGAGGGGGGGGGCAACGAAGGCAGCATGACCATCAACAGCTCGCAGCTGCCGGAGGCGCTGCTGGAGGCGCTGGGGGTGTCTGGCGAGGGCGGCTACGTTTTCAAAATCGTGAAGTCTGCTAATGGGGAAATGCAGATCACAGGGGATGACGGCGAGGAGGAGGAGGAAGCGGCAGCAGACGGTGCGGGCCCTTCTGGAGAGGGCGCTGGTCCCAGCGGCGAAGAGGAGGAGGACGGTAACGATGAGGATGCGGGCACGGCTGGCGACAGCGGCCTCCCTGTCAGCCCCTTTTCTGGCGCCAACGGCAAGCGGAAACGCGCTGAGGGCGGCGGCATGGATATTGACGGCGGAGGGGAGGACAAACCCGCAGCTGGGGGCGGCGATGCCGAGCTTGAAGGCGAGGGGGCGGCAGTGGGCGCCGGCTCTCCCCCCCGCGAAATGATAATCGAGGAGCTGAGTTCGCCCCGCGGTGAGAAGGAGTGGGCCGGCCCCAACGCGGGGTGCACCGCCGTGTGCGCCGTAGTGCGTGGGCAGGATCTTTACGTTGCCAACGCCGGCGATTCCCGCTGCGTGCTGTCTCGGAATGGCCAGGCGGTGGCCATGACGCAGGATCACAAGCCCATGGACCCTGAGGAGTACGACCGCATCATCAAAGCCGGCGGGTTCGTGGCTGACGGCCGCGTCAACGGCAGCCTCAACCTGTCGCGGGCGCTGGGCGACTTGGAGTACAAGCAGACCAAGGAGCTGCCTGCAGAGGCGCAGATGGTGACGGCCTGCCCGGAAGTGAGGAGCGAGCGGCTGCAGCCCGGCCAGGACGAGTTTTTGTTCTTGGCGTGCGACGGCATCTGGGATGTGCTCACAAACCAGGTAGGGAATGAAACAGCATTTTTTTTTTTTTTTTTTTTTTTTTTTTTAGCATGGGATTCATTCAAGATCATTGCTTAACCCAGTTTACATTGAAAAGGGCCCTTGATCCTGTGGCCGCTGGCCACAGGGTCTCCTTTTGGAAGGCTATTTTTTTCGAGTTGTTTCTTCCTGCTTAGCAACTCACCACCCTTATTTCAAACATCTGTACCAAACTGATTCCCGCTCCTCCCCACATCTTAATACTCGATTGCATGCAGGAGGCCATTGATTTTGTTCGCGAGCGGCTGTTGGAGGGCAAGACATCGCGCCAGATCTGCGAAGAGGTGTGCGACCACTGCCTGGCGCCAGATACTAGTGGATGCGGCAAAGGATGCGATAATATGAGCGTTGTTATCGCCATGTTCAAGGGGTCGGCTCTGGCACAGGAGGCTGCGGCAGCGCGGGCGAAGGGGGGCGCTGAGGGCAGTGCCAAGGCGTGAGAAAATGGAAGAAAGAAGGCAGAATTAAAGGCAAACAAACGTAGATGAATGGATGAAAGGTGAATGGTTATTAAGAATGTTCTTTCCCGACCCAACGATAAGTGTAAAAAATCTGTCTGCATATACCTGTTCCCCCTGCTGCATCGTACTTTCTTAACGAAAAATCGCGAAAAGCGAGTTATTGTTGTTTAATGACTATAAAAGAATGAAGTACTTAAACGGTGATGAAAAACCAAGCAATTGTCCAACGTGAAATGCCCCCCCCCAAAAAAAAACAAGACCAACTTCTCATCGCATGTTTAGTGCTAATGGCCATAATCTCTGCTTGAAATGACCCCCACCTGAGAAAGCCTCGCAAGAAAGCAGGCTGTGGGCGCCTTTGTCGAGTGAAAAAATCAACATCATTCTAGCTACTCTCTTATCACAGGGCTCAGTTGAGGCCGTAGGTCCTGGGCGTCTCCAGCGCCCATGTCCATGTATATGCTGCTCTAATAATGGCATGAAGAGAGTTGAGGTGGGAGGAAAGGAATGGAACCTCCGGAAGCCCTCGACGTGTTGTATTGAATAATAAAATAAAATTAAAAATATATATACACATTTGATCAAGGGGCTGGGTGAGCGTCTCTTGTTGCACACCGACTGATTTTAATTTTATTTTTGCCGAGTTTTCAATCCCGACTGTGTCGGGTGTCCCTAGTTTAGCTTTTTCACACGCTCTGATTTTTATATTACACGTCGGCTACCAAAAGAGGGAGAAATAAGCCCCTGAGCCACAAAAATGGGGCAATACCTCTCTGCTCCTGTGACCGAAAAGGTAGGCTGAAGAGAGAAGTGGGAAGAGTAGGAAATGCCGTATAATAAAGACAAAGAGCGCATAATAAAAGGGTTTGCAGCATAGGGTGGCTAAAAAAATTTCGAACTTTTGCAGGAGTCAAAAGAGGAGGCAAATGAACGGCTGGCATACGGCCTCTCCGCTATGCAAGGCTGGAGAGTATCCATGGTGAGCTCAACTATCGATCACGTATACGCGCTTCTGAACATTTGGAGGTTTTCCAAAGATGTTTGTTTGAATCAGCTGCATCCCTGTTTTGGGGGCCATATCGTATTGACTGCTGTTCCCACCTTTTTCATTGCGCAGGAGGACGCCCACATCTCTGAACTCGACATCGACAGCAAGCAAACCGCGCTGTTCTCCGTCTTTGATGGCCACGGCGGAGGAGCGGTCTCGAAATTTGCAGCCAAACATATGGTGCGCCCACTCGTTCAATAGTTTGCTAAAGCCTTTTCATTCCCTGTTTCCATAATACCCAACTAAATTGTTTTTAAAATATTCGTGCAGCCCTACTGGTTGGTGCGAATGGAGGCCTACAAGCGTGGCGATTACGGCACCGCCATTGCTGAGGCGTACTACAAGCTGGACGAGATTCTGGACACGGAGGCGGGGCAAGAGGAGCTGAAATACCTGTCGGGGGCGGCAGGAGCGGAAAAGAAGACGGCGCAGGGTCTTTTTTCGCACATCGAAGACAAAATGGACGGCAGCAATGGGTCGGCAGCAGAAAAACCAAAGACATTGACCAAGTCGGACAGCAGTCCAGAGTTCAGACAGAGCGCCCTGTCGCGTCATAGCCTCATCCCTGTCGCTGGCCCCTCTGGCGAGCCAGCAGCAGCGGCGGCAGGGGAAACAGCGGCAACAGAAACAGGTGCAGCGGAGAAGAAACCAGCGGAGGACGAGGACAGCGACGACGGCGGTGAGGCTGACATGTATAGCGCCCTAGGTCAGGGTTGCACTGCCGTGTCCGTGCTGGTGCATGGCAATACCGTCGTCGTTGCGAATACTGGCGACTCCCGCTGCGTAATGTCGCGCAAAGGCAAGGCAGAGCCGCTGACGCTGGACCACAAACCCATCATCTACGAGGAGGCCCAGCGCATCATTAAGGCTGGCGGGTTCGTGCGGGACAACCGCGTCAACGGCGCTCTGAACGTCTCTCGCACCATCGGTGACCTGGACTTCAAGCGCAACGCGGAGCTGCCGCACACCGACCAGATGGTGGTGGCCACCCCCGACATCACCGAGCTGAAACTGAGCGAGGGCGACGAGTTTCTGATATTGGCGTGCGATGGCATCTGGGATGTGTTGTCCAACGAGGAGGCGGTGGAGTTTGTACGCAAGCGCATCAAGCTGGGGCACTCGCTCAAGGCCATCTGCGAGGCCATGTGCGACGCCTGCCTCGCGTCGGATCTGAAAGGGCAGTGCCGTGGTGCGGACAACATGTCGGTGATTGTGGTGCTCTTTAAAAAGTACTCCAGCCACCTGGACTCGGTGTGGTACAAATTGTGGGGCTCAATCAGCGGGGCGTTCAAGCGGCGTTAGTAAAAGAGAGTGTGTGCGCCTTGAGTTTTGTTCTTTGACTTTTGTATATTCACAAATACGTTCCCTGTTTTTAAACGTTTTATTTTAAAGACTTTCTTTACGAATGAAATGACAGTAGAATGTCGAGAGTAAACAACAGTGTAAAGTCGATGACAAAGACGAGGATGAGTGAACGAGCTGCTAGAAGAAAAGGAGCGGCCGGTGAGGAGCTGGATTCACCCCCCCCATATGCTATAGAGTTTGAGCCAAAGCTTTCTCAATGCCCACGGGATCTGGAGCAGGCTCCCATGTTGTTTGTCTGTCCTTCGGGCATGAGTTGAGACTAAAAGGGAAAACGACCCTTTGCTTCTCTTCTTCTAAGGCTCACTCTAGAGTGAGCCTCAGATCTGAGGAGGCAGAGGAGCCAGCTGGCGCTCAATTTAAAAATTCCTCACGGCTTTTTGCCCAAGAGTTCGCATTTTTCTGCAATTTTTTCTCGCTAGAAACAAAAATCAATTAAATTTTGGCTAGCATTTTTAGTGCGCTGGACGTTAAAATGGAGCAGGGTTCATTCAATTCCAACATCCAAAGCCTCGCCGCGTCTACTAGCGGGCGCCAGCTCTTGATGCCTCGGCGCTGTGCTCTGGTGACCACCAAAAGGAGCCGGAACGGTGTGCGTGTGCAAGCGGGCCCTGGCAGCAGCGGGGATGACTATTCTCGTGAATTTGAGTCGTTCAAAGCGGGCAAGGACCCTGAAAAGGCCACGCAGCTCGCTGCGCATCTGAACTTGCTTTGGTCAGTCTCCGAGGTGAGAGAACAGACGGCCAAGGCTTTCTCCATTTTTCAATTTTCCAGAAGTAAATTTGGTTTTCCCTCGAATTTGCAACCCTACATTGTCATTTTAATCTTGCAGAGGAAGCGCCCCGAGGTGTGCGAGTGCTGCAGGGGAAGTGGGGAGAAGGAGTGCGACTGGTGCCACGGAACTGGGGCCATGACGGTGGGAGACACTCTGTTTTGCGACAACCAGGGCTGCCGCAGCTGCCCTGTATGCCGTGGCAGTGGTGCCTGCCGATGCGAGCACTGCCGAGGCACTGGGAAGCGGGCTGCATGGATGACCCCTGGCATCGCTAGGCAATAGTAGCAGAGAATTTTTCTCTCGCCTTTTCTGGCCCATATTTTTCACCCCAGGAGAGGAAAGAAGACGAAACTCCTTTATTTCCCCACCAAAAGATAGCTTGTATGTACAATTTCATGTGTGTTTTCTGTGACCCATTCTTTAAAAATAAAAAATATTGTAGATTAGACGGCCTTTCTCGCCGTCTGTGTTTGTTTCACCTATACCTTTTCTGTTTTCTTTTTCTAATAGCACTGTTTTCTAGCACCAACTGCTTCCAATGAGGAATTTGAACGGTTGTTTACCTTACTCCATGAACGAATTTTAATTTTGTAATTTTTTGCTTTGTCGGTGATATTGCATTTAAAAAAATGCTTATTAAATAATGTTAAGTATGCAGAGAATGGAAGGCGGAAAAGTAGCATAATGCGCTGGCAGAGAGGGAAAACGCGAAGACACAAAAGCAGCAAGCGCCAGCAATAGCGGTGGCAAGAAAGTTATGCAACCCCTAGGGAACAGTGGTAATTCGGGCACGCGGCGGCCAGCAGCTCACTCTATGGAAGTATCTTGCTACAGAAGCGTTAAACAAAGCCACTTTCTCTGCACCAGAGGCATGTGGATGGTGGGCGGCGATAAGAAAGGTTTTCCTTTAGAGTTTCGGGGAAAATGAAGGATTCATTTTTTTATTTTATTTTAAACATCTGAAGCCTCTTGGTGGCCCGCTGTAGGCTGAACTTTGTTGCTTTTTTCAATAATTACACCGAAAAATACGTTAAATATATTTTCGAAACTTTTACTCGAAATTGGAGTTAAATATTATATCTCTAGCAATAAAAGATGCGGGTCATTTTATACTAACTATTGCGTCAGTTTTAACTGTCGCGACTTGGCCGAAAGCCCGGGCCTATGTCTAAATTTTTGAAAAGGAGACACCCTTCTATGAGTTTTTTACAAATGGCAAACAAGTATGGCCCTGCCCTGGCCGTGGGAGCGGCTGCAGTCGGCTGGGCATGGGTTGTTTTCGAGCGTCGCCGCTCATTTTTCTTGGCGGAGCGCGTGAGGGAGCTGGAGGAGGAGGCTGAAAGAAGCAGGTGGGCATAGAAATTAGTAATACAATCTCCATAGAACCTTTTCTCAACCTTGCTTGTCCTTTGGGGATCTTTTATAGGCTCAGCGGAGCGTCACCTGGCCAGGTCGGATGCGTCGATGCCAGGGCTCCAGCCAGCCCGCTGCGCACTCAGAACCTTGCAGCCGCTGACGAGGCAGTGGCATCACCGTCAAAGGCCCTGACTGCAGCTTTCGAGCAACAGCTGGAGACTGCTCGCGACGAAAGTTCATGGCTGCTGGACGCAGAAATCGGTGGGTGGATTTTCTGTTATCCTCTAGAGAGTTTTACTGCTTTGATACCGAAAGTATAGAGATTATTTACACTCTCATTAGGCTAAATACTTTGCACATTTCGTTGCAGACGGTGCGCCTGAAGGCGACCTCTTTGCCTCGTCCCTGCAGCAGCTGCAGTTCGCTGTGCCTGGCTCGCTCGCAGATCCCTCGGCTGAAATCGTAACCATATCTTCGTCTGTAGAAGAGGAGGAAGAGGTGCAGCATCTGCTACTGGTGGAAACTTCGTCGTCGTCCTCCCTTTCTTCTTCCGTGTCCACCAGCGGGCACGCCACCCCGATGACCCCAACCAGCCCCTCATACAACCACGCTGCCCTTTTATCTTCTGAGGAGAGCTTTTGGTCATTTTCGTCGGAGCATGCCGACCAGATTCACCCGCCCGCCGGATTCTTCGATCTAAAACTTGATCCAGGGCTGGTGCTGACTCCTGTACCCGACGGCAGCGGCGATGAAGACTCTGAAGACGAGGAGGAGTGGCTGGTGAAGACGGGGGGGAGCGGCAAAGCAGAGGAGAAAGCAGCGGTCAAGCTCATGGAAATGTCGCCGCCAAGTGCCACCAAAATGGCCCCAGTCCCCAGGCTTTTTCTCACTGGAATCAGCGGCGCTGCGCCAGTGAGGGCCTCGGTGTCTCCCTGCGTCAGCGCTCGTGGGTTTTCAGAGGCTTTGGAGGCCGTCGAGGGCCCGCCCACAATCAGCCCTCGCAGCGGCATCAAAGCGGCGCAACGTGGGGCCGTCGCCGCGCTGGACACCCCCCGCGTCTTCCTTCAGCAAGCTGAAGCGCCTCTTCAGAAGCACGCGGCTGCCGCGAGCCCACGCAAGCTTTCTTTCTTGAAGACGATTCCAAGCGAGGAGGCCGCTGCTGGCTCTGGCTCTGGCTCTGGTTCTGCCCGGTGGCTGAGGTACCTTGCCACTACACCATCTGCAGGGCAACATCAGCTGCCAAGCGCTAGCACATACAACGACGCTGGTGGCAGGGGCAGCGGCGTTTCCTCGCGCTCAAACATTCCGGATCCGACGCCACGCGGCACAAAATGATGCTACCAGCTTTGCATGTAGAAAAAAAAATAGAAGTAGACCTTTGATAATGATTTACGCATGGTTTTATTAACAGCTATATAACCCCTTCTTTTTGACCTGCTCCCCCCCAAAAAATCATAGACTTCCCTGACTTGGTACTCTCGCAGCTTATTATTTATATCCGTCTGCCTGTAATTCTTCCCAGCTTCTATCTCGTGGCAAAAGAAAGAAAGGAGCGGTGGCAGCGCAACGGAGATGAAGTGCTCTGCTGCTCCAGCACGCCCTACTAGTGCGAAAATATCACAATGCATTTATAATGTTTTTCCCGAATTTTTCAGAGCATTAACGAAGGATAAAATTTGAACATCGAAACCTTTTTTTTGTGCAGCCGCCTCACACAAACTAACCCGGTCAGAAGAGCACTTCAAATCGGTTATATTTATATTTAAACTGGGCATTGATACGCAGTCAGCCCATCGGAAGGCCGCACGGCGCCCAAGATGATGTTGGTTTGCAGAAATTTGGCTCGATTTGGCTCGGCACGCCAAGGTATTCAAACAATAAATGTAAAATGAACCCATTCATAGTATCATTCGCACAGCTAATTTTTCATCACCCACCTTATTTTTCCCCTCCTTGCAGCTCTGCCTTGTCTCAGGCAAAAGGTTTCCGTCGCTGCTTTGGCATTGGCTGCAGCCCGCCCTAAATACTCAGTTTTAAGCAGCTCCCCCTCCCTTCATCTCGCACCCCATGGCACGTGCCGTCCCGATTACTCATCGCAGAGGCAGCGCTATGCTGGAGCAGCTGCAGGTGGCAATAAAAACGAAAACGCTACTGCAAGCGACGACGATGAGGAGGTAAGCGATGAAGACGAAGAAGACGGATTCTTTACGTCAGACTTTGAAGATGATGACGGACAGGATGGCGCCGCAGTGGGGCCTGGCTTCGCTGACACTGCTGGCACTGACTGGGGGGAAGCTGCTTTAGCGTCAGTGCAGCGAGTGCTTTCCGGCTATGAAACCCTTGCGCTCTACTCTTTCAGAGCCATCAAGTCCTCCAAGAGGCTGGACGTCCGACTCGACAAGCTGACCAACCAGTACGGCTCCCCCAGTCTCGAGGAGGTGGGCGAGGTGTGCCGGAAATTGAACGACGAGCTGGAGGCCGCGCTAGGAGAGGAGGCGGCTGGAGAAATCGAGGTGGAGGTGTCCTCTGCTGGCGCAGAGCGAGCGATCAAGGTGCCAGAGGAGCTCGCCAGGTTTGCTGAGCTGCCGATGAAGGTTGAGTACGAATCTTCGGAGAACAGCGACGGAAAGGCGATTGCTCAAGTGCTGTCATTCGTGGAGGTGGGGGAGGGTGAAGAGGTGGGCAGCAGCGGGGTCGTGGTGACGAGGTGGAGGCTGGCAGATGTGCGCGCCAACCGCAGCGGCAAAGGGCGACCTCTGAACAAGAAGCAGCGAGAGACGGTCATTGAGATCGAGACTGCTGCGATAAAGAAAGTGAATCTGCATGTTGACATCTGATTATACTTTATTTTTAAAACTCTTTTTGAATCGGCAGGAAATTGTAAAGCTTCTTTTTCGTCAGCCAATGCCGCCTGCATGATTTTTTAATTTCAGCTTCAGCAGCGGTTTCTTCTTCCCTGACGCTGACGCCGGCGCTGCTCCCATCACTGAAACCTCCTCGGCTGCTCCATCGTCCCCCCCGCCTGACGGCGCAGCAGCAATCGATGACGGCCCAGCACGGGTGCCTTTGGACGAGCTGGGGGTGGCAGCGAGCGGGCCGGCATGCCAGTTAGGGTTAACCAGCTTTCTGTAGTGCTCCAGTGGCTTGCCCTCATACCTGCATTGAGAGAGAGAGAAATTTGCGTTATTTATAGATGGGTCGTACAGAAAGTATAGCTTTAGAAATGCTGAAACTCGATTGATACTCTCAATACGCTCTTCCAGCCGTCATCTCCTTGTTTGCTGGGAGTGATGGTGCGCTTGAAATTGATGCTGAAGGCGGTGGCGCTCTGATACAGCCGCCCTTGGTGCTCAATCGCGCCGTCTTCGGTCAATGCAGCGGTCACGGTGTTGCCCTTGTAAGTACAGCTAATTTTGCCGCGTCCAGGCAGCAAAACTCCAGATCGGACGAGGTCTGCCAGCGAGACTGAGCCACGAAAACCGCTGCCAGGGCCGCTGCTGGTGCCGCCTCCAGCCTTGCGAGCGATGCTGCTTCCCCACTTGCGGCCCACTGTCAGCGGTGCGGGCTCGGGCTCTGCTGCAAAGTCCTCTGGCGTGAGCTTTTGGCCGAGGCGGTAAAGCTGATGGTTGGTGCCGCTGATGAAGAAAGAGCCGTCCGCCTGTGGCAGGGTGGCTGCTCCCGGATAGTTTGTCGGCTCTGTTTCAGCCATAGATAGATATTTATCGTTTGCGAAGTCACAAAAATAAATGTTTGATTTTCAAATCTACAAAGACTTTTTTTATCGATGCCAAGCCAAACATGCTAAAATTGTCACCTTTGAGAATTTATAATAAATTGAAATGCATCTAGCAAACGACGGAAACTGAAAACCGTGTTTTTAGAATGAATGCTGTTGTTCAAAAGTTAGACGCCCTGGCAGCAATGACTTAATTGTAAAAATTATTCCCTTGCAGCTCGTTGTAATAATATGACGGCTGGACACACGTATCGAAGCAAACCTCGTTAAATTAAGTTAAGACACAATAGTGATTGATCTATGGTTATTTCACGAAGGCGACGAGGAGAAGAACAGCCAGAAGCACAAATGAATGAAGACCTGACGCAGCCGTTGCTCCCTCGACCCCCTGACCAGCCCCAGCGTCTCTCGCTGCTTCGTCGCCTCTGGCAGAGACTCGTTTCTCTATGGCATGATGCTCTGGACTACTTGTACCAGAGGAAGCTCTGGGGCCTTCGCCGCCCTCCCGCACTGTCCTCCTTGGAGGCCGCCCGCCTGGAGACCCTGCGGCAGCGCGTGGCAGCCCCATTCGACCCAACGCTGCCTCGCCACAGAGAACACCTGGAGCGGCTGTGGGTTGCAGCTTTTTCCGACCACCCCTTCCCAGACGACGTGAAGTCTCCACAGTGGAAGCTAATGGGGTGGCAGGGGGTGGACCCCAGCACCGATTTCAGAGGGGGAGGATTTTTGTCTCTCGAGCTGCTGGTGCATTTTGCGGAGGAGCGGAGAGAGGAGTTTATGGCGCTGATGTGGAAGAAAGAGGGGGTGCGCAGCGAGTGGGAGTACCCGTTTGCGGCGGCAGGGGTAAATGCGGCCTTCATGCTAGTAGGCAAGTCTTATTGGTTAGTTAGTCACCCTCACCCGAATAGAATACCCCAGCAAGTTCTAAACGCCGACCAGAAACTCTGGTATTCGATCTGCCCTTGGGGGAGTGCCCTTGGGAGACCGTGAGGCAGCAGAATGGGTCTGGGAATTTACAAGTCTTGAACCCATGAATGCTGCACACTACAAAAGGGCAGGAAATGGCACCTGATGATGGCGCTCTCCTTCTTCCTTCAAAGAGCTCAAGTATCGTCGGAGTACACTGTGCACGTGAATATGAATTCTTATTGTTTTTTCCCCGTCCTGACAATGAATCGTTTTCGTTTAAAATCAAATGCAGAGGTTCTGGAGCTCAGGGACCCCGATCGTCTGCCCAGCAGCCCCGCCGCCATCAACTTTCTTCGCATCATGGCTTGCGACGACAGCAACGACAAAGCATTGGAAACTCTGTTTGTCGAAACTTTAAAGGCAGTGGACAGGGTGTGGCTGTCAAGAGACTCTGTGACCTACATGGAATTCCCGTTGGTCATGAAGGAAGTGAGACGGCGGGTAGAGGCGACGCTGGGAAGACGGTGGGTTCGGAGCGTGGCGGACATTGCAGCGCTGAGCGAGATTCTTTGAACCCCTAGCAGGGTTAGGCCGCGTTCTTGCAGCCTTGGCAGTTTATTTAAAGGTTCTAATCGATTCAACCTCTTTTGAAGACCTAGAAATACAAATGCTGAAAAGTGAACGAGAAAAAAAAAAGCTCACGTCATCAGGGCTCTAATTATTTACTCGCTTAATAATTGGAGTGTTCCTATCATTTGCTCCATTCTTTGTGTCGCATTCGTCATTATTTTGACGTACATCCCTCGATTTAGCTGTCTCGAGCTTGGAAAAAAGTTTAAACTTAATAGCGGGTTGCCCTTTGCCACAAATTGAGGCTCTATAGCGTCTTGGTATGGTTGGGATTAAATAGGCGTGGGTTGCGCGCGCCGATATTCCCTGAAATTTGACTAAATCAGCATCATGACATCCCAAGAATTGCAAACACAATCTCTGCCTGGCCGAGAGAACGCTGATGAGGAGCCAAACGACGACTTTATGACATCTGATGACGACGTGAGTCCGTTCGCCTCAGCTCTGTTTGACACTCCCGAATTTTTTTGTCTGGCCACGCTGACGTCGCCACTGTTTGTGTTTTTTTTCACTGCACAGGAAGAATACGTCTCTCAAGATGAAGAGTACCCTGTGATGAACGATGACGTCGACCCCCAGGAGCAGCCGCAACACCAAGAAGGAGAGCCCAACTCCACTGCTGCAGCTAAAGCCCACCTTGCTGCCGGCAGTTTCGACAAGGCCATCCAGCTCTTCACCGAGGCGCTGAAAGAGTGTGGGGCTGGAGAGAAGGCGGCGCTGCTGCTGCAGAGAGCCGACGCCAGTTGCCGCTTGAGCCGCCACCTGCGGGGCATCCCAGCCGACGTCTCGGAGCGGCGAGCAGTGTACGCCCCAGACCCGCAGGCCCTGGCAAGCAGCGCGCTGCGGGACGCTGAGAGTGCACTGCGGCTGGAGGCCCCAAACTTTGCTGCGGTGCATCAGAAACGAGGCGACGCCTTGTTCCTCTTGGAGCGATACATCGAAGCGCAGGAGGCATACCGCCTGGCTGCCGCAGTCCACCTCCCTTGCTCCGGGCTGCAGTGCAAGCTGGAGGCCTGCGAACAGGCTCTCAGCGGCAGCGGTGGTGCTGCAGCGGCAGCGGCAGCGGCAGCGGCAGGAGACGTGCACTCTTCTGAGTGGTGCTCGGCCAAAATGGCAGCCTGCAAGGCCGATGTGATGCAGGACGCTGAGTGCACGCTGTGTTTGAAGCTGCTCTACGAGCCTGTGACCACTCCTTGCGGCCACACATTTTGCGGTCCGTGCCTGGTGCGCTCGTTCGACCACTCAAACTCAAAGTGCCCCATGTGCCGTGCGGTGGTGCATGTGGGGGGGGCGCAGCTGCCCGTCAGCTACGTCCTCAAGGGCATCCTGCAGCGCGCCTTCCCTGAAGATTACGAAGCGAGAAGGAAGGAGGAGGAAGCGGCTGCCGCGGTGACCACGACCACTGCCGCCACACTGCTGCCGCTGTTTGTGATGAGCCCCATGCTGCCGGGCGAGCGCTGCGCCCTGAACATTTTCGAGCCACGCTACCGCCTGATGATCCGCAGAGTGATGGCAGGCGGGCGACGGTTTGGGATGGCGACGGTGAACGCTGCGCACGCGCTGCACGACGTGTGCTGCGAGGTGGAAGTCACGGAGTGCGAGCCGCTGCCTGACGGCCGATTTTACATAGAGATCGTTGGCAGGCGCAGGTTTAAGCCCAGGGACTCGCAGGAGCAAGACGGCTACCGGGTGGCGTTCCCAGAGTACGTCAACGATGCCCCCCCGGCGGGCGGCTCGCCAGAGGCGGCAGAACTTGTGACGGTGGCGGCAGAGGTTGAGAATCTGGCGGACGATTGGATTGCGAGGATCAGGACGCTGGGGCAGACGCGGAGGGCGGCGGCGGAGCTGCTGCGGCGCATGGAAACCAAGCCCCCACCAGGGAACATGGAGCGCCTTTCCTTTTGGGTGGCAAACCTAGTGTGCCCGCTGGTTGACGACCAGCGCATGAAGCTGCGCATTATGAGCATGACGTCCACGCTGGAACGGCTGAAGCTGGAGAAGACGGTGCTGGGGCAGCTGCAGACCGCGCAGGTGGGCGCCGGCGGGTGCTCCGTTATGTAGTGAAAAATATGGGAAAATAAAAAAAACAATTTAATTCTTCTCTCACATTCGATACATATGCACGCTATAATTTGTGACTGTTTATTCTTCTCCCCACCCACATATTTTTTTTTTTTTTTTTTTGAAGAAATTCTGTGTATTCTGTGTGTATCTTGTTTTGATGATAAATGAATTCTTTGGGTGTCGAGTGCTTGCGCCAAAATATGCCATGTTGACTGTAATATGCCAACAAAATCGCCAGTGTTCTGCATGTGCGTAAACAGTACTTTCGTTCAAACATCTGTGCCAGCGGTGCGCTGGTAGTATGTATCCGCATTTCAATCACCCTCTCCCTCGCCGTTCTCGCTTAGTGCCTCCGCCTCCTCCTTAGTGCCTCTGCTTTTCTAAAACGCCAGCCTTTCAGCCTGTCAGTCTGTACGTCGCCCCCCTTTTTTCTCTCTGTATGGCATTCAAAAGAAAGTTTGAAAGCTTTACTGACCATTTTTGAGCGAAAAAGAAGTATTTACAATAAAGGTGTTCAATTATTAATTCCATAACTTATTAATGGTCTAAAATCTGGGAGAGCTTGGTTTTTTTCGTCGAATTTCAACCACATCTTGCTCCCCCCAAATCAAAGATCTATTAAAAAAAATAATGAAAACGCGATGAAGGCCTTGATCCACGTGGTATGCTTGGTTTTGCTGTCGTCGGCGGGGCAAGCTCTCGGCAGAGAGCTGCTGGCCATCCTGGCAGATACGCAAGCCAACAAAGACGGCGTGCTGAACCTCCACAATGCTTACCGCCAAAAGCACAATACTCCGGCGCTGACATGGTCGGCAAATCTAGCGACGAGCTCTGCAAACTGGGCCAACCGCTGCATATACGAGCATAGCAGCAGTGGATTTGGCGAGAATTTGGCGGTTTTTAAGGTCGGTTTACGGTCGGGTTTTTTTTTTAGGTGCAGATACGTCATATGGTGTAAAAGAGAAGGCTAATATATGTGCATTATAGGGCATTCATGCTGCCATGCTCTGTATTTTCAGCACCCCGTTCTTCGGTACTTGAGAATTCCAGGTCCGCCTCCCCCAGGGCAGGTCGAATAACAGTTTGATCTTCCTCCCCTTTGCTTCGCTTGCTTGCATGTAGGGATACTCTGAAGCGGTATTGTACAACAGATCTGTAGAGATGTGGTACAATGAGATTGCTACCTATAATTTTGCAAACCCATCGGCTTCGACTGGTGTTACCGGCCATATGACCCAGGTGCTGTGGAAGAGCACCACGCAGATAGGATGCGGACGTGCTTCATGCACGAACACCGGGCCCTTTGGGGGCACTGGAGTGTGGCATTTTGTCGTTTGCCAGTGAGTTAGGGGGGGTCAATGATCATTGGTTCAATGATTATTTTTTTAATGAATGACTTTGAGCTATTTTAAAACATACACCATTGCTCTCAGGTACTCACCGCCAGGCAACTACTTGAGCGCTGGAGCAGACCCTTACATTTTGTACAAGCAAAATGTTTTGCCGTTGGCTCTCGCTGGAACCACCAGTCCACCGCCTCCGCGACGTTCGCCGCCCCCTCCTCTTCGCCCGTCACCGCCGCCTCCAAAGCGCTCGCCTCCACCACCCGTCGGAGGAGGAACTTTGCCGCTCGCTTCTCCGCCGCCTCCGCGACGTTCGCCGCCTCCCCCGCGCCGTCCACCGCCGCCCCCGCGCCCATCTTCACCGCCTCCCCCGCGGGGATCGCCTCCACCACCATCCACTACAGCTACTTGCACCCCGGCGTTGCAATACGTTGCTATTACGACTGATAACACCAGATATGTCGGAGGGACAAACTACTGGACGTACACTGGTGTCAAAACTGCAGCCAGATGCAAATCTTTATGTGAAACCGATGCATACTGCTGGAGCTACAATTATAACAAAACAGTTAAGAGCTGCCAATTTTACTACGAGTCGACACGGCAGCGAGTTGTCGACACTAATTTTGCCAGCGGCTACATCTGCCCTTGATTTCAACACACATGGCACATGGGTGTATCATTTCTCTGCCGAAATTTTATAACGACTTTCATGTTTTTTTATTTTACCTTTGCGTTAATTTTCTTCCGCTTTAACGCCAGCCTTATCTACCTGCATGCTTGCATGGCTTACGCTGAACAGCTTATAATTGCATTTGCATGTTGATTTTGTTTCACGATTTTCCCATTTGCTGCATATTTTTTTTCATCTTGCTCTCCATGGATCCAATTTGAGCCATTCCATGTGCAGCAGTATGCTCCTGGCTTATATTTGCTAGGACCAAGCTTGCCTCTCTGCTGTGTGGCCTTTGTTTCCGTCTCTGTGCGGAGTCTTAACTCTCAAATTTGTTTGTAATTTTTGTATGAATAAAATGGGAGTTTAAACAATGCAGCCTGCAATTTCTCGTCTGCCCTTCTTTCTTTATTACGTATTTTATTGGGCGGAGTTGCAAATTTCAAGTTATAATATAAATGAGTTTTGAATGATGTGCATTGTATATAATCAGTTAAATTATTTTTGCAGATGCATTTTTTTTTATGCCCATGATACCATAAAGAGGAGAATATTTTGAGAAGATCACCGAGGCTGATGATTTCACATCGCCAAGGGCAAAGGGCATCTGTCAGCGGTGGCATATGGAATTGTAGGCTGCTGCTATTGAAAACAAATTATGCATGGGCGACATCTCAACGCTGCATTCTTCATGGACTCCCCTCCCTGTCCCTCTTATATTTATATCACACCCGAAAATTGTGTTTACAAACGTGTGTTGTAATATACTTGAAAATTGCGATACAGTTGCAAGCATCGATCGTTGCATTTGAAAAAGACAGAAGAAAAAGAAAAGTGCAAGGGAAAAAGGGAGAGTGCGAAAACTAAAGGAGAAAGTATGCAATCATAAAATGACTTTCAAATACTTTAATTATTAAGGATTAAGGCCAGAAAATTGAATTTTCTTCTCTCTATGCAGAGAATGTTGGGTGCAAAAAAAAATTGAAAATCGCGTGCTGCCAGCAGATCAATCATTCAACACCTTAAAAACATTTGGGCATAATAAATCAGCTCACAGCCGGATACCCAACTTTGACAGAGCCCTGAAAATTCTGGCGTACGTTTTGTTTCCCTCCACTGTGTCGGCCCCTTTGTCCATGTAACGAGGGACACGCCATGTGGCTCCGTATCGAGCCTCCAGCGCACCTTCCAGGTTGCAGGGCACGCTAATTCTCGTGTTTCTGCAGCGTAGGATTTATAAAGCCCACCGTCAGTACTTTGCGCCAAATAAAAGCAGCTTCAAGCCAAGCCAATAAAAGCTGCTACTACATATTCATTTCCCCCTCTCCTCACCTCCACTCTATTTCCTGCGTAGGCACCACCAGATCCTTCGCAATGGAAGTTGTCTCGCCATGCCCGCAGTCCACCAACACTTTGCCATGGCTCCTGCATTATTCATAAAATTACCAAAAACATCTCAGTCAGCAATTGATTCTAACAAATTTCTTCTTTATGATTGAATATCCTCACAGCTCCACTGCCCCGAAAATATCTGCGAATCCTAGGGCGCAGTACACTCGAATGAAAAAAGTGTCTGGTGCCTCTGATGGGATCTCCAGCTTGACGCTGTACTGCGGCAGGGCAGCCTGTAGGTGGGCCATCAGGGAGGGCCAGTCGGGGTTCAGCACAGCGAGGTCGACGTCGTTGTCGTGAAGAATCTGCCCACAGAATAGAGAATGAGAGAGAGTGAGGACGACAACAGGCAAAATTAACTAAAGAGGGAACCTTTTTTAAATAGTATTTCTCAAAAACTGTGATGAAATAAAAATGTATAAAAGTATCCATTTATAACGCAGCATAAAAGACTGCCAATTCCTGCTCACCAGATCCCCGTCGCGGTAAATGCCCAGCAAGCTGCCGAAGTCTAGCCAGTAGATGGCTCCCGCCGCAGCCAAGGCAGGGCAGACGTCGAAGAGGACCCCTCGCAGCAGGCTGCGCCGTGCGTAGTGGAACAGCTTGATCCCGCTCCTGAGTGCAGCGTAGCCAGCTACTGCACCGACTGCTGCAAGGCCGGTGGACGAGCGCGTGATAAGCTGCTGGTCCCGCCCTTCTTCCTTGACACGGGCCGCATCTATCTTCTTCCCGCCGCCGCTTTTGCCGTGGTGTTTGCGGTGGCGTGAAGAATGTTTCGATGGTTCGGTTTTGTCGACGTCGCCCATTTTCAAGGTAACGGCGCCTCCCCCAGACTCATTTCGTTGCTCGCGAGCTTTCATGTTCAATGCCACCATTGCTTTTGCTTTAAAAGCGATAAAATCCGAGATATTGTTGCCACCTGTATCGCAACCTTTTCTGGGTGGGGCTTGCTGGCAAAGCCGAATAATTATATTTACACTCAAAATTTCGGAGGGAAACAACACCAATTCTTCTCATTATGAAAGAGAGATGAAAAAATTCTTTCGAAATTGCAGACGCCAGCTGGTCGTCCTCCTTCGATTTCTCCCTAGAATTAAGCGCTTACCAGCAGGATCTACTCAAAATTTTGTATTGAAGAAGCGGCGCCTGACCGTGCTTCGTGCCGCTGTAGCCTGCCTTCTAATATTATTATGACTGCCTGCAAGCCGTTGAATGCTGGTGCACACCAGGCTGGCACCTGCAAGCAGCCAGGAGGGGGGGTTGTGCAGCCACCGCTCCCCCTGGACCGCGGATTCACCACGCCCGCTCAGGTGAAAGCCAACCAAGCTTCGGGGTCTGGGGCAGGGTACAAGGCAGCAGCCAAAGCTCACGGCATCCCATTCAGGCCCAATGGACTCTTTGCCCCAGAAGACGAGCTTTTACAGGTAGGATTGTATGAATGCAGTTTCAGTGTTTGTTGAATTCACCGTCAGTTTCCCTTCTTCTTTACTTCCCCAAACAGCACCTAGCTGCACCAGACCAGTGGCCATTTGAAAAGCACCTGCCAGGGCCCGACAGCCCATACCAGCACCTTCCAAGCGGTGGCTGGATCACAGGCGATGCCGCTGCGGCCCGAGGTATCGACCTACGCTTGTTTTACAAAGAGCCTGCGGAGACCAGCGGCAGCGGCAGCGGGAGCTTGGTGGGGGCTGTGCGGTTTGGCGAGAGTGCTGCCATCGGCGTTGGGTTTTACCTTTCAGCGCACGGTGGCGCCATCGAAACTGTGCTTGATGAGGCGACAGCGGAGCTGGCAAAAATCGAGTTTGCACCATTCTTATCCACAAGGGAGGCAACCTTTTCTATTCGACGGCCGGTGCCCCTGCACACAACCCTGCTGGTGCGTTGCAGAGCGACGGAGCAGAGGGGCATTCGGTGCTGGGTGGACGGCAGCATAGAAACCGCCGATGGTGGCGACGTGCTGGCGACGTGCAAGGCGCAGCTGGTGGACATGACTCACTTTTTATAATAGATCTCAGTGCTTTGTTTCGTCTATAATTAAATTATATTCAAAAGAGACACATTTAGCATGACTCTGACACATTTATATCACGTTGTTGAAAATATCCCAAGTAGGTCTCGTAATCCATGTCATGTAATGATGTAAGCAAGGTCTATTCACATGCCCCCTACCCACCAAGGAATATTTAGCTCAAAGTAGGGCTATTGAACTATATAATAAAAACTTGAAACGAAACGACAGCGACGATGCACAGAAGAAGACTATTTTTTTAATTTTTATTTTTATCCTTTCATCCTTGCTACAGTTCCAATGATAGCAACGCAAGTAGCTACATCTCTCCATAAACAATAAAGAATGATTGGAAAAAAACATTCTGTACTATTTGGTTTTGAAAATTGATAGGTAGAGTTACTGTAAAGAAGACGAGACAAGGAATTTAAGGTACGCAGTTGATGAGAAATATTTTCGTTAGATTGTTTCAAGTTTGGAAGGTAAAAAACAGAAAGATATTCAAAAACAGAGATGGAGAAAAAAACAGTAATAAACCCACTCAAACAAAAAAAAAACGTCTTGCGAACTCGAGCCCTAACGTAAATAATCACTGGTACATCACTGGCTCCATAGAAACGTCCAAGTTGAGCTGGGTTTGTTCCAAGATATTGTAAAATCCCAACGTTTGGTCGTCTTTCAGGGCTCCATCCACGTCAGGTTTCGTGAGGATTTGGTCGACCATGGGTACGCTGAGGCTGCTCCACGCGATCTCGCGCTTCACACCCGCAATGGTGTCAGTTGCCGGCAGGGAAACGGCCACAGGTGCAAACACCGCGATGCACATCATGTCCGGCGGGCACTGCTTGTTGATTTTCAAGGTAATGACGACCATTGAAATCGTGGCAGCATTCTTAATTTTGTAAAATGACAGCGTGTTGGCGTCTTCCAAGGTCTTCGTACCGTCCTTCAACACCTGGGTGTCCTTGGGGGGCCCTCCGGCGGCGAAAACTTTGTCCTTGATGGTGCCAATGGTATCAGAAGATTTAACACCAGCCAGGACGTGGCTGCGACCGCCCTGGGTCACGGTCAGAGTAAAGTCAGTGGAAGAGACAAGCAGGAGGCTCCTCCGCCTCTGCGAGGGCACGGTGGTATTGGATTCTGCGCTCGTTGGTTGCACCGCGGCAGCAGAGACCACGAACGTTTCTCCGGAGATAGAACGGACCTGCGAATAGAGGAGGATAATTAATTTTAATTTTAATCATGATGACAACCCCCCCCCCTTTTTTTTTGTTGCTGGGAAAAGCATATAGAAAAACTGTAAGTATTATACTCTCTTACCAAAACGCTGCTGTTGGCCAGCAGGGTGGCCGATGCCACTCTGTGCACCGTAAACACTTCCCCCGGGTTGGCAGACGGCACTTTAATGGACGTCAGCAGAGCCAAATTGAGCCCCGGGTCGCTGGAGTTCCAAAGATTGGCAGTGAGGGAAGCAGCGCCCTGAGGAGCGAGGTAGTTTCCAGTGCCTGCATTTGGACGATTTTTTCTTTTTCACTGCCTGGAAAATGGAAAAACAAAGGACTTTAAGATCGAGGAGGCAACTTACGCAAAGTTTCGCCAGAGTTCTTGGCCACGAGCGCCGAGCCACTGACGGACGTGTCCTTGCTGAGGTGCACCACGGCGTACGTCAGGCCCACCGTGGCGGCGACGGTGAGCAAACAGAACACAGTGAGCGCAGCGATAATCCACTTTAGGAGCTTTTGCTGCTTCTCCTGATTGATTATAATATCGACGGCTTCACACACCTCGTCGAGGCTCAGCTGACCGTCATTGTTCTTGTCCAACTGACGCAGTCGGGTTGCGTACCGCTGAAGATCTGGACGGGACAGGTCGCCCATGGCGCTCGCCGACACCTTCAGAGCTGGCTCCGCCATAACAAATATAATTAGTCTACTAGATTTTGGGGGGAAAGTGCAGTCTGCTTGTCGCCGCTAGTGTTGAGAGCGCTTCTGCAGCCGCTGCAAGTTGAAACTGGTAAATAAGAAGATGCCTGGCTGTGCGGAGGATAAAAAGGGAGCAGAAGAAGAGTTGAGGAGGACGCGCCCAGCTGCAGCCCGCCATTATTTATTTATTTTATTTATTTTTATTATTTGCAGGTCTCGCACTCCCTCTGCAATAGTTTTATTGCATTTGTTTCATGCTGTATTTAATATTTATGCTCTTTACTTTCAAATTTCATTCTTTACTTGTACTTGTGTGTGTGTGGGGGGGGGGGGGGTCAAGCGTGAATGCAGAGAGCTTAGAGCTTTATGACTTTTTGCAATTATTTTCCAGAGCAAAACCATATAAAACTTCAGCGACGGTCGTTAAAGTGGGGCCCCCAGCGCCGCCGCCAGCCTGGTGCATGGGCACCAGGCCAACTGCGATGATACCGCAGCTGCCGCAGCGATGACTGGTGGAACCGATGGCGGGAGTGGGGAAATAATGGACCACTGGGCGACGCCGTGCCCTGGGTGGCCAAGGCTGCTGCCGCTGCTGGGGGTGTTTGAGACAGACAGACAGCGAAGCGCAGTACAGTATCCAGACTTGTTGGCTAAAAAAATGCAGGATGATTGATTGAGAGTCTTACGCTGTGGGCGGCGAGTTGAATAGCTGGAGCATGGCGCTGCTGTGTCGTACGTCCACAGCACATGAGGTTGATCCCACGGATGGAAGGGGGTACTCAGCCTTACTGTGGCGGGGTGAGTGGCACGTCGCCTTGCAGGTCTCTATAGGTGCGCCTTCTGCAGGAGAACGTTGAGCCATATGTAATACCTTGAAACCTTGAAACCTTGAAACCTCGTTACTTGGATGGGTTTACAGCTTTTACGTGTTGGTGTGAAAATTTGGGGGGGGGGGAAGAAAATTTTAGAACAAGGTCAAGATGCTGAGCACCGATTCTTCGAAGAATATGGGATTTTTTCACAAGCGGACGATCTTGACTGATGACAGCACAATGATCGAGCAACAGAAATGCACGGGACGCGGGGAAAGAGCTGTCGATCGGTTTTGAGGCTCAGGCCCACATCAAGCGCAACCAGGCCTCGATTTACGCCTTCGGAGCGATTGCTACATAGAACAACTGGAGGAGCGGCGGCCTTGGGGGTGCCGGCTTCGTCGCTCGGATCATCAGCCAGCTTGTTTTTTTCTCTTCCCGGCGTTGCTTTTTGGGCAGGCGCTTCGCTCGCAGCTGCAGCCGCTCGCTCTACCTTCAAGCGGCTGTTTCGCAGAGGCAGGCGCCCCAAGAGATCTGTGGCAAGGATGGCCGAGGGCAACTTCGCGCAGTTCAGCATCGCAACCATGAATTTGAGAGCGATAATGGACCGGTGGACGGAGCGCCGCCCCGTGCTGCAGAGCTGCCTCAAGGAGATTGACGCAGACGTCCTCTGCTTCCAAGAGTGCTTGACAGGTGGATGATTTGGATTTTCCCCCATTTATTTATTTATTTATTTATTTATTTATTTATTTATTTATTTATTTATTTATTTATTTATTTATTTATTTATTTATTTATTTATTTATTTATTTATTTATTTATTTATTTATTTATTTATTTATTTATTTATTTATTTATTTATTTATTTATTTATTTATTTATTTATTTATTTATTTATTTATTTATTTATTTATTTATTTATTTATTTATTTATTTATTTATTTATTTATTTATTTATTTATTTATTTATTTATTTATTTATTTATTTATTTATTTATTTATTTATTTATTTAAATATACTATTGTTTTCCCCGCTTTATTTTTATTTTTATTTTCCTTCCCCCCTCTCAGGCGAGTACGGGCAAGATCGCTCGCTGGTGGGGTCTTCTTACCACGTGTTTCCATGCAAAGCCGCCCTTTTCAACCTCATGTGCTCAGGCAGCAGGGTTTTGCACTGGTATGCGCGCTCGGTGTCTGCCCTGCTGGACTTCCGCCCGGCGCAGAGCATCATGGTGGGCATGCCTGTGGCCATCGAGTCCTTTCGTGAGCGGTTTCGACTCGATGGGTCTTTCTTCCGGGGCCTCCGTGACATGGCCATCGCTCCCTTCTTCGGCAACAGCGTGGCCTGCCGCCTGGCGGACGCGCGCGAGATCAACCACTCGACGTTGGTTCTGGGGGACTGGCGCGCCGCGCAGCGCATCGAATTTGAGCTGGGAGACGAAAGCGACAAAAGTCAAACTGGGAGCAAAGAGGGCTCGCCCAGGGCTGTCCCCGCCTGCGGCCCCAGCCCGCGCTTCAAGGTGTGGGTGGTCAACACACACCTGGACCACGACCACCCAGACACCCGCCAGCGGCAAGCGCTGGAGGTCATCGAGTGGATGGAACCGGCGCGGGCAGAGTGCGCGGCGGTGGTGCTCTGCGGCGACTTCAACGGCACCCCGGACGAGCCCTTTCACGAGCTTCTGCGCTCCAGGGGCTATCGCTCCGGGTACAGCCTGCGGCACGGCCATGAACCCATGGGAACCTGGCCAACTGGCATCCAAGCTCCGCTGATGGACCAAGGCCCTTTCGAGTGCTTGGACTTTGTGTACGTGTGGGCAGCAGAGGGGTACGACCTGCGCGTTACCGAGGCAAGCGTGTTTGGCGACCAGCCAGACCCCAAAGACCCCACGCTGTTTCCGTCAGACCACGCTGCCGTCAAAGTCAGTTTGCGGCTGGAGAAGCTGCAGGAGGCGCCTTCTGGAGGTCTGTCGATCGGGAAAAGTGACGATCTCGCTGCTTCTCTGTAAAGCGCCATTGACATTTTTTATATTTTTTTTGCGCTCAAATAAATTTTGTGACCCCCCCCCCCCCCGTCTCTGATGAAAATATTCTTAAACAAAATTGAAACCAACACTTTCATGTTGCTTAGCCTGCTTTGTACCATCATCATCCGTGTTAATTTGAGATACTTGCGAGAGTCCTGTCTTCCCTTTTTTGTTGTACATATTTTTACACCAGAATTGCAAGTCTACAAAAAACACCCAAACCAATCATCACGAGGCCATGATCTTCAGAGACCGCGTGTACAGCGTGTCAACCACCCTGCTCATGTTCTCGATGGTCTCCAGCGCGGCAGGGTACATCTCGTCAGTGGGCGCCTCCTCAAACACCTCCAGCACACCCGCCCCCTGGTCCAGCGTGCCGCAGAACTTTTGGTCCAAGATCATCTGCGACAGCTTGGCCTCCACGTCGCCCAGCGGCAGCTTGATGAGCCCCGCTAAGTGGGTCACCTCCACCCTGGAGTAGGGCTCGATCAACCGCTTCAGGTTCTGCTCCAGCAGCATGTCGTACAGCGCGCTCAGGTGGGCGTGCACTACCGCATCGTCCTGCAGCTGCGCCTTGAACGCCTCCAGCGCGGCCTGGAACTCCCCCAGGGAGCGGTCATCGTAGGCCTTGGCCACGGCGCGCAGTGCGTCCACGTCGGGCCCAGCGTACTTGAGCCCGCCCTTGGAGGAGATGATGCTGGCGACGTCGCCCACTTCCCCCGCCATGATCTTGCACAGCAGCATGTACTTGAGCACTGACACAGCGCGCGCGTCGTCCAGGGCGCTCAGCTGCTCAAACGCCTCGTAAAAGTATGAGTACGCGGTCTTAAAGTCCTTCTCCTCGGCGTGGAGGGTCCCCGACTGGGTGTCGATGTCTGCCTGCAGGGAGGGGGCCACGTAGACGGCGTTGGCGGCGGTGCGCGCGGCAGTGAGCGCCGCCCGAGATTTGGGGAGGTTGCGCAGCGCGGAGTGCACCTTGCTCTCCAGTAGGTGAATCTCCGTGAGAAGGAGCTTGTCGTCCAGGCGTTTGACCTCGGTGAGCAGCTTGCTGATGAGGGCAAGTGCGGCTGGGTAGTCACGCGTCGCCAGGTACAGGGAGGCCAGGCGGAGGTCGATGCGCTGGCGCAAAAAGGTGCGTTTCTCCGAGGAGGCCCACGCCGCCTGCTCCTGGCACACCTCCAGCTGCGGTTGATGGGGAAAGGGTTAAAGGGGGGCGACAGCGACTGTGTGAGAATCAAACCAAAAAGGGACGACTCACCAAAGCCTGCGTGCTGTTCGGGATCTTGCCAATGCTGTCAATGATGGTGCGCACGAGCTTGGCGGTCTTGGCCTTGGGAATGACCGCGAACCAAGGCCTCAGATCAGCCAGCAGAGAGCGCAGGCCGGCAGTATCCTGCTGCTTCACCAGGGCCGCTGCCAGCGATTCCAACGCGGTCTCTTTGATCTTTAGGCTCTCGGCATCGTTGGGATGCGAGCCCAGGAGGATGTCTCGCAGCTCTGCAACTGCTGATTGAGGCTGGGTGTCGAGGGCAGCGGTTGCTGCCTGCAGTTTTTGAAGTACAGCAGCTGCCATCTAGATCGCCGGACCACAGAAAATGCTGAAGCCCCCTGAAATCTTAACTGATCAAACAGTTTATTAATTTTTGGAAGTTGTGAGTTTGTCCTGTCCTTTTCCTCTGTTGCTTATTTCTCTCTGAAATAGCGCGGTGCTAAAATATGGATCTGCAAAGCAGCATTAAAGTAAAACTTCTGCTGGAAACCAAAGACCAGCAGCCTCCATGGGAAGCTGCAGGGGAGGGGCACGCAGCCGCAGATTGGAGAAATTCGCAGAGGGACATAAACGATATCGCAGGGTGGACGGAAGCGTGTGGTCTTTTAAATAAAGGCACCAGAAAAATACCCCCGCCACCAACGGCAACTTCCGACCTCATGATACCATATATATATTTCAGCTCCCCTCATGATTCATGTTTATGCGAATATATCAAATTTGAATTTGAATGGGGAAAGAGACGAGCCACTCAACTGAGGGGCAGTGTTTGCAAAAATGATAAAAAATAGTCTCAAACAAATGCATGAGAAGCTGCGGTGCAGCCACAAAGTCCACCATCATATTAAAACATTAATTTGAATATAACCTTTCCGTCTTTTGAAAACTTTCCCTCCGAAACGCTCTCCACGAGGCGGTACTCGCTCGGAGAAAAAACAGCGCCAAGAACTGAGGATATCAAGTTTTTTAGCGGCACGATGTCCCTGTCCATGTCAAAGGTATCTCCCAGCAAAAGACCAGCGGGAAGAAAAATGCCAAAGATGAATTGTTTCACCGCCCCACCTTTCCTCTCTTGGTAGTCAATCTCGCTCTTGATTTTTCGCTGCAGCTCGGCGCTGAGAGGGTGCCTGTAGTGAAACAAGATGATACCTTCAGCAGCACTCTTTTTTATAAAGTAAGTTTTTTTCTTAAAAAAAGGTGTCACCCACCGTCGGGAGAGCAGCTCTTGAGCTGCTTCTCGCTTCGATTTGAGGAGCACGCTGCAATCAAATTGGTCTCCTGGTGGATTTTCAAAAACGAAGCTTTCAGCAAAGACCCTGATGTTCAAGGTCGACATTTTTTTTTTTAATCTTTTAGATTATACATGTATATATAAACCAAACTTTTAAAATAAAATAAAAGTACTGCGTCGTGTGTACACCCAAATGACCTTGAGCTCGTCAATTGCAAACGAGAGGCCAGATTGACAATGCTACACGTTTCTCCCCTCACAGTGCGTGTCAGCAAGCAAAAGTTCTCCTGCATGCCACGACCCAGAGCCACGAAACGAAATGCATGCCTTGTTTTTTTAATTAAGCGAACCAATGCATGATTTTCACTCATTTTGAACTACTCTTAAACGAGAGACCCCAGGGGAGGACAGCAGAATGGGGCAGTGTGCTTCCCGGTGCGTGCATGAAAAAGGACAAACTATGGACGATGCCACCACTGGGCTCCTGCACCGACTCACAGCTGAAAGCAGCCGAATTCACCTCACCCGCCACCCGCACTACCACCCCTACCACGCCTTTGCCGTCGACAAATTTGGCTTGGACGGCAGTTTTCAAGGGGTTGAATTGCTTGGGCGCGGCGGAACGAGCGCCACCTGGCTGTTTCAGGACCTAACAGACGGCAAGCAAACGCCAGTTGCGATCAAGCTGCAGCAGCGCCCTCTCTCTCTCGTAGCAGCAACCATGTTGTTTAATGAGGCTGTGTTTTTATCGAATGAAGGGGCAGGGAGCATCCACTGCCCCACAATTAGGGAGCTGGTGATGACTCCCACGCACGTTGGGCAGGTGCTGCAGTTGGAGGGTGGCGGGACCATGGCAAACCACGTTGCCGACGCGCTGCCGAAAGTGGGGAGGCTAGACTTGTCGATGCAAGAGGAGAAGGCCCGTTTCTTCTTCAAGGTGAGCTGCGTTTTGGCGAAAAGTGAATAATTTCATTCATTGCTATTTTACATCGACCTGCAGCAATTGGTGGCGGGGGTTTTGTATCTGCACTCGCGCCAAATTGCGCACAGGGACATCAAGCTCGACAACGTCCTCCTCTCTGACCGCGGCCCCACGCCTACTCTGAAGTTGGTAAGGCCTCCCGCCTGCATTTGATTGATTTCAGAATTCCCAGGTCCGCCGCCGCGGCGGCAGAGCCAACTCTCTCCACCCTCCATAGGGAACATTCTGATCAATCAATACTTCATTGTAGCAGAGAGACAGACAGTAAAAGCATCAACTTTTGACTCCCCCTATTTACCCAATAAACTTCTGTCCAGGCCGACTTCCAGTTTGCCTACAAGCTGTCAGCAGACCACCCCCGAAAGTCGACGGCATTCCTGGGGACGCCTGTCTACATGTCCCCAGAGCTGCTGGAGGTACGCTTCCACAGGCACCGCGAAGTCTTGCAGCAGCACAACTATGACCCCATCTGCGCCGACGTCTGGGCCTGCGGCATATGGCTGGTGGCGATGCTTGTTGGTGGGTTTCCATATGATTACGACCTCACCGTGGCAGACGCAGAAGTAGAAGCAGAGGCGCAGATCAGAGACCGTATGCGGGAGATGCAGTCATGGAGGGAGTCGCCCTTCGTGAAGCCCTTCCTTCACAAGCTGACCCCAGAGTGCAAAGATTTGCTGGACAGCATGCTGGAGAAGGACCCGTGCAAGCGGATCTCAACGTTTGCAGTCAGCAAGCACCCGTGGGTGGCTGCCCAGCTGCAAGACCCGGCGCTGGAGCAGGCATGGGAGAGGGTGCAGGGGGAGCAACGCGCGCTGGATGCGAAAATAGCAAAACTGCACGTCAACAAGGTAAATTAAATGAAGATGCTGAAGCGTGATTCTCAAATCCTTCCCTCTCAAACCCTCTGTTGTTCGTCCCCAGGAGCTGCTGGAGCGGAGGAACGCAGCTGTTTCATCTCTCATTATGAATCTTGGCACGCATGTTTTCTCCGCCCAGGAAGAAAAGAGCGTGGATCACGAACATCACCACGGCCCCATTGTAGACGGTACCATAATTCCCAACGGCTGGCTGGTGAACATGCGGCTGGAGGCTGTGGCGGAAGTGGTTGCGACATAAACCCAACTTGGTAGTTTTCATTTGTAAGGGCATTACACAAAACGTCAGTACTACAAATTAATAATTAAGCTGCACTCCTCGCTTGCCGCTGTCGTTCCGCATCTACTCGCTTGGCCACAAGAACTGCGCAATAGTAGGGGAAAGAGAGAGGAAGAGCGGTGGTGAGAGAAAAAAACTCAAAAGCCACGGGCGACCGAAGATAACAACAAGTTACCTGCGACCTCCTTCTCTGTCCGCTCCTCAAAATCCACGACCCAAGATCCGAACGCAGCGCCCGCTCCTGCCGCGATAGCGTGTTGCCACGGGTTTCGCATGAGAGGAAGTTTTCGAACAGCGTTCACGTAAAACTGCATGCCCAATCCAAGTGTGGCACCAATGATTGCAGGAGAAGCCATGGTTGGCACGATTACTCGTTGTTTGCAACGAGAAAAACAATTTCAAGAAATCTATTTTTTTATTTTTTATTTATCTTATTCCAGGGCACCGCGCTGCTGTTTTCCCTGTTCAAGCGAATGTTAATTTATTATTGCTGGTTGCTGGCTCTCATTTTTTCGCTTATTAAAGCGTTTTTTTCTTTTTTTCTTTTTCAATTTGGACCACAGCTTTTTGGAGCATTTTACACGCATGTTGTCCTGTTCAACTTTGTTTTCACGTTGCCACCGACCAGCTCAAGGCATCTGCAAGAGCGAACCGCGCTGAAAGCACGTTTCTTGCACACATTTTTTATCTCTGAACTCATCCCACATATCTTTGAAGGCTTGGCGCTCTCGTACTCACCCTACATCATGAAACTGGCGCTGGCACACAAAATCCCAGCTGCTCAGCGCCTGCAGCGCAAGAGGTCCCCAGCTGTGGTCGTCCGCTCTCAGACGGGTTCCTTACCGCATAAGAGCGTTGTGGTGGTTGGCGGAGGATGGGCGGGATTCGGCGCTTCCAAGCATCTTGCTGAGCAAGGGTACACCGTTACGTTGCTGGACGCTGCTGAAAACCCGGGAGGCGTGTCCGCAGGATGGCGGAGCTCGCAGGGCCGCCCTGTTGAGGCTGGCACCAAAGGCTTTTGGTGAGCGAATACTATTCCTTTGAGGGTTAGCATATCTTTTTATCTTAACGAAATGTGTATTGCAACGCAGGTACGATTACCCCAATATTTTCAAGCTGCTGCGAGAGCTCGACATTGAGTGGCCGCTCACCCCGTTCCTGACGTCGGGATTCTGGGGCCCAGACGGCCAGCTCATCACAGAAGCGCCAGTTTTTTCGGATCAGCAACGCCTGCCGACGCTCGTGGGCCAGTTCTTCTACACAAATCCACTGTTTTACCGCCTGCCGCTGGTGGACCGCCTCAGCATCTTGCCCTGGCTCTACAACGTCATCAACCTCACCCCCGAGAATTACGCGCTGTGAGGAAGAGAAACACGCAAGGCTGCTTGCTCCATCATGAAAATTCACGTGCTCTGCGTCCTTCCAATTCTTCTTCTGTTGCAGGTACGACTCCATGAGCGCTTATGAGTTGTTCCGGTTGTTCGGCGTTACCGACGCTGCCTACGAGCTCTTCCTGAAGCCTACGTTGGCGGTGGGCCTCTTTGCGCCCCCAGAGCAGCTGAGCGCTGCTGCAGTACTGGAAACGCTCTATTTTTACGCACTGGCCCACCAAAACTCTTTCGATGTGTGCTGGTGCAAAGGTAGCATTAGCGAGCTCATCTTCCAGCCGCTGGTGCAAGAGATTGAGAATGCTGGCGGCGCAATTCGCGGAGGGCGGCTGGTGACCGGGATCGACGTCGATGCCAGCGGTGCCGTGTGTAGTGTTGTGGCTAAAAACATTAAGACAGGTCAAGAAGAGGTATACAGCGCAGATGCGCTCGTGCTTGCCATCAGCGTGACGGGATTGCAGAAACTGACAGCTGCTTCCCCGGTTCTCAGCTCTCGCCGAGAGTTCCGAGACACGATGAACTTGCGGGCGATTGATTGCATCGCCACCAGAATTTGGTTCGACCGCCCCGTGCCGACCCGGTTCCCTGCCAACGTTCTGGCTGGGTTTGAGCCCGACGTGGGCTGCACCTACTTCAATCTTTCAGAGTTGCAGCAGGAGGAGTTCAAGAATGACTCCGGGACGGTCATTGCAGCAGATTTCTACGGCGCCAGCAGCTTGCTCCCACTTTCGGACGAGGAGATTGTTGCCAAAGTGCAGCGCAACATTTCCCTCTGCGAGCCCGCTTTCGCAGATGCAGGGGTGGTGGACAGCGCAGTGCTGCGGTTCCCGAACGCGGTGACGCATTTTTCTCCGGGCAGCGCAAAGTATAGGCCGATCCAGACAACCAGCTTCCCCAACGTGTTCATTGCCGGGGACCACGTCAAGAACCTGGACCATGGCGCCAACGGCCTTTCGCAGGAGCGTGCATGGGTAACGGGGCTCAGCGCGGCAAACCTCGTTATCCAAAGCTTGGGGCTGGGCAGGCCAGCAGACATCTTGCCAGTGGAAGCTGAGGAGGCCCACGTGGCGCTGGCGCGGCAGGCAAATGGGCAGGTGCAGGGCGTGCTGGGGGCCCTGGGGCTGCGCCTGCCATTTTTGTAAAGAAATACAATCATTTCCCTATCAAATTTTGTCCTGTTGCTGAATCATTTATGAACTAAAAACTGCAAAATTTTTAATACAGCTGTCAACAATCTTGAGTTTTATAGAAAAAGGTCGACAGCAAAACACATGCCGACTCTTCTGCTTTTTTACCACCGCTTGATGTCCCTAGGGGGCTTGAAGTCGATGGGGTGCGTCTCAGGGGTGGCGTGCTCGTCCTCCTTCCACATCTTGATGGTCTTGTCGGCTTCACACGTCACCAGCCGGGTTCCGCTTCGGTCAAACGACATTGCGTAGATGCCAGCCTCAGAGTCCAACGACCCAGGCTGCGCCACCGTCTCCCCCTGCTGGAACGCGTTTCCACTGCGCCAGTCCCACAGCCACAAGCTCCCGTTGTCTCCTCCGCTGGCCATCACGCCGTCCTCGTTCACCGCCACAGCGTTGACGATCGAGCGCTGGTTCTGCAGCATGCTGTGCAAAAATTCGCCCTCCGGCAGCCTGAACTTCTTGATGTTATCGGCAGCGCCCGAGCAAAAGGTGTGCTCGGTGGGGTGCATGGCCAGCGCTCGAACTGCCTTCTTGTGGAAGGTCAGCGTGGAGAGCGTCTTTCCGGTGCGCAGGTCCCACAGCCGGATGGTTTTGTCGTGGGAAGCGGTGATAACCTGGGGGTCTGTGCCCTGCGTGAGGATGGCAGACACCGTGTCCTCGTGGCCGCCCAGCGCAAAGACCTGCACCTTTGTGCGCATGTCCCAGATGCGGCAGGTTGCGTCACGGCCCCCAGTGGCCAAGACGTCGAGAGTGGGGTGAAGGGCCAGGGAGTACACCCCTGACAGATGCCCATGGTAGTTGCGAATCACCTGTTCATTCGATTGAAAAAGGAGAATCAAAGGCGACAAACAGTGAAAAAAAAAAAAAAAAAAAATCCTCTCCCTCACCTTGTTCTGCTCCAGGTCCCAGCACTTGACCTGCTTGTCCAGCCCGCAACTGAACATGTATGGCGAGCGGTCCGATATCCCCAGCCCCGTCACCTGTTCGATGTGCCCCGTCAGCGTCAGGCGCAGCTGCCCAGACGCAACGTCCCACACCTTGATGGTGCGGTCACCAGACCCGGTCACAAACCACTCGTTTCCAGGGTCAAACGCTATCGACCGCACCCACCCCAGGTGCCCAGAAATGACGCGGTAGGTGCGCCAAGGGGCGTGCCACTCGGGGCGCGGCCACTTGGAGGGCATGCGCTTCGCGATCGAGGCGCTGGGGGTGTATTCCTTCTCTCCCCCACCAGCAGTGGGAATCATGATGGTGCCCGTCAACGCTGCTTTGCCTGCTGCGGTTATGCGTCCTGGGAGAGCGCCGCTGCCGCCGCCATGCAGTATCAACTGGCCATTGGCAGCTTTGGAGAGCCCCGCCCCGGGGTGGGAGGTGCTCGCAACGGAGTCTATGAGCTTGGCGGAGGCTGAGTTGGACTCTGGGGCAGCTGGAGCGGCAACGGCGGCAGGGCGGAATCTGCCACCGGCGCCAGGTGGTTGCCGAGGGACGTATCCCTCCAGCGAAGAGTACTCGTCTTGCATCTGAACAAAAAACAATAATATACAATAATATAGTTAGATGGAGTGAGCAAATTAACTGGAAGATACAGAGAAATGCTCCTCCTCACTTTGGAGGCAATTTTAGCCCGCTGGGCCATCTCGTCCAGAGGCACGCTGCGGCCGTGGTTTCCAACAAACATGTCGTAGGTGCGCTTCATCAGCAGCGATGTCAGCGTTTTGATGCTCCTGGGCTCGATGGCCTCCTCCTCTTCTTCGCTGTTTTGAGGATCGATGTTCGCGGCTGGAGGTGCCGTTGTCTCCATCTCCTTGCGTGATCTCCGCCCCATCAAAGTGTATGGTTTTCCCCACCAAGCAAATAAAGGAAAAGTGTGGAACTTCTCTGACAATAAAATATATTGATTGATGGACAGGGTCGCTCTGTTCTCTTATATTCTACGAGGGTAAAGGGGCACCGCGTGCGTCAATTAAAAATATCGTTTTATTTATTTATTATTACGTTTTAGAGCTAGCCTCCCATCTTTTCCACTCCGCCGTTAATAAGAAACACAAACTCCATCTCTTTTACACAGCTGTAAGCAGTCTTTCAGTCAACAATTCGCTCAATCAATGAAAGGTCAGGCGATGCAGTAGGATTCCTCAGCAGCAGCTTCTATTTTTTCCTTCTCCTCAGGCCTCTTCATCTTCGTCAGAAGAAATGGGCTCGTCGTGATCTTGGGGCTGCTGCTCAGCCGGCGCAGCAGCAGCAGCAGCTTCCGTGGGAGCTTCGCCACCCCCCATGGAAACCGCCGCCGATACGGGGGCGCTGCCACCCGCACCCATCACACCCGACGCTGCAGGCCCACCAAGGGCAGCCATAGGAGGCAGCGGCGCTGGCGGCAGCTTGCCGTGGACGCTCCACACCGCGCGGGTGGAGAACAGCACCTTGTCCGCAAACTTAGCGACCTTGGGCTCGTCCAGGGGGGCCCCGGCGAGCCGTACTTTGAGGGATGCCACCATTTTCTCGACCCGCATCGTGCCATCGTTCCAGGGGCCCTCCAGGTTTGCGCGCTCCAACAGCTGCGCATACCTTCCTGCCAGACGCTGCATATCGCGCTGCATCTGCTGCAAGTTCTCCAGCGGACCCAGCGGCTCCCACAGAGCTTCGACCGACAGGGCCTTGGCCACGCAGCCCACCTCGTCTGGGCGCTGCCCCTCCGCCGGCACCGCGCCAGGCGCGTGACCCACGTAAAACCACGTCAGCGCGGACGCCGAGGAGGCCGCTCTGACGTCGTACGGCGACACAATGGCCGCAACGTAGGGCTCAGCGTGCTGCACGGCGCCCCCTCCTCCCTCCTCCCCTTCGTCCCCCTCCCGGTGCGCATGCTGCTGCAGCACCTGGTTGTATATGTCGATGGTGGAGGGCGTGGCTGGGAATGTTGGGTGGGAGTGGTACCATCCCACCACCTGCAGTCCCGCGGCGGCGATGTCGTCCATGCGGGCAACTTGGTCCTCTGGGTCCATCTCTACGTTGATAGAGTCGTCCTCGGTGGACAGCTCGCGCACGGGGTGGGCACTGATTACGCTGCAGAGCGAAAAAATTTACAAAAACAACAAAATTAGAAGATGGCGGATTTTGAGCAAAGGTTAAAAATAAAGAATTACTCACTCGATGCGCTTGGCGACTGGGTCCCATTTGCCCCCCAGGATGCCGATGACTTCGTTCATACACAGATGAGCGTGGAAATCCATCATCACCTCCGCTGCAGGGGACACACGCAGGGTGAACGGCTGCTCCCCCGAGGCGTACGCCTCCAGCGGCTGCAGAGCGTGCTCATCGTCGACCCCAATGGCAGCAAAGCGCGGCGGAGCGCGGCGCTGGCGGCGGGGCCGGTCGGAAGCAGCAGTAGCGTTGATGGTAGCCGCCCCGGTGCCAAACTTGAACTGCGGCCTGCTGGGGCCGTGCGCTTCGGTGCGCAGCCGCTTGGCGCTGGGCTCTCCGCCGGTGGGAGCTGCGCTGCCGATGCCGCCGCCTTCCCCAAACTTTTTCTTTAACAGCTCATTCTTGTAGTGCTCCAACAGCTGTCCGCGGTATTTGACGGTCTTCCAGCCGTCGTCTGCCTTGCGGGTGGGGTTGACCAGGCGCTTGAGGTAGATGGAAAACGCAGAGGGGCTCTCAAACGTGAGTTCTTTGCCGCCCACAGAACACATGATGCGGCCGTCGGGGCGCAGGGTGGCCAGGTGCGAGGACCCCTTGTACTCCACGCTCAGTACGTCTTCCCCAGCCTCGAGATAGCCCTCTTCAATGAGCTGCCGAAGGGAAACGATGCTGCGGCCGCCACCGCCGCGACGGGCGCCAGGCTTGGCACCCGGTTT
This sequence comes from Marvania coccoides, assembly GCA_963854735.1. NCBI lineage: Eukaryota > Viridiplantae > Chlorophyta > Trebouxiophyceae > Chlorellales > Chlorellaceae > Marvania > Marvania coccoides. Next base: position 209,686 of record OY978106.1, read on the forward strand.
GGCCCCTGGCTTGGAGGCGCGGGCGACGGCAGGCTTGGGTGCGGCAGCTCCCATGTTGCCCTCCGACTCGGTCGCTTCTCCGTCGTTCCCTACTGAGCCAGCGGCGGCAAGACTCCCCCCGTAAGGAGCGGTTCCAGCCGAAGGGGCTCCCACAGCTGCAGGGGGTGCTGCAGCGGGCGCGTTGTGCACCTGGGGGTTGGTATAACCGAGGGAGGGCCCCAGGTGTGCCGCCGAGGGAGGGTACGCAACAGGATGAACATCGTCCATTTCAAAAGGAGGCACGTCCTCGGGAGAGTGCACGCCACCTCCGTTGTCCATGCTGCCAGTATTGAGGTTTAACTTCACCCAAATTAATACGCGATCGAAGAGACGTGATTTAATCGCAACAATCTAATTTTTCACAGAAACCTCGTAGTAGCAGTGCGGGCGGTTGGTAAATTATAGTTGTATTCATTAATCGTGTCAGCTTTTTTTTTAATGATTAGCAGAAGTATTCAAATTTTTGTCAGTCTGTCTTACAGACAAGACAATTGCTCTTCTCTTCATCTCTTCTGAACAAGATGGCATTGCGCATTCCCTCACTAACACTCTAGTTTCTCTCTCCTTTTCATTTCATTGCATAAATATTTAATTTCCCCCCCGTCGTGACATAAAAAGGGAAAGGGAGAAAAAAATAGGAAATGTTTTCAAGCTAGGCCTCCTTCCGTGTCCTCCTTCTCCACCAATACGAACAGAGGGATTTCGCCCAGCTTGTCACGTCCATTGAGCTCTGGCAGCTCGATGATGCACCCGCAGCTGACTGTCTCAGCACCCGCTTTCTGAATCAGCTCAATGCCAGCTCCTGTATCAGTACAAACATGCCAATAAACATACTGTGATTAAAATTTGAATCAGTTAAAAGAAAGAAAAATAATATAAAACTTACGCAGCGTTCCGCCGGTGGCTACGAGATCGTCAATCAGCACCACCTTCTGGCCAGGTTTCACAGCGCCGACGTGCATTTCAATGCGATCCGTGCTGTACTCGGTGATGTAGTCGGCATAGATAGTCTCTCCTGCGTTGCCGAGAGAGAACATGATGGCTAAGAAAAATTAATGCATGCCTGCGTAAAAAGCACTCCATTACGATAACGCACCTGGCAGTTTGCCAGGCTTGCGCAAGGGGACGAATGGGACTTTGAGCGCCAGCGCAAGAGGTGCGCCAAAGATCAGGCCGCGAGCCTCGAAGCCTGAAAAAAGCAAAAAGCAAGGGCCCAACGGTGACAGAGTTGGGGGAGCACCCCGGCTGCTTTACAACAAACCTAACAAGTGCCCATCGCGCGTGTCTTACCAGCGATGACATCTACGCGAGTGTCCTTGTATTGTTCATACAATATGTCGATCGAATGTTGAAATGCCTCGGGATGCAAAAGCAGAGTGGTGACATCTTGAAACATGATGCCCTTTTTGGGGAAGTCGGGAATTACCCTAATGGATTCTGAGATGGTCTGAATGCGAGCATCTTTGAAAGCAGCCATCTAATTTTATTTTATTCTCTTGCAATGAGTTAAAGATTTTCGTCGTGAAATAGATGTTTGTAAAGCAGAGGAGACCGCTTTGAGAATGTATTATGTATATTCAAATAAATTTAAATGGCAATTGCTATTTCAAGCATTTTTAGTATGCCAGACTGCAGCTGGCCCATGGTTGAGGTTTGCTTGCATTCAGGGCTGCCATTTGATTCATTTGTTTACAAAACTCTACCATCAATGAAAATTACTCGGCCATCCCACTTTCCGGCACAATTTCCGCCGTCCAGACCGGCAGCGCAGCGGATTCGGCAGCCTTCAAAAACAGCGCCTTGACACCTGCCCATTTGCGCGGCACCTTCTCCACCGCCGCCTCCAGAGCCGCCATCACATTCTCCACGCATTCGGTCTCGCTCTGACTCGACCTCGCCACCCGCACGCTCAAGCTAGACCCTCCTGCAAGGTAAAGGTACGTCGCCTCGCACGCCCGCTTCACCTGCGCCCCCCAGTCGCTGCCCGCCGTCAGCTTCACCGGCACCGGCTGCTTCTTCTTCTTGAAGAAACTCTTTCCCAGCAGCTTCGGCAGCGACGGCAGTACCCGCTCGTCTGCCACGAAGAGGTCGTAGCTGTTGCACAGCTGCCGCTTGGACTCAAAACTCTCGTACTTGGTCTTCAGCTTCGATACGCCAATCACTTTGGCCACGCCAGCAGTCTCCTCCGCACGGACCTTGGCCTTGGCCGCCTTGTGGCCCTCGCCTGAAGAGGAGGAGGAGGAGGAAATGAAATCATGTGAGACAGTGTGCGAGGAAACAAAAAGAGAAAAAATGAAAGAGAAAAGGCTGCTGCAGGAGCGCTAAAGAGTACCTTTCAGGTCCTTAACGATGAGGCATACATCTGTGCCTTCTGTGCTGTAGATGGGGTGAGGGAGGGGCAGCCTGATGGGCTTGTCGTTCCGCTTCCCTTCGGGGATTTTTTTCAGAGCAATAGTCTGTGCGAAACCATAAACAAAATGATGGATTTGGAAAGGGTTATGTTCATGTATATTGGCGCTGATAATTGCTCAAAATCGATGCCAGAAGCATATATTTTGGGGCGGATGCAAACTGGATTCGAGTGTTCCTCACCAAGTACAGGAGCTCGTCCTCTTCCAGCAGGTTTGAGCTATCATCCTTCTGTTTTCCAATATATTTCAACAGCGCAGCCACCGCTTTCCGCACTTGTTTCTTGTCCACCTGCTCGATGCCTGGCATTATTTTTATTCCGCAGCACTTGATTACAATGAAATTCCTTGGTTCGTTTCAGCAATAAAATTTAAGAATCTATATCATTGGTGGCCCGTATTGGTGGCCAAATTTGCGTTAAAAAAAGCATGGCGGCGTGCATTCTTCCTCCTCTTCTATTTGAACTTCCTTCAGACTTCTGTGATGTTCATGGCGTTCTTCACCAGCTTGCCCTTTTCGCTCATGTACCGCTCCTGCTCCTCCTGCGCTCGTCGCACGTACACCCTCCTCTCATCGTCAGACAATGATCTCCATCGGGTCGCCACGCGCTGAATGAAGGGCAGCTTGGGACCCTCCTCTGCCAGCGACGGCGGCTCCCTCTGGAACTTCTCAGACATATCGTGCATGAATATGGTGTACGGGGTGCGCGGCCGCTTCAGCTCAGCTGCAAAAGGAAAAGGAAAAACAAACATTGACGATTGAGAAAACTGACAAATGCGACTCTTCCAAAAGGAATATTACGAGCGAATAGCAATAGAGCTATAGTAGTATTATATCAACTCACAAAGAAATCCGGTGGCGATTGCAGCGAAACCCTTCTTTGCCTTGAGCTCTGCCACCATTTTCGTCCTGTCGGCATCGCTCAGCTCCTCCCACGCCTTGCCACTGGCCTGCAGCAGCCCCGTGCGCTCCAGCTGGTACCGCTGCCTGTCCAGCTCCACCTCACGGTCGTACTTTTCTCTCACCTCAGCATCCACAGCACTCCAGGCCTCGCTCAATGCCTTCATGCGCTCGCGGGGATTCACTCCCTTGTGGTCAGCAATGTGATCTACAGAAAAGTAGGGACAGCAATCAGTAGTTCGGTAAATAAAAAAGGAAAAAACATGAAATTTGTCTCCTCATCAACCCACCCCTGAGGTAGAACTGGAAGGCGCTCCGTGTGCGGGTGATCTTCTTTCCAGACGGCGGCTCCTTCTTAATGCCAGATTTAGAATCTATATCTGCACCGTCGTCGTCTGTGTCATCGTCTGCGACCACGTCCTCTGTCTTTGGCTTCGCCTTCCTCCCGCGCTTCTTCTTCACCACCGGCTGGCCTTCTGCGGCCGCTTTTGCCGTCTTTCTCGCCACCTGCCGATCGGCCAGCATCAGCAGCGCCATGGCCCCGTCCATCGTCAGCAGCAATGGGTTCATCTCCTTGGGCACGCTGCGTTTCACTCTGCCGTGGATCACAAATGGGCCGAACTTGCCATTGCGAACCTCCACTGGCATCCCGGTCTCAGGGTGGTCCCCCAGGTGCCTGGGCAGGGACAACAGCGCCAAGGCATACTCCAGGGTCACAGAACGCATGCTCATGACGCCTTTGGGCATCGGAACACGCCGCATGTCATGCTCGCGATCGGCGCCCAGCTGCAGGTACGGACCAAAGGGGCCGTGGCGGGCGAAAATCTCGCGCCCCTCGGCGTCGCGGCCCACCAACCGCACGGAACCCCGCATGCCGTACTTCTCCGCCAGCTCCATGCCTACCAAGTGGCTATTTTCTTCGTCCGATTTTTCACCGCTGCGCTCGCCGCCGTCCCGAGCCTTTGCTGAGATAGCTGGAGGGATGTCGGACTCCGGAATGACAGGGCGCTGAAATGAGCACTGCGGAAAGGTGCTGCACCCCACAAAGGGCCCGCCTCGATGCGACAGCTTGAGGGTGAGCGGGCTGCCGCAGGTTGGGCACGCACGGTAAGGGAAAAATGTGAGAGGGGCTGGAACCTCCACGCCATCAGCTTCGCCTGCTGCTGCTACGGCTTCGGCGCCGTCTTGGAGGGCCAGCGGGGCCACGGGCACGGGGCGCCCAAAAAGCAGCACCTCCAGCTCCTCGTTCAACGCGGTGATGACTTCGGTGCCTGTCAAGCTGCCCAACTCGTTCACCCGCTCGTGGAACGGTCCCCAAAATGCGCCCAACACCTCTCTCCACTCCTTCTCGCCTGCGCACACCTCATCCAGGTCCCCCTCCAGCTGGCTACTGAAGCCGATGTCAACATACTGCGGGAAGTGTCGGACAAGAAAGGAAGAAAGCACGCGACCCAAAGGCTCAGCGTGCAGCGCACGGCCTTCTTTGCGCACGTACCGCCGCGCCTGCAGCAGCTTGAGGGTGGGGGCGTACGTGGAGGGCCGCCCCACCCCAGCCTCCTCCATTGCCTTCACCAAAGTCCCTTCTGTGTAGCGAGCAGGGGGGCGGGTCTCATGGAGAGCTGCTTCCGGGTCGTGCACAGCCACAGCAGCATCTTGTTGCAACTTATCCAGTGCTGCTGCAGCCGCTTCTCCCGTCAGTAACTGAACCCCGCTGCTGCCTCCAAAACCACCATTTTCTTCTCCGCCTCCTTCGTCTTCAGCCTCTCCAACATCTTCAGCCGCACCAATGACGGTTTGAACCACTCCATGCGCTGCTAAGAACCCAGGAAAAATGGGGTAGCTGGCTGTGGCGTGCAGAGTCAAGCTGCCATCGCTGCTCTTGAAATCTGCAGCCACGCCCATGATTCTAGCGCTGGCCATTTGGCTGGCCAAGGCACGTGCACGAATGAGCGAGTACAGCGACGCAGCCGCAGGCTCAAACCCCAGCTCTGCCAGGGCAGCGCTAGTGGTAGCGGGATCAGTGGGCCTGATGGCTTCGTGAGCCTCTTGAGCGTTCTTGGAGCGGGTGGAGTAAGCGCGGGGCTGCTGCGAGAGATATTCTGCGCCGTGGATGTTTTCCACCGCCTCACACAGAGCATCCACAGCGTGAGGCGCAATAAACACACCATCTGTTCGCATGTACGTGATTAGGCCGCCTTCATACAGCTTCTGTGCCAGCTGCATGGTGCGCACAGCCCCCATCCCGAGCTTTCGATTAGCTTCCTGCTGCAGCGTGCTCGTAGTAAAGGGCGGCGGTGGGTGGCGGGCTGACTCTCGCCTATTGACAGCAGTCACCGAAAAAGAGGCTTCCGTCACGCGGGAACGCACGGCCTCCGCCACAGATTCATTTAGAAACCCAGGCGTTGGCGGAGGCACTCCGTCCACGCTCGTCAGCGTCGTCAAAACTCTGTTGTCGTCACCCCTCTCTCCACAAATATCAACTGCAGCTTGGATAGTCCAATAGCGATGCGAAATGAAGCTCTCGATGGCCGCCTCTCGATCCGTCACCATGCGGAGTGCCACAGACTGGACCCGACCCGCAGACCTCGCGCCTGGGAGTTTCCGCCAAAGCAGCGGGGACAGCGTAAATCCAAACAGGTAGTCCAGGGCACGGCGAGCCATGTACGCCTCAACCAACGGCACCAGCACCTCCCTGGGAGACGCCAGCGCGGCTTCCACCGCGGTTTTTGTCACTTCCGTAAAAGTAATCCGCTGGGGAGAAACATTGGGCGGCAGCGCTCCCGCCTTGCGCAACTGCTCAACCAAATGCCAGGAAATGGCTTCTCCCTCGCGATCAGGGTCGGTAGCAAGGAAGAGACGTGGGGCGGATGCCACGGCAGCCGCTATTTCAGCTATGCGAGGTTTGGCATCGTCCGAAAGCTCCCAGCGCATTGCGAAATTGGACTCTGGCTGAACGCTGCCTGCTTTGGCCGGGAGGTCGCGGATGTGGCCATAGCTGGCCAACACGCGGTAATTGGAACCCAGGTACTCTTGAATCTTCCTGGCTTTCGCTGGAGACTCGACCAAGAGGACAGCAGGGGCAGTGGCTGTGGCGGAGGGGGCAGGCGAAGAGGCTGCGCTGGCGAAAAAGCGGGTGGAAAATCGAGACAACGATAATATCGGGCGGGGAAACATGCACGAAAATGTTCTCACAGGAGCACAGGAGCTAGACATCTGCAATTGAATAAAAATTGAGGCGATGGTGAAAGAGAGGCGGCGGGCGGAAGAAGAGAGAGGCGGGACGAAAAATTTAATTGAAATGCTGTAGCGTTCAAATGGCTAATAAATTCAACTCGCCATAAGATGAAAATGTGCTGTCATCAAGGATTCGTTTGTAGAGTGCGGTCCGCAGTTGCTGAACATCTTTCATCACTTCGAACAGAACTTTTGACTATTCTTTAGGACCTCATCATTTAGGCTTGCTGAACTTGTCCTTGATTTTTCAAATGAATTCGAAACGAGAAAGAGAAGAGGGGGGAGTTGTTGTTTCAAGATGTGAATTATCATAATAATTTTTAATTTATTTAAAAACAACCCAGGAGGATAGGTAACGTGGATAATATTATTTTACTATAAAACAATATACAAAAACAATATTATTGCAAGCAGCATGAATTGAGGACCATTTTTTTTTTTTTTGAAAATTGATATGCTTTTCCATGTTCTCTCGAAATCGAACAATTTCTAACAATTCATCCATGGCATCAACTAATTAAGGGTAGCATAGTCAAACTGCATACTAAAAAATCAACCCAAGCTTTCAATCTGCCCTTGAACTGCCCTGAGAGGGGTTGCATGGCAGCGGGAGGACATCAGGAATGCTCAATTTAATTTACAGGCTTATAAGGTGTATTTTTGGTATTGCGTAACAGCTGCTGAGTGGAAGAGCCCCGAAGGTCGCCGTGCCAAGACCCCAGGCTCCCGTCCCGCTACAGTAAGGCTGTTAAGCTCACCTCCAACCGCAAGATTAACCCCAGTTACTGGACTTACGGAAAGAGGACTCGCCGCCTACAGTGAAAGGCTTCGGCCCCTGCCGTCTGCGTCCCCTGTGGCCCGACCGACGCACAAAACAGGTGCATGCAAAACGAGCTTAATTATCCTCGGGGTGCACTGGGCATACATACGAGGGAAACCTTTGAGTAGGGACAGTGCACCTACTATAGGGCGTCTTTATACGCAGCCACAATCTACAGAAGAATTGGAATCGGTCTTTGATTGTGGTACACTCTATTGAGTGTACCACAATAGGTCATGGACGATGAGAAACCTTTGAGTAGGAACAGGCACCTACTACAGGCGTCCTCCCCCTGGGGTCTCTTAAATCCTATTTTTGTTTAGAAATAGGACGAGCTTAATTATCCTCGGAGTATATTGGGCATATGAAATACAAGAAACAACGAATATTAAGAAAAGAAACCAAGAAAAAACGGAAAATTCAAAGTATTATGTCCAGCCACATATATGAACAAAGAAAATCCAGGAGGCGACGATCGCAAAACGCCTGGTCAAAGTACAAGCTTGAGAACAAGTGCCGACCAGGCACCCCATCTCCATACACTCCGTATTAAAATAACCAGGTACGAAGTTGGTCCGCCCCAGCCGCGGCTGGCTTGAACCAGGAAACACGTCAAGTGACCGAAACAAACATACGGCCCAAACAATGATGGAGTAAAGGGTTATAGATAAAGTCAAGGTTGAAAAAAGGGTACATCGAGAAAATCGCCAGCAAGAAAAACCAATACATCAGCAGCGCCATATGCGAAGGCATCAATCATTACGCGTGATGCAGGAGGCGGCCAAAACTGGTGCGTCGCGCAGCCGCCGGGCACAGGATGAGATACCGAAGTGGAGACCAAAATAAGGCTATCGACAATACCCAGGCGATGGGAACACCTGGGCGCCTGATAGGAGAAAATCCATCGCATGGAGAGAGCAGTGCACCCTGAAAAGCAGAAATGGAAAGGTGGGTCGGAATGTGTCAGGGAAACTTCATATGTCGGTCGTTCTATCAATAGGTTTGCATCTTGCAGACTTCTAATTGTGCAAACTTGCATTTTGCGATATTCATGCAGACTTGCGCATATTGCTTACCCGTGATCCGCCTTCGTGAATCCATGCATCTTGCTGGTAAATTCATTCGTGCGGTGAGATGATGAAATTATGTATTATTTGTCCAACGAATTTTGCAGCTTCTACTTCTCTTGCATGAATTTTCAAGACATTGGCGCAAAATTAAAAGGACGCCGACAACTATTGCCGAACAAATATTGGAAATTTCCCTAGAAAATGCTCTAAATGTATATTGCGTGGCAGTCAAGGAAACATGATTTATCCGTGCAAAAACAAATAACTGAACTGTACACGTAAACATTAAGCGCCAGGAATAATGAAATGAAAAAAGATGCGTTGAGGCATACGCAAATGCGCTTCCGTACATAAATAAATACATACATTTATTACAGGGTATATGATGAATTACAGGGTAAACGGAAGAAAAGTAGCATGGTATATTATATATGCGGTAAAATATTAGAACCCTTAAATATGCGGTGAGGTACGTTATATTCTTGGTATGCATGCCGTCAATTCAATATGTAAGGATAGAAACTATGAAATTATATATATATAGCGCCGTTGATGAAATGCGCAATATCCATTCATGCGCTAATCGTAATAGTACCAAATCGAGCATGTAGCATATAGCTTCACCGTGCTTAATCATCCTCGGGGTAAACTGGGCATATGAAAAATATAGCACAATCTAGAATGAGGCTAAACGCGCGTCATGGACGACTAAAACAGCGACTGGTGATGGGCACCGACTGCTCGCGTCTCATCGAGCTTAATTAATATTCCCCGGGGCACATTGGCATGTGAATATATATAACACACGTTAGCATAGCTGGATAGTACTTGCGAAGTAATGATATGAATTAAGGTTTATCTCACGAAGTATTATTCTGCGCGTCTGTATAGCGTTGGCCTTTTATCGGTTTCCCCGAGTTAAGGGCTTTACCGAATTTTCTCTATAGACGTCATAGGCTGACAGCATACAAATACCTTTTAAGAACTATCGCTGGGTTAAGAAATGAGATTGCCTGGGGCCAGCAGCATATGCCAGGTGTTTTAGCACAGGCTGTCAGCCCCAGACTGATTGATTCCCTCCTGCCCGGGGACTCTTAACTTAAATCATATTTTTGTTTAGAACAAGGACGAGCTTCATTATCCTCGGTTTGAATTGGGCATATGAAATACCTTTTTTTAGTGTTTAGACTCCGGACAGAGACGGCAACAAAGGCCGATCTCCTACAGAAGGCGCTCCTATAGAGAGACCTGCAAGGCGACGTGCCACTCCCCGCCACAGCAAGGCGGGGTACCCCCTTCCATCCGTGGGATCAACCTCAGGTAAAGGTTGAAAGATACAATTACAGCTTAATTATCCTCGGAGTATTATATATATATTGGGCATATGAAAAAAATACCAAACAGACCATTATTCGTTGATTATCTATGCGGAGAATTGTCGGCGGTTAGCCTCCTTTCCGTTGGTGAGTAGTTCTATTTCTATTTCAGATGTTGGGTGCTTTTTACCTTCGAAATTTTTCCGCGGCGAATGTGTGTATTAAGATTCGCAATTTTTTCATATGCCCAATATACTCCAAGGATAATTAATTTGTCATATTTCTAAACAAAAATAAGATTTAAGAGTCCCCAGTGGGAGGACGCCTGTAGTAGGCGCCGGTTCCTACTCGCAATTGCCCGTTTAAGTAAATGGCCTCGCCTTGACAGGCCTTCAATTTCCTTCTCCTTGCTATATATTAATTATTACAAACACATGCTGGACTGTTCTTAATGCAAAGTAGAAAAATTTCTTGCCATGTTCAGCCTGCTCAACTATCATCTGTCAGCATCACCATGCATTGCCACATGTGTGGGCTAACGCATGTTTTTCGCGAAGGAAAAAAATATATGACAAATATGTAATTGGGTTTGTGCGCATTTCATGATTCGTAGTCAGTGGCACAACTCGGAACTAGTAGCTCTGCGCAAATATATAATGTCAACGACATTGTGGAATCAAAGTCTCAGAAAGCAGCAAGTTGCACCGCGGCTGCAAGTTGCACCGCCCGCTTAATCTAGGATGAATAATAATGATAATCATATCATAAGCTAGGATGAATAATAACCTTAATATAGTTATTCAATGTGGTTGTAATCGACGGGGTGGGGTATCTTCGCGGTCCTGGGAATTTTAGTCCAATGCATTTTCATCTTGTTGTTTTATTGTTGAAAATACGTTTGGTTGTCGCTGCGATAGCGCGCGGGATGCGGCGCGTGGTCGGCGCTGATCGGCACATCTATTTTCGACCAATTATTTTTCGGCCGATTATGGCGGGGAGGCGGGGGGGGGGGGGGGGGGGGGTTCGGGGCGATGAGAGCAAGGCTGCAGCGGCACTGTGCACGGCGGCAGACTCAGCAGCGGCGCAATTCCTTTTTGTTAAATTAATATTTTGCTCGCATTTCGATGCCAGTCTGGTACGAGGAAGTTTCATTATCGTCTGTAATGTATGTTGTTCCGGGTATTTTAGAACATAAAATACCCGGAATCATTCTAATAAGCAACGAATATTGAATTTTTAGCGGGGCTAAATATTTAATGTATATACTGACAATCGCCTTTATTCCCAGCGAACCATTCATATTCGCTGTTTCTTTTGGCGGCTGATTTTCTTTTCTTTATTACCATTACAAACCTATTTTTATCAAATTAATTATTTCTGCTTGTACTTCGGTCCCAGTCTACTATGGGGCCTTTTGTGCGAACTTCAAACCCTGTATTCTATGTATGTATTATGCTGTCCGAGCACCTCTAAACATTTTTGCATACATGTGTGAAAAATGCGGCTGTGATTGATGGCAGCTGTGACGATCGAAAAAAAAGAGGCTGTGATGATCGAGTTATCGTTGTGACGGGAAACTGATTCTGCCAATAAATTCCGTAAGCCCAGTTTGCCCCAAGTATGCTTGACCTCGTCAAGAGGACGCTAACAAGCAGGGTGGCATTCCTCCTATTTATGGTTGAGAGTTTAAGCAACGGTAACATTTCCGTCTTTCAGACTTTATCCAACAAAGAAACCGCCATAATATATCAAGGCGAGGAGGCACAGCTGCAAAACAAACTCTGCGAGATCGGAGGTCATGGATATGGACTAGTTGTTGCGCAGGCCAAGGGTATTTTCATTTCACGAGAAATGATTGTCTTCAACGAGCTAACATTGCTTCAATGGCATCAATGTCGCAGCTCGCCGAAATTTAACAGCCGCGGAAAAGTCTACAGATTATCAATTATCTTACTTGCTTCTTGCTGAACGCCACATGGCCGCAAGGCGGCCTTCCGGCCTCGACTGCGAGTCGTTAATCATTAAAAAAATTATGATGCAACATCTATTAGTCGACGTAAAAATATCTATACCCCAAAAACGACAAGACGCACCAGGAGAGAAAAACAAGTTCTTTATCAAAAGAAAGACAAAGCAGTTTTGACAAACGCTTCGCACCATGTTCGCACCAGATAGCAGTATTTGAATCAAGTCGTAAATCTTTAATTATAAGATCTAAATATAACCAGGCAGGGGTTTCACCACAGGCGGAGGGCGTTGCGGAACCTTCGGAGGCTCGAAAACAGGGAGGTGTCTACGACACTGCCCAAATTTAAGTAATCCAGACTTCGGCCACCGATGGTGCCGCCATGCTTGTGGCAATGATGCAGGAAAAGAACGAGAATGCAGAAAAGTGCGCCTTGACCACTCTCTGTAAGCAGAATTTCTCCTCCCTGAAGCAAGCAAAAATGAGGCTGCTGCGTTCCTAGCTGCAAGCCCACAATTCCAGTGCCCTGCAGAAATAAATGTTTTTAGCTTAGAAAAATAAATGAAGGCGTGGTATTAATCGGAATCAATCGCTACCGAACCTATATAATTTCCCCTTACCTTGCTTCCTGGCGGAGGCCGCGTGGGAATAATCGCGAAATACTCTCCGCTCACGCGAGGCGGGATTTTGCCGAGGTAGAGCACACCGTTTGGCCCCTCAATGCGGCAGGGGTCTTCATCAGTGAATGTCCATTGCGGGGCAGCAAGAAATGCCGCAAACAGGTAGAAAATTAACGCTGAGTCAGTTGGCATTTCAGTGCTCCAAGGCTTTCCTGCCCAATCGCCTCCATCGTCCCACTTAAACTCCATCATGCAAGAGCCATCTGCAGGAAAAGAAAAGGCAAGGATAGTAGGTAAATGGACGGTATCAATAATTTTCTGCAAACCGAGGGATTTCAGCACTTCGCATTTTAACATTGTTCGCTTACTTGCGAGCTCTTTAATCCGTTCCAGAATGTACCCGTCAGGCGTGGGAGGCAGCAAACCCGATGGAAATTCTCCGCGAAGGAGGAGCAGCAGTTTCTGATACGTGATGATGGCCTGCAGCAAAATAAAAGAGTAAACAGATAAAAAAACAAACCAAAACAAAGACCCTTTGCCCCTGATATATAATATAAACAAAAATGGAATGAAAAAGAGGGCGAAACCGAGTTTCGTACTAAGAAACACTTCAGGGTAACAATTAAAAAGTGGCGTTTTTACACCACGCGCACCACCTTAAAATAACAAAAAAAAACAGCACAAATATAAGTTTTTAATACCTCTCTACATTATTAAACAATTCCTTTAGACGTACGTTTTGAGAGAGATAAAAGATAACGTAAAAGAAAAACAGAGAGCGAGTTTAAAAACTACAGTGTTTCGCTAACCTGCAGACACTTGGGTAGCTCCGGCGAATTGCGATTAGCCAGGTTGCGCATCCACTCGCGAATTTGCGCTAGCAGCAAGCTGTCATCTGCGGCCTTGGTAGCGTTTTCGGTACCTATTACAGTAAAAATGAATAATTGATATACCAAAGAATGTTCCGGCGGATGCATGTTTGTCTCACCAAAGTCAAGCGGTGTCAGTCGAACGCCGGGGATCCCTAACTGAGCAGTCGCATCAATCACATCCGCATGGGCCCTTACGATTGCTGCGTGGAGAGGTTGGAGCACATCGCTCGCGAACCACTCCCTTAAGTGCTCGGTCCCCTCCTGTTAAAAAGAAGGGGGGGAAAATAAAATAAAAAATAGAAAATGGAAATTGGTTGGGTACATGGGCTCGCCACATGATGACACCTACCTCGCGTGAGTCTTCAGACACACCGAGCTCTTCCATCACTGCGTTCCTCTGAGAAGGTAGAGACTGCGTCACTCGGCCATCCGACCGAATGGGAGCTGCGGCGGTGCCTTTTGGTGTTGCCGATGGTCTGCATGAGGGGAAGGCAAGTAAGTTTGTAAAGCTCGCAAATGTTAAGTGCGATTAGTACTGTCGATACTTTCGATGGATAAGCCAGCCGGCATCATCACCTGTACGTGCTCGATGGTGACGGCATTGGCTGGACAACGCTAGGGGCACCAAACATGCCACCAAACTCTCCAGCGCCAGGTGCTGCACCAGTTGCCGCATTCGCGGCGGCGTCAGCGTGCTGGTCTAGCTCATTCATCAGCCGCTGTAGCTGGTCCGGAGTCATGTTCTTGATGCTGCCTCTGCTGCCGGGTGTCCGCAGCTGTGCCGCCTGCACCTCTTCGCCAATAACCACTGGATGCAGCACAGGACGAGCGGTCCTGCTGGGCGGGGTCACAATGGGATCCAGGCCTCTTTGCTTCGGGGGGCCAGGCGCAGTGACGTGAGCCGGTGCCTCAACTCCAATAAGTTTGCGTTGCTCAGCATTGAGCAAGCCTCTGCGACGAAAAACAATCGATTCAATAAATTGGTAAAAATGCAAAACTTGTGTGGAAATACTCTACAAGGCTTTACAGGAGAAGGCACCAGGCAGTTCCGCACCAAAATTTTCCCTCCATTTACCCCCTTTTACGTCCGATTAAATACAATACTCATGGCCCCGGGAATGAAACTCACAGTAAAGGCTTTGTCTCCCACATTGCCGTGAGGCTCTGCAGTGCGAGGGCCCCAAGAATGGCTGCTGCTGTGTAGCATGTTCCTGCGGAGGCACCAAGGCAATTTCTTATCTTAAGATTCCAGGAGGGTGCCCACGCGCCATCACAGTGCCGCACTAAACCAATGATATTACCTATGACGAAAGCGGAAGCATTTTTGTCAAAAAGAGCAGAGCTGCAGGGCGGAAGGCGGGGCGGGGCGGGTTAAGGAAAATTCAAGGATGGGGGAACGGTTTGGTTAGTTTTGATCAATCCATGCGTCGTCGATGGCATCAATGTCAGCACACTCGCCTATACTTGGCGGCCAGGACGAAGGAGGCGGCCAAAAGCAAAAGTGTTTTGATCGATTTGCGAACACTTTTGGAGCCTGGCTGCTTTTGCAAGTACTCCGGGCGGGCGTTCCAAGACACCATGGCTATATTATATTAATTATAATAACATGAATACATTGAAAATCTAGTGACAAAATGCGGAAGAAGTGGGCAAAGGGCCTGCTCGCTCCAAGGCGAAATAAAAATATTAATTAATTTTTCGATATTATTTTACCGCCTGGCTGACAAAAAACCCACGCAAGAACCCGCCAAATAAAATTAAAAAAAAAACATTTAAACATTTTTTTTCCCCTTCTCTGGCAGCTGAAACGAGATGGTGAAGGAAAAGAAGAGCAAAGGCAAAGGCCGAGCCAACAAAGAGCCTGCTGACGTTGAGATGCAGGCGGAGCCGTCAGCTGGCGCAGAGGAGGCCTCCAATCTCATGGAATTGCAAAGGACTCGCGTGATATGCGGCCCTGACATGAACTACCATGTAAGGAAAAATGATTTTTGCGTTCCATTTTTGGTAGTCTCGCATATGGTCGCCAATTGCATGCATTTGTTATAATTTTTTTTGCCCCGCCACGTGAGTGCAGACCAGCAGCACCATTGCAGCCAATCAGTATCAGGCCCTCGGCGTGGACTGTTCATTTAAGCTAAATAAGTTCAAGCAGGGCTTGGGCATCGAAATTTTGCGGTACGAGGGCAACGACATGGAGTTTGAGGTGAAGGGCATCAGCTGTGCGGTGAGTTGCAGTTTGGTTGTGTTCAAGGACTCTGGGAAACTTTTACCGGCCACTCAAAGTGATAATTTGATGTTTTGTACTTTATTGTGCGGAATGCTTTTTTTAAATTGATTTCTGACTCTTTTTTCTTGTAATACTTCAAACATTTACAGATGGCCAACACGCTGCGGCGCATCATGATTGCAGAGGTCCCCACGATGGCCATCGAGCACGTTTTCGTGGTGGACAACACCTCCATCATTCAGGACGAGGTGCTGGCCCATCGCCTGGGCCTTGTGCCCCTGGACGTCGACCCCCGGCTGTTTGAGTTCCGCGGTGCCGATGAGGCAGCCTCTGAGCGCAATACCATCGTGCTCAAGCTCAAGGTGGAATGCAAACGGCTGGAGGATGGCACCGTCGAGAACGCAAACGTCTACTCCAGCCAGCTGCAGTGGCTGCCGGAGGGGTCTGAGATGCCGGAGGAGACTGGGGCGGTGTTTGTCAGAACCCAGTCTGCTGTGGTTGCAGCGGTGCGCCCCGTGCACGACGACATTTTAATTGCCAAGCTGCGACCAGGGCAGTCCATCGAAGTGGAGTGCCACTGCGTGAAGGGGGTTGGAGAGGAACATGCCAAGTGGTCTCCAGTGGCTACGACGTGGTACCGCCTCGTGCCTGAGGTGGTGCTGCTGCAACAGCCGCCCCCCGAGGTGGCGACTCGGCTTGAGGCTGAGCTGCCTGGGCTGATCAAGGTGGAGGCGGGGGGGGCCAGCGTCGAGGTGGATGACGCGCGGCGGCATGGAAAGCTGCTTGAAAAGGTGCGGCGAATGTCTGGGGAACCGGAGTGGGCGCCCTATGTGCAGCTTCGCAAGTGCAAAGACCTCTTTATCTTTACGATTGAGTCCACTGGGGCATGGCGACCACACGAGCTGTTCCGCCAGGCCGTCGACCGCATCACGTCCAAGTGCGACAAGGTGCTGGAAGGCCTGGCCAGCTTCTCGCAGCCCAGCTTTGAAAAGTAGAGTGTTTTGAGTTGATTTTCCAGAGGGGGTTCTTCAATAGAATCACACAAAATACTTACTGCGCACTCACTCATGTTTTGTGTTGGATTTGTTTGTAACAATAACGCATAACATGTCACATAAGTATAATTACTAGTGCTATAATTGTTTTAACTTGAAACACGCCCTGCCGGGGCCACCCCATCCAATCCGTGGGGGCCACGGGGAGGGGGGGGGAGGCAAAACAATGATACATACAGCCCATGCATCAGCAGCAGTGCATGCATATTGGGCTTTATTTTTGCTTTACTGTTGCCTTTCTTCGACACACTCTCTGTTATATGGCTTTTTCATATATGGCTTTTTCATATGACCATATATGGCTTGCATGTTCAATATTGTTTTGACAAAATGCAATTGGTGCAATAATAACAACAACATGAAGAATAGGAGCACAGTTGAAAGAGGCAGTTCAAAAACAAAAAAAAAGGAAAAAAGCGCTGCAGGCTCATCATTTCATGTTACTTGTAGTACGGCGCTAGGTAGTGCCGAGCCGCAAAGCCGCCGACGCAGCACAGACCCTGAAACGTCAGTATTCGCACGCACAGCACCTTTTCGGTGCAGGGGCCCATCACCCGCAGCGTGAGGTTCACCAGGTTTAAGTTTGGCGTGGGGTGGAGCAGCCCGGTCTTGGGGTCATAGCGGGGCAGGCGGTGGCGCGGGCAGGGCACAAACTTGAACAGCTGGGGCACGCTGTAGACAAAGTTGAAAATTTGCGGGACAAAAAACAGCAGCAGCGTCTCGCTAAAGTGGCCCAGAATGCCGGCAACAGCCAGCGTCATGCCGGCAAAGTAGGTGAAGGTGTCGCCCACAAACACCTGGGCAGGGAACCAGTTGAAGTGCAGCAGACCCAGCGTGGTGGCAGCCAGCGGCAGCATGAGGTAGACTGAAAACAGATGGCCGTCGCGAATTGAAGGCACCTCCCCTGCCGGACCCCCCAGCATCACCAGGTTGTGAAACAGCACTGCGCACGCAATTACAACCGTCTGCCCCGCCTCCAACCCGTTCACCCCCGCCAAAATGTTGATGGAGTTGGCACAAAAAATTACGAGCGCCACCATGTAGCCGTGGTACAAAATTCCGAGCTCAAGGTACGACGGCAGCGGGAGTAGCGCCCTCAAGGGCTTAGGCACGATGACCCCCGTGCCGCCAGAGTAGGCTGTCAGCAGGGGGAGCGAGGCCAGCGCCGGCAGCACCAGCTTGACTCGCCACGGGATGTCAAGGACGTCGTCAGCAAAGCCCAGGAAGAGCATGAAGCAGATGGTGGCCAGAGCAGCATTGTAGTCCACCAGCCACGCGTCGCTGGCGCCATGCGCCTGAACGCCGCTACGTAGAGCCGCGAGAGAGAAGCGTGACTTTAATGTCGCTCCCTTGCCATTTGTGAAGGCGTGGATGAGCGATGCCACGTCATAATAGTGAAGCTGCTGGAACAAGATGATGCACACCTGCAGCAAATTTTACGCGCGATTAGTTGTAAAGACTGAATGACATGATGTGGAGCGGAGCGGAATTGACAAAGCAAGGAATAACTCACCAAAAACACCAGCCCGGGGGCCAGCCCCAGGGACTCTGGGATGTCCTTTTCTCCGGCCTCGCTCCCCTTCTTGTTGATGTCCTTCCCATGCAGTCCGGCGCGCAGCGTGCGAGTCTTGATCATCGGGATGATCGCTTTGGTGGCCAGGAAGCCCAGGACACTGACAGCCGCGCTGACGAAGATGGAGTACCTTGTGCGTTCATCGCTGATGCCCAAGTACGCCACCGCGCATGGGGCAAAGCCCAGGAGGCCCAAGAGCTGCAGAGTCAAGTCTTTGCGACCGATCGCCATTTTTCGCACCCTCATGGCGCACAATGCCTTATTTTAAATCCATGTAAATCCACCAATCAAAGCTAGATTAAACCCGTTTGTCTGTGGAAACTATATATATATATATGTTTTTTTCTCCAGCTGTCTGCGTTAGTAATGCGACAAGCGACGTGCGTGTCGGCGTTTTTTTTTCAGCTTTGAGATGTCGGAGACGCCATATTTGCATATCACATTCCACTTCATTGCACTGTTTTCCTGTATAGGGGATTAGCATCTGATTCCTCTTCCTCAATTATATATCGAAGGCGGTAGGGTGTTCTTTGAGCGCTATAGGCTGTAAAATAGAGAGAGAATTATATCTCGTGATGACAATCGTTCTAGTGACCCCCCCTTCCACCCCTGGGGCTCGAGGGAGCGCTGCAGAAGTCGCTGTGGTGCAGCGTATGCTCGCTGTGGGTCTTCCTCGACTGCACCTCAGAAAGCCCGCAGCCACAAGAGAGGAGATAGCATCATATGTCGACTTGATTACGGAACGGTATCGCCACCGCGTGGTGCTGCACGACCACCATGATTTGGTGGAAGAATTTGGGCTAGGCGGGCTGCACTACCGTGAACGCCTGGTGCCAGACGGCATCATCCCTGAAGCTCCTGGGAAATCTGTAAGCGTGGGATACCACCGCCCTCAGCAACTCCTGGATGACAAGGGAAAGGTTAGAAACGCTGAATTCAATTTATAATGGAGAAAGAAAGATAATGGAGAGAGATTTTTTATTTTCACACTTTCCATAGGGGCGATTTATTGCCCCTCAAGTCATCCCCTTTGGGTCTTTTTCTTCTTCTTCTTCTTCTTCCCAGGTGGACTATTGCCTGCTTAGTCCCATTTACGACAGCATTAGCAAGCCAGGCTACTGCCCTCCTCCCGAGCTCAGCGATCGCTGGGCCCTCAGGGGATACCTGGAAAAGGCCAAGTATAAAGTGGTGGCTCTCGGAGGTTGGCTTCATTTATTCTTCTGCCAATGTGCTTCATACGATATAAACACCTACTCTTTTCGTCGCAGGCGTCACCCCGGACCGGTTTCAGGACCTGGCGGACCTGGGATTCCAGGGCGCTGCGCTGTTAGGCGCCGTCTGGGACGCAAAGGACTCCGTGAAAGCACTGGAAAAAGCTCTGGAGCAGGCGCATCGCGTGGGCTGGAACATGGAGGAGATTCTTTGCGCCGCGCCATGAGGAAGCGAGTGGACGAGGACTTGGTTGTGGTTTACATGGCGGTGAATAACAAACAGCAGCTCGATGTACGTAATGTGTTCTAAAATATAAATGCAGCAAATAAAAACAGCAAAAATCTCATTTCATGCAGGAAAGCAAAGGGGGCTGTGCGTTGAACAGAAAGTGGGCAGCCCTGAATTATATTTATTCGAAACGTAAATGTAATTTGAAAAGTCACTTTATTTCTTATCGGGCGCAAACACCCGGCCGGTGGTCTCGTCAAAATAAGCTGCAGTCTTAAGGTCAAGCAAGTCCAACCTCACGGTGCCCACCAGCTGCTCGGGCAGGTGCTCCGTAGCCTGCCCCTCCAACAGCACCCCCAGGTCCACCGCCAGACTCTTTGTGGCTCCGCACACCAGGTTGGTGATCGAGGCCGCCACGCTGCTGGCGCCGATGTCCACGTCCACCTCGAAGTAGCGCTCGCCTCTAAAGTACTTTGTGGTGAGTTTCTGGCCGAGAAGCACCGGGGTCGTCCCCACGCTCTGCTTGATGATCCAGCTGCCTTTTGAGATGTTGGGAATGAGCTTGAACCGGGCGTTGCGCGCCTTGTCAGCCTCTGGGCCATCGCCGGTCAAAAACTCCGCAAAGGAGCGGAAAAAGGCGGCCACGTTGTCTGGGCAGGGCCCCTGCTCCTTTTCAAAGTGCGCGATGAGGTCGGGCGCGGGCACGCCCATCACTGGCATGGGCGCGGCCCAGGTGCTCACCAGGCTCACAGGCGGCGACGACGGCACCATCATTTGGACGCAGAACAAAAATGGCGCGGGGCTGCGCTGCACCGAGGGCAAGTAGCGACACACGTGCGCCATGGGCTCCTCCAGCTCCAGCAGGTCGACCGCCACCAGCTCAAACATGGGTGGCGCAGCCAACACCTTTCTGCGGTCAGTCAAGTAGGTGAGACCACGCACCTTGAAGCCGCAGTTGCCTGGGGAAGACCAATACTGCTTGGGACAGGTCCCCGCGATGGCCCAAGAGTCCTCTGCCGCAGCTTCCGCAACTGCTTTGGCGCCCTCCACAGCCGCTGCTGCTGCAGCAGCTGACGGGAGGGCCCCGGCAGTGGAAGCAGCCGCGATGCGCGACATTCGCGCTGCAGGCGGGGTAGCGTCCAAAACGAGCGTATCCGCCACAGGCCGCCGCTCTGCTGCCTCCCGCTGCTCCAGCGCCAGCGGCTTGCGAGAAATCAGCAGCGTGGCGGTGCGCTGTATCGTTCCTTTGCCGGAAAGTCGCCGCCCGCCGGCTGTCTCCGCCTCCTCCTCGGCTTCTGCCCCGGACTGCATTGACAGCGGGCGCACCATGAAGCGATTCTGCTCCACCCTGTCGCGCAGCACCACGATGGACGCCACCACAGGCTCCAGCATGGCGCGGACGGCTTGGCCTGCCATCGGTGCCAGCAGGCGCCCAGCCAGCGACGAATCAGTCAGCAGGCCCCCCAGATCCGCCTTCAGCACCAGCGTGACCAGCGACTCTTGAGACTCCCCCCCGCTTACGACGTACTGAGGCATCAACGGGGCGATGGTGAATCCTGCGGCCTGCACATCCACGCGGACTGGCACCCTCCAACCCCAGCTTCTGTCGACTCGAGCGGCAGGGTGGGTCGTGGACTGGTACAGCACAATGTAGGTGCCATCCTCGTCTTTTCGCCAGGTACGCAGCAGCACCATCTCTCGCGGGGCACACATGCTGCAGGGTTAATAAGAGAAACGTTTGTAAATTGTAGCAAAAGAATATGTTGGTTGCATCGAAAGAGCCATTTGAGGAATTGCTTCAATTGATTTGCTTATGATACTCTTCGAAGGAGCCACAATTGTTCGGACCCCACTATTTTAGTAGATTTAGGTTGCAACTCGTGGGCTCCCCAGGATTTTTTCGCGGGTGCTTCTCGGGAAGAGTTGAATTGCTCCAAATGCTTCCTTCGCTCATACCTTCCGGCCATGCCGCTGGCGCTCCACTCCTGGGCCACCACCTGGGTGTTGGCATCAATCACATCTAGGGTGCGAGCGCCAGCAAAAATGCCCAGCCCCTCTGTCTTCCGCACCTGCACCAGGCTCTGCGCAAAAAAGGGAATTTAAAATTTAATTATAGTATTTCGATAAACGCAATTTTGACACAGATGCGTACCTTGAACACGTCGACTGGTGGCGTCCGCACGACGGCTGACACCATCACCGCCCCTCCCTCCCCTTCTTCATCCTTGTCTTCAACGTATACACTGATTCCGTTGATGTGCAGCACCGAGGCCCAGCTCCGTGCCTTTCGCCGTGGTGGAACAGCTCCTCTGAATTGTCCGTTGATGGCTGCTGCCTGCGACTCTGTGAGCGACAGCCCAGAGAGCCCCCGCGCGTGCTGGCTGCCATTTCCTCCAGCACCAGTAGGGATGTTGATGTTGGTCAGAGCCTCCAGCGTGGCTGTGGATGCCTCAGATATGGCGCTGATGTCGCGCTGGTGGGGAGGGCGCAGCGCCGCTTTTCTGATGGCCTCTGTGAACGCTGCGTGCCACTCGTCAGCCTGCTCCTTGGTTTCGAACGCCAGCGCGAGCTTGTCTGGCCCGCTGACCAGAGTGGACCATGTCACTGTGAAGCCAAACATATGTACGACGTCAAATGCGCCAGCAGCGACTGCCCACAGGGTGCTAGTTCTAGCGTGCCGAAGATGGTACTCTGCGCCTTGCACGTCGGTCAGCGTCACCGTTTTCGTGATGGGCCAGACTTTGGATGGAGACTCGTCGATGTCCCGGCGGTAGGTTGCAAAGGTCGTTGAGAAGAGCTTGGCATACCGCTTATTCAGCAGTCGCTCCACAACGGTGGATTCTCTGGCCAACCAGCCCTCCACGATGGGCTGTTCATCCACCGGCACCCCGCTCCTGGTCTTGCGGTGCCGCCCCTTTGGCGAGAGGGAGCCAAAGCTCATCGTTCTTATGGGATTTTATTTATTTATTTTTAGATCGGCACATTAATATTTTTATTGATAACAATCCTTTGAGATGGCGGGAGCCAGGTAATGAAACTCTCGCCAACTTGTGAACGGAGGGCTATCTCAAGTAATTGAATGGATTTAATGAACACC
Organism: Marvania coccoides; assembly: GCA_963854735.1. Classification (NCBI taxonomy): domain Eukaryota; kingdom Viridiplantae; phylum Chlorophyta; class Trebouxiophyceae; order Chlorellales; family Chlorellaceae; genus Marvania; species Marvania coccoides. The sequence goes on from OY978106.1 coordinate 232,324, forward strand.
AATCCGTGCTCTCGACTTCATTTCAGGAAAGATTTGAATTGCGGTTTTTGCCATCTTTGACGAGCGTGCAGGCTCATGCATGCGATTTTACGAGTCTTGGAGAGCAAAACTTTGCTTTAGAAGACGCGGAAGACTTGATCTGACACTACTGGGGAAGCCACATTTTAATTTGAAAATCCTTTCATATTTTGTTGAAATACTTTGTAATTTTGCCTGTTTGACAGAGTTCCGGCCACCCATTTAGGTCACCCAGCGTTTGATTGCCCCTAAATGCCTGCTGGCTCTCTCGTTTAACGCATTTTGCCGTTTCCAACGCCCCCCGAAAAGAACACTCAATTATGACAACAAAAAAGCCCTTGTGGCTGGATTGCGATCCTGGACACGACGACGCACTAGCCATCATCATGGCTGGGTGGTCTCCCAAGGTTTCCCTGCTGGGTGTGAGCACCGTGGCAGGCAATCAGAGCATAGACAAGGTTACCGACAATGCTCTCAGAGTGCTGGAAGCCGCTGGACTGGGCCACGTACCCGTAGTAGCCGGCCAAAGCAAGCCCCTCCTACGGCCCCCGCTGCACTGCCCCGAAATACATGGAGAGTCTGGGCTGGATGGTCCACTGGGCGGCCCTGTGCTCCCTCCTGCCCCCCGAAGCGCTGCCCCTGGCAAAAAGGCGGTGCTAGCGATGGCTGCCGCCATCCGAGGCTGGGTGGACGAGCACAAGGGCAGCGCATTTTGCAGCAAGGTGCATCTGGTTGCCACTGGGGCGCTGTCCAACGTTGCGCTGCTGCTCATGCTGTTTCCAGAGCTTGTGGACCACGTGGAGGTCGTGCTGATGGGCGGGGCGCTGGGGTTGGGCAACACCGGCCCTGTGGCGGAATTCAACATTCAAACCGACCCTGAAGCGGCGCACGCGGTGTTCGAGTCTGGCGCACTCGTCACGATGGTGCCGCTGGAGGTCACCCACACCGCACTTGTGTCGCCAGAAGTCATGACACGCATGCGGTCCGCCACCGCCGTCTCTCACCCCTTTTTAGAGCTCGTAGAAGACCTGCTGCTGTTTTTTGCCGACACCTACAAGCGCGTGTTTCGGTTTGAGCAAGGGCCGCCGCTGCACGACCCTTGCGCCGTGTGCTACGTCATCGCGCCAGAGCTTTTCACGGTGGAACACCTGAGGGTGGATGTGGAGACGGCATCGTCGCTGTCGGCTGGGCAGACGGTCGTGGACGTGTGGAGACAGTCGGGGAAGGCGCCCAACGCCACGGTGTGCATGGCCATGGACGTTGCCCGGTTCTGGGACGTGATGGTGGCGGCGGTGCACGCTGCAGCCGCGGCATCGCCGCTGGCAGCGCCACCCAAGCTGCTGAGGGGGCCCGAGCCTGGTCTAGGAGGAGACTTTTATGAAGGAGAGGGACGAGAGGAAGGGGGTGAGGAGGCAGAAGATGATGATTCTTTCTCTTCGTGAGATGAAGTGCAGTGTCCTACTATACTGACACAACATACTACTATACATATTTGCGGCAGCTTCTGTAGAATTTTGTCACCTTATTTTCAACTGTCAGTCAACAAACGCAAAGAAAGGAAGCAGCCCCACCAACTTTTATTTTTTCGTCGTCATTTTCTGCCACATTCTTATTTTTATTATTTTTAAAATTGTATAAAAGCACAACCATGATGGCAGCACCCAAGGTTTTCTTCACCTTTGCACTTTTTTTTGCTGTCGCAGCGGCAGTGCAGCCCATCACTGACTTTTACAAGGGCGAGCTCACCTATTTCGGCGGCTCTCCCGATGGCATGGACCCTGCCAACCCCAGTTACGGGACCCTAGAGGTGAGAATTGTCAACATGTTTTTACATGTCATGGCTGTCTGACATTAATTTTTTTCTGCCAAGAGGCCATGAAAACGTGCTGATAATAGTATAACAGCTCTATCAAACATTGAAAACTTGAATAAAAAGCACACTGCATGCATCAATCGCCACACTTTTTTATATATAATTGTCAACGACGTCTCCGCTCTGATTTCACCTTCAATTTGCAACTCCCCATTCTGCAGGGATCATGCGGCTACGGCACCGTAGAGAGAGATGCTTTCCCCTACTTTTCCACCGCTGCGTTCTCGCCCAGCAACGAGTTCTACCAGGCAGGCCCCGTAAACGCGTGTGGTCAATGCTTTCAAATTCAATGCGAGGACCCTCGATCTGGCGCTTGCAAAACCGACACCGCCGGCAAGCCGCTTTCCGTCCTCGTGATGATCACCGACGAGTGCCCCGAGTGCGAGGCTGACCATCTCGACGCCCAGGCCCTGGCCTTTGCTAAGATCGCTGACCCCGCCGTTGGCCGTATTAAAATTCAGTGAGTTTGATTAAACACAGTCTTTCTGCCCTTTTCCTTCTCCACAAAACCTTGAAAACCTTGAAACCTTGAATTAACAAATCATTTTTCTTTCTTCTCCATTATTTTTCTCCGTAGGTACCGCCGCGTCGAGTGCGCCATTCCAGGCGACATGAAGGTCTCCGTCACCGATTTTGTCGGCTCTGGAGGCTGGATCCGCCTCACCGTCGAAGACACGGGAGGGCGCGGCGCCGTCCAACAAGTCTTCGTCAAAGGCTCCAACGAGGAAAACTGGCGCGCGATGGACAACCAATGGGGCGCCGCGTGGGAGACAGGTTCCGCACCTCAGCCGCCCCTCGATTTCAAGTTCACCTGCGACGACAGCTCCGAGGTGCTGACCGAGGACGTCATTCGCCAGAACGGGGGCATCTCCGGCGGCCTCGAGTCCCCAGTCCAGTTCTCCACTGGCGCCCAGTTCGACATCGCCGACCCCGCCGTGCAGACCGTCCAAGCATTCGACGGCAACAGCGACCCCATGCTGGTGACCTCCTCCACCCCTGGCGCCACCGACAACGGCACCTCTCCCTCCGTCTCCTCATCCTCAAGCTCCGGCATCTGCACCGACATCCAGCCCGAGGGCGACTACTCCTGCGAGCAGCAAAAGTCCTTTGGCAAGTGCGGAGAGACCTTCATGCAGGGCAAGTGCGACACCACCTGCGGACGCTGCACCAGCAACTCTTCTTCTTTGGGCGGGCGCAAGCTCCTCCGTCAGCGATGACTGCAGTGAAATATATAAAATTTAAAGAGAAACTATTGTGCATTCTTCCCGCCCCCCCCTTTTCCCCCTTTTTTTAATTCTGTACCCATTTATCCCATTTCATTCTTCCCTGTCCTTCCACCATTCAGAATTTTTTCCCTGGTCCCTTTTCTTCGTGTGGACGTACTCCTTGCCTCCTTTGCAATTATTTCTGTGGCAATCCTTTAAATATTTCCCCCGCCCTCATTTTCTGACTCGCTCCTTTCTGCTGACTGACATGGTATCATCCTATCTTTCAATAATTGTACATTTACTATTAATGAATATGTAGTGGAACAAAATATATATAGTGGGGTTAAGGGGAAAAAAACATAACAACTGAAAAACATTCTGAAAAACCTTGAAACCTTGTGCATTACATACATACATACATTACAGGTTTAAAGTCCGCACAAAGAAGCAAGGCAACATAGCAGACTGGCACCGAAGTGCAAGCAGAAATAAGAATAATAAATTGATGAATGAAAATGATAATAAAGAAAGAATTGTTGTGTTTTTCTGTGTATTCAAGGTTTCAAGGTTTTTACAATGGTTTAACGTCTCCTACTGAGGAGCGACCTCAGTCTCCTATAGAGATCCGCAAGGCGACGTGCCACAAACCCCGCCACAGTAAGGCAGAGCCGCCCCTCCTCCGTCGGATCAATCCCAGTTAATAGGCTCTGGCCCCTGCCCCCGAGTCCCCGACTGCGCGACCGACATAAAAAAACAGGTGCAAGACAGGCACAGGTGCATGCAGAAATGCAAATCATGCACAGAAATGCAAATCATGCAAGACGCTCCGGACTGCGAGATACGCGAACCCTCCGGTCAAGGTACAGCTCGGGCAAGCTGAGACGCCCCAGCCCCCTCTCGTCCACAGTGGTCACCCAACCCCTGGCATATAGGGTTTTTGATGTACTACCCGGTATGGTCACTTCAAATGTGCCACCCTGCCTTTTGTAAACCGTATGTTTTTCTGCATGTTTTTCGGTGTGTTTGTATGTTTTTTTTGCATGTTTTCAGTGTGTGTTTGTATGGTTTTCCTTGTGTATTTTCGCTCGACTAGTAGTAAAAAAATCACTCCACTAGTAAAAATTAAAATAACACTCAAACTTAAATAATGAATTAATACTAAAGAGGCGACGCCGCGCTAAACCTTCCTCTCCTGCTGCTCCTCCAAAAACTCAAAGGCCCACCAGCAGGTGGACACCGACGGCAGCAGCATCTCTCCGCTGCGCATGATTTCCTTGAGCTGCGGAATGCTGACGCGCATCATCTCAATGTACTCCTCCACGTCGCGGCTGCCAGGCTGCTCGTCGTGCTCGGGGGCCATCACGATGAAGGGCGTGAATCTGTTGCAGCACCACTTGACCTCGGGCACGCCCACCCCTGGCGCCAGCAGCCGCGTCAGCTGCCCGCCCTTCAGGTGGGCCTCCTCCGACAGCTCCGCCATGGCGCACTGCTCGTAGTCGGCGTGCTTCTTGGGGTCGAACCCGCCGGTGGGCAACACGTACACCATGCCGTTGGTGCCTTGGCAAAACTCTCGAATCAGCGAGACCTCGCCGTCGCGCCACCGCCCAGAGGCCGCTGGGTGGAAGGGAAAGGTCACGCAAAAGTGAAAGTTGGCTTTTGGGTGGCCGATGACGTCGTACTCGTACACGGGTCCCTCTGGGTGGTCGGCGGTGGGCGGGAAGCGGATGGAGCGGTTGTAAAAGGTGATGTAGCGCTGGAACTCCACCGCCTCCTTCTCGATCGTGAACACCGGGTCAGATGTGGCGGCGCTGGCGCGAGTCATGGTCGTTCTGGCTAGTGGGTAGCGGGCATTCCAAGCAAGATCTGAGAGGAGATGTTTGGCAGCAACAGCTCGGAATCTGAGGGCGCACGCGGGTGTGGGGAGCATAGGGAAGGTCCAGGTCACGGTACTGAGTCATTGAGAGAATTGGAGCCAAGAATCCTTTCAACGACCTATTTCCAGTTTCCGCGCGTAATCAATCAATCAATCAATGTTTCCATTTATCAGCCCTCAGCTCGCCTCTTTGCGCGTTTGTTAGATCGATCTCTTGTTGCCTGGTTTGATTAAGCCTGCCCGCCCCACACCCGCCCTGCCTCCCTTCACCTTCATCCGACTCAACAAAACCCTCCTCCTGACTAAAACGTGAGCCGCCAGCCCGATTCAAATGCCCATTCCCGTTCCGTTGGCTTGATTTTCATACCCCATATTTGATTGATTTTCCCCGGGCGTTAATTCCGCAGCCAGGCGCCATGTCTCAGAACAAGGAGATCAACCCTCCATCACAAGTGTGGCAGGCCGTCAAGCCTTTTATGAACGGTGGTCTGTCCGGCATGGCATCCACCTGCATCATCCAGCCCGTGGACATGATCAAGGTCCGGCTGCAACTGGGTGAAACTGGAGGTCCGGTGAGTCAACACATTGACATTGACAAATTACATGGGTCGAAAGTAGGCTGCCGGGAGAGGGAGCCAGCTACACAGGCGCTGGAGCTCGGCGCACGCAGTTGATTGGGTTGGGTCCAAATAAATTAAAACTTCGGATATGCTCCTGACCGAAAATTCCCCTGCCGCCATTTTGTCACAGTTCGGGGTGGCTACCAAGCTGATCAAGACCCAGGGCGTGGGCGCCCTGTACAAGGGACTCAGCGCAGGTCTGGTGCGCCAGGCCACCTACACCACCGCCCGCATGGGCATCTACAACAACCTTTCCAACTACGCCATTGCTTACAACGAGGGCAAGCCCGTGCCGCTGTGGCAGAAGGCTGCCTGCGGCCTGGGTGCCGGTGGTCTGGGCGCCCTGATCGGCAACCCCGCCGATCTGTGCCTGCTGCGCATGCAGGCCGACACCACCCTCCCCATGGAGCAGCGCCGCAATTACAAGGGCGTGTTTGATGCCTTTGTGCGTGTGTTCCGCGAGGAGGGCGCTGCCGGCCTGTTCACCGGTGCCACTCCCACCGTGGTGCGCGCCATGGCGCTCAACATGGGCATGCTTGCGTCGAACGACCAGGCCAAGGAGATCCTGGAGGGCATGGGCTTTGCCAAGACCAGCAACGTCAACGTTCTGGGCGCTGCCTCCTTCGCCGGTATCGTCGCGGCCGTCTGCAGTCTGCCGTTTGACTACGTCAAGACGCAGCTGCAGAAGATGAAGCCCGACGCCAACGGAAAGCTGCCGTACACTGGAGCCATCGACTGCGCGCTCAAGACGCTGAAGGAGGGCGGGCCGCTCAAGTTCTACACCGGGCTGCCCACCTACATGGTGCGAATCAGCCCTCACGCCACTCTCACCCTGGTGATTCTGAACCAATTGCCCAAGTGGCAGGCCAAGATCGGGCTTTGAGGGAACTTCGGCAGCCTATTTTCTTCGTGTTCAAAACGATAGCCTGCTTTTATGATAATTGATGAAATTTCTTTTCCTTTATGTTTTCTTCATGTTTTTTTTTTACTTCAACCCAGCAAAACCATTTTTTTGAGTTCACGCCGGCACCCCCCTTTCTGTTTTTCGTTCGTAGATGAAATATTTCATTAAAAAACACACACACACATATATATATATATATATATATATATATATATATATATATATATATATAATCCGTCACACTGGTCAGTTATCTCTCACCAAAAAAGAAAATCACCTACTCCTCCGAGCTCATCTCCGGCGCGATGGCAGGCCCGGCGATCTTCTCTGGGGGCAGCGACGATGTCACGGCTGCGTACGCAGCGTCCATCATCACGTCAGCGCTCGCAGGCGCCACTGCCGGATGAATCACCACCTCCACCTTGCCAGGGAACAGCAGGTACTCCCTCGCGTTAGGCATCAGGTCCCCAGTGCCCACCAGCGTGATGGGAACCACGGGCACCTTGGCCTTGGCGGCCACCGAGAAAGCGCCCTTTTTGAACTCGTGCATTTTGCCGTCCTTGCTGCGGGTGCCCTCGGGGAAGAACAGCACCGAGGCACCTTGCTTCAGCAGCTCCCCGCAGGCCTTGAGGCACTCCAGTTGGGAGCGGCGGTCCACCCTGTTGATCATAACGTGGCCAGTCAGAAACATGCTCCAGCCGATGATGGGGATCAGAAAATTGGAGGTCTTGGAGATGAACTTGAAGTCGCGATTGAGGTGGAACAGGGTGTAGATGTCCAAGAAACTGAGGTGGTTGGACACGAAGACCGCAGGCTGGTTGGAGGGCGGCAGGTTTTCCAGGCCCGAGATTTTGACGGGGTAGAAGAACAGCGTGGACAACTTGGCCCAGATGTTGTTCACCACGTGCTCACCTCGTCTCCTGAACTTGTCCATGACCATCACCAGCGGGTAAATGCCCAGCATCACCAGGAACAGTGGGGTGGCAAACGCAAAGGTGGTGAGGTAAAACAGCAGGGCGCGCACGCCAGCCAGCCATTTGGGGAAGCCTGTGGTAAACCAGGGCAAATATATTGTTAGTAACCTATAGTAGCAACAATTGCAAATTGCTTAATCTGTACCTCGAGAGGCGGCAGGCGGTGCCTGCGGCGGAACAGCTGCTGAGCTGCCGTCACCCTGGGGCAGGGGAGCAGAAGCTGCTGCTGCTGAGGCGGTGCACACCAAGGGGTGACGGGCGCGCGGCATCGCTGCTGCTGTTCCCAGCCGCGGCAGTCTTGAAACAACCGCTGTTTGCGTCGGGCGCAGCGCCTGCAGCCCTGGCGCCGGGCAGCGGCGAACGGCGGACGTGGCGGCCTGGCGACACGCAATCCCCCCCGTATTTTTCAGCATTTCCTCCGTTTCGCGAACAAGTACAATAATAAAGTCGAAGCAAAAAGATGTATTTGTAAGATGAGAAGTTTGGGCAAGATTGCGATGATCGGCAGCTGTTCTCGATTCTGGGCAATGTACTTAGATTTTTTTCCGAGTGCACTGTGCCCGCGAATGCGACAAGAATGAAAGATTAGATTTTTTGGGAGAGCAGGCCCAGCATGCTTTTGATTTTGATTTTGCTGAAGTCTGGTTTTATAGAGGACCATGCCCCCTAGCTATTGGCCGATAGGGAAACAAAATAAACATTCCCAGCTGTCTGCTAACTGCTGGCTACTTAATTTACAGGAGAGGCTGAAAAATATGGGGGAACCTGTCATCCTACAATATTTTCTCTCGATAGACAACCAATGGGGTGCCGTCTGGGAGCAGCAGCTCCTGTTTTTCTGGCGGCGCAAGCTTCCGTCATCGGCTCCTCAAAAAAGTAGAGAAGAAAGGAGAGGAAATTCATATCTGCAACTGGAAGCCATCAATGTACGCCGCTCTGCGCTCGCGGATGGCAGCAGCAATGCCCTGTGCATCGAGCACTCCCACGTCCGTCACTACTGCCTTCATCAGCTCTAGCGGCGTCCTCTCAAAATAAACGTTCCGCACCACCGCCACGGCTTCCAAAGCCGTTCCCTGCTGCCTCCACCCCGCCATAACCTCAGTCGCATCGTTCTCCTCTACCCCTTCATCTCCTTGCTTCTCAACTCCTGGGGCTTGGTGCGCCAGCGCCGCCAGCGGCCCTGGAGACACCTTGCTTAAATCCGCCAACACATAGACAGGAACGCCGGCTGTCTGCGCCGCCAGTGCCAGCAGATGCGTGCCCACCTTGTTGTGCACGCCTTTTTCCGTCACAGTATCTGCCCCCACCAACACCAGGTCCGCCTCGCCCATAAAAACAGCCGCCTGCGCGTCCGTAATGACAACAACGTCTGCGCCTGCTGTGGCCCAGGCGGCTGCGGCGTCCACTCCCTCGTACAGCGGGCGGGACTCGCAAACTATGGCATTGACGCGCTTCCCAGCACGTAGTGCTGCCTCTATCGCGGCTGTCACGCTGGAAGATTTAGAAATTGTTATCAGTGTGATGCCATCTGGGAGCAGGAAGGCAGCGCGGCGCTGCAGCTGCACGTTGGAGGCAGCTATTTTCATTCGAACCAGCGCAATGGCCTGCCCAGCAGCCACGCAGACTTCTCTCAAACTGCACTCAAACGGTCCCGCTCGGTTGTGCAAATCGCGGTGCGTCAGCGCCAGCACATCTGCTGCTGCATTGGCCAGAGCCGCCATGCCGGACCTCACTGTTGCCAGGTGGTATCCGTAATCTCGCAGCGCCTCCAGCACAGGACGGCCTTCGCTCTCTGAGGAAAAAGAAGTTCGCCACCATGTCACCTCCTCTTCCATAGCGTTCAGTACCCAGGCCGCAAGCTCAGCAGCGCCATGTGAGCGGTCGTTTGCAAGTGCCTGCACCGCCGCTTCTTGGCCCGGCCGCATCACCAGTCTATTTAACGTTTCCATCAGCTGAGGCACGGTTTGAAGGGAATTAAGGGCTGCAGGGGGGAAGAACTGTGCATCGACATTCTCCCAGTTCAGCTTGGGGGGAGTGGAGGCTGCAGCCGTGGTCAGCTCGAACAGAAACGGGTGAACAGCATAATGAAAGGGGCCTTGGTCGACATAAAGCGGTCTCCCTTGCCTGATGAGCGTGACCTGCTCTTGACAGTATCCCACCTCCTCCAGAATCTGCAAGACGATGACAATTCTGTTATAAAGTGGCGGGAGGGAGTAATAGTGGAGCAGGGACCGGTCGACCCCCAGCTTCAAAAGGGTGGGGATCGCATGTCTACATGCGGAAAACATGATGCTGGAAGGAGTTGTTGATGTGGCTCACCTCCTGCTGCGCCCGCCACACCAACGATTCTGCGTCTGTCTCAACACCACCGCTGATGCCGCCCCAACACAGTTGAAAAGTTCGAACTTTCGCACTGCGCTTCACCAGCAAGACAGAATCCTCGCCTGGCCTGCGCACAAACGCAGTGACCACGTCTCTGCGCCCCTTGGTTGTTCTCTGAGGCCAGGTTTCGGGGATTTCAGCAGCAGCAGCGGCAGCAGGGCTTTGTCTCGGAAGGGCGGTGCCGCCTTGTTCCGCTCCCACACTAGGTATCGACATGTCTACAACTTGTCTGAAATGAGCCAGCCTTCGTTGCGCAGGCGCAAAAAGTGATCTATTCAAAATGAAGGGAATGCTAGGCAGAACGCTGCACCCTGGCATCTCATTGAGATTATGATTTTGGAATTTTTTTATATTTAAATTTTATTTGAGGTTTTTTTAATTATTAATAATGTGAAAACAACAAAAGCATTTTGAACGAGGCGCAAGCGCCTTCAGACGCGCCATTTCTTTCTTTTGGACGTAAAGAAAGAAAAACTATGCGCTCCAACAGAACATCAGGGTTCATGAGCTGGAATTTCGTTTAAGCTGCGAGGCCTCGGTACCCGAAGAACGTCCGTCGATTCTTTGTCTCGTTGTCAACATTTCCCCCTCAAATTTTATCTATTTTTGTAGGCGGCTCGCTATTTGGTATTCGGTTTGCGTTTTCGCCTAGAACCAAACTCCATTTCCCGCTAGCAGGGCCATATTTTTTACAAACTGATTAAACAAAAAACACTGTTTCAACAGTGCAAATTCAGAGGAACATTTTTTTAAATTCTAAGCTCATCATTCCTATTCCTAAGACCTCATCGACATCCCCATCAACACCTTGGTTTCCTCAAACACAAACCAGGAGATGCCCGCCGCAGGCGCCACCTTGGCAAGGTTTGTGAGCGACCCCTTGTACAGCCCGCGCACGCCTTCGTTCGCAAACGTTTTCCGCAACACGTCCGACATGCCGTCGTACTTGACCGCCGTGCCACCGATGCCCTGCGCCTGCAGCCGCGTCCGCACCAGCGCCAGCGGGTAGGCAGAAAACTGCGCCAGGCTGCTGGACAGCATACCGGCCCCCAAGATCATGTGGGCCGGGGGCGCGCCGTCGTACTCGTCCAACAGCATCTCCTTGAGCAGCTCGAACGCCGTGATGTCGACCCCAGCGTACGGCAAAATTCCCAGCATGGAGGGCACCATGCCGCGGTAAAACGCCTTCCACCCCTCCTGCCTGTAGATCTTGCGCACTGTGTCCGAAATGCCGCGGTAGCTGCCGCCGGGACACACTGCCAGTCGCGTTTTCACGAGCTCCAGCGGGTAAATGATGCTCTGCGCGGTGGCGCCTGCCAACGCGCCCGCCACCATTCGCTGCGGCGGCGTGATCTCGTCGGGGTCGGAGGCCACCATGCGCTTGTAAACGTCGTTCATCGTCAGCTTGATGGCAGTCTCGGGCGCGATCTTCAGCACGTTGGTGCCGTTGCCCTTGAAAAACGCCTTGATGGAGCCCTCCGCGGCCATGCGGCGCAGACCTTGGGACATGGTCATGCTGTGCTGCCCCTCGTGCACCTGCAACAGGATCTTGAGCCGGTCCAGCGGGGCTGTGGCTGAGCGACTCACCGCCCCAGCCACCGCGCCAGCCAACAACAGCTTCAACGGCCGCAACGCCTGCTCCTCCTCCTCTTCTTCCTCTTCTTCGTACTCTAGCTGCGCTAGCCGCCGCTCCTCGTCCTCCCATGCCGTTACCGCCGCTGCTGCTTCCACCGCCGCCGCTTCTGCCACCATCGCTGCGGGCTGGGCGGGGAGGTGGGGCGGCGCGACAGGTTGTCTCCGCCGTCCTAGTACCCAAGAGCCAACGTTCCAGGTCCACGCAGGAGTAGTATGGCCTCCTCTCCCGCTAGAGGACGGAGCATCGTCTGCTGGAGTGGTCGCCGTTGCTGCTGCGTATGCCCAGCGCTCCGCAGAACGCTGTGGCCGTGGGTATCACGAGTATGCACTCCTTGAAGGAGGAAAAGGGTCGCTATTGACAGGAACAAAGAGCGAATTCAGCCGTCATTCATTTGATTTAACAAGAGGGTAGTTTTAACAATTGCATTGGGGGGCAACGCTGCCAAGTGTGATCGCTATGATGAAACAATATTTGGTTTACAAAAAATATTTATATACGGCAGGGGATCGATGGAGTTATTGAAAAATCGAAAAAATCAAAATTGAAAAGAATGGATTTTCCGGCGAATGAGGAGCTTTAAAAAAGATCAAAACTTGCAAAATCTGGTTTGATCATCGATGCCTCGCCTGCAGCAGGCGAGAATTCCAGCCAGCAATGTGAAGCATCACGATTTGTGATCTTGGTCGGGAGCAGCGCACAATGCCGAGGTTCAGACACGCCGTGGGGGGCAGTTCAAACTCCCCGCTGTTGCCGGCTCCGGCAGCCAGCTCGCTGCGGCCGTCTCGGAGGAAGACCACCAAAGGGTTGTTGACGGAGGGCCCTCACTTTGTTCTGGCCCTCGTCATTGCGGCAATTCCTTTTGGAATCACGCTGTTTATTCTTTCGGTTAGCCATCGTGCTTGTTTGGGTGTGCCATGAGCGCCCTGGAAAGGTCTTCTTCCTTGCTGAGCGCTAATGCATTATTTTCCCTTTATTTTCATGCAGTCGCTTGCAGGGCGGCACCAAAAGGCGGCAGCAGACGGAAACAGGAGCTTTCCTTGCTTTGGGAAAGGCTGCAAGGGCGAACTCGTCCGCCGGGAGCGCAATGCAGATTTGGAGCGTCGATTGGATGCTCTGATTGTGGAAGCCGCAGCAGGTGAGGGCAATATTTAAAATTTTACAAATTGATTTTTTATTGGCAATTTCTACAGCTTACTTTATATATATACATATAATTTTTTTTTAATTGTCTTACCAGTGGCCAAGGAAAAGAGCATTTTGACGGAAATTGATGCGGCGGAAAATGAAGAGCGTTGGAGGGCCATGGAAGAGGGGCAAGGCGAGGCATTGCAGCGCGCGAAGGGCCTAGAAGTAAAAGCTTGCACGCCTGAGGATTGTTGGCCTCATGGAACCTGCAACGGCACGAGCTGTCAATGTGCTGCGGCTTTCTCTGGTAAGCATTGATTAATTAAATTGCCCTCCTTTTATCTTATTTATTTAATTATTATTTAATTTTACATGCTGTTTGCTATCCACGACCAAAAGCAGGGAGGTTTTGTGGTCATGGAACGCTGCTGTCCCGACCCTACTCTGTGTCTGCCTCTCCCTCGGTCGTGATGGGCTATGCAGGCGACATCGAGTTGCATCAAGAGTCAGAAGCTGCAGAGTGGCTCAGCAGGGGCCTCAGCAGGGGCCTCAGCGAGCAGCAACTTCGCCGGCTGCGCCCGTCGCTGTCGTTGCGCAAAGATGCAGCCTTCAAGGTAGCGAAAAACGATGGGTTTATCTGGAAAACCGAACCTTAACAATATATGCATTGTTTTTATTCACTTCAGGGCACTGTGCATGATAGCTGTGCTGTGGTGGGCCCAGGGGGCAGCCTGCTGTTGGCGAAGCACGGTGCTGCCATCAGCAGCGCCTCCCTTGTGCTGCGAGCAGGCGGACCAGAACTTGTAGATCCTGAAATAGGAGGAAAGCAGCCAGGGATTCGAATCTTGAGCAACATATTTCTTCAAAAGCGGCTGCCGTCGTCAAATGCCCAAATTATTGCTCCCACAGCTGAAAATTTAGCGTACCTACTCTCAAATACGAGCTCAGGCATACCTTGGGTGCTGCACCCCAACTTTTTGGCCCACGTCCAAGCCGCGTTCACTGGCGACGGGCCTGTTCTTCAAGCGCTGATGTTGGCCCTCAACGTCTGTCGCACTGTGAAGGTGTACGGCATCGCTCATTTGCCATCCATACCAGGTATAAATTAAGATTTTCATAATTTCGCAGTCGTTCTTAGCTTTTTCTAAGCGTTTTCTTGCACCCAGCAGGATTGCCGCCAACATTTTACGATGCATGCGAGCATGGCGCGGTGCAGACGCTGGAGCAGGAGTGGCCAGCGGTACTGGGAGTTGTACAGTCAGGAATGGTGACTCTGGGGGAGGCATGCGTGCTGGAGTGCGCCGCTGGTGGTTCTCGTCTTGCATGCTCATCGTGTTTGAGCACAGAGTTGGTCTGGGACGCCAATTCGCCACCTTCCTTCCCAGCGTGCAGTAATATGACACACCATTAATAAATATTTAATACCTTTCTGTTGTAAAATAGTATATATTTTATGTTGACACCTGGAGTGAAAGAATCTTGCCCGAATATAACAAGTATGCTACCCCAATTCAGCATGGCTTCAAAGCACGGCCAGAAAACCATGGTATTCAATCTACCCTCTGGGGAGTGCCCCTTGGAGGTTGAGTGGCTGTGGGTCTGGTCGGGGAATTAATAAACATGCTTAAGAATTTTCAATCCCCGTTCTGTACCTTATTAAACAGGAACTCCCTTAAAATTTTCAAAATATTACGAAAATTAGTTCTCAGTCACTTCATTAAATCGAAAGGGGGTCAAAAAAGAGTCAAAAGAGTCCCAGCGCTGTAGACACGGCAAGCAAAATGAACAGCATGCCGCCGATGATGCCCACGGTGCGCTCGCTAATGTACTTTGATAGCACGGCGCCTCCCACCACCGCGATTGCGGTCGCTACTGCGTGTCCCACAATGGCGCCGCCCGCCACCCCCACCGGCGACTGCGCCGCTCCCAGCGCAATCGTGGCCAGCATCGATCGGTCCCCCCACTCCGCCACAAAGATCAGCGACGCCACCTCCGCCAGCCTCGCCAAGGGCGTGGCGCCGCTGATGCTGCCCTCCTTCTCTGCCACAGCCACGCTCTCTTCGGCCTCTTCCAGCTCCTCCTCGGTGCCCTCCGAGTGCTTCCACGCGTCCCGCAGCGTGCGCACGCCAAAGTAAAGCAGCAGCGCCGTCCCCGCCCACTGCCCGTACACTTCACTGGACTGCACCACTGTTGGGACGCTCTTCACCACGTAACCGATGGCCACTGAGATGAAGGTCATCACCGACAGGGCCAGCACGGAGCCCACGAAGCTGATGGCCTTGCCCATGCGCATCGCCAGCAGCGCAGCGATGAAAAAGGTCTTGTCGCCGAGCTCGGAAGCGAAAATCAAGCTGAAGGCGGCAAAGAACCCGGACTTAGCGAGCATGGAGCTGGAGAGCAGATGCCGGATGGCTTCCAGAGCGGGGGCGGCCGCGCCGCTCGCCACAGCTGCGTAGCCTGCTCCTCCCAGAGCGGCAACAGCTGCCAACGCCAGCACTAGGTTCCTTCACAAGCGGGGAAATAATGTTAATATTTAAATTCATATTCGTTTTTTAAATACAGAGTATCGATCCTCGTAAAGAGGTGCTTCACCTGCCGCCCGAGCCCTTCTTGACATCGTCTGCTGGTGGTGGCGGGACCGCCGCTGCTGCATCGCCCGCTGCTTGTGCCCGAACGAGGAAGCTCACAGGCCTTCGCGAAAGCGGTGCTGCTGAAATTGCACCTACACATGGACGTTGCGATGAGCCAGATCGCCTCTTTACCGCCGAAATCTCCAAAAACCACTCACTTTTCTTGAAGGATCTTGCAGGCTTGAAGCTGTGGAACCCGCGGAGCTGGCTGGTAGGGGCCATGCCATTGCATCCAGCCGAATGTGCAGTCTTCACAGCGGCAGGGAGGCGCATCATGGCGTGGAACACAGATAAACTAAATGTCGAAAAAAATCGTGTCGCACGAGTTTCGCGAAAAGGAATTCGATCGAGATAAATTATCGCTTCAAAATATCATTTTTGCAAATTTAATACGGAGCGCAAACTTGTGTGCAATCCGCCAAAGATTTTCGAAAAAATGATCAAATTTCTTTTTGGATATAAAGACCACAGCGCCCTTTGCGTCTTTTTTATTTAGTTATGATGAATTGTACATTCACAGGATGGCCCTGCGCCAGGAGAGCTGGCGTAGAGGTGCAGCAGTTGACGTGTTTGAAAAATTTGAAGCAGCCTGGCTGTTCGGCACGCTCTCTTCCAGGTCCAAAGTCTCTTCCACGACGAAGAAATGGGACGTCGACCAAATGCAGCGCTAATTTGGAAGTTTTAAGGACCGCCCAAGACCTGCAGCTTCCGCTACACACCGCTGCCGCCTTTCCGTCGGCCGCCGACTATGTTCCACCACCCTTTGACGAATGGGGCAGCCATCCAGAGCTTCTAGAAGGGTGAGTACTTAAAAAAATAAATAAGAAGGCCAGCACATTTTATAAATTGAACAAAACAATTGATAGTATTAGAATTTCCATTTCCGCGTCTACATACAGGTGCGAACCAGAGTCGGCACCGTTAAGGGTAGCCCTGCTGCTGAGCGGCGGCGTGGACAGCACGCTGGCGCTGCACCTGCTGCACGCCGCCGGTCACCAAGTCACAGCCTACTACCTGCAAATCTGGTTTCAAGAGGATTTTCGAAACTCGTGGGATGCCTGCCCCTGGGAGGAGGACCTGGCATTTTGCCGCGCGGCTTGCGACCGGCTGGGCGTGCCCTTGGAAGTCGTACCCCTCAGCCAGCAATACTGGGACCGCGTCGTGGCACATTGCCTCGACGAAGTCCGCGCCGGGCGCACCCCCAACCCCGACGTCCTGTGCAATTCACGCGTCAAATTTGGCGCGTTCCTGGAGCACCTAAACTCCCATGCAGCCGGGAGCTGGGACCGGGTGGCCTCTGGGCACTACGCTCGCATGGCACGGATCCCTCCAGCATGCAATGGTGGCAGCAGTGGGAAAGAGCCCCGTCTGGCGCTGACCCCTGACGCGGTGAAAGACCAGACCTATTTTTTGGCGCATCTGTCTCCCGAACAGCTGCGGCGCACGCTGTTCCCTCTCGGCGCGCTAACCAAGTCTCGCGTTCGCGCACTCGCTGTTGCCGCTGTGCTCCCCAACCAGGCCCGCAAGGACTCGCAGGGCATCTGCTTCCTGGGCAAGGTGCGGTTCAGCGAATTCATCAAGGAGCACCTGGGGGAGTGGCCAGGGCCCATTGTAGAGGAAGAAAGCGGGAATGTGATCGGGTACCATCAAGGCGTGTGGTTCCACACCGTGGGCCAGCGCAAGGGGATCCACCTGTCGGGAGGACCTTGGTACGTCACGCGGAAGTCCCCCTCGACCAACGCAGTGTACGTTTCTCGGCAGTATCATGCTGGAGGTGCCGCCCCAGGGCGACGATCTGACTTTGAATGCTCAGACTTCAGCTGGACGAGCTCCGCCAGGCCGGATCTGACCAGACAGTTGCAGTGCAAGGTGCGCCACGGGCCGCACCTGTACGAGTGCGCGCTGGAGGTGCGGGGAGGCGGCAGGGCCCACGTGGCGTTGAATGGTGTGGACCAGGGGCTGGCGGCAGGGCAGTATGCGGTGTTTTACCAAGATGGGTACTGTCTGGGGTGTGCTGTCATAGGGGAGAGCGCTGGCTGATTAATGGCGGAATTGCTTAGCAATTTTGTAATTTATGGGGGGAAAAACGATAGGCTTTGGAAGAGTGTTTCTTACCATCAAACACACCAAAGCCAAAAATTAATTAAGAGCAAATACTACCGTTTGTTTTTTCTATTCCTCAAATTATAATGTAACAAAAGCAGAAAAAGATTCATGCTGGTTTCAATTCTAACGCCTGCCACTCTGAAGCTTGGCCAGCGTCTGTTCGTTTACCTGCACAGTCCTCCCGCCGCCTGGGCTCCGAAAAATCCGAATGTCCTCATCCAAATAATCAATGTAGAAGAGCCCTTCCCCTCGAATGGGGACGTCCCAGGCACGGTTGAAGGCGCGAATGGTGCCCCCAGAAATTTTCACCCTCACTTCTTTCGGTACTGTTTTATCGCCGTTCGCTGGGAAGTACTTGCCCACTGCAGACACTTGCACAGACGCTCCCAATATGTCTCCACGGTTGACCACGCTTCGCGAGCTGACGTCAAACTCCTGGGAGGCCTTGTTGCCTGGCCAAGGAGCGGTGTATGCCTGCCACAAGAACACGCCTTGCGTGAACATCACACGCCACTCGCCATTTAGCAGACGCTCGTTAAAAGGCGGAGGGCCTTCCGCCAGTATCTGAGCCACCAATTCTGCTGCCGACGGGCTGTCTTTCCTTGCAGGAGCGCCCCCCCCAAGTTGCTTCAGCAATTCATCTCGTGCGCGCTGTCTGAACACGGGTATTCAAAATACAAAAGTGTGAAAATCGATTAAAAACAAAATACAACGAAAATTTGATCACTTTGCTGCCTAAAAGTTCCACCTCGGTCTTTGAAACAGCTGAAATGCTTGAGTTTTGACGCTCGGTCTCCTGCTCACATGGCCTTGTTGCCGCTGGGCGAAAAATGCATATGATTTGGGGAAGGCTGGTGCATGTCTGGTTGTTGGCGCTTGGCCGCCTATCATACTTTGAAAAATTGAATAAAATGATGTATTTGGAAATCACATAATAAAAGTAAAAGATATGTTAAAAAAATCCGGGCTTTTCACTCTCGGCCTGCAAAGTACACTCCCTCTCCAGCCTTCCAGTTGCACGCAGCGTTCTTTGCCTTTGCTCCAAACACCTCCGTGTGCCCTGGAATGGGCCGCTGGTACTTGACGTCGTGGTTGGCCAGGAACGCCCCAGTATCCTTGTGCAAAAGCCTGTCGGTGCAAACGGCGTCAATTTTGAATATATTTTTCACCCACCAAAATACAACATTTTGCAGATTTTAGGTTTTGCCTACCTGACGATCTGATCTCTCTGCCAGTTCTTCGCCTTGTCGTCCCACTGCACCTCCCACCAGTCCCCTGTGTCACTATCCTGGTCAGACCCAAAAGCGCTCACCTCCTGGCTGTTGGACAGAGGCGAGTAAAAGAGGTGGCTATGCAACCAGCGCTTGGTGGCAACGTGCTGCAGACGGATCGTGGCGCCGTTTTCAATGGGCGTGCCCTGCGCGCAGGGCTTCTACACAAACGCAGCAAATTATAAAATAAAAAAAAGTTGAGAAGGTGGTTTTAAAGCAAGCGAGCTCATTATAAACCATACAATAATAAATTAAAGTGCATGTTGATGCCCTCCCTGCACTTACGTCGGCTCCCTTCACTGTCCACAAGCTGCTGCCGCTATCCCGCTCTGGGTATCCGGTGACCGACTGCTGGCCGCTGCCACGCCCGGTGCCGTACGCCACCTCATGCGAGTGCAAGTAGTGCTTGGTTTTCCCGTGCTCCAGCTTGACCAAGCTCCCGCAAGTCACCTGGCAGGATGAGAGTTGGTTGGATGTGGAAATGGTTTGCCGGTGCAATTACGATGAACAGCAATAAGATGGATTTTCTATTAAAATGCCTTCACAGGCTTCTTGTACTCGCAGAAATCAAATAGGCTTCTTACCAGAACAGGTTCGCTCTTGGCCGAGCAGCCAACCGCCGCTAGGCAGGCCAGGGCCGCCAATGCTTGGATGTTCATATTTAATTTAAATACAATGCAAAATCTCTGCTTGCAAAGCGCAGGTTCTCGAAAAAATGCAAAAAGAAATTGGCGAGAGGTCGTTGAGAGCTGATTCTCGCTGTTTCGTATATTTTATTTACTTAAAACACAAAGCAAAAAATCATGCTTGCGTGCCCTAGCCGGAGATGACCATTAACAACAATTCAACAGAAGAAGGAGAAGAACAACAACAATCAATGGCAACTTCTCTATCAACTCGTGCGTCCGTGTACTGGGACTCGATCACGCTGATCACCAAGTCAATCCTGGCTGTGTGCGGGTCGATCTACCTCGCTGGCGCCCTCATCGGCTGGGACAACTTCAACCTGGTCTGCTTGAGCGCCGACGCCGTGGTTTCCCGCCTGCAGCTTTGGCGCGTGAGCACCTCGGCATTCTTCCATGCTGGGCTCCTTCACGTGGCCTTCAACATGCTGGCGTTCGTCCCCATGGGCTCCACCCTCGAGCGCTCCCTCGGCAGCGGCCAGTTTGCGTTCCTCGTTTTCCTGCTCCTCGTCCTCGGGGACGCCGTCTACATCGCCACATCCTACGCTGTCGCGGTCGCCGGATTCCCAGCGCTGCTGTCTCACTGCGCTGTCGGCTTTTCCGGCGTTATTTTCGGGCTAATTCCCTCCGACGTTCGAGCGTCTGGCGGAGCCCAGCGATCGGTGTTTGGCCTCTTTGCGGTCCCCTCCAACGCCTACCCCTGGGTGCTGCTGGTGCTGTGGCAGTTTCTGGTCCCCCAGAGCTCTTTTATGGGCCACTTGGCGGGGCTGGTCATCGGGCAACTCTACGCCGTTGGGCATCTGCGATGGCTGGTACCCTCCAGCGAGAGAATGCAGCAGTGGGAACGCAGCGCTGCACTCGTCCGGTGCGTGTCTTCGCCGTCCTACATCGCCAATACCGGCAGCAGCGGCATTTCTGAGGGCGGCGGCAGCAGCACAATGGAATCGCTGCTGCCCACCAATTTTGCCCCCCCGACCTGGCTGCGAGGGAACTGGAATATGCCGGCCATGCCTAGCTTTGGTGGCTTGGGAGCGGCAATGTCGCCGTCACCGTCCCCCAGCAGACCTCAGCAGCAGCAGCACTCATCGCCCTCAGCAGGAGCAGTTTTGGGCGGAGCGCCGCCGGCGATGGACCCCAAAATTGCTGCAGCCCTAGCAGCAGAGGCACGCATGGTGCGCAGCAGCGGTGGTGGAGGACAGCAGCCGCAAAAGAAAATGGGAGGCCCTCTTAGCGGTTCATAGTTGCATTTTTGTTGTATTATTTTGTATTTCCCTGGTTACCGAATTGACATCATTATAATAATATGTACAGATAAACAGCTTTTCCTTAAAAAAATGAATGTAAATGGTACTAATAAGCAAAGAATCAGCACGCCTTGCTGTTGCCAAAGCCCCACACTTTGCAAAAACTTGTCAACCACTTTTTCTTCGACGCCTCATCCTCTGCTGCTGCTGTGCTGCTGACGCCGCCGTCCCTGGTGGGGTTCGACATCGCGTGGGGTGCCGACACGGTGGGAGATGAAGCTGCAGGAGCGGCGTGCGCTTTGAGCGTTATCATCACTTTTGGAGTGGAGGGTGTGGGCTTGGCGGGCAAAGCGGCAGCAGCAGGAAAGGTGAAGCTGGCCTTCTGGTCCAGCTCAGACTCGGCAGCAGCGACGCTCCTCTTCGTGCCGCCCCCCCCGTTTGCATTTCC
The DNA here is from genome assembly GCA_963854735.1 of Marvania coccoides. Lineage (NCBI taxonomy): Eukaryota > Viridiplantae > Chlorophyta > Trebouxiophyceae > Chlorellales > Chlorellaceae > Marvania > Marvania coccoides. Next base: position 253,319 of record OY978106.1, read on the forward strand.
TCCTGCTGCGGCCTTTCTGAGCCAGGGGTGCTGGGCGATGGCCTGCAGGGTGATGCGTTGCGCAGGGTCTTTGGTGAGCATCGCGGTGACGAGGTCTGCGCACTCGGGAGACACTCGGCGGCTCATGGGCCGCATCTTCCCCTGCGATATGTTTTGCAGCGTGGCCACCACGTTTTGCGGCTGAAGCGGGTCCTCAAAGGGGTACTGCCCCGACACCAGCAGGTACAGCAGCACCCCCATGGCCCACACGTCGCATGCCTTGGCATCATACTTTCCCACCCGGCGCTCCTGCAGCGCCGAAAATCCGCCTGTGGCGCTGCCCAGCAGTTCTGGCGCCATGTAGTCGGGGGTGCCCACCCCCAGTGTGACCGCCGACTGCTGATGCTTGCTCAGCCCGAAGTCGATGATCTTCAGCCTGTTTGTGGCGCGCTCCACCATGCAGTTCTCAGGCTTGATGTCCCGGTGGCATAGCCCGTGCGCATGAATGAAGGTGAGTCCTTGCAGCAGTTGGGCAAAGTACCCCGCAGCGGAGACCTCGTCCATGCGTCCGCCTCGTTCGTTGAGGAGGTCCAGCAGGTCGCTGCCGCTGATGAGCTCCCACACGATGATGATTTGGCGCTCGTCCGCCACGTAGTCCACCAGCTTGACCACGTTTTCGTGCTGCACCGAGGCCGCGTACTCGATCTCCCGGATCACCGCCTTGATGGGCACGCTGGCCCGGCCGTCTTTGACGCTCATCACCTTGAGCGCCACAGTGGCACCAGAGGTGAGGTCGAGGCCTTGGTACACCACCGCCGTGCCGCCACCTGGGGTGTCCGAAAAAAATAGAAAAAATCAAAGATTGGTATATTATAAAAGGAGCACTTCTTTCCCTCTTACGATTGAGTTCTTTCACGATTTTGTAGCGGCCATTGCCAAGTACGGTTCCAGCCGCTATGCTCGCCATGGCTACGAGCCAGAGAACCCTTCCTCACGCTGTAAATTTCTGAATTAATGGGGCGCTGGGCCCTCGAGGCCCGCCGGAGTGTGAAAACCCGAGCCTTGGACAGTCGCCTAGATGTATTTGTGGGCTGCGAGGCATTGACCTTTGTTTTTGCTTTATGGAATGCTGGATTAAATATTATTTATGTACGTTCATGTTGTTTGGAATCAGGGAGAAGAGGCGCTAATAACAGCACTGCGAGTCTAAAAAATGTATTTATATTTATATAATTGCAAATATAATAATCAATCATCCTTCGCTGAGGAATGCAATCGTCAACAACTCGAAAAGGTTCCACTTAGTGGCGCAGGTGTACAGCTCAAGGACCCTTCTTTACGGATTGGAGGTGATGCAGGCAGTCGCCAGGCTTTTGGCGTGCCGGTCAAATTTATTAGCAGTTTCTATTAGAGTGGCATGAAGAAAAATATACACAATTCTACTTGGCTCATATGCCGAGTTTTCGACTTTTTTGAGATGGGTAAGGAAAACAAGAGAGCCGACGGTGGCGAGCCATCAGCTGGAGACCTCGGCTGGAACCTCAGCTGGAGACCTCTAGACTCTGTTATAATGAGTCAAAGAATCAAACGACTTGCTGATGGAAGAACCCACTATAAATAGCGACAACGGCCCATGGAGCCGCCTTGTTTCTGTGTCCGCTTCCATTACACATTTTTAGCCAAACATTGATTGACTGAAAATGTTCCATAAAGACCGTCTTCTTTGAAGACTACGTTGCCCGCCGCGAAGTGCATCAGCCGGCTTTTGAGTCGGAATCCGGTTGGGTTTGATTCCAAACATATTTTGTAAATCGAGGTCCAGTGGCATCAAACTTCATGAGATTTTTGCACACCGCCAAAGGCATTGCGTCCCCGCTTATGCCTGGCTGCTTTATCAAACTGTGGATGCTTTTTAGCCTCCAGTTCATCTGGAAACGGAATAAAACGGAATATTGACGAAGCTCCAGCTCCAGTCAAAATCGAACGCCTTGGAAGGAAAAAACACTGCCCTATCCCTCCCTTTATGGCTTATATATTTCAAAGCTAATAATGCAGTATGCAGTCAACTGGCGCTGCTAGGAGAAGAGCTGCCCAGAAAACACAATAAAGCTTTTCACCTCGAGATTGAAAATAAAATATGGAAACTTGGAAGCCCTTTGGGCAGTTTCCCGTGGGAGTTGTTGATCTGGAGTATCAAGAGAACTCGGTTAGTGTGGGTCCCTCGCCATCCGATGTCGATCCGAAGCAGGCAAGTTCCTTCCCTCAATGACTACACCCCCACTTTTTTTCTCCTGATCGCCATGATTATCATCCCTACCGACACGCACTACTAAGAGCTACAGCTCGACACATCCCTCCCGTCGTGCAGCACCTCACAGGGCGCATCTATTATCCGTGCACTCCCAAGCGGGAATGGTGGTGGTTTCGGCGGAAGAGTCCAAGCATCAGCTGGCTGCCCAGCGTTCACTACGCGTACGGTGCGATGAAAGAAAGAAAGAGATTAATAAACAAAAAAAAGGCCACCTCGTCGTCTTTCACCTCTCCATGCCAACCTCTCTTGCAGGCCTCTCCAATTTTCTCTTCTTTCGCCGCCCCAAAGGTTTTCTGTACTGGATCGCAAAGCAGGTCATTTTCTTCCTGGCGTACGTCTTCGGCAGCCTGCAGCGCCTCGAGTTTCACTCCAACGCCCCTCTTGCCCGCCTCCCTGCCCGCCTCCCCGTCGTTGTTTTCAGCCACGGCCTGGGCGGCCACAGATCCGTCTACTCCATCACCTGCTCTGAGCTCGCCAGCCAGGGGTACGTCGTTCTCGCGGTGGAGCATGCGGACGGCTCCTCCAGCTGCACCAAGCTGGCAGGCAGCCGGGGGTGGAAGTTTTACAAAGGTCTGGGCGGGGATGAGGGGCAGGTGGAGAAGACGCGTCACAGGGTGGAGGAAATGAAGACCGCTGCTGAAGTGTTGCGTGGGCTGCACGAGGGGGCCAGCTACCTCCCTGGGCTGGCGCTGGCTGGTGGTCGCCTGCCGACGTCGTTTTTTGAAGGTTGCCTGGATCTGAGATGCTTGGCATCGGTGGGGCACTCATACGGTGGTGCCACCACAGCGGCTCTGGTGGCGGAGGACCCTTCTTTCAAATGCGGAGTGTGTTTGGACCCTTGGTGAGTTAGTTTTCTTTAATTTGAAAAAAATGCAGTTCAAAATTTTTAAATGGTAATTCTCCGGTCCAGTTTTATAGTTTCATTTTGGTTTGTATTTTGCGTATTATGAAGGCTGTTATAAGTTTTCTTATTCTTTTTAAGAATATCCTTTCTTTTTATTCTGCAGGTGGGCAGCACTGCCGCCCGAGGCTGTGTGCATGCAGCGCTGGAAGACGCGGGCGCCGCTGCTGGTGATGGGTTCCCACGACTGGAACGTCCCCAACGTGCAGGGCGAGGTGCTGTGCGGACCTGATCGGCAGGCCAAAGTGCTGAACGCCGCCAAAAATGGGGGCACGGCAGGCGGCTCCATGCTGCTCATAATCACGGGGTCTTCACACAACACATTTGCCGACCCTCTGGCGCTGTTTTCTGAGCACGTGGGGTGGGCTCTACGCGCTCTGGGGCTGACCGCTCGGCTGGATCCTGTCCTAGGCAAGTTCTTTTTTATTAAGGAGGATATTCTTTTCGAGCTTTACTTAAGAAATGATGCCGTATTCATTTTTGCCGTTTATCAATCTCTTCTCAGCTTCCCTCCAGCCACCCCCCAAAGTAATATCGACTCACCAAATTTTCATCTTTCTTTATATCGCAGGCGTCCATCTCGTCAACGCAGCAGTGCTGAACTTTCTCTCCCTGCACCTCCCTCTCACAGGCGACCAGCGCCAGCTGCAAACCTGGTCCCCCAGCTCCGGGCACAATGCGCTGGACCGCATCGCCCAGCTGGACTCGTTCACAGCGCCGCAAAGCGGGCGAGGCCTGCTGGCGTGGCTGTTCCCGGGGAGAGGCCTGCTGAACGCCGTTTCAGACGCGCTGCTGAACAGGGTGCTGAAGACGGGCAAGCATGGCGGCGCCAAGGAGGCACCTGATGATGTCGTGACAGGTGACGAGGTGCTGGAATCGACGATGCCCAGCAGGGAGCCCGCTGGGGGGGCCCACCCACACGCCCCTGGCGCCCCCTTCAAGATTGGGGGCATTTCGGGAGCAACGGCAACTGGGGAGGTGCGGTTTGACGCGCGGCAGCGGCAGGCGCTGCGGTCTCAGGTGGGCGGGAGCTACGCTGACGGGGTGCGACAAGATCATGTGGACCAGTTTGTGGCGCTGCTGGGGGAGAAGCACGTGTGGAAGTGCGAGGTGCATGTTTGATTGTGTGTTGGTTACACACCATCATTCGTTCTCGTTCTCCGAAGCCCTTGAATTGCATGCTTTCGTATGTATCCCTGTGCGAAGAGAGAGAGACGAAAATGAATTTTGCTACAAGTCGCTGTCCTGTAAAATATGTGGAATTGGCATTTGACGAAGACGGGCTTGGCAGCGGGCGGGGGGGGGGGGGGGGGGGGTTCAGGAGGGGACGGCGAACGCCCACAGCTGTTGAGCAACAAAATCGATACCGTGCGTTGGTTGTTAATGTGTTGATGCAGACACATTCACTCTTTCTTTTCTAAATCATCAACTTTGACTATGAAGTGGGCGCCAAAAAACGCCTCGTCTGACCAACAAGTTTCTGGCACATTCGTGAATCATCAACTACCAATATAAAACTTAATACTTTCAGTGTGAACGTTATACCGCTCTTTTTGCTGTTCTCCGCGTGTTATTTTCGGCCTTCGCACAAAAAGGCATCACAACAACATAAAATGAAACGCGTAGGGAGCGGACAGTCTCTATCTGACATGCCCGGCATGTCAAAGGGTCCACTGCGCTCTGTGTTGGCTGCCCCACCCCCCAACCAGGTGCGCCGCACATTTTTTTATTATTCCAATCACCAAAAAAATCTCTTTGCAGGATCTTAAGATAGCTCCTTCCACAAACTAACCTCAGCACTCCACCTATTTCTTTGCAGGCCAAAAGGAGCGTTGCTGCGCTGGCTATGCCGATGGACGTGTCCCCCGCCGACGCCGCTTCTCTTGTGCCGCCCCCGCCAACCGAGACCGAGGTCGTCTACGCCATTGCCAGGGAGGGCGTGCTGTCGGCCGCCTGCATGGCGGACATGATGGATGCCCCTTCCCTGGATCTGGAGGAAGATATCGCAGCGTGCATGGCCACCCCCACCATCCCAGATGCTGGCAGTGGCGTTGAAGTTCGCCGCCAGGCCGCCGCACAGGCGCAGCGCATCGAGGCCCAGCTGCGCTACCGATATATGGAGGAGGTGACCTCCCGCGTCGCTGCCCGGCTGCGCCGCGCCACCAGCCGCAAGCGCAGCCTGCAGGATGCGGGCAACAGCACCCAAGCAGGCGAAGAGGAGCAAGACGATGAAGAGACGCAAAGTGACGGGGAGGGACGCCAGGGGCAGCAGATGCCGTCGCCCCAGCGGCAGAAGGGCAAGAGCAACGTGATGCCCTTCCGCCGTCGCCGCAGCCTGCCCCAAGCCGCCGAAGAGGCGGTGCGCCCCATGTGAATGAAAGAAAAATAATTAATGCATCATGGTATCACAGTAGCATTCTACGTATATATTTCGTGTTTTGTGAATAGCTATTCTCCTCTGAGAAATCTTTCTCCCCCTCCCCCAAAAACGAATCCTTTTATTCTTTTATTTTGCTGCTCGTTTCTCTTGCATGGAGGTTGCCTGTCTGCCCTCCCTCTCAACATATGTGTGTCTTATATAAATTTACACAGAATAGTGGGGATAGGTTATTATGCCTTCTCCTCCCTGTGCCAAAAACAACACGATCGTCAAAAATGAACCCTCTTTGTCTTATTCTCTCTCTCTCTCTCTCTCTCTCTCTCTCTCTCTCGATTGTTTGCATTCTTTCTGGTGCCCGTGTTTCTTTCTCAATTTCTTTTTGCTCATTCATTTCACTTGCACTCAATCCGCTCGTCGTAGTCATAGAAAACAACAGGCAGGGACAAGCGTCTTATTTTCTTTTTACCCCAAGAAGTAAGCATCAGTGGTTCATATTTATAAAAAAATGTAACAAAATAGAATGTAATACTCAACTAGAAAGCAACAGGCTGCTGAGCAACGCCGCATTGTAAAGTGCATGCCCCACAAAAGGCGCTACCAGGTTGCCCTCTGCCGCAACGAACGCCGAGCCCATCGCTGCTCCGACGATAGTAAGCTGCGGCACGGCAGCAGGGTCTAGGTGCGCTGCTGCAAACGCCAGGGCGCTAATCGCCACCGCCGCCAGAGCTGGGGCGCCCAGCCGCAGCACCGCAGCCAACAAAAATCCACGGTACACGAGCTCCTCCGTGGCTGGAGCCAAGACAACGGACGCTGCTGCCTGTGCAAAGGCCGCCATAGTTGAACCGCCAGCTGCTGCTGCCACAGCTTCTGCGCTGCTGGAAGGCTCGCCGGACGCCCCAAACAGCAGCTGGTTGACTGTCAAGGCTGCAGCGGCTGCGGCCACTCCAGCACCCAGAGCTTTGCCGTCCAAGAAGTCAATTTTAAAGGCGAGGCCTTTGTCGCGAGTCAAAATTGTCCACGCTGCGGCCAGCACTGCTGTTTCTACGGCCGCTGCAGCCAGGGAGGGCTGGCCAGTCGCTTGCGCTACAAGTGGGACGCCTGCGTACCCCAACGGTAGAATGACAGCCCATAGCTGCGTCAGCGTTCGCCAGGTGCTCCATCCAGAGGAGGAGGAGGAGGAGGAGGAGGAGGAGGCGCTGTCTTGTTGAGTAGAAGCTGTGTTTTCTTGTTCTGGGGTGCTTCTTCTTCTGCTTTTGCCTAAAACGGGGGGAGCACGAAGAAGAGCGGTGAAGGACGGCGGCATCTCCCAGAATGCCCCATGATGGAGGGGGGGCTGGCTCATTCGGGGAACACGCGCGTTCATCTCGTTAATGAATGGCTGGGTTTGCTGTGCTCAGCGTGATTGATGATCGAAAAATCAAATAAAAATGTTTGAATTTTGTGTTCTTTTTTTTTAGGGCGGCAGGCCCTTCCTGGGGTAAGCTGGCTGTACAGTTATTAACAAAAAATTCTTGATATCACGAAATTCTTGATATCCTCCGGATTGCTCTTTCTTTTTTTGAGAAAATAAAAATAAAATTGGATATATATACTTTAAAGTGTATGCAAATTTGGACTTTCGGAGAGCGCTCATAAAGCGTTAATATATTCCAAAGAAGGGTGGCTCCTTTTTTTTTCGCCCAGCAATTTTCAATCCATGGTAACGATAATCAACACAGGATGCCATCAGCATTGCCCATCAGCATTGCCATCAGGTCATTTTTTTTCTTGAAATACGTTGGGGCGCAGTCATGTCATAATAGACACGGAGGCTGATGTCGGGGCGTGAGTTCACAATTTCGGCCTGGCGCCAACCGTTCCAATTTCCTCCACCGCTCTTTTTCAATTTTTCTCTCTCCCTGGTTTGCTCTTGCAGGCTGCTGCTGGCAATTTCTGGCCTGGAACCCACAGCGCCGGCGAGCGGAGGGAGCTTCGACGTCTCAAACCCAGTCACTTTGCAGACACCTACGCAGCAGCGTTGGCGGAGGGAGCTTGCGACCTGCTGGCGGATTGGGACAGCGCACGACAGGGTTCCTCGTCTCGTGTACGGGCGCAGTCGGAAAGAAGGCAGGGTAAATGGGTGGCATAGTCCCTCGTGCGGCACACCGACAACCTGGGGGATGCTGTCCTCGCAACCGTACCCAAACCTGCCGACTCGGGCAGCGCTTTCTTCCACGCTTGGTCCACTGCAAGAGCAGCGTGCAGCTGGGCACCCCTACTTTGCCATGTTGAAAGAGCTAGAGGAGGTGGCGGCAGCGGATGGCAAGAAAGAAGGGCGGAGGATGGCGTGTAAAGAGGCAGCCGTGTGTGCGTGTGTAGGGGGAGTGTGTATAGAGGTTCTTTCTGAGAAGGGCGGAGTGCAGCGGAGTTCGTGTGAGGGGCGAGCTTGAGAATGATCTGCAGAGGAGATAATGTGGAGGTGGTTTGAAGAACGCTGGGGGTAACCTGGTCCAGGATTTGGTGTGTAATTTTTGCCATTATGTAAAGCTCCCAGCAAATCAAAGTTACAAAATTCTCTTTCTTTCATAGAGGTGGGAAATGGAAAGCCACGGCAGCAGCCCTTTTCATTTTAAGTTTATTGCAGAATCAGCTGATCCGCCTCGGAGGTGTTGCTGACGGCGCTCGTGTGGTGGTAGTTGCGCACTGCCGCAACATTATTTAAACGCTGTGCTGGGATTTTGGTGCACAGCTGCCAGCTGAGCTGGTTTCAGGTTTTACATATGGTTTGACGTCTACTACCGAGGTTACCCCTATAGAGAACCGCAAGTCGACGTGCCACAAACCCCGCCACAGTAAGGCAGAGCCCCCCTTCCATCCGTCGGATCAACCTCAGTTCTGGGCTCTGGCCCCTGCCCCCGAGTCCCCGACGGCGCGACCGACACAAGAAAACAGGTGCAGAGCAGCAAAATACATGTGCAAAAAAAGACAGGCACGGGTGCATGCAGGAATGCAAGGCATGCAGGACGCCCCGGACGGCGAGAACGCGAACCGTTCGGTCAAGGTACACGCTTGGGCAATGCCGGGACGCCCCAGCACCCCTCTCTTCTACAGTGGTCACTCAACCCTGGCTGTGTGGGAAGTGATGCATCCAAAGTCGTAGTCAAGAGCGTGTACCAAGGCAAGCAGGTGCAGCAAGATAGACAAGCGACAGGGAAATGAACAAGTTAAATAGAGACATAACCAAATACAGTACAGACAATAAAAACCAGAACAAATTTCAAGGTTTCAAGGTTTCAAAGGATCGGAAAAATGTAGCCCGGCGCCGCCTCCACCATCATCAAAGGCTTGGGCGTCCTCGTACCATCTCGGGCTCCTCTCATACCTCCCCCATCACGCCGCTGCCACGCGGTCTGAGTGTGCCCTCACCAGGGCCGCCACAAGGGAAAGGTCTGCCGCCTCCAGCTGGAGCAGGTCCCTCGCCGTGGGCGCCGCGGTCACCACCGCTAGCGCTGGCGCACGTTCTCGGTGGAGGGCAGTACAAGTGCGGAGGATGTGTAACTCGAGGAGTGGGCACGGTGCTGCACATAGGGGGCATGTGCTGGGTGGGTGCCACACTCCGCTCTCGCCAGCTGCTGGCACGCGAATCCTCTGCACTCCCAGCCGGAGGCGCGTCAGCGCCGCTCTGTCCGCCCTCTGTGGCAGGCGAAGGTGGGGGTGGAGCTTGTAGGTCTCCACAGAGAGCGTCCACCAGGTGCTGAGGTAGTGGCGCAGCCGCGGGCTCGGCGACGCTGCCAGCGTTGCCAGCCACTTCTCCTGAGCGTTGGTGCGCAGCAGCTTGGAGGCCCCATCCCGCAGCGTCCCGTTTGCGTGCACGACACCCATCTCGCTGAACAATGCGCGCGCTTCTGTCGCCCAGCACGGCGGCACCGTCGCTAGCGCCACCACCGGCAGCCCCGCTGCTGCTGCCGCCTCTGTCGCGGCCGCCCGCGTCGCCGCCTCCCCCGCCGCCATCTCCTTGCTAGCCAGGAAAGCTTGGTGGGCCAGGTTGTCCTCTGGAAGGTCCTGGAGCCGAGTCCAGAAACGCAGGACCGCCGCAGCGAAACGAATTTCCACCGGCCACATCGCCGCCTCCACCAGCAGCGCAGCCGTCTTAATCCCCATCGTCGGGACCCCCAGCAGCGGGCGCAGGAAGCGCATGTAGAGGCGGTGGCTGCTGCCGTGGCGGCCCCCTAGCGGGTCTGCCGCCCCTGAGATTTTATGGTTTAATTGAAGCTAAAGCTTTTTTGGGATGTTCAAGCGGGGTGGGGGGTGGGGGATGGAAAGGGGCTGGGACAGCGCGCATCCGTCTCTGCGGCGCTGCACCGCTTGTTTTTGGACGATCGCGGCGGGGCGGTGACAGAGGAAAGCTCTGATGCCGGGAAGGCGATGCCGATATTGATGGATGGTGGGGGCGGTTGCCATACGCAGGATCAACGCTTTGGTGCGAATTTGGTACCAGCTCGCTTGTTATTTTCCCAATGGCATCCACTTTAGTCCACATCTTTCCGGAATTTTGTATTTGAATAAAAGCTAAAGCTTTTGTCTTTAGGGATACCTGTAAACCTGTGGGCTGTTGAGAGGCTGTAAAAGGGCTGGGACAGCGCGCATCCGTCGCTGCTGCGCTGCATGCACTGGAATTATGACAGTTAAGCGGTGGCGGTGAAAGTTTGTAATGTCGGGAAGGCGATGCCAATGTCGATCGCTGGTACTGGGGTGATTGCCACGCGCAGGATGAGCGCATTGGTGTGCTTGTGGCACCAGCTCGATTGTTATTTTCCCAATGGCATCTTTTGGCACAGCTTGTTTTCTTTCTATCTTTACGGAATTTTATAAATCTGTCGAAGCTAAACAATTTGTTAGGCTGCTGGAAGGCTGGGAAAGGGCTGGGGCAGCGAAAGCCGTCCCTGCTGCGCTGCAGCGCTTGTTTTCAGTAAGTGCAGCGGGGGAGGCAGCTGTGGAAATTTGCAATGTCGGGAGGCGATGCCTGACGTGAAAATTACACTTTGGTAGGCCCAGTTGCCTTTGACACAGAACCTTGACACCTTGAAAACCTTGAAGAGAAAACCCCCCAAAATATTAAATAAGCGCGCAGCGTCTTTTAAAGCCGGTATTTTATAACTTGAACAATACAGCTACTCGAAACAAACAGCAGCGACTCACTACCCACGAAGGCCCCGTGGGAGAATGGCGACAGCTGCTGCTGCTGCTGCTGTCGCTGCGGTGGGCGCGCCGCTGTCCTTCACTTCGCCCCCCCCTTCACTCCGTCTGAGACCCCGGATCTTTCAAGAGAGCTTTCAATACATGCGATAGGACGCGAACAGTGAACGAATTGCAGCTTGTCCTGGTACACGTATTACTCTCGGAACTGTAGCTTTATCGCGCGATTATTCATGTTAATATAATAGGCACAAGTTCAATGCACGTATTTTAATATTTAATCAAACTCGGGGCGATGGCAGTTCTGTTTCCCACTGATCATCATTCGCGGGGAACAACACGATGAAATGAGAGGGGGAGGGGGGTCTTCACTCGGAAGAAATGAAATAATAACTAATGAGCAAACAATTCTTCGCAAACACAAGAACAGGAGGACAAGATTTGCAAATCAACTAATATTTTGCTACAGAAGGCGGAAAATGATGCAAAGGCACAAGAAATATAAGGCCGTTCTAAAAACACACTTGACTAATTCGACGAGCTAAACAGTGCAATGCGCGCAAGATGGGATCATTTTGTGGGGCCATTTTTTTCCTCCGCATACCCAGTGTACGTATACCTCGACAATTATCAAGCTCCAAAGTGTTCCCTATGTGTGAAAAAGTAAACAGATTGATTCTTGCTCAGAATGGTTGGCGCAAGGGAATAAAACAAACGCATGGCTGCGTTTACTTAATGGTGGTGGTGGTATCCACTGGGAACAATGGGTTTCTTCCAGATGACGAGCTGCAGAACACACGGACGAAAAGGGGTTTAGGGCGCGAGACGGCGGTTAACTTTGAAGGGGGGGGCGGGGGGGGGGGGTAATTGCTTACATCTGTAATGCGTTTGTACGCATATTTGCCAACAATGCTGTATGATTTGCACACCGCCGTCTTCTTGAAGAATGGTACATTTTTCTTGAGAGTAATGATCTGCTTGAACTTGACGGTCGTGTATTCTCCTGCACGCATTTAATTGAATTGAGGACTGGATGGGTGCGTGCCGCATACTCTATTATTTTCCGAATTTGTCCGACATACCTTTGAACCTGACCATTTTAGAACTGGGATAGTAGGTGATGTACAGAGGGTTCTTCTTGTCGTAGGTGCAAGGGGACACCATTTTGACCAAGCTCACCTTGCGGGAGCGGCCCTTGATGATAACGCTCTTGGTGAGAGCGTATTTGTTGTAGCCAACCTTCTTTATGTCGCTGCCCTTGGGGCCGTATCTGCCATAGAGGGGGAGGACAGTGAGCTTTGGGAGGATTTCGACGGTCTTGGGTGTCGAATGAAACCAGCCAGGGCTGTGGTGGTGATAGTCACCCCCAGCTGCTGCCACAGCGGCAAGGGCAAGCAGCAAAATGAAAATGTAGTTCTTCGAGTTCATTATTGCGCCTGTATAAAGAGGAGGCAGTTCATCTGTTAGAGGCACTGGCGGGGCATGGGGATTGTGACTTGCGAACGGAAATGGTTGAACAGTGTGTAAAAAAAAAGCAGATATAATTCAATGGTGGAAGGGCTGCACTCACCGAGCTGCTGCACAACAAACAATTTATGGTAATATAAAATGTACAGAGGAGAGAAGCAGCGAAACGCCATGGTGGTCCTGTTGGCGACGTGCACAGCTGCAATACAAATTTGGACGCGGTCAGGCACGCTTTCCAATGGGCGACCCCGCCCCGGAACTTTTTTTTTTGGATCGGTTTAGGGGAAATTCACGAAACCCTTTCCAGGCCCTGATTTCTTGATTCTAAGGGGATACCACAAATTGAATTCGGTGTTCAGGTGAAATTTGGCGCGAAGCCTTAAATCGCTACCACTAATAAGCCCAGCACTCTAATTCGCCTGTTTCTCTCCTTCGGTGCCCATAATAATAAAAAAAACACCTATATGGCCGCGCGTGCGGGCAAGCAAAGGCGCCGGGGGGGGGTGAGGGGGCCTGTTAAGAACGATGACGTGAACTCCTGAGAGCTCTTAATCCCTTCCCTGTCAGGCATTATCAACATTCCAAATACCAGGGTGGTTTTAGACAAATCAAGGCGCGTTAAGAAACGCATTTACATTTGGCCTCAGGAAATAAAGATCTTCGGCGGGACATAAACATTGTTTGGCCGCTCTTGCAAGGCATAATATGCGAGGAAAAGTATTATGTGCTCTTCAGGATTACAAAAGACCGACTTTGACTACGTGTTTTCCTTTTTCTTGAAGGTGTTTTATTGCAAAGATGGCTGCCACGAAAAATGAGCACCTTGTTCGGATCGCCCTTTCTCTCCCTCTCTCGGACGTCTTCTCATTTTTCTTGTTGATCTTTGGCGAGCGGTCCATGGGTCTGGAACGTGTGGACGGCGGGAACAGTGGGTTAAGATGCCAAAACCTCCACACGCTAAATTCAAAATTCCATGGAGGAGCGTGAGTTTGGAGACCCCTATATTAAAAGCAGAGCCACAGCTTTTAATATCATGCTAAAATTGGAGTGAAAAACAACGCCGATTCTAACTCGTGACCGAATTAAAATCCCCTTTGCGATTTTTCCCCTGAAGAAGAAAGCAGGTGTGTGTGGTCGTTTTTTTCGGTGAGACCACCAGAAGCCTTCTGAGAAGGGATACATTTTTTTTATTACTGCTTGCAACTCTATGAGAACACGCTAAGCTTATTTTTATATAATTTGCTGCGCTGCGACCCCCCCTGTGACATTTTATTTTATGATCATTTGCCCCGCGTACCTCCTGCCCCTCGCACGCAGGCCCAGGCCGGCCACATCTCATGACTCGAGCCCCGCCGAGGCACCTCATGGCCGCTATTATCGCAGAAATCATCGCTGTCTATTTGCAAAGCGTGAAGAGGTCACATACAATAAGCTGGCATTGCTGAAACAAGAAGTATTATCCGGTGAACTTGTGATGGAGTTTGCCGCAGTTAGTACAGAATTTCTCGTTCTGGGGATTATCAGCTTGATAAAGATGAATAGGAAGATGCTTTTTGTAGGTAATGGGATACCGGAGGAATGTCGAAACCGACAGAAGGGAATGTTTTCATGTAGTCAAAGATCAATTATTTTGGAAGGATGCCCCATAGCTCAGTTTCCGGCTCCCGATGACATTGCATTGTAGCGATTGGCTTATTTTTTATAGCAAAAGCGAGCTATACAGGCTTCCCGAGCCTAAAAGCGAGCGTCCGAAGCTTTCTAACCCAAAAAGTAAGCTAAGCGAGTTCTCATAGATGGGTTTAATGGGTTTAATGGGTTTACATCTGGTTGTTACGTCTCCTACAGAAGGTGCTCTTATAGAGACCTGCAAGGCGACGTGCCACTTCCCGCCACAGTAAGGCGGGTACCCCCTTCCATCCGCTGGGATCGACCCCCGGTACGGTGGACGTACGGATACTGCCACTACGCCGGTGACCGCTCCGCCGCCCACAGTTAAGGCTCTGGCCCCCGCCTTCCGGAGTCCCCCAGCGGCGCGACCGACTAAAATTAAGGGAAAAGCAGGGTTCTCCTGACGGCAACGGCCCGTCAGGTTTGGGGTTCGCGCTTGGGCAATGCTGGCCCGCCCAGCACCCCTCCCATCTACAGCGGTCACTCAACCCCTGGCTAAAGGGTTTTTGATGTAGTACCCGGTGTGCTCACTGAAATAAGTGGCACCCGCCTTTTGTACCCGTCCATTAGAGACTGCGATACCACGGGGAAGTGATGCATCCGAGAGCTGCAAGCAGTAATAATTTTCTGAGCTATTTTTTTGAAGGCCATTTTTTTGGAGAAATTTGGAGGCTTTCTTGCGAGAGAGACAGGGGCCAGAGTCTTACATTGTGGGCGACGGTGCGGTATCGGCGTAATGCTGTATCCGTACGCCCCCAGTACCTGAGGTTGATCCCACGGATGGAAGGGGGTACTCCGCCTTACTGTGGCGGGGTGAGTGGCACGTCGGCTTGCACCAAACTTGGTAGTAGACGTTACAACCATATGTAAAACCTCCAAACCTCCAAACCTGCAGAGAAAGCCGAGGCTTTCTGAGCGGCAGTCTTCTAGCGAAGCCCGCCGCTCTAGCGGCTAATTTGTGCGTTCACAGTGAATAAGTACCTCAACTTTGCAGTTTCGGTAGTGTGATTATAGTAGAGTGTGTAGTGTGTAACGCATTAGGGAGGGGGTGGTGAATTTGTGCCACCCCGAACGCCCTTCCTCCAACTAAGTGAAGAAAGTTCTTTTTATTTCGTACTTTTGTAATCAGAAATCAGTCTGTCCAAGGCTCTTAAACCAACTTTCAGGCAAAATAGCAATAACTCCCGCTCTTCTACTTTTCAGGTGAGTCGCTTTCTGGTTGACCGAGAGGGTCGGAGGTGGGGACTTGCTCAAAGTCGAGAGCAAAGTCGAGAGCAAAGTTTTGTGCTGTAAAGGCGTCAAATGCCCCCCGCGTTCTCAAGAATCAATCTTTATACTATCAAGAGTGCTCGTGCGCGATTTGGGCCCAAAGGGGGCTTGTTCAAGCCTCCTCCCCTTGTGCGAAAAATGTTGATGCTTGCTTTGAAGCCGGTGCAGGCTTTTTTCAACTAATTTCGATTTGGATGCAATTGACAGACATGTTTCAACTAGGTTTGCGGCGCCGCAGGCCGCCCAGACCGCGAATTTTTAAATAAAGCAAGATGTGGGCGAAATCCCTTTGCCCTGTGAGACCTCAAACCCCTTTTGGGGCGGAAAAGCTGGGTTCAGAGAGGTGGGAAATCATATTTGCGTGGCTATTATGGGATTTAATGCCTGGATTTGACCGTCTATTTCAATCAATTAATTTGCAAAGAATGGTCGAGGCCTCGTTCCTTCAGACCGCTGAGGCGGTTGTTGAATTGGCAATGTCTATTTTGACCGAGTGTGGTGGCGGCACGTACCTCTTCATCTTCCCTGTGAGCGCATCCAAAATCAAAGCCTGCGGGGATGCTTCTTTAGAGCCGATATTTACGGAGGAGTCTCTCTTGCCTGACCTGGCCAGACGATACTTTGCGCCTCGCATGCGGCATTTGGCGGATCCTATGCCGCCTGCGGGATGCTCTGTGGCCCTCGAGCTCGCCGCCAGTTCTTCAGTTCCGACGTGTTTGCCACCCCCCAAGGCCGCGAGCGCGCCATGAAGATGGCTGCGCAGTTGGGCGCCACGCTGTAGGACCTAGCGGCCCAGCCCTCCCCCGACTTGCTGCCCAGCACCATCGCCGGCCTTTGGGGCACGGGCTGTCCCCATTTAACTCGCACTGCTTCTTGGAGCTGGTGCAGGAGGCAGTCCCGCGGTTAGACGGCGTGCAGCGCAAGGCTGTGGCAGTTTTTTCTTTAACTGCATTGCCAGCGACTCCCCGGTCATCAGCTATGTGCCGCACCGCACTGCTGGCGAGCTGCATGCGATGCTGCGGTCTGGGCAGCCTGGGCAGCCCCGCAGACTGGATGCCGACGCGATGGAGGTGCTGGTGGAGGAGGCCCCGGTATTGGCTGGGTTTTTGGATGCGCTGCGGCCTGCTGGGACTGAAGCTGCTATTGGTTGCGAAATCCCTCGTCGGCTGGTACCTCTGCTAGACCCTCTCCCCTCCCCAGCAGATAAATTTTGCAACGGTGGTGTTAAAAAAGTGGTGACTCCAAAGCGCAGGCCCTTAGGCTGCGAGCGCTGACCGACGAACGAGACCGGGCAGACCAGCTCTCCTACAGAGCGAATCACCCACCCACCGATCCTCTCTCAACAACACCCGAACGTACCTGCTACCGATTTCCACCGCCCGCCAAATTGCCTGGGGCCAGCAGTGTATGCCAGGTGTTTTTGCACAGGCTGTCAGCCCCAGACTAAATAATTCCCTCCTGCCCAAACCTCTGCGTTGGCTCGCCAACACCTCTTTTACTCATCCAATCTTTTGCGCAGGTGGCCGAACTGCGTAAGCATGGTGGTTCAGGTGCTGCAGAACCAAACTCCAAAAAGATTAGGGCTCTTGGGCGAATCGAACGCCCGGCCACTCCCATCTTCAGGGCTATCAACATGAATCGAAGACGTCCACCCTAAGGGAGTATCATACCACTAGACCAAAGAGCCAGTTTTCTCTAAAGTTTCGGATTGACTCGGAGACTTCTCCGGAATTAAGTCAATTTTGCAACCACATCTGATTATTGGGTCATAATGTAAGGAGTCAAGACTAGCTTGTTACGCCTCACAGCTGAAGCTTTTCCTTCGATATTTATTTTACATGAAACCAGACAGCCATTCTATCTGGTTTCATATCTCCAGCCCACAGACTGCTTTTACCTCAAAAACGCAGGGTAGTGTCTTTGCAGGGAAGCCTTTATTTAATGTGTTGTCAAAATTATAAAAAGGGGCAAAATTACAAACCTCCAAACCTCCAAACACACCAAAATCCTGGGCGTTTCACCACCTCCACATAATCGCCTCTGCCAAATCATTCTTCAAGCTCGCCCCGCAAACAAACTCCGCTGCCCTCCGCCCTTCTCACAGGGCGCCCCTCCTCCTCGCAGGGCCTCAACGGCCTCAAACGAGTCTTTCAGAGACTTCTTCAGCACGTGGAGGGCCAGCTGCCGCAAGGTCACTCCCACAGGCAGCTGCTCAAGGAACTCCACCTTGGTCATGCCCTTCACGGTGCTCTCCAGCGCAAACTCCTCGCCCGTCTTGGTGAACCGCATCTAGAGGATTTATACGAAAACAGGAGGCGGAAATAAAAAAATGTCAGTCTGCCATCAATTTAATGAGAAATTTCAAATTTAACTAAAACCCCAAATTTTCAATTTACCGTGACATGTTCGCCGCAGAAGATGTTTTTGGGAGCCTTGCCCAGAGGGGTGACCGCTGTAGATGGGAGGGGTGCTGGGCGGGCCAGCATTGCCCAAGCGCGAACCCCAAACCGGACGGGCCGTTTGCCGTCCGGAGAGTCCTACTTTCCCCCATTTTTTTTTTTAATTCATGTCGGTCGCGCAGTTGGGGGACTCAGGAAGGCAGGGGCCAGAGCCTTACATTGTGGGCGACGGTGCGGTATCGGCGTAATGCTGTATCCGTACGCCCCCAGTACCTGAGGTTGATCCCACGGATGGAAGGGAGTACCCCGCCTTACTGTGGCAGGGTGAGTGGCACGCACGTCGACTTGCGGATCTCTTAAAGGGCGCCCTCGGTAGTAGACGTTACAACCATATGTAAAACCTTGAAACCTTGGAACCTTGCCTCGTCCACAGCACTTGAAAAAACATCTCTTCCAGCCACCAGCGCTTCATGAGCGCCCGGACAATCCACGCCGCGAGGCTGTTGCGCCTCAGCCAAATCGGGAGGAAACTCTGCCAGGCCGCAAACTCCGCGGGTGTTAGCTGCCCCTGCCTCCTCGCCTCCTTCAGAGGGTCCACGTCGACGTGAGATAAAAAAGGATACTGATTTAATTCACTGCATTTTTTATTCATGCAGCATTCATGTACTATTTATTTTGTAAAGAGCAGAGAAGAAGTTTCCTATAAAATATCAGAGCAGGAAACGAAAAAACAAATTAAAAAACTCTTACCCAGTCCGGGGGTCTGCCTGCGTCGGCGCCCACATCACTTGGACCAGCTCTTCCAACCCCCAGAGCTGCATGAGCTCGCGGGCGATCTGGGCCCCGAGGCTGTTGCCATTCAGCCACTGGGGGAGGTATTCCTTCAGGCCTCGAACTCCGCGGGATTTTAAGTGGAATGGTGTGTGTGTAACAGGCAATAAACTGCACAAGATGGACATGTGCAAAATTTTACAATATTAATTTAGCCACCTAGCCTACACGCATATGGCAAGTTACTTGGATGTGTCGACTCAGTTTTTTTCTTTTATTGTTTTTCAAACTGTTTATCGACATGCCAAAAAATTTACCCTTAAAATAAGAGTATTACGAAAGGGCCCCACAAGAAGAAAAAAAATCTCAATGCCGAAACTCAGTAGGCAAATCAAAATATAACGCTGCGCCGGGCGTGCGCCTTGATCTTCATTCAGGAGGATTATCTCACCAGCCCTCCTGTCTCTCTCTCTCCCTCTCACACAAACGCATGCCGACACACCACCCTACTGCTTCTTGTCGTTCAGCGCCGTAATCGAGTCTCCCCATGCATCGTAATGCGCGTCAATCGCCGATTTCCGCATGGGCTCGTCAACAGCCGGTGAGCTCTCCATCCTGATTTTTGAGCCGCCGCCAAACGCCAGCTCCGGGTGTTCCTCCAGCCACCGCAGGTGTGCGGAGCGAGGGGTGACGTCTGCTGCTGCTGCTGCTGGAGCGCCCTGGGGGGGCAAAGGGCTGGGAGCCTTGGGCGCAGGAAGCCGTGACCTTGGCAGTCGCGAGGGCGGAAGCAGCCGGGAGGCAGCAGGCAGCGTTTTATCAACTGCAGGTGCTGCGGGTTGAGGTTGGGGCGGAGGCACACCTGGCCTGGGCGCCTCCTTGCGCACAGGCGCAGCAACGACAGCAGCTGGACCCCGAGGGATTGGGGCCCTGTCTGCCGCTTGTCTGGTCTGTTTGAAGCTGCGACGAGAGAAAACCACGAGGCGGTGGTTAAAAAAAAATTATATATATATACATATTAAAAAATTACGACACAGAAGAAAAAAATGCTCTTTACCTGGCGGTTTCAGTCGTGGCAGTGACCCTACCCGTTGCCATAGCCCTACCCGTTGCCATAGGCTTGCTTCCTGCAGCAGCTGGACCCCGAGGGATTAGGGCCCTATTCGTCGCTGATCTGGTCTGTTTGAAGCTGCGAAGAAAGAAAAACACGAGGTGGTGGTTAAAATATATAAATTTTCACAATGAAAAAAAGTTACAGCAAAGAAAAAAGAATGTTCGTTACCTAGCGGTTTCAGCCCTGGCAGTGGTCTTTCCCGTTGCCAGAGGCTTGCTTCCTGCAGCAGCCCTCCCTCCCGCCCCAGCAGTGCCGATGGTCTGCGTCATTTTGAAAAATGAAGAAGAGCTGGAAGGCGGCCGTAGCCTCGAGGGCTTCACGCTTGCTGCTGCAGAGGGCAAGGGAAAGGAAGCAGGCAAGCCATCTTCATCTTCTCGCACCGCATCCAGCCCCGGGGAGCTAAAGCAAGCGCGAGAGAAGCCAGCCAACAGCGCCGCACTGTCACGAACGTCCACACTGCTCGACCGCTGCTGTTCTGCTCGAGCAAACCCAGGGAAAGTTGCCTCGCCGCCGTCGCACAAAATTGCGTTTTCCACGCTCTCCATGGAAGAATCCAACGATGCCAGCCCACCGCTCTTTTCACAGACGCGTGAAAACCCAGCGAACAGCGCGGCGCTGTCCCTCACGCCCCCTCCTCTTTCGCATGCTCCTCGTCCGTTGCTGCCCCCCATGCCCCCCCCTCCCGCATTGCCATCGTCCGTGCTGCTCTCAACCGTAGTAAGCTCCGGCAGCTCCTCATCCATCAGCTCATCGGTGTCGGGGTCCACCCACAGGCTGCTGGTGCCCTTTGCTGCGAGGGCGGAGCTGCTTTTCGCCAACGGTATGAGAATGTCCTCGTCAACTCCCACAGCCTGCATGCACGAAACACACACACACACACACAGATGAGCGCGGCTAATTCCAAGTTTAAAGGTGAAACAGCAACCAAAATAACTCACCAACTCAGAGTCGCCCAGCAGGCCGGTGTCGCAAGTTGTCAACTCGAACGCAGAGAAAATAGCGGTGCTCTGCCGCCTTGAGTCTGTCTTGCGCTTGGAATTGAAGGCCGGCAGCGGCACCAGCTCATCTTCTTCTTCCTTTTGAAGAAGTAAATTTGCAGGCAGTTGACAGTTGGAGCTCGCTGGCTTGCTACCGATTGCCCACTCGGTCCCTGCGGGGTTATTGTCCTCGAGATCCATTTTGTTGAAGAGCTTCAGCGGGCTGCCCAGCACAACGTCGTCCGCCTCAAAAGAGTCGTGGATGTCCAGCAAGTCGTTATTCGTCAAGGCTGACTTGTGACGGCCCAATGGGCCAGCCCCTTGGTTCATCACGCTTTGAAATAAATTATGCAAACAAATAATAGAGATGGGCGAAGCCAGCTGATTTTCCTTTGTTGCAGCAACTGCAGTGTCGAAAAATTAAAAAAACGCCAAGTGTTCCTCTGCTAGTGCATCATTAAACCAAAGTTCTTCACAACACAGTCGAACGTATGGATTTGTCACCCCTCAGCAATGCGCTTGCAGCCTTTCGAAAAATGAATTAAAAATTAAAACTTAGTATAATTTCGATGGAGGAATCGCTGAATAATAAACTCTATTGGTTCACAGATTTCAACTCCGAGCCGGAGTTCACCTCCACGCCCAACCCGGCCGAGATCGAGAGAAGAATTAAGGATGTCAAAGAAGCACTCAAGATGCTCGAAAGGGACGCAAAGTACCTTCCGCAGACGCTGTCCATGCTGGAGAAGATTCGCAATCACAAGGATATCGAGCCTATCGGGGCTGTCTACCTTGCGCTGTCCCGCATCACCCTTCACCGAGGCATCCTCCGTGCCGCCAAGGCAAGCCAATTAAGCTACACTTATTATTTTCGCACTAATTACCCAAGGCACCCTAGCATTACCAATGCCATAGCCATATTTTCTGGCTGCCAATTCAATCTGCCCTTGGGGAGGTTTGGGCTGCGGAGGAAATACCGTTGCTGGGAGTCATCCTTTCTTTGCTTAATAAGCAAAGCCAACTATATTCTTCAAAGGACACCCTGTTCTCACATTTCGTCCTTCCCCTCCTGTCTCGCCACAGGAGCCCAACGACAAGACCCGCGAGGCCACAGTGAACGATGCTTTCCACCAAGCGCTGGACCTGCTGGTTGAGGGCGCAGTGGACAAGTGCCGCTCTGTGAGTTGCCTGATGCACGCTACCGCCATTCTCTACGAGCTGCGCGGAGATCGCGAGCCAGGAAGGTTCGAGAGGAGGAAAGCTGCACGGGAGAAGCTGACCAGCACCTACCTCCCCTCTTCTCTCATCCCCCCTGGGACTACCTACGTGGTAAAGATCGACCCGTTTGAGCTGGACCGCGTGCCGAAGCTGACTGTGGCGCTCAGCATGGAGTGAGTAGCAGCCTGATTTTTTTTTAGTGCAGTTGGAGCCAAACCATAAAACAGATAGTTTGGCGATGAGAGCCAGCGCCTCCTGAATTGCTTTGATTTTACTACTCACAACGCCATAGAAATATCCTCTGGGGTTTACTATGTCCTAGGGGGGATGAACTCCAGGGAGGGGCTGCATTATCGCTAGCTGAAGGACGTTGGAAATTTGTCAAATAAAAAATTAACTCGAACCAAGTATTCTTCCTTCCTTGTTTTGCAGCTGGATGCTGGACAACCACTTGAACGCGATTTACGAAACAGGGTTTCACGCTGCGTGCTACAAGATGTTCAGGCAGATGATGATGACTGTCACCGAAACCGAGGACTTCTTTACTAAGTTAAATGAAGGAAACAGCGAAGAAGAGAGGGCGGGGGGAGGTAGGCATGTCCCCATGCACCTGCCAGCCGACATCGTTGTTGCCACCAGTAAGTTGATTGAATTTTAAGGAAAATCCTGCAGCGGCGGCATTTGGAGTGTCTGTCGCCATCATTATTTAAAACAAGAGCTTGCGCTGGTGACTGAATCAATATAGCGCGTTGTAGCATTATTGAACATTATCGATGATGAAACTATGGTAATCTTTGAAAATTTTTTCCCTCGTTTGTTTTTGGTCGTAAAATCAACCAACCTGTTTGCAGGCAGCTTTGGTGGACTAATTCCCGAGCCGCTGAAGCGCCATTTGGCTGCGGCTATCGACGCTCGGCACCTTGGCGTTGATCGCGAGCCAGAGGAGGAGGAAGCGGTGGGGAAGCTTGGTGAAGCGGAAGGTGTTTCGGCGGCTAAGAAGAAGAAGCACATGGCGGCCATGCGGCAGAAGCTGAAGGAGAAGATAGCTGCTGTGCAGGCTGCGGAATCCAGCGCAGCAGACGTGAGTTATAGCGGGCCTGGTCTCTTTATTTATTACTTTAAAGAGGGCAGTCTAATTTTTCGGACTGACCTGGTTTCGCTTCAAAATAAATTCCGTATAGATTGCGCATTATCTGGAGAAAAATGTGAAAAAGAACGAGCATGATGCCGCTTCTGAGTCTGCTGCCACCGCTGAGGAGCTGCAGGCCCTGCTCAAGCTGACGCAAATTGACCTCTTGACGTTTTGTGAGTACCTGCCGCGAGTCCCAAACACGGTGATCCTCCCCCAATACGTGAGTACCCACCAGCGTGTTTAATATCTTGCTAAAAAAGCAACAATTTCAAGGTGTTTGTGTGCTAACGAGGAATAAAATTGTCCTACTTTTCCCCTCCCCGTGTCGTTTTTGCTGCAGAACTCCTTCGTGTGCAAGTGCATAGAGCTGGCGCGCGAGGGACAGTTTGTGACTTATATCCCCCCAACGCACGAAGAAAGGGAACCCGGCGGCAAGGTTGCCCAGTTCCGTCCTCTGACCCTGGAAGAGGTTACCGCTTCAATCAAGGCCCTTTCGCAAAAGCACATTGTGAGGAAGAATGCGCGTAATTTTTTTCGTATTACTTTATAATTTTGGTTTACTTTAGAATTGCCCAACTGTTTACTAATATTTACTAATTCTATGAAACACTGCAGTTGGAGGACACTGCTTGCGGGCAGCTGTTCCGCAACATGCCGGATGTTTTCGCCGTTTTGGATGAACAAAAGGTGAGATTCTGATTTGTGTGCTCTAAACCAAAACGCTGGCACTCACTCACTCACTGATTTTCTTCTCTGCCTGCCGCAGGTCAGCGCCGGCTACGCAGCATTTTTGGGCGTCCCAGAAACGCCTGTCTCTCTGCCAGCTGTCAATGACGCTGATGTAGACCGTGCGTCGATTTTTTTTTATAGTCGATTTTTTTATTTTTTATTTTTAAGTTTGTCGGGGTAAACAGCTGTTCGCTGATACTCTCCAATTTGTTGCATGCAGTGCTGAGGGGGGTGGAAACGGGGCTGCCGGAGGGAGTCAGCTTTTATAAAGGGGTTCGCGCGAAGCAGAAGGCAGGCATTAAAGTACCTCGATACGTAAGGTTCTATCATGAATCCCTCTTCCTTTTTATTTTAAGCAAACTTTTTCTATTCATTTCGCGTGTATGTTTTAGTCTTTTTCGTCGCCAATTGTTCCGCCAAATCTAACCCCCACGCCTGTTTCTTCACTTCTCCCCCACCCTTCCTTGAAGACAACCGAGGATTTTGGGGCGCTGGAGAAGGCGTCTCACTCGATAGAATTGATGCAGCAGATTTCAGAGCGTCTGTCTGTGGCCTGCAGTATCGGCATCGACCTCGTTGTGGTCAGTGCTGACATTCCGTTTGGTCTGGTGGCTCAAAAGATGATCGAGGCCCTGGATGCGCTGCTGTTTATGCGGGCTATGGCCGGGAGGGGGACTTATGCCGAGCATGTGGATAAAAGCAGTGAAATCACGCGGCAGGCAACCAAGGGAGCCAAGGTCTCTGAGTTATTTGCCGAGCATTTGGCAGAGGTGAGAGAAGTTTTTTTTAGTTTTTTTTTTCCCGAATAAAAAGAGAGGGAGCGCATAATTTGGGGTGATTCTAACTTACGAAATTAATCACATTTCTTTGATTTGTTTTTTGCAGACCCCTGAGGCTGGTGCCCGAGTTCGTGCTTTCTTTGCCGCCGAGGGCTGCGATGAAGAAACCGACCTCTCCTTCAAGATGACTTGGCTGGTGGGCATAGTGTTAGCGACTTTGCCGCCGCCTCCTGCGGGCTGCAGCGCTGCTGAAGCTGCTGCCCACGTTGCTGAGCTGAAGCGTGGCATGCGGGACGACGCCTTTGCGTGCCTGCGCCGCATAGAGGCCGTGGGTTGTCTCTCCAGAAGGCTTCTGATAGAGCTGACTGACTTTGTGCATTCATCCCGGGCAGGAGCCCAGCTGCTGGAGCCAGATGAGGGCTATGAGTAAGTCTTGATGATTACCATACTTTGAGGGAATCATCAATATACTTTTGTGTATCCTGTATTGCTGTTGAGCTACTTCAATTTCTGTCTACATCATTTTTGTTGCAGTTTGGTGGTGAGAGAGCTGCAGTTCCTGGGCGACATTCCTTTCCTGGACCTGGCGGCAGTCAACATCTTGATCATGAGTCTGGTCATAATGGCGAGGTTCAACCCTGAAATGATTCCAGGAGCTATGGTGAGGAGCAAAAACAATCAAATAAATTATAATTTATAAAGAAAATTGCGGTGCCGTAGTATAAAAACTATTTCTGTCCTGATGAAGCTCAATCGATTTTTTTCCAAATATTATTGATTTTCATCGATCTCTTTCATAATTGTAGAGCAATGAGCAGATGGGTATGGTGCAAAGTCCGCAGCCTGATATTCTGAGCCTTGAGGCGTTGATGGCCCCCAAGGGTCCTGTGCTGGAGGTGTCAGAGGCAGGGCTGAAGCTCATTGTGGAGCAGGAAGCGAGTCTGGAGGTAGTATTTTTAATATGTATATTTGCTATTGGGAGGCAGCGAATGTTAAAAGAGGGCCAATTCATAAGAAGCTTATCATCAGAACCCACAACCTTCCCTTCCTTGCAGGCCTACAAGAAGCTGCAGCAGCCTCATCCCCCCACCTGGTCGTCTGAGGACCCCGTTCCTCCCCTCTCTGTCTGCATTCAGCGCCTGGCTTCAGCTGCAGCGGGGGTGACCTGTGCCAAGCACGTTGCCAAGGTGGAGGCGAGCGCTGCAGACAAGGTGAATTCTCCGTCTCTTTCATATTTACGCGTGTTTTCTGATGAAAATTTCCTGCATCTTCCTGTTCCTGTTATTTATTACCTTGTTACTTCGACTCTCTCTATCGTAATTAACAGTAATTTATTTGCATTCTCGTCCCTTCTTCTTGCTCACCAAAGAACAAGTACGGCAGCGATGCAGACTTCAACATCACCCTGGTGGCGCTGCACAAGTTGGGCGTCATGCATGAGTTGGCTCATCTCCTGGACCGCATCTTTTGCTGCATGAATGGCTGCGATGCAGCGAACAAGGCCCCCTTGGAGAATATCTCAGGCGTGCTGAAAATCATGAGAAGCAAAGTAAGACGGAACAACACGCTAAACAAGAAAATGCTACGTGTACTTGACTGTATTTAAAAAGAGAAAAAATTCCTTTCTGCGTACCCCCTCTCGCCATTTCTCACGATTATTATTTTGCGCAGCCGGCGCTTGGGACGCCCACTGGGAATGCTGCTGTGGCTTCGGCGTGGGAACTGATCGAGGACTGGGACCCTGACAATGAGCCTCTGGACCGCATTGTTTCTGCGGCAGAGTACGTTTTAGACTACATCGACATGTTGGAGGCGTCGGTGGATGTGCGCCAACTGCTGTTGGACCAGCAGGATTTGTCAGCCTTAGATGAGTCTGACGCGCCCATAATTCGGCACGAGCATCTGCAGCAGTTCAGAAAGGTGAGGAAGGAGGGAAGGGAGATGCTCTTGCTGTCATGGCACCTCATTTTTCAACAACTTTTTTATTCGTTCATTTTTTTATTGAATCTAATGCTGCTGCCATATCCTTCTCTTTCATTTTCTTTCTAATTGTTATCTATGGTTTAAAACTAAAAACGCACTTCCTCATTTGTTTTCTTCTCCTTTTCCTCCTTTTGTTTGCTGTGCAGGTGAATGCTGCTCTCGATGATGCTCGCAGGAAGTTTTACAGTAAAAAGATCTCTGCAGACAGCAATTTGGGTCAGTTTTTAAGTAAATTTAGATTTTCAACTCGGGAGCGACAACAATTGCTCAAGAGTCGAAATTTGTCCTTTCCCCTTTAAATATTTCCCACCGGGGGCTTCCTTTTTATCTTAACCTGCTTTTCTTTTCCTCTCTTATTTTTCAGCCCGGATAAAGAAGCCAGTCTCCAAGAATCGACTTCTCTGCGGGGAGCTTCAGGAGATGAAAGACAACCTCAAGAAGCTCAACGCATGCTGCCAAGCGGGCTTCATCAGGTGCGCTACAACTATAAATTTGCAATGCCTTGCATTTTTCCTTTTTTTGTATCGAGTTCAATGATATTATTCTGCGTTCATCTTAGCTTTCTTTATCTTGCCAAACACTTGCCACACGCATTTTTTTGTAGTAATTTGCCGGACGGGGTGCTGGTCCAGTTGCAAAATTCGGCTCGGAACCTGATAGAGCGCAGGATGACATCAGCCGTCGTACTGAGTGAGCGGTTGAAGAAAGCGGAGAGAGGGGCAGGGGCAGGCGCCGTCGGCGCCACTTTCTGGGCTCTGAATCTCCAAAAGTGAGTTGGAATAATATTTAATAAAATTATAACATTCTTCTGCCTTGGGAGCATATAATGATTGAGTGCTTTCGTTGTTAAAATTCAACTCTTTTTGGGAGCTGCATTTTTAATTCCTATTCCAGTTTTCGTCCTCTCGCCCTTCACCCTTTGTGGCATAATTTAAAATGGTTGATTCACTGCAGGATTGTGCGGGAGCAATGCGTGGCGGGCACCACCCAGCTGCCCTTTCAAGTGCTGAGAGACGGGGTGCTGGCCAAAATGTGGCAGGACGAAATGGCAAAGGACTGTGAGTGACAGGAAAACGAATGCTATATTCGCACCGCCTCTCTCACTATAGTTAATAATAAAAATGAGGAAGCCCTCGTTTCGTAATATATCTGCTTGATTTTTTTCTATTGCAGCGCTGAAGATGTTTGAGGAAGAGGAGGAGAAGGCGGGGCCAGAGGCCAAAGGGGTGAGTGCATCGATCCCAATGTCGGTTAAGCCAAATCCCTCTTTTTCGTCACTTTTCATTGCTGTTTATGTAAAATTGATTGACTTTCTTCTTCCTGCGCATGCAGAGCGGGGTGCAGGGCGGCAAAAACGCCAAGAAGAAGGCGAAGAAGAAGGCAAAGAAGGCGGGTGCCAAGCCCGCCGCGAAGCCTGAGGCTGCTGAGGGCGAGGACGATGAAAAGGATGAGGAGTTCACCTCGGCCACCAGCTCTCCCAACAACCTGCTGTCGCCCTCCAAGGCGCTGTCTCCCCACTCCTCCCGCTCTCTGGGCTACTCTATGGTGGTCAATGCGGAGGAGATCATAATGGCCAAGCTGCAGGAGCAGGAGGAGGAGGAGGCGCGGCTGCGGAAGCAGGCGCAAGAACGGCGGCGGCAGCTGCAGCTGGAGGAGCTGCAGCTGCGGGTAAACGGGATGTCAGAGTTATCCGCTGCAGCTGATCCGGCTGCACAAAACCAGCAGCAGCAGCAGGAGGAGGAGGCTGAGGGAGAGTGGTTGGAGAGCACCACCCGCCGCCGCCGGGGCCCTGCCGCAGCCGCCGCTGCAGAGCGGCCCGGAGACAACCAATCCAACGGCTCCACCCCCGCAGGAGCTCCCGCGGTCGCCGCCGAGCCGCGTGGCGAGATGCTGGCCGCCTCTGCCTCTCGCTTTGTCACTTGGCACGGCGATTGGAAGTGCGGCGTGTGCGGAAAGGTCAACCCCCTGTCCGCGCCCTGCCAGCAGTGCAAGAAGATGGAGGCGCCCTGCATGGACTGGTGCCTGGGGCGATGCCAGCGGGAGCGCTGCAACCGCCCCCACCTGCCGTTTGATCTTCCAGAGGAGAAACCTGACCGCATTCAGTTCAGGGCGGGCCAAGCGCTGGCTGTGCCCCACCCTGAGCACACGTACCGCAAGGGAAGGAAGGTTGCTCCCCCGCCACAGAAGCAGCACCGCTCAAAACGGGCAGCAGCAGCGGTGGCACGGCCGCATGCAGTGCTGCCGCCGACATCGCCGCCGCGGCTGCCCGTGCAGCAGCACCCTGGCAGAGAATTGGGCGTCATGCATACTGCCGCTTCTGCGGCCCCCAGCAGCAGCGGCAGTATCATCAACACCAGCACTGGCTTTCCCTGGACCCTCGCCGAAGGTGCCGCCCCTGCGCCCTCCCCTTCCTCGCTGATGCAGCAGCTGACGCTTGGCGGCGATTCTCCGGCTGGTGAGGAGCGCGCCGTGGGCGGTGCGCCGTTATCTTTTGCTGAGGCTGCCCGCCACGCTGACGGCGCTGCCACCCACTGGCCCAGACCTGGTGAGGACCAGGAGGACGCAGAGCTGGCTGCGGCGCTGGCCGCGAGCCTGCACGACCAGCAGCGGGTCATGGAGGGCGTCAGGAGCGACGACTGGCTGATCACTGGGGACGTCAACGGCAGCGGCGGTGGGGCAGACTTGACAGCGGAGGAAATTGCGGCAGGCCCTGTCGCTGGACTATCTAACGCCACAGGAGAGGTAAAAAATCATTATTTATTATTATGATTATTATTGCACCTCCAAGACGAGCTTAATTATCCTCGGAATATATTGGGCATATGAAAAAACTCTCCAATACTTGACTTAAAAAAATGGCTGCTCTTTTTCTAGCACTCCTTATCCAGCTCTCCCCTCTAATCTCTGTGCAGTACAACTGCTTCCTCAACGTGGTCATCCAGTGCCTATGGTCCTGCGCCGAGTTCCGCCGCCGGGTCATGGACTGGTCCCCCGATCTCTACACAGCGGACCCAGTGGTGGAGGCGCTGCGCGACCTGTTCGACGCCTTTGCGGCGCGGGATGCCACAGCCGCCGCTGCAGCAGCAGGCGGCGGTGCAGTTCCCGCAGAGGCGGCTGCGGCCCCTCGCAGCGTGATCGACCCTGGGCCGCTGCGCGAGGCCCTGGCTGCTGCCGACCGCCGCTTTGCTTCTCGCGAAATGGCCGACGCCGGGGAGCTGCTGGAGGAGCTGTTCAAGCACGTCCAGGCTGCTTGTGCTGCGGCTGGTGCTGTGCCCGTCATCGATCCCTGCTTTGGGCTGCGTGTGAGCGAGTCTGTGACCTGCCGAGCCCCCCACTGCGGCAAAACCACCTTTGAGCGCACGTTCACGCAGCACTGGCACACCGCCGCAGCCACCGGCGTCCGCCTCATGTAAGCATTTACTATTTTGTTATAGGTTTCTATTGCATCTTTTTAACCTTGTTTTTCGCAAGAACTCTCAAGGCGTTTCCATCCAAATTGGTTACCCTTCTCCCATACACATCAGGTCTTTTTACTCAACCCTGGCTTGATTCTTTAAACCTGTCAGATCTGGAACTGGGCGCGGGCTGGGCCACGTGCTGCGCGACCTCCTCTCCCAGGACCGCCGCACCTGCGACAAAGACAAAGGGGGGTGCGGAGAGTGGAACACCATCAACCACTTCCTCGACGCAGGCACCGCGCCTGCAGTGTTCACGCTGCAGCTGGGGTGGGAGTCCAACGCGGAGGAACCAGAAGACATCGGTCGCACGCTGCGCTCGCTGTCCCAACACATCGACCTTGCCGACATTTTCCAGGCTGTAGACCCAGGGGCACTGCGGTACCGCATGCGCTCTGCAGTGACCTACTACGGCCAGCACTACCAGGCGTTTGTGCTGCCCCATGGCAGCGAGGAATGGGTGCTGGTGGACGATGCGAGGTCCACGGTGGTTGGAGGGTGGGCAAAGGTGGTGGCAAAGGGGCAGGCGGGGCGGCTGCAGCCCAGCGTGCTGTTCTACGAGCGGGAGTAGAGCGTTAGAGTCGATCATTTATGTGATAAACTGATAACTTACATTTAATCATCGCTGCCGCAGCGGCTGCTACGTCGTTTTTACTTTTTTATATCACTGAAGCTGGACGTAGGACAGGGACTGGCATGACAATATTACTGTTCTTCATTTTCTTCCCTGCGTTCAAGCTTGTCATTCCCGCAGTACAAAATTTCTTTAATGAGTTCTCAGGCAACATTTTCTTGCTTCCCCCAAGGCTACCCCATTTTTTTTTCCATCTTTACTTTTCATTTCTAACAGCAAATAAAGCAAAGCACGTAAAATATAATTAGTTTCTTTTGGTTGTTGTAACACGTTATTCTTCCAGAAAACATTACATTCAAGCAGCAGCACAATTTCAACTACAAAGCGTCATCACAAAATAAACCATACATGCCTGCAAAAGGGCCCCGTTTTTAAATCCACAAGTATCAATTTCCCATTCTTCTATATAATTATGGAAAACAATCTAATCCTTCAAAAACGCCTCTTTCTCCGCCTTTTCTCTTTTCGCTTCATTCGGTTTCGTAAAACAGCACGCTGGGCTGGATGCGCCCGGCCTGGCACTTTGCGATGACGTCCTGCCACCTCCCGATCCTGTGCACATTGGTGTCGTCAAACTGCACCCAGCAACCCAGCTTGGTGCTCAGCACAAAGGCGGTGTAGTGCGCCCCGTAGTAGGCCACGGCAGAGCGCAGGCGGTAGGGCTGCACGGCGCAGTCGAGGCTGACAACGTCCGCGTACACGTCCTCCAGCTTGATGCTCTCCTGCACCGAGCGCAGGGTCTCGTGGATGTCTTGGTTTGACTCAGCGTTGGACTCCCACGCCAGCTGCAGTGTGAACACCGCAGGGGGGGTGTCCAGGGCGTGGCGCACCATCAGCTTGGCGTCGCATCCGCCCTTCTCCGTGTCACAGCTCTTCTGCGTCTGCTGCTCGATGCGGCGCAGAATCTGCCCGGTGGTTTCAGCAGCGCCGAACGACTGCCGCACCATTCGCAGCGCCGTGGCGCTCACGTTGAAAAAGTACTGCACATACTCGTTCACGTGTGTTTCCAGCAGCGACCCGTCGGGCGACTTGCAGTTGGTGCACCGCACAAACTCCTTTACCCGCAGCCCAAAGGTGCGGTCCACCGCCACCGCCCCTGCAGGCCCCACTTCGTGGGCGCAGCTGAACAGCGTCATCAGCAGCTCCGCAGCATCGTTCATCTCGCCCAGCTCGAACCCGCCGCCGGGGAGACCTGCCAGGGCCTCACGCAGCGGGGCAGGGTTCACCACCGCACGCTCCCTCTTGAACTCGGCAAATCCCAAGGCAGGGACGGCCGCGCGCTCCTCCTCCTGCGCCGCAAAGGCGTCGAATAGGTCACGCAGCGCCTCCACCACTGGGTCCGCTGTGTAGAGATCGGGGGACCAGGCCATGACCCGGCGGCGGAACTCGGCGCAGGACCATAGGCACTGGATGACCACGTTGAGGAAGCAGTTGTACTGCACAGAGAATAGAGCGGGAGGAGAGAAAAGGTTGAGAAATAAACCATTTAATCCCGAGTAGAGATAATAATTTGTTTGTAAGAAATTAAAATTAAATAAATAACGTGCTCACCTCCCCAGTGGCGTTGGCCAGCCCCGGCGCCGCCATGCTCAGCACCGCTGCGTCCTCGGGCCCCACCGTCACCGTCAACGCGTTCTTCCACGTCGCCGCCACCCCCAGGTCCGCCAGCATTGAGTTGAACTCGTCAGCGCCTTCCGGCTGCGCAGAAACCTCAGCCCCGCCCAAAGCTTCAAGGTCAGAAGGGGGATATGTCGAAGATGAGAGCGCGCTGCTTGTGGCATGGCTGAGAGTGCCAGGGAAGGCGGCAGAGTCGTACGGCTGCCCGGGGGCTCCGTAGCCGCCATACGGCTGCTGGAAGTGCCCCAGCGAGGCAGCAGCGGCGCCAGAAGCATTGGGAGACAGCGGAGTGCCGAACAAGGGGCCGATGTCTCCTGTGGTTGGGCCAAGGCCGCCCCAGCCAGCGGCAGATGGCACTGTCCCAGCAGCGCCCAGGACGCCGTTAAACTGCGAGCCAAGGGCGTTGTAGGCTGCGCCGCCCTGAGGTGCCGCCCACATTGCGGAGTCCGGGTGCTGCTGGTCGAAGGAGGCGCCGCTCTGCTGCTGCATAGGCAGCGGCGGCGGGCGCTGAGTGGCAGAAGCTGCAGCGACCGCGGCCGCCACCGCGTCGTCCCTCGGAGCCGCCTTTTTCCCGGCACCAACGACGGCGACGGTGACATTCCGCTGCTTGGGGGCCGGCGGCGGCTTCTCACTGTATCCAGGCACGGGCGGGGCGGGTGCTCCCCTTCCGGCGTACATCTGCGTCAATCCAGGCACGATGGTGACCATGCGGCGATCCTTGGGAGGCGCAGACTCGGGTTTGAGGTCCACAGGGAGGTGCGGAAACCTGCAGACCTTGCCCAGCTTGCAGGCGCCGCGCACGGCGTCGCGGCAGGGCGGTGGCTGCTTGCAGTTGGGGCAGGTGTCTCGCAGCGCGCACTTGGTCTTGCACTGGCAGATCCAGTCGCCCTGCCAACTCACGATGCGCATCCTGCTGCGCACCTCCGCCTGCCGCCGCGCAAACTCGTCCTGCTTCTCCTTGGGCCAGGCGTTGAAATTGTTGCGCACGCAAATGGACTCGCGCTTGAGGGTCAGAGCCGGCATATTGGGCAGTGCAAACGCGGGGTGGGTGAGGGGGCAGTTGTTGGGCACCGCGCAGGGCTTGCCTTCGATGAAGGGGCGGCAGAGCTTCACGCCGCAGTTGCCGCAGGCAGTATCGATGTCGGTGTGCGTGCGGCTGCAGTTGCACGCCCAGCTGCCGGAGTAGTTGATCAAGCGGGCCTTGGCGCGCTCGCCAGTCGGGGCATTACGGCGGGAGGAGATGGAGGCCTCCGCTGCGGCGGCGGTGTTGGCGGCAGCAGTCGTCTCGCGGATGCCGGTTTCGCGCTTGAAGCTGAAAGGGAAAAAAGAAAAAGAGAGTGAGAAAAACGAGGTCAACGAAATTGGAAACGAAGCACAAATAAATGATAAAACATTGAAATTTTGGCCCTACAAATTGAAGAAAAATCGAATTTAAACTCACTTCAAGTGGCTGAACAACTGCGCGAAGTTGCCGTCCTCCTCCGCGTCGGCCTTCTCCTTTTCGTCCTCATCCTTCTTCATGCCGCCTTTGGCCTTATCACCAGCTGCAGCGCCCGCAGGCGCCTCCTCACCGCCCGCTGCCTTCTTGGCAGCAGCGGCCTCCGCTGTAGCAGCGGCAGCCTCCGCAGCCTTCTTGGCCTTCTGTGCAGCCCTCTTCTTCGCCTTCTTCTGCTCCGCCTCCTTGGCAGCTGTCTCCTCCTCCAGAAGTGAGGCCGACGCTGCATCAGATTCCTCCTTCTTCCGCGCTTCCTCCTTGACTGCAGGCATAGAAACGAATAAAAATCGAATAAATGAGTGATTCAAGCACACCTTTTTTTCATGGTCCTCCTTCCAAAATGTGCTCTAAAACGAGTAGAATTGCAACATGGATTTGAGACTCGCCTTTGTCTGCCTGCAGCAGCCGCTCCCACCTGCGAGGGAGCACGCGCTGACCCAGGAGGCGCAGTGCGCTGGACAGAGGAACCATAGTCATGGCTTCCCGAGCGTTCCTGCAACAAAGAAAAACCAAGCGGAATAAATTAACTCAATTCGGCGGATGATTCATATATGAAAAAAATATATACAATTTTGTGAGCCCCTTAAAAAAAGAGTGGGGACAGGAGAAAGAAAATTCATCATTTCTCTCTCTTTATCTCTCACCCTGCAGCCTTGGAGAAGTTCAGCGAGGCAGCGTCAGCCAGGGCCCTCGACACATCCTGCGCTCTCAGCACACCCTCTCCAAGCGCTGTCATGTGCTCGACGCAGCGCTGCAGCGTTTCCTCCGCATCTAGGAGATCAAGATGCAAACTTTGGGTCCCATACCTGCAAAAAATTCAAAACAAATTCACAAGTCAAAAAATGAGTGGGGACGGGGAAAAAATCTGCCGGTCGCATTAAAAAAAAAAAAAGAGAAATTCGGGGAAGAATATTGACCCACTGTGATATGTGTTTGTCCCTGCAATCCAGTTCAAAAATGGGCGCAATACTGATATACTCACCGCAAGCCACCAAGCTCAAGGTCTCTGAGCTTGCGGACGACATTCTTCAGCTCGTGATCCAGTCGCCCCACCCACTGCTCAGGCCTCTCAATGATGGCAAACCGCCTCTTCGTCACGTTTCGGTAATCTGCGGAAAATCGAGAAGAAAAAAACAGGGCACGGTGAGTTTTGAAGGAAAAACTTTCAAATAAAATACATAAATAAAATACAAAGTTAAGTAAAAAACAGTAATTAAAATATTCTCGAAATCAAGCGATTCTTTTACCGTTCACAAGCCGCGTCAAACTCTTCTCTTTGTACAGCAGCGTAGTCTCGTCCAGGTCCTTGGTGCAGGTCACCACTGCCTCCCTCAAAATCAATGAAGATTGCATCAGCTCGGTCGCAGACCACGCATACATCCTCACGATCTGGACCGTCTTCTCCACATCCTTCAGCTCCTCCGAGTTCTGCTTGCTATCCATCTGAAAGGGAAGGAAAAAAAAGAGAAAAAAGCGTAAAGAGTCGATCAGGGGAAAAGGAGCAAAGAATGAAAAACAGCTCGTCGCAATGAGCGGCTTGTGTTAATTACCATGCCGGACGCCTTCTGTAGGATTCGAACGCTCTGGAGCAGGTTCTGCAAGGGAACCACGGAGCGGGCAATGTAATTGCCCAGCCAGTACTCAGCCCTGCCCGCCATACCGTCCATGACGCTCATCTGCACACAACCGAACAAAACAAATACAGAAAATGAAGCTCGACTTTGACACTAAAGAAAATACTGCTAAAGAAAAAGGGTTTAATGCGGGGGGGCGAGCAAAGACGTAATTAATTGGAGCAGCAAGGAATCAGGTGGATTTAAAATGAAAGGGGAAGGGAAAGAAAAGACGTACCAGGTACACGTAGGACGTCGCATCCATGGTTGCTGCCTCCAGTAGAAGCTCAGATCGGTCTTCAGGGTGGCGGGGCCTGGCTACGTAGCCTGATGGCAGCCACTTGAGCTTGACGGTGGAGCCGGGCCCCACCGATGCCTTCTCGTCCATGCGCAAGCGAGCGGCCCACAAGGCAGCGCAGCAAGGGCTCGCCGCCGTCCGCAATGCCTTTAACCCAGCGTCAGTCGCCTGCAGTTTTTTTAGTTGGATGATGCATTAAATCAATTCAAAATACTAAAGCTGAAAGTTCAAAATCCTCCCTTGCTCGCTCCCATCCCTATAAAATTCAGTAGATTCTGTTCCCTTTCTACCATCGTTGATTTTGACTTACCGAGCTCTTACAGATATTGTGCACTGCCTCGGTGGCAGCCAGCACCACCTTCTCGCCCCTTTCCCCAGACACATCAGACTTGACGTTCTTGAGCGTGGCACCAGCGCAGTGCGTCAGGTAGTTGGCCTACAGAATAAATAAATAAAACAGTGAGGAAGGTCGAAAATATTTGATGCTCTTTGGCCAGGTTTTCCATTATAAAGTGGCAGCAGGAAGCAAAAATACATGAGAAAAAGTACAGAAAGCCACATCCCTGACGCCCCAGAAGCTTTTTTAGCTTTTTTTCCAACTTGCCTGCAGTCCGTCGTCCACTTCAGGGCCGGACGCGAACGCAACGCCAACCAGGGCACAGATGAAGGTAGCCAGTTTGAAGACGTTTTTCAGGGAGAGCTCACCGCAGTGGTGAAACGCCCAAAGAGCTGGCAAGGAAGAAAAAAAAAAAAAAAAAGGCAGTGTTAGTAAGTACTCTAGTTGCCAAAATATCTGCATTCAACAGTAAATTGAAAACCGTCTGATTCAAAAAGGCAAGTGGGATGAAAAATGAAAGAACCTACCGTCTGCAAACGTTTTTTTTTCGCGCTGCAAGGAATGGGGAACCAAGCGATCTTCAATATCAGCAGGCTCGTTCGGCTCCTTGTCCTCCTCCAGCGTGAAGTGCAGCCACTGCATCATGGTCTCCCAGGCGTACTTGGGCAGCCGCCCCCTGGCCACCAGCAGCCTCGCCCCCATCACAGCAACCTCGATGGCCGCCTCCTTGAGCTGCAGCACAATGGGGGTAGGAGGAATGAAGGTCGTGATTGAGTTAAAAGAAAGAAAGGGGAGGTATTTGGATGTTTGAGATATTGTTGGGGCAGAATTTGAAAAGTAGGACGCCGGGGAAAAGTCGTTGAATGCTGATCGATTCGGCTGAATAATAATCGACGTGTTTATATAAACCAATGATACTAGTATATTGAATGAATAGCTCACCGGTTGAAGCTGCTCGGGCTCCGAAGGGCGATCACCGCTCTCAGAATGCCACGAAGGGTCCAAAACAGCGCGCAGAAAGGGCTCGCAGAACTCCACCACGCCAACGTCTGTCTGCTTGTGGAACTGGGAAGCAGTTAGGCTCTCCAGCTTCTTCTCGTCCACCGAAGATACCTCCCTGAAGCGAGCCTGCAGGAACGGGAAGCGAGGAAAAAAAAGCGAGAAACTGAGTCGAGATGCTCTGCCTGGACGCGCAGAACAGAAGGGAAAGGGGAGGGAGAGGAAGAGAAATGGAAGATACTCGAAAGGAAACCATGCCGTGGCTAGAAGCTTACCGCGACGAAAGAAGCCAAGAAGGACAAATTTGAAAACCTCGCGTGGAGATAGACATCGAGCTCGTCCCCCGAGAACGCCTTCTTCGAGCCGCCCTTGCAGGAGAGTTTGACGAAGTACGCGCCCGACAGCACAAAGCGAGCAACCAGGTCCAGCCTGCTACCCCACTTCTCCAAAAACTGCGAGAGTATCAACAGGAAAGACGGGGACAAATCAGTTCAAAAGCATGCTGAAAAAATCCAAAGAACTTACGTTGCCACTCGGTGCAACCCAGCATTCTCTTTTCTCGAGGGAATGAGCGTCCCGGCAAACGAAACAAAGAGAGTTTCAGATTTCACACTTACAGCTGCCCTCACGACTTTGGCAACCCGGGACTTCTCCTGAGATTCCGTAGTCATTTTAAACACGGTTTTCTTGAGAAGCGTGTTGAACCCCCCCC
Organism: Marvania coccoides; assembly: GCA_963854735.1. Lineage (NCBI taxonomy): Eukaryota > Viridiplantae > Chlorophyta > Trebouxiophyceae > Chlorellales > Chlorellaceae > Marvania > Marvania coccoides. The sequence continues at coordinate 290,728 of OY978106.1, forward strand.
AAAGGTGCAGCGCGAGGTGCTCTGCAAGAAAATTAGGCGAGGGCTGGTGGTGAGCATCGGGAGAAAACGACGGCACACAAAAAAAAACAAAAACATACGAAAGGTACTCTGAAAATAAACAAAGTATACAGCCTATCGTATGCGAGAAGCATACCTGAGGCGACCATCGTGGTCAGCGTATTTTCCAGGTACTGCGAGAGTCTGCCAGCGCGATCTGCCTTCTTAGGCTCGAAAACAGAGCCAGAGGGGACACCGTCATCTGAGTCCACCTCGTACTGGAGGTCGATGCGGAGACCAGCAGCGGAGTTGAGGCCCACGGCATCCTCAAGCTCGTGGCTGTCGAAGAGAGGAGGGGCCGCAGAGGGCAGCTCCCCATCCACCTCGCCAACCCTGCTTCCGTTGCTGCCTTTTTTCCTGGGCTGACCCGCTCCCGGGGCTTCGGCGGGGCCCGCCTGCCGCCGGAACGTAGAGCCCAGGTAGAAAGTGAGGTCGCTGTCGGTGGTGGGGCAAACGGAAACCTCCTGCAGGGTCGGCAGATCGCTGAGGCTCTCGGGGGTGGTCTCTCCGACGGCTTCCACCTCGTCCTGGATGAATTCCTCTTCCGATGGAGGTATCCGCAGTGCATTCGCATTCATCCGGTGGGCTTCCACAACTTCGGAGATTTCCTCGCCAATCAGCACACGGGTCTTCAGCAATTGCCACACCTACAAAAGAAAGAAGAAGCGCAGGGACGAAATTACGTCAATAACGCGTCTCTCGAATTTCATACAGTATTGACGAGGGCGGCGCTGTGACTCCTCAGATTCGAAAAGGATTTGTGGCGGCGGCAAACAACTGCACCGGTGATAACGAAACAATAAGTCCGAGTGCAAAACTACTGCGTTGCTTCTTTTATTACCTTGCCCATGAACAGGGGGCTGTCCATGTTGCTGTACGAGTGCAATTTGAATCTCTTTTCAAACTGGCTCATAGTGAAGAATCGGGTCTCAGGGGACAGCTCGTACCACAGCTGGTGGGTGTAGTTGTCAGCCTCCCACTGCCGCACGACTTTGAGGTCGCGCATCTGCAGCAGAGAGGGGGGGGGGAGGGAGAGAAGAGGGTGAGAAATCGAAGGCGGCAATCAGAAATTTGGAATGAGAGAGGGGCCAAGGCAAGCGAGAGAAGACGATATGGAACTGCGCTTACGTCTTCGTAGGATTCCAGCGCGTGCTCGCTCTCCAGCTCGGCGAGCCCTCTCATGAATTCGCTCATCTCCAGCCGCAGAGCGCCGACCACTGCTCCCTGGTCCTTGCGCTGCAAAAATATGATAAGAAAGCGAGAAATTTATTTAGAAAGTACAGAAAAGAAAGAATTATAAAGAAGCACAGGTCAAAAGCCCTTGATTAAATCAAGAAGTGAGGGCGTGTTTCAGCTTCGCGTATTATTTTGTCGCAGCATGACATTAAAAAGAACACGGTCACTACTACGAGCTTGCCTTCTCAGCCTCTCGGTCTAGGAGCTCCTTGACGAGGTCCGCGGTCTGCCCAGCTTTCACCAGCTCCTGTGAGCTCTCATCCCCCCCCGCCTCCACAGCGCCCTGCTCCACCGCCGCTTCCCCCTTCTTTCCCTTGGCCTCGGTAGCCTTCCGGGACCTGTCCTGCACCTTGTTCTCCTCCTCGTGGGCCAGCGCCCGCTGCCTCAGGTCCTTCCGCTGCTCCTCCGCAACCTTCGACTGCAAGCGAAAGACACACGCGCAAAAATGATATGGGGTATGGGTTACGTTCGAAAGTAGACGCGTCGGTTGACAGTGAAAAACTTGTCAAACGCATCCCATCAGGAAGAGAAATTTAAGCGCGGAGAACAGCGGGGGCAAACAACAACAGACAGTAGCTTACCAGCTTGGTGGTCTCCACCTGCAGGAAACGGTTCTTCTCCTCCACCGTCCAATCTGCGAAAGAAGACAGTCAAAAGCGGGGAAAGTTAGTTAAGTTTTTTCATATGCCCAATAAGCACCGAGGATAATTAAGCTCAGTCTTATTTCTCTTAAGTGAATGAAAAGATGGGGGAAAAGGGGGGAAGGGGAAAAGGAACGGAAATTCCTCTCTATATACACAGCATTGCCCTCCCCTTATTAACATTTACTACTGATCCTGTTACTTACTGACAGCGGGCAGCGACTTGTCCGAGAGGCGCGCGGCGTCGGCCACGGGCACGAACAGGAAGTTTTTGGTGAACCGCTCCTTGGGGAGATCACGGTTGGCTACGAACCACTCAACATGCTGCTCCATCTTTTTCGTGTCAGCCTTCTTGCTGGCGTTCCCCCCGTCGACCATGGTTTGGCTGAAGAAGGGGACGCACAAGAGTGAAGTGGAGCGGTTGAAAGAAATGCTCAGGTGCAGCATCGCGACCCGCATGGACTCCTTCGCGTTCTCCACCACGCTGTCGAGGTACTCCTTGCTGCGGGCAGCCAGCTCCTCGAACCCCCACCTACAGACGGGAAAAAAAAAAAAAAAAACGAAAAGGGGTAAATCCGTGCCTTTAGAATCAGTAACATGCTAAACAGGAACAGCACAGATGACACTAGGAAGAATTTTGTTGCTGCTTTCAAAAGAAATGCACTCGGGGGGCTCTACGCCAAGCAACGGTGGTATTCATGGTGAAACATGCAACATTACAAAAGGGGCTTGCTTACTTGTCCGTCCCAATCACATCGTCCGCCACCGGCTTTTGGCGCTCTGCGATCATTTGCATGGTGTTGAACTGCTTCTCCATGATGGGGAGCATGCTGGTGACGTTGTAATTCATCATCATCTCCTCGACCGCCTTGCTCTCCTTTTTCCGAGACAGCAAGTTCTGCAGCGCTTTGCAGCGCTCCTGGTGGTGCCAGGGCATGTCCTGCATCGTGTGGAGCAGGTTTGTGGCCAGCAACTGCACGAGAGAGAGGGGGGAGTAAAAAAAAAGGGTTTAGGTTGATAATTATGGCTTCGTGTTGGAAAAATGAAAAGCTCCTCATTTTTCCTGGGGAAAACACCGCTGAAAGAGTTGAAAATGAAGAAATCTAAATGCCCGAGTTCATACGCTCACCAGGCACGCCAGGGAGGCGTGTGCCACCGCCCCGTCGACTGCAGTGTCCAGGGCGCCCACCAACGCCTTGAGCGCCTTCTCGTTGCGCTCGTTCCAGGCAGGGACGCTGGCCAGCGCGCCTTCCTTGGAGCGCACCTTCTGCAGCTTGACCTCCAGGGGCTCGCTGGCCAGCCGCACCTGCGCCTTGGCCAGCGCCAGAGAAGAGCCACCGCTGGGGTGCTCCCGCACTGCTGTTTTCAGCGCCGCCAGCGCCCCGTTGCGCTCATTGGCGGCTGCTTCCAGCGCCGCATCGGTGGAGCCCTTGGCCTTGCGGTCGTCAGCGAGCTTCTGCCGGGCGGTCTCCTTGTCGAGGAAGGTTTGGTAGACCGCTTTCACCTCGTCCGGCACGCCCGCCTGCTCAAACGATAACGAGAACGGCAGAAATGATTGGAAGGGAAGGAGGAACCTCGGGAGAGTCGCTTAAACCAGCCCTATTACATTAATTGTGTAAAAATAAATAGTCTGCTTACCCCGTACTCAGGCTCGACGGCTTTGGCCGTCTGCTTCGGAGCCGTCTTGCTACGGCTTGATTTTACTTTCATTAAATGAAAATCTCAATCGTCATCGTCTGGGCAGGAAAAAGTGATTTAAAACGAACTGATCAAAAAAACTTCGCCGTGGTGCTTGTTGCCCACCATCGGCGCTCCTAGGTGTCACGAAATTGTTTTTTCGGGAATAAAGTGGGCTTTACGCACGGGACACCGCTTTAGAGAGCAGGCAAGGCAGACCAAAAATATCGAGTTCCCTTCAAAATATATAGCGTAAAGCGAGGAGGCTTGTTGATATTAATTTGCTGGTGCCATTTTCAAATACCCATTTGTGTCAACAGGCAGGGCTAGACCTGGTTTAAAAGGGGCGTTGACGTTTCAGGGCAGCATTTTAAAGGATTTTCGGGCGTGAGAGCGAGATTCTTGGGACCTGTCAGAAGTTTTTAACGGGTTCCTGATTGATCACAAGTTCGCGATCGTCTCAAACTAATTGAATAGAGATCAGGGTGAATAATTTGAATCGGACTTTGGGATGGAAGACAATGGTGAGTGCCCTCTCATCCTGCATGCAGGCGCCAGAAAATTAGCTAATATTGCATTTGTTTCGTTGCACAGACTCCCAGAGCGTGTATGTCGTTGTTGAGTTCGAGGGAGCAGCACCACCGCCTGGAGAGCCCCTACACTTGCAGGCAAGCATACGCGTGCAAATTTATGCCCTTGACATTTTAAATCCCATCATTCAAATGGAATTTGAGTGTAATAAAACTATTTGTTTTCCAGGGGCTCGATACTGCCACGCCAAAAATTGTTTTGAACGACGGCACAGTTTTCGTGGGCGAATTCGAAGAGACTGTTGGGACGCAGCTGGTGTTTTCAAGTACGTTTTGAGCTATAGCATAAAGAATTCCATTATATTGCACTTTTAGCCCCCTTCTCCCTACGAACTTTTTCCTAACTGGTTTGTTTGTGCAGGTGAAAAAGGGGAGGAAGACGCCCCCAGCACGGTGCAGCTGCTGTGCCACACAGACAAAAAGATTCGATTTAGAAAGAAGTATGCGAGTTCTGATACAAAATTGATTCGGTGACGGAATTTGTAACCCCCCTGACGTTGGCTGCCTGACGAGAATATACGTTGAATAATAGATAGCATATTGAATGATTAGACGAAAAGCAAATTCTAATAAATTAAGCTGTAACCAGTCTCGAATATAATTATTTTCGGGTCATCAATTCTTGGAAATGTTACGTGTTCGTGGTTGTCACAACTGCAAGCGATGAACGCCCGCTGAATTCATTCAAACTTCCGCTCCTGCTGCTGCTGCTGCGATGCCTCATTGAGCTCCTGAACTCCAGCTCAATTTTCACCAGCTCCCTCCATACCTCGCAGAATTTCGGCCTGCCTGTGGGTTCCTGCGCCCAGCACCGCTCGGCAAGCCGTCGGTACGCTAGCGGCGCGTCGTCGTCAAATTCAGGGCGCAGCCAGCCTCCAATCACTCCAGCACATATCTGTGCCTCCATCAAGTTGGAGTAGGGCCGATCACAGTGGTACATTTCCCACAGCATGATGCCGAAAGCAAAAATGTCGGCAGGGCAGCCTTGGGTGCCCGGCGCCTCAAATGACTCTGGAGCCATGTATGCCAGGGTGCCCCCCACCACCTCGCTGTCGTCTTCATGTTCAGAGCTCCTGGACAGCCCGAAATCTGCCAATTTTGCGATGTAGCCGCGACGGTCTGCTCGCTCCCGTTTAAGCAGCACGTTTGCAGGTTTGAGATCGCCATGCACGACGCCATGCTGTGCATGAATGTACTCCATTCCCTTTGCGATCTCAGCGGCTGTGCGCAGCAGCGCCCGGTAGGTGGCCCTAGGAGACCACTTCGCGGAGGGGATGAAAGCCTTCTTCTTGAGGGCTTGCGCGAGCGAACCGAGGTCGCAGTGCTCCATGACGACCACCAGAATGGCCTCACACGGGGTGAGATGCAGATTCTCCAGCTGGAAGATAGACTGCACTCCCCCGTCTGCACACACATGACGGAAAATGGATAAATATCCAACCAATTCAACGTCGGAAACATAAAAAACGTAGCGCGCGATTAATGAATCCCGACTCTTTTATGCATTTTTTTTCTGATTAAAAAGAAAAACTCACGCTTTCTTTTCACCGGCGAGCCAAAGCCTTCCTCGCTGTTGAAGGAATCCATGCGAGGGGCAACGGCACCGCTCGAGGGCGGGGTCTCTCCTCCCTGCAACGTCCGCCGGCGCTTCACCCCGCGCATCTCCGCCCTCTCGCTTTCCGTACTTGTGGAAGAAAGCTGCTGGCTGGGCGTAGCAGGCTCAGCATGGGGCACCCACAGCGCTGGGATGGTATCTCCTTCCACAGGAGTCGTGCTGCGCTCGTGGGCGACCTTGGAACCCAGGAACGCCGCGCCAAAATCCGAAGCCAGCGTCCTTTTGGGGCTCGGCTGCCTTTCTGCTGTGGCGTCGTCGCCTCCTTCCGCTGAGCTCAGCTCATCGTTGTTCGGCTGTGTCAGCACAGTCCAGGAGAAGGTCTGCACGCAGTTTGGGTGCGCCAGCTTTTTACTCAGCACAACCTCCCTGACGGCACGGCCGAGAGAGTCAGCGCGGTCGGTGCGCGTCCGAATGTACTTCACAGCCACTGGTGCGCCCCGCCACTGCCCTCGGTATACAGACCTGAAGAAAAAAGAAACAGCGTATCAAACAATAGCCAAATAATAGCCAGGACTGCTTTATAACACATAGGCCAAGCATGCGTGTTTTCAATTTCAACATGAATTGAATAGATTATTGCTCACCCAAATGCGCCGCCTCCCAGTTTCCCTTGAACGTCAATCTCGTCCATGTGGATCTCATCGGTGGACGTCCACGGCATTTCCATCTCCGCTGACCCCTCCACGAACCCAGAGCCGCCAGGGCTGAGCAGCCCGCTGGGCGCAGGCGTCATCAGGAAACGCTGCACAGGGGAAGAAGGAAGGAACGGCGTGGACTGGTCGCCGGACGCCAGGCGCTGCAGCACCGTTCTGCCGTCCATTTGCTCCATCGCCGCACTTGCGCAGCGCACGAGGTGGCCCATAAGGTGAGCAGTTGGGCTGCGGGGTCGGCCGCCCCCAGCAGCAAAGGCGGAAGACGCAGCGGCTGCCGCGGCAGAGGGGGTGCCCTGCTGCTCCAAGGAGTCACTGGTAGGGCGGCGGCTGAGGGTGCGCACCAGTGGAAGCCCTGGACGAGGGAGGCCGATGGGCGGCTCTGCTGCTGCTTCGACCACCTCCGCCTCTACAGAAAACGAGTTTGATCCAACCGCGCACCCTAGAATCTTGACCTCCGTAAGCTCTTCTTCATCCTCTTTCGGTGGCTCTGCGTTGGAAGAGTTATTTCGTTGCCTGAAAGCCTCCGCAGCGGCCACACCGACAGCCACGCCCGCAACCAAACAGATGATGGGCAAAATTATCACCAAAGCGATAATCGCAATCATATCGTGAATTTATCACCAATGAAGTTATTTATGTGATCGACTATCAGAGCTCAAGTTGCGAAAAACAAGTTCGTTGGAAACATCATTCGATGAAAGTGGTGGAGAGGAAGGAACACGCGTCAAGGTCTAATCTCGTTTCGATGGTACGATCAGAATATTATTTATTTACTGAAGTGTGTTGTGGCTAGAATGTCGAAGCGCAGAGGACGAGGCACGTCGAAATAACCAAGAGAGGCTCGTCGGACATAGTTACGAGCTGTATGGAGCCTCTTATAAATTATTTTTATAAATTTCTTATAAAAGTAGCGAGATTTCTAAGGCAGCTTCTTACTTCCTCTGATATAAAATAACAGAGAGGGGCTCAGCAGGCGCAGCAGCGTGCCCCTCTCAACTTTTTTTGACTGGCGGTTTTGAGAAGGTTTATCCTAGCCAGATATGGATGGAAAAGTATGCCATTGCTTCCTCGCATACTGCTGAGGTGAATCAGCAAGAACACATGCATGCAGCGATCGGCAACTGGTTGTGTTTTTCCTTCTTGAGGCGTCGGCATACTCAGCGCCAAGCCCATGTTTGAGGAGCTTCTCCACATTCAAGCAGCCGACAGCTGTAAAACGGTTTCACTCAAACCCCAGGGTTTCGGTCCAAAAAAAGAAAAGTGGAAAAGAAAACTGGCTTGGACGACCAAGTAAACAACAGAGCAAAAAAATCCGCTAAAAATCACCTAATAAATAAAACGTAATGTATGGCTGGCCGTGGGGACGAGTTAGAACGCCTCACTGGGGAACAGAGGCCGCGAAGAGAAAAGGCGTCGAGCTGTTCAATGAAGGATATTTTTTTGACGCGGTCAGCGCATTTAACTGGGCTGCCAAGCATACTCCAGATGACTACCTCATCTACGCCAACCGCGCAGCCGCGCTGACCCAGCTCGGCCATTTTCAAAAAGCGATCAGCGACTGCGAACATGCGTTGTTCTTGAATCCTGAGTAAGCGAACAGCAAACACACATATCCAGCAACCCATTTTTATCATCTGCGCACCCCCCCCTTGCCACCGCATCCCCCCGTAATCATAATCATACATTTTATTTGACTTTTTTTACTTATCGCCCGCCCCTCTATTCCAGTTACGCCCGGGCATACATCCGCTGGGGGCGGGCGCTGATTGGGCTGGGACACTACGAGGCAGCAAAAATAGTGGCTGTGAAGGCACTTTCCGACCCTGCCATCAGCGATTTAGTGGACAGCGTGATTTCTGATGCTGAGCGGGGGCGGCAAGGACTCCCGACAGCTCACCCTCTGCCGCCCAAAGCAGCTGCTGCCACCCCTGCAGAAGTTTCCACGCCCACAGGGAGCGTCACCCCGTCGGTGAGCCCCGCCGCCTCCGCAGACTTCCCTTCTTCTCCCTCCAGCAGCGATGGCCGCTCAACCCTTCAGCAGCTGCGGGACTCGACTGCTGTCCACGTGGGACGGGGGTCAATGCAGGCGGTGCGCGCGTTCGATGCCGCACTGGAGCAGTACCCTTGGCACGCGCCTTGGTATGTGTACCGCAGTGTGTCGTACAACGAAATGGTGAGGAAAGAAATGGCAGGCGACGAGTCCGAGGCTTCCTACTGGCTGATGCAGGCGGTGCAAGACGCGACGGTGGCATTGGAGCTGGGGGAGGTGGAGGATGACGTGCGCTTTTCTGCGCTGATCAACCGCGCCAGAGCAAGAGCGGACCTTGGTGAGTTAGTTGGTTGGTAGCAATAGTATAGTGTGCTATACTTACTTTTATTTAGCTTCAAATGAAAAGTATCGTTTGGGAAATGGAAAATTTTAGAATTTTGAAAATCTGTGTTTTGTTGCTTATATAGCCCTCAGTTCCTCAATACCAATGGAGACCCGCCTTACGTTTCCCGCGCCCGCTTTATTTTTTGATTTGCAGGAGACTACGAAGGGGCGGTCTTCGACGGAATGAAAGCAGCGGAGCTGGAGGGCATCACCTTGGATGATCGCAGCATCGCCAAAAATGATGTGTCGCTATGGCGGCAGTACGCAGCTGAATGTGAGGCAGAGACGAGCCGCCTGGAGCTGGATTATATCCAACAATTGATCGCAAAAGGCAAAGAAGAGGCTGCCAACGTCGCTGCTCAGAAAAAAGAGCTTGGTGAAGAAGCAACTGCGGCAGGGGCGGTGGGCGGCGGCGGCAACGGCAGCGGGCCTTCAAGCCCGCAGCTGGCAACGGAAGAACCGCGCCGCAGCAGCAGTGGTGCGCATGAGAAGGGCGAAAAAGAGGAGGAGGAGGAAGGGGGTCAGCAGGTTGAATCTTCTTACAAAGTGGAGTTTCGAAAAACCATCGTTGTTCAAACGCTGCCTAACTCGCTAGAAAAACAACCCCCTGCAGCAACCCGACCTGCTGAAGCACAGGCAGCGGCGTCTCCAGCCTCCCAACCCCCCACCACTGCAGCAGCGTCTCCCCCGCAGCCCAAGCCCCAGCCCAGTCTCTCCGCCTATTTAGAGCACGACAGGCGAGCGAAGCAGCTCCAGGCCGCCGGCCAACTGGACGCTGCGCTGCAGTGTTGGTTCGATTACCTTCATCGCTTCCCCATGGACCCTAACGCACATTTCAAGCGGGCTCACCTGTGTTCCGCGGTTGAGCGCCCCATTGAGGCCATGCGGCACCTGCAGACGGTGGAGGATCTTTCAGAGCGGCAGGAGCTGCCGCAGCTGTTGCGATATAAGGCTCTCATGCTGCGCGGGCGGGTGCTGGTGCAGTTGGACAGTTTTGACGATGGCATCGCTGCGCTGGATGCGGCTGCGGAGCTTGCAGCTGCGGCCCCCAGCTTGCCTGATGCATACGAAAAGAGAGCGCGGGAGGAGCAGATGCAGTACTTTGCGTGGAAGGAAAAAGCGGCTGTGCTGGAAGAAAGCAAAAGGAGGAAGGCTGCAGCGTTGGCAAGGGAGGCGAGCGCTGATGGCAGTGGGAAGCGGGGGCAGTTAATTGAGATGATAGGCGGTGATGATGACAGCAGGGCAGGAGGGAAGGAAGACGAGGGGTCCTCTCTCGACTCGAGCTTAAAGGAGATCACCGTCGAGTTGCATTGCCAACTCGCTGAGGATGCCGCAGAAACAGGAGATTGGGCCAAGGCGGAGGAAGAGAGCGAAAAGGTGAGTTATCAATCTGAAACTCAAAAGATAAAGCTTGATATAAGGGGGAAATTGCGAGGGAGTAGTTTTTTCACCATTGCTTTTTCACACCATTTGCAGGCCTTAGTCATGGATGCCTCGTGCATGCTGGCACGGCAGCTGCGCGCTCGGGCGTACGAGAAGCAGGGCATGCTGGAGCAGGCGGTTGCTGAGTTTGAATTTTTGGAAGGCTCCGGGGACAAGGAAGCCGCTGCGAAGGTGCGCAAGCTGCAGGCAGAGATACACAAGCGAGATCGATCATATGGCGCTGATGGCTCCAGCGATGATGGGGAGATTGACAAAGACGCATTTTTTGAAATTGAGAATTTAGACTTTGACAAAATGACTTTCTAGGGGTGCTGCCCTGTGGACGGTCTCTTTTCTTTTCATGCGATTTGATCGTTTCATTTGCTTCGCATATTCATTTAAAATAGCGGCTTGTGAAAAACTGCACTAGTCACAAAAATACAATGAAGTATATGAAAAAATGAAGTAGTGCACAACAGACACGCTCAAACAGGTTTTATTTAATTGTTGTTCTGGCAAGGTGCTGCAGCAACATGTGTGCCTCCGCCCTGCACGCCGCCGCCTTGCCAGCTCTCTCTGCGGCTTTGAAGCTGCGAGGGTCGCTGCAGGCAGCAGCCTTCAAGGCGTACCGCGCTGCCTTGGCCAGCAGCAGCGTGGCTGCAGAACGCACCATTCTATCTCCAGGGCCAATAGCGCTTCCTTCATGCAGCCTATCAGGCGTCACCACCTCTATTCCAGCTCCACTTCTGTCCTTGATCCCGCTGCCGTCGCGGCCGCTCTCATTTTCAAAGTTTTCGCTGCCCAGGAAGGACACCCCCGCCAGGCGCTCTCCCAGCTCCGCCACGTCAGCAGGTAACCCACCAGGCGCATTCTGCCCGTACAACTTCGCTGCTGAATCAAATCCGCCGGGAGCCGGCAATGCTCGAGACCCTCCCTTCACTGCTGCTGGCCCAAATCCATGTGGGGGCGCTACCACAGACCGTTTTGGGGCACTAAAATCGATGCCTGGGGGGCGGTAAGGTCGCAGCTTCCTTCCCACTGCTGCCGCCCTTTGTTGCCTCACCTCTGGGTGATCCTCCGCAAGCAGGCGCAGCCTCAACCTGGGACCGTGCGCCCTGGACACGTCAGCCCCCATTTCGACCCAGGTTTCTTGCATTGGAGTGTATTGGACAACTGTATCGCCTGTGAGCGCATCCACGATGGCCACGCCGGCTGCGGGATCAGCTGGGTCGTGAGAAAGGGTCAGCGTGGAGGTGGGTGTTGAGGGAGAAGGCTCGATGGAAGCGTCCTCGGGGCGGCGCAGGGGAGGGCACACGGCGCCGTCTTTTGTCGTCAAGTGAATGGTTGCCTGCATGAGTGGAAATTAACCATTTAAAGGCTGATTTTTATGAATTGCGGGGAAAAAAGTCACAGTTCCAAGTGAATATACATAATTTTTATGTATTATGGAAAAAATGTAGAAAAAGGAGGAGAATGAAAACTTGAAAAAAAATAGAAAAGAAAAAAAATAGAAATTTTTAAAAGCGGCTTGCCTTGGTGTGGTAGCGAGGAATGAAGACCCGCAGCGCCATTCCCTCCGCGCCCAAACCCACCACCATTGCCGGCTCCACCTGCGGCCGCGTCGCCAGCAGCAGCAGCAGGAACAGATCGGCGCAATTTTTTTGCGCCCGCTTGGCCGCCCGATGGCGCTCATTCATCACCGCCGCGCGCTCAGATACATCGGCAACGACAAATTCACTGCCTCCCTCTGGTTCTGCACGATTCAGCGCTGCTAAAAGCTGCCTGTGCACCACCACATCAGCGTACCTTCGAATTGGCGAAGTGAAGTGGGTGTAGAAGGGCAGGGCAAGGCCGTAATGCCCCGTCACGCCGCCAGCCTCGGCCGCAGCGCAGTACTGCGCCTCGCTCATGCCTCGCGTGGTGCTGGCCCGAATTAAGGTAGAAAGAGCGGGCGGAGCGGCATTGCACGCGATACGGAGCGATGGACCCAGGCCTTCCGGGGACAAATCCAGGGGCGCACCAATTTCCGCGCACAGCTCCGCCACCTCTAGCAGTCCCTCACGCCGCGGCGGCGCGTGGTGCCGCAGCAGCGCCCCCCTACGGTCGCTTTGCCAAACTCTCTTTGCCACCGCTGAATTCGCAAATATCATCATCTCAGCCACCGTGCGCATCACAGGCAGCTCCGACTTCACCGTCACCCCCGAGGGCCGCCCATCTCCCCCCGTTTGAAATCGCAGCTCCGCGCTTTCCAGCTCCATCGCCCCGGCTGCCACCCTCCGCTCCCGCAGCGCGTCACCCAGCGCACTCAGCATGCGCAGCTCGGGCAGAAGGCGCGCCACATCTACAGCAGGCAGCGCGTGCCCTGGGGCCGCAGGTTTGCCGTCCAAAAGGTCTTGCACTTGAGCATACTCCAGCTGGTGGCGGGACCTGATGACAAAAGAAGAAATAAAGAAGCCTTGACACGTTTCGCCATGCACGGACAAGTGCAAAATTTAAACCAGCCGACACATCGAAAAAGGGAAAAGGAAAAGAAAATTGGGCGCACCTGATCAGGGACCGGCCAAACCAAACGTCTTGCACTGCGAACGGCGGCTCAGGGCACAGCGTCCAGATGACGCTCACCGCCAGCCGGTCCCGCCCCGCTCGCAGCGATGCCGCGTCCTCTGAAATGGCATGCGGCAGCATGTCAAGGCGGCGGTCCACTAGGTAGACGGTGGTGCACCTAAACGCAGTTGAAATTACGATAAATAGTTGGCTATTTACTTCTTACGTCCTCATAATAAAACGAAGGGACAAATAATACAATACACGCGAGAAGAACAGAATAATAACGCTAACAAACTTGATAAAATAGGGAAACGAGGGAGGAAAAACCCCTTGGATAAGCCCAAAGAACAAAGACTGACCTGGCTGCTGCTTCCGCGTCCAGCGCTGAGCCGTCCCTCACAAAGTGCGACACGTCAGCTATGTGCACCCCCACCTCTATGCTGCCGTTCTGCAGCACCCTAGCGTGCATAGCATCGTCCACGTCGGTACAACCTGGAGGGTCAATACTCACCACAAAGTACTCATCCCCCCGCAGGTCCCGCCGCCCCGCCGCCAGCTCCGCCGCCGCTTGCTGCTCGTCCAGCCACCACCCGCCGCCTGGGCCGTCTTGCAGCGGCAGCTCCCGCAGCGCTGGAGCGCCGAACGGCTGCCATCGCACCCCGCTGGCCGCCAGGATCGCGTCGGTTTCGGTTCGGAGGTCGTTGACGGGGCCCAGCACGCGCAGCACGTGCGCATGAGGAAAGTTTGACCCCCGCTCCCAGCCGTCAATCCTGAGCACGAGCCTCTGCCCCAACGCGTGCGCCAAGTTGCGAGACCGCAGCCTGCAGCGCGGGAGGCGGCGGTCAAAGGGGACGCACAGCACGCTCAGCACGCCCCGCCCCCCAGCGTCTCTCCCCGCCAAATTTCGCAGCGCGGCCTCGTCGTCATCGGAAATGCACGCTACGACCTCTGCTGAGGACCGCTGCAGCATCGCGACCACCTCTCCAGGCCTTCCAGCTGTCATGCCTTCCCTTCTTTGCCCTCCACCAGCATATTGTCCTCCTTCCCCGGTTGCTGCTGCTTCAGCAGCATCGTCAGCGCTCCCCGACAAAAATGCAGCGTCCAGGTCGGTCGCAGCCTCAGCCTCAGTGCCTAATTCTTCAGCAACTGCCTCCACCGGGCCGCCCTCGTCGGCATCCCCCTCCTCCCCTTTGGTTGCCTCCGAAAGAGAGGAAAGGAGTTTCACGGCCACAACATCGCCATGCATAGCTCGGTTCATCGACGCGCGGCCTTGCAGCAGCACAGGGGCACCTCCTCCGACGGGCATGGCGGCAGCGGTGCGGGGGTCGCGTGCGCTGACGCTCAGCACGCATTTCAAAAGCGAGCCGTCTGCCAGGCCCGCCGCCACCGCTTCGTTTGACAAATGCGCCTCGGCGTTAGGTTGCACATGCGCTGGTTCCCGCGCGGAAGCCTCCATCGACTCAAACACGTCAGTGATGGCCGGTACTGCCACCCACCGTCCCGCAAAGTATTGCTTTCTAGTGAGAACGTGAACGCCAGGCTGTAACCGCTGCCAGTCACCGCCATCCCCAGAGCCTGCGGCCCCTAGCTGCTCTGCCAGCGCGTCTGACACCACCAGCACCATGGGTGTCCGTCTGAGGTGCTCGTAGTACCAGTCTGCGGCCGCTAAAAGGTCGCTGCCGGACTGCATCCCGCCAGCCCCCGCCGCAGGCGCCGTCTGCGCATTGTGGAGGTTGTCAAACAGGACGCACGATCGACGGCGGTCGTGGTACAGCGCCCGCAGCCGCGCAGAGCGTCGAATGTTGGCGTCTGCGAGCTTTCTGAGCACGCTGGATAGGAGAATGACGTTGTCAGCGAGGTCAGGCAGTTCGAAGATATCCAGGCATTCACGTAAGGCGGCAGCATCGGGAATGACATAATGCGACACGGTGGGCGCAAGGCAAGGGGAGGTGCGGGGGCAGGTGGGGCAGGCAGCGGCACCGCACGATATGTCGTCGCGGAGGTAGTGCTCCTCTAATGTGGTGCTGACAGTGGTGCGGCGGCGGAAGTGGATGGCCCGCCGTGTCTGCGGAAGAGATCCCGTTTTTGTGGTCGTTTGGATGCGTTTTTAGTGAAGCAAAGAGTTATCAAACTTTGAATTGAACGGTTTCGAGTGAAGGAGCGCACCGAGCAGTCACAATCGCACCGAGCAGTCACAATCGCACCTCACGCCTCGCCCACCCCTGCATCATTGCACCATTGTCTTTCCGGGAAATTCTTCTAGGTTTAATAGCAAAAGAACTCTAAAATTTAATAATTTGAAAAAAGCTGTTCCGCTATAGCTCAGTTTCCGGCGTTTCTATTATATTTAATTGCCAGCGATTAGCTTATTTCAAACCAAAAGCGAGCTATCCAGGCTTCCCAAAGAGCTAATCGCGAGCTCCCGAAGAGCTTTCTTCTTCGTCGATATCCGCGGAGCCCAAAGGAATTGTTCTAAAGTAAAGTAGAGAGGTCTTAAAAATCTTAAAATCTTAAAAGATGTGTTGTTGTTGTAGGTGGTGTGCTTGAGGTTTTAAATAGTTGCCGGCCGGGCCTGATATAAATTTTGTCTCCCCCCCGTCCCAAATGCACTTGGCTTGTTTTAGAATTTACCTGGGGTCAGAAAAAAACACAAACGTCTATCTATAAGAATATCTATACGAAGTCAGCGAACTGTGTTTAAAAAACTGCCCATAACCGGAAAAACTGCCCCATAAAAAGTTGGTTTCAGCCGAGGCGAGGAGGAGCTTCATATTCTTCCGCTGAGCCAAATCGTAAATGGCAAAATCTATTCTGTAACGCCTTTTACTTTTCAGAATCGTTGCCATTTTTTAAATCTTTCATTTTCAATTTTTATATTAGATCTTAGGATCTTTCCACACCCTCCCACACCCTCCCACACCTAGGGGGAAGATAGAAATAACATACACACTTTTTCTAAACATGAACAACACTTTTTCTTTCTACTTAACTTAAATCCTAACTTAATACTTGTAAATTCCCAAGGGCACTCCCCCATGGGCATTACAACTTTAACGTGTAATTAATATTACGTGTTCTAAAGTCTGCTACTCACGGTACCAACCTCTGCAGTGTAGACGTTACAACCATTTGAAAACCTGTAAACCTCGTTGCCCAGATTGGGTTTTACATGTTACGTCTTGGTGTAACTTCACGAACGGGAGTTGAGGAGCAGCCGCTGCGTAGCCACTGAAACTTGAAACCTTGCCATCGGGGGATAGTACCCCTGGGAGATCGAGGGGCGGCAGGATGGGAATTTACAAAAAAAAAGGTGCCAAACAAAAATAAAGCAAATACAAATTTGAGAGTTTATAATCCGCACAGAGACGGCAACAAAGGCCACACGGCAGAAAGGCAATCTTTGGTCCTGACAATCATTGTCCTGGCCATGGCTTCATTGTGACAATGAAGCCAGGAGAAACTGACGAGAGAGGGCACCCAACACCCAGCAGGCGGCTTCCAGTTGCACAAATCGGAGGTCTACACGATAAAATGCTAATTTATCAATCGTTGTAACACATAATTGTAGAGCCAGAGACACAAATTTATAAACACGGTCTTGTCTGTCGGTGTAAATAACGCTATAGTGAGCCCTGCACAGACCGGGTGCTTCCACTGTTTTATTACTAGTATTTAGAACTAAAAACATTTAAATCTGCCTGTCAATACCGCGGTGCTATACAAACCGCGTTGATTAGCAAGGCCGACGCATCGAGCAGCATTTTGAGAGAATGGTTGGCGTGGATACCTTTCAGGAAAAGGCAAGCAGCTCTGCAAATTGACTTAGGTCTTTTCTCGTGCCAATTGACTTCATACTGTGACCCCCCTTGATTTTTTTCCTTCCCCAGTCGCAGAATATGGAAGCTTTGGGGCGCAGCAACCTTCGCCATGACGGTCTGCTGCAGTTAATGAAGTCTGATGTCGCAGACAGCGGCCCTGTCGATTCAGCGCTGCAGCACCTTCATGCGGCTTCCCGCCCTGCCGCCACCAGACAGCTCCAGAGCGGCGGTCGCTTCGCTGCAGCTCTGTGCCAAGAGTCCCGCAGGGTAGGCCAGATTTACCGCTCCCGCCACGAGCAGCTGTGGAGCCAGCTGCTTGACACAACAGCGCTGATCAAGATGGCTGCAGCGGGGGAAGTGCCCAATGCAAATGCACCTGAAGCCTCCCAGGCCGCGCTGCGCCAGGCGCTCGACTCCATAGCTGAAAATGTGGTGGAACTGGACGCGTTTGTGGACAGCAACGCTTCAAAGGCGGCAGACATTGCTCAGGTAGTCGACGCCTCTTCTCGCTCCAGTGACTCAAGCAGCGCCAGCGACAACTCCTCAAAACAGTACCTGGACGCCGCCACCCGCGCCATCACCGGCCCCGTGCACCTGGACTCCCTCATCCTGGGGCTCAGCGACGCCTACGACGCGCTGCGCTGCGTTGAGCAAGGCAGGACGCTGGGGGAGAAGGCGGCAAAGTGGGTGGCCCCGCAGCACTTCGCACGCGTCACCCGCAAGTTCTGGCTGCGCCCTAGCGACGTGACGCTGTTCAAAACCGCGGTGGTGAAGCACCTTCCGGTGCTGGTGTACGGCAAGCGTCCCAAGCTCGGCGAAGGTAAGAAGAGCTCAAAGGAGCATATTCAGTCTTACTGGTACTTTTTAATCTAACAAATGAACCGAAACGTTAATTTTTCCTTCGTTTTGCAGTTGATGCTGAGCAGCTGCCCTTTATGGCTCCTGTTGCGGAGCGCGACTCTGGAGAAATCTCGTCCGTCTACCTGGATGCCTTCCCTGAACTCCCCAGCTACCACTCGCGCCTGCGCCGTGACGACAACGCCACTGCCGTCCGCGTGCGTTGGTACGGTGAACGCAACCTCGCCAACCCTCACCAGGAGATGTTTGTGGAGCGCAAGGTGCACAAAGGGAAATGGACTGGCGAGAAGAGCGTCAAAGACCGTGCAGCGGTGCAGCAGCACGAGGTGCCTTCCTTCCTTGCTGGTCAGACCCTGCGCCAAGGGCAGGAGGACCGGGACGCGCTCTTCTTGAAGGAGGTGCAGTCCCACGTCGTGAAGACTAAGATGGTAAGCATGTACTATAAAAAAATGAACATTTCCACTTTTACAGAGGTTTCATATATTTCCCCTCATTTCTCCCCCTTTCTTTTTCTTTTGTCATATAGGAGCCAGCGCTTCGCACCGTGTACCAGCGCACCGCCTTCCAGGAGGAGTCCAACAACCTGGTGCGCATCTCCATGG
This sequence comes from Marvania coccoides, assembly GCA_963854735.1. Taxonomy (NCBI): domain Eukaryota; kingdom Viridiplantae; phylum Chlorophyta; class Trebouxiophyceae; order Chlorellales; family Chlorellaceae; genus Marvania; species Marvania coccoides. The sequence goes on from OY978106.1 coordinate 308,818, forward strand.
ACACCGGACTCACCACACTGCGCGACGGGCGTGAGAAGAGTGGCGCATGGTGCCGCGGCGACGTCACGGGCTGCCCTTCTGATGTGTTCCCCTATGCCGTGGTGGAGGTCAAGCTGCAGGCGCCCCCTGGGCAGTGGCTGAAGGACCTGGTCTCCAGCGGCATCCTCATCCCCTCCCCCAAGTTCTCAAAGTTCCAGCACGGCATGGCCATGTTGTGCCCAGGTGCAGCGCTGCAGGCGCCCTACTGGTTCCTGCCTGATGAAACCGACGCAGAGCGCCTGACGCTGGCCACCTGGGAGGAGATGGCGGCTGGCGCTGCTGCCGACGTGGCGGATCCCGCTGCCTGGCTGTATCCGGAGGAAGAAAATGTTGGCGCTGCGGATGCTGGCGATGCTGAGCAGCCCATGCAGCGCTCCTCCAGGCCCACCGCCAAGCTGCACCTCGTCCACGGCGGCAGCCAGTCATCTGAGGTGCGCCAGGGCCCGTTGCAGATGGCTCTTTCCTCCTCCGTCTGGCCATTGTACCAAGACCCTCCTCCGCCTCCGCCTTCTGCCGTCCCAGACATAACCGAGGCTTACCGCAGGGACTCGGGGCAAGTCAACTATTCTGGCAGTGACAGTCTTGCAGTCAGCACGCGGGGGCCAACTAGCTCCGACCCTTCGCTGCACGACGTGGAAGCTGGGCAGGGCGTGTGGGGGCAGCAAAACGCCGGCGGCGCTCCTGAGCTGGTTGCTGCTGCTGCTGCGCCTGCCGCTGACCAGAAATTGCTCATGCAGCACGTGTTCAAGGGGAATGGTGCTGGAGACGATGGCCTGAAAAGCAGCGGGCTCGAACAAGCGCCGCCCCGCAGCGCCTCCATCAAGGCCCGCCAGATTATGCGCACGCGCGTGGAGCCCAAGACCCACTTCGCCAATGAGCGCACCTTCCTGCAATGGCTCAACATCTCCATTCTGGTGATGATTCTGGCCATGAGCATGCTGAGCGGCAGCGGTGTGTCTGGCACCGGTACCGTGACATCTGGGAGCGCGACGGGGGTGTGTGGCCCTGGCGACAAGAGCTGCTTCGCGTCCAGGCTGTCGGGCGCCATCATTGCCCCGGTGGCGCTGGTGTTCATGGCGTATGCTCTGTTCCAGTACAAAAAGCGCTCTTACCAAATTATGATGCAAGCGACGGTTAGATACGACGATCAGCGCGGCCCAGTCGTGCTGGTGGTAATTCTTTTTGGCGCGCTGATCACCTCGTACGCCGTTTCCATGATATACGTTTTTTAATGTTCACCTGTCCGCCGCCTTCATTTGCTTTCTTATTAGTTCTTCTTGTACATATTTTGCATTGCTAATTAACACTTCTTAAGCGTTCATTCTTGAACAATTATTCACACTGTTTATGCCTCATTCCTTCTCCTAGGTTTTTCCAATTCTGTCCATACGACACGTCTCAATCTATTTTATTATATAATTTATTACCGCATTTTTTTCCAACATGACATCGGGCATGACGCATTTGATTATTAAAAGAGTCTGGCAGGTAGTTTCTTGCCATTGTATTTTCTCTCTTTCGTTATCGTGTTTCTTTTCGCAGCGGCGTTGCTTCAAGCCAATTTGGCACTTCATCACTTTAAATAATAATATACAATTTTTTGTTTCAAAAAACAGGATTGCACGTATCTGTGTTTCCTCAATGAGCTTTGCCGTCATTTTCGGGCAGGTATTTACAAAAAGCGCTCGCAATAATATACATTCAAGGGGAAATTAAAAACAGTACCCGGGTTATGGTGCATATTCAAAAAAAAATGTTTTAGGAGAAATAAGCTGAATAAACAAATAGCTATACATACATAAGTTATAAATAATAAATATGAATAATTAAATAAAATAAATATCATATGGTTTAGACATTTTGAATCCTCAAAATCTTGCACGCAGCGAACCCAGCAGCGGCGGTGCTCGCGGCCATCACCACGCCATCGCATTCAAACGGCGGGACGCTGCGATTTATGGCTCGTTGGGCAAGGGCAGCGCATGCAGTGGTGACGCGCTCGTGCATGTGCGCATTGGCCACCAGGGCGACGCCAGCAGACGGCTGGGCGGTTGCCGGCCTGTTATTGAGTTCGGTGGACATGGCGGCAAAGAGCAGCCCGCACTGCTCTGTCGCACGTGAATCCAACGCGCATTTGTCGTCCACAAGCAGCTCCAGGGCGCGAATCAGGGTAGCAACGCAGTGTGGGTCGTCAACAGCCAGCTGCACCCAGCTGGTGGCCCGTGGCCGCGCTTGATCTCGCTGCACCTGCCGCCACATCATCTCTGTAAATTTTTGCCACAGACTGGCATCGAGTTGCACGTTCAGGTCGTCTGCAATATAATAAGAGCCAACAGGGAAAATTGTGAGCAATTGTAAACAAAAACTTACGTTAAAAAAAGGGTGTAATACAAAAAAAACTCGCCGTGAGATAAGACCTTCAGCATTTTTGCGATCGCTGCTACGAATTTCCGCAGCCGCTCTTCGCACAGCGCATTCGCCGACAGCACTCTCCACACGCGGGGCTGCGACGAGGGAAGCTTCCCTCCCTCCACCTTGGCGCTAAAATCTCCCAGCAAACTCGCTGCTTCCAATAAGTACTCGAGGAGGAGCGTCGCCTCCACCTTGAAAGCCTCTATTGGGCCCACCTGCGCCACGCGGTCGCATATCTGGTCGATGAAATCTGGTCCGGTTGTGAGCAGAATGCCCAGCGGTGACAGGAGACGGAGAGTGGTCACGCCGTTGTCAAATCCAATGTCAGGGTAGCTCCAGACGGCCAGGCCGTCCAGAATCTTGAGGTACTCGTAGAAGATTGCCTGCACCGCGAAGAGGTGGAGCGAGGTGTCGTCTTTTGGGGGTCCCGGCGGTCCTGCAAGATGGAGCTGCGCTGCCGCCTGCAATTTGACCACTGCTGAAGCCACGCCGAGCAAAACCCTGTTACATGTGGCTACCTAAGGTTATCAATGCTTCGTTCTTAAAACCGAAGAGAAGGAAGTGTAAAAACTTACCCATAAATCTCTTGAATTGAGACATTGCCTGCTTCATTTTTCGAAGAGAGGCCTGTGGCTAGGCGCTCAAATGATACCAGAGTATCGCTCACAATGAAACCGGGGCTGTCTCCGTGTCGAATTGCGTTTTCGATGACATCGAGCTTCATTTCGATTTCATATGCACATTTTTGGAGGTCGCCTGAAGGCGGAGAACGAATGCTAGCACCCATACCTGACCTGTGTGGGTTTTAATTGAATTAAATAAAGCATAAAAACAGGGACTTTCGGGTCTTCTTGAGAAAAAAAAGATTCGGGTATCACGGAATACAGTCAAAAGAACGGCCCAAAAAGCATCCTTTTCGGGTTTCGGGGCTTTGTCCATGCTGCAATGCTTTTCGTGCATACAGTGAAAGTGAAAACAACATCCCGCCAGTCAGCAATAAAAAATAACAACAAAATTTTCATCTCCGCCCAACCCACTCTAAAAACTTTTTCTCTAAAAAAAAAACTTCCTCTTTCACCATCGCCCATACTTGGCATGCACAATTCTCGCCTCCTCTTCCTCCTCTTGACTTGGCCTGAGAGATTCCGCCCTAGGCTCCTCTCTCTTCCTCTGCTGCCGTCCGCCTTTCTTTGCCGCTGCACCCGCTGCTGCTGCGCCCGCCGCCATCAACACCGCGCCAGCCAACGGCGCCACTACTTTCCACCAAACTGTGCCTTTCTTCTTCCTGGCAGTACCACTTTCTCTTCTTTCATTACCACCGCCGCCCACCATTCTAACATAAGCCCTTCTAGCGCTCTCCCTCGCGCTGTCCCGCCCCCCTCCGCTCCTTGCAGAAGAAAGCCTGCTGGAGGGAGGGAGGCTGGAGCCGTCCTCCTGGCGCAGCCCATCCACTGCCAGGATGATGCCAGGTTTCTCAACCGCCGATGCAGAAGCAGCACCAGCATTGCTCGTGTTTGAGTCTTCCTGAGGCGGCGGTGACGTCTCTGAACGCATGATGGCGTTGATGAGCTGCGAGTGCGCGGGTTTCTGGCTCTCGGGGCTCAAAATTGCTTCCAAAATGTCCATGCCGCCGCCGCTGCCGCCGTAGGCTTCTGCTGCTGCCGCAACCTCAGCAGGCGCAGCAGGCGCCGGCAACCAGCGCTCCAGGCTGAGAGGGGCGTCAGAGGCGGGTGGCAGGAGCGCGTCTGTGGGGGTGGAAGGCCGGTGGTTGGGTAGATCTGCTGACGACATATTTGCGTGCTTGGAAGTACGGAAGATACGATCTTGAGGGGGGTGATGACTTTCTCTGTTACGTGGCTGTTGCATGGGGCGGGGAATGAGGGATTTGGTGTCAGAACAACGAGCCAAACGAGTGTGATGGGAAATTCAAAATGTTTTGGGTGTTTCTCACAGTATCTAGCAGCTGACGAATATGTTTTCAAATGGAATGTGTTGGATGGTATTCACGTCTAGTATGAGGAGTACTCCGGCACAGCGAACACGAAGTAAATCGCCGAAGCCAATGTCCGGTCCAGATCCCAAACTCTCTGCTGATGACGCCTCTAAAGGGTTGATTACTATCTATCTAATGAATTGGACATGCAACCAGGCGACGATCCAAGCCATCGTCATTTGAATTCACTGCTTCGCGCGTCGCCATGCTTCCAGCTGTCAGAGTCGACAGAGGGGAAGGAGAGAGGATTTCAACGACGCATCAAAGCAACTGTCATCGAAATGCGAAATGTCTTTTTTCATTAGATCTTACAACGTACACACATAACGGGGCGGTCTGCAATTTCCTCTGAAAACAGATTATATAAAGAAGAACAGAAGAGAGAGCCTCTCCGTGTGCACCGACAGGCCGCCATGACGCGTCTGTTACTATTTTACATGCTGTTGGCAGCAGTAGGGCACGTCCGGGCTGAATTGGTGAGCTTCAGGCGACAGGGTGGGATGTAGAGATGAAAAGTGCAGGAACCGTGGGCCTGAGGCCTATGGGCGTCTCTTGACGGCCTTTAAAAAATCTAAATTAACACACTTACGTCCCCATTTCCTTGCAGAGCGAGGCAGAGATGGAGAGAATCAGAAAACAAGCAGTGCTTGCAGCAATGGAGCTCCTGTCGCCTGGCACCCAGGTACGACCTACAAAAAAGCTATACAATAAATTTCCAGCCGACTCTATCCCCGCAGAGCCGCCAGTGTCAATATTCACACTCACATCTGGTGTCCCCTTGCGATGCAGAACTCGGCCTTGCCGCTGTCCCTCACCCCTGATGCCCCGTCAGAGGCAGTGGCATCTTTTATTGAAAAAGCTGCGAACCGGATTGAAGCACACCTCCTAAAACAGGCGTCGATGGCCGCTGCGAAAGACACCGCCGCGCGCCGCCGCAGTCTCTTATCCACCGAGGAGGACAGCAGCTTACGTCTGGAGGACACTGCGTTAGAGGCGCAAGTGCCTGAGGCGCTCGTCAACGGCCTGCCCGTGTCTCGCCCCCGCCGCAGTCTTCTTGCACTCTATGCCGCCACCCGGCCCACCACAGCAGAAGCAGAGTCGTTCTGCAATTTCTTGCCGAATGCCGCCATCAACATTGCCCCTGGCAGAAACATCCCATATGCCTTCATTGCGACCACCGATCCGGGGCAGTGCTGTGCAGCTTGCATGTTCCGCCTGGACTGCTTCGCCTGGACTGTGAAGGCAAAGCTCGCCAACGGCAACGGGTGCTACCTCCGGGGGGCCGCCTTCAACAACATTCCCCGCCCGCAGGCTGGCTGGACCTCTGGCAAGATGTACAGCAGAGGCGACTGGGTGCCGCCCCCGGCCCCGCCGCCATTTAAACCTCTCAAATCCGGCAAGGGCAAGTACACCGAGGTGCTGAAGCTGACCAGCTACTTTTTCATGGCCCAGCGCTCCGGGCGGGAGCGTGTTGGAAACCCTATTAAGTGGCGCAACAGTTCCCACGTGAGAGACCGAGTGCCTGGAGGATTTTACGACGCTGGGGACACGCTCAAGTCAAACTTTCCGCTGGGAGTGGCGGCGTCGTTCATGGCGTGGTCTCTGGTGACGTTTCCTAAATCGTTCGCTGCCTCGAGCTCGTTTGGAAGCCACCGTGCCCTGGTTAGAGAGGCCTTGGATTACATGCTCGCCTGCTACGATGAGCGCAACAAGCGCTTCGTGGGCCAGATCGGGGACCCCAGTGAGTCATAACTGTCTTTAAAACTTATTTTTTGGTGATTTTTTCTTCTTTTGTTTTTCTTTTTTTCTTCAGCATATTTTGCGAATGTACTGATATTATGTCTTTTTATTTATCTCTATAGATGTGGATTTGAGGTTTTGGGGCCGGCCAGAGCAGGGCTACGTCGGCCCTCGCCCCGCCTACGTCTGGGACCGCACCAAGCACGCCTCGGATCTCCTCTCCAACGTTGCGGCAGCGTGGGCCTCAGGAGCGGTGCTCTTTAAAGGCTCAGACCCCGCCTACGCCAACCTCCTGAGGGCCAAAGCCGCCTCGATCTACGCTTGGGCCAAGTCTAATGAGGGCCGGTACTCGGATTATTACCGCTCTGCTACCTACACGCTCTACCCTTCTTATGATTTCCTCGATAACCAAGCTTGGGCTGCGGCGTGGATGTTCAGGGCCACCGGCAAACTCGAGTACCTGCGCGACGCGGAAAGCTTTTGGAAGCGGTCCTACGGCGTGGACACTTTCAAGGCTGACGTGTTCCCTGGCTGGGACTCGCTGTGGGCGCCCACCGCTGCGATGATGCGCCAGATCTCGCGCAGGGGCGTCACAGTGCCTGGAATCACCATGTACAGCACGTATTTCAATAAGCAGTTCGTGCCCTCCTGGCTGAACGCCAACGGTGAGAGACAAGAGAACACTGCATTATTGTTTCAGTTCTTTTCCCTCGTATTTTCGTTACGCAAGGTAAATTTTCATTCAAATAATTTAACCCTTTTTTTTATTCTTGCTTTCCATTGTTTTTGCAGGCGGATTTGACATCGTTCGCACGCCCAAGGGCCTGGTCCACCCTGCATGGAACACCTTTTCAAACTTCCAGTTCTCCACCACCGCCGCCATGTGCATGATTCAGGACGCCGTGGGCAACAGAGACATCACACAGAAGCGCAGGGAGATCGCCTTTGCCCGCCGGCAGGTCGATTACGTGCTGGGCTCTACGGGAAGGTCGTACATCGTCGGGTGGGGGGCTTCGCCACCGGTTAACGTTCACCACCCTGCAGCCTCCTGCCCCAAGCCCCCCGCGCCCTGCAACCAGCAGAACCAGTACATGAAGGCAAAGAACCCCAATATTCTGTACGGAGCCATGGTAGGCGGGCCCAGCGGAAAGAAACGATACCCGACCAAGCCCGATTATTATTTCGACCGTCGTAGCGATTTTTCGGTGAACGAGCCTAGCGTGGACGCCATGGCTGGACTGATGGGCGCCCTGGCGGGTGTGTACGGCTACTCTTAGATTAACCGCATTGCTTAATGTTGTTGGAGTTTCACAAGAAAGGTCGAATTATTGACTACTTATTGACCATATTTTCCTTTTTTTCAGCACACACAAAAAATGTTTCTAAGCTCTTCTTTCCATTTTTGCATGCATTTGACACAGTTTCCTCCATTACGCTTCGCTTTTTTTGCTCGATTCTCTTAATTTTTCGAGCTACTAGCTAAACATAGTATGTTTTGTAGCTTTTTCTATTTGGTTTTGGCGGCCTCTTTTGTTCATGGGGTCGGCCGCCTGCCTGTCTGCGTAGCTTATTTTCCAATTCGATTCTAATATATCTGCTGCGTGTGCATGTGCATTGATTTTATCCCATTCCTTTCTGTTCATGAATAAAAAATCTTTCTTGCATTTGTCCAATGGGGGACCCCTTGCTATCTGACCTTTATTTCTTTCTCTTCAACCCACCGCCTTCTTTTTCACAAAACTTTCTCACGCTTCGCTCATTCTTTCCCTTTCATTTGCCAAGCAGCGCTGCTATCGCCTCATCCTTCACACCTCACTACACACCGTCACTTCTTTATCATCATCATACTCGTATTACATTTCCGCATTTTCAAAATACCTCAAAATTATTAAAATTGAAAAAGCTGCATTCGTATCAATGCATTTATTTTATATACTTCATTCAGAAAAGTGGCGGGAAATTGGATATTCACAGAGGTGTGGTGCGCGTGCGGCGCAGGGGCTGTCCGTCTACCGCCCCAGCGTGCGGATCAGGCGGCGCACTGGCAACAGAAATAACTTTGCTCCGGAGCGCCATGTTCTGCTCCCTTAAAGCTTGCACCTGCGCCTCAAGCGCTGAAGTTTGCTGCACTCGCTTCGCCCGCGACTTGGCGGCGCTCTCTCGGTTCTTTATCGCGCGCAATCCCGATCTGTTGGCTCCACCACCACGAGACGCTGCAGCAAGCTCAGCAGGCATTTGATTCGCAGTACCGACAGCTGGCATGATCACCGGCACCCCCATTGCGCCCTCTGCACTGGCTGCAACCGCACCAGGCAGCGGTAGCATCGCAGCATGCGCAGCAGCCGCGTCCTTTCCATTTTTCCGCTCCTTTCTTCGCCGCTCTTCCTGCCGCTGTCGCTCCTCCCTGCGCACCAGCATCCTCGCAGCACGCGCAGCAGCTGCAATTTCCTTGCGCTCCGCTTCCGTCATGTATGCCGGGTAGGGGCCTTCTGCAGCAGTTGTGGGCGCAGCGAGACACGGCGTGGCAGCTGGAAGGCCGCTCAGGCCTGGCACCACAGCAGGCGCAGCACGCATGGTGGGATTTAGCACCGGGATGTGGTTGAGCACCACAGAGCGGTGAATGGCCTGCTGGGGAGGTGGAAAGAGTCCGCCCAAAGGGGCGACGGAGATGGCGACAGGGGTGATGGAGGGAAAAGGCTGTTGAACGGTAGTTAAGAGAATGGGGTTGGGCTGAGCGGGAGCTTGGGCAGCTTGTGCGGCCATCCAAGCTTCGATGTCCTGCAAAAACGTAAGAGAGAGGGTGGAGTGAGAGGAAGGAGCGGCAAAAAAAAATAAAATAAAAAAATTGAGGGGCCTGACCTCATCGATGTTCCAAGAGGGGGTGTCCTGCGATTGAATGGCTTGCTCAAGGGTGGCAAAGGGGTCCATTTTGCTTCAGGACGCTGGGAGAGATGCGTGAAAAGATGAGTTGTGAATATATAGAAACAGGTTAGAAGAGCGAGTGCTTCAACACATATAAAAATTTGTTTCATATATCGTCAAGGTGCTGGCTCCTCAAACGGCTTATCAAAACTGAAGGTGACGTTCAATTGTAACAACTCCTTTTTAATCTCTCAACGCGAAGCGAAATGCGGCCTTTCAACTAACATAAAACTAGAATTCGACAATTAAATTTGAATGCATAATTTCAATAGTAAGCAGACGCGGTTGCATTCTCCAAGAAAATTTGCCAAGGTGGCAACCAACCTGCCAACCTGCTGACACCGGATAGGCTGTTGAGAAGAAGAAGAAGAAAAAAATATCTATATATTTTTAACTCAGTGCTGGGGTGAGTGCTAGTGCTGAGTCACTGCATGCTGGAGGCCTGCCGCTTCCATAACACCAGTGAAATCAAGCTGCATGCACGCTAGCGGCCTTCTTCCCCCGCCCTCTAAAATCCTCCCTCATTCATTCTAACGCAACATTCCTCGATCCAATATCACAAAGTTCTTCTCGCATTTCATTTTCCTCCTTCACTTGTTATGCCGCAGCCTTTTGGCCCACCGCCTCCATGAATTCTTCAGCTGCCATGTGCTCCACCACCACCGTCTGCCCCGAAAACATTCGCCCGCCCACCTCCGCCTTCGCCTTCTGCGCCCCCGCTGCTTCCAGGTACTGCACATACACTTTCCCGTACGGTCCACTACCGATGATCTCAGCAGCAGACCCAGAGGGGTCCGGCCGTGGTACTGCCACCCGCAGTACCGTTCCATGTTTCTCAAACTCATCCCTCACGTCAGAAACCACTTCTTCGTAATCAGCATCGTTGGCCAGTACGTCAGCAGTGACCATCCCGTCGATGCACACAAACGGCGACTCCTCCAGCACCTCCGCGATCCCGGCTTCGCGCCGCGCCGCCTGGCTCTCCGCCTGGAACCGCGCCAGCGCTTCTGCGGCCACCTGCGCCGCCGTCTGCGCCTTAATAGGATCAACGTAACCTGCCGGGCGGCCAATCGACAGCATGTTACCAGCCAGCATGACCTGGCCGGTGAGAGCCAGGCAGGCGGAGGCCATCTCCGAGGACAGCAGCTCTATGAAGCAGTACTTCCCTTCCTGCGCCATATTGATGCGCAGCACCGGCTCTATGGTGCCACCAGCGCAGCGGTCGGGGAACGCCGCCTGCAGCGTGGCGTTGAACAGCTGCCGCAGCATGGCGTCGTTCACTACTCCGGGCGTGAGGTTGCCCACGTACACCTCGCGTTGAGTCTTTGAGGCAGCGGCAACCGCCGACGCCGCCTGCTGCTGCAACACGAGCTGCCGCGAGCGCAGCTGCTGCTCCTGCATCTGGCGCGCGATGGTGGCGGGGTCGGCGGAGGCATTCGCGGCTGCAGCTGACCGCAGCTTCGCGAAGGGGTCTTCAACGGTGGCCATGCGCAAGCGCTCGTTAGAGGAGCCGCGGCGGCGGCGGGGCCTATACCCGTAGTTATCATCGTCGTCTGAGTCGCCACGGCGGCTGTATCCGCGGTTGTAGCCGCCCCGGCGGTACTCCCCACGGTCCCGCGAGCGCGAGCGTTGCCTCCGCCGGCGGTCTCTGCTACGGGAGCGGGAGCGGCGGCGAGGCGGAGAGCGGGAAGACCGCCTGGCGCGGCGCTGGCGCTCACGTTCCCTACTGCGGCTCCTGCTGCGCCTGCGGCGGTCGCGCGAGCGGCTGCGGCTGCGCGAGCGGTGGCGGGGTGAGCGGGAGTGACTGCGGCTTTTGCTGCGGCGCTGCTCTCTGCCGCGGTCGTCATCTGCGGCGGCAACTCCATCAGTGTCTTGGACCTCCTGCTTGACGGTGTTTTCCTCTTCAGCCTTCGCAGCATCAGCAGCAGTGTTCGTCACATCTGGGGGAACAAGGGCAGTGGCCTCGGGCAGGCCCGATCCAATGTGCGCTTCGTCTTCCATTACCGTGATTTTTTTAATGTGTGGCGCGGCGGAATTCCGCTTGGTTGGATGCAAAATCAAATCTAAAAAAACAAAATCAAAGGAGAGAATAATCTTCTTAGCGGCTGCGGCGGGGATATGGCGACGGTGACGAATTTCGTAAATAATAATTAATGCTTGCGAATTAAAATGTGCTTGGCTTGAACATCCATGATTCAAATTGGCAAAGAAAACCCACACCATTGTCAGCCGCTGCACACACCATTTTCTGCTAGCCTAGGCCTGATGATGCCTGATAATGCTGCTGCAGGCTACGCTGAACCAACCTATGAGGGCTTGCTCTCTCGTTTCGTCCTTTTTGAGCAGCTCTGGAAATCTCCGCTGCCAGCCAAACAGCAGCATTTTTCAACCTGTTTAGTACGAAAATTTCTTACTTATTATGAGCGAGCGATTTATGGCCACTCGCCTTCTTTTACTACCTATTGCAGCCCTTGCATGCACTTTTATAGGAGCAGCGCTCCTCTGAGGGTGGGCGAAGGGTGCAGCGCCTTACTGTTGTTGCTGACGAGCTATCTCCAATTCTAAAGTATCTCATACATATTGCACGCAACTCTATTATCGAGGAGCTCAGGAATGCAGCTGCAGTACATGCCGCCAAGCGGTACGAAATCTACCGGCAGGACTGTTTCTTCTAAAAGCAAAGGATATTTCGCTAGGGGGTCTGACATACGTCATCTGCATGTGAAATCTGCCCATCCCAGCAGCTCTGATGATCTGGGTCAACCCCCCCTCAAACCTGTAAACCTACAAACAAACCTACCTGCAAAAAAAGTGCGAACCTGTCCCGGACTGTGTCCAGGCTAAACTATTAGGCAAAACCCGCAATTATTTCTTATTTTTAATGTAGATATGAGCAGAAGGAACCTCTTAGGGAACAGAACAACTATGAACTATTTACACACTTCAGAAGAGAAAATATTATTGTTTCGGCGGGGCTGCTATGCAGGCATGCCCGTGGAGCATAGAATAAGCCGAAGAATCGACGTTATTTTATTTTTATTTAATATTTTACAATTTACGAAGGGGGCAAAGTCCAAACCTCTTCAATAATATCGAAACGCTAGGTAGAGGTTGCTCGTAGGCAGAGATTGCTTGCAGTATTTTTGGAAGATTTTTAATATTTTTTCAATGCGTTGTATCTTTTGTCAAAGGAGAATAACTCGATTTCGATTCGAACTTCGGAAAGAAATTTCCGCGTCACTCTATCTCCTTCCCCGTAAGCAGCATGTTACAGTGCGATTGTTTTTTTTTTTGTAAACGCAGCTGGCGGGCGCTGCCGTAGAGAGGTGACGTTCAAGTGCGTAATAATAAAAATAAAACTCGACATGATGGTGCTCGAGGCGCGCACCGTGCTGTTTCGTTTCGCGGCTGCATCATCTCGGTGCCAGGCTGCTGCTGTGGTTTCCCACCCCGCCTCGCTATTCCGCAGCACCGCCTTTTCCACCTCGCCCCCCGGCTCGCCACCGTCGCCGCCTCCTACAGGCCCCTTAGTTGGCTACAAGGTGCTGGATTTCGGCCAAGTCGTGGCAGGCAACTTTTGCAGCGGTCTTCTAGGTAAACCATTATTTTTTATTGCCTTCTTTTCATTTTTTTCCTTCATAAGAAATCACCCAACGCTTCAAGTAACGCTATCTCATTTTTCAGCGTACTTTGGCGCTGACGTTATTAAAGTCGAACCACCTGCCCGTGGCGACGCCCTGCGCCACCTTCGCGACCTCGACTCCACCGGAACCTCGCTGTGGTGGCGCACCTACGGCCGCAACCGCCGCTGCATCACGCTGGACTTGCATAAAGAGGAGGGCAGGGCGCTGGCTCGGCAACTGGCGGGACGGGTTGACTGCTTGGTGGAAAACTTTAGGCCGGGGGTGATGGAGGGGTGGGGGCTGGGGCCTAAAGATCTGTCCAGTCAGCTAGTGTACACTCGCATCAGCGGGTATGGACAGACGGGGCCCCTGGCAAAGCTGCCGGGGTATGCTTCAGTAGCGGAGGCCTTTAGCTCCTTCCGACACCTCAACGGTGCGCTAATGTATTAGCTTATCCCATCAACATGGTGTTCTTATTTGTTTACTACGACTAGTTTCGCTGTGTTACAACTTCTTGTGAACTCTAAATAACAATGTTAACCTTGGTTTCCCCCATTTGCAGGATACGCCGACCGAGCCCCCGTGCGGCCCAACATTAGCCTTGGGGACTCTCTGGCGGGGCTGCACGCAGCATTCGGCACCGTCATGGCCCTGCTTCATCGCGACGGCCTCAAGAATAAAAACATTGCTGCTGACGGAGACTCCAATGCCTTCCTGGGCCAGGTGGTGGACGCAGCCATCACCGAGAGCATGTACAACATGCTGGAGGGGTGCGTGTCCGAGTACGCTGCGTCTGGGGCCGTACGGCCGCCCTCTGGAAGCACTATCACCGGCGTAGTGCCTTCGGGTTGCTGGAAAGCCAGCGATGGAAAGTATGTCGTCATCGGGGGCAACGGCAACTCTGTGAGTAGCGAAAAATACACTTAGTTTTTTAAATGGGAGGCCTTTTGCTGCCTCAAAGTAATATTCCTGTGTTTTTTTTTTTATTAAATACAATTGCGTCTTTTTTCTCTCTTTGTCTCAAATTCACTCTAATAATTCAACGATGCAGGTGTACAATCGGCTGATGGCCGCGGTGGGGCAGCCAGACATGGGCACCGACAACCCGCAGTTCGCCACCGACTCCAAACGTTGCGAAAACGAAATTGAAATATGTACCGCCATCGAGCGATGGGTGGCTTCCCATACATCTGATCACGTAATCACAGTACTCAACGGAGCGCGAGTGCCTGCGGGACCCATCATGACCATCGCCGACGTTATGGAGCACCCGCAATACGTTGAGCGAGGCATGTTTCAAAAGGCAGTACCGCCGTCAGGCGGAGATGAAGTAACGGTGCCGGCAATGCTGCCTGTAATGCATGGAACCCCGGGAAGCACGCGGTGGGCAGGGCCGGAGCTGGGAGAGCACACGGACGCCGTGCTGCAGGAGGAGCTAGGTATGAGCTTGGCTGAGATTGCCAAGCTGCGGGGGGTTGGCGCGATTTAATTTTTTACTACCCTTGAGAGAGTTGACAAGGATTAAAATCGTTCAGAAAGAGAGGATTGTTTATTTTTTATGTTAATAATTTGCTAAGCCAAATATTTTTTGTTGCTATTTCGTGTTTTAAGTTGTGTCACCCCCCCACCCCCACCCCCGCCCCCCCGTCAAAAGGAACGGGAAAGTAGTGGGGGAGTGCCCTTGGGAGACCGTGCAAAGGCGGCGGGATGGTCCTGGGAATTCACAAGTAGTGGAATAAAAAAGCAATGAAATGTCTACAGTGAAGGCTGGTTGTTGTTCTTGGCGGAGGAAGAAGAAAGGAGGATGTGGTGCGGGATGGGCTGCGGCAGGGGAGTGGTTGCTGCTGCTGCCTTGCTGCTAAATGACGCCCCGCTGCTCTCCGCCGAAGGAGCTGGAGGCATCCAGCTGCCTCCAGGGGTCATGGGCCCATCTGCCAGCCCATGTGGCGTGCCGAGGCGCATTGGGGTTGGCATAGCGCTGCCGCTGCGCTGCTGCCGCTTGCCTGGGCTGCCGCCACCACCGACCTGCAGCTGCGCCGCCGTCAACTGCTTGTTCAGCCACGCCACCATCTTCTCTCCCGACTCCACTTTCTTTTTGGCGTCCCCCAGCTCGCTGGACGCCGCAGCGGCCGCGTCGTGGGCACCAGCAGCCGAGGATTCAGCTGCCGCCAATTTAGCGCAAGTCTCGACTTCCCGCGCCTCAGCAGCCGCCAACGCCGCTCTCAGCCCCACAATCTCCTTCTCTGCTTTAGCCACCAGGGCAGAGTTGTGCTGCAGCTGCTCCTGCAGTGCCGCAGCCTCCCTGGCAGCGCCCTCAGTCGAACGCTGCAGCGCAGTGTTTTCTGCCACCGCAGCGGCAGCCCGGGCCTCATGGCCCGCGGCGATGGCCTTCCACTCCTCGATCCGGCTCTCTGCCTGCTGCAGAGCCGCTTCGAAGCCTTGGCAGCGCTGCGCCACCCGTGATGCCGCAGCCTCTGCTCCTTCAGCCCTGGCGCAGGTCTCCCGCAGCTGCGCCCTGCATTTCGCCAGCTCCTTTTCGAGCCTAGAGTTCCCGCCCTTCAGTTGCGCTGCTTCGGCGCTTTCTACCGTGCAGCGCTCCTCCGCCTCAGCGTGCTCAGCGCGTGTCGAGGCCAGCTGTGCTGTTAGCGTCTCAATGGCCGCTTTTGCTGCCTCCAGACGCTTTTGCAGCCCCAAGATTTTGGTTTTGTCGTGCTGCGCTTCCAGTGAGTGCTCCTGAGCGGCCGTGGCGGCGCTAGTTTGGGTCTGCTGCAGCTCGGCTGACGTGGCGTCTCGCTCCCGCTGGGCGGCTTCCAGCGCAGCGGATACGCGGGAGAAGTCGAGCTTGAGCTCGCCCAGACGAAATGCCAGAAACTGCAGCGTATTTTCGATGATATTTTAGAGATGCTCAGCCGAAAAAGCGCCAACCGAAAAAGCATTGGGTTTTACCTGTTTGACTGAGGAGTCAGTGCCGGCGCGCATTTGGAGGGTGAGGTGGGACAACTCTTTGAACGCGTTGGACTCCACAAGGCGCAGCGCCCCCGCGCCAGCGCCCGCCACCTGCAACACGGCTCTGAAGCGGGACGCCCTCGCCTGAGAATAAGGAGAGCTATTCTCGTCGTGCTGCTGGTGCTGGCAAGTGTCTCCACTGCCACTGCAGCATTGATCCAGCAGCCAGGTCACCTTTTCGGCGAACCCAGCGAAGTCTACCAGCAGATTCTCTTCATCCCGAATGCGCCCAAAGTGCTGCTCTTCGATGTCCAAAGAATAGAGAAAAGAAGCGTCCGCGTCGCTAGAAATGTACAGCCGCACCATCTGCAGATAAGAAAACGCGTTAAAACCAAGGAATATGCTATTTTTGGTCTGCAACAGGGGCATTCGTTTTTGCTCGTCTTACCTTGATGGCTTCTGTGCTGCCATAGCCAGCCAGCAGCCTGATGTTGAGTTCGACAGCTGACTCATCTCGGTCAGTCTTGCGCAGCGTTACCGCAGCGTTCTTCCAGAAGAGGGTGCGCAGATCAACTGCCTCTCCCAGCATTTTTTTTAATTCAAAAGTTTGACGGTCCCTCTTTGCTGAGTTGAAGGCCAGGCTCGCCAGGCAATATAAAAGTAACGTAACACTATTTTGTCGTCTGGTTGCGCTGGTTTTGAGCCCAGAAAAGCAAGCGACACGCCAAAATAGTTAGTCAACTATGAGGCGCCAAGTTTGACCGGGCCGGCAATTCTAGTTGTGAGTAGATTTTTTAGTAGAAAAGCGCATGGGGTGTTATGAAAGTTAACTTGCAGCATGTTTGTGTCGTGATACCTGCATATAGCATTTATGTGTGGCCCGCCTTTTCACCGCTGTTCCCAGGACGTAAGCAGTGAATTCCGGTACCTGAAGGAAAACAGACGCCTGTTGAAGGTGGCGAGCATGAATTTCGTTAATTGAGTGCACTGCTGAATGCTGCTGCGCCTTCTCAGGCCACTCTGTCCAATGCAAATGCCGCAATGGCTGTAAATGAAAGAAATCACACTTTTTGAAAAAAATAACAAGTATTGGTAAAGGAGAACATAAAATATATGTCGAAAAGCAATAAAGCACGGTATATATTTCATCATCCTCATGTATCCCCTCTTTTTTCAGCCATCCAGCCGGGCGGGTCATTCATCCTCCACCCAGCCGATGTAGTACTCTGGAATTAACTCATGGACTGCATCAAAGAAAAGAAAAAAGATTGTGAATTGATGTTAATTGTAAGAGCAGTTAAATACAACAGCAAATTCAATCTTAGGGGTACAAGCTCGTCTGAAGGTGTTGTTTTTAACATAGTATTCAAATTCACATGCCTGTTGGGGGGTGTTGGGGTCCAAAGAATCCTTCCGTGGCGTCGCCTCCAGCGTTGTTGTAGATCGCCTCCCCTCCAGGATGCTCATCAGCATAGTCAGTCAAGTCGTAAACACGTAGCTGCTCGCTGCCTTTGGTGCGCAAAATCAGCCATAAATCGCCTTCCTTGTTGTGTTTGGCGATCTCCGCGCGGGTGTACTCTTTGGGCTCTGGTTTGGGCGGCTTTTGCGCTGCAGGCGGCGACTTTTTGCCGAACAGGAGGAAGGCGAGGGCGGCGCCGACGACCAGGCTGGCAATCAGCATGCCTAGCGTTTGTGGGTCCATTTATTGGTGCGCTGATGGAAACAGTGAACACGTTCAATAGTTGTAACTGACAGTATCACAAGCGATGGTGATCGAAGGGGAGGAAAAAAAGAGAGGAAATATATATTGCACTTAAACTCGCTTCAAAAAGCTGTCGGAAGGGCTACAATTGATACAAATGCGATATTGTAAACAAATATCCGTGTTTGCAGTCGCAGACCGAAAAAACATGTCCGAAAACATGTCGCCGCATTGCGCCCTGCGGGTGCCTCATCCTTAATATCTGCTGCATTGTGAGCTCTCCTGGGCCACCAGTGCCTATTATATTAATACTTTGCTTTATTCAACACTTTGTTATTCTACAGCGCTTGCTCTCAGTGCTCCTTGGCGCTGCAGGCATTGATTTTTATTAGCTGCGCCTGAGGACAAAAGCCCATAGTAGCCATGCAGGGCACCGCCCGCACCCTGGCGGGTCGAACTCTGGGCAACGTCTCTGGCCTGAAGGTGGGGCTTGAACGGGCTCACCAGCCATTTCAGCGGATACGAATTGGCATGAAAGATACGCTCGAAATCCTGGTTTGCGGGGCCTAACGGCGCTTCTCACCCTCCAATTGCAGGGTACTACCAAGAGGAATGGCGTTCCTCCGCAGAGCCGCGCGTTCCAGCGGGTATGGTCGCACATTTTGCTGCAATGTCACATGTTTTGTAGGCCCGAATTCTCGGGCTTCCGTGTTCTCCCCCGCTCACCCCCCCGCCCAATCCCCCCTGCAGGTTCATGCCGTGACAACCAAGCACGCTGCGGGCCCCACTGACTACGAGCCGCTCAGCCACGGAGGCACTGGCACTGGGGATGAGCCTCTCAAGATCAGCATTGGCTCCGGCATGATGGGTGAGTTCCCCGGCGCCTGCAATACCCTCTCCACACCCCATCACATCCATCGGGCTATGGGTTTGATGCGATCCAGCCAACTGTCTGCACACCTTCAAATGTGTGGCTCTGGCCCAAACACGATCAAACTCTGTCCCTCCCCCAAACCTTTCTCACCCCAACTACCTCAGCCACCTTCCCCATGACCTCCTCCACCCGATCCGGGCCCTCAACCCTCGCTTCTCACACTTTCGCATTCTCGTGTTTTTTTTTCAGGCGGAGGATTTACAAATGTCGACCCCGAGACCCGTCGCATCGTGCCCGAGATCAACGGTCGCACCAAGATCAAGGTGGTGTACGTGGTGCTGGAGTCTCAGTACCAGTCCTCGCTGGCCGCCGCCGTCAAGAATATCAACGCCAAGCGCTCGGAGGTGTGCGTTGAGATCGTGGGCTACCTGCTGGAGGAGCTGCGCGACGCCAAGAACTTCGAGGCGTTCAAGGCCGATGTGGCTTCCGCCAACATCTTCATCGGCTCCCTCATTTTCATCGAGGAGCTCGCCGACAAGATTGTGGAGGCCATCAACCCTGTGCGCGACACCCTGGACGCGTGCCTCATCTTCCCCTCCATGCCCCAGGTGATGAAGCTCAACAAGCTGGGCACCTTCTCCATGTCGCAGCTGGGTCAGACCAAGTCGGTCATCGGCGATTTCATCAAGAGTGCACGCAAGAACAACGACAACTTCGAAGAGGGGCTGCTCAAGCTGGTGCGCACCCTGCCCAAGGTGCTCAAGTACCTGCCCTCCGACAAGGCGGCGGACGCGCGCAACTTCGTCAACGCGCTGCAGTACTGGCTGGGCGGCAACCCCGAGAACCTGGAGAACCTGCTGTTGTCCACCGCCAAGGCCTACATGCCCGCGCTCAAGTCGTTCGACTTCGCCGCCGCGGAGCCCGAGCTCTTCCCCGACGTGGGCATCTGGCACCCGATGTCGCCCCACATGTACGAGGACCTCAAGGAGTACCTGAACTGGTACGACACGCGGACCGACATGACCTTTGCCAAGGACGCCCCCATCATTGGCCTGGTGCTGCAGCGCTCCCACCTGGTGACCGGCGACGAGGGCCACTACGCGGGCGTCGTGTCCGAGATGGAGGCGCGTGGCGCCAAGGTGGTGCCGGTGTTTGCCGGCGGCCTGGACTTTTCTTCCCCCGTGAAGAAGTTCTTCTACGACCCCCTGGGCTCCGGCAAGTCCTTCGTCAACACGGTGGTTTCCCTCACCGGCTTCGCGCTGGTGGGAGGCCCCGCCCGCCAGGACGCCCCCAAGGCCGTGGAGGCTCTGAAGCAGCTCAACGTCCCCTACCTGGTGTCTCTCCCCCTGGTGTTCCAGACCACCGAGGAGTGGCTGGACAGCGAGCTCGGCGTGCACCCCGTGCAGGTGGCCCTGCAGGTGGCGCTGCCCGAGCTGGACGGCGGCATTGAGCCCATCGTCTTTGCAGGCCGCGACTCCGCCACCGGCAAGTCGCACTCTCTGCCCGACCGCATCGACGCGCTGTGCGCGCGCGCCATCAAGTGGGCCAGCCTGGCCTCCAAGCCCAAGTCGCAGAAGAAGCTCGCCATCACGGTGTTCAGCTTCCCGCCCGACAAGGGCAACGTCGGAACTGCCGCCTACCTCAACGTCTTCGGCTCCATCTTCCGTGTGCTCAAGGCGAGAAACTAATATATTATAGATATTTTCGCGTTGGTTTCTGTTATTTTTAGTGTTTTTAAAAGCTAATTCTGGCCTAAGAGCAGCTTTTTCATCTCGTTCGTTAATCTTGTTTTCCCCCTTCCAACTCACCTCCCTTTCTCCTTCAACCCAAATTTAATGTGCTGCAGGAGCTCCAGCGCGACGGCTACGACGTCGGGCCGCTCCCCATGAACGAGGACCAGCTCATCAAGTCGGTGCTCACCAACGAGGAGGCCCGCTTCAACTCCGCCGACCTCAACATCGCCTACCGCATGACCGTCGACGAGTACCAGAAGCTGTGCCCCTACGCCGAGGCGCTGGAGGAGAACTGGGGCAAGCCCCCCGGCAACCTCAACACCAACGGCCAGGAGCTGCTGGTGTACGGTAAGCAGTTTGGTAACGTCTTCATCGGCGTGCAGCCCACCTTCGGGTACGAGGGCGACCCCATGCGCCTGCTGTTCTCCCGCTCCGCCTCCCCCCACCACGGTTTCGCTGCCTACTACACCTACCTGGAGAAGATTTTTGGCGCTGACGCCGTTCTTCACTTTGGCACCCACGGCTCGTTGGAGTTCATGCCTGGAAAGCAGGTGGGCATGTCTGGAGTGTGCTACCCCGACTCCCTCATCGGCACCATCCCCAACCTCTACTACTACGCCGCCAACAACCCCTCGGAGGCCACCATCGCCAAGCGCCGCTCCTACGCCAACACCATCTCCTACCTCACCCCCCCCGCTGAGAACGCCGGCCTGTGAGTTACTTTAGATACTCTTTGCATTTATTTTGTACTGTATTTCATTCTCAGCTTAATTTTGAGTGCTTTTTCTGTGGTTCGATTTTCGCACAAGTGTTGATTTTTCAACCCTTTTTTCTCTTTCTTCTTTCCAATTCAACAGGTACAAGGGCCTGAAGGAGCTCAAGGAGTTGATCTCCTCCTACCAGGGCATGCGCGAGTCCGGCCGCGCCAATGCCATCTGCGCCTCCATCATCGAGACTGCCCGGCTGTGCAACCTCGACCGCGACGTCGAGCTCCCCCCCTCCGACGCCGAGCCTGCCGATCTCACCCTGGACGAGCGCGACTCAATCGTCGGCAACGTCTACCGCAAGCTCATGGAGATCGAGTCCCGCCTGCTGCCCTGCGGCCTGCACATTGTGGGCTGCCCGCCCACCGCCGAGGAGGCCATTGCGACCCTGGTGAACATCGCCGAGCTGGACCGCCCCGACGAGCAGCCCGCCCCCATCAAGGGCATGCCCGGCATCCTGGCCCGCGCCATCGGCCGCAACATCGAGGAGATCTACTCCGGCAACAACAAGGGCGTGCTGGCCGACGTGGACCTGCTGCAGCGCATCACCGAGGCGTCCCGCGCCACCGTGCGCGAGTTCGTCAAGGACCGCACCGGCTTCGACGGCCGCATCGGCAAGAACTGGTTCGCTGAGCTGGGCAAGGCCTTTGGTGTCACCGTTGAGCCCTGGGTGCGCGCCCTGCAGACCACCGAGTTCGCCTCTGGTAAGAATACTACTTTTATTACTGCAATTCATTGATTCCCTGTGTTCTGCGCTTAAATTTGTGTAATTAACAAGTATTTGGGCTAATATTCCACGACCAGCGATGTTTTTTTCCCGGTTGAAATATTAAACTAAATTTCCTCTTTCTTTCTTCCTTTGTTCCATCCTGCAGCCAACCGCCTGGAGCTGGTCACCCTGTTCGGCTACCTCGAGTTCTGCCTGACCCAGATCGTGCAGGACAACGAGCTGGGCGCCCTGGTTGAGGCCCTGGAGGGCAAGTACACCGAGCCTGGGCCTGGAGGAGACCCCATCCGCAACCCCAGCGTGCTACCCACAGGCAAGAACATCCATGCCCTGGACCCGCAGTCCATCCCCACCTCCGCTGCGCTGAAGAACGCCCGCGTGGTGGTGGACCGCCTGCTGGAGCGCCAAGCCATGGACAACGGAGGAAAGTACCCCGAGTCCATCGCGGTGGTGCTGTGGGGCACCGACAACATCAAGACCTACGGCGAGTCGCTCGCGCAGGTGTGCATGATGGTGGGCGTGAAGCCGGTTCCCGACGCGCTGGGCCGCGTGAACAAGCTGGAGGTGATCCCTCTGGAGGAGCTGAAGCGCCCCCGCGTGGACGTGGTGGTGAACTGCTCCGGAGTGTTCCGTGACCTGTTCGTCAACCAGATGAACCTGCTGGACCGTGCCATCAAGCTGGCGGCGGAGCAGGACGAGCCACTGGAGATGAACTTTGTGCGCAAGCACGCGCTGGAGCAGGCGGAGGAGCAGGGCGTGACCCTGCGCGAGGCCGCCACCCGCGTGTTCTCCAACGCCTCCGGCTCCTACTCCTCCAACGTGAACCTGGCAGTGGAGAACTCTTCGTGGCAGGACGAGAACCAGCTGCAGGAGATGTACATGTCGCGCAAGTCGTTCGCGTTCAACTCCGACCGCCCCGGCGCGGGTGGTGAGGCCAACCGCGAGGCGTTTGTGTCCGCCATGAAGACCGTGGACGTCACCTTCCAGAATCTGGACTCGTCCGAGATCTCGCTGACCGACGTGTCCCACTACTTCGACTCCGACCCGACCAAGCTGGTGGCGGGCCTGCGCAACGATGGCAAGGCCCCCGCGTCCTTCATCGCCGACACCACCACCGCCAACGCGCAGGTGCGCACCCTGGGCGAGACCGTGCGCCTTGACGCACGCACCAAGCTGCTCAACCCCAAGTGGTACGAGGGCATGCTCAGCAGCGGGTACGAGGGCGTGCGTGAGATCCAGAAGCGTCTCACCAACACCATGGGCTGGTCCGCCACCTCTGGACAGGTGGACAACTGGGTGTACGACGAGGCCAACGCCACGTTCATCGAGGACGAGGAGATGGCGCAGCGGCTGCTGGAGGCCAACCCCAACTCGTTCCGCAAGCTGGTGGCCACCTTCCTGGAGGCCAACGGCCGCGGGTATTGGGACGCCAGCGAGGACCAGCTGGACCGCCTGCGCCAGATGTACATGGATGTGGAAGACAAGATTGAGGGCGTGGAGTAAGCTGTAAGCTGCTCCCTCCCACGTGGTGCGCGTGTGAGAGAAGGCGGAGGCGGAGGCTTCTTTTGAAAAGTTAGTTTCCTCCTCCTCTCTTTTGTGTTGTGCGAGCGTTTATTTCTTTCCCCTTCACTTCCCTTCACTTCCCTTCCCTTCACTTCCCTTCACTTCACTTCCCTTGATTCTTTCCTTTCTCTCCTTGAGTTATTTCATCTCATTTTTAATACGCCAGAAGCTGTGTGGGTGGTGGTGCCTTTTTCCGTTACGACTGTGTGCATGGTTGCTGTGCGGTGTGTGTGTGTGTCCTTTTTCTCCAAACCCGTTTTTCCCCTCAGAATTCTTTCCGTGCAGCAAAAGCTGTCGAAAGGCACAGCGAGGGGAGCTGTCTCCCTCCCTTCCTTTCCCTTTACAGCCTTTCTGCACGATAAAACCCCCTCTCTTTAGTGTTCTATCTAATAGATAGCGTCAGCTTTATTTCAAATTGGAGGACGTTTCATTCCCTCCCAGTTTCAACGCATGTCCCTCGGCCCCTTTGGCCCACTGTTTGGAGCAGGCACCCCCCCCCCGGTCGACTTTCTTTCTTTTTTCTTTATTTCATTACCTCATGCCTCAGCATTTGGGGCAGCGAGCAGCGTCAGTCCCTCAACACTTGTTCGTCCGTTTCTTCAAATTCATTCATTCATACCGTCGGGGCAGCTGTGTGGTCGTGAAAACGCCCGCAGCTGAACGCCAGCCCAGCATGGGTGGCAGCTAAATGTAAATGCCGTGGGCACAAAAGATAGATAAAGATAAGTAGCAGACAGAGAGGGCCTCCCATTTTTTCCTCGCTCCTACTAAAGCTGTCATCCCAGCCCGTCATTGAAACTGGCGTCGAAAGCTGTATCTGAATTTAAGCGCGAACACTGTCCCTGCCATGCGGGGGTGCGGCTGGCGACAGCGGCGGTGCCACCGCCCCACGCTGAAACAATTTTTCCAGAGCCAAAGAGGTTGCTTGAGTAAGATAAAATTGAAGGGTTCGATGAGCAACAGCGTTTTCACAATGCTGCCCTGCTCACAAATGAAAAGGGGCGAAATTTTCTGCTCAATTTCATGTTACTCCGACACGAAAAAAATTCCTGGCGAACGTGGGCGCATGTCGGCGCGTTGGCAGCAAGCTACTGCATCTCAAATATCATATCATACGGAATGGTCGGGACGGTTTTGAGTACGAGATACTGATTTTTCGAAGAAAGCTAGCTGGTGGTGGGCTGAACAAAATGGCCCGTGCTTCCAATACTGAAAAGATAATTGATTTAGCTTGTTGCAACTAAAATCCCTCGCCTCGCGACACGCATCATTCCTTGAAAGTGCTATTTTATTTTTTAAGATGCCCTTTAAAGTATTTGAATGAACACGTCCTGCGGGGCACCACGCACCTCAGACGTCCAGCAATTGTTCCAAAACGCATCGAAACGATCACACAGCCCCGCACAGAGCAGCAGACTACCCAGTCCCCCTCCGGGGCCTCCCTTCAGGGGCCTCACAAGGCCTCTCTTCAGGGCCCTCCCTTCGCGGCAACACCAGCAGCAAGACCCTAGAATCAATCTTAGGCTAGATCCCTCCGCAATGAATACCGTAGACACAGCGACGCAGGCCACAGGGCAGGACCAAAACGGCGACCCAGCGCAGTCCTGCGGCCCAGCAGGAACGCTGCCCAAACCGGGCACAAACGTGCCCGTATTCATCATGCTGCCGCTGGATACCGTCAACGCCGATGGCATCTTCAAGTACGCGGCCTCCCGGTGGTTTATCACCGCGCTGGAGCACCTCAGAGACTCTGGCGTGCACGGAGTGGCGGTAGACGTTTGGGTGCGTTTCCCTATCATTTTTCTTCGCTTTTTCCAACGTTTACTCTCTTCAACGAGATATATTCCGCCTTCTCGACATTTTTAACTATTTCCCGCCTATTTTTGCACCTTTTTCCGGAAGAGTTGGGTGTTTTTTATTTTTCTTTCGTTTCAACTTTTTTTTTTGCAGTGGGCGGCCGTGGAGCGGCGCCCCCGGCGGTACGACTGGTCGGGATACCGCCTGCTCTTCGACATGATCTCAGCCCTGGGCCTCAAAGTGCAGGTGGTGATGGCCTTCCATGCCTGCGGCGGTAACGTCGGCGACAACGCCGAAATCCCGCTGCCAGCGTGGGTAACGGCGGCAGGGGACCGCGACCCGGACATCTACTTCACGGACAGACCCAGGGACTCCACCCCTGGGCAGCGCAACCGCGAGTGTATCTCGCTATTTGCAGCAGAGGAGCCAGGCAAGTTGTGAAATATGATGGTAGATATGGGGGTGGGAACAAAACTCTCCTTTCTCTCTTTCTTCCTCTTTTTCCCATTTTTTCTCAACTAAAACGTAGTACTTAGTCCTTTTCGATAGCATAAGGCCGTTAACTTAAAACTCAATTGAGCAATTTGATTATTCTACTTTTACTAGCTTCTAAACGCCAAAATTTATTTCTCCTGCGCTCTCCCCCAGGCCTGCTTCGCGGCCGCTCCCCCATGCAGTGCTACGTGGATTTCATGCGTGCCTTCCGCGACGAATTCACCTCTGACCTCAGCGTTCTCATCGAGGAGATCGTCGTCGGCAGCGGTCCCTGCGGCGAGCTCCGCTTCCCGTCCTACCCCGAGACCAACGGCTGGCGCTTCCCTGGCATAGGCGAGTTTCAGTGCTACGACCGACGCGCACTGGCCTCCCTGGCGCGCGCCGCGGCCGCCGCGGGCCGCTTGGAGTGGGGCAACGCGGGCCCGCACGACGCAGGGGGGTACAATTCCGGCCCTGAGGAGACGGGATTCTTTCAGGGGTGGGGTGGGCGATGGGACACTGAGTACGGGCGGTTTTTCCTTCGTTGGTACTCCCAGGCGCTGATAGACCACGGGGACCGCATGCTGGCGGCCGCCACCAGCGTGTTTAACGTGAAGAGGAGCGACGGCGCGCTGGCGGCGGCGGCGGCGAAAACGCAGGAGGGGGGGGACACCCCCATGTCTATGGATGACAACACCAGCTCAGAGGGGGGGGGCATTCCCGGGTGGTTACCGTGGCGGCAAGGCTCTGGGAACTCCGGCGGCGGCGGTTCCCTGCGTGGCGGCAACGGCATCGGCGGCAACGGGGACAACGTGAGAGCAGTGGCCAGCGCAGGCAGCCTGGACGGTCTGGCAGCGCAGCCGGTGGGTTCCTCTTTCTTCCCAGACTCTGCGCCGGCTCCTAACTCACCTAACAGCAACTCTAGCGGGGGTCAGCCAAGTTCTGCGCCTGGAGCGCCGCTGCTGGGGCAGCTGGCTGGGGGTGGGCCCTCCCGCCCGCCCAGCTACTCCTCGTTCCGGTCTTCCTCCATCTCTGAAGGGCTCAACACCCTGGAAGACTGGACATGGCCCTCTCCTGCAGGTAAAGCTTTTTTATTTTAACATTATTAATTTTTTTATATCTTCTTGTTCTCCTCATTCATATTTTTAGATAAACATCATCAATCTTTCTTTGACACTCTTTCTGTTTTCAATTCAACTTTCACTCCCTGTCCTTTAAATTTGACCCTTTCCTCCCAATTCTTTCTAAGCTATAATTTCGATGAATCCACCCACTGTTGCAGGCCCCCCCGTGGCGCTCACCCTCAAGATCTCGGGTGTTCACTGGTGGTACCGCAGCCGCAGCCATGCCGCGGAGCTCACCGCTGGCTACTACAACGTTGACGGCAATGACGGCTATGGCCCCGTAGTCAACCTCTGTTCCCGCCACGGCGCCAGCCTGACGCTGACCTGCGTGGAGATGTGCGACTCGCAGCACCCGCCCGAGGCGCTGTGCGGACCCGAGGGGCTGCTGCGGCAGGTGCGCGAGGTGGCGGCGGCCGCGGGGGTTGAAATTA
This sequence comes from Marvania coccoides, assembly GCA_963854735.1. Taxonomy (NCBI): domain Eukaryota; kingdom Viridiplantae; phylum Chlorophyta; class Trebouxiophyceae; order Chlorellales; family Chlorellaceae; genus Marvania; species Marvania coccoides. The sequence continues at coordinate 335,682 of OY978106.1, forward strand.
GCGGAGAAAATGCTCTCCCGTGCTTCATGCCCAACGTGATCGACGAGGTGGCGCTGCAGCGGGTGGTGTACAACACCCAGCCATGGGGCACGCCGCTGCAGCTGCAGCAGGGCGCGGGGGAGCCGGGCGAGGGCGGCCTGTTTGGCTCTGCCGGTGCTTTGGTATCAATGTCTGATCTCGCAGGCGCTGCTGGAGGGGAGGGAGACGGCGCTGCTGGCGGTAGCGGCGGGGGTAAAGGCGAGGCCAAGCTCCCGCCCCTTCGCAGCTTCACTTTCTTGCGGTTGACGCCTGAAATGATGGCGCCGTCGTATTTTGCCCAGTGGGGGCGCTTTATGGCGCTGATGGCGCACAACGCGCAGCGTTTCAAAACCTCGCCGCGATGGCGCCAAAACCTGGGATTTTCCAACCAGTGATTGAATTTTCTCTCCTGTTTAATAGTTCCTCGGTAAAATTTTCGTTTGTTTGTTTTTCCTTCCAATGCCACCCATACAAGACCGCACATTCGAGTGATTTTAATTAAATAAGATGATATTACTAGCGCGGCACTACTGTTAACTTTACCCTGCTTCCTCGTATCGCTCATTGTTGTTTTTGCCCTGATGAATTGATTTGTGATCTCATTTGTCTCGCTGTGCTGCTCTTGACGCTTTTGATTCATTCGTTAAGAACAACGGCAATGTGTCATATCATATATATGTAACATACATTGAGAGTGTGAAAGGAAAGCGTACATTGTGGCTTAAGCAAAAGAAAGAGATCAAGTAGATGGCAGCAACAAGAGGGGGGAGTGCTTTCCCCCCGAAAGCACTCGTCGTGGAAAAATGTGGTTTTTCATCTCTTTTTCTCCTTTAATATAAAAAAAAAGGGTTCACGCTCCCCCTGCTGCCACCTTCTCAGCCCCGCCGTTCACTCCGTTGGCTGCAGCGGCCCCAGCTGCCGCGAAATCCGTGTTCCAAATTCGGATTGTCCCGTCTTCAGACCCCGAGGCGTACGTCGCTCCCCCGGGCGCAAATCGCACGCAGTGCACCGGTCCGTGGTGCCCCCTCCCGCTGTCCACCTCCTCTCCGCTCTCAAAGTCGTACAAATGCACCCACATGTCACTGCCGCCCGCCACAAATTTTCCCTTCTCCGGGCAGTAACTCGCGCTTTCCACCTCGTACCCCGCCACTTTGTGCTCCTTGGCGAGATTCAGCGTGGCGCCGTCCCGGAACGCCACGCTGCTGCCGTCTGCGGTCACAACCCAGCGCCCTCCCTCGGTCACCTCGATGCTGGTCACGCCGCCGGCGGTTTCCAACGTTTTAACCACCCCACCGCCAGTGCGTACGTCCCACACGTCCACGTTGGGCATGCTGAGGTACGACACCAGCAGCACGGCGTTGTCCTGGGCCCAGGCGGCGCAGCGAATGGCATCGGTGGCACCCACAATTTCCTGAGGTGGCGCTTCTGGACGCTGCAGGTCGAATATTCGCAGAAGGCGCTCGGGGCCGCCGGTCACGAGCCTGGAGGCGGTGGCACCGCGCTCAAACGCGGCGGTACGCACGATGTGTTTGTGCGGGAACTGATGGATTTCATCCCCGGTCACAGCGTTCCACACTCGCGCTGTGAAGTCGGCAGAGGCAGTGGCGGCCACGAACGCCGGGTCATTGAGCACGCACGCCCACACCGCGCCTTTATGACCCTGAAAAGTGCCCACCCAGTCGCCAGTGGCGCCGTTGCGCAGCATCGGCTGGCCGTCCTTGCTGGCGCTGGTGAGGAAGTAGCCATCGGGGGTGACGGGGCTGCGGAAAAAGAGGTTGAGAAATGGGGGTTGCATGAGTTGGATGTGTTGAAAAATAGGAGAAATAGAGGTGTTCGACGTGCTGAGGCGGCGGGGCAAAAGGACGCACCTAAACTGTAAATCTACGATCGGCCGGGTGTGTCCGTGGCAGACAATGGGCATTTGGACGCGGCGGCTCATTGTGGTACGTTGGTGACACAGTGCTGTCGTGAAAAACGAAAAAATGATTGAAATAAATAAATAAAATGAAATAAAGGCCTGCTTCTACGACTTCCGCCGCTGCCCCTCGCAGCTTCCAGCACTCTCCCTACAAATTTAAATTAATTGATTGACCGGAGAATGCGCTCCATTGTTGGCTGCTCTCTTTCTAACATTGCCTTCAATTTTTCGAGAGTGCAGTCGATTGTTTAAAATTTTGAAGTTAGACAACTTTAAACATCAACATGGTGCGCTACAAGAACAGATACATCGTATTCGAGCTGACTTGGAAGGACGGGCGCTTCGATGACACTCTGAGTGAGCTTATTTTATCCTCTTTTCGGCTTCTGGGGGAGACGATGAACCTAAAAATTAAATTGCATGTCGATCAATATGCTGGGCATTGCATGCAATTAAACTTTTGTGATCCTATCTCACCAACCTCCAGATGAAGCAGCCCTCTTGGCCGCATTCCGCGACAGCATTCAGCAAAATTTCGGGGATTACGGACTAGGCTCGTTGCTGGCTTCGTTTCAAGGTACGGTTGAATGCACGGTTCTTTTTTTTAATTTAAAAATTATCGCCACTCACCGCCACCCTTTTTCTTATAATACTTCGCAGTCAAACACCTCAATCCCGTGACCAACATCGTAATGGTGCGCTGCAGCCGACAACACTACAGAAAGGTTCGTATTTAACTTGTCTTCTTCTTTGCAATTTCTGCCTCCGTTTTTTTTTTAGAGCCTAATTTAGGACACTTTGCATTCATTTCACTCCCCCATTGCAGGCCTGGTGCTCTCTCACTCTCATTACCGATATCAGGCATCGAGTGGTGAGGATTCAAATGCTGAATCTCACAGGGACATCAAAGCTGTGCGTGGAGTTTGCTACGGCGGCCAGCGCAGCGAGGCTGGAGGGCATGAAGCTGAATAAGACGCAGCAGGGGCTGGCGGAGGAGGCAGCTAAACGATTGGAGGCGGTGGAGGCGTGAAAATTAGATTCGTGGGAGCTGTTTTCCCCTTCCTTTGAGTCTTGTTTACTGTCGAGAATAAAACTTTTTCGTGAAGTGCCCTCAGGGCAACGAGCGGCTCTGGCTTTCTTTGATGAGAATCGATATTGCGGGCCAAAAATAGCACACCAGCAGCATTTGTGTGTCGCCTTTGTGTTTTGTTCTTCAATGTGCAGAACTGCAGCCGCACCAGCGCGTTTTGTGGATTTTAGTTCACTCGGAATTGCTGCTGGGTTGTAGGAGGAGGACCTGGTTGGCAGGCAAGGAGCCTCAGTGCAGGCCGGCAATGGGAGGAGGAGCGAGGATGGAGCAAGCGCTCAATGTTTCCATTGCAGTTTTCTTTCTATTCCAGATGGTCTTGGAGTGGGTTTTCTTGAAAGTCGAAAATTTCAGGGCAACGATGAGGCGTAATAGGTTAAATGGTTCCATTGGAAACACGGTTTGCAGCGGCAGAAGGATGATTTTAGTTTTATCTATTTTCATCTACGACTTTGTAGGCCGGCTGGCGTTCCTTGAAGTGGGGCGCATGTAAAGAAGGGAGGGAAAGGGATGAAGACTGGCGAATTTTTGGCAGCATGGGGCCAAGACGCGAAAGCACATGAAGGCAGCGGTCGACCTGTTCAGAGCATTCATTAGATGAAATGAGCGCCCATCACTCCTGGTTCCTTCTGGAGCCCTTGAATTGAAATTTTCTTTTCTGGCGGCGATATGCGTCACAGAAATTCTTCAAGGCAATGCACGCTACTAGCACCTGTAAAATCGCTATGAGTCTTTCTCATGGGCTTCACGTGCACCTTCACCTGCAGAGCCAGTCAACCAGGCAGACATTTTGAGCTCACTCAACCTCGTTCTTGTAAATTCCCAGGGTCATCCCGTCGCCTTTGCAATCTCCCAAGGGCACTCTCCCAAGGTCAGATCGAATGTCAGAGTTTCTGGCCAGGCGTCTTGTCTGCCGAGCACCTGCGCCGGCACCACTCTTGCCTCTGGCTGTTCTCCTTCCTGACAGGCAACAGATCCAACTGGAACTTTATAACACATAATTCAAAAGTTTTAATATATGCCAGGTGTAAACATCGTTTTTCGCAGCAACTCGAGAGATAAATTTTCAAAAAAATAACTAATTTTAAGATCAATTTTTTTTGAAGACCGATGCAGCAGCTGGTTTCTTGATCACAAATCATATGGAATCATGCCATTAGCAAGTTGAATAAATAAAAAAATAGTATGCGACAGCAAAGAGAAAAATATATGCCAGGCCCTGAGGGGATGTATCGGCAAGCGCATTCTTAACATTCTACAGTGAATAAAAAATGAAAAAATATGCACGTTGATATGTGCAGCATCACAAAATGCACCGTGCGAGGCCAGACGGCAGGGTGCCCCACCAGCAAGCCTGTCGATTTCCTGGTTCCAGGCCTGGACGGGTACCACTTTGTGGCCTGGGGCGTCGACAGAGGGGTGATCAACGTCGGGTGCTTCCAGGTGCGCCTTCATTTTCAATAACCTCGCTCAAAATTGTAATCTCTCAATAAGCTCTTGATCACTCTATTCTCATTTCGCGTATTGTCCCGTCGCTCTCAGGTGCCTCCGGGTACGAGCGGCGATCCCACCGCCCCATTTGCAGCCCCCTGGCGCCACCTGGTGTCTCTACAGCTGGAAAATGACGGTTTCGAGGAAAATGCCCCCGCCCCTTCCGCTGTCACTCACTTGGCCTTCGGCGGAGGCCCCCACATGCTGCTGGCTGCCGCAACCCGCACTCACCTGGCCGTCTTCTCCCTGGAGCTCCTCATGGACCACGTGTTTGCGGCAGACAGCGAAGCGTTGACTGGCGGTTCCATGACCTGCAACTTTGCATGGGAACTTTCTTCTGCTGTGCATGCTGGGCAGTACCTGGTGGGCGCCGTGGAGTGCGCTGCGTCTGCAGACGTCCTGGGCATCTCCTGGACCCACCAGCTCGACGGCTTGCTGGTCGCAGATGCAGCAGGAGGGCTCGTGATGTGGCAGCTCCGCCTGCTGACGCCGCTCTCCTCATCTTTCGCCCTTCCAGGCACCGCAGCGCAGCTTAGGCGGGTGTGGGAGGCGCGCGCCCCTCGCCCACAGGACCTCATCAGCGCGGGGGTGTCTGTGGACGCGCCTGCAGCTTCTGCAAGCTCGCACGCCGAGCGGGGCGCCAGCGTTTGGTGGCCTGAAACCTTCCTGTCGCCGCCGGGAAGCCCCGGCGCCGCGCCGCAGGCGCGCAGGGAGCGGCTCAAGCTGCCGTGCGAGGTGAAGTGGCTGGCGTGGTGCCCAGGGGTGCTGAGGAAGGATGTTTTAGGGGCGGGGCTGGTCAGCGGGATGCAAACGCCGCCCAACGGCGGGCCAGAGGCGGAAAAAGGCAGCGCTGCGGCGTCTTCGACGCCTGTAGAGGACCACCCGGCGTTGATGACGCTGGGGATTGACGGCGTTGTGCGAATATGGGTTGAAATGTTGGTCGTGCACAATTCTGCTCCGTTTGACAGCACAGCAGGCGCAGCAGGCGCCGTGGGCAGCCCACAGAAGAGGCAGCTGGGTGCCAGCCCGTTTGCTTCTCGTCCGGGCACGCCAGACGGCATCACGCCAGCCGCGTCACCGCGAAATCATCACCAGCAGCAGCAGCCGTCGGTGGATTCTTATTTCGCAATGGCGCTCGTGGTGGACCCCCAACCGCCCACCACGGCTGACCACGACCCCACCCCGTCGCCCCCTCCCCCAGCAGCCCGACCTTTGTCTGATTCTTCTCCCGAGTCAACTCCTCCGTCAGCGCCAGCAGGAGCAGCAGCAGAGCAGGCAGCAGCGGAAGTAACGGCTGTGCGATGGGTGAAGGGCACAGGCGCGATGCTGGGGCGGCAGCGGCGGGGGTCAATGGCCTCCCCTGAGGTGCTGTGGCTTGTAGTAGTGAGTCGTGTTGGCAGCGGTATCCCTGCAGACGATCGCAGCATGCATCACGTGAGGCTGTACGCGGTGCGCGGACTGGCGGCGGTAGTGGTGGCGAACTTACCGGGCAGCGTGGCGGGCGTGAGCAGCATGGCCATGGGTTCAAAGCGACCTCAAGTGAGTTTTTTTAGAATAATAATTTTATTTGCCCCCCTCCCTTTTCCACTGCATCACTCGCTTTTCCGCTATATAATTAAGACATTTATCATACAAACCACGCTTAAGCCGGATACCTTTTCATTTTCCACTCATTCAATCCCCTTTGAACTACTTGTTTTTTTTTTTTTTTTGTAGGCGGTGCTTTGGGGGGAGCATATCTGGGAGGGCGCAGCAACCACGACAACGCAGCACTCCCTTGCCACCACCTCCTCCGCTCCTTGTTTCTCCACCTTCTCCGCATGGATGAGCGCCGAGGCGGACTTCCCTCGCGTCACATGCTTCGACGCCTCCTGCCTGGGCAGCGGGACAGCGGGAGAGGCCGGTACGGTAGCAGCAGCTGCAATTACCTACACCACGGTGCTAGCAGACTCTCCCAACTTTCCAGAGAGCCTGCACCAGCGGCTGGACGCGCTGTATGCGTGGGGAACAGCCACCAGAGCACACGCCGCCCCCATTTGCGCCGCTGCCGTCACCTCCTCATCCGGAAGAGGGGGGATCTCGGGCTTTGGGGATTATATGGGAAAAGCGGTGCTGGCGGCGACGGTGGACGTGGCGGGGCAGCTGCTGCTGTGGCGGCTGCAGACGAAAGGTTGCTTGGAGGCGCGGGCTGCCATTTATTTGCCCAGGCAGCAGTTTTTTGACGTAGAGTCGCGGCCCATACCATGTGGACAGCCGCGATGCCTCGCGTGGGTGGCAGCGGCCGAGCTAGGGGTGCCGCAGCCGCGCTCAGGCGGGGGCACGTTGGTTTTGCTCGCAGGAGTTGGCAACTGCGTGGTAGGGCTTTCCAGCCCGATTCCTACCTCTGGAAAGGTGGAAGATATGCAGGTGGACAGTTTCTGCGCGCTGGAGGGCGATGTTTTTGCGGTGGTGGCAATAGAGCAGCAGCGGGACACTTCGTTCGGCAGCAGCGTTGTCAACGCACAGCAGGCGCCGCAGGTCAACGCCGTAGCAATCCACTGCCGAGGGGACAGCGGCCCACGCTTCGCCACGCTGCTGGAGATCACCTGCAGCGCAGCCAGCAGCACCGGCGGCGCGTTTTTCTCCAGCATTGCGGAGTCTCCCCCTGCTGCCACTGCAGCCTCGCTCCCGCAGCTGCATGTACGCCCCATCGCCACCGCAGAGCTGCCGTGTGGCGTGGCGTCCGTCACCGCTGCAGCCGCGCTGCCTGGCGTGCCTGGCGGCATTTTAGTCGGCACAGAAGCTGGCACAGTGTTTGCCTTTTCTTTGATCCTGGATTTCAGCGGTGCCCGGGTGGCGGTGGCCAAGCTGTGCCGTGGAGCGGCAGCTTTGCCTTCCGGCTGCGCCGTGGCAGCGCTGGCTGTCGATTCCGATGGCGGCATGGCGGCCGCAGTGGGCGGTGCCCTCGGAGAAAGCCGCCTCGCGCTGTGGAAACTGCCCGTGTGGAGCAGCAACGCCGCCTCTCGCAACGGCAGCCCCCCTCCGCACCCCACCGACGCAGCGCTCAGTGCGGTCTCCCCTCCCCACCGAATCCGCCTTCAGGGGGCGGCAGCGGCAACAGTGGGTTGGCCGAAAGGCCTGGTAGTGCCGTGCGTGGCTGTGGGACGGACAGACGGCACAATTTCCTACTTTGCGCCCACGCGAGACGCCACGGAAGGCTGGCGGCCAGTGGCGACGGCAGAGGTGGGGCCGTGTGCTGTGGGTTTGAGCCCTGCTGTGCATGCTGTGCATGCGGACTTGGGGGGTGGGCGAGGGGCCATGCTGGCAGCGGCAGGCGCTCGGCTGCTGTCCCTGTCGGACGCCGTGGAGGTTGGAGGAGAAATGAAGACGATGTCAAGGTGAGAGATATGCGACTTTTATAAGTGTTTATTAATAATAATTATTAGTATGTAGAGTGGGATTTACGCTGCATGGAAGAAAAGAGCTTTCAGAGTTTCAAATTCATATGGTTTTAAATCCTTTACTTTAGTTCCCCTTTCTTTTGTGAACAAATATCTCCGCTGATTATTCCAACGTTTTTTTCTTCTTTTAATCAATAAAATTGCAGGCACCTAATGGAGGCGTGCGGCCCGCTGCCGCAGTACCACCCCTCCCTCCTGCGCGCTCTGCTGCGCGCCGGCTGCCGCGACTCCGCTGCCGCCATTCTCACCGCCCTGGCGGGGTGGCTGCCGCAGTACCAGCAGTACCAAGAGCACGCCAAGTTCTACCGCCTGTTCCGCACCAACTCTGAAGCAGGCACGGCAGGCGCAGACGCGGCCACGCCGCGAGCAGCGGAGGTTGAAGCAACGACGCCAAAAGTGGAAGGGGAAGACTACCCTGTTGCGCCGCCGGCCTTCCCCGCCGTCGCCCTCGACAAGTTCATCGACCGGGGGCTGGCGGGGCTGGGGGAGCGGCTGGAAGACTGCGAAAAAGAAAGTATCGATACCACCGGCAATGCCTTTTCTCGGGAGGCTTCTTCCGCTGTGATGGCGACGGCGGCGTCGGCGACCACCGCGAAGACGCAGTCGTTCCCTGGGCGCGCCATTTCTTCCATGGACTCTGGGCTGATTGATTTTGGCGCGTTCGGGAGCATGCTCTCCGACTCCGACAGCATTTTTTTCAATCCGCCCTCCATCCAACCGGGAATGACCTCTATGGAGTCTGGCATGGTGGATCTGGCGGCTTTCGGCATGGAAATGGCGCCACAACCGGCAGAACAATCCACTACCGACCTTTCTTCCCTGGATTCTGGAACGTTAGACCTCGGCGCTTTTGGCATGGATTTCATGCCTCCCCCGCCGCCTCCACAGCCCGCACAATCCCAGCCGCTACGCGCCGCACCCGCCGGTGCTGCCTCCTCCTCCAGCATCGCTGGAATGAGGCCAGCAGGCGGCGCCAGCGGCGCATTGCTGCTGGAGCCGCCTCGGCAGGCGCAGGTGCCTCCAGCCGCGCTGAGGCTGCTCCCCACCTCCCAGCTGCTGGCGCTCCAGCAGGCGGCGGGGCTGGCTCCCACAAAGTCCTCCAGCGACGATGAGGACGACGCTTCCGCCTTGTTCTCCCACCGCAACACCAGCGTGCTGTTTTTACAGCAGCAGCGGCAGCGGCGGCCGTCAGAGGGGCTCATGGCGGGGCTGCTGTGCCGCCGCCCCACCGAGCCGTACCCTGGGCTGACCCTGGAAGAAACCCACGAGGTGGTAGCTTTGGCTTCTTTCTTTTCCGAGGCCGCTGCATTTGGAGCGACGGTGCCGGTGGATGAGTCAGGCGCGCGCTTTCTTTCTTCCGTCACCCTGGCGGCGGCGCGGCCGCTGGAGCTGGGGGAGGCATCTTTTGCGGCGCTGGCTGCAGAGGAGGACTCTATGGGCTTGGGCAGCCGCATTGACTCCGCTTTTCGAATGCAGTCTTCTAGCATGAGTTTAATGGGCAGCATGGAGCGAGAGGCGTCGTCCTCCGGGCACATGCTGGGGCTCTCCATGTCCCGCGGCAGCAGCGCAGGGCTGGCTCGCGACGACAGCGCCGTTTCACTGGCGATGAAAAAGAGTCGGAGCGTGAGAAACGCAGCGGGGGTGGAGTACACGCTGCCGCCCTCCATGGCGAGCTTCGCCTCGCTGGGGGGCAACAGCAACGCGGAGGAGGAGGAGCGGGAGGCTGGCAGCCCCGAAGAAGACTCGAATTTGGCGAAGCGATGGGGGTTGGCAGCGGGGCTGCCGCTGAGCGCGCTGCTGTGGGCGCAGCTGTCTAGCTGCCCTGAGGCGCTGCTGCAGCATGCCGCGGAGCGGATCCGTGTGAGGGACGTGGAGGTGGAGGCGGCGGCGGCGGCCTGGACGGCCTCTCAGGGCGGCGGAGACAACGGCGGCAGCATTGGCGGTAGAAACAAGCCAGAAGGAGCGTTTTGGGGGTCTGGGCAGCGGCAGGGCAGCAGCATGAGTGGAGAGGGGGTGACCTGGCCCATGCTGCGCATGATGGGTGCTGGATTTTGGCTGCGGGATAAAGAGCTCCTTTCTTCCACAGCTGAGGGGCTGGCCAAGGCGCGGTTCGCCGCGCGGCGCAACCCGGACGACGCTGCGTTGTTGTACATTGCGCTGGGAAAGAAAGTCATACTGCAGGGGCTGTACCGCATGACGCAGCACGCGCGCCAGGCAGACTTTCTCACTCGCGACTTCACGCAGGAGCGCCACCAGCAGGCGGCCTGCAAGAACGCGTTCGTGCTGCTGGGTGCCCACCGCCACGAGCTGGCAGCTGCTTTCTTCCTCTTAGGCGAGTTTTTTGCCACCAGCGTAATTCCCCCCCCCCCTTGATACTACTAAGCCGTCCCCCCCCCCCCTCTTTCTTATTAGCCTAGCACTTAATAAATATGGAAGTCAATACTGATTTTAAGTATACCGTTCTTTCTTTATTTTTAACTGCAGGGGGCAGCACTGCTGACGCGCTTAGTGTCTGCATCAAGGAACTCGGTGACGTCCAGCTGGCCCTCTTCATCGCTCGCCTGGTGCAGGGCCCAGGCGGCGAGGCCGAGCGCTCCATCGTCTCGCGCCACATCCTCCCCGCCGTTGCCGCCGCCTCCCCCGCTGGAAAACGTTGGGGAGGGGCGATGGCTGAATGGCTGCTCGGCGCCAAGGGAAAGTGCCTAGCCTCGCTGTTGCAGACGCCTGACAGCAGCAATACGGTGGCTGGGGTGGACACCGTGGCCAGAGACCCGCCAGACAGCATCATCCAGCTGTTTTACGCCCTGGACGTGCTGTGCAAAGCGAAGCTCGGTGGCGGCAGCGGCGGGTCTTCAGCGGCGGCGGCGGCGGCGGCGGCGGTTCGCTGCGCTGTGCGGTCGTTGGACGAGGATCAATTGCAGCAGGGTTTGAACTCGGCTAGGGACGTGCTGCGCGCGCTGAGCGTGTCAGTATCCGAGGCCCTGCAGGGAGCGGGTCTGCCGGTTTTAGCGCTGCAAGCAGAGGCCGTGGCCGCAAGCAGCGGCGCCGCCGCAGACACCGTGGACCCCATTCGCGCCGCCTGGGCCGCCGCGGCGGCGCTGCTGCCGCAGCCGCCAGGCGCACAAGGCCCCGCCGGCAGCGGCAGCGCTGCAGATCGCCAGCTATCAGCGTTGAACGTGTCTGGCGTGGATCTCGACAAGTTTGAGGCGCAGCGCCGGCTGCACCGCCTGCAAGCAGCGGTGGAGCTGGGCGATGGCGGCGGTTTAACGCACAACAACAGCAGCAGCGGAACTTCAATGACTGGCCTTTCTTCCATTACGTCACCTTCCCACCAGGCCAGCCCCAGCAGCGGGCTGTTCCGTCACAGTTCGCTGGACAACTACAGCGCGCGGACGACGTACGGCAGCCTTGTACCGCCCAATTCAGCGTACAATCGCCCGGCCTCTCTGGATGGCCACACCCCGGCCAGGTGGCACCGCGGGGGCGGCCACCACCACCACCACCACCACCAACACCACCACGTAGGTTCATTTGTGCTTTAGGAAAAGAAAAGGAAAACTTTCAGCCTTTCTGCTGCATTTAAACGACATCTCTTGAATTTTTTCTCTCTCTACTGTTAGTGCTCCAGTACAGCATGCTCCACGCTTATATTTTACCTCAAACTCCAAATATCAACTGTATCAATTTAAAATATCATAAAAAAACCCTTTTTCTTTCGGCTTTGTGCTGCAGGGCACCAAGGGCCGCGCCCAGCGCTCCCCGGGTGGCCCCCTCGCCCCCGCCACCCTGGTGTTCAGCGTCGACTCCGACTCGCTGCTAGACGTCGCCTGCTGCCCGCTGATGGCGCCCGCGGTGGGCGGCCGCCCCATCGTCGCCGCCACCTCACGCCACGGTCTCCTCGAGTTCGCCGCCCAAGCGCCGCCCCCCACGGACGCCCCCGCTGACGAAGGTTCAGAAGGCAGTGACTACGAGGAGGAGCGCGACGCGTACGACGAGGGCGGCGACGGCCAACAGGGGTTGTTAGGGACGCCTCAAAAGGACCGAAACTACTTTCAGGGGGGGCACCCTTCCCCCAAACTCGCCCCCTCCTCCAGCATGTTTTCGCGGTTCCTCTCCCAGATCTTCGACCAGACCTCGTGGCTGCTGGACCCTCTGGAAAGGGCAGCGTCTGAGGGGGACTTGGGGTTGGCGGCAGCATCAGCTATGACCGGGGTCGCCGGTGGGGCTGGGATGGTGTCTCCAATACCCTCGTCAATCACACCACCTTCTCCTCGCGCGTCAGCCGACCACTCCCGCGCTGCGCTGCTGCTGCCCAGCGAAACAAAGTCTCGGGCGCTGGCAGCGCACCCCACGCGGCAGCTCTTCCTCAGCGGGTGCGAGACCACAGGGCGCATCCACCTCTGGCAGTTTGGGGGCCCACGGCCCAGCACAGCCTTCACCCCTGTGGCCTCTGCGGACCTGCCGGCAACGGCAGAGAGCGGAATGCTGTCTTTTTCCTTTGGAGGGGGCGCGCGGGGCGTGCCGCGGTCCACCTCGGTGGTGGGTAGGCTGGGGCATTGGGGCGGCGCCGCGGGACTGGCGTTCAGCTCCACTGGCGAGAGGTTCGCGGCGGTGGGCGACGGAGGGGTTGTGGCCATTTGGAGGCTGGGGGGAGGGGTCAACCGGCTCACGGACGTGGACGGCGCGGTGTGCGCAGAGTGGTGGAACCACGTGAGTTTATATATCCCTTTAGAACAGAGTTTAACAATTATTTAAGCACATTTTTTCCTCCGTATGTTCTCGTCATTTGAGGGGCAGATTTTTTACGTTATTTATATCTCCCACCTCGCACTCATCGCATTTCCTGCTTTTTCTTTTTTTATTCTGCAGTGCCTGAGCAAGCAGGGCCGCGCTGTGGTTTACGTCGGCGGCGGCGGCAGCGTCGTGGCAGTGGGCGGCAAGTGCTCCCTGGGCAACATCTCCCTGTGGGACGCCGCCTCCCCGCCCGCCGACGCCTGCGTGGGCCGTCTCAAGCAGCATGCAGCCACGGTCAACGCGCTGTGCACGCTGCCAGGTGGGTGGCTCTTGGCCGCAGCAGACGCAGCAGGCGCGCTGTCGCTGTCCGACGTGCGCATGCTGGGAGGCAGTGCAGGCGGGGCGCGTACGCTGTGGAGCGTGCGGGCCTCTAAAGGGGCGGTGGAGGCCATGGCAATGCTGCCGCCAGCTGTCGCTGACCGTCCCAGAGCGCTGGCTTTAGGGGCCGCTACAGGAGGCGTGGGTTCTCTTGTAACAGGGGGTGCTGACGGCATGGTGCGGGTGTGGGAGGCTTCTTCAGGGAAGCTGATTCAATCGCTGGAGGGCACGCAAACGCAGCCAGCCAAGGGCGGAAGCAGGCTTCTGGCGCTGGGCGGAGGGCTGGCGGCCAAGGGAGTGACGGGGCTGGCCGTGTGCGAGGAAGGTGTGGTGAGCTGCGGCAAGGACGGCACCGTGCGGTTGTTTCCGATGACCAGAAAGACTGGCGGCGGCGGGTACTAATTTGATTTGAATTAAATTAACACATGTATTTTGTGCTGTGCTGTTTGTATTACTTATTTTAACAATTCTCGTTGAGCACCCGCGGCAAAAGCTTGGGGAACCCACGTGTTTGTATTACTTAATCATCACTTATTGGAAAAACGAGTGTAAGCTGATAGATTGCATTGCATTGCTTGTTCGTTGAAGGGATTATCAACTGGACAGAGCCGCCCCCAGAATTTGCATCCTCAGCACCTCGAACAGCCCAGGCTGCACGCGGTGCAGGCAGCGTAGCGCAGCCCGCACCCTCAGCTTCACCTCCTCCTCCAGCCGGGCAAACAACTGCGCAAGGTCATGCTCCGAGTCCTTGCGCCTCCACACCGCAAACAGCGCCTTTTCGAGCCCAGGGCAAGGCGTCGGGAGAAGGGTCCAATCGCGAAAGCCAGCCGCAGCCAGCAGCGGAAAGTTCATGGGCCCCCGCCAGGTATGAGAGAAGATTAGCTTGGAGGCGGGCGACTTCATCTCTCCCCCCGCCTCCATCAAAACGTTGACGACCTCCCTGTGTCCATTGGCCGCTGCTTGAAACAGCGGGCTTCCCACCATTTCGCCGCCTGCTGCGTTGACGTCTGCCTGGCATTCGATGAGAATTTTCACCGCAGGAGCGTATCCTAAGGAAGCAGCGAACGTTAAAGGGGTGGATCCTCTGTTAGTTTTTATGTTAATGTCGATTTTCTTCTCCGTCGTGTGCTTTGCCAATAGCGCCACCACTTCAATATGCTTCTGAAGAATAGCCAAATGAAGCGCCGTATAACCAAAAAATTTGGCGCCTGCATCCGCTCCCCTGCAAAGCAGCAGCGTCGCAGCATCGGCCTGGCCGGATTCAGCAGCGTGGTGCAGCGCCGACTTTCCTTGGTCAGGAGCGTCGTTCACGTCCACGCCGGCCGCCAAAAGAAGCTCCATGATCTGAATGTGTCCCCTTTGCGTGGCAAGATCTAATGGAGTTTGGTATTCATCTTCGAAAAAACAATACCCAGCAGCAGCGCCGTGTTGCAGCAAAATGGCAGCACATTCGTGCTTACCCCAAAGAGCAGCCGTGTGCAGGGGCGACAAGCCGTCTTGTCCTCTGAAGCCATCCACGTTGGCGCCCCGCTCCAGCAGCAGCTGCACCACAGCGGTGCACCCATGCTGAGCAGCAGCCTCTAGAGCCGTTCCGTCGAAATCTTCGTCAACCTCCACTTTTCCAGAGTCTAAGAGACGATCCACGCATTCCACGGCGCCGGCAGCAGCGGCTAACTGAAAAGGACCGCGGAAATATGTAGAATTGCATACGCACTCTGCGCCGAGAGATAACAGGCAGTCTAGAACCTCAACGTGGTTACCCTCCGCGGCGCAATGCAGCGCTGTCTTGCCGGTGACGGGATCGTTAGCGTTGATGTTTATGTCGAGACTGCCAATGAGAGCTTGCACAGCCGCCAGGTCCCCGTCGTGTGCTGCAGCGTGGAAGCTGGGGGAAAACATGCTCCCAAGGGATGCGGCTGTTGGTAGGAACCCCGTGCGAACCAATGATATCCTCCGTTGACCAGTGGCCTTAGAAACTGAGGCGGAAGGTGCAGAAGGGTAGGCAGGACTGGGGGCTTGCAGTGGGCCTCTTCAACAAAAAAAACTACATATGCAAGTAAAAGCGTAATGAGTTAGCGCTGGTATTTTTCCTGGCGTCGAGATCCGTTGGTTGGCATTATGCTGACCTTAGCTGCTCGCTTGGCAAGGAATCAAAAGGGTTCGATGAATGAAATCTATTAAAATCTATTAAAAATACTTTTTCAATTTCACTCAAAATCTGTTAAGATTTTGGTCTACGGAATGATGAGCAAGAGACGAAAAAAACCCAGAAATTTTATTCGTATATAATTTTTTTTCGATAGATAAGCCAGCCAGGGGGGGGTGTTGAAATTAGCTCCGCACACAAAACCTCAAGTATGGCTTGGCCATCTCTCAACCCCTTGACTTGGGAGGGCGCCTCTTTGGCCAGCACATCTCACGGTACCACCATCTTCACGCATCTGAGGAGATGCCGGGCAAGCTGTGAATCTGTCGCCCAGGCGCGGGCAATGCGGTTGGGGTTTTCAAAAAGGATTTCATTACGTATATCATGACATTCAAGTTGCTTACCGGCTGTGACCTCGGTCATAAAGAAATATACTCGGTGTGGCGTAAAATTCATGTTGTAACGGCCAATTACAATTACAATAAGGATATTGCGCTAGACGGCGCCTGGCCCCAGTTTACGAATTATATTAAGCATATTTAAAACAGTGATACGAAATTTCCTGGGTAGCTCGGGGGGAGAGGGGGGGGGGGGGGGGGGCTCCGAGTAGTTTAAAGAAGAAAACAATAGTTTTTATCACCCCGCTTCGTGAGAAGTGACAGAGCAGCGCACCAAGGCAATTGGCAACAACTGTTGGTACTGAGCTGCGCTCTCTACCTTGTTGTCGGTATCTTTCCTCCGATTTGCATAGCTGCCAGCTCTCCCCACCCCCGCTGGAGGGCAAATAAGGAAATGTGCCCTGCCTGCTGTGGGCGGCGGCAGAGGCATCCAAGAATAAAAGGGCATGCAAGCAGACCTTGATCAAATTTTATTATTTATTTAAAATTATACAAGTAATCTATTCCGACAAAGATGGAATCGTCGTCTCACCGCGCCACAGAAAAGCTTCCTGAAAATCTATTCATCGGAGGCAAGCGGCTGGATGGACGAGCTCTGGAAGAGTTCCGAAGAGTTTGTAAGTACCCTGATCTCAATTTAACCAATTCCAATCACCCCAAATCCTCTTTTCGCCTCTCACCTCTTTTTTTATTTTAAAATTTCAGTCTTGAAAACCGGCGTGATCAGCCGGGCCTCCGGCTCCGCCTACATCGAGTTCGGGAGCACCAAGGTCATGGTGGGCGTGTATGGTCCGCGTCAGAGCGAGCGCCGTGAGTCTTACCGAGAGAGCGGCCGCATCGCCGTCGACGCCAAGCTCGCCTCCTTCGCCACCCGCCAGCGCGGCAGCTTCTACCAAACCCCGGAGGAGCGCGAGCTTTCCACCGTGGTCCAAACCGCGCTGGAAAGCGTCGTCGACCTCGATTCCTTTCCTAAAACCGTCCTCGACGTGTACTGCACAATTTTGGAGGCAGGGGGCGGGGAGGCCGCCGCAGCGACCACCGCGGCGGCACTGGCTGTGGCGGACGCGGGCGTGGAGATGCGGGACGTGGTGACGTCGTGCAGCGTGGCGAAAGTGAAGGGCAATATGGTGTTGGATCCATCCGCTAAGGAAGAAAGCAGACAAGAGGCAGGAGCGACCGTGGCGGCGGCAGGAGCGAGCGGGGAAGTGGCGCAGGTGGTGGTGACCGGGCGGTGGAGCGATGTGGAGTTGAAAGAGGCGCTTGAGTTGTGTTTGGGGGGGTGCGTGCAGTTGGACTGCGCAGCGAGGCAGAGCTTGAAAGAGGGGGCGGAGAGGGCGAGAGAGGAGCGAATGAGGCTGGAAACGGAGCTAGCGAGCTATTGAAACGAGAAAGAATGAGGTTTACTGGATGATTGTGAACTAAATTTTAAATTGTAATGACAACCGAAGGCTTTGCGGCTGGGTGGTGCTAATCCCAGCAGCTGTAGTAGATTTTGTCCCCTCGGAAAGAGACGTTTCGAAGAACTCCATTACGTGAGATCGCCTCACGTCCAGACGCAGCACAGGAAGGCAGTCTGCAATGACTGACCAAATGACGCGCTCGCTGGGCCTACGTACGGAGAAACGAGCACCCAAATACTCAGATAATAGAAGCGTACTTAGAAACAACAAGGAATGATGTGCTGGAGACGAGGGAGTTCTTTTGGAGTTCAGCGATCTCAAAGTAAAAAACAGCCGAGAAGGCAGCACAGCGCTTCGAAACGAAACAGCACAACAACTACAAAACCAAACATTAATCAGATTTCGGAATGAAGCCCTTTATGCCTGGTTTCAAGGAGCAACCCATTTTATTTTTAATTTGGGCTCATGCATTTTTTGGGGACCGCCAATGCAGCTCCTGCTCTTATTTTATAATTGGCACATTAACCAGAGCTTGTTGCATTTATCCCCGTCTACAAAGACAAGTTCTTTTCGTGTTTTTTGTTTTTGTTTTTGCATCCCAAAAATCGCTGTGATGGTCGAGGCTGCTGCCGTAGTGATCGCGCTTGCGATCTCCGTCCTAGCCTGGCTGGTGACTGTCACATTGCGATCGATCTTTGGCTCGCCAGGCAAGCCCAAGAAATATCAGCCGAGAAATGTGGGCGACATCACCTCTGAGGAGCTGTCAAAGTGCAATGGCCTGGACCCCAGGAGACCCATTTTGGTTGCCTTGCGTGGCAAGGTCTATGATGTCTCCGAAGCGCGGAATTTTTACGGCCCTGGCGGAGGCTACCACGTCTATGCCGGCAGGGAGGCTGCTCGGGCGCTGGGAAAGATGGCCATTGCCGCAGATGAGTGCACTTCCAAGGTGGATGATCTCACCCCCAAGGAAATGGCCACCCTGGAGCAGTGGGAGGCCAAGTTTGCTGCCAAGTATAGCGTTGTGGGTCGGGTGAGAAGAAAAGGTCGCAGTTCAACCCAATTTGCATAATATTTTTCCAATATTTTTGGACACTCTACACCAGTACACATTATGTATCACATTGCTCATGCTTAAAAATATTTTTCGGTTCAATCCCCCTTCATGCAATGGAAATCTGAAAAAAAAAATATCGCTTTGCGTTAACATTTTTCATCGATTTTTCTCAGGTGACCGCGCCAAAGGAGTTAACGCTGAAACAGCTGGCAGCGTATGACGGCACAGACCCTTCTAAGCCCATGTACCTGGCTGTGCGAGGCGTTATTTTTGACGTGACCTCGGGTCAAGCTTACTACGGCCCATCAGGGTCATATCCATTCGCAGGCAAGGAGTGCGCCAGGGCGCTGGCCAAAATCTCCACAGAGCTGTCAGGTGAGTGTCGTGCTCAGCTCGATTGTAAAATTGCGACCGTTTTCCCCATCGCGACAGCCGCTTCTTATTCTTAAATTAATTTCTTGAGAGCGCAGACTGCAACGACAACCTGGAAGGGTGCACGCTGACGGAGATGGACGCGCTGCGCGACTGGGAGGGTCTCTTTCACACGAAATATTCAGTGGTTGGACGAATAGTTTGAAGAGATGGAGAAGGTTTTTGCTGGCTTACAAGAGTGTGACATATCAAATTCCCTGTGCGTTTTTTTTAATATTTTTATTTCGCTCCATTGGAAGCTTATGCTCTGTGTGTGTGTGTGTTGGGGGTGGGGTGGGGGGTGAGACAATGCATATGCAGTTAGTTTTGTCTTCTGACGTTGTTGCCAGGGATGCAGGTTTGGTATTAAAATGCAAGCCTTGATGCAATGCATTTCGGATAAATGCAGTTTTGATAATAAATGCAGGTTCTGATAAAAATGCACTCGGTAATAATAAAAATGTTTTTTTTTCTCTCTCAGTAATAGTTTATATCTTCATCCCTCCCCCTCTTCTTTCTATCTCTTCTTCCTCCCACGCCAAGCGCACTCATCCAATGGAAGGCGACGCCAGCATCCAGGGAGCGGAGGTACACCGCCCATTGTTTTACCTCTTTCTTCAGCGCCTCGAGCTCGCCCTCCATTTCCCCCATCTTACCCACCAGCTTCTTCATCTTCTCCTGCAGCACCTCGACTCCGGCGCCGGCTGTGGCAACCTTCTGCTTCTCGCCCTTTACTTCTTCCTGGAGGCGCTGAAGCACACTGTAGGGGTGAGCCACGACAATCTCCATTTTGCCTATACCGTCGTGGTTGGCACTGATGGCCCTCGCCGGCAGCCTGATGCGCCCTTCCAATACTCCCACGCGACGAACCATCTCGGAAGCAGTTGCAGCAGACCCGTTGCCACCAGCGCTGTTGTGCTGCTGCTGCAGTTCAGCAACTGTGGCGCCGAGGGACGCAGTTCTTGCGTTTCGATCCACGAACGCCTCCCACAGCGATTTGTTGGCCTCTATCAGCAGTGCCATTTTGGTCTCAAGGTCGAGCTCGGCCGCCTCGGGGGCAGGGGTGGGGAAGGCATCGCCAATTTCATAGAGAGTCGGCAGAAAGGCTGGCGACTGCAGCTCGGCAGGACGATGGTCCAGTTTTTGGAGATCCTCCGCACTGAAGTCTGCCAGCTTCACTTTGAACTGGCCTCGGGGGGGAGTGATGTGCAGCTGTCCCTGCGCTGCAGCCGCAAAGTTGGCAGTGAGCACTGCAGCAGCACCAGGGACATCAGCGTCCTGCACCTGCAGCTCGGCAGGTGTGAGATTCAGCGCTGCAGCAGGGAGAGCTGCAGAAGCTTACCACTTCGCTGCGGCTCCGCGAGGACGTCTTTATGCACTGCGCCCTGGGTGTCCACAGGGTCCGGGATGAAGCTAGAAGCCCCGCCATTGCTGGTGTGTCCTCCAGTGATGGATGGCAGTGCTGCAGCTAAGATGGGCGTTGCCGAGGATCCTTGGGCCGCATTGTTTAAGAGGGCTGTGTTGGGAGCCGAAGCCCCGGGCCTGCGATAAAAGGGCTTAAAGAATAAATTCTAGCACCAGGAGAATCGTTGGACTTGCAAAGGCTTACCATAGAGCCATTGCGCCCTCTGAGCTGCCACCTCGCTTTGTCAGCCTTCTTCTCGGAATTTAACTATGCAAACAACTATGCAAAGCGGTGGCACAGTGATAGGGGGTGCTTTACATACATACATTACAAGGTTTAAAGTCCGCACAAAAGGGCAACCAAGGCCCCGTAGCAGTCTGGCACCGAAGTGCAAGCAGAAAATAAAAAATAAAATTTAATAAAAGAAAGAAAAACCAACCGCCAAAAGAAACAACGAATATTAAGAAAAGAAAACAAAGAAAAAAAACGAAAAATTCAAAGTATTATGTCCAGCCACGGAGCGTTTAACTATTCTCGTTCTCGGAATTGGGAGTTTCCTGGATTTTTAAGGGTTTACAGGATCTATTCGAATCCATCTTTGAAGATGCATTACGTGACGGACGCGAGCGTCTCGCCCCCTCTTTGCGAGGCGCTGTCGGCCTGCCAGTTGGCGTGCTCGTGGGTGCCGGAGGTCACCGTCACGCTCCGTGGAGGCTCGGGGACTTGGACAGGAAGCAGCACGTCGGACGAGGTGAAAAATCAGGGGTGCGTGTGGATGGGGTAGGCAGCCGCAGAGCTGGCGTGAACGAGCTCCTTGGGGACCTCGGCGAGGCACCGACCACCGAAGTACAAGCAGTTACACACAAACAAGTGCACGCAAAAAACACTCCGGTAGGCGAGACCGCGCGCCATCCGGTCAGGGTACACGCTAGGTGGTACCTGCCAACCAGGCACCTCGTAGCGCTTCTCTAAAATTATTTTTTCATATTTTTCATTTTATTATTACTGAATATTCTATTCGAAAACCTTGAAACCTTGAAAACTATTTGTTTCACATGCTTAGCATTCGTTTCATGTAAGGAGAAGACGTTGTAAATTAAAAAAACATTCTACCATTACTTTTATATTCATCGCCGCCCAGCTGGCAGAGCTTCTTATTTGCCCGCACATGCATGGGCTCCAGCATCTTTCTTCTACTTTCATGACACTGAATCACAAAATGGTGGGGGAGGTCAGCGCCCCCCACCCCCCGCGCTCGTTGGCCGCTTCTTCCACTTTCTTTTTCATCAACTTGAGCTCCGCCTGCATTTCCTCCTCCACCCCCTCCACCTTCGCTTTCACCTCCTTCAGCTCCTGCTGGCATCCCGTCAGCCCTGCAGCCGCGCTCATTCCCAGCTGGTGCGCCCCCTCGACCGCCTCTTTGAGCAAGATGTGCCGAGCTCTGGCAGAGCCGGCGGTGGCCCTCAGCTCCCCGATAATGCGCTCCTGGTCGCGTAAAACTGTGTTTGTCGCGCGCATGGCGTATTCCATTCCAGACACCCGCGCGCGGAGGTCGGAAACCTCTGCAGAGGGCGGGGCATCAGACGGGGGGTTGCCCGCACTGTGCTGCCCTGGGGCAGTCTGAGGCTGAGGAGGGTGCGTGAGGGACGCATCCGCTCGCTGCACGTCAGAAGCAGTGCGAATGGTGATGGTTTGCTCGGGGGGAGTAGAGAGCGCCAAAACGAGCGCTTGAAGTTCAGCAAAGCCCGCCTGCAGCGCCGCCATTTCTGCGTCTTTGGCCGCCATGCGCGCCTCCAGCTGCGCGTTTTGGGTCTTCAGGGCTGCTACTTGGGGAGAAAGCTCGAGGCTGGCGGGCACAGGGGACAGAAAAGCGGCAGCGAGGCTAGAGAACGGAGGGAGGGCGGGAGGTGGGCTGCGGTGGCCGGACGAAGGCAGCGCCTTGGGCGTGAACTGATCGAACTGCTGCGCCTGCATTGAGGGGGTCGCAGCAGGCTCGGCGGCAACAGCGGCAGCGGTGGTCCCGTCGGCAGCATGGCACGCGAGGGTGGGAGTGGTGACGGGGCTCGCAGCCGCGAGGGTTGGAGTGTTGGCTCGGGCGCTTGGCTTGAGGGCAGCCTGGACGGTTGCAGCGTGCTGCGCCTGCTGTGCACATTGCAGGAGATCCACGCTGAGCCCATGGCTAGCGGTGGCGTTGCCGCTGCTGCTGGGGAGAGCAGATACCGCGAGCGCGACGCAAGGTGAAAAGAGGGGAAGGGAGGCAGCGCGGGCGTCCACTGGAAGATCTGTGCTGTCAACAGAAATGTTGATTTCATGCGGAGAAGCAGCTGCGACAGCCGCAGCCGTAGAGAGGTTTGCGGTGGGAAAAGCGACGCGCTGCTGCGCGTGCTGGGTAGCAGGGATTTCGTCACCCAGGGGCGCTCCAGCAGTTGCAGCCGAGTCAGGGGCGCCAACCTTGTTTGAACCAGCGTGATGAGTCTGCTGCTTTGAAGGGGGAGGGTGGTAGGAGTTGTCGTTGAAGTCAGAAGCAAGCAGGCCTTCGAGTAGATCGGAGTGAAGGCTGCTGGGCTGCTCCTGCGTTTGCTTTGGGACGGTGAGGCTGGAAGTGATTGCGACTTGCTGCGCCAGAAAAGCGGGAAGGGGCTGGCTGGCGACCTGCACTTTGGTGCCTTGAGGGAGGGTGACAGAGGGCAGAGGGGGATTGGCGGCAGCAGAGCGGCCGGTGCGGCCGCCACCGCTGGCAGCAGCTGTGGAGGCACCGCTGGCCTGCGATTGTAAAGAAGAAAATATAGATACTGCTGTAAGCTAAAATATTAAAATAAGTATAGTTCAGTATAGTTTGGTTGATAAAATGCGTAGTAAGGGCTTGCCTTGGCCAGTCTGCTCGGGGCACGGCCATTTTCCCTGCCAAATAAATTAATAGCAGGACGGCCGAATTGAGCAACAAAAATGGAGCTAAATATTTAATTTAATATTATTTGTATTTTACCCGTTGCTGCAGCGCTGGAGCGGTGGAAGGGGGCATCAGGTGACCCCATTGGGCGGCCGCGCTGCCGGGTAGTAGCCGCAGCGTCCTTGAGAGAGCTGAAGTTCATATTTTCGCCCAAACGTCCTCTGGCAATATTAATGTTTTAAGTGCAAAACTGAGTTGAACAGATTTCAACACAATGGGTAAGAAAGGAACAGGATTTTTTGCTTACCCTCGGGGCAAAGCCCTTTCGCCAGTGCTGGCAGGCGTCTCTTCCTTCCTTGCGCTGCGGTTCTGCGACAATATACGGTATTTTAACAGGCGTTCAATCGAGACAAAGCGAGAAAAATGCAGAGAAATAAAACCCAACTCGCCTGCAGGCGCTGAGCTCTCGCTGTAGCCAGCTCCGCCTTGGTTGCCCTTCTCGCTCCTTCGCCGTCAAAGATCGAGTCCTGCGCCAGCGATTTAGGAGAGGCTCAATGAAATAGTGAGATAGAAGAAGAAGAATTTCGGTGCGGTTGCCAGACAATAATAAAAACTAATGAGCCAAAGGAAGCTCTCCCTACCTTTTCCATTTTATTTCGCATATTCCTTTGTTGGCGAAGGTCCAATGAGCTGCCTTCAAATCGCGAGAGAAAATAAAAATAAATTATAGATACCAGTGAAAATGTTAGGCAGAGCACCACTGCATGGATTGGGTACTGGAGTCGGAATAAATATCAATATATTTTTATTATGATAAAGGAGCGATTCTATCTAAATTTACCTACAGCCTTGTCAACAGTGCCACTCCGTGAGGAAGAAGAAAAAACATTGCAGGAATTCTATTACATAAAAGAGCAACCTTAATTATCATTTCAAAAAGCTTTCTACACTCCATTGAGCCATATCTTGGGTTGAATACCGAATTTGCGCACAAAAAGTAACCCAAAGGTGAAGATAAATTTCCTCTGCATGCCGCAGTTCTCAAAAGAGCCAAGCCCAGGGCTTTTATTGATACTCACATCGCCGAAACTGCTAAATATGTTTTTGCGCACCTAACAGCGTTCCTTCTGGCCCATTCCAGCTCGTCCAAGATTGCCCTATTCATTCATCCGAGAAGCCTACTCTTTTTTTTGACTACCACTCAATCCCCAGAAGAGATTTAAAAGGTTTAAGAGGAGAGAAACAATGGAGAGCAGGTACCACTCGGCGCTCGTGGACAACGAAGGGTGCGTCAGTTCAATAGTTTGCAGCATCACGTCATGCACCGCAAAAAACCGTGACAATCTGCTACCTTACGCTCTTTTTACTGCAGTCTTGACGAGGAAGAGTACCTTTCGGACTCTCCCTACGGCGATGGAGCCAGCCAAACCTCTGAAGACTCGGCTGCCGTGAGTTTTCTCGGAATTTTCAAACCTATTTAAATTTAGAAACCACTTTTCAGTCAGTTTGATTGCACCGTGTGCGCTTTTCAATGACAGGACTACGAGTACCAGGCTTCCAGTGGAGATGAAAGAGAAGGAAAAGATGGCGCTGCCAGCGCGGGGTCCAGCGATTTTAATTCGGCCAGAGACGCCCTCAGCGAGACCTCCAGCACCCGGTCACGTGAACTGGGCTACGCCAGCGCACTGGAGTACCTCAGCGTCAGCAGCGAAGCTTCCACCCCTCGAGAACTGTCTGAAGCTGGAGATACGGAGGGCGAGGAGGAGGAGGAGGAGGAAGAAGAAGACGTGGAAGCAGCAGTGGCGGAAATTGTTTTTAGGGCGATAGTTGCCGCTGTGGAACGCGAGGAGGGGAGTGCGCTTGTGGTTCGTTCTGCTGCATTTGGCACTGTATTTGAGCAGCTAGAGGAGGATATTGCTGGGGTAGCAGCTGAGCTGGCACGTGCTGCGATAGAAAAGGCGTTGAACAATGCCGAGGAGGAGGAAGAGAATGCTGCGCTGCGTAGGCTTCCTCCAATGTCTAACCCACGCGGCATCCCCGCCCTGCCGCCCAGGCCCTCGGCGTCCACTCCCAGAGTGGCTCCAGCAGGGGGTGCTGCTGCCGAAGCAGATACGCCTTTAATGCTCCGTGGCGCACCGACAGCACTGCCTACCAGCCCTCGAGGCATCCCTGCGCTGCCCTCCAAGCCTTCCACCATTGCCAGGCGGCGGCTGATGCCTCCTAGCACCTCTGCTATCGGTGAGATAATCGAGGTCCACAGCAGCAGCAGCGGAGGCGGAGGTAGCGCAGCTCCTGCAGCTCCTGCCACCCCTTTGCGCCACATCCACTCGGCGACGCCTGCCGCTGCAGCAGCTGGGCCCCCTGCCGCTCTTTCTTTTTCTGCGGCTTCTGAAATTACTCCCGAGGAGTCAGAGAGCGTCCAGAAACTGCGCATTACCGTACAATCCTACCGCATCGACGTCTTTCGCACTGCTTTGCGCCTGGGGTACCCAGTGCACGATACCCTGCTGGAGGAAGTCATGGTCCGTCTTGCTGCTGTTGAGCGGATCCACCTCGGTTCAGCTACGCCTGCACAGGGATCTGCTGACGAGGCGCTTGCTGACGCTCGTCGCGCTGAGGCTGTGGGCCACCCCCTGGAATTTTCGTGCACTGTGATGGTGCTGGGCATGGCGGGCGGTGGCAAAACCGCCATGCTGCGGAGCCTGTTTGAAGAAGAGCCGCTGCGTGGCTACCATCCCACAGATGAAGTCGAGGTCAGCTTTCAGGCGTGGCATCAAGACTTCTGGATGCATGATTCGTTTATCACTTTTATTTAATTAATAAAAATTTCCCCCCTAATATCGCTGCTGCAGGTGCTGCGCGGCGCCGTGAACGGCCTTCGAGTCACCTTCATCGACACCCCAGGTCTGAAGCCCGGCGCCGACCAGGTGGCCGCCAACCTGCGCACGCTCCGTGCTGCCAAACGCGCTTGGGACAAGTAAGTTATTAAACCAGTTTTTTTCCCCTTCGATTCCCCGCCCCTGGGTTCTTTTAAGCTGCTTCTTTCATTTGAAAGGATTTTCTGCGAATAGAAATTTAGAAATTGTTACTTTCTCTAGAGACCGACCCAGCGCTGTGCTGTACGTCAGCCGCATGGACCAAGCAACGCGCGACTCCCACTCAGAGTACTACGCCATGCAGTCCATAACCGACGTCTTTGGCGCCGAAATCTGGCCTGCAACGATTCTGACCCTGACTCATGCCAATGCCCCCATCCCCGATGCCAACGATGGCCTGCCAGAGCACGCAGACACGTACCTCCACCGGCGCAGGATGCAGCTGCAAGACTGCATGCGCATTGTGGCAGAAAACAAGCTCATGCTGAACCAAGTCGCTCTGGTGAGCAGCAGCAGATTTCACACACAAACTACAGCAACGTAATATATATATATTAGAGATTTCGCGCTCAGAACCCCCGTTTCCCCAGTATCTGTGATTCAAAATATGCGATAATGGCAGTTATCTTCACTTTTCTTGTGCAGGTGGAGTCTGATTTGAGGTTCATTGGCGGGGGAGCTGCTCTGTGCGGCCCACCAGGGCCGCTGATTGGCCTGGGCTGGCGGCGGCAGCTGCTGATGCGGTGCTTCGACGAGAAGGCGTTCACCGAAGTCAGGGCGGCGCTGAAGCCAGCGAGCGTAGACAAGGAGCGCTCCAGAGGAGGGTTTTTGTCCTTCCCGCTGGGGCAGATCGAGCTGCTGCTGGCGCGGCTGACGGGGTTCAACAAGCCACAAAAGCCAACGTACATTATCGAGCAGGACATCACGAAGCTGGATTACGACATCAGCCGCCTGCCTGCCGAGGAAAAGTCCGCTGCGCGGCGGAAAAAGCGGCAGCTCGTTGCCCACACCAAGTTGATGCTGAAGGACGTTGCTGAGCAGGAACGCCTACTGGGCCACTCAGGGCCAGTCTTTGCGCTGGAACCTGAGCTGGATCCTTCCTTTGACCCCGATTTGTATTCCCAGTACCGCTGGGGAGAAACGGCGGGCTCGCTCAATTACGTCACCCTCGCCCGCGAGCTCCCCAACGCTGTGCGCGCTTTTCCCCTCGTGGCAACCCCCCCCGTCGACCACGAGGACGCCGTCAAAGCCATCAAGTTTCTAAAACAGTCGGCTCTGCGCCTCCCAGGCCAAGTCCTTGGCGGGATTCCCTACCTGGCGACCTGCGAGGTTGGCAAAGACATGCGCAGGTCCACAATAGACGCCCAGCTGCAGGGCTCCGTCTTTCACTCCTCCTCGCTGACATCCACGGCCACTGTTGATTTCCGTAAGTACCCCGCCGGTGCGATGATCCTCACCACGCAAGCCGAGACGCAGCTGCGCACCAACCCCAGCAACAAAATCTCCGTGGGCGCGATTGCGTGCACGCTCGCAGAGGACTACACGCGCCCCTATAAAAAGCACACCCCGTGGGCTTACGGCTTCAAACTAGACGACCGGCTGAAGATCGCGCCCGATGCCAAGGTGCGCGCCTCAATCGGACGCATTTTGTCCAATTCGAGGGTTGGTGGCTTTGAGGCCACCCGTCTTTCTACCGATATGCATTGGTGGCCCATTGGAGACCCTTCCACGCTGCTGGTGCTGGCTGGGTCCACGGTGTTGCAGGGCCGCCGCAGATTCTTTGCGGGGGCCGCCTCTGTGGAGCGCAAGCTGCCCAGCAAAGCTGTTGTTGCTGTCGGCATGAAGGGCGACAGCACCGGCTCCAAGGGGGTGGGCTGCAATCTGCACATGGAAAACGGGTGGCTGGGGCTGTGGGCCATAGCGGGGGTGATGTTGAAGGCTATTTGGGACACAATCTTCTAAAAGAAAAAACCTCTTGATTGCTGTAAAATTGATTCCGAAACATGAGTCATGTTTTGTTTTTTTTGTAGTTTTTTTGTTGTTGCGCAAATTACGCTAGCGGTTGCTTTGTTGCGCACGCTGCATTTCATGCTGCTTGTTTAAAATTTCTTCTTCCCTTCCTCTTTTAAGCAGGGCTGCATTATCATGACGATGACGACTTTTTCTCTCCTATCCGTTTAAAACTGTTCTTCTTTCATGCGTGCGCTTTCCTTCTCATTCCAAAATCTCAAAATATTCTCAAGAGAACCAACGATGCCATCCTTTTGGATTTCTTCCCTTGTAAAGCTGCTTTTGTAACTATTCCTGAAGAGCACACGTCAAACTTGCTTTTTACCAGTCTTGACTGCATAAAGACCGAGATTCAACCTGCTGAAACTCATCAAGCGGCTCCTCAACTTCTAAAATTGGGTTCAAAACTCATGTTGTGTTTAAAAATTCATGCGTCTCTTTAAATCTTATTTCTGTTGAGAAATAAGACTGAGCTTAATTATCCTCGGTGCTTATTGGGCATATGAATACATTCATATGAAGAAAAAAAATCATTTTTTGGATAAATTCGTTCTTCGTCATGAAGTCTTCAATTCAATCATTTGTCGTTCTCCTCCACCGCTGTCTTTGACTTCTTCGCTGCTGCTTTTGCCGTGCTCCTCAAAGGATCCCTGCTCAGCCCCTGTTCCCGCAGCGCATTAATGTACCACCGCATTCTTCGATACTTATTCCTACCAAGGTAATGCAAGTAGTCCCAAGTGAACAGCCCACTCCCATGCAAGTCGTCAAATCCTATTCGCACCGCGTAGCGTCCTACGGGCTCAACGCTGAGGATGCCAACGTAGCGGCGGCCATGCACTAGCTTTGGCTTGGTGGGAGTGCCAGGGGTGTGCTGAGAGTCGGCAGCGGGGCTCTCTACGCGCAGCAGCTCTGCGGGGAAGTGAAACTTTTCTCCTGTGTTGAATTCCACCTCCAGCACCTGGAAGAAGAAAAAAAACAGTCAGAGATTTAATTGGGTGCGTGGCGAGCTGTCAAGCATTGTTTGAATGCTAACTTAGCAGGCATTTTGCGAGTTATTGGAAGCATGCGATTACCTTCTCCTTGCTATTCAACGTCACTTCTGTTGCCCAAAGGTCTTGGCCACCACCGCTGACGACGTGAGAAAAAAATTGAAGGGCTCTAAAACTTGACAATCTGCACGCAGATCGCCAGAGATCCAGAGCGCCGTGTCTAATTAGAGCTCCTTGCATAGAGATCTGCGCACTCTGCGTTCATTCAGGTGATCGACTAATCTTGAGAAAAGCACATTCTCCCTTCAGTGATGAAAATAATTTCGGGGGGCTGAACCATATAAAGATTTGAAAATCACATATGCATTAAATTTTAAAATCTCAGATGAAGCTCGAGCGACCTCTGTTTTGCCATCATGAAGCTGCTGGCCAGCTAGAAGGCGTACAGGAGGCGCTGTTCACCTCACAATTGGAATTTTTATATTCAAATTCATTTGTAAGACCGCTAATTCCCACCAAACTACATCATACGGCCGACAAGAGGTTTTTTTTAGTGAGAGCCACTCGATGCCAGCTCTCTCGCGCACACCCTGCTATACTGGCGCGCACCCTACCGCAATCTTACCGCATCGGCTCATCACAAGCGTCACCGCCCCACGCCCACTGCTGCGAAGTAAGCCAGACTTCATCTTATAATTTTCTAGGGTCTCAATTCTCCAGCGCACCGTGTTCACAACATCCAACGCCCTTCACTCTCTCCCACCTCGCAGACAATGCTTCCCTCGTAACCTTCAGCCGGCGCAGCTCCTTTCTGGCCCCTCGGTTGGGCCGTGGCCGCACCGCCGCCACGGTTGTCGCCGCTTCCTCGGACAACCTCGTTCCTGTGCGCTTCTCCTTGGTGCGGCGGGTGGGGTTCGGCAAGCAGCACCGAATCGTGGGGTCCCACCCCTCTCTGGGCAAATGGGAGGTCGGAAACGGCGCGGAGATGACGTGGACGCCTGGAGACCGTTGGGTCTCTGAGGTCTCAGTCCCCCCCGGAACCACCATGGAGTTCAAGGTGGTGGAGCGGGAGGCGGACGGCGACACCGTGGGGTGGGAGCCCAACTGCAACCATGCCATAATCGTGCCGGAAGGCAACACTGGCAGTATTGCCGTGGACATCAAATGGGGGTCCGGGGTTGAAGTACAGCACGGTGTGCTTTCTTCCCCTTCCATGCCCATGCTCACCGCCGGCTCCGTGGACTTTTCCGACTCGGAACAGCAGCAGCAGCAGCCTGCGTACGTGAGCGATGAAGATTTGCTGAGAGTCGATCGGCCGGCGTCCAGAGGGGAGTGGAGCGGGAAGAAGATTACGTTCATGCGCTCCAACGAGCACTCCACCGACCGGCAGGGTGTGTGGAACACGGAGGGGCTGCAGGGAGCCGCGCTGCAGCTTGTCAACGGCGACAAAGAGGCGCCAAGGTAAGGATTTTCTTTGCTGTTTTTGCCTGCAATTTTGCTATTTTATTAATTTATTATGGGTTAAATGTACATTTATAAATTTTGAGGCTAATTTTGCCGTTTAAATGGCATATTTTTCCTGTTTCTAAGATATATCGTTAACCGATACTTTCTATTTCCCTTCCTCCAATACACAGCTGGCTACGCAAGCTGGAAGTAGCCAAGGCCATGCTGGTGGACAATGCCGCGCAGTGGCGCCCCGATCTGGACGCCCTCTCCCACACGTTTGTCTACCTGACTTGGGTGGCCACTGGAGCGCTGCCCTGCGCTGAAGGAGGCGGCCACCGCCGCCCCAACCACCACGCAGACCTCGGCCGCCTCACGTTCCGCAGCCTGGAGTGGGTGGGCGGCGAGCGGGCGGGGACTGCGGACGCCCTGCTGGCCCGGCGCCTGCAAACTCGATTGCCGTCATTTGCGGCTGAATTCACGCAGTCTGTGCCGCTGACGCGCATTCGTGACATTGCGCACCGTGGCGACATCCCCCACGACCTCAAGCAGGAGATCAAGCACACCATCCAGAACAAGCTGCACCGCAACGCAGGCGAGTGAGCACAATTTTTTTATATTCCCCGCTGAGTAGCTGTTTATTAGTTTAATGAAACCACAAGTAACATGACTGAGCTCTTCCAGTTTATTAATCCAATCGCACTTGACTGATGGATTATTATTTACTTGTCTCTAAACTTGTTTTCTTTTATTTTTATTCGGTAAGCAGGTCCTGAAGACTTGGAGGCCACCGAGGCGCTGCTCGCCAAGGTGACCGCCAACCCTGGACAGTACCCCGACGCATTCATCTCCGAGATGCGTACCTTCCTGCTGGAGCTGCGAGACTTTTTCAACGCGGGGGGGCTGGCTGAAGCGCTCACCGCCATTCGGCCCACCCTCGATGACTCAGGAGCCCGCCTTGTGGACCACTTTCTGGCCAACAAAGGCAAGCTGGACGCAGCGGGGGGCAGCGCGGATGACAACCTGGTGATGGATGTGCTGCATGGCGTTACCTCAGTGCGGGCGCTGCTGGCGGCTGGGCTGTCGAGCGGACTGAGGAACGATGCGCCTGACCGCGCGCTGGCGATGCGGCAGCGGTGGCGGCTGGCGGAGATCCGCGCGGAGGACTACGCGTTCGTGCTGCTGTCCAGGTTCATCAACACCCTGGAGCAACGGGTGAGACGAAAGGAATTTTTAAGTTGTATGCATATCTAGAAAGAAAACAGTGTTGTTTTTCGATGAAAAGTTTTGCCTTTGATGGATTGCTTCTAATTTTTATACTTTAGTTTGGGGGTATCGCAAATGTCCTTCATTTGTATCTCCATTACCTATTACCTTCAAGAAATGATATTAATCAACAGTAGTTTTTTCCCCACTGTTCTTCATTTGATTCTAACGCCCCTTTCCCTTCATGCAACTTTATTCTTGCATTTTCCAGGGAGGCCCTAGCGCGCTGGCTGCCGGCAATGATGGCACCTGGGGCCTGCCCCTGGGCGCCCTTGTCATCTCTCTGCGCCACATTGGCCTTTGCGGATTTCAGCCCGCTGAATGCATGGCACTGGAGCGCGAAGTCGACACCTGGCAGCGCCTGGGCGGGCTGACGCACCCGGAGGAGGCTCTGCGGCTGCGCGCCACGCTACAGCGCGCGCAGCGCCTGGCTGATGCCTACTGCACCGTGCTGCTCAACACCCTCTCAGGGCCTTCTGCGGCCCTGGGAGCTGCGCTGGGCGTCGACCCCGAGAACTCTTCCGTGTTTGCGGAGGCGGAGATTCGCGCCAACGTGGTGTTTCAGCTGTCCAAGCTGGCGATGCTGCTGCAGCGGGCCACGACTGAGGTGGCTCAGACAACGCCGTGGGACGTCATCATGGCGGGCACTGCCGAAGGTTAGTTATATTTATTTTCTTGACAAAATATCAGTATTTTGAATGGTTGTACGGGTGGTTCAGAACTTGCGTTTCTTCTCATCTCCTTCTCTCTTCCTTTCAATTAACTCTGCCGTTTTTTAATTCTTCTTACCTCCTACAGGCGTCCTGATCGAGGTTGAATCGCTGGATCCGGGGTGCCTGGATGCCGCGGGAGGCGCCGAAGCCATCGTCATCGTGAAATCCGCCACCGGGGACGAGGAGGTTGGCTCTCTGGGCCCCCGCCTGCGTGGCGTCATTTTGCGCCACCACATGCCTCACCTGTCGCACCTGGGGGTGCGCGCGCGGCAGGAGCAGGTGCCTTTCGTCGCCTGCGACGACGCCGCAGAAATGGAGTCGGTGCTGGGCCCTCTCATGGGGCGCAGAGTGACGATGGTTTCTCAGGTCGATGGAGTTACGTTTGAAAAGGCTCACCACAGCCACAGCAGCAACGGCAGCGAGCCGCAGATGCCTTCGGCGTCCTCTTCGTCGCAAAATGGGAGCGTTTCGGCGTCTGATTTGAGCGCCAGCTTCGATTCTGCGGCCGCACCCGGCCCTGTCGAGAAAGTCGCCAAGCTGACCTTTGTGCCGCTGGAGCACGCCACCCCCGAGAGCTGCGGTTCCAAGGCGGCGGGCTGCGGCGCGCTGTTGGCCCTGGCGAGGGAGTGCTCGGAAGCTCTGGGGACCTCTGGCCGGGCCGATGGAGCTCCTCTGCTGGAGGCCCCCCACGGCGTTGTTCTGCCCTTTGGCTGCCTGGAGGCCGCGCTGCGCGCCGACGGCAAAGCGGAGGCGCTGGAAACCGCGGCGGCAGCCGCCCACGCCGCCGCCTTGGCTGGCGCTTCGGTTGCGGAGCTCGATGCCTTGTGCGCTGCGGCTGCCAGCGTGGCGGCCAGCGCGCGCGTGCCGCAGTCCTCCCTCGTCACCCTGGGGTCTATATTTGACCCTGGATCCACGGTCATCGTGCGCTCTAGCGCTAATGTTGAGGATTTAGAGGGAATGTCTGGAGCGGGTCTTTATGAATCCATTCCTAACGTTGACCCCAAGGACCCAGCAGCCCTCCAGGCGGCTATCGCTGGGGTCTGGTCCTCTCTGCACAGCCGCAGGGCCGCGCTGGCCCGTGCGGCCGCCGGGGTGCCCCCTTCTGCTGTTGACATGGCAGTCGTCATTCAGCGCCAGCTGGCGCCTGAACTTTCCTTTGTGCTGCACACCATGCACCCCTTGACGCGCGACCCCGCCTCCCTGGCGGCGGAGGTCGCACCCGGCATGGGGGAGATTCTGGCGGCGGGCACCAAGGGGTCTGCTTGGCGTCTGGAGGTTGATCGCGAGGCCGGCAGCGTTAAAACTTTGGCGTTCTGCAACTTCAGTGAGGCGCTGATGCCGCTGGGGATGTGCCCCACGTTGTCTATGGCTATTGACGACGATGTGCTGTCTTCTTCCTCTTCTGCCTCCTCTGTGGGGGGCTCGGTGACGTCTACTGAGGATGAGAGCGCCGCTGCCAAGACCCTGTCAGCGGCGGTGAGTATTAATCATATGTCCAATAGCAATAATATCAAATGCCTCTTTTAAGCAGTTGATAATATCTTTCTAATTATTATTGCGTTATCGTCAATCTATAATTTGCTAAAAAACTCAAAAAATGGATTTCGTTATTTTCCCTTCAGGTGGCGGCTATGCAGGCATCCCCGATGCGGGTGGCGCCCTGCGTGGTGGACTACAGCCAGCAGGAGCTCAGCTGCAGCGTGGAGGCGCGATCCTCGCTGGGCCGGCGCCTGGCGGCGGTGGGCCGTCTCCTCGAGTCTGAGTTTGGTGGCGCCCAAGACGTTGAGGGCTGCATGATGGACGGGCACCTGTTTGTGGTGCAGACGAGGCCCCAGCCGTGAGGAGGAACCCAGAAGCTGCGGAGCGGTGTTGGTTTCAATGCTTTTAGGTTTATTACTAGAGAGAGGTTGGAGGGTTTATAGATGGGAAAATGAAGAATTCTTTAGTGGGAGGCTAGGTTGGCGCTGCGATTTGGTTTCCTTTGCTGCTTGGCCATGCAATGCAATGAAATACAGTATTACTATGTATGAGAGTATAGAACCGGACGACTCCCCTGCTTCCATGAATCCACCCGATGAATGTGTTGTGTTAAATGTTACGAAACGTTTCAATACATTTTTTTAATAAATACCGCAATAAAATAGTATACGTCGCATCTCGTGAGCTCCCCTAGCTTCTGCCTCGGGTTCTTAACGGGAATGGTTAAATACCGCAAAGCATCGCCGGACTTCAAAATAACAATGGGGGTCATGTATCATTTTGGAATAAAAAACGGGTGGGAAGGCTTGGGGGAGTGGGTGCTGATGTGATTTTTGAAGGGCGGGGAAGCATTGACGGGACCGTTCTTACCAATGAGGGAGGTGTCGGCGGTGTAGAAAAGCTCGTGCTCTGACCTAAAGGAATTCCCTCGCCCTGTAATTGGAGGATAATGCACCTTATTCATTATTTATTGTTCACACCACAAAATGTTCATTGACTGTAAATTTTATATCCAGCACCCATCACTTTTAAAGCTACCCCCCCCCACCCCCCACCCCCCCGCCCGGGCGCTATTTTTATTTTTTTAATAGGTAAAACATCCAACGCGTGAACGCATTCATCATATTGCTTGCTCACGTTGCTGTTTTCATCACGATTCCTTTATTGTCGAGTAAGTGATCTTGAAAAAATCATTCCCGCAACAGCCACCCGCGCGCTGTTTCCCATTCTCGCATGTTGCGAATCATCAGCCCTTTGCAACGAGTGCTCCCACTTCAGCTCGCCTTGCGTCTGCGCCCTTTTCTTGTTGCCTCCTCGTCACCGCTCAACCATCCTATTACACCCCCCTCAGGCAAGCAAGCAGCCCTTTGTTTCTCGCCCAGAGGGCTCTTGCTCTGAGGGGTGCAATAAAACCATCACCTCACACCTGAACTTCATTACTTCCCTTTCTTTCTCGGCCATTCCTTTCTTGCAGTCCCCCGCAAAGAAAAGTCGATAACGACCGCTGCAGCGGTGGAAGCAGCCATGGCAGCCAGCGGACGACCCTCAGGACAGCCCCCGGCCGTAATTGTGTACGTCACGGTGCCCAATCGAGACGTTGGCCGCACCATAGGAAGAGCTGTCGTAGATGAAAAGTTGGCTGCCTGTACAAACATCGTACCTGGGCTGGAGTCGATTTATTTTTGGGAGGGAAAGGTGACCACCGAAGAGGAGCTGCTGTTGATGATTA
The DNA here is from genome assembly GCA_963854735.1 of Marvania coccoides. Classification (NCBI taxonomy): domain Eukaryota; kingdom Viridiplantae; phylum Chlorophyta; class Trebouxiophyceae; order Chlorellales; family Chlorellaceae; genus Marvania; species Marvania coccoides. The sequence continues at coordinate 370,960 of OY978106.1, forward strand.
AGACGAGAGCTGCGTTGGTGGAAGAGCTCACCGAGAGAGTTAAAAAATTACATCCCTACACAGAGTGCGAAGTGGTGAGGATGGTTTTCAGGGAAAATAATATATTATTAAAGAGAATGAAGATTGATTGAGGCGATCCCAAATGAGAATTTTCGTCATTTTGCTGCAAATTATTTTTGTGAACGTAATTCCCCCCCCCCTGCAGGTGGCGGTGCCCATAGTGGGAGGCAGCCAAAGCTACCTGAAATGGGTGATTGAAAGCACGAAAGGAGGCGAATGAGACTCCCCTTTTTTTTTAAATAGAAAGGAGCCTCCCCCATGCGGCTGCATACTTTTCTCCCACAGAAGAACCCAAAGTTGCCACAGACGCAGCAATTTTCAAACTACAACTTCAAATTATCTAGAAGAAAAATGCAGAGTATTACATTTCGCATGTGTTCATATAAGAATCGTTTGTAAACATAGGATTGTCATTCCAAAAATGTATTCAGTCAACGCTGCCTTTCTTCCGCTCAAAGCCACCGTCAACAATTACATCACGGCTTCTCGTCAGGCTTCAGCCTCACCTGCAGCCGCTGCGCCTCTTTCAGGTCTCCTGTGCGGTACGCCAACGCCATCTTTGCTCTCATGATCTCTTGCTCCCGCATGGCCTGCGCTTTGTCCCCTGTCTTGAGCTCCTCGTACGCCGCGCGCAGCCGATGCGCGTGCTCTCGCTGCCGCTCCGCCAGCACCTCTTTCTTGCGTTCCTGCTCGTCGTCAAAGACGCTGCGCTCCCCGCCGCGAGGCTCCCCGCCACGCCTTGCGTCCCTGCGCAAGCGGTAGGAAGAAGAGAACAAGAGAATAAGAGCATTCTTAGAGAGGAACCAACCCAAATATCAATCGAATAGGAATCGTTTTTATCTTCTTCTCAAGTATTGGCAAATTTTGAACTCCTCGTACCTGGCTGCCTGCTCCTTCTCGTACGCCTCCAGGTCGTAGTACTTGCGGTGGGGCATGGTGGCGGTGTTGTAGTCTTCCATGTACGTTTTAAACAGCTCCTTCTCTTCAAATCGAGGCAGCGTCTCGACGTCCAATTTCTTGGCCTCCAGCGCCCACAGCATGAACTCAGGGCGCTTGGAGTAGTAGTCTGTCTCGCGTATCACGCCGTACTTGCCGTATTCGTCATCTTTGGCGCGCGCTTTTCCGCCCTCCTCCTTGTCCTTCCTCCGTTCCTTTTTATCCTTCTTCCGCCGCTTGCGGTCGCGCCTGGACTCCTTTTCCTTCTTGCGCTTCTTGCCACGGTCGTCCTTGGATGACCGCGACCGCTTGCTTTCCTTTTCCTTTTTTCTTTTGCGCTGACGCGATCGGTCCTCGTCGTCTTCACTGCCGCTGCCGCTGCTGTCGCCATCGCTGCCACTGGAACCGATGCGCTCTTCCTCGCTGTCGCTGCTGACCTTCTCCCGCCGCGGTCTGGCCTTCTCCGCAGCCTTGGCGTAGCTCCGCTTGCGCTCTTTGTGCAGGCGATGCAACTCATCAGCTGCCTCGGTTTGAAACGCCCGCAGCAGGGCCAGCGCGCGGTCCTCCTCCCAGTTGCACTCCTGCAGGGCCACGGCGTGGGTGGCGGCGCTCAGGTGGGGCAGCAGCAGCCGCAGCTTCTCCATGGCGTGATCCTCTTTAGCCTTTTGCATTTTTTCTGCGTGCGCCGCAACCATGCTGGGACCTCGCGTGTCGGGCATGTTGAGCCCGCCGCGGGTGAACAGCTCGCCGTCTGGCGCCGATGGCGCCTCCGTCATCGTGGGAGAGCGTGAAAGGGACGACCACAGAGGTAAAAATCAAATCAAATCGAACAAATTCTTTATTTGTCTATATTGACGGCCAATGTCGCAGCAAAGAATATATATATTATTAATTTATATTTTTTAGTTGCGATAAACAATAGAGAGGACTGCTTTGTGCGAGAGAGTTTTGGCGGGCCTCGAGGCAACCTCGAGCTCTCGCCATTTCCGATGGGCAGCGCAGTCTTGCATATCGAATCCCTCCAAAGCGTCCTACAACCTCAAAATAACCGCCGGCATCGGCGCATGCATTGAAGAATGGAGCCTGATGTCCAAGCTCTGATTGATGCCAACGCCCCCTATTTCAAGGTGCTGGACAATGGCAAGGTGGTGTGCACGCTGAACAGCCACACGATGCCCGCCCGTAAGGACGTGCTCGAGCCTTTCATCAAGTGAGTTTGTATTATTTTTTTGGCCGACGGCTGGCTGCTTCTTTCAGCACAAATTTTTCTTACCCTCCCTTCTCTACCCCTGCAGAGGGAAAAAGTTCCAGAAGATCAAGGCGCGCAAGGAAGCAGAGGACGAGTTCAAGAAGTATGAGCCCTTCATCAGCCAGTCCATCAACTTTCCGTGAGTAGTTCAAGATAAATGAAACTGCAGCATCTCTGCGTGGATTTTGCGGAATTTTTACTACTTTTCTCCCCTTGCGCTGACCACAGGGAGATGCTGTTCTGCGCGTTGACAAACCAGCTGATCGTGAAGACGAAGGAGCGGATCAAGCAGCACATGATGGGCCAACGCTTTTTGAAGGCAAAGGGTGAGAAACCCATGAAACGCACTGTATACCTCGTTTCTTGACCCAATTATATGTGTTTGACTACTCCTTGGCGGATTACATGTTGCTGGATGATTGATAAGCAGTTAACCATCTTTCGGAGCTGACTGGCGCTAAGCGCCCTGTTGATAACCCTTTTATTGCGATGACAGCAACCGCCGAGGAGCCCCCCCTGCTAATGCACTTCTTTTTTCTATATACATCCATTTAGGTTTAGTTTTGATCGTGGCAGTTCCCATTACTTTAATTGATTTAATTCATCACGACGGTGATCCTTTCTTCATTTCCTCTTTCTGCAGATCGTTATATGGCCGACGAGCAGGAGCTGTGGGAAGAGCCCAGCTTCGAGGAACTGGTGAGCTAGCTTTCTCAGCCTACGTCCTAAATCCTAAATATGATTCCCTGCATCCAACAAACTCGATTGATTAATAATTAATAATTTCATTGTTTTATTCATTTTCTGCAGGAGGCTGAGGGCGCAATGGACGAGGAGGAGAAAGACGATGAGGAGGCGTCAGAAGGCGCCAGCGGCAGCGACGAGGAGATGATGGATCTCGATGGAGTGCAGCTGGTAGCAGGGCTCGGCAGCAGCAGCGAAGAGGAAGAAGACGACGAGGATGAAGAAGCAGCGGCAGCGCCTCCCCCACCCCCCCCTCAGGGAAAGAAGGATGAAGGCAAGCAGCAGCGAGCGACGGCCAAGGGCAAAAAGAGAGCTGCCGCTGCGCCGCCGCCGCCCGAAAAGAAGAAGCAGCCCAAGGAGAAGGTGGTGAGGCCAAAGGCGGCCAAGGAGGAGCTGCCAACAAAGAAGGCAGCGAAAAAGAGGGGTGGCGGGGGTGGGGTTGCTGCAGCTGTCGGCAATAAGGCTAATGCGGACGCAAAGCCCAAGATCAAGCACCCTGCCAAGAAGCCTCGCAAATGAAATGATTGATGAATAGAGCGCTGAATAGAATGTGTTACAAATAGACTGTGTTCCCTAAAGAAATATGACTTGAATAAATCCCTCTTCCATGAGTATTCATGGACCCTGGCCATGAAACGCATACATGTGCTCCCTTTCTAAGAGAAGTGTCGGCCTCCTTTAAACTGGGCAGAACTTCTTTGTAAACGCCAATAGCACGGAAGATTTCTGAATCTCAGCTTAGTCGTTTTTTGCTGTCGCCGATGCAACCTTTGGGCCTCCCCAAGAGTCATCCTTCTGCAACTTTACGCCGTTTCATCACCCATACCATTGGCCATCTCTGAAACCCTGCAACCCCCCCTTTTTCCTCTCTGTGCCCTCTCTTCTGTGCTGAAACCGACCAACGACATTTTGTTTTTTTTAATTTACACCATTATTCTAAAGTTTTTTTCTGCAGCATCACTTGCGCTCCTGCTGGCGGAACGCGGGGCGGCGAGGGGGCTCGCGGTCCCTGCGGTTCTTGCGAGAGCGCACGCGCACAATCTTGGAGTGGATGGCAGCGGACACGCAGTAGTACACTTTCCTGTAGATCTTAGGGAGGACGTAGTCTGAAGAAAGAAAGGAAGAGAGCGAAAACTGGTTAGTTGGACAGCGTTTTGGGGGGAGTGAGAGAGTCCCTTTTGCCTATATTTGAACATAAAAGCTTCCAACGCCAGCTGAACCCATGAGACTCCACAGCTGCCACCACGCCACCTAAGCACCGAACTCTACAAGTTCAATCCGCAACTATGCCGTTTTCCATTTATACTCTAGCTCTCTTCTCCAAGCTTGCCGCTGTCTCTCCTCATAAAAAAAGGCCACCGCCAACCGCTGACGCCCATGCAATCGCTATTTCAACTCACTCTCGATGGAGCAGGAGTCTTGGAGATCGCGGATGGCAGACGCATCGACCATGTTCCTGACAATGAACCTCTTGATGGCTTTGTCCTTGGGCACCAGCACGCCAGACGACTCGCAGCGCACGCGCTTCACCTGTAGCATACATTAACGAGATGGAGTTAGGCTCGCAAGCTCAAGGCCGGTTCGCCCGCCGCAATAAAATAAAGATTGATTTTCAAGTCTTACATGGCCGCGGCCGTGCTTGTTGCGTCCTCCGTTCCTACGCTTCTTGGTCATATTTCTGCGATTCAAATCCAGTCAAAATTCAATGTCAAGTGCCCGTCTTGATTTAGACATAAAATAAAAAAGCAAAATGAGGGATGAAAAAGCCGCCGCTCTCGGGGGGCAGCAAAGATTGGTGGGCTGCCAGCCAGCTCACCTATCTGCTCCAAGAAATACACGTTCAAAGAGACCTTCCAGAGACGATTTTAAATGGTTTTCTCTCGTTCTCGCAGCCAATGGGGGCGCCGGCTGGGTCGTCCCGGGGATGACTGGTTCTGGCATCAAAAACGAAATGAGCAGGCTTGTCGACGCTTAAAACTGTATGATCTCGCAAGTTGATGGGTATTTGCATCCACTGATGCCGCCATTTGGCCAATCATACCTTGTCCTCCAAATCACATTTATTTCAGGTCAACTTGTTTTGTTCTCTTCTCCAGATGGAGGGAAGTCGTTATACACGTTGCCGTCATCATCATTTCCACAACCAGCTCTTTTGCATCGCTCTTTGCTATGAAATTCCTACTGGTTTGTCACCGCCCTGCCTCGGTTGCTTGGACTAATTTGGGGGGGAAATGCATTTTGCTCCTGCTCCTGGCCAGCTGTCTCCACACCATCACGCAATGCAAACTTTATTATTACTTATTATTAATTGGTTAGTTCAGGTATAAAAACAACCCTGCTCTATATTCTTCTCTGCCTCCACTGCCTCTGCATGAGCCAATGACATGGTGTTGCCGGTTTCCTAATTATTCATATGATTGTAATTCAATAATTCAAGAGGAAGAAACTCAGATGACGAGGTCCTGGCAACAGGCGGTGGCGCATTGCACGATGCTGGGCCGCCCATGGAAGCATGCAGAGGAAGTTATCGAAGTTATCGATCAGGGACAAAGTCGAATAGCCAGTTCTTCTATTACTTTAATAATATCAATGTAATTGCTTTGTAAAGGCACAGAATGTTTTGAGGCAGCGTCCACCGCCACCACAAAGTTAGGATTCTCTCACCACCAGAATATTGATTGTTTATAATCGATTTTGAATTTCAACCTCTTCTACGGCTGTGCTGTTGAAGCAGCTCCACGAGGCACTACGCGTAGAAAACATACTCGACCAAGTAATTGATCCTAAAATCAAACTCAACCACGCAATGGCGTGTAGCCAAGCGGTGGCAGGACCATCCATCCGCACACCCACACCCGGCTTCCACAGTTTTGCCTCAAATGCGCCGCATCTTTGCCGTCGCCTCTCAAGACGCCTTTCCGCTGCTCCCGCCGCTTTGCTCACCGATGCTGCCCTCCAGGACTCCATCGTCATCGTTGGGGCGGGCCCTGCCGGACTCGCGATTGCTGTAGCCCTCCAAAAGGTCGGACTGCCGATAAAAGTGCTGGAAAGGCAGCCTGAGCTACCAACGGCGGGTGCTGCCTTGGGCCTGTGGACTAACGCCTGGAGAGCGCTGGACGCATTGGGAGTGGGGCAGGCGGTGCGGGAACGCCACCCACAGATCTCAGGTGTGCAGCTGTGCCGCCAAGACGGCCGCCTGCTGCGTGAATTTTCGCTGGGGGCATGCGACGGAGGGCCCCACGAATTTCGCGGCGTGCGGCGCTCCACGCTGGTGCAGGCGCTCGCGGCGCAGCTCGCGGAGGGCACTATTGATTTTGGGGCAGGCGTGGATGGGCTGCAGCTCGTGGAAAGCAGCGACAGCGGAGGAGGGGATGGGGCGGTATTGAAGCTGAGAGGCGGCCGAAAGGTGCAATGCAAAGCGGTGGTTGGAGCGGATGGCGTGCGCAGTCCGTGAGTTCTGTCAACTGCTAGACTATTTCTTCGTTTTGATATTTAAAAAATAACTGTATTTCACAAATTTTTTCTTTTTTTGTCTTGGGTCACCACTTTCTATTTTGTTTCCAGGGTGGCGGCAGCGCTGGGCAGGTCTCCTGCGAATCCCGTGGGCCAAATTGCCATCAGAGGCGTGGCAAACTTCCTTGAGGGCGTGCCTTGCGACTGCATTCGGCAGGCAAGAGTGCTGATAACTAGAATTTCATGCGGGCGGGAGATTGCCGTACATTACTCTAAACACACAAAAATATATATATGGACAGCGAGGCATTATAACTCTTATTTCAATGCGCATTAATTCATTTATTTCAATGTAGGTATGGGGGCCGGGGCGTCGTGCAGGCATGTATCCCATTTCCAAGACTGAATTGTACTGGTTTGTGTGCTTTGACGCTGGGCCAAAAACATCGTCAGCGCCGCCCACACCCGAGGCGCTCAAAGAAGAGGCTGCCAGGCTGGTGAAAGGGTGGGGCTGGGCGCTGCCTGAGATTGTTGAGGCGACGCCGGCAGCAGCGTTGGTGCGAGGTGTGATTGCAGACCGCTGGGACCTGCCTTTGGGTGGCAGCGGCGGTGGGAGGGTGGCGACGCTGGCGGGGGATGCGCTGCACCCCATGACTCCCAATCTGGGTCAAGGTGAGAAATAAAACTGGCATTTCGATCTGCCCTAGGGGGAGTGCCCTACGGAGATCGCGCAAAGGCAGCGGGGTGGTCGTGGGAATTCTCAAATTAAACGAAGAGCAAAACCAACTCAAATTGTGACGATTCTTTATTTCTTCATCGTTATCTCTTTCTTTTAAGCTGGCATTTGCTATCTATTTTTTGTCATGCTCTTTAATTCATTGTTCCATCAGGTGGCTGCACAGCGCTGGAGGACGGCGTGGTGCTGGCGCAAATGCTGGCACAAGCAGCAAAAGCGTCGCCTTCTGGCTTCCTCACCGCAGACTCGATAGGGGCAGCTTTCGCGGCGTACGAGAAGCAGCGCCTCGCCCGTTGTCTGCCACTGACGGTGCGGGCGCATCTGATGGGGGCTGCCTTGCAGCTGCCGCTGCCGCCGGTGGTGGCGGCTCGGGACTGGTTTGTGGCCAACCGCTTTGACCCCTCGCACTTCCTGGACCACGCTGAGTTTGACTGCGGCTCGCTGCCTTTGGCTTTGAAATGAAGTACGCAGCGATGCATTTTGGTTTTCATTTCTTTGTATACATATTTTAGGGTTTGTAGGATAAGTATTTGTTCTTCAGCATAAGTAGCGGCGGCAGCAAGTGCGACGACTGCGGGCAAAGCAACGGGCAGCGTTGGCTCTGATGACGCTGTGAGGATGCGACATTTAGTCAGCAGTTGAGGACTTCATACTTACAACTATAAATATAACTAACTGAACTGCACCGCAGAGCAACTACTATATCAAAGAGGAGGGGCTCAAAGGGGAAGAAAGAGTGGAGGGAGGTATTCCCATAACAGACGCACTGGTCTCCTTTTGCAACCGTGATGTGATTCGCAGGCAGGGCGGTAGCATGGATAAGTTTGCCCAGGCCTGACTTAAAATAATCCAGATTGGCATTCCATTTGGCCACCTCAAGCTCTGCTCTTTATCACTCCTTCATTCCGTGCTGGCGAGTTGCAATTTGAGCCAGACTGGCGCCAACCGAGCCAAAAATGAATCTCTGTCATGTATATTTCGTTTCACTAACCCCAATTATTTATACACTGATAGAAGAACGGAGTTTAGTCTACAAGACAAGCAATGCATCCAGTCGTGCATGGGAAGCTGACTGTTGATCCCCAGATTCTTCTCAAAAAAGGCGGCTGCTGCATCCGCCTCCCACACCGAGGATCATAACTGATTATGAACAATATACTAAAGGAGGAAGCTCTTCCCAACCGCCTAAAAGGTTCGGGTGAACACCGAACTGACCTGTCATGACGTGGCCAGCGCCAATACCACCAACACCGTTAAAACAGCTCCTCCCGGCCTCGTCAGGCGTTTATTAAAAATTTGAATACTATGTTGAGGACCACAGTGCAGAAAAACTCCTTCAAACTCGGCATTTTCCGTTTTCAGTTGTCTGCTCGATCGCTTTTCCTTGGGGCCTCTCGATCACGCCAGCCTGTCGAACTGCGTCGCCCAGCGCTGCACCGTCGTACATTATTGCCTCTGCTGGCGATTTTGCCGCTCCAAGGTAGACAACACTAGTGCTCCAATTTCATCTTTTCCTTAACCACCATTTTCCCACTCCGCAGTCGTTCTAGCCGCCGGCGCCCACACCCAGCCGTCCACCGACATGTCTCAGGACCGCCTCGTCAACCACCTGATCGCCGAGGGCGTGGTGAAGCACGCCGACGTCGAAAAGGCGATGCGCTCCGTGGACCGCCGCGCATTCTGCTGCACAGAGGGCCTCCCCGCGCACTACGCCTATCAAGACAGCCCACTGCCCATCGGATATGGCGAGACCATCTCCGCCCCCCACATGCACGCAACCTGCCTTGAGCTGCTGCGCTCCCACCTCAAACCTGGCGCTCGCGTGCTGGACGTGGGCTCAGGCTCCGGGTACCTCACCGCCGCGATGGCGACGATGGTACAGCCCGGCGGCAAGGTGGTCGGCATCGAGAAGCACCCCGAGTTAGCCCAGGCCGGGGAGCGTAACATTGCTGCTGCAATGCCGGAGCTGCTGCGCTCTGGCGCGGTGGAGGTGCGCGCGGGCAACGTGCTGGGGGATGCGCTGCAGGGAGAGGAGGAGCCATTTGATGCCATTCACGTTGGCGCTGCCGCCGATCGCTTGCCTGACGTCCTGGTGAGGAGCCTGGCACCTGGCGGCCGCATGGTCATCCCCGTGGGGCCGCAGTGGGACTTTCAGGTGATGCAGGTGGTGGACAAGGACGCCTCTGGGCGCATCACCAAGCACAACATGATGGGAGTTCGCTATGTGCCGCTCACGCACCCTGGCGAGCAAGAGTTTTAGCCGGGAAAAAAAGAGATGAACACGTCTTGTGGTGTTTTAAATGAATGCATGTTTCATCAGCCCCTCATACGTGGTGCGTTTTGTTGTAGCGGTTGTAATAGCGTTGTCCTTGTTTTCTTTTCCAGTTGTTTTCATTTTATTCCCTTGTTGTATGTGTTTGATTATCAGGTTTATCTATATATCTGTGCTCGTTTATTGTAGATTTCCGACTGCTGAATAACGAAGTTTTGGTTGATGTGCCACATAACGGCAGTGCCTTTATTTGTGTTGTTATTGCTCTGCTATGATAGTGAACACTACAAAAGCAACATTGCTTTTTGTACATTTTGATCATGTAATTTTCCCTCGAAGGTTAGTTTCAAAGATAAATCTCGAGGAGGTTAACCTGCTCTCCAGTAGCGAGCATACGAGAATATAATGCTTAGGCAATGGTGGTGAAACCGCTACAGCAGCAGCGAGTGTCATTAAGCTCCATTTCTGAAAACTGCTAGCTATTACATGAGCGCCCCCCCCCCCCCCCCCTTCCCCCCAGCAAACCGTTTTTTCTCTCCCGCTGGAGCTGGAGAGCCCAAAACTGATATTATTTTTTTCTCTCTTTGACTTTAGAAAGACTCGCCCCTCGCCACCTCTCCCCTCACCCTGCCTCTCTGATTTCTGGGCCAGAAATTCAGGCTGTCACCTGTGGAATTCATATCGACAGTCAGCAAAGCTTGCACAGCAGGCACTCAAAAAAATAAATAAACGGGAGAAAAAAACCATCCACATAGTTCTTCAATTCAATTATCAATATGTATGCAGCAATGAACGCTGTTGGCAGGCCTCCGCCTGCCCCACCAACTGGCTCTCCCAGCCAAATATTGAAAAATTTGTTTGGGTTCTCAAATTTTCGTGGTTGCCAAGAGGTGATCATTGCCGCAACTTGTGAAGAAGGACGCATTGGTATCATTCTCATTATGCACACTGCTCATTCCCTGTTGTTATTTTCCGTTTTTCAAAGTAGCGATCAATGTGCTCGCTGCTTACTTGCTATCGTTTGCTTGTATTATCGTTCAGGGAGCGATCAATGGAGTTTTGCAAGGCCGCGATCAGCTTGTGGTCATGGCCACCGGCGGTGGCAAGTCTATGTGCTACCAGATCCCTCCGCTGGTGCTTGGCAAGCCGGCCCTGGTGGTCAGCCCACTCATCTCCCTGATGCAAGACCAGGTGAGCTGTCTATGACCAATCCTGGGCACAACACCAACGGCTCTCAGATACAAATTTGTCTTCACCATCCAAAACCTTGCGTTTTTTTTCCAGGTGATGGCGCTCAACGCCAAAAACATCTCTGCCTGCTACCTGGGCAGCGCACAGACCGACCCCCAGGTGACCGCCGACGCCCTGGCCGGCAAGTACTCGTTCGTATACATCACCCCCGAGCTGGCAATGGGCCGGCTCAGCGCGCTCGTGGCGCTGCGCGACCGCGTGGGGCTGGCGGTGGTGGCAGTGGACGAGGCGCACTGCGTGTCGGAGTGGGGGCTGGACTTCCGGCCGGATTACCGCTTGCTGAAGGATTTGAAGCGAGCGCTGGCAGGGGTGCCCTTCATGGCTCTCACCGCCACGGCCCCCCCCAGGGTTCGCGACGACATTGTGGCCAACCTGGGGCTGGACCAGTCCAGGATGGACCGCTGGGTGCAGAGCTTCGAGCGCCACAACCTGCAGTTTGACGCGCAGCGCAAGGGGCCCACCATGGCTGCCTCCCTGAAGGCTCTGGCGGCGGAGCTGGTGGCAGAGGCGAGCAGGATGGGTGGGGTGATTGAGCCCACCATTGTGTACACCATCAGCAGAAGGGAAGCCCAGGAGGTGGCCGATGTGCTACAGGCAAGCATTCAATCTTTTCGTGGGTTTACCACCAATAGAATATTTTATGTGCCTGCATTTTTTTTGCTCATACCCTCTTCTTCCTCTCTCCTTCCGCAGTCCAACCGCGCGCTGGCCAATCGGGTGGGCGTCTACCACGGCGTCATGTCCAAAGACCAGCGCTTTGCGGTGCATGCCGCATTCATGCGCGACCAGCTGTCGGTGGTGTGCTGCACGCTGGCATTTGGCATGGGCATCGATAAGAGCAACGTCAGGCGGGTGGTGCACTACGGCATGCCAGCCTCGCTGGAGGCGTACTACCAGCAGGCTGGGCGCGCGGGGCGGGACGGCCTGCCTGCTCGCTGCACGCTGCTTTGGGGGCAGACAGACGCCGGCACGCACGCCACCATCAAAGGCGCCGGCGGTCTGAGCGCAGAGGCCGCGCAGGTGTTCAACTCTGGGCTGAAGACCATTATGAGCTACGCCACAACGGGGGGATGCCGGCACGCAGCGATCGTGGAGTACTTTGAGCCCGGCAGCTTCGTGGCCCCAAGAGCGGCGAAGAGGTGCTCTGGAGGGTGCGACAACTGCGACGCCGCGGCGGTTGCAGCGGCAGGCGGCGGCGCCGGCGTCCACGACCTCACTCGCGAGGCCACGCTGATGGTGGGCGCCCTCGACTTGCTGGGCGGCTACTTCGGTTTAGGAAAGGCGCTGATGGTGCTGCGGGGGTCCAAGTCCAAGGACGTCAAGGACGGGTGGCGCACGCACCGCATGCGTGCCCTGGACAACGCCGTTCTGTTTGGTGCTGGGGCGTCTCGCAGCGAGGCGTGGTGGAAGGGGCTGGTGGAGATTTTGATGGCCAAGGGACTGGCGGTGATGGAGACCCGCACCGCGCCGGGCGCGGGGCGCAGCTACACCGTGGTGGTGCCCACGCAGGCTGGCCTGGAGCTGCTGACGCCTGGAAGTGGGCGGGGGGTGAGCGCTGCGCTCACTCGGGAGATGCAGGCGGAGCAAAAGCAGGCGGACGAGGTGATGGAGGCGGCGAAGCGGCGGGCGCAAGCTGCCGCGGCTGTGGATGGCGAGCTGCAGACGCTGTTCCGCAAGCTGGCCGAAGTGCGCCAGGGCATCGCTGCTGCTGCCGACATTGCGCCTACGATGGTGCTGTCGGACGCGGCGCTGTGGGAGATTACGCGCAGGCGGCCTGATGACGTGCGCCACCTGACGGCGGTGGAGGGGTGCGGCATTGCCTTCGTTCAGCGCCACGGCGCCCTGTTTGTGGCTGCGGTGACGGAATTTTGCGGAAAGTCGGCCACGCTGCGCGCGGGACTGGCCTGGAAGTCTGTTCGCCGGCCCTCCACCGATGCAGCTCCCGCTGGGACCCCGGCTCCCCACCTGGAGAAGCTGCTGAACGAGCCCAAGGGCGCTGCTGCCGATGCCATGACGCGCTTCTGTCAAGGTGAGACCATGGGCCAAATCGCCACCGCTGGGCGCGCCAAGCCCATCAACCCCATGACAGTGGCAGGCTACGTGGCTGACGCGGCAGGCGCGGGAGCTGACGTGGACTGGGAGCGCCTGGCAACCGAGGCGGCGCTGTCACCGGCCCTGGCGCAGTCCATCGCCGCAGCAGTGCAGGCGCGCGGCGAGGGGGGGTTCCGCCCGGTGCGGGAGGCTGCGCAGGGGGCGGAGTACGGGCAGATCAAGGTGGTGGCTGCCATGATGCACCGCCAAGCGCTGTGGTTTGAGCCAGCGGCAGCAGAGGAGCGCCCAACCAAGCGGCCCAGGTCGGACGTGGCTGGAGCTACTGAGCAGGAACCGCAAAAGCAGTACGCAGCTCCCCCTCCCCTCCCCGAGAGTGTCACTGAAGATGCGACCACGCCGCCTGCTTCTGCCGCGATATCCATCGACCCCACCACGGTGCTGTCGTGGCTGGAGCAGCACGGCCCTGCATCTGGGCGGCAGCTGGTGGAGAAGTTCTGCCGCCCTGCGTCTCCAGAAGTGCGCCAAAAGCTGAGCAGCGTGCTGTCGCTCCTGGTGGAGGACCTGGCGGTGTGCCGCAAGGGGGGCAACGCCGCCGTTAGCAGTGAAATCGACCTCAACGATGACACCATGGTGTTCATGTCGTTTTGAATAACTCGAGTATATTTTATTATTTTTCAGCAGCATTATGTCTTTATGCTCCTTGCCGGCAGTATTGGACAGCGTCCAAAACTCCACCAGGTTGGGTTCTCCCAGCGGTCCTAGCAGCTGCTTTTTTCTCAGCGCATTGGGTAGCAACGCCACTAGGGGAGTAATAAAACATCTGTCACATCACCAGGCCCGTCCATAGGCACATGAAGAGGGAGTACACAAGCGCCGCATGCAAAATGCTAAACTGAAGGATTGCGTGCTTGCTTGAGCAACTGCAATCTGTAGGAGGTCGTTCTAGTGAGGATTAGGTAGCACCGTAGGTATTCACCCGCCTCCTATCTTGAGTGGAGTACACTGTATGTTTTGTCTTGCCTTGCCGCTCAATACTTTTTTGAGAAATAAGACTGAGCTTAATTATCCTCGGTGCTTATCGGGCATATGAAAAAATACTTATATTTACAGCAGTGTCCCCAAGAAAATGGGGAAAACAAGAAATTAAAAAGCAAAGAAGATTGTACTTTCAACAGAAATGCTGCTTCAGGTGATGGGGTGCCGCCTGCTTCAGCGAATGAAGGAATTGACAAATTTGATTGATGGGGGTTCGGTCGGTTGGATGGTGAGATTTAACCAAATATTTTCATTTCCTATGCCCTAGAGATAATTTGAGAAGAGGGTTTCAGAAAGGAAGGGGAAGAAGGCCCCTAGAAGACGTAAACTACAGCAACTACGTATGAAATCAGCATGACGCAGAGGAGAATCACCACGAGGATGACTGGGCCACGTTGGTCGTCGTAGCGCGTTATTTCCTGCCGCATTATCTGGTAGGTGCGGCGCCTGTACTGGTAGAGAGCGTAGGCCATGAACGCGAGTGCCACTGGGGCGATGAGTGCACCCGACAGCCTCGCTGCGAAACAGCGACTGTCGCCAGCGGGGCAGCCCGAGGCGCCGGTTGAGCCGCCGGCGCTACCTGTCATCGGGGTGAGGGCGCTCCCGCTGCACGAAAAATGGGGAGGGGAGATGTGTTTTTGTTGTTGGGCGTTGCACGAAAATTAATCGGGAGTTTTGAGGGGATTCCCACCTCAGCAGGCTCATGGCGAGGAACATGACGAGAACCGAGATGTTGAGCCACTGCAGGAAGGTGCGCTCGTTGGCAAAGAAAGTTTTCTGCAAGGAAAAGAAATAAATTTATGTCAAATTTTGAAAACGCAGATTATCTTGATAAAAAGACCACAAATTACTTACTGGTTCCACGCGGGTGCGCACCATGGTGCGAGGCCGGGAACACTGTCCCTTGATGCTTCCAGCAGCAGCAGGGGCAGACAGACCCTGCCCCGGCGAGCCGCTGCTGGAGGGCGTCAAACTTCCCAGCTTGCCGCCATCTCCGCCTCGCACAGCAGGTTTTGCTCCGGGAGAGAGCGTGGGGGCATCCAGGTGGGGAGGCGAGCCGTTGGGCTGCAGCAAGCCGACCAAGGCCACTGCCGCCTGCCCAGCCTCCACGTCTTCCAGCGCATTTGTGCCCATCGCAGCCGCGGAAACGGCGGTTGCGCCGCCCATTTGGGTGCAGGCTTGAGAGTCTCTGCTCACGGAGGAGCGGGCGTCCGCCGCGCCGTCTTCGCTGCTTTCTTCCACGCCAGCGAGGATTACCGCGCTGACGGGGGACGGCGCCTGGTACACCCGCCATGGCGTTCTGCGGGGCTGGCCCGCCAGCAGCTCCCGCATGGTGGCTTGGTCTTCCTTGGGGGTTGCCACCGTGCTTTCTTGCGGACTGGGGCGGGGAGTGATGAAGAGCTTGGTGGCGGGGCGCAGAGACTTGGGGGGACGCGAGCGGGCCTCGACGTCTTGGCTTTCGCTGGTGAAATCCAGCGAAAAGTTGGGGTATAGCCATTCTCCGGGGTCCGAAACATCGAGCTCTGCTGCAGCCGCCATCTCGTCCCAGGTGGCCGGGGTTAGCCGCTCCGGGTCAGCTTCGTCGGCCAAAAACCAGTAGGGGGCTTCGCTCATCGCCTCAGGGTACAGCGCCGCCATGCCGTGCAGGAACTTTGAAAATTTGGGGGCAGGGATGAGCATGCCGCTGGAGACCAGGTCTTTCAGCCACTGCCCCGGCGGAGCTTGCAGCTTGACCTCTACCACACAGTATGGGAAGCGCTCGGCGTCGGCAGGCACGGCGGGGTCGCTGCGGCACCACCCGCTGGCAGGCTCTGGGCCGTCCCGAGCCATGCTGAGGGAGTTGTCCAGCGAGATGCGCACCAGGTTGTTGGAGTCTTCCTGGAAAGCGGTGCGCTGGTAGACGGTGCGCAGCGCCGGGCCCTGCACAGTCATTTTATAGCAGTTGGAATACAACAATTTTTTTGTGGAAAAGAACGAAAAAAATGTGGAATTTTGTGCGGGATTTACCTGCCCTGCGGCCACGATGTGGGACTGCACCTCCTCCAAAAAGGCGGCGTCAGGGTGGTCCTGCCCCTGGCGCAGCTGCTGCCCCGCGAGGAACGCTGCCACCTCGCTCTGGTCCACCGCTGCCCGCTGCTTGACGCTGAACTCTCCGGTCCACTTGGCGCGGTGCATCTTGCGCTCCACAAACATCTTCTGGCGGGGGTCAGCAGGGTCGCTCTGGCCGTACCAGCGCACCCGAACGGCAGTGGCCTTGTCTTCTCGGTGAAGGCGGGAGTGGTAGGAAGAAAGGTCGGGGAATGAGTCGAGGTAGACGGAGGACACGGCGGCGGAGTCTAGAGTTGGAGGAGGCGCCAGGAAAGGCAGCTGCTGCGGGTCAACTGCACATATTTTTGTAGGAAAAAGGGGGGAGTTGTAAGCACGGAGGTTCGCATTAGAATTCAATGTTTATTAATGGAAAAAATGTAACATTTTAAAATATTTCTCACCCTGGCCGAGCTTCAAGCGGTCTCCGTACAAAAGCACCGGCAAATGCTTGACCACCTCGGTCTTGAACAGGGCCACGTCGCTGGGACGCAGCCAGAACTTGCGGGTGACGCGCATAAAGCTCTGAGGGGCCACCCAGTGGGAGTTTCCGTCGTCTCCCCCCGCTCTGCCATCCTCCACGCGACGCAGCAGCTCGTAAGCGTCGCTGAGGCCCAAGATCAGCGAATCCAGAGACAGGGAGCCCACCACAGCTCGCGTTGCGACCTCCAGATAAGAACTCGCGCGTTCTTGGGGGCATACCGTCCCTCCATGCAGCAGATTTGCCCCCGAAGAGATAAGGCGCGGAGCAGCGTCAGCTGCCTGCGCAATTTGGGCCGCAGCGGCCGCGTTTTCTTCGGCAAATACACCCAGCTCCACGACACGCGCGCCCACCGATTCCAGAGCCTGGCGCAGGGCGGCAGGAGCAGCTTCGCTGCCTGGATGCCCGGCTGTGCGAACGAGCACTACTACGTCGAGCAGCTCGTTCCACAGCTGCTTATGGCGCGAACGGTAGAATTCACCCACTCTGTAGCACTCCTGGTGCAGCGCCGCCGCAAATCGGCCCACGGGGAGGCCGTTTTCAAGTGGCCGGTGCTGTGCTGCAGTTGAGAGTTGTTGGAGGGCTGCGCTGGAGGGGCCCAACGCGTTGGCGCTGACGTCGCTCTTGAGGATGGACAAGAGAACGTTGGAGCGCAGGTTCCCGTGCTCGTAAGCGTTCATCCTCTGCAGACAATAGGAGGCCAGAGTGAAGGCAAGAGATGAAAATATTGCAACCAAAGAGCTTCGCTGGCGCACCTGCTCCCTCCGGAGCTCCACGCCGCCCATTGTTGGGCCGTTATAGCTTTGACAAATCAATCTTGCCAAGCGAATTGAGCGGAGGGGAGAGGGTTGAAGAAGGGTGCACTGGGGTCTGGGAGAAGGAGACGCCAGAAACTTTCCGCGGCCTAGAATTGGAGGCGGGGGGTCTTAATGAACGTGTGTGATCACAATAGAAAAGCTCTGTATTTTCAAGATGCCTCCTTGCCGAGCAGCTCCCTTCCCTCATCGGGGCTCTCGTTCATGTCGTCTCGTCGATGCTGCTCTATGCTGAGAGCTGCTGGGATGAAGAGTTTTTAAATTTTGCTTATTTTTGTTTGCATGGACTCTTAAGCATCGCATAAAAATACGGACAATGGCGCCCCGCCAGCATTTGTTTTGCCATCGATGATCACATTTAAAAACTTTTCTCGTTGTTAGATGCTCACCCACCCGAGGCAACTGGGAAAGACAACCATTGCATTTAAGCGATTTTTTGCCACCGACGCCGACTCTGCAGGCGTCCTCAATCGCTGGCTGAAAGGATTCGACGGAGTGCCACCAGTGCCTCCTCAGCTGCCAGGCGACGCGCCCCCAACAGGCAAGCTCTCAACTCGTTCGCGAGCAGTAAAACACATAGCCCAAGCAAACCCTTAACCGTAACTTCCCTCAATAATAAATAAATTTTGCAGCCTTGTCGTGGGCCAGAAGAAGAGGCCCGGCACTCCCGATTGCCCTTCTGCACCGCTTGTTCAGGGAGGAAACCGTCAGAGTGTGGGACCCTACGACGGGCAAAGTGAAGCGCGCCAAAAAAGACAGCCTCTTGCCGCAGGGCGCGCGCCTCCTTTTACCGAAGCTATCGCCCTCTCAAAACGACACCGATGATTCTGAAGATGAGGAGGCAGCTTACAGCCCAGGTATCCATAATATGTTTTAATCCGCTGTAAATTTTGCTGCGCTTTGTACTCATCTGTTTTATCTTTCATCCCCTTTGATGTTCTCACCACAGCGCGGCAAGAGGCGATGCAGCGAGCGGCGATGGCGCTACGAGGCGCCGTCATTCTGCAGAACCCGGAGTTCTGGGCGCTTAATAAGCCCCCTGGGTTGGCAGTACAAGGCGGTACCAGGGTAGAACGCGGCATGTCCATCGATAGACTTCTGCCGCTGGCGTTTCCTTATAAACCGAGCAATTTAGTGCATCGGCTGGACAAAGACGCGTCTGGAGTGTTGCTGGTTGCCAAGGGCCCCGACGCAGCGGCACGGCTGAGCATCGCCTTTCGCGATAAGTCCATGAAAGCTGCTGCAAACGCCGGCGCTGTCCCTGCTTCAAGCAGCAGCAGAGGCCAGGAGAGCAGCAGCAAGGGGGCAGGTGCTCTGCTGCCTGAGGTGGACAAAATGTGGGCGATAATTGTGTATTTATGTATTGCATGCAAGCAGCAATATTCAACCATTTAATTCACCTTCGATTTTTTTCGCACTCGTTTTATTTTTTTCCTCGTTATATTTAGGTACTGGGCAGTGGTGTGCACCTCTGCCTCGTCCCCACCGCTGATTCCCGGCAAAACAGGCGTCATCAACGCTCCAGCAGGCGGAGCCACGGCTGCGGAGTCTTCCTCCGCCGCTCTCACAAAATATCGAGTGTTGGAGGCCCGCGGCCCGCTGGCTTGGCTACAGCTGGAGCCATTAACGGGGAGAAAGCACCAGCTGCGCCAGCACTGCGCGTGGGGGCTGGGGGCCGCCATTTTGGGGGACCACAAATATGGGAAAGTGAGGGCGATGCCCCAGAGCGATATTTTGAGCGAAATAACGCAGGGGGAAGGCGGGGAAAGAGGGCGGAGGGCGGCGTCGTTGCCGCTGTTTTTGCACTGCCGCAGCATGGTCGTGAAGGAGCCTGGGCGGCGGGGAGTGGCGGCAGTGGCGGAGCCTCCCCTGGCAAGCTGGGGGCGGCTGTTTGCGCGGCAAGGCTGGCGGCTGCCGAGCACCAGCGAAAGGGCAAAGTCTCGCGATCGCGCTTTCTCCTCTCCTCGAAGATGAAAAAAAATAGTTGTATCTTTGACAAGTTTAAAAGATGTTGAAAGTGTGCGAGAAGAGGAAAAAAAAGGTGCTAATTTACAACAGGAGGATATATAGATCGAAATAAGGAGACGCGGGAGAGCAAATTCGTTCAAGCTTAAGACTGAAGGGGAGACAATTGAAGAGAAAGAGGCAATTTTTCTATTTAACAATTTTCTATTGGCCCAATGCCGTCACGGCGTGGCATAATTTTGAAGAAAAAGAAGGAAGAAGAAAAGAGAATGTAGAGAATTAAAGTAGATATAGCCGAAAGGGGGTGGTGCGGTATCAATCACCGGTAAAAAATAAGCACAAAGACACACTAAATGACGATGAATAAATCGTTAGGAACGAAAGTATAGTTCTGTGTGAAGAAAAGAAAGGCCGTTCATGTATCAAGCTCGCATTCACTCGTTTAAATATGTATATATCCATCGTAGTACTCAGAAAGAGGGGAATTCCCCTCATAACACACACGTGGAATTATTTTATTGTTGGTCGGTAGGTAGGTTTTGTTGTTTCAATCGACAACCACGCTCCAAGGGTGGTCCGGAACGCGGCCGTACTGAATGTCCAGCAGCGCCCGCTGAAACTGCGGCGCCATGGCTTCAGGCTGGCTAGGATCTTGCACCGTCGGCCTAAAAACTTCTCCGCTCGCCCTCACCAGAGCGCTCACCGGCTGCACGATGCAAGCGGTGCCCGAGCCAAAAACTTCCCTCAGACGGCCGTCCCGCGCCGCAGCACGCACTTCGCGCACCGTCAGCCGCCGTTCCGACACCTCCAGAGCCGCTCCAGAGGAAGAAAGTCCGCGGGCTAAAGAAAGGATGGAATCGCGGGTGATGCCCGGCAGGATGGTGCCGCGGGTGAGGTCCGGGGTCACCAGCTCTAGCCCTTTCTTTCCTCCCTCGGCAGCACTCTTTTCCAACACAAAAAAGACGTTCATGGCGCCACACTCCTCAAATTCAGCGTCATCGGGGTCAAATTTAGCTTTAGTCATGGTATTGGAATGACGGAAGGTGTACACCACTTGAGCGGCGCCGAAGTCACGCGCTGCGTCCATCTGGGGGAGAATTGTGGGAGCGTAGTTGCCTCCAACTTTGTGGGCGCCTACGCCCCCCGGCCAGGCCCTGGTGGCGCGCTCCTCGACGAAAAGCGCTACCGGGCGTATGCCTGAAGAGCAGCAACGGCAAACATTCGGTGATAAAGGTCGCGTTTAGTATAATATTTTCGACTTAAAAAACAATAAAAAAAAATAAAAGGGCTTCCTCACCAGAGGGGAAGTAGGGCCCCACGGGCGACATCAAAACAGACAGCGTGGTGTGGGTGGCCTTGGCGACGCCTAACACGGGTGAAGAGGCGAAGAGCGAGGGGCGAATGTACAGCGAGTGGCCTTCCTTCGTCGGCAGCCAACGGGAATCCACTTTTACGAGGGCTTTGATGCACGCCAGCAGCTCGGATGGGTCAAAGGGTGCCAGTTGGAGGCGCGCCGCGGACCGCGCCAGCCGCTCCATGTTTTTTTCGGGGCGGAAGAGGCGGGGGCGGCCGTCAGCGCCGCGGTAGGCCTTCATGCCCTCGAAGCAGGTCATTCCATAGTGCAAGACCTGTGCTGCGGGGTGCAGGGACAGGGCGCCTAAAGGACGGATCAGAGGGCGCGTCCAGCCGGCCCCATATTGGTGTTCTGCGACTAACATGTGGTCGGTGAAGACGGAGCCGAATTTTGGGTTGTCCAGAGCGGGTAGGTCCTTGGTAGGACGCAGCTGCAGCTCCAGGTCGGCGATTTTGAATGTGTCACGACGAGGCTGCACGCGAGGAGGGCGAGAATGGAGAATGAATGAATGAAAATGACCATTGCCAGCGAACTGCGAACATCTTTCCCTTTTTCTTCTTCTTTTTCCCTCGACGCACCTGGAAATGCTCCGAGTCGTATGGTTGAGGCACGGGTGAGTTCCAGCGGGTGCCCAGGGCCTCCAGCGCGGGCGCCAGCTTGCCCCAAAGGCCAACAGAATTTCCTACTTTGGCCGCTCGGCGCAGCATTGGCGGTACGTGGGGGCTAATAAACCACAAATTTAAATTTATTTAAATTTCGGAAGCAAAAGCGTGTGAAAGAGGGCTTGCGAAGGTGGCCGACGCAGGAGGTCGAAAAATGACTCGTTCCTCAAAGTATGCCAGAAACAAACTTTGGCGCCTTATTTATATGTAAAACTAATAATGGGAAAGTGGTGTGGTGCCATGCAGCTTTCGCGAGACTGTTTTTCTGTTCAAAGTAGTCCACGACTTCGCGCGCATTTTGAGCTGCTGGCTGATTCTCGCACGAATCCAGCTCTAATTGGCATAGACCTCCATTGATCAGAAATCAAACCGCCGCACGTGCCGGGGCCCCATGCTGGGAGCATCGCTGAGGAGACATGCTTGCAAAGACTCCCTCGCGCTGCTTCGTCTCGCGTGCAACGAGGCTTTGCTGGCGCCAAAAGGCTTCTCTGCGAATGTTTCAACCATCGAATGCGGCGCAGCGGGCTTCTCGGCTGCTCCCTGGCAGCAATGGGCCGCCCCGTCAACCACTGCCTGTCTGGCGTCCTCTCTGCGGCATTTTTCCTCTGGGAGGCCCCTCTTATCGCCTCCGGACAACTCTAGACTCCCACCACCAGCGCCCCAACAAACTGTGAGAGAAAACAGGCTGCTATTATCCATTGCTGTAAATTTCCCCCCCGTTAGAATTTCAATTCTAAACCAAGAACTTGTAATGTTTTTTTCAGGCGGGTTGGACGGTCCAAGAGGTGGTCAACCTCCCCAACAGTTTGTCCATGCTGCGGCTGCTCTCTGGCCCCGTGATTGCTGCCTGGATTATAGAAGCTCAGGTAAGAGAACTACGAACTTGTTTTCTGAGCATTTTTTTATTTTAATTGCATTCAATTCTACTTTTCTGCAATTTAAAAACTCCCAGCGTAAACCTGGACTGATGGAGCTTCTAAAACTCAAAATGTGCGCAGTGGAGCATAGCTATTCCTGCATTGGCAGTCTCCGGTGCCACCGACTGGCTAGACGGCTACTTTGCGCGGAGAAACGGCAACAGCAACGTACTGGGGAGCTACCTGGACCCGCTGGCAGACAAGGTGTTGATAGCCTCGGTGGTGGGAGCGCTAGGATACACGGTATGCCATAATTTTAAAATAAAATTGATTTCAAACTTCCCTTTGTGGACTCTCTCTCTCTTATTTTCCATAAAAGTAAACAAAAAAAATATTTTAATTAATACTGCATGTGTGAAATGCTCGCAGGGAGCACTTCCAGCGCCATTGGTGGGCATTGTCTTGGCTAGAGACGCCCTTTTATTGTTTGGCGCCTTTGCCCTTCGAGCGCACTCCCTGGGGTGGCGCTGGCCGGGCCTGCGCGAGTTTTTTCGCATCGTGCCTCTCTCTGCCGCCGCCGGCGTCACCGAATCAGAAAACCCCGATAAAAATAACAACCAATTTGCTGCCGCTGCTTCTCACAGCAATTCGACGCATGTGGCCCCTGTGGTGCAGCCCCTGCTGATCAGCAAAGTGAACACCGCGCTGCAGCTGGGGCTGGTGGGGGCCTGCATGACTGACGCCTGGCTGGGGTGGCCTGGGAGTGAGACTGTGTGGGGGTTAGGAGCGGTGACAGCGGGAACTACAGTGCTTTCGCTGGCTGCCTACGTGCGCGCGTTTCTCCGAAAAGAGCTGCCGATGATGTGACCAGGGAGAATGAAGGGGTGGGGGGGCTTTACATGTCTTATAGCATGCCAAATTTTCCACACAAAAAAATAAAAAACGTGAGAGAAAAAATCAAAATTCTTTTCGTTGGTGACTTCTTTGGAACCGCATCTTTCATGCAAGACACAACCTAATATCAAATGAACAAAAGCACTGGTATGAAATGCATAACAGTATAAAAACGCGTCTTAATTGTACTTGTCAAATCTGTTGTCAAAGGAAAGAAGGAAGCAAAAACCGGTGATTGCCTCCTTCTCTATCTAATCCACTTTCGTTATGTACAGCCGAAAAAATACCATACAAAACATGAGAAACACACGAACACTCTCGATTTTTTGGTGTAATATTAGTACTATATATGTGGAATAATAACTCACGTGCTGCCAGCGCGTCCCACCAGAAATGGTGGGAAAAAAAAAAACGAAAAGAAATACAAAGTAAGATCACGCCTCAAGGTGAAATTAAGTGGGAATATTGTACCAATTCATTGCTACTCATTCAAGTCTTACTCTTCAGGCTGCCGAAGCTTGGACGGGGTGAAAAAGCGGCCTCCCAGCCGCGCGCCAACGATAGTTGGCACGCTTTCGAGAATTTGAAGAATGCCTTCGAGCTCTTCCATAATGACAGCGCGCCGCTGCGCAGAGACAGTAGCCATCGCCGCCGACAGCTCTGCCAAACTTTGCTCAAATTCTCGCAAACCCTCGTCCATGTTCTAGGCTGCTCAGAAACAAACACTAAAATTTTATGTCACCCAATTGGTGTGGACATGGGAATGACGGACGTGACGCAAGCGAACAAACAAAATTTTAACGAAAGAAAAAAAAAACATGAACCGTGTACGACGAAGTGAGGCACTACAGAAACGTATACCCCTCTTTTGGATTTCGAAATAATAATTCCATGGGCGTGCAAGCGTAGAAGGAAAAAAACGACGAGCGGAAGAAAAAATTCTTCCGAAAATAAAAACCTCGCGTCCTTCGCTGCTGATCATAATTAATTATATATTTTATGGGTTTGAAAGACGCTCTTCGCACACATATGCAGCGGAAGCAGCTGTGACCTATTATTATTTTTACGATCGAAGAGCAATAAACCGTGTTCTTTGTATCGCCGTGTTAGATACATCACAAAATGGGGTGCGGTGCAAGCTCACCCGTCAAGGACGATAAAGCGACCACCACCGCGGCAGGTCATCGGGACATGAGGCAAAAGGATGGGTCGCAGCGAGGGCCAGGGCTCTACGTGGGCCCTGAATTCACAAAAATCAAACACCTGGGCAAGTAATAATTCAATTGCGGCATCGAAAAGGCCCTTTCCAGCCCTTTATTTACCCCCCCTTCTGTTTTTTCGTCGGCTGTAGGGCGAGGCGGCACTGGGGACACCTGGGCCTTTCTAGACTCGCGCTCGGGCAAGGAGGTGGCCATCAAGTTCATCAAACGTCCCCTCCCCAAGGTCCTGCTGCAAAACATCCAGCGGGAGTTCACGGTGAGAAACACGATGATTCTTTTTTTCCCCTCAACTTCACCGCCTGCGATTTCACCTTTCCATGCCCTCCCATTTATTAAGAAAAAAAAATCATCACGCCTCTGTTATGCACCCTTCCCTTCCTTAGTCTCCTCACAAATTCCCTATCATTGTCCTTTTTCTCACTCCGCCGTCATTTATTTCGTCCCCGTGCCGTATTTTAGATCCAAGCTGAGCTAGGTTTCGGCCACGAGAACGTCATCAAGGCCTACGAGGCCATTCTTACCCCCAAGTACCTCTGCTTGGTGATGGAGTACGCCTCGGGAGGGAGCCTCACCTCCTATGTTGCTGACAAATGGAAAAAGGCTCAGGCGATGGGGCTCTTCCTCTCCGAGGACGAGGCTCGCTACTTTTTCAAGCAGTTCCTGGCTGCGGTCAAGTACTGCCACTCGCACTGCGTCGCGCACCGCGATTTGAAGCTCGACAACACGCTGCTGGACTCTTCCGATCCGCCCATTATCAAAATTTGCGATTTCGGGTTCGCAAAGACCTGGAGCGAGGAGGCCAACATGTTCACTCAGATCGGCACCCCCGTTTACATGTCCCCGGAGTTGATCAACACCAAAAACGGGCAGCGGGGGTACGACGGCCGCTCGGTGGATGTTTGGGCGTCGGGAATTTTGTTGCTGGTGATGCTGCTGGGGTCGTTCCCCTTTGACCACACCGAGCACCCGGACCCCAACACCTCGGAGGCGCACCTGGAGGTGTGGCTGCAGCAGGTGAGAGAAAAAAGTAGAGAGCGTACAAGGGAGAAGTGTTTTTTTTTTCGTTTTTGGGGGGCGCGGGGGGGGGGGGGGGGGCGCTTTTTAAAAGGCCCATGAGCTTTAAACTAAAGCCAAAACTTAGTTTTATTGGGGGAGGAAATAACGCTAATGTGGCATTCATAAATCCTTATTTGATTTTCTTTCTTCCTGAGCTGCAGGTGAGCAAGCGGTGGAGCGAGGTGCCGCACATGGCGGAAGCTGTGAAGAAGCTCACTCCCGAGTGCAAAGACCTGCTCAACCGCATCTTCGTGGTGGACGCCACCAAGCGCATCACTATCGAGCAGATCGAGCGACACCCCTGGTGAGTTATAAATAAAACCATAGAAGTGAAGGAGAAAAAAAAAAATATATATTAGTAGGCAAAAGGTGAATTTTTTTTGGGGAAATTTAAATGGGGTTTTGCGCATTTTTTCTTCGTGTAGGTACAAGATGCCGCTGCCCGCCTCGTATGAAGAGAACTTGAAGCGCCTACAGAAGAGCCAGGCCGACCTGGACCAGCTCCACGCCAAAAGGATCGCCAACGAGGCGGCGGCGGCGGAGCGGAAAGCCAAAATCGACGCGCTAGTGGAGGAGGCGACGCACCCAGCTCCCCCGGGCGAAGATCCGCGCAAAATTAAGAAGATCGACCTGCGGGAGAGCGCTGTGGAGGAACGGGCGGTGGAATTGAGACGGCTGAGCGCCACGCCAATGGATGGAACGGCATCGGGCACAGCAACGGCGGCGGATGCTGCTGCTGACACAGCAGCAGATGCATCTTGAAGAGCTGGAGAGCATGGAGGGGAAGAGAGAGAGAGAGAGCGGAAAATAGAGCGAGAATGCGAATGCAATAAGAGAGGGCGCGAGGGATTTTACATTGAGTTGGTTGTTGTTTTTGTATTACACGAGCTGCATGTGTCTTCTTTTTACATTTCCATTTTGACATAGTCTACGGTGCTGATGACCTGCTCAGCAGTTGTGATTTTTTTGTTGTTTCAATGACGCTTTTGAATTAGCTTTTGTTCGTGATACTTGTACTAAAAGCCGTATTAGAAAAAGAGCGACGAATATATAATTGAGTTCGCTCACGTGCTTGCGAAGAGGAGTGGTGCAGAGGTGTCTGCCGCTTGTTATCCGGCAGGGTGACATGGGAGGTGGCGATGACTGCGCGCAGAGAAATATATGGAGCATGGCTGGTTGCATGCAGGTTTCTTGATAGTGCACATAATGGTGAACGTGCATATTTATTACACTCCCTGTCCACAATAATGAAGCAGCCTTCTATTTTTTTTGGAAAACATTGGACTTTCCAAGATTTTCTCCGGAAGCCCATTTTCCATTCCCTAATATGAATAACAACAGTTTTTAAAATAATATTGCAAACAAACTTTGGCCAGACGGAATAAGAATGCGCTGGGGCATGTTGCTCATGGCAGCGCTGGTGATGGCAGCATGTGCCACTGCGGCAGCCCTCTCAGACTCAGAGCAAAGCGACGCCAACGCTGAATGGGAGCCCCAAGATCGCCCGCAGGCAGCAGAAGAGGCCCCTGCGGACCCAGCTGCTGCCCAAGAACCAGAAAATGATGCAACTGCTACAGAAGACCCACAGCCACCTGCCAGCAGAATCCTTGCCATTGTCGCAGCTTACAAAGGTTTTAGCTGCCGATATCGATATTATTTGCACAATTGGTTTGGAACAAACGTAATAGCGATTTGAAATCCTTTCATTACATTCTCGCCCCCATTCATTTTTGCAGACGATGTGCAATGGCTGCTTTCTTTCGACCACGGCGGCGACAACTGGCGCTGGCGCGTCCCCACCGAGATATACCAAGTCAGCGATATTTCTCCCGTAGACTGTAACCCCATCTTCCCTGGTTTTGACCCCGGAGCTGTGGCTCCTCAGCCAGGCTGGCCAGGCTGGGCGCAGCATAAAATGATGGAAAAGTGCGAAACCGCGGTGCGAAAAGGAGTGATACCATGGTCCATAGAGGACAGCTTCAACATGGCAGCGCAGCAGGCGCAGGAGGCGGCAGAAGCGGGGACAGCTGGACAGCTGAAGAAGAGGCAGCGGCTGCTCAGCAGCAGCAGGGCGCTGCAGCAAGAAGGCCAGCGCTCAGGTAGGAATAAATAATAACCGTGTTTTCTCGCGAATTTGAAGTGTCTTAAAAACTCATTTCTCTCGTTGAGTTTTGCAGACACGATTTTGTTCGCCAAGCTCTCTCCTATTCCGCTGCACATCACACCCAACCGAGCCAGCGAGAGTCTTTCGTATCTGACCGCCATCATTGACCACTATGACCACCTCCCAGACCTCATGCTGTTCATGCACGGCCACCAAAAATCTTGGTGATACTTTTACTTTTCCTCCCTTCCCATATGCCCACTATACGCCAAGGAGAATTAAGCTCGTTCCCTCCGTGGAGAAACTCTTGTTTTTAATTTTATTTTTACGTCTTTGTGCTCAGTACCTAGCTCTCTTCTTCCCTTGGGGATTTTTCTTCTTTACGCACGTTTTCTTATCTGCAGGCACTCGTTTGCTTGGGGGCAAGATTTCCTGCTAGAACGGCTCGCATCGTTGCCGCCGAGAAACCTCAGCTTTGGGTTCATGCAGCTGGCATGCTTGGAGCTGGAAGACAAGGCAAATCGCGTTTTTCCCACCGTCATTGGCGCCAACCACTGGAGCCCTGGCTCGGTGGGGCCGCGGTGGCATGAAAGTTTTGCAGCCCACTATATGCAGGTTAAACAGCTTAATTTTTTCAAGTTAATTGCATTGTTTTTACATAATTAAATAGCAGTTATTTATCAATACCTGTTATCATTAAAATGTGCATTCACCCGCACGCAGGCTTGGATTGAGCACTTGGGCGAGGCTTTTGGGCAGCCGCTGCCGCCAAAATACATCCAGGCCGCGTGCTGCGCAAGCTACGCGGTTACAAAAGAAGCCATCAGACGCCGCCCGAAAGCTTTCTACGTTGGCGTTAGGGACTGGATGATGCAATCGCCGATGGAGAGATATTGGCTCGGCGCAATTTTAGAATTCACTTGGCACATCATGTTTACAAATTTGGCCGTTTACGACCCTCCCCGGGAACAGTGCCTGTGCGAGCTGTACGACTTTTGCACGGGGCGCGCTGCAGCATGATTTGTTGCTTTTTAATTTCCAGTTTAGGCGACGGCAGGTTTGATTTTTGCCTTGCTGCTTTTCCTTGCGTTCATCATGCTTTGTAATGCGACGTTTTAATATACGATATGTCATCAGCAGTCTAAAATAGCCGAAATTAAATAAAAAAATGACGAAAAGAAATGTTCTGGTGCATGAAGACCTTGGACGCCTCAAAACAAATTCATTGATAAACACGTGTTTAATTGTTTTATAACTAAAAATGCCGCTGCACGGTCGGGCAAGGCGCCCACTGAGCCCCATTTTGGCAGGGACTCTGTCTTTGTCAATTGCTTTTATTGTTACTTCCTTAAGCACGCACAAGCGCAGGAACCCACCGCAAAATCCCGATTCCGTTGAATATATTGTTATAAACGGAGAGGCCCACCCGCCTGTAGGTCAGTGCTAAACTTATTTTTATTATTTTCTTCTTTCGCCCGGCCCTTCACTCACGTCCTCTCTCTTTTCCGCCAGTCAACATTTCGCTGCTTTCTGGGAGCCTCCCTGCCAAAGACTCACCGGCGACCTTCAGCGCCGCTCAACCTTCAGCGCCGCTCCCTGCTGCTGATTTTCACAGCCCCGCCAAATTTTACGATAGCAGCCCTCCAGCCCTGCCCCCGCCACCAAAAAATGACGTCCTTGCGATAGTCGCAACCTTCGACGACGAACTCAGCTGGCTGCTGGAGGACGACAATAGCGGCCAGCCCGTCATGCCCACCGAAATATATCAAATCGCAAATCTCGGGGAGCGCTGCGAGCCTGCCTTTCCTAAGCTGCCCCGAGCGGTGAGATTCATCATCCCTGGCAGCGTCTCTGCGCCTCCAAAATGGCCGGCCTGGGCAGAAGCGTTTGTGGCTGAGAAATGCGCGATGAAAGATGAAGCGGAGCCTACCACTGTTTTTGACGTTGAACGGAAAGCAAGGCTGGAAGCTGGGCTGCCGTGGACCGCACGGCGTGAAGGTGTACAAAAGCGTGCCCCTCCCAAAGACTCCAATTTTTCTGCGCTCAAGCCCACAGATTTACTGGTGAAAAAAAGCGGGAATTCCAGTGCAGCAAAGCAGCTCGGAAAAGACAGGCCTTCGCAGTTTATTGTGCCCTCCATTTCGCCCCTCCCGTTGCGCATTGTTCCCGGCATGGGGCGTGAGTCTATGGCGTATTTAACAGCCATCATTGACCACTACGATGATTCAGATTTGCCGGAGTTGCTTTTGTTCTTCCACGGCCACGACACCGCCTGGCACACCGTGGCGTGGGGCCAGAGGTGGATGCTGCAGCGCCTCAAGCGCCTGCTGCCGCGCAATCTGACGACGGGCTACATGCCCCTGGGCTGTATTCGGGTAAGCCGATAATTTTAAAGAATTGAGAGTTTTTCCACGCTGACGAGTGTTTTAAACAACTTTGTAATGCAGAGGGAAGAGTCCTTTTTGTACCCCCGGGTCGTTGACGCCAATCACTACTCTGAAAATGGGCCGCGCTGGAAAGGTAAACCATAATTTAAATTTTCATGCGTATGCAAACGCCCACTTTCTAGCAAATATTCACTGCGCAAGTTTTTTGTTGACAGAGACCATGGCAGGGGTGTTCATGCAAGCGTGGGTGGAGCACCTAGGAGAGGCTTTTGGAGAGCCGCTGCCTCCGCTCTTCATCCGAGCTCCTTGCTGCGCCACTTTTGCCGTGACGCGCACCGCGCTGCGAAGGAGACCGAAGCTGTTTTATATTGGGCTGCGGAACTGGCTGTTGACCACCAATATGGACGCGTACTGGGCAGGAGTGCCGATTGAGTTCTCTTGGTGAGGCATTTCTCGAGAGCTACGAGCGGCCATGTTCTTCCTTCAAGAATCTATCTTTTCAGCACAATAATTTGCCTGTTTCCTTTTTTCAATAGTTTCTCGTAATTTTCAGTCAATATGTAACCCCCTGCAGGCACATGGCTTTCACGGGGAAAGCGGTTTACGATCCATCGGTTGAGCAATGCAGGGAGGAGCTGTACAATATCTAGGTTGACATGAATTTGTGTTTGAATGGCTTTTTGATTAAAATGCAGTGATATTAAGAGTTTCATATAAGCTAAAGTTTAATTTTGTTAGGTTGGTTTCGGCGGGGGGGAAATATTTAGTTGGCACATGGCGCTCCCAACGCACGTTCAAATGCAAGAATGGCACAGAAATCGATGCTGAAGCGCGTACACACGTATTAAAGGCTGCCACAGGTTGGCTTTCTTTCAAAAATTGTCTTCTCCAATAACCTGACTTCCTTCTTGATGATAAATGCAAGCCTTTTTAACATTTCATAAACAAATAAGCAATTAAATGATCATGCCGTTTCACCATAGACACAGGGCTCCAAGGTTGTCAACCTTGGCAGTGTTGTTGCTGTTGGCTGCCGTTGCATCTTACCTGCACGCTCCACAACCACCAACTGAGCAAGAAGAAATCTTTAAAAACGAAGGCTTCAAAACGGGAGATTTGGGATGCGGCCACCCGTCAGCGCGAGGTTAGTAGTTAATGGACAATTGAATGACTGGCGCCAACTTTTCTCTCTCAATTCTAAAAATAGTTCTTTCAGGCACCACGTCCACCTTGAACACCACTGGAAGAGACCTGGCATCTCCCTTCTTGGTGACACCAAGCTCAAGCACCGCCGCTGGAGCGCCTGGCGCTTTGCCGCAGCGGAAGAAGGCTTCGATGCTAGCGGTCTTCGCTCGATATGGGGACGAAATCCTCTGGTAAGAAACCTCATGAATTTATACCATGCATTTTTCTGTCTGTCATTTGGTAACCTAAATTCCCTTGGTTTTCTTCTTGTTCCTGCAGGCTCACTGACCCCAACACAGGAGTTATGGACAACAGCACCGGCACCCCTCAATTCATCATGCCCATCGAGATCTACCAAGCAGCTGACATCGCCCCAGACGGCTCTCCCATCTTCCCTGGCCTTCCACCTGCCAATGCCTCCCAAAACGCCACTGGTTGCTCTTCATCTTCCAACAAGCTTGTGGTGCTGCCAACCTGGCCGGCGTGGGCCAGGCGCTGGGCGTTTGAGAAGAATATCACCAAAGAAAAGGTGGCGCCAGGGACGTCGCAAGAGGCTGAGTTTTGGGCCAAGCGGCGGCTGGGAATTCCCGAGAAGCCGCCGACGCGTGCTAACGAATGGAGAGCCATGGAGACGCGGCTAGCGATCTGGGGCCATAAGGGGAAAGACATCGACATTGGGCGTGACGATGTTGAGCTGATGCACGATGCAGCTGCCACCGCTGACGCTGCTGAAATTCTCGACCGGCCTTCTGCTGCCGCGGTGAAGGCGGAGAAGCTGCAGCAGGGCCTGAAAATCAAGCAGGGTCTACTCAACGCACAAAATGTTACCGCTGCAGACTTGGACAAGCTGTATTCCGGCGTCAACAGGTCTTGTGTAGTTGAAATTGACGAAATTTCGCCGGCGCTGCCGCTGAAGATCATCCCCAACCGCGGAGCCGAGGCCATGGCGTACTTGACCGCCATCATTGACCACTACGACGACCTCCCAGACCTCATGCTGTACATGCACGGCCACAGGTAACAGGACCAATGCAGGCATTAAATGCTCTCGAGAAGAATTATACGCATGTAGTTTTAACAACTATCTTCAACCCTATTATGTGTCTCTCCAGGCTCGCGTGGCACACGCTGCTGTCGCAGGACTGGGTCCTCCGCCGCCTGGCTGCCATCAACGGCCCTCCAGACCCCACCATGGCCGCCTCTGGCGGCTACAACGCCCTCGGATGCCTGGAGCGCTGGCGAAACGACATTTCGCAGCTGTTTCCTACCGACATCGACGCCAACTGGTGGTCGAACAACGGACCCCGGTGGCATGAAGCCCTGGCCGCCCGCTTCGTTCAAGCATGGAGGGAGCACCTAGGCGAAGCGTACGGCTCCCCTGGGCACCCAATGCCGCTGCCGGACTACGTGCGGGTGCCCACTGCTGCCACTTTCGCTGCTTCGAAGGAGGCCATTCTGCGGCGCCCTAAATCGTTCTTCGTGGACCTCAGAAACTGGATGCTGCACCAGACGGACATCGAGAACAAATGGCTGGGCATTGTGATGGAGTTTAATGTGCGCTTGGGGCTGGTTTTTGTTCTCAGCGCGGTGGGGAAGCCTCTGCGAAAATTGGCTGTTTTATCACGCCCTTGTTCTTGACTGCACCTGCAGGTGGGAATAATGATTGCGAACAGCACACACATCAGCTCGGGTCAAGAGAAGTGTTTATGTGAGCTGTACGCCATCTGCAGCCTGCCAGCAGAGATCTGACAGAGCACCGAGAATTCCCCCGCTGCCGGGAATTCTTGTTGATTGTTTGACGGGCTTTCATTGCTTGTTTATACACCTCCTTACATGTAAACGTCATTTTTATGTTTCTAATTAATTGACAAACGCCTGTTTTTGAAGACCTGCTTCCGAACAGCCAGACGAGGTGTTTTCGCGCCTCGAGGGCCTGGCGTACAAAAAGCTATTTTTCGAAGTCTCACGCCACAAAACACCATTAATTCTGTCCAGCAATCACATATGCTGCTGTAGAATGCGCGTGTGATGAACGCCGTCGCGTGAGTTTGATCACTTCAATTCCTACTACAAATTTCACAAATCAAACCTATTTTTTGCTGATAAACCACTGAATTAGCCCCTCAAAACCTCCATCACACGTCTTACTATTTTTGAACCGCAGCCCACCAGCCTGCCGCTCAGCAATGCTGAGGTTTTCGACTTCTCGCTCCGCCCGCAGCCTCCTCTCCTCCCCTTTCACCCCTGCTCGCCCCTTCTCCCGCCGCACCATGCCGTTGGAGCAGCGCCCCGCTGCGGCTGCAGCCCAGCCCCTCCTTTCTTCCTTGGAAGACCTGCGCTGGGACAACGTTTTCACTAGAGAGCTTCCAGCGGACGCCAGCACCGCCAAGAACATCCGCCAGGTGGAGGATGCTTTCTTCTCTTTCGTGAACCCCACCCCAACCGAAGGCGCCGGCCCCACCACCATCATTTCCAGCGATGAAGTGGCGGAGCTCATTGGCTTGGACCCCACAGAAGGGTCTCGCCCCGAATTTGCTTTGATTTTCAGCGGAAACGCGGTGCCGCCGGGCTCCAAGCCCTACGCGCAGTGCTACGGCGGGCACCAGTTCGGTAACTGGGCAGGCAAGCCAGAATCGTGACGTACACAACACCCCCAAACCTTTATTTCTTCATTACTTCCGCCTCCAATAAAATTTATTGTACTTTATTGCTTTGCAGGTCAGCTTGGCGACGGCCGCGCTATTTGCCTGGGCGAGGTAGCCACCTCCGCCACCGGCGAGCGCTGGGAGCTGCAGCTCAAGGGCGCAGGCCGCACCCCCTACTCCCGCTTTGCAGACGGACGCGCTGTGCTGCGCTCCAGCCTGCGTGAGTACGTTGCCAGCGAGGCCATGGCTGCGTTGGGTGTGCCCACGACACGCGCGCTGAGCTTGGTGGCCACCGGGGACGAAGTGCTGCGTGATATGTTCTACAACGGCAATGCACAGGTAGAGTGGTTGAGAGGGTTTAGGGTTTAGGGTAGATAGATCAGTAGTAGAAGAGATTAAAAAAAATCATTGGCACCATTTTGAAACGCACCAGAATTGACATTTATTTATTTCTCGCTGGTTGATGTGCAGATGGAGCCGGGTGCTGTGGTGTGCCGCGTGGCGCGCTCCTTCATCCGCTTCGGCACCTTCCAGCTGCCGGTGTCTCGCGGGGAGGGCCAGATTCATATGGCCAAGGAGCTCGCTGATTTCGTGGCTCGGTACTTTTACGCCGAAGAGACCCAAGGAAAAGAAAACAAGTACGCGGCGCTGCTGGGCGCGGTGGCGGCGCGCACTGCCAAGCTGGTGGTGGAGTGGCACCGCGTAGGGTTTGTGCATGGGGTGCTGAATACGGACAACATGAGCATAGTGGGCGATACCATCGGTGAGCTTGGATTCACGTGATAATTATGTACTGGGTAGTTTATAGATTTATATATTTATCTATTCACCAGTATGTATGCGACACCTGTTTACCTTGTTTATATTTTTCATTCCTAGAAGGTTTTTACGACTCGACTACTCAACAGGCTTATTTCGCTTCCGTATCCTATGTTGTTTTCGTTCCCCACGATGCAGATTACGGGCCGTTTGGATTCTTGGAGCGTTTTGACCCTGGGTTCACCCCCAACACCACGGACCTGCCAGGTCGACGATACGCCTTTGGCGAGCAACCAGAGATTGGGTGAGATATTTTGATTTAATGCAGTAGATATTTTTTCATGGATTAGATAGTAGATGTATGTTTCTTTTTTAATTTAATCATTTGAGGGTCCCGCAAAACTGCATTAATACCTAATAAAAAAATCTGTAGAAAATTGGCATGGATTAAAGGGAGAACAGGAAAAAAGAAGTTGGGTTCTTGACGCTACCCCTCCCCTTCATTTCTGTGCAGCCAATGGAACCTGTTGCAGCTGACGCGCGCGTTCTTGGGGGCAGGTTTGATCACCGAGGACGAGGGCCGCGAGGGCCTTTCAACCTACGCTTCAGTGCTGACCACCCACTTCAACGCCATGATGGCGCAGAAGCTGGGACTCAAGGAACACGACAGGGAGTTGTGAGTACACGCTATTGCGTACAATAGTGTTGATAACTGAACAATAATGGCTATCAGCTGATTATGGGCATGTTTCTATTTCTATTTTCTGTTTAGAGGTGCGATTATTTTATTTTATTTTTCTCCGCCGCTGATTTTAAATAAATATTTTGCAGGTCGAATGCGCTGCTGAAGGAGATGTTTGAGGACAAGGCAGACTACACCAACACTTGGCGCGCGCTGAGCTCCGTGAATCCCGCCGCTACGGACGAGGAGGGAGTGCCGGCTGCGCTCGCAGCAGCGGTGGGTCTGGATGCGCTGGCAGAGGAGCGGGTGAAAGCCTGGGAGGCCTGGACGAGACGCTATAAGTACGAATCTGCATTTTACAACAATTGCATGCAGAAAAATCGGGTTTTTGGTTTTGAAAATTGACATTTCTTTAAACAAATCCCCCGACTGCAGGGCGGCTTTACGGGCAGCTGGGTGGGCGGACGACGCAGAACGCAGGGCACTGCAGGACTCTGTCAACCCCGCGGTCATCCCCCGCAACCATGTGCTTGTGGGAGTCATTGGAGAGGCAGAGAGCGGCAACTACGAACCACTGCAACGCTTCATGGCGGCGTTGAAAATGCCGTACAGCAGCGAAGGGCTGGACCTCGCCTGGCTGGAGCCTGCCCAGCAGGTCAGGATGGGGGTGGAGCTGCTGTCATGCTCGTCGTGAAAAGTTTGACAGAAGATGAAATTTAAAATGAACAAGTTGATAAAACATCTACGAATGTGAATTTATTTTTAAAAATTCTTGCATGCATTGGCATCATATATAATTTAGGGCTTGTTATGACCACTGATACTTTGCGTTATGGAGTTATAGCTGACCTTCCTTAACAATAATCTAGAAGGATGCGCCGCCGCTGGCAGAGACAGCCAATCCTTGAGAGAGGCTGAAGCTGTGTGCATTGGCATGTTCATAAAAATCGTTAAAGGTTTCAGCCCCCTATAAATTAAATTGTCAGAATTTATAGCAATAAAATAACAACGTGCCAGCGTCTTCTACAAATACACACTCAAAATTTTCAATTCTCTTTTCTTTTCTTTTCTTTTCTTTCGACCATGGTCATCGCGGATAATGCCCATTGTTCGCCGCGCTGCCAGGCCTGGAGCCCGCCCCTGCCTGCTGCCGCTGCTGTTGGGGCGTCGAGTGATCAAACCGACACGCCGCCCCAAATTTGCAGTCGCCGTTGCGCTCAAAGAACTGACACATAGGCTGGCCGGGACGCAGCGGCAGCCCCCGCGCATTTAGCCTCACTCCATACTCAGGAGGGTGGTCAAACCTGCAGCCTTCTCCAAACCGGCAGTGCCCCGTTTTGACAAAAAAATCGCACGGCGGGAGCCCCGGACGCCGCGGAAACAGCGCCACAGCGGTGCCACTGGCTTCATCGCGGATGAGGGCGAGGGGCGGAGCCACCGTGGGGCTGGGCGAGTGCGCCGAGTTATTGCTATTTCCGCCGTTGCCATTTCCGACGCCAGGGCTGTTCAGCGCGTCAATTCTGGCGCGCTGCTGCTGCTCCGCGAGCCTGGTGCGCGCGGCATCGATCGCGGCAGCTTCTGCTTCCGGGTCTTTGATCTCAGGGGGTGCTGCGGTGGTCAGCAAGCCTTCAGCACCTGTCGGGAAATATTTCGAGAAGACAGGGTCATCCCGACACCATTTGAGCGCGAAATAGAAGCAGGAGACCAGCAGCTGCGGGAAACGGGTGTCAAAGTAAGCGAGGAAGCCGTCTGGCAGGGGGCCCATGCGGGCCTGAAGGTCTGACGGCAGTTCTCGGAAGTGGCTGTGCTTGTTGCGCACCACGCGCAGCAGGTCGCGCAGGGAGGAGAAGTCGTACCGCCGGTACTTGCCTGAACGAATGGGAAGGAGATGGAGCACATTGTTGTAAAAAAATGAGCAGTTGGGAGAAATCGCTGAGGGGCCAAATGATGAAATACAAAGCTGTGGAAAAATGGTTGATTTCAAGTGGGATGAATATTAATATTAAAATGAAGCATTCGTTGATCTTCACACTCAAAGGGCAGTCTTTATGTGTGTGTGTGTGTGAATGTGTATTTATGTATGTGCAAGGTTTACTATTTTAACAATTTACTATTACTTTCTTCCTTTATTCTTCCTTTCTTTCTTGCTATACTCACCAAGATTGTTCACCAGCCGGCTGTCCAGCGGCACCGCCCAACTGCCTTCAGGGCCCACCACCCCAGGCGACAACGCCTCCAGGCTGGCGTATAGCCGCCCATCCTCCGCGCGGTCCTCGCCCTCCACCCTATCGGACACCTGCACAT
Source organism: Marvania coccoides (assembly GCA_963854735.1). NCBI lineage: Eukaryota > Viridiplantae > Chlorophyta > Trebouxiophyceae > Chlorellales > Chlorellaceae > Marvania > Marvania coccoides. Next base: position 408,203 of record OY978106.1, read on the forward strand.
CAAAAAATGTGGAAAAACTATTAGTTGGAAATGGAACAAGAAAAAAGCCGGGAAAAAATATATATGGAATTTTTGCACTACTGAAATTCAACATTTATAACCCACCTGGATCAGGAAGCCCAGCCGGCGAGCGGGGGTCCACCACAGCGGGTGCGCCATCGCCGCTTCCACACTGGGCCTGTCTTCTGGCGCCGCCTCCAGCAGCGCTCGCAGCAAATCCTGCGCCTCTGGAAGCGCCTCCACCGCCGCCAACGACCGCCTGCCGCGCAGAATCGCCGCGTCCCGCTCCACCCCCTCCCCGTAGGGGTGCTTCCCGCCCGTCAGGCAGAAATGCACCAGCAGGCCGAAGGAAAAAACGTCGACGGCAGCGGTCTGCCGGGCAGCCCCCTCCCCCGCCCTCAACGCGAGCTGCTCGGGGGCTTGCCACCCGGGGCTGCCCCCCGCGCCCACCGTCTCGAAGCTCGCGTGGTCAGGCACCAGCCTCTTGCTCAGCCCCATGTCTGAAAGCTTGGCGCGCCCCGCCTCTGATAAAAGCACGTTGTGGGGCTTGAGATCGCGGTGCACGATGCCGCGGGCGTGCAGGGCCGCCAGCCCGTTCCCCACGTCCTCTGCCACCTGCATCGCGAAGGCTGTGGGGCGGCCGTCTTTGCCGACAAACCTCGATCGTCCTTTAGCCCCTGTGGCGGCATCCGCCAGCGACTCAGGGCACCTTTCCAGCGCCAGGTAGATGAACTCGGCGTCTTCCTCCATGGCGAAACACCGCACCACGTTGGGATGCTCGTCCGACACAATCAGCGCGCCAATTTCTTTCTTCGCGAGATCCACAAACTGGCGCAGCAGGCGTTTCACGGCCACTTGCCGCCCGTCCAGCTCCCCTTCGAACACAATCGTGCCCCCGGAGCCGTACCCCACAATGCCGGGACCTACACGCAGCCGACCCACCAGCGTAATACCGTCCACCACTGTGGAGTGCCTTCTTCTGCCGATTTCACCGCCAATCGCTTCCACCGCTGCCTGCTCTGCCTGCTGCGATTCTGCAGCCCCTGTGACCGCGCCCGCCGGGGTATTGCTGCTGTGATTGCTGCTGCTGTGACTGCCGCCGCCTCCCGCTGCCTGTTGTCGCCGCCTGGCCTTGCTTTTCCCAGCTTTCTTCACCGGCGAAGCCGCCACCGCTGCCGCTGCCGCAATTTCATCTACATGCCGCTGTTTCTTCTTGCTCACAACTCCCACACCCACCACTGTCGCGATAACTACCACCACGGCCACCAACGCTGCGCCTCCTTGCACTGGGGTCACAATAACTCCCCACTGCTGCTGAGCGGCGTTACCGCCATCTGATGCTGCCGCTCCCCGAACGTTCCCCCCACCGGTGCCTTCCGGCAGGTACAGCAGCGTGGAATCCGTGCACTGCTCCTCGATACGAAACATTCCCAACGGCACAGCGCACTTATTGCCAGCTTCGTCTTGTGAAGCACACAGCCCTCCATTCCGCCACCAAGGCAGCAGCCCGCCGTCGCTCCTCACCGCCAGCGCCTTTGTAACCACCGCCCCACTATTTTCCTTCTTTTTACCCCCTTTCAGTGCACTAGCAGAGGCGTCCCCATTGGTACTTGGCACCTCGTCGCCACCGCTCACTAAATCCGGTAAAACGCCATCAGGGGGAGCTACGCTGGGGATGAACTTCTTCCCTGTGCTGCTCTGTGGATTATTGAGTGCACACACCACCTCCCCGTCGTCTTCCATCATTCCAGCAGCCGCGCATTGCTGCTCTTCGCTCCCATCAAAAAATCCGCCGCCGCGAGGGACTTCCATGCCGAATAGACCCCCCCGCATCATTCCCACAGCTACCGCAGTGGTGGGACTGCTTTTAGAGTCCACCAGCTTGGATTTCCAAGGGTTAGCCCAGCGCTGAGAGGCAGCTCTGGCTGCTGTGTCGGCAGTTTCCTCAGTGCCAGGAAAAGTGCCGCCAACCAAGTCGACAGGGCCTAGAAACGTGCAGGAAGAGGCAAAACATTCAGCATTATAATTTCCCATACTTGCTACGAATATTTTGTACAGTTAAAGGGAAAATATGGAATACTATAACGACGAAAACATAAAAAAAAAAAAAACTTACCTCCAGTTTCTGGATAAGCGGCCAGGGGCGGGGCGTCGAAGCGCTTGCTCCACAGCTCCCATCCATTTTCTGGGTCGAATCGACGCAGCAGGTGTCCGCTGCCCACCAGCAACCGCAGCTGCTCTTCTCCTGCATTAGGAAGCGGAAAAGCATTTTTATTTTATTTGCTTTATGTAAAGCGAATAAGGTATAACATTGAAATGGAGAGTATAAAAAAATATATGTAGGAACAGCACCAACTCACTTTTTCTGCCATCCGCTGCCCCAACTCCGCTTTTTCCGCTGCGATGCACCGCCAACGAAGAAAGTCGCTGCAGGCGCGCCCAAGACACGTTCCACTGCTCCCCAAATGCAGGGTGCACGGCTCGAATCACGTAATCTTTTCTTCCGATTGCCAAAACTGCCGTATCACCTTTCCCACCCTCCCCGCCATTTAAGAAAAATTCGGGGTTTGCTAACAGGTCGGAGACTTCCTCCTCGCTGCCCCTCAGCGTGCGCAGCAGCGCCCCGCGGCGGGCATCCAGAATAAACACGCTGGTCTGCTGCGAGCCCAGCACTAAGGAGCCATCAGGAGTTGGGGCCGGCGAAATTTCTACCAGGTCAGGAACGCCAACAGGGAGCTTCTCAATGCGAGGGGGGCCCGAGGGCTGGGGTCTGTAGACGTACAGGCTGCCGTCCGTGCCCGGAAAGATGCCCTCTTTGGGCAGCGGAAGGTCGACATCTGGGGTTGATGGGCGCCCAGAGGTGACCAAAGGGGAGCCGGTGTCGAAGGTCCACAGCACATCGCCGGTATCCTGGTCTAGAGAAACCAGGTGGCCGTTGGCTAAGCTGACCAGGAGCTGGCGTGGCTGAGCTCTGCATTTTTGAAAAGAATAAAGATGAGATGAGAAATATTGAGAGGGTTAAGGGGGGACTTGAAGGCCCAAGGGGTGAGGAGGTCGTTGGTGGAGATTAATTAAAATTTTAGGGAGGGAACACTTGCCGTGAGGAAGCCAGAGGAGCGAGCTGAGAGCTTGGCACAGTGGGCTCTGTGGCCTTGATGCCACTCCCTCCGCCGACCTGATCAGCGGTCGCGCATGCCAGCAAAAGTGTTAGACAGCATAAAGTCACTGCTTGAGTCCTCATTGGTCCAGCATTGCGTCTGCCTTTGACGATTTAGTGCTTGAGATTGAGCATTTTGTTAATTTAATGAGTCCAGGGCACTCGTTATCGTGTATACATGTCAGAAAATGGAAATTGAAATTGAAAACAAAAATGGGGTGTGCCGAATTGCTCGCATTGCCGCAAGATGGCTTTTCCAACGCGCTTTCATTCTATCACCTGGGCTAGCCTGGCATTATAATTAGAATTCCAACACAATTCACCTCAATAATCAACATGTTGGCGCTGCTAGAGCCTCTCGATTCATAAAAATAAAATTAATTCCGTTGCATTTTGAAAATTTTCGAGTACCTGGCATGGCCGAGGAGGAATTTTCAGTCGATATTGAAGGCGGCGATATCCTCAGGCTCCTAGACAGCGCAGCTCGATGCTCAATCTGCGGCTCGATCTTTGACGCTCCCCTGTTTTTGCGAACTTGCGGCCATTCGTGTAAGCTTCAATCCCTTAAACCCCCCAAGGTGTACCCACTTCGTCACCTTCACCCATTTCTCTTCCATCCGCAGTCTGTTCGGCGTGCATCCGCCAAAATTTAGACTTTCAAGAAAAGACGGGGGCGCCGCAATGCCCCTCCTGCCGCTCCCCCTGCGACGCGCGCGACCTGCAGCCAAACGTGACACTTCGGGAGGTCACAGAGCGCTTCTCCGCCGCCCGCCCGCACCTCCTGCAGCTTCTAGAGCTCCGCCGCAGCCCACCGCCCCCGCCACCGCCGCCAGCAGCAAACCCTGCCCCCAGGGTGGGATCCAAACGCAAAGCGGCACTCCTCCAGGTACCTCCAGCATCAGCATCCACAGGAGCGCCTTACCGGCGGTCCATGCGGCGCTCGAGCGCAGGCAGGCAAGCTGAAGCTGCTGCCGCCGCCGCTAGTGTCGCTGAGGACCCAACAAACGAGGCTGGGCCGAGCAGCGGGCGGAGACAAAGCGCGCGGGTGCCGCAGGGCAGGGCACCCAGTGGAGGGAGGAGCAGCGGCGGGCGGGGCGGTGAAAAAGGAGGAAAGGGCAATAAATTAGCTGCTGCTGACACAGATTCGGATTTCTGCGTGATGGTGGGCGGCAGCGGCTCTGAAGGGGATGAGGCGGTAGCAGAGGAGCAGAGGCAGAGCTCTGGGGAGGAGTTTGACGCGCGGGAGGCCGAGGAAGAGGACGATGGGGGCTGGGGCGATAATTCAGAGGAGGAGGAAGAAAGGCCAACGAAAAAAGCGCGGGTACAGTCGCAACCGAAGCAGAGGGGGTCGTTAGGGGGGAGGACAAACGACGGCGCAGCAGCAGCAGCAGCAGCAGCAGCGGGAGGCTTAAAGGACGGCAAGAGCGGCGGAGGAGCAGCGTTGGCTGGGTTTGTGGAGTGTCCCATCTGCAGCAAGTCCGTGCCTTCGTTTTACATCAACTCCCACGTGGACCAGTGCCTCAACGGCGGCGGGGGTGGCGGAGCGGGAGCCAGCAACAGCAACGCTGCTGCAGGGCCCTCAGGAGCGGCAGCGGCGGGACTTCAGTTTGGTGGCAGTGGGAGGGGCACCAGCGCGAGTGATGACGCAGGAAAGCAGCAGAGAGATGAGATGCAGTCGCCGGCGCTGTTTGCGGCTCTGGCGGCGCCCCCTCGCCTGGTGCCGACGCTGGCGACCGAAAAGTCGCTGCGGGTGTCGCTGAAAAAGTACGGGCTGTCTACCGAAGGAAAAAAATTTGAATTGCTTGACCGGTACAACCGCTTCCGGCTGGCGGTGGCCACCGCCAACGACCGGCAGGAGCGCACCACGCACGCCAAGCTGGCGCAGCGGGTCTTAGCGCAGGAGCGCCAGCGGGCGGCCGCCACGCTGCTGGGGGGCGGCGGCGGCGGCGGGGGAGGGGGCCACAGCAACCATGCAAACCACAGCAATAGCAGGGCGGTGGAAAGAGGGGCAGCAGCAGCGCAGAGAACGTCGATTGTCGATTTGGTGGACTCTGCTCCGGCATTGCCAAATGGGGGCGGGAGCGGTGGCGGGAGGAAGAAAGCAGGTAAATCTGCAGCGGTGGGTGCTGAAGCCGGAGGCGTGGTCGTGGGATCCAGCTTCAAGGCGCTTATTGCGGCCACAAGAGCCAGAGATGCAGCGAGGCGGGCAGCCAAAGCGGCAGCAGCGCAGCAGGAAGAGAAAGGGAGGGAGGGTGCAGATGACGAGGGGGAGAGTGCTGGTACGAACCCTACGCAGCCACAGCAGCATGAGGAAGAAGAAGAAAAAGAAAAAGAGAAAAAAGTGAAGGAGCAGCAGCGGCAAGTGCAGCACGAGCTGTTGGAACAGGAGCAGGAGCAGTTCCACCCCAACAGCTCTCAAGGAGGAGGAGGAGGAGACGCCGCAGGGGCGCTGCAGCCGCCGAGGTGTGGCAGCAGTGGCGGTGCAGCGGCGTCGGCGTTGCCTGCTGCGGCAGAGAAGACGAGCGAGGAGGTGGTTGCTGCTGAGCTGCGTGCTGCTGCAGAGATGATGGCAGGCGACTCGGGGGATGATGACGACAACTGGTAGAACGCCTGCTGCGTGTTTCCTTCTCGCTTGACAGACCATATAACTCCTCTAATATTTTGAACTGATACTGTGACAAAAGCCTCTCTGTATTTGATTCATTACAAGGCATATGCTGCATCAGCGTAGTAAACAAAAAAATTGGAAAGAGCTGTGTAGACAGCACACAGCAAAATGAAAAGAAAAAATTGCGCTGCCAAAAACTGAATAAGAAAAAATTAGCGGAGGAAACAAAACAAGACAACGTGGGTTCATAAAACAAACCCTAGAGCTCATTAGGAAGAATAGCAGCTCAGCTGAGACGTGGTTTGCAGCTGTCCTCACAAAACTAGAAGAAACGAAAACCACTAAGAGTTGCTAGGTTGAAGGCGCCCGCCAACGGTGGTAGGCCCGCCTTTGTGCCGCAACCTCCCTTCGCCGTGGGAGCCCCTGGAGGAGGGGATGGCGGCCAGCAGCCTGCGCCGCCTGGAGCCCTTTCCGGTTGTGGGCCGCCGCTTGCCCTTTACTCGCTTTAGTCCATCTCTGCTGCTGCTGCTGACACCGCTGCTGCGACTCTCAGGCCTCTGCTTCCCCACCTTCCCTTTGGAGGATGAAGCGGTGACTGCTTCCTCATCTACGTCACCAGCCGCCGCCTCCTCATCTGCATCACCAGCCACCGCTGATTTTTTGCTGCTGCCGCTGATAGGCTTTTCGTCCCCCTCCTCCGCTGCCTCCGCCGCCGCGCTGTCTTTTGTGGAAGACGCCACGGCCTTGGATGCAGCAGGCAGAGCAATGCCAGCTTTCTTAGACGACGACGAAGAAGACGAGTTTGCTAACGGCTCTTCTTCATCCTCCTCGCCGCCATCGCTGCGTTTGCCCTTTGCGCCGCCGGAGCCGCTGCGCCCCTCCTCCAACTCCGCTTTCTCCCCTGCGCCCTCTCTCCCATCGCCCTTCACGCTGCCAGATCGGCGGTGGGGCGACTCGGTTGTTTCGGCTGAAGAAGAAGAAACACCTGACTTTCCACCAGTGGTGGAGTTACTGACAGCGTCTCTCGTGGGCTTTGCCTTTGCAGAAGTAGTAGTAGCCGCAGAAGACGAGGTAGTGTTTGACGTCTGGTTGGCCGGTGCAGGCGCCGGCGCTGGCCTAGGGGCGGGCGGGGGAGGCGCTGGCGCTGGGGCAGGGACGGGGGAAGGCTTGACAGCTGCCGCAGCTAACCCGTCGTCCTCCTGTTGGGCGGCAGTGCCAGCAGCAGGCTGCTGCTGGTGGCGCTCCCTGGGGCGTATGGCTCCGCTGCGCTGGCTCACTCGCTGGGCCTGCGAAGACCCAGCAGTAGCTCCGCTGCTAGGCTGCTGCTCCTCTTCCTTCTGACCATCCTTGCCTTCGATGTTCTGCTCCTCTTCTTCAGTCGCTGCACCACCATCGTCGCCACCGTCTTCCTTGGCGCCCTGAGGCACAGCGCCCGAATCCGCCTCCTCGGCTTCGGCATCGTAGTCCTTCGAGACAGCCCCCTTGGCAGCCGCAGCAGCTGAGCTGGCAGATACCCCGCCCTGCCGCTGCAGCGAAGGCCTGGTGGCGGCACCAGCAGCTGGTTTCTCAACCGCCGCTGGCGGCTCCTCGCTTTCTTCTTCGTGCCCTTCTACATCGTAGTCCCTGGAGGAAGAGGCAGCGCCCTTGGCGGCGGTGCTCACCGTGGCTGAAGCACCACTGCCGCTGCGCTGCCGAGCCACACCAAGCTTCGTGGCGGTGCTGGTTGGAGAAGACGGTTCCTGCTCTTCCTCATCACGATCGCCCCCTTCCGCTTCTGCTGCATCGTAATCCCTGGAAGAAGGCTTTGCTGCTGCTGCAGTTTCCGCTCCTTCTTGCGGGCGCTGAGCGCCTTGCTGCACGCCCACCTTGGCAGAAGTGTCAGGCGAAGTCAGTTCCTTCTCCTTCTCTTCATCCGCATCGTATTCCTTCGAAGTATCGCCCTTGGCGACACCGGCAGCAGCACCGCCGGCGACAACCGCCGGCTTGCTAACCTGCCGATGCACGCCTCCAGGCGCGGGAGTAGCGACGCCCTCGGTGTCTTCTTCGAAGTGGTAGTCCTCCCCGGGGTCGCCTTCTACCTGGGACCCAGGATCGAATGAATTTTCATTCACTGAATCCCACACCGGAAACTTGGCCGAAGGGAGACTGCCCTTCGGGTGAGCAGTACCCCCAGCACCGCCGCTGCGCTGCTGCTGGGTAGTGTTCGCGGAGCCGACGCCCGTGCGCGCTCTGGGGCCTTCATCGGAAGAAAGTTCATCAGAGTTTTCTTGTGCGTCGGCAGAATCGATTTCAGAGGAAGACAGGCGGTCGGTGGCGGCGCGCAAGGCGGCGTCGCCGTCGCCAGCTCGATAGCCGATGCGGCTGCCAGCGCTGCCGCCGACGGGGCGGACGAGGCCGCCTGCGGGGCGGGTGGTGGCGGCGCCTTGGGTGAGACTGGGGGAGGGCAGGTCGCCTGCAAGGAAATAGAGAGGAGGAAAATGGGGGGAAATGCCGTCACATGAAATTGCATTCGAGCTTGAAAGGAAGGACTTGTAAAACAATAATGTAAAAAATTAGCGAACTGGAAGATAACAAAGTGGTGGGCTAGAGAACAGAATCAAATCGGCAAATTTGGAGTGCTCAACAACTAATAATAAATATAAACGACCCTTCCGAGCTACACAGTAGAAAAAGAGAATCAATCACGGGAGTCTCATTCTCACCTTTGCTTCCCAGCCTAGAGCCTGCCGCTCCCGGCCGCAGGGACGCCCCCTTAGCAACTCCGCTTCTGATATTTCCGCCCTGGCGCCTCACGCCCAGCTCCTCCTCCTCGCCCTCCGCAGCCGCAGCCACATCCTCCCCGTCCCAGTCCCTCCCGCCGCTCTGCCGCAGCCCCTCCAGCCCTGCATCGTCATAGTCAGTCTCCGCATCCGCCCCCGCCCCCGTTTTCTCGACTCCGCCCTTCTCAGCGTCGTAATCGTCCACATCGGCGGTGTAGTCCTCGTCTTCCGCGCCCTCTCCAACGCGCTTGAGGGCCACGAACGAGCCATCGCCTTCAATGTCTTTCTCCGCTGCCTCGGCTTGGTTTTCGCCTTGCCAGCCTCTAGACACGCTCTTCTCGCCCTGGTAATCGTAGTCGTAATCGCCAGCGTCACCGGGGTCACCTCCCCTACGGGTCGGCTGCTGAGGACGCGCCCTGCGACGCCGCTTGACCCCGCCGCTGCCTGTCCCGCTCTGCCGGCTCTCCGCTTTTGTCTCCTCTTCTTCAACCGTGTAATCATCCTCCGCCACTGCCACAGCAGCCTTCGCAGTGGCCGCGACACCCCCAGCCCTCACCACGCCCCTAGGGAGCTGCGAATAGTCGTCAGCATCGTTTTCGTCCTCGGTATCTGCAGCGTCTACTCGTCCTCTGATCGAGGAGGCCACGCCGGGCCGGAGGGTGGTGCCTGCCCGCGCGCGTCCCGCAATCCCCAAGGGCTTGGGCTCGACAGCCACGGGATTAGCGCGCGTGGACAGCGCTTCTTCACCACCATCGTCCTCGGTGGGCAGATAATCGTCAGAGTCGCCCTCAGTCGCCGCGCCTTGGCCCACAGTCGGCCGAGAAGTGGCTCCCGCGGTCTGGGTCGCAGACTGACGCACCTTGGTCGTCACCTCATCACCGTCATCGTCAGCTACAGGTAGGTAGTCGTCGTTGGCAGGTTGTTGACGGGTGGTTGAAGATGAAGCGGCTGCAGTGGTCCGAACGTCCTCCTCGTCGTCCAGCTCATCCCTCTCCAGCATCGCGCCGCGGGGGCGAGGGCTGCTGCTCACGGTGGACGACCGGTGGGCCGTCTGAGCGGTGGAGGCACCGCCGGTGCCAATGCGGGTTGAAGAAGAAGCTGCCGAGAAACTGTCATCGCGCTGTCTGGTGGCAGTGCTTCCCTCATGGGGGCTCCACTCGTCGTCGTCTTCAGCCGCGGTAGAGGTGCTGAAAAACGGAAAGAAACGAACCACGTGAGTAAAAAAACCACAGACATTCAAAATTATAAAGCCATTTGTTGCAATAATTAAATAAAAACGTGTATAATAACGTGTCATGATCGTATTCACACCTGGCGAAGGCGCTAGAGGGCTTATCAGCGGTCAGCGTAGAAGTCACTCCCCCGCTCTTGCCCGCTTGACCTCCTGGCAGCCCCCCCGCCTGCCGCAACTGCTGCATCATCGCCTCTCTGGAGGACATGGCGTCACCCACCGCCGTTGCCGTATGGTCGCTGCCGGTTCTGCTCTTGGAAACACCGGCAGCAGCAGAGACGCCGCTTAGAGAATTGCCATCCAGAAATTCGCCCAATTCATCTCCACTGCCTGCAACGCCCTCCACCTGCGTGGCAGCTTCCAGATCCTTCCTTTCTGTCTCAGACACGAAGTCCTCCGCTGCGGTGGACAGGCGCGAGGCGCTCGAGGCGCTGCCAGCGGGAAGATTTGAGGCTGCAGCAGCTGCTGAATTAGAAGAAAAACGAGAGGTGGCAGTCTGGGGCATGCCCACGCGCTGCTGCTGCCGAGCAGATGGCAGATCGTCAGAGGCAAAGCCGTCTCTGCTGCTGCTTTGCACGCCGGCCCCTGTGAGGTGACGCTCACGGCCGCTGCTCCTACTGCCTGACAAACCGGAGGTCATGGCAATGAAGAGGAAGATGGCCACCGAAATGACGAGGAACTGTAGGCAGTTGAAGAATTTTTGGTTAGTGGCTGTGTGAGAAAGTGAAGAGCGGGCTGTGAAAGGAAAAATAAAATAAGGAATGGTGGCTCACAGTGCGTCCTTTGCCGCCGAGGGCCGCCAATCGGCTGGCGCGTGATCTGGGGGAGAAGGGAGGGCCATAGCCAAGGGGAGGCTGCGAAAAACAGAGAGAAAGAGATTAGAAGTGATCATACATGAGGCGAAAAGCTACAGAATGTGTGGGCAGTGAGGAGTGATCACGAGCGATGGCTTACCGTGTAGTACGAAGAGCTGCTCCTAGCTCCAGACTCGCCCCAACCTGTGTCGCCCCAGTCCTGCTACGAGCGATGAAAAACAATGTTAGCTTGTGTGCCACCAATTCAGACATGCAACCACCCCGGCAACGACTCACATTCGTGCCCCAGTTATCATCGCCTGAGTGTTGGCTCAAAAGTGGCTCTCTGGCGCGAACTGGCGCCGAAGCTTCACCACTTCCATGGCGAGTTGCTCCTAGGGCCAGCGGGCCGCCTCTCCTCCCTCCGCGCCGCCCTCCTCTTTTTGAGGGTGTGTCAGCCATCCCCTCTGGCAAAATGCACCACCAGTTGCCTGTTCAGCGCGGCGCACAATCAAAATGTTATTCAAAAGCCTAACAGTTTAGAAACGCGCCGTTGTTTTCACTTCACTTTGCTTCTTGTTTATACAAATCAAATGAATATAGTTGTTGCGGTCTGTGGAGTGAGATTTTTTTTGAATTATAAAATTTGCAGGAAGCGCGCGAATCGTTTTTCCCCAAGTGAATGAGCTCCAATACGCAATGCCGATTGACTTTAATATTGCCATCAACACTCAACTGCACCGCATGGCCACGTCACAGAGAGATTTGTTTTGTTTGATCACATCCCAACCAAATGACAGTGCCCTCAGACGCGCCCCTCGCCGACTCTGAACCAGGATCGTTGAACAAGACCCTCTTCACCCTCATCGCCCTCTCTCTTATCCCCGCCCTCGTCCGAGCGATCGCCATCCGAACCTCCTCTTTTTCGCTCCGCTCTCGCTTTGCCAGCACTGCTGCCTCTCACAGACAGTCAAAAAACAAACGCCATACTGCCACCCATCCAGCTCCCCCGTCTACCCCACGCTATGGCCTTGCCCTGGGAGAAGCGGACGAAATTAGCGACGAGGAGGAAGCAGTCGACGATTTAACCGCCAGAGAGCTCCGCCGTTTAGAAGGAAAGTGTGAAAAAAACTATTTATATTATTTAAAAAAATATTAAAAAAAGGGGGTCTAATGACATTACAAATTCTTATACCTCTATCATTCAGAATGGATTTTTTTTCTTTCTTTCTAGAGTTTCTCCGGAACTTTTATTTTTTGCAGCCTCCTCTGAGTTTCGAGCGTGGGCCCGCAGCAAAGCCCTCAACTCCCGTGACCTGGAGGCCACCTCCCTGCGCCTCAACCTCTACCGCCGCCTCCGCCAACTCCACCCCTCGAGCTTCTTTCTACTGTGCAACGCCGATGCACTGCAAGGCTACGAAAGCGTTGACCCTGGAACACTCACATCCACTATAGAGTACTGCCTTTCTAGTGGAATTAATTCCGCTGTAGTTACGCTCGCCGTCTGGATTGCTATAACAGCAGGAGCATCGTTAGCTTCCTGGCTCAGCTGGGCGGCGGTGTTTTGGACTTGTTGCCTCCGTTTTTGGCTGTCTGGGCGGCCTTCTGGGGGTGTCTATTGTGGAGCGTGGTATGAAGACTTAGAATGGGGCCACCGAGCATCGGCAGCTCGGTGCATGGCGGCTCAGGCACTGGAAACTTTCTTTTTTGTCGGGACGCTGGGAGCCGGGGCGGCTGTGTCGCTGGCGATGCGGCTGAAGGGCGAGCAGTCCGTGGGGGAAAAACTGGCGGCGGTGAAGGTGGTGCTGGAGAAGAAAGTGCGGTTGGATAACTATTACAGAAGGAATGAAATGTGAGTGATTGAACAACCCCGGTTGTGCAACACGTTTGAAATGCGTAGCGTACGTTTCCATTGGCACATGCTATGGGTCGTCACCATTGCGTGCTATTCTAACGAGTTTTACATTGCTTGCCCATTGGGGGTAGGCTCTTCTCGAGTGGTTGAAAATGCTTGCTGCCTTGTCTGTTGTCGTTGCAAATAATATTTAAATCAATGAAAAAACCGAAAAATTGAGTATCCATAGCGTATTCATCATTCATTCATTTCCCCAGACTACTGCTGCTGATCTCCCAGGATCACAGTGAGCAGCTGACTGGTCTGAGTTACTTTCTTTATGATTTGTTCTCGATCGCCCTCGGCCAGCCTCCGTCCAAATTTAGCCTCAAACTTGTCGGGGTGCCACCGCATGAGCTCCCGACGCAGCACCTTCTTCCGACCTTCTTGCGACTGGGCGCCTGTTTGAAAAAGTATGGGGAAAGGGGAATGAAAAAAATGGCAGCAAAATAAATAAATAAATAATATTCGGGGGAGTCTAAGGGAGAAAAAAAACGCACCGTGCATTAGCACTCTATGCAGCTCTTGTACGGTGGCAGTCTCCGCGGCAGGCAGCAGAATCCACGGCACGTCTGCGAACGAAATTTTGCTCTCAGCGCTTTTCGTGCAAAAGAACTCAAAACGAGCTTCGTAGGAAGCCAGCTTGGGCCCCGCCGCTCCTGCAGCCACCGCCGCGCGCCACGCAGCGTCTGCAGCCTGCTGTTCCCCGAGAATGCGGCGCGACTCTTTCTCAGCGTGCTTTCTAGCTGCGTCCGCAGTCTCGGCAGTTTTCTCCTCTCTTTTGGCAGCAGCTCTGCAGGAAAAGGGTGCAAAATAATCAGAAAGCTAGCCAAAATGTAAATATAAATATGAAAGTGTGGAGAAAACCTCGAAAAAAGATTCTTATCCCTCACCGTGCTCTGGCGGCCGCCGTCTCCTCTTCCGCTCTCTTCTTGGCCCTCATTTCTTGCCAAATGCGGCGAGCGTACTCGTCTGCGGTCTCGTACTCGTCTGCATGCCACTCTGAGCTGTAATAAACGCCGCCCCCCTCGCCTGGGCTCATCTCTCGCCGCAGCCTCTCCTCCCAATCTTCCCCGCCGTTGTTTTCATTTTCGCTGCTTCCGTAACCGCGCGGCCGATGCTTTTCAGCCTCGCGTTCCGCCGCAAGGCTCTGCTCAGCATCCTTGCGCGCCATGGCAGCCGACGTCAGCGCCTCGACCGTCTCGCCTGAAAGCAATCAAGGTCGGCAAATTGCTCCAAAACATGAACTTGAAAACAAAAGCAAACATTTCAGATTAGCATACCTTTATCGTTGGGTTCATCGATGCCAATCGAGCTCTTGGCTTTTAACAGCACCGCCAGCACGTCCAGGTGGCCTCTCCTTGCAGCCAGGTGGGCAGCAGAGTCACCCCTCAGGTCTTGAGCGGCAGCATTAGCGCCTCGCTTTAACAGCGATTTAACTACGCTGACGTGGCCTTCCCGGCTGGCGGCGTGAAGGGGGGTGGTCAGCTCGCCGTCGCACCAGTGAATGTCAGCCCCTCGCCGCAGCAGCGCCTTGCAGAGCTGGCGGTCGCCGAAAGCAGCGGCGATGAGGAGCTCTCGCTTGGCAGGGAGAGGGCTGCGCTCTCGCTTGTGTTTTTTGCTTTTTTGGCGATCGTATTCGCTTCGGTCACGCCTTTTCGAACCCATTTAGAGCTGGGACCGCGCGAAAAAATAAATCAATAAACCATTAAAATTTTGAATTATTCTGGCCGGGGAAGCCGGAATCCAGTTGTGGATCGCATTGTATGTATTTTTAATAATTTTATTACAAATGTATAGACTCAGGCAATTTTCTTGAAAGTTTTTTCTTCCGGATTTTTTTGTGAAAAAATGAGCTTTTTTCCGGGTTTGAAAATATCAGGCTCGGGTCTTAAACGGGGCACTTGTAGCTATATACAATATGTTTCGTATATAAAGGCCGCGAGCGATGCCACTCTCCAGTGCTGATAATAAATAATACTAAGAAATATGTGATCTCGAAATCAACAATCTCTTACAAATTCAAAGATTTCAAGAATACTCCTCGCCGCTTTTGCCGCTTTTGTTCCCCCGCTCAGTAGCTGCGCCCCCACAGCGCCCAGTTCTTCGCGGGCTTCCCGCTCGCAAAGCACACCGCCCCTTCGGGCATCTCCGGCTGCTCCAGCGGCAGGCACAGCGTTTTTGCGCCCATGGCGTCCTTTTTCACGCTGCGCCGCTTCACATCATCCTCGATCTCTTCTTCGTCCGCCCAGGGGGTCAGCACCATGTGCTTCCGCTCCAGCGCCTCCATGAAGCCCTCCCAGGTGGTGGCGCGCTCGATGCAGGCGTCAAAGCGCTTCCGAGCGGCGGCCAGCATGTCGCCCTGGATTTGCTCCAGCAGGGCGGGGACTGTGGAGGCGATGTCTGCCCAGGCCGCGGACTGCTTGGCACCGGTATCCCGCCGCGCCAGCATGACTGCGCCGTTCTCCATGTCCTTGGGGCCTAGTTCCAGGCGAAGGGGAACGCCCTGAAGGGGGGGGGAATAGCGGGGGAAAATGAATTTAATTTGATTTTGATGGGAAATCAGAGCATGGTACAAAGAGTACAAAGTTGGTTCTTAAAAAGAAAATGCCATGCATGTAGGCGAGGAGTTTCAAGGCTTCAAGAAAACATGGTGGTGACGTTTAAAGGACTTGATAAATATAACTCGTAGCTACCACTCACTCTGAGCTCCCAGAAGTTGTATTTCCAGCCGGGGGTGTAGTTATCCCTGTCGTCCACAGTCACCCTCACCCCAGCAGCCTTCAGTGTTGTCGCCAGCTCGTTGGCCTTGCCGGTCATCGCAGCCACCTGCTCTGCCGAGAGCTTGGAATTCGGGATGGTCACGATGACTGCCTGCACCTTGGCCACCCTGGGGGGCAGCACCAGGCCCTTGTCGTCGCCGTGCGTCATGACCATAACGCCGATGGTGCGCGTGGTCATGCCCCAGGAGTTTTGCCAAGGGTTGGCACGCGTCTTCTCGGGGGTGTCGGTCTCATATCTGAAATCGCAGAAAAAGAGCGAATTTTTTTAATTTTAAAGTACAAAATTTGGTTCGGAAAACCAGCGTTTTTTTTAGGGGCCATTCTTTGGGTGCTTTGGGTAGGATAAACAGCGCAAAAGTCAGGGGGAAATGGGGGAAATGATGCTGAGGGTATAACGCACTCGATTTTGAACATCTTAGAGAAGTTTTGTCCCAGGCAGTGCGAGGTTGCGCCCTGGATGCCTTTGCCGGTCTCGGGGATGAATGCCTCCACCGTTGTGGTGTAGAGTGCACCAGCGAACTTCTCCTTGGAAGATTTGGTGCCCTTGATGACGGGCACGGCCAGCAGCTCCTCGTACACCCTGCAATAAATTAATTGAGTTTTTCGGGGTGAGAAGAAGAAGAGACGCATGCATTTGCTAACTGGATATTTTCAACCGCAACACGCATTTTTGCTTGGCAAAAAGTGAAGCTTCTGGAACTTTATCGCCTATCTCTCCTACACCGCCCCGCCTTTATTTTAATGCAATAGAAACTCTCGTTTCAAGTTCTGAAGAAAACCACCTCCCTCCCGTTCCTTCATTCAAGTCAAAATTCTGCTTTTTAATTTACCTGCGGTACAGGTCCAGGATGGTCTGCACCTCCTCGTCCGCCTCGGTCTTGGTGGCGAACGCGGTGTGACCCTCCTGCCACAGAAACTCGCGGGATCGAATGAACGGCGTGGGGTGCTTGAACTCCCACCGCACCACGTTGGTCCACTGGTTCAGGCGGAGCGGGAGGTCGCGGTGGGACTTAATCCATTGCGCGTAGTAGGGGTACATCACGGTCTCGGAGGTGGGTCGAATAGCGATGGGCCTTTCAAGGTCAGAGGTGCCGCTCTTGGTGACCCACGCGACCTCGGGCGCGAACCCCTCGACGTGCTCCTTCTCCGTCATGAGCACGTCTTCGGTGATGAACAGCGGGAAGTAGGCGTTCTCCACGCCCAGCTCCTTGATCTGTGCGTCCAGCCAGTTCTTGATCTCATCCCAAATTGCAAAGGACCAGGGGCGAAGGATGTAGCAGCCTGGAGGAGGGTGGAGAGGGAGGTTGAGAGAAAATAAGGGCAGAAAGGTGCGAATTTTGGTGTATCTTGGTTGGGAAATCTTGAGGGGAAATAAACGGCGGCGGGCAAATACGAAAGTTTCCAAGATTTTTACCTGAGACGTCGTAGTAGCTGATCATTTCGGACTCCACGCAGACCTGGGAGTACCACTCGCCAAAGTCATCGCCTTTCTTGACCGAAAGGCCTAGCTTGGTCACGCCCTTGCCCGTGCCTGGTTGATCATCATTAGATGTTTTTGGAATCAGAAATTTGTGGTTTCGATCGGAATGCGCGACGCAATCTGATCGACGCTCAACAGCAGCAACTTACCAGGCTTGGTGAGCTTCTCAGCAATGTCCTTTTTCACCTTTTTCTCCTTTTTCTCTTTGGGAGGCTTTTGCTGCTTTTTGCCCTCATCGCCGACAGCGAGCTGCTGCATTTCCTCGGTGGGGGCAGCCATCGCTACCGTGCGATCTCAACCGAATTTAAAAGTACTGACGGAGCCCTTGACGATAAAATTTCTTCTTCATTTTCGAGGAAGAAGGCTGCCGCTCAAAAATCAAGCCTTGCCGCTGTTCAGCATATTAATTAATTTGATACATAACTGATGTGGTGATTGGAGGCGGGCCACGCGCGATTACTTTAAAACAGGTGAGACTAAACTCAACACTCTGCATGCTTGATTGCCCCGTCGGCTGTGACGATAACCTAGGCTCCCTCTACTGATTAAATGAGGATAAGCCCGCCATGGAATCGAAATTATTGGCACTGCCGAGCCGGCTCTTTTAGGTTTTCATATGTTTGCATGCATGCGAAGTTCTGTTGCCCCTCTCTGAATCAAGGCAGCCCTCCCATGGCTCGCGTTGATGCGTAAATGTGGCAATAGTGATGATGTGACGCCCTCATTGGGGTTGGCGGCCACATTGGTAGCCTCCACTTCTCAGCATGTCCTTCATCACTCGTCACCCCCACGCTTTTCAGCATGAACCAACCCATTTTTTTCTTAATCTCATGTTCAGATTGATCCAGCCAACCCCTCGCCCCAGTTTCCCCGCCCCAGAACAACATTCTTCTCGGTAAGCCTCCGCCTCATCATCACATCTTTTCTGCATTCAAAGCTTTCGCCCTTTTATAGAGGCGTTGCCTGTAGCAATTTTGTGTGCTCCAGGTGTCGTAGGGGGGCAATACGACTGTAAGCCAGACAATAAACCAGCGCCTGCCTTTCGCGAAGCAGGCTGGTGCTGACCTGTCTCGCTGGCACATTCAAACCTCACATTTTCTTTACCTGCAACCCTGATTTTCACTCTCTACCCCTTCTGCATGAATTTGCAGGTGGTTTCCACCCTTTTCCACCCCTCCCCCCCAAATATTAACGGTGAGTATTATTATATCCAACTTCTTTCCAGCAGCTTCCGCACACACAGTACCCCGGACAGCTGGGACTCTCCTTATGCCTTGCATGTCCCTGTTTCGTGTGCCATAGAAACGACACGGGGTGCAGTGTTGCGGCGTGCGCCGTCCCAAAGCGGCCGTGCCGTGTCAAAAGTCGCTCCTACAACCTCAATTCTCTTTCTTTTCGCCCTTTCTTTTTCAAAATATATTATTCATTTCTTGTTTACTCCCCTTCCCTGTAAAATCTCACTCTCGATGTGCCTACCTTGCTTTGTTTCCAGGTCAAACTCCCACCGTCGTTGAAGCTTTCTCCGCCCTTCCAAGCATTGAATCTCCTCTGTCTCTTCTTCAAGGTGGGTTTTACCTCTTTGCTTTCATTGTGCTTCATCTATTGCCTTAAAAGCAGCCTTCTTGCCACGGCTCTGGGAGTTTTTTTTAATTAAAACGCAATGACCCAAAGACCGTCCAGAGAGGGCTGAGAGGAAGCTGTATCTGACGCTTAGGAAGCCGGGGAGTGGCCCATTTGCGCCCTCTGTTGGTGCCGAATTCTGATGTCAACATTCTCACTAATTTCATCATAAACCCTTTTCCGATGGAAAAATCCTTCCAAGTTCATAGTTCTGACGATGTTTTTCTTTCTTTTTCAATTCTACGTATCCAGGGAGTACTCTTCTGCCCCCAAGCAAGCTTCATTCTTTTTTCTAGCCAACAATAGGTAAGTCTCAGTACCCGATTGTACAGCGTTCACACTTTTTTTGGGGGGGGGGGGGGGGGTCAAAGGGTTGTTTATTCTTATGGTGATTTGAGCTCTATGAGGAACAACACCCTTTATAATTAATAGGAAGAGCCATCTGACCTGAGTGATTGTTAACCGGGTTCACCTGAGAGCTCTTATCGTTGTAGTTTCGCTTCTCCCCGATTCAATTTTTTACTAGTCCATTCTTTTTCTAAGGACGCGGATGAAACCGTTATCTGTCAATCCTCCGAATGGGGGCTTCGGCCTCCTTGTGGAATGACAAACCTCTAAGAAGTTCTGAGTCCTAATTCATAATTGTCTCGTCTCCCCTTCTTTTTCTTTTGAAAGCATGGTTGGCTAAGGATGACATTTTGCTAAAGACTGGAATTACCGTCTGAATTTCATTGAAGACGATTTTTGGCTCTGAGGCCCCATGCCCTTGCAAAGAATTTTATATAATGCTCTTTTTGGCTCTGACGTATTTCATGATTTTTTTTCCCGGGGGAAATATCCGAAAAATAACCGGCAACTAATACTCAAACTCCTCCTACCTTTGTGCAGGCATACCATTCAGCTTTTAGTCAAACAATACGCAGAATTCGATCTCTGTGGGAGGTGTTTTATGCAAGGTAATGTTTTTGTTTTTCAAAAATGGGTCAATCTCTCCTAGGAGAACTTCAAAGCGCCTAAGCTACCCCTGCAGTCTAAGCAATAGCTCGTGGCTGTAATTGGGTCACCATATTCGGCGTAGACACACACAGCTGTTGAGTCGCAGTCGTAGCCTCGAGCCGTAATCGCCTGCGAATTTTATGCTGACATATTTACTCTTCACATTTCTCAATGTGCAGGCGAACCTACCTTTACAGCCGCTGCAGACTCCTCGTTCTGCACTCATCTGAGATTCTCTTCTTCAAGGTGAGCAAACTCTTCACTTCAAGCAGCAGAGCCATAAGGTTTCAAGGATTTCCCTTGTCGTTTATTTATTTCCCTTGGTCCTTTGTTTAAGTTTGTTTTCCAGAAAGTAGCTTTTCGCGTAAAGTTTTTTCCTTCCTAGCTGTCGCCTGTAGAAATTGTCCTTATGTTTCTGTTTACCTCCTACTTTGCCTCCCACGCTTGTCTCCAATGGAAATGAAGACACTTTCCCCAAATGATCGACTCTGATTCCGACCATAGCTGTGTTCAATTCTTTAACTCAACAATTGCCAGAAAAAGCTGATCCTTGGAGACGTGGGAGCGTCGCATTTTCTTTGTATCTTCCCCCCCATTGTTTTGCATAATTAATGGTCAGTTGATGACGCAAATTAGATGACGAGACCGATTGCAGTCTGTGCCCAGCGTTCTGCTGGGCCGGTTGACTGCGCTTTAATGAGCGACAAACGAGGCATTTGTCTGATGACCTAAAACCGCGTTTCCCCTGTTTTTATGTTTCTATTTTCCTTTTTTTTTTCTTTTCTTCTGACGGCAGCAATGGGCGCGCGTGCAGCTGAAGCAACTCGATGGCTGATGCAAAATCTCAAGGGCAAATCTGCCTAACAGGAGCTGGCCCGCCTGAAGCGCAGCTGATGGCGTATTATCTAAGGGTCTGAGGTCTATTCATTCAATTGAATTCACCGTTTTTTTTTGGATACCCATTGCTGCCGAGTGGTTCCTTTTTGTTTCGACTTTCTTCTTTGCAACTTTCTTTCTTTTTATCTTTCTTTTCCTCAGGCGCCGATTTGCCCCTCTCTCTCGCTTGACCATGCGGGGGCGAGGCTTCCTATCAATTGAGCGCAGATTGATGGATCGCTGGGCATAGCAAAACCATTGACATTGCTCCAGCAGGTTACTTGCTGAATCAGCGTTTCTAACATCCCCTCTCACTCATTTTTTAATGCAGGTTCTCGTCTGAAGAAGAAGAAAAAGAAGTATTGAAGGCGGGGCATAGATTTTTTTATTCTTAAGATCGCTGCTGGTTAATTATAATATATTTGCAATCATGAATTACTTATTATCTTCCTGTCATGAGTGCAGCAATCGTGTAAGACATGGAATGCAACCTGTTGATAAAGAAGGAAATAAAGGACGCAGCCCCCTCAATACTGCACCCAGATTAGGCAGGTTGTGGTGTTGCGTACGTAGCACGTAAACCTATAAAACAACTCGTGATGCAACAGTGCAGTCCCGTGGACATGCCAACGTGCCAGTGGCTTGAATGTCTTCTTATTGTCGAGGGGCACCTTCCAGATGGCGATATGGCGATCTTTTCATATCTTTCTGTCTCATACTGGCTGCGTTATTGAAGTGCCATTAACTTGCATGAGTGAGTTCGAAACTGCGTTATGTATTTCGATGTTTCTTTTTGAGGATTGTTTTCTTTTTCATTACATTAATTTAATACTCTGCTTGCACTCGGTGCCAGTCTGCTACTGGGGCCTTAGTTGCCGCCCTTTTGTGCGGACTTTAAATCCTGTAATGTATGTATGTATGATGCAGTGTCCAATTGACGCCAGGAAAAATAAAAATACAACATTATCTCATTTCTCTTTGCAATCTTGAAAAGACAGCAGGCATTCAAAATAACTGTGAAAATTAATCTTAATGGCCATAATAAATACACGCTTGAAAAATAAAAATAAAAAACTCTCGCTGTGGGAAAATGCACGCCCGTGTCGGTGTTATTGGGTCCCTCATTGACCATGCGTCAGCCCCTGCAGCATAATCTTCACATCGTTGATGCAGTTTGGAATGCTCGCCGCGGTGGGGGCGTAGATCCCGCAGCGCGTGCATGTATTTCCGTAGGTTCCATAGCACCAATACTTAGGAGTAGCAATGAGGCACTCGCCGTCTACCTCCTGCCGAATGTAGGTGAACGCAACCAGATGGTTCTTCAGCAGCCACGCCTTTCTCAGGGTGCTGGTGGCAGCGGCAATGCTGTTGTACGTGGGCCCCGAAGAGTAGCCTGCCTGCACCGCCGTCCTTTGCAGGATTTGCGGGATGGTCAGGCCAGGGTAGCGTGCCAAAGCGGTGGTTTCACAGTTGGCCAGCGAAGGTGGGTTGTTGGGGACTTGCTTTGCAGCAATGCCAATTTGCCAGGCATAGCCGGTCTGGCAGACGGCAAGCGGGCCAATGGCGTGGTTACCAGAAGGGTAACCACAGTTACTGTAGTCCCAAGGGTTAGATTTGGCCAAGACCTGCTCTTTCAGGGACCACCACACCCCCTTGGCAAGATAAGTGACGATCGCATTGAACCGCGAGGCACCAAGGTTTGGCAGCGTCCACGTGGCAATCCAGCGTACGTTACTCTGTTCAATGGCGGACAGAGTGTAGCCGTTCACCTTCATGGCAGGGCCTGCGACGAGTGATAAGAGAAAAAGGCAAAATCGGTCGAGATAGCTAGAGTGCGGCAGCACGACAAAAAAAACGCTTCTTACTTCTAATGAGCAAGCCCTTGCACGGGTCGGTGGTCCACTTGGCGCCCCACTGATCCAATGGCTTGATGTAGGATTTCAAGTAGCCTGTGGTGGTGAAGCCCTTGCAGTTTGCTCGCATGTTGCATTCAGCTGCGAGCTGGGCCACGGTTTTGACGGCAAGCGACGCGATGTCGTTGCCGCCACTGTCCGAGCCCTGCCAGAAGACATATCCAGCCGGGACAGAGGCCCAGGAGGGGCAGCCTGCAATGGCGCCCCTGGACGGAAACGGAAAGGCAAGGAATGCGAAAAGCAAGATGAGCGTTTCAACCTTTCCCATTGCAACTGCATGAAAGGGCGTGGTATGTTTAGCACTATTGGATACAGTCAATATGGCTTAGCCTGGAATGCGTGGAACATTTTTGCCACCAGCGTCGGTGCTGCAAACAAACTCGAGTTCTATGAAGCACCAAGGCTGCTCGTGCGGAGTTGGGGCAATAAAAACATTTCTAACTTACACGAGAGCTCTGAAGTAGACTCTGACAAGGAGGTCTTTGACTCTGCAATTTTCGTACGCAAGGGCAACTATAGGCTGGAAATCGTGGTTGAACTCGAAATGACACTCTTTGTTGTTGGTTGAAAATTAATGAAATGCATGCATTTTCTTCCAGAAATATATGTCTGCTTGCACGCTGCGCATTTTGCGCGATTCACGTCTCCCATCGCATCGCCGCCACGTGTCTGATTTTTCGGCGATTTTGCGACGTCTCCCTTAAAATACACACGCAAATTGTCGAAAAATAGCAAATTATCATTCTAAAATAAAGTGTTATTTGCTTTTTTGCCATCCTGTCTTCAAGTCAACGTCAACTACAAGCGAAACACCTCCCAGCGTAAATCATATCAAGGTGAGATCAGTCGCCAATTTACCCTCGCAATCGCAATGCTACGCCCCGTACACCCGTAGATCAGCTAGGGCGATCGTTGCACATGCATTGCCGGCTTGATGTTTGCGAGGGTTGAGGGTTCAAAAATCGCCGTGTTGCTGCTGACTCTGCCAATACATGGGAATGCCAATAAACAACAAAGAGAAGCCAAACTGAATACGGTTTGTTAAATTGACTCTTATCATGCTGATCTCAGGTTCCTTACGGCGCCACCTTGATGAAGCCATCAATTTTCATCGGCCTTGTTGTCATACTTTTGTCAGCATCAAATGTTATTGGTGCAGGTAAGGCACCTGTTTTAACGAATATTTCAACCCTTAATTTCTCAATCAGCCATCACGCCTCATCAATTCCCTGCATTCCCCTTTTCTGGCAGTCACGTACGTGCCAGTTTTGAATTCTGATTGTACCGCAACTTGTACTTCAAAGGCCAGAGAGATTGCTTTGGTCAACGGCGGGCAGAGCGGACTGGGTCTCTGCCGTGGAAATTCTCTTGTGAACGGCGTATATCCTATTGGTAAGGATCGGGTGTCGGAGCGTCAGATAATTGGCGGCTTTTTTAATGCAGATTACAGAATCGTTTTTAGCACACTGCCATTTATTGCGTGATTGCCCACTTTTATTTATTTTCTCGCCACTTCAGGTACAAAGATCGCTGGGACCGGCTGTCAGTATTCAGCAAATGGCGTCACGTACACAACCACAGGCTACAAATGCGGTTGCCTGGCCTCTTATACCAATGCCTACATATGGAATGCTGCACTGGCGTGCCCCTCCGGCTACGCCTCTCCTTCTTCGCCCACCGTCTGCCGCATCAAACGCCCCAGTGAGGATCACCCTCCCTTTTCCTTGATATTAAAATATGCGATTGTCAATGCGCTAATTTTCTATGACGTGTTGGTTTTTATGAATGCAGATTACAATGAATTTGTGATGGGCTACCTTTCTGGCTCCACGTGCACTTTCCCGTCCCGTCCGTGGGGCACAAACAACGCTGCCTTGCGGACCGTCGTCAGCGCTGGCGGCACCTATCAGATGCAAATATTGTGCGAGAAAAGTGAGAAAGGACTGGCATTAGTTTATGTTTGACAAAGCATTGTTTATCACACAACAAAGTATTTAAAAATGTCATCCATGCACCTGCAGTTGTGTCCACCCCCTGCATCGAGGTGAAAAACACCCGTGCGAGCATTGCCCAAGCGATCATCACCGCAAACTCTGTTGCGCGCTACCAGTCAGGGACTTTCTACGAGGGTGCGTGCTGCAGCGCCACGACAGGATGCAATGTCCCAAAGTGGATCCCCGGCATCACCTACTCCCAGTCAGCAGTTGCGACAACCAACCGCTGGTCTGGCATCAAAAATTATTTTTGCCCGGTGCCCACGAGACTGCCGCCATATGCCGACTGCTCGAGTTTTGTGTCCTGGATCTACTGGACCGCCTTTGGAACGCAGCCCGACAACCTCAACGGCCAGGGCTGGGCCGCTGGTTACACGGGCAGCATGGTTACGCGAGGCACAACGGTCATTTCTTCTCTGCCTGCGACTGTGGCCGCTGCCGCTGCCCTGATCAATCAGGTGGGCTATCCAGGTGACCTTATCTTTTACGGGGCTTCCCCAACATACAGCCACGTCGCAATGTATCTTGGAAATGACAGGCTGGGTGAAGTTGTTTGCGGTGGCCTCCGCGTCGGAACTGTAGCCCAGTCATCCAGAAAGGACTGGAAAGTTGTTGTGCGCTACGCCAACTTCCCTTTCGTTTATTAAAAATTCCCTTCCTTTTATTACCTTCCTTTTCTTGCCTCTACGCTCTCTGCATTTTTTCATGCTGCGGTCCGCGCGGGAGGCGGTTTCCTTTTCTTTGAGAAGTCCCTTTCTTTACATCTCTCTGCCAGCAGTGTTAGGGATGTTAAACGTCAGTGTTTTTTTTCCTTTCAAGATCTAAGAGCGAGCGTCTACAGAGAAAGGCCACGATAATTCCCAGGCCATTTTTTATTTTATTTTTATTTTTAAGTATTTGCTGTTTCATTTGGCGGTTGATTTTCTTTTATTTATCATTTGTACAACAAAAATAGTTTTAATAATTAATATTTCTGGTAGACAACTAGAAGGCTTATTTACGAGCAAAAAGGGCGTCCCCCTTTAACCACTCCCCCTTTAATCTGGGCCGAAAAGGCCGGCCTCAGCTGCGCCGGGCGTGGCCAAACACCCAGTTCAAAATTTCGGGCGATTGGAGAAAAAATGTCGGAGAAAGAGTTTCCAAGAGCGTCACCCTCTTTCTTTTTTCTCAATTTGCAATTCCCCGCTGGTAACTCGTCATGCATACATCGTTTACCCTTAGTTAACCATACCGAACCTTTGGTTCATCATTTTGACTTGCTTAACTGTGCCCAGTATGCTTCACATTGTAAATACCAAGCATCAAAATCTCTTTTACCCAACGCCTTTTTCCCCGACCCCAACTAACTCAATTTGAATAAGGCAGCGCATCCTGGTGTTTCACTGAGAATCGCATATCCTCCTGGACCGCAGCCCTCCATTCCCTTCCCTCCCCAGCTGCTGTACCCCCACTGAGAGCAAAGCTCCGCAGAGGTACAGTGTACCTCAACGAAGTCTGAAAAACTAAGCTACCGGCAGGCCCACGCAATTATTAAGTTTTATTACACGTTCACAGCATTGACGCGTGCACAGTGAAGTGCTATTCTGGATAAGATATAAACACAAAATAATTAATTAAAATGAGGAGTAGTTTGCGAGAAGTCTCGCGGGGTTTCGCCCGCTGCACATCCAGC
Organism: Marvania coccoides; assembly: GCA_963854735.1. Taxonomy (NCBI): domain Eukaryota; kingdom Viridiplantae; phylum Chlorophyta; class Trebouxiophyceae; order Chlorellales; family Chlorellaceae; genus Marvania; species Marvania coccoides. The sequence goes on from OY978106.1 coordinate 433,980, forward strand.
TGGCGTTCATTCTCAAAGATGACGGATATTCAGGCCACGGGAGGCGCAGCGGATCTCCCTAGACCCAAGGTCACCATTTACGCCCCATCCAAAACCCCGATGCAGTCAGGCACCGCACAGACAGTAGAAGGTGCGCCATTTATCACACATCCAACTCTTCCAACCCCGCCCCAGCCAAAATCCCCGCTCTAGAACATTCATTTTTTCCTGACAATATTTTCACCGCTTGCCCTCTCCTTCGTCCCCTTGCTCTGTCACCAGGCGGGGCCCCTGCCTGGAGCATGCACGTCAATGTGGGGCCCAAGTGGGTCAACCCCCTGATGGGATGGACCTCGACCTCGAACCACGATGAGACCGTCACTCGCCTGCTCTATTTTGCAACAAAGGAGGCCGCAGCGGCGTTCGCGGAGAAGAACGGCATGGAGTACGAGATCGTGGAGCCCGCCGTGGTGCCCAAGTACCGGCCCAAGAGGTTTCCGGGGTACGGCAGCAATTTTGATGTGGCGAGGCTGAAGGGGGGAACTCCCATTGGAGGCCTGCGCAGCGAACAGGGCACCGGCGGAAAGAAATAGACAGAGGGTTAGACTCCTTCTGCTGTAGGAGTGCTGATTATATCGTAAATATTTGTTTTTATTGCTTGAATTCTATTTGGTTTTCTGCTCTTTGTTGGGTTTCTTATTTTTTACGTGTAAAGGCACGCATGGTACGCATCTTTCCTGTAAAACTTGGTTGTTACTTAGTAGTTGGAAATATTAAAGAAAGTTCGACACCGGGGGGTGCGCGTCACAAGATGAACGACGAAGAAGGAAAATGAAAGGAAAGGGCGCCCAAAATTAGGACAGAAAAAGACTGTCGGCGTTCGCTAGAAAGAACAACACACCGAGCGATAAGCAACAGCAAAGAGAAAAGACCACCCCCCCAAAAAAAGAAATTACGTTATTTTTCCAGTTTTTACAAGCTTGTTTCTTCTCTGCTTGGGTTTTTTTCTGCTGTCAATTTACTCGGAGTCGGACTGCGGGGTTTCCCTCCGCAGCACGTCCACGACGCTCTTGAAGGCAAACCACTCTGGGATGTCCTCTCCAGACCGAAGCATCTTCCTGAACTTGGTGCCGCTCAGGTTCAGCCTGTGCAGGCCCTCGGCTTCGGCGACGTCAAAGGTCACGTAGCCCTGCAGAAAGCAATAAAATTTAAAACAGTAAATGAGCGAAAAACGAAGAAATCTTACTCTCCCCTATCATCCAGCAATAATGAATGCCTTGTTTGGATTGAGTCTCAATTCATTTCACCATTCCGCCACATATTCATTCAAAGCCATTTTCCCCAAAAGGAGAACCACCACAACTCCACTCCAATTTTAGCCCGCCATTTTTTCCCCTTTCTTTCTCCCTCCCTCACCTTTTCCTCAGTGTACGTGATGTTGAGCGAGGGCACGGTCTGCATGCCCAGCTCCGGCGCGTTCTCCGCCGCAAAATCCTGCGCGTCGTACGCGCCGTAAAAGTCCTCGCCGCTGAGGCTGGACTTGCAGCCCGCCATGTCCCGGCCAATAATGAAGTGGGAGCAGCCGTAGTTCTTGCGGATGATCATGTGCTGGATGGCCTCCCGGGGGCCCGCCATATGCATGGAGTAGGGAAGGTAGGCCCAGCGAAGGCGGGGGTTGGCTGTCTCGTCCTTGAGGACCTCGTAGGTGCGGAAACGAACGATGCCGGGGATGTCGTCGTCCTGGGTCGGCCCGCAGGTGGGGTGCACCAGGCATACGGCACCGGAGCCCTGCATGGGTGGAAGGGAGAAAGAGTGAGTACATGAGACAAAATTTCATTAAAAATGGGCTGGCAGAAGAGGAAAAAAAGACTCATTTCATAGAAGGCTGTCCATAAGTCAAAATTCAATCGATTATTCAGCATTTTATTTTAATTAATTAATTTATTTAGTTTCCCCTTTGATATGCTTAATGGAATTTATAATAGTAGTACTCTTATTAAGGAAATGATAGGAAACCGTTATTTTTAATTATATTTTCTTCTCTTTCCATTACTCACCACGTTGGGGGCTTCCAGGGCGCGAATGAAGAGCTCGTAGTGGGCCCTGTGGATGGGGTTGCGGCACTGGAAGGCCAGCACGTCCTCGCCCTCAGGCAGGGTTGCACGCACCTCGGCGGGCGAAGCGCAGGGGAACACGCGCTCGGGAAGGGTCAGACCCTCAACCTTGCCGCCCAGGTAGTACCTGTAGCAAAACATGAGTAGATTCATGAATTAATTTATCCGTATTTTGCATAAAATTTCATCCAAAACTGCCCAATATTTTTTTTTGCAAATTTAAAAATCGAGCTTTCAGCGGATTTCTCATTAAAAAGCTCAACATGATGCTTCAGCAGCGAAATTAATGAATAAAGATGTGAAAACGACTCACTTTCCGCGCTCCATGGTGATCATCTGCACAGCAGGGTGCTCGATGGAGGTGGTGCGGTAGCAGTTGAGGGCCTCCAGGGGCTTGTTGGGGGTCCACTTGGACTCAACGGTCATCACAGCCAGGTTCTGGCCCTGGTAGGTCAGCAGCAGGCGGTCGCCCACGGTGATGGAGTCGTCAGCGGTGTCCATAACTACAGGGAGGCCAAAAAGTTCACCGGTGGGGAGGCGCATGTCTTTAACGACCGAGTCGTAGGCTGCCTCGGTCATGAAGCCCTCCAGAGGTGAGAAGGCGCTGCAAAAATGAGCGTGCAGAGGTGAAAATCAGGTGAAAACGAGGGGTGAAAGAGTTGTTGCAAGGGGGTGAAATCGGAGTCGGAGATGTGCCGCGCGAGAGAGAGCGTCGGGTGCAATTGCGATAGATGACCCGGCGGAAAAATCACGCGGTGTGCTGCTGTGGCACCGCTTATGACCTGCTTTTTCCTTTTCTGCTAAACGAGGACCAGCAACTGGGAGAGCTGGGCAGGAAGGAAGCAGTGCAGCAATACTCTTCTACTTTGAAAACAACGATCACGTTCTTGAAATTGTCGGAATAAAAACAGATAAAAAAACTGGAAAAAACTGCTACTTTTTTATGGCTTACCCGACAGTGAGCAGCTCAACGTCGCAGGCATTGCGGTCGCTCAGCTCAACGGTCTTGTTGCAGGAGCTGACGGCGGCCTGCTTCTTGTCTTCAGGCAGCATCAGGTCGACCAGCTTGCCGCCGTGGGGGGCGATGAGACCGGCCTTGGCTGCCGCCACAGCGCTGGAAAAAAAGGGTGCCAAATTAGAGGGTTAGCGCCCCAAATTTTGCGATACATTGTAGAATGAAGACATTAACATTGCTTTGGTGGGTTACCAGCGCGAATTGTGGGGATAAATCATTCAACATTTTGTGTTTACCTGATTGTGGCCATGCTGCGGGCCTGGCGGGAGGTGGTGGTGGGAGTGCGCAGGGTGGATCCGGTGGCGAACTGCTTGCCGGCGCGAGAGAGGACGTTGATGGGCGCAGGCAGCACCTGGGGGGAGGCCTTGGCCTGAGTGTTGAGCCGAAGGCTGGTGAAGGTGCTGGCAAAGGTGGAAGCCATCGCTGCGATCTCTGCTCGGCCGGAAAAGAATAATGAAAGGGACGGCTTCAGGGAATTGTGCGTGGGATAGCGCTGAAGCCAGCTGGATTGAAAAATTTTGAGCTAAATATTCACGACCCAACACTTCTCCGCTTCCACGCTTGCGCCCGTTATAAAATTTATTAAAAATAGCTGCGCCTCCGATACGAGTGCCGGCGGCCTCTGGCCCCAACCAACCCATTTTTAAATCGAAATCGAATTCACAGATTTCACATGGCTCGAAAACGCAAGTATGGCGACGATCTGGATGACTTCATAGTGGAGGACGACGAATTGAGCGGCGAGGAGGAGTCCAGCAGCAGTGGCAGCAGCGAAGAAGGCTCGGACGAGGAGCCAGAGTGCAGAAGCATCGGCGACAAAGGCGGAAAACCCGGCAAGGAAAACCCGGCAAAGCGCAGCAAGGAGGAAGCCTCAGAGACGCGCCGCAGTCAGCGCGCGCCTGCGCAGGGCACACGGCAGCGCAATTCCGCCAAATTGGAGGCTCTGAAAAAGCTCACAGCAGCCAAATGCTCTGCTGCCGCCAAGAAGGACAACGCGCCCGCCTCTGCCGCTGCTCCTGCTCGGGGCAGGCCTTCCCGCCGCCGCAAAATCGAAGACTCGCCAGAGCCTTCCACCAGCCCCTCTCCGTCTCCGGCTGCTAAAGGCGGTGACACAAGGAGAAAGTCCTCGAAACGCCAGCACACGCCGCCGCCCTCCGACGGCAAAGACAGGGACTCCCTCGCGGCCTCCAGCAGCCCTTCTCCGTCTCCTCCGCCGCAGAGAAAACCGCCGGCGCGCCGTGGCACCGCCGCCGCCATTTTTGGCGCCAGATCCAGCCAAAGGGCGCGCCCTAATCAGCTGGTGACGGGCGCGAGGGACTACGCGGAGCGACAGGACTCGGGCAACGAAGACGGGCTGGAGGACTTCGTGGTTACTAGCTCTGGAGAGGAAGAAGAGGAGGAAGAGTTGCCGGGACGTGAAGGTACAGGCGGCTGGTTGAGGGGGAAAGGGGTCAAAGAACGGCCGCAATACGAAGTGAAGCCGAGAACAGCTGGTGGGGTGCGAGAGTGGGCAGAAGAAGATGAGGAAGACGACGAAAGAGAGGAGGAAGAGGTGGAGGAGGACGCGCCTGCTGCTGCCTCCAGACAGGAAGGGGACGAAGAAAAGGAGATTGACGACGAAGACGAAGAAGACGCGCCCGTTGCTGCCCCCAAACGGCCGGCATCGGCAACGGGGCGGCGGCCATCAGCTCAGCGGGCGGTCATTTTGTCTTCCAGCGATGAAAGCGAGGAGGAGGAGCTGCCCACGGCCGCACCCGCGCCTGCGCCGGCCCCCAAGCGCAAGCGGTTGCGGAAACGTGGGGAAATGGTGGGAGAGGGAGGCGGCGGAGCGGCAGCTTCTGCTGCGCCAGCTGGTGTGGAGGAATATGAGGATTTACACGTGGCTGGACCTTCTGCGCCTGCGCCAAAAGTGGAGGAAAAGAAAAAAAAGGCGCTGGAAGAGCAGTTGGATGGGCTGGGCCTGCGCAAGCGGCCCTCCAAGCCGCAGCTCACTGCAGCGGAGCGCATCGCCCAGGTGCTTCATTTTTTTGCCTTCTTTTCATTTAAACTAGCATGCTTATTTAAATTTTCAGATTGCCATAATAGCTAGAATTGCCTGATTTAACGCCTTTCCTTTTACCTTCGTTTTTTGTCCTTTCAGGCTCAGAGAGAGACTTTGGCTGCCGAGGAAGAAATTCCCGTGCAACAGGACAAGCTGGAGCGCGAGGAGGTCGAACTGCTGACGGACGAAGGCGAGCCCAGCACCAGCCACGATGAAGGAGGCTTGGGAGGGCCTGAAGAGGGGTCAGAAGAGGAGGAAGGGCGGAGCAGAGCAGGCGGCAGACAGGAGCTGCAGGCGCGGCCAGAGGCGCTGCAGAGGTGAGAAAAACTCTTCTGCTAGAATTATCATAATATTTTATTTCTACCAATTTGGAATATTTGGTTAACACTTTTTCCCCCTCAAATCTAGTTGCCTTTCATTATTTTCCCGAGGATCCATTCTCCCTCGATTTGTTCGTTCAATCTTGAGCCAAAACACCCATTTCAATTTTCTCACCATGCTCGCCATTCCCCCCCTCCATCTTCAGAGTTGCCGAGGAGCTGGGCGTGGAGCTGGGCGTCAGCCAGCGCTCCCCCCGCGAGATTTTTGGCTCTTATGTTGAGTACCTCACGCTGTGCTACGTTGACCCCAACTACCGCGACAAAGTGGTGGCCTCCAAGGAGCACAAGGCGCATTACTCGCGCGCGGTGCACACGGTGGAGGCTGCGATGACCACGGCGCGCAACGCGGTGCACAGCGAGGCGTGGCGCAGCTGCGAGCGGGGGCTGCTGGAAGCTGTGGAGTGGCTGTCAGGGGTGGAGTCGGGGTGGGACCCCGGCGCGGCGCGGGACAGGGAGGAGCGATGGGATGAGTACGATGACGGGGACGTCATGGATCGCTGCGCAGCGTGCAACAGAAAGAAGTGAGTTTGGTTTTATTTTCAGCGGGGTTGTTTTTATGTATTTTTTTGTATGTTTTTTCAACGAGTATTTGCACCGCCTCCGCCCAATATAGCACGTTTTTCGAGCTCTAGGGGCATCTCTTGTTTTTCCCCGTGAATTCCCACTATAAACCTCGCTTTCAAACAAAGTGCCCCCCGCCTGCGCTCTTGTGTATATACAATAAATTCCGTTTTCCTTTTTTTTTCACATCTGTTTTTTACAGGAGCCACACCACGCGGGTCATCACCTTCAAGGGCTTCCCTCGGGCCCCTCCAGAGGACGAGACCTGGGATGACGCACCCTCCAACCTCCACCTCTCCAACGCCTACCTTCACGCCTCCCCAGTGTACATTAAAAACAGGCAGAAGGAACAACGAACGCAAGGGCGGTGGGGGCGGCACGCCTTCCAGCTGGGTACCATCTCGGAAGAAGAGGACGACCACGAGGGCGGAGGCGCTGATTTTTTGAGGCGGCGGCGGAAGACAGGGGAAGAGGAAGAAGAGGAGGAGGAGGTGGGGGAGGGGCTTGAGGCTGAGGCAGACCTTCCGTTTGACCCTGAAGAGGGCCCTTCTGGCCAGGAGTACGTGAGGAAGCGGTTTCGGGTGGGGCAGCACTGCTCTGCTCGGTTGATGCTGTACCATGGCCTGGTGCACTGGAAGCACCGCCTGTTGGCGCGCATCAAGCGCGAGCTCAAGGCTGAGCTGCACCGCCGCCGGGTGAGAAATGATAAAACTGGGTTTCAAACCCATTTTGGGCGATGGTTATTTTGGGTGCATCTTCACCGGGGGAAAAAACAATCTGTCGTTTTTTTGTGTCTAAAGAACACAAATTGGGGACCGCTTTCCTTCCATTTCTAAAAAGTACGTCTTACTATTAAAAAAAACCCGTTTTTCTTTCTTTTATACATTCAGGCGGCTGGGCTGAAGATCGACGCTGCCGGAGTGGCAGACGCCATCCTCAACAACGAGGACCTCCAGGAGACGCTGTACCTCAACTACAAGGCGCTGCGCGAGGCGGGGGAGACGTACCAGCTGTCGGGCGGGGAGGGGGGCAACTTTGCTTGGCGGGGGCGGGACCCTCACTCTGAGGTTCCTGCGCTGCTGGCTCAGCTGCACGACGAAAGCAACGGGGAGGAGTCCAGCGTGACTTGGGAAGAGGAGGAGGAAGAAAAATACGAGGAGGAAGAGGGAGGCAGCGCTGCAGAAAATGGGGAAGAAAGAACGCCGGTGAAGCAGCAGCAGCAGCAGCAGGAACAGCAGCAACGGCAGCAGTTGGTTGTTGAGGAAGAGGTTGGGACGCCTGCGGATGCGAGGAGGCGGCTGGCTGCGCCTGGCCTAGGCCCAGACCTGGCTGAGCCTTCCACGGCTGTGCTGTCGGTGCATCGGCGGAATTCTAGCGCTGGACTGAAACAGGTCGACATTCGCAAGTTCTTTTAATTGATTGGGTGCTTGTTGGTTGTAAACTCAATCTTAGCACAGCTGGCCTAAGACCCCAACCCATCGCTGGTCCCTAACACCCACCAGCTGGAGCTTCACGCACATATTACTCCTACTACTCTCACGTCTTCTCCTAATATCTCAACCTCTATCTCCACCAAGCCACCGGACAAAAAGTCTGCGGATCTAGTTTTCGGCGATCTTCGCGCCTGCCCAAAAGAACAAAGGCAAGACTTCTGGGCTTTCGAGCTGACAAGGACAAAACGTTGCACAACTGAGCGCGCGCCTACAAAATTGCTACCACGCGAAACCTCAAGCGTGTTACAATTTTTAGCATTAATTAATTAATTCAACATATAGTTAGCTGTTTTCGGAGTTTCGGAGCGCCTCAATCTCGCGATCGCACCACCATCAACGCACATCCTCAACCACCGCGCGTCATGTTTCAACCGTACCGCGCGGTCGTCTCCACGCTGCTGTTCCTAGTTCTTTGCTTGAGCCCCGTGCTTGCGCAGCTCGAGGATGAGGCAGACGCGCTGCAGCACGACGCAGCCGATCCCAACCTTGCGATTTCTTTCTCGCGCACCCTGCTGGCAAACACCGTGAACGACGCATCGCAGTGCCCGTTCAGCAAGCTCAATACTGGCAAATACTTTGCGCGGCGGTGAGTGTCCTCCCGTTAAATTTGGTTTATTGCATATTTCCACAACAACCGCTGCTCACTCATGCCACTCATTTCATCCTTCGCTCAATTCATCACCCATCTGTTGCATACCTCCCCCTTACCAATCATTTTCCTGCTTGCTCACGCCCTTTTTTCTTCTTCCCCTGCCTTTTGCAGATTCACCGGCCGCCGCATCCGCAGCACCAAGGCCACCAGTTTCCAGGCGTGCTGGCGAAAGTGCCGCCGGGACGAGCGTTGCTGGACATTTGCGTACAACAAGAAGACGCGCGTCTGCAACCTCCATCGCCCCCGCTACTGCTCAGGCCCATCTGGAGAGGGCGCGGGCGTCAAATTCAGCATCGACTGGGTGTCTGGAGCCAAGCGCTGCGAGGTTTGCAAGGACTTTGAGTGCCAGTGCCCCGGAGCCAACATAAACTAAACAAACATATATTTATTTATCGAGCGCTGCAATGCGCCGCTAATTGCACCAAACCCTCACCCACGAAAGATCTGGGTTACAATCAACCCAACGGTTTGTTTTTTGTTTTCTGACGTATTTTTAAACTGCATAAATTTTGTGTTGTTCGCACATGACGATGAAGACATTTTCGTGATCTGTGGCCGGAATTTTTTTATATTGATTCTCAGCAGGTTTGCACAAGCTTACTAATAATGACATTATGACTACACAGTTCCCTTTCTTTCTCCCTCTTATCCCGTTCGAACTGCATTCTTTCTCATTTCTCGTTTCTCTTTCTCTCTCTTGCACCTTGGACCTTTTTGTAATGTAGCTGCATAAAAGCTATAGATGCCTGCTCCATTCATCAAGCGAATGGGCAAGGGAATTCAAAGCTGAAAGGAACAGCGCCAGTGTTCTCGACAGTACGTTGGCAAATCTAGTGGATATTGAAATGAAAACGGCGTTGGCTGTACCGAACCGATTATACTCCCTTGGCATTAAGCCGTTCATGGTGTGGACACAGAGGGCATGCAAGCAGCACGTGAGATATGAAAAAGGGAGAAAAAATGGGGTTGCCTGGTTCCATGACAAGCCTGGTCAACACTTCTGGGCCCCACAACTTTGACGGCACTTTTGTTATTTGTTGGCAACTCGATACGCTAAACTGTCACATCATTATTTGTTTCGACATCGTATTTACCCCTCTGTCTAACAAAAAATCTGCGGTGGATTTTTGAAATTCGATCGCAACTTGTTATACCCTCAATACTGTTAGAATCGCAGCTATGGTTTGCTTGCGCCACTTGTCATCCACCTACCTCGTCTTATTGTTCATTGGGATTTTCGGCAGCGCGTGGAGTGAAGCAGATTTTGCTGGCACGCATATAGATGCCAGCCAATGCTCTTCGGACGATCTGCGCACAACAGAGTATTCTCAGCGCAAGTAAGTTTATGACGATAGAAAACCTGAATCATTTGGGCTGACTTTGATAGATAGAATGACGTCAGAGCCCCCCAGTTTGGAGGTTAATGAGCGCACTTCCAACCATTTCTGTGCAGATTTCACGGGGCGAAGAAACTGAGGTCAACAACAGCGCCAAGCTTCGATGCATGTTGGGAGCTATGCAAGGGATCCGCGAGGTGCTGGGCGTACGCCTATAACCAAGAGACGAAAGCCTGCAATCTTCTCCGCCCCCGCTTTTGCATAGGAGCAAGTGGGCGAGGCTTGCGGGTTAAATATGGGGCGGCGGACTGGACCAGCGGCAACAAGTACTGCAGCGCACCCCTCTGTGGGTATCGCTGCAACTGCCCGCTGCGGCGGGGGCGTCATCTTTATCACTCGTGATGGGAAGTGAAGGTGCTGTCAGGTGGAAGAGTTGAAGATAATTTGGAGCTTGAACAATGCCCTTTGAGGGGGGGAAAAGGAATGGAGGCGCGCGTGCGCTTCATTATAAATCGCTTTTGTAATTCGTAGCTAAGAGCAGGAAATGACAAACTACAGAAGTGCAGTCGTTGGAAAAGAAGGGGGAAAACAGGAACAGAAGAGGGCAATGCGAGAACAGTCATTTTAGGCCGTGGCATAGGTGCGCTGCCGCTCATATTATTTCTATTTCCCCATCGACGCTGCCATTTGTGACTCTGCAGCAGCCGACAGCTCACCAAAGCGAAGTCCCACTCGGCCTGAGTGCTTCATAAACTTTTCGCAGCAGTTTTGCACGCACTGCAGAGGAGGGAGAGAAAGAAAGCGGGGGTTGGAAGGCTTGAAAGGGGGGAAATGAGGCGGCGGTGGAAGAAGGAAAAAAGCTTCCTCACCTTCTCCTCGGCGGCATCCAGGTCTTTCCGGCGGAAGGAATCGACGCACTCCTTGAAACAACGCTCCACCAAGCTGTTGTACATTCGCAAGCTGGGAGGAGGAGCAAGATGTTGGGTGTAAGAATAAGGGTGGTGTAATACTAGAAAAATCTGGTCGGGTCGCTGCTTACCTGTCCCTAACTTGCATAGACTCGATTGCCTGCATCAATGCCTTCTGCTGTTGGTCCGGCATCGCGCCTGCGACCATAAAATTGGGTTAATATTTTTGTACAAGCGAAAAAGTTGGAGCAGCGGCGCGAGGAAGCAGCCATCCTGACGGCCAATTTCACAGCCGGACGTCTCTGATAACGTAAATCGTTTCCTCACCAAGCGCTTGTTCCATGTTCATCTTGAATTCAAGTTTTTATATTTTGCGAATCTTTTCAAGAGGAGGGATGAAGGCAAAGCTAGATGCAGCAAAATATTGTGAAAATCCGGTAAACTATTTAATATTTTTATTGGCGAACGGGAGGATTGCTATTGAAATCTCCACCGTCGGAGGCGACGGCAAAGAAAGGGAGCGCAGAGAAGATGGCCAGGATGGGGACACAGGAGCTTTAAATTGGGCAATGAACAGTGCGATGGGTATTTTATGCCTTCAGATTGAGGACAAATAACTCTCTCGCAAAGATACTAAAATGCTGCTACCCCCCCTGGATTTAAACCTAAAGTTTACACAAAATTGATGAGGAAGGGGAGTACAAAATTTGCTTGGAAATATAAAAAACAATGCCATGTGTACATGGAAGGGGGAAGGTATGATTAGAGGTGGAAACAACATAAAGTAAGAGAACACGTTTTGTAGAGGGGAGAATTTCTTTTGAAAACCGAAAGTCTGAACTAAATAAGCTTCAAATTTGGCCGAAAAGTAAATGCCGTGCTAATCAGAACAACCTAGCAGGCGTCAATCATGTTAAGTCGTAAGGAGAAGAAAGGGGGTTCTAAATGGTGTTCTTAAGCCTTGCGCACATCGCTGCCGTCTTTTTTCTTCAGCTCAATCTGCGCCAAAAATCGATCTCGTGCGCCCATTTCCATCACCCACAGCAGCAGCAGCGGTAGCACCAGGCTGAAGATGGCATTGTACACCACGCCCGCACCAGCGTCGGCAGGCAAGGGAACAATCGAACGAGCGGAGGTGGAAAGCACAGGAAATCCGCACCCGTGCGCGGCAAACGCCGCCAGAAGCGCGGGCGCCATCACCACGAAGCGCGCCTGGTACATGAAACAAATCGCAGGCAGCCAGAAGAGGCGATGACCCATGATTGGCCAGTCAAAAGCTTCGATCGGCATGGGCTGAGCGGCGTTGAAAATAGCATCGATGGAGTTCCGCCAAAAGCCGGCGCAAAGGAGGGTGTAGACTATGAGCGTCTCTCGCAGGGACTGGTACCACCGCCGGGAGCGGTGCGTGAGCAGCAGCGCCAGCGGCAGGCAGCGAAAAAAGACGTGGCCCAGATTGGCGGCTTGGGCAGCCATGGAGGTGACGAGAAAGGGGGAGGAGGGGGCTAGGTAGCCGTGGAGCACGCACAGGAAGAAGACCAAGTGGCTGAGAATGTCGATCTGCAAGGGGAAAAGGAAGAGGGGGGGGTAATAAATCGGTACAAAAATGGCGGGAGCAATATTTTAAAAAGTGAATGTTCATCCGCCTTTCTCTCACCTTGGTCATGCGCCGCGAGTGCCACGCCTTGAACTGGCTCTCCAGCTGCGGCTCCGCGAAGCAGAGCGTCCAGGGGCTGCTCTGCGGCGGCGATGGCCTGCGTGGCACAGCCCACTGAGCCTCAGTCCACCAACAGCTGCCGTCTTGCTCCCATTGCGGCCTTGATGGCTCCTCTTCCTTCTCCCCCTCGCTGTCCTCCTTTAAAGAGGCGTTGCTGCTGAGTGGTCGTCTTCCCGGCGCATTCACCAGCATTTCTGAGAGCGCCAGCATGTCCAGGACTGATCCCATGCAGCCCACGATGGCGGTGTCGAGCACAGTCTGCGCCACCTCCACGTGGGCGGCGTGGTTGGGGGGGCGCTCTCTCCTGCCCATAATGACGGTGATTTCAATGCTGGGGTTGGCCCTGGCCGAGACGGCGACGAAGGAACGGTAGCCCAGCTGCAGCGGTGTTTTGAGCTCTAGCAGCTGGTCCGTGGGGCTGGAAAAAGGATGGGGAAGAGGTGAAGTACAAGTACAGGTACACCTTTGAAGAGAAGTAAATATAGATTTCTGACCTCTCTGACGGCAGATCGATGGCGGCAACCAGCCCCACGCTGCCGGTTTCGAGTGCGCCGGCGGTCCAGAGCTTGGATCGGGGGAGCAGCGAGAGGGTTGGCCTGGTTTCCAATGATGGACCTTCGAGACATGCCCCGCTACAAGCCGCGATATTCGCCAGGGACCCCGTGGATTTGCACACCATTATCGCAATGTAGTCTATGCCATCAGGAGATTCGCCGGCTGGCGCGCTGCTGCGGGTTGAGCCCAGGAGCCAAGAGATGAATTCCGTCGAGCTCCAAAACGAGGCGTTGGATGGCTCTCCCATCTCAACTCAGCACAATCTGTTTATTTGCGGCCATCGAATTGCATACTGGGCTGATCATTAGAGATTAATAATAAAACTAGTTACAAAAAAATAGCGTGACTCTGATATTATCATCGAAACGCCCTCTTCCTGGTTCTCTACTGCCTTAAATATTTTAGAAAGAAATACGACGGCTGGGTGTGTCACGACTACTTCTTGCCTGAGGGCGCACGCTATTCAAAAAAGCTTTCTTCCTAATGAAGCTAGCTTGTGGATGCACAAGCTGCGCTTGTCGTCCGGACAAGCGCTGGTCACAAGCGCCCACAAGCGCTGCTCACAAGCGCTGCTCAAAAGCGCCCACAATCTCTCGTTCTAAGCCATAGTGAAGGCAATAAATTTCCACGTGAAGGAATTATTCTAAAGTAGAGAGGTCTTAAAGTCTTAAAGTCTTGAAATATTTGTTCTTGTTATTGCTGTAGGTGGTGTGCTCGAGGTTTTAAATAGTTGCCCTGGCCGGGCCTTATATAATTGTCCCCCCCCCCCCCCCCTTCCCAATGCACTTGTTTTAGAATTTACCTGAGATCAAAAAGTCGAGAGAAGATGGCGAAGGAGGTTTTACTAAACGTTTATTGTAAAAAACACCTGTTTCCACCCAAAGTAGCCCGGCCAAAAAACAATGCTGCAAATCTCCACGTTTAGTAACTTCACAATTTACCCGCTTCTTCTTCTTGGCGTGGCGGTCATGAGTGTAGCCGCCCGGCAAAAAGCTCGCCGCAAAAGGGGCATTAAGCACATGCTTATTTAATTTATTTATTTCAACCGCTCGGAACGGGAGCAGAGAAACAGGTGTTCAAAGGGCCGCCCAACGCCGGATAGTGGGGTATTACAGAATACGAAATTCTACACGTGTCATCAAATCAATTGCACCGTTAAAAAAGCACACGAAATTTTTCAATTTTTTTCTTCCTCTCGGTTTTGTTTACCGCCCTGGCAAGCCGCCCCACGCGCCAGACTTGGCCTTCTTGTCTCCACCCGCAGCCTTGGCCGCAGCCGCCTCCTCTTTCTTCTTGCGCTCCTCCTCCGCCACCGCTTTCGGGTTCATCACCCGCCTCAAACCTAACGCCACTTTTGTTCCGTTGTCAATAGGGTCCAGAGGATCCTTCCGCAAGCGGTGGTCCAAGCACAGCGGAGCCACGCGAATGACGTCCTCGTTGGTCACCGTGGTGCGGCCCTCCAGCGCCACAAACGCGGCGGCGGTGCGGTTGATCACGATGTCTCCTCGCAGGCCGTCAACATCCACCAGCGAGCACAGCTCGCTGATGCGGAGCTTGACGTCGCGGGGAGTGGTGACGCGCGGCAGCAGCTGTCGCGCCTTCTCCAGCTTCTCCCGCAGCGCCTCCTGTTCCTCTTTCTTTGTGGCGGCAAAGGCGTCGGGGTTGGCTTCATACGCCATACGGTCCAGCACCATCTGGGTGCGCTGCTCGGAGTCCATGATGGTGGACACGTTGACGGACAGCCCGAAGCGATCCAGCAGCTGCGGTCGCAGCTCGCCCTCTGCCGGATTACCGGACCCTGATCAAGAGAAGAAAAAAAAAATCAAAGGGTCAGCTGATAAATTAATATTACGCCAAATTTTGGGTTCACACTGAGCAAAAAACTGTGATTAAAACTAAATCTGGTTGATAACAAAGGAAAAATATGTTGAAAATAATATATTGAAAATATTTCCCCTCACCGATCATGATGAATTTGGCGGGATGGACGATGGAAATGCCCTCACGCTCTACCGTGTTCTGCCCGCCCGCCGCAGAGTCCAGCACCACGTCCACCAGCCCGTCTTCCAGCAGGTTCACCTCGTCCACGTACAAAATCCCTCTGTTGGCCTTTGCCAACAGCCCCGGCTCGTAAGCTTTCACGCCCTCCGTCAGCGCCTTTTCGATGTCAATGGTGCCGCAAATGCGGTCCTCGGTGGCCCCCAGCGGCAGCTCCACCAGCGGCGTGCGGATGGTCTCCGCAGGCAGCTTTTCGCCGCCGGCGAAGCGAGCATAGGCATCGGGGCCCATCATTTTGGGGTCTGTGGGGGAGGAGTTGAAAGGGTCGTCGCGCACCACCTGAATGTCTGGCAGCAGGTCTATCAAGGAGCGCACGGCCACCGACTTGCCGCAGCCGCGGTCCCCCATGATCAGAACGCCGCCGATGGATGAGTCCACCACGTTGAGCATCAAGGCCAGCTTCATGTCGTCCTGGCCCGCGATGCTGACAAAAGGGAAATATGGCTTCTTTTTGGCGCGCATGTGGAGGACGGGGGCCTCTGCTGCAGCGGCCTGGGCCACCACGATGGGGTGGGATGTGCGGCCGCGGAGCAGGGGGGCGGCGAACCCGGCATGCGGCAGCAGGGCGAGGCCTACATTTGATTCTGAGAACAATGCGCGGCCGGTGGGGGAGGGGCGGCCGGTGCACAGCGACTTGTTTTGCGGAATAATCTGGGTGCTGCCGGATAGCTGCATTTTGTGCAGCGGTTGATTTAACACAACGAGGTTACAATTGGATGTTAATTATTTTTGAAAAATTCGGTGTGAATTTGCAAAATAAGCTTGAGATAGCGGGAGGATAAACTGCGTGCTGCGCATGATGCGCCAAATTTTTTCAGGTCAGAAGTCAAAAAAAAAAAATAAAAAATAAATAAATATATATTTTTTTTATTTACAATGTACTTTAAGACAGACTTGACATCCTCGACGTCAGGGCGATGCCCATGACGCGTAGCGCGTTAGACGTGCGCGCCTTTTGCACTCAGGTGCAGGAAGGGTGGTTTCGCTCCACCAAAAAAATATCTCCCTTGATTAGTCATTCGCTGCATTCTTCCCTATAACCCCAGATTTCGCCCCTGTCCACCCTTATTCACCATTTTCTGCTTCCAAAGTCGTGTTTACAACAAAACTTTTCTTCATTCTTAAAATATAAACCCGCAGCCACTTCCCGCTCTTCCTCGTCTCCTGCACTCTTACCCGCTGTCCTCCGAGTGCACCGCCGGCACTGGCGCCCCTTTTCTGCGGTATATCTGCCGGTAAGACAACGGCATGCCTCTCTCAGGAACGTCCACCAGAGTCTGAACGTGCAATTCATCAGGCGCGGGGCAGTGGAACCGCTCCAGCATCGTGCCAGCCAACGGCGCGTTAAAGCGGTGACTCACCTCCACGCCGCCCTCCCTCGCCTCTCGCGCCACCGCAAAAGACCCTCCTAGGCAAATGAAAGAAAACACAGGGAAATATTTTTAGCCCATGTACAAATTAAATTTAGGGGGGGCAGGGGGGGGGGGGGGGTTGGGGGGTCTGGCCTTTTCTTACCGCCTCTGAAATCTCGCCTACGGTGGCGCGCCTCCACGCCGCTACCTAGCTCATATTTTTCTCTTATTTTGAACCACAGCACTCCACTGAGGACGTCAATTTTGAAGGGGCCTCCAGGGCTGGCCTCAATGTGAACGCCACGGATGAGCCCGATAGCTACTCGCAGCAGGCTATTCAACCGCATCAGGTCGCACACCGGGTCCATGCTGCATACAAAGAGGCAACAAATTAGGAAGGCCGTTCCGAATATATTATTTTGGGGCATGGATAAAAGAAAATCATTATCCAATAAAATCAAGGCATATACCTGTCAGAAGCCCTTTTATCTTTGATCCACACCCCGTTCAGTGCCACCACCGTCTCCGGCCGACTCGCAGCCGGCGCCACAGCCGCATGCACAGCAGAAGGAGCTTCCACCTCTCGGCTAGCCCCCACGCTGCTGCACAAGTAGTAGGCTGCCGTGTGCGCAATCAGGGGTGCTAAAAGTAGCGTCCCAGTCATCTGCCGCCAGGCTTCGGCTGAGGGAAGATTCAACCAGCTGGGAGCGGGAAAGATGGTGCTCAGGTAGAGGAGCGCTAATGATAGGAGGGCGTGCAGTAGCAGGGGCCAGGAGCGCTTGCGCTGGAGAGCGTTGACAGCGGTGGCATCATCCAAGTCAAGAGTGTCTGTTGCGCCTTGATGGAGGCCGTTGAGCGCCTCGATGGTCTGAGTCTGTGTGGCGTCGTCTTGGTGGTCCGCCGCTTCTTCTTCGTGGTGCGCGCGTCTGTGCCGAGAGCTGCGACCACCACCGCGAAGCCGAGCACCGATCACAGTGAAGATGGCACCCCCCGCGACGAGCAGCAGGCGGCCACCCATTTTAATCGATTTTTTAGAAATAATTTCAGTTGCTAAAACGCCTGGAGGGCGTCAGGAAGCGACTTTTCCTAGATATTTTTTGGGCGCGCTGAGGCAAAAGAGTGGAATTTTGCGGCTTATTTTGAGCTGGATGCGGTAATTAATGACTGTTGAATTTGTTTAGATCTGCTGGAAGCGCCAGAGCTTTGAACACTCGCCGCCTACGCAAAACTGGAATTCAAATCCTTGAAAATGAACTCTCAGCCGCCTTTCACCATTTAATCTTTACATATCAATAATGAGGAGAGCCGGCAAGGGGCTGTTGCCGGCCCTGTGTCGCCTGGCGAGCTCTGTATCTCCTGTCGCCGCTGCCGCCGCTGCCGTTCTTTCGCCTTCATACTCAATTTTCAAGGGCTGGACCCCTCCCGAGACAGCAGCTGCCGCGCAATTTCCCCCAACCAGCCGTTTCGCCACCGCAGCTGCAGCTGAGGCTGAGCTTCCAGCCCCGCCAGCGCTTGGTTTTATTGCCGGGAAATATCGCCCTGCTGATTTCCCGCCCTCCCACATCCGCAACTTCTCCATTGTGGCACACATCGACCACGGCAAGAGCACCCTCGCCGATCGCCTGCTGGAGCTCACGGGAGCCATCTTACCAGGCGGCCAAAAACAGGTGGATTTTTATTTTATTTTAACTACTTATGTTTTTATTATCTGTCTTATTTTAATCGTGTACAAGATAAATTAGCTCGATTATTTTATAATACATTGTGAAATTAAAGCCAATTTCTTTTAATTTGCAGTATTTGGATAAATTGGAAGTTGAGCGGCAGCGGGGCATCACAGTGAAGGCGCAGACGGCGTCGCTGGTATTCCGCAGCCCCGTTGACGACGCAGCGTACCTACTCAACCTGGTGGACACACCAGGCCACGTTGATTTCAGCTACGAGGTGTCCCGTTCGCTAGCGGCGTGCCAAGGCTGCATTTTACTAGTTGACGCTTCCCAGGTCGGTTGGGATTACAGAATTCTTGGTTACTTTAAAGATTTAAGAAAAATAGCGTAAAATCCACCTCTTCCAGCCTAAACAATGGGTGCTTAATGGACTTTTTGCAAGACATTCTTTTACTTAAATTTGGCGTGGGTTTGCAGGGCGTGGAAGCGCAGACCGTGGCAAATTTTTACCTGGCGTTTGAGCAAGACCTAGCCATTGTGCCGGTGCTCAATAAGATCGACATGCCAGCATCAGAACCAGAGCGGGTGGTTGAGCAACTGCTGGAGGCTTTTGATATTCCTCCAGACAGCGTGGATCTACGGGTGTCGGCGAAGACGGGTGTGGGGCTGCCTGCAGTGCTGCAAGCTATGGTGGAGCGCGTGCCGCCGCCTGGAGGCCACCCTGACAAGCCGCTGCGGATGCTGCTGTTTGACGCCTTTCACGACGATTTCAAGTACGATCTGAGAGATATATTCCATTTATTTGATTGTATTAATAACGCATTATCATTTTATAATACTAGTGCTCGTGTTTTGCATCCATTACAATAAAGAAACCACAAATAGAAATAGAAATTCTCAATTATGCATTCCGTCTTTCCTGTTTAAACTTTCAGGGGCGTGGTGTGCCTTGTGGCGGTCGTGGACGGCGCCGTGCGCCGTGGGGATAAAATCGCTTCGGCTTCCACCGGCGCTGAGTATGAAGTCAACGAAGTCGGCATCCTGGCGCCAGAACCTTTTTCTACCGGAGAGTTGCTCACAGGCCAGGCAAGAATTTTTGTAAATCTGCTGTTTTGATCGCTCCCAATTTTTCTGCAACTATCCAATTTATTCCTCGTTCAGTCGGTATATAATTCGTTGTTCCAAGAGCAAAAGCGCTACATTGTTCACATCAATTTTATTTCACTTTGTTATACGTCCAGGTGGGCTACGTGTTGACAGGGATGAAGGACACGCGCGCCGCGAAAGTGGGCGACACCTGGCACCATGTAAAACAAAAGGTGCAAAGTCTGCCAGGGTTTAAGGAGCCTCAGAGCATGGTGTTTGCCGGAATTTTTCCTGTGAGCGGCGATGGGTTTGAGCACCTGCAGGCAAGTTATGAATACTCTAAATATGGTACTTATGCTTTAACCCCAGATTTTTGGTGTTTCTTTTCAATTTATCCGCTTGGAAATTTCTCCATCAAAAACACATCTTTCTTCCATTTCCGGTCAAACTTTCCGGTTTTCTGTAAAACACAAATTAACAGATATGCGATGTACCTTTGCTACAGGCCGCCATGCAGCGTCTCACCCTCAACGACTCTTCAGTCACCGTCCGCCGAGAGAATTCAAACGCCTTGGGCGCTGGCTTCCGCTGCGGATTCCTGGGTCTCCTTCACATGGACGTGTTCCGACAGCGCTTGGAGCAGGAGCACGGCGCCAGCATCATCGTCACGGCCCCCACAGTCCCAGTCAAAGTCGAACTTATCACCGGGGAAATCCTCGAGCTGCAAAACCCCTCAGAGTTCCCTCAAAACACGCGAGTCATCGCCGTGCACGAGCCCACAGTGAAGGCTACCATCATTGCGCCCAATGAAGCGGTGGGCACGGTGATGACGCTGTGTCAGGCGCGGAGAGGGGATCTGCTCGATCACGCTGTGCTGGGGACGACAAGGGCCATGCTGAGGTACACGCTGCCGCTGGCGGAGCTGGGGGGCGACTTTTATGATGAGCTCAAGTCCGCTTCCTCGGGTTACGCCACTTTCGACTACGAAGAAGGTGAAGATATTTACAATACATGCGAAAGTAAAAACGCTTTACACATAACAATTTTGTTCTTTGGGTTTTTTTTGGTGCAAAAAAGCGAGCTTCATGCTTTTCCGCGGTTTCTCTCCTCCCTTCTTCTTTCATGCACACACCCATCCGTCTCAACCATTTTCCTCCTTTCTTATTTTCTGTCTTCCAGGAGAGAGCCGACGAGCAGACCTGGTGCGCTTGGACGTTTTGGTCAATGGAGAAGCCGTGGACGCCCTGGCCAGGGTGGTGCACAGGTCCAGGGCTGAACCAGTGGGTCGCGCCCTGTGCGCTGGGCTGCGTAACTTGATGGACCGCCACCAGTTTGACGTTGTGCTCCAAGCCTCTGCAGGCGGCAGAATCGTGGCCCGTGAGACTCTCAAGGCGTTCCGAAAGAACGTGACGGCAAAGTGCTACGGCGGGGACATCTCGCGAAAAAGAAAGCTGCTGGAGAAGCAAAAAGAAGGGAAGAAAAAAATGCGGAAGCTGGGCAGTGTTGACGTCCCAGCAGAGGCTCTGCACGAAATCATGCGCGCTGGCAGCTAAACAGTTCAGCTAATGCTGTTTCTCTCTGTATTTTTTACAAACTCGTGACTCAAAATGAATGTTTTTAATACAATTTTATGGTGCAACGAGAAGATTTTGAACGAAAAAGCAAACGGGGAGAAATACGCGAGGTATAATGTTGAGGGTATCAAGTAGGCTGGAATATCATCAAGAAGGAAAAACACGCATGCCTGGTATAATTTCAATAAAACCAATCAGTACATGCCGTCAACCTGGGATTTGCCGCCTGCCTGCGGTCGCGCGCCGCTCTGCTTGCGGGCCTGCTCGATGGCGGGCTTCAGCGCAAACGTCTTTTTGAACCAGGTGGCTGCCTGCACCTCCAGGGTGCGAATCTGCGGCACCAGCGTGCGGACATTGCGGACGGGGAGCCAATCCGCCAAGCCCTGGCCCCACACCAGCGTGTTCTCGTCGATGACGCCGTTCACCCACGCCTCGCGCAGCACGGGTAGGGAGCAGGGGCCGCGGGGGGTGCTGAGTCGGTCCCTGTGGAGCAAGGAGACAGGAGATTAGATGAATGCAAGGAAAAAATGAGCGAATTTGTTCGGCGCCGCGTGTTCTAGCGCATTTTGATCGCTTTGAAGCCCGACTCTCACCGATAATACCAGATGTTGTTCGCCGTTGCTGTCTTCACATAGTCCACCACTTGCTTATCATAAAGTTGGTATTTTGCGGGCTTGAACGGCGGCGGGGCTGCTGCAGGCGCGGCGGCCTTGGCGGCCTTCTTTGTAGGCGCTGATGTCGACGGAGCGTCGGACATTATGCGTGAAATAAATTGATGCTTTTCGTCAAATCAAAAGCTGCCGGCACGCACACAAACACCAAGCTTTATTCCTTTTTTTCGAAATGTAAAGAATTATAATTTCATCGGCAAGAATTGCATCGCAGAGCTCGACCTTTTATCCAAAAGCCTGAGCACAGCTCTCACAGCAGGCCGCCGCCGCATGCCTGCCAATTTCAAAGCTCAGGCTTCCTTGTGCGGATTTTTTTCGTCGCTTTGATTGATGCTGTAGAGGGTCAGGTGGTTCTGTGAGGCAACGGCCCGCTTGCGGCCTTTAAACTGCGGACTCGATCGGAGCAGGCAGAGGCGGGGCAGCAGGCGCTGGAGGAGCGTGCCAAGGTAGGAAGGCAGGCTGCGGCAGGGAAGGCTTGATGCTTTGCATCGACTTGCATCGATTGGTTTGCGATGTTTGTGTTTTGAGCAATAATATTTCACTTTCCCCCTCTCATTTTGTTCTTGTCCCGCTCATGCCGAACTACTTTATTTTCTAAATGTATACTACGAGCTTTACATACTTTTTTTTACATTACATTACATATTTTAATTTTTTGTACTCATTATTTTGTAGCTCTTCAAGTACTGTAATCATTTTATTTTTCATGCAGCGGAGCGCCTCGCAGCGGAGCGCCGCATTCACTTGCCTCTGATACCATTTCATATATACAACATGCTACACTGCCCAATGGATCCTCCCCCGACCGATCACAGCCTCGCCTGTCTTGATCCGGTATGTGCCTCCCAAGGCCTTGGCCCCACGCGTTTTTCCGTTGAAAAGTGTCCACACGAGTTTCCCTCCGAATACTGTTTGTTTGTTTCCGTTCCCTAATCTCTAATTCTTAGTCCTTTTTCTTATAATATTAAATATATACAAAACTCTGCCGAAGTGCTTGAACAAATTTAAATTTTCATTTCGGAAGAGCAAAAAAATGATGGCGGCGTCTCCAAATCGATCTCCAAAGTGAGTGCCCCCCCCCCCCCCCAAACGCCGTAATAAACCACAAAACGTGCCGATTTGTTCATATGTGCCGCCGACATACATAACCCGGCATCTTTTGATTTTCAAAATATCGTTCGCATCTAACTTTCCGTACGACTGCGCTGTTTGCGTGAATGAAACTATTTCCACCACAGGATGTTATTCTTGCTGACAACACTAATGCTGTCTGCCGGCGTCGCCCGCGGCGCGATTCAGCTCGGCCCTGACGACCAGTTTGCCTTCAATGGCCGGCCGTCTTTTGCCTCTGGCGTTTATAAAGTGCTCGACGCGTCCCTCCCGCAGGTCATCGGGTTCGCGACCAACGTCGCGTTCGCAGAGAGATTGACCCCCGACGGCACCCTCATCACGCTCGTCGGCTGGATGGAAAGTTTCCAGTGCTTGGCTGACAACGCCTACGTTTACACAGGAACGGGGTCAAACTACCCCAAAGGGCTCGTGGTTCCTGTGTGCGCAGCCCACCTCCTGGAGGACGGCATTCTCTACACGCTAATCTCCGAAAGGGACCCTCTAGAAAACACAGCGTGCCCCGCTTTGGCCGAACTCAAGGCCTACCAGGCTGACAACTCCGGGAACGCCACCATCCTGCACCCCTCGGGGTCTTACACCGTCGTGTCTTCAATGACACGCCTCCCCTACTTGTGAGCGCCTCGCTTTTCCCCTTTAAACCCTCCTAAACTACCCGCTCTCTCGGTTTCTTTCTCTCTCGCGTTTGCTTGGTTTTTCTTGCATTCAACGGACTGGAACAAACCCCCCCCTCCCCCCCCCGCGCTTTTCCTTGCCCACCTGCAGCCCTGAATCGATGGCAACCGAGTGCACCAACACTTCAGCGCCTGATCTGGGAGTGAGCCCTCCGCTGGGAGCCACCGCCACCATTCCCGACGCCGACCCTGGGGAAAACACTTGCCCTGAACTCCCGGCGCCCAACACCAGCCTTGATTTTGGGCGCGGCGTGTGGGCGTTCAACTCTTCAGTCGAAGAACCGGGCTACGTTGTCATCCAGGTCAGGATACTCTTGATTTGCATTAATGCTAAATTATAATTACGGAAACGTTGGAGCTTGTCGCCCCTCCATCTCGACTTCTTTAATTCAATTAATTGTGAACACTGTTCGAGTGAATTTTATTTTATTTTTGCGAGCTTTTTCCGACCCGCTTGTCCTCTTTTTCAAACGCGACTGCAGAACGGTATTGAGTGGGGAACGGCGGGGTGGGGAGCAGGCCTGTTATCTGGCAGAGACCCTCTCGACGCCTACACCACGAGAGCGATTGTAGTCGGCCACAAATGCATCGACGCTGACACTGATAACCTCGTTTCCAAGTTCCAGCGGCGGTGGACCAACGGCACTATTACCGCAGGCTACATATGCCAGACCCGCACCATCGCTGCGGATGGGAAATCGATGACCATTATGCATTCTGAAGGTGGCAATGGTGCTGTTGAAGAGGATGTTTTTGTGTTTCTTAGAGAAATCCCAGGCGAGGTGGCACGCACCTGCGCCGTTGTAGCGGAATCTCAGGGGGAGAGCCCCGCGCCGGCGCCCTCTGGCGCAGTTTCGAAGCGCTTGACCGGCTTGTTGGCTGCCGTGGTGGCTGTCATTTTTTTTACGCTGGTTGCTTGAAGCGGTAAAACACGTGCACTTTGAAACCGCGCATGGAATCAAATTTTGAGTTGTAGTTATTCCTAATTTTTTGATACTTTTTTGCATGCATGACGAGGCTGCAACATTTACTACGGCATATGAAAAAACCTACGGCGCAGCTTTTTTCTACTTCTTTCAGAGTATTTGTAGAACCCCCACTCCCCCCTTTTTATTGTTTCTTGATAATCAATGTGCACATACTTATTATTCAGTCATATTTCTTCCTTCCTGAAATTACCAGCTCAAATTTTGTTCAGCATCAGGTTTTGCAGGTTCAAGACTTTGTTTTCTTTCAGACAAAACGCCACTTGTAAATCCAATCTACATTCTTCCGTCATATTTATGCGCATCTTGCATTCCCTCTCCTAAGAATCAGCCACCATCCCTTCGGCCTCTCTTCCTCCTCCCTTCACCTCCACCGCTGCATCAGGCGCCCGCCCCTCTTCAAAATTGAAGTACGCAGTGTAGTGCTCATCCACTACATGTCCCACAGGCATGATCACGTACTGCTTTGTCTTTCCCGAGAGCAGGCGCGCGCCCTTGGGGTAGCGGTCGGTCACAGGGCCCGCCAAAAGCAATAGAAAGTCATCGTCAGTTGTGGTACCGGCAGCGACATAGGGCAGCGCTCCCACGGCGGTCGCAGCCCCTCCAGAGCTCAAAATTGTGTTTTCGTCGCCCTTGAACGTGGCGGCAGCGAGCTCTTCGGCGGAATCTGCGCTGGAAGAGCTATGCAGGCGCTTGAGCAGCATCGTAAAATTAGTAGAGTCGCTGCTGCGCTGCAGGTAGTGCCCTGGGTAGGACATGCTCTCCAGAGAAAAGAGAACGTCTCTGCCTTGGGATTTGGACCCCGGCAGCAGCGGCGCGGCCAGCTTGAAGGTCGCAGCCATGGCGCTGGCATGAGATTTTTGAAGCTGTGACAGGGGGCGGGCGAAGAGCTCTCCGCTGCGGGGGTCGGCCTGCAGCCGGAGTTCTTGGTTGGACGCGCACCCAGGCCGGCGGTGGAGCACTGAAACGAGGCGGGTGGGGTCGGGAATGGCCGAAACTGCGGAAGCGATGTCCCTTCAGATAAAAAGAAAACAAACTAGAAAGGAAACGTTGAGTTACTATATTTGAATTGAATGGAGGGGGGGGTGATGGAATTTAAGCTATAATTAGAACGCGCAGAGCAAAGAAGAATGAATTTTTATGTTGATATGCAATTTTGACGGCTGCCGTTTATTGTTTTTTTGTAATAATTGTCCCCCCGTCGCTTACTTGTGGTCCAGATCGATGTCCCAGTCGCCTTCGCTAATTCCCACCATGTGGAAGGGACCCATGACCACCGCCTTGAGGGCCTGCAGCGCCTTGCGGGAGTCGTTGAGATCCTCGGTGGCCACGCGCATCGCCATCTCGATTTCCACTACGAAAAAGAAAGCAAGAAAATGAAGACCGTCAAGACCAGCCACAATAATATTTATTTGTTTTTCCTATAACAAGGAAAAGAAAGAAATTGTTAAACAATACTTGCGTGTATCGCCGTCACTCCATTCAGGCCCAAGAATGACGTAATCTGCGCCCTGCCCAAACTTGGGAGGGCCAAACTCCAGCCCCGACAACTCTGAACCACCCATCAACCCTTCTAGTGACCCAGCAGACGCCCGTGGCAGCTCATTAACGCTTAAACTCCGCCCATTCAAAAATATCTTCACCGCACGCACGCCCGCTCCTCCTCCCCCTGCTCCGTGCTTAAGCCACGCTGGCAGCCTCCAGTGCAGGTAGAACTCTGCGGCGGCAGTGCCGTTGGCGACAGCGGCAGCAGAATTTGCAGGCGGAGAGACGGAAATTTTGATCGTTGACTTGGCGACGTTTACCGTCTTTGAGGCTGCGTTTTCGCGGTCGTTGGGGACGGTGCTGTACAGGTCTGCGGATTGGGCGACGGTGACCCCTAGCTCACGCCAGCGGAGGGTGCTGCTTACGAGTTGGTTCACGAAAAGGTTGGGAACGGCGGCGACGGCAGCGGAGGGTTTTGCTGGGGTGCTGATGGCGGCAGGGGAGGCCTCAGCGACAGCAGGGGCGGCTCCTTCCCACCAGAAGTAGATAGAGTCGGCCATTTTTGAGAAGGACTCCACGGCGGTGCCGTAGCAGCACCTGCGGTTTCAAAGTTTCAATGGTTTCAATGGTGCGTGTATCGGTGGACGGCTGCCGAGCGGGGTCTCTTTAATCGGCCGTGGAAGAAAAAAATGAAAAGACATATAGAAAGTGCATATGGATAAATAAATTGCCGAAAAAATAAACAACTGGGCGAATAAATACACGAGTAATTACGAGCGCACCAGAACGTGTTGAATTTGTCGCCCCAGCCGTGCGTCCACGCGCGAGGGTTGTCGCCTTTTCCTCCCTCGTGACCTGCAGTAGGAGAGAAAAAAATCATCAACGGCCATTCAAGCGATTATAAATAACAGCGTCAAAATTAACCCGCCTCCCACCAATTTGTACATCATAACTACTTAGCAATAGTTACTTACCAAGCGGCATGTAGTAGATGTACTGCCCAGGCCCGCCCAGCTCATCCTCCAACGACAAAGTGCTGCCCAGTACAGAGCTTGCCCCAGGGTCTTCAGGCCAGGAAACCACGCTGTGGTCGACGGGCCTCGAATTTGCAGCATGCGCAGCGTCAGCAGCCGCGATGGCGGAGCGCTGCGCTGCGCTGAGCGCCTGCGGCAGCGGGTGAGCGTGGCTGTGTGCATGACCGTCTTCGGCGTTGTTGCTGTGGCTGTGGGGCACCCTCTGTACCCCCATCACGCCGTTGAGAATGGCGCGCTCGTAAAAGTCGGCCAGGTCTGCCCGCCCGGTCCACCGAAAGAGCGACCGAGCGATCTTGAGGACGTTGTAAGTAGTGCAGCTCTCCTGCACTTTATTATTTTATTTTGATTTGAGGTTCAAGAGTAATCAAATAGCGTGAGCGACTAAATAATAAAATAAAATAAAACAGCTGCGTGTAGTTTAGAATGCAACAATCGCGAACCGCACGCCAAAAACCTCCTGAGCAACTCTTAAGCTTAATCAAAATCACCCCCTACCTCGGTGTTGGCAGCAGCGTCGGATTTGTTGATGGCATTGCCCAGGGCCTGGGGGTCACCCCACCGTTCGAACCAGTTGGAGCCTCCGGTGCTGAAGGAGTGGCTGGAGGTGACGGCGGAAAAGAAGTTGGCGACGGCGGCGGCGGCGGTCTCGTCCCCGGTGGCCTCGAACCGGCTGACGAAGCCGTTGACCTGGGCGAGGTGGGTGTTGGCGTGGAGGCCGCTGAAGACGTCGTTGCCTGCCACCAGCGGGTCGAACCTAAAAAAGAAAAAAGAAAAAAAAAGGGCAGTGTTTGAAAAAGAAAGAATTTTGGGGTGAAAGATAGATCGAGAAAAATGCCGAAATTTGTCCATAAACTAAAGTAACTCACCAGGCAGGTTTGTCAAACATCGCGGCGCACGCCGCCCACTGCTTATCGCTCGTTTCGATGCTCAGCTGGTATAGCACGTCATTCATGCCACCAAACTCCACTTCCAAGACCTGGTGCCAGTGGTCCACGCCCTGGGCGCGCACCACCTCGGCGCTGCGGCCGCAGAAATAGCCAGCCATGGCAGTGAGCACCGGCAGAGCTTGAGGGTTGCCAGACAGGCGGTGCTGGTCCAGCAGGCCGGCCATGATCTTGTGGATGACGTAGTAGGGCGCCCATACCGGCTGCAGCGACTCCAGGCGGTCGAAAAACGACTTGGGAAAGGCAGCCAAGTACCTGAAAAAAATAATGGGGAAAAATGTTCAAAGTATCCAAGTTTAAAATAGAAAGGTATATAAAAATCAGTAGTAGTGTGGGTGTATTATTACCCGTCCTCGAAGATGCCTTGGCAGGCTGCCAGGCCTGCGATGATGCCGTCGGCTCTGGCCTTGAAGGCCTCGTCGCCGATGCTCTTGTAGGCGAAAGCCAGCGCAGAGAGGTAGTGCCCGATGAACTGGCCCCTTACCTCGACCTATTTGGCAGTCAAGTCGGTATCTTTCAGTTAAACGTTGGTTTAAAAAAAAAAGTCAGACGAGCATTTCGTTCATCACCCCTCACACAAAGAAATCAGGATTGGATAGAATTACAATTATAATTATCGTCGTTAAAATCAATATCTCGTGGCGTTGCAACTCACGTTGGAGCCCTCCCAACCGCCGTAAGACTGCCCTGGGGCGGGAAGCCCTGCGGTGGTTCTAAAGTTGAACAGCAGGTTGTCGGGATCCAGCAGCAGCAGGTACTCGTGGTTGAGCTCCTGTCCAGCCCAGAAATCAGAGCCCTCGTTGAGCTCGACATCCTGGAAGAAAAAAAATAAAACTAGTTGTTGAGCTAAAATTGCAACGCTGCTTGTACTTAATCGGCGCGCCGCGTTTTTCTTAGCACAGATTACCTGGAGAGAGAAGGGTTTGATGTCAGCCCGGGCGTGGAGAGTGGCCAAAATGGCCACTAAAAATGTGATCTTAAAATATTTGCACCCCATTTTTCAGTGCGTATCCGTCTGCCCCAAGGAGAGATTTAGTATCGAGCCATTCAGAAGTAATGTTACAAAAATTTTAAATAGCATTTGGGCTGGCATGGTATTCACTGTATAAAAAGAAGAAATCATTTTTCAAATTACCAAGCATTCTATATTTTCTATATTTTCTATATTTTCTATATTTTCTATATTTTCTATATTTTCTATATTTTCTATATTTTCTATATTTTCTATATTTTCTATATTTTCTATATTTTCATTTCATTGCGACTTGGTGTGAACATACTAGCTAAGATTGTGAAACCTGGCGGTTTGTCTACTTCTGAGAGTTGGCCTCCCTTCCCATGATCAGTTGGTAAACTAGCATGGAGAGCTTACCCCACTTTCAAGGTGCTCTGCACCTATTATGCAATGACAATTGAACCTCAAAATGGTGATGCAGTTCAGCTGAGCGCCGCTTGCGATGTTTGTGGCCTATTAGGGAGAGGCTGAAAGCAAAGGAGAATTGAATTGTGATTGGCTTAAAATTTGGGGTGAACATAAGAGGCGAGATTGTGAAACCTGGCGGCTTCTCCATCTCCCTATTGAGAACTCTTCCCTGCTTTCTTATTGTCAAATAGCATGGAGCTTTTCACGTATCCAAAAATGAGCTATTCTACAAGAAAAATACTGAGTGGAGAAATGCCTTTAAATTATAATAATATCAAGAAAGGAAATAAAGAGGAAAATATAGTAAAACTCGTTTATTTATTCATTCATAAACAATGTCCTTGTGCCGCGCGGCACGTCATCGGTCTCGCTAAAACTTTCGTCGGGCTATACACCCACCACTATACTCGCTCAAACGATGATATCACGATGTAGCTCCGAAACATTGGGCTTGACCCGCCGCGGCAAAATTCCACACTCCTGCGACCACCGCCGCTCCTCTTTTCGTCCAACTAAACACCCAAATAGCAGCATCTTTCCAAACCCACGCACTATATCCACGCGCATAGACACCCATGCCTTCCGCCACCAATGAACACTATGTGAAAAAGTAAAAAAGAACTTATACAAGAGCATTGAATGAAGAAAAATAATACGCTACTCATTCTATCTACTGCTTCCGGGCATCTTCACGCAGCTCGTATCCAAGTCCAGCTTGTGCATCTTGTTAACGCCGGCAAAATTAAGAAAGTAGCTCTCCTTCTGAAACGTGGAAAATTCGTGCTTTGGGTCAGCGGCGTTTTGAATAAACCAGTTGGCGTTGAATTTATTCGGCAAAACTGTGTAAGAGCTGTTGGATAGTAGCTCGTACCCCAGTGCCGCTTGCATGAAATGAATCTTCCGGGGGTGCCCGATCGCTGTTTTGTAATATCGATAGTACAAATTTTCCAAAAATGAGCCGTGGTATTTAGGCTGCGGAGAAGAAAAGGAAAAAAGTGATAAAAAGCAATCCAGAAGCGCGAAAAGGGTTAAAACCAGATGAAAAACTGGCAGAATAGAATGCTTTATTCATTAATCGTGGACTGCTCACCTGGCCAACTATCAAATTTGCATTCAGCACTCTTCCCGTCTTTATTGTGAACCCAGCCAGCTTGAAGTACTCCTCCGCCGTGGCCTCCCACCCCATATTCTGCTGCACCTCCAGCCGCACCTCGACCGTGGGCTGGCTGAACTCATCCACCATAGCCAGCGGCGCACCGACGGCAACGACGGCGTGAATTGGCGGGGCATGGCACGTAGGAAAGATGTTATCGTCCATCACTACCACGTAGTCGTAGTCGTGGCTCCACGCCTGCGAGAACGCCACCAGCTTCTGCATCGAGTACAGCTCCTCCGGCTTCTCCAAGAGCGTGACGTTGAAATCGAAGGGTTCCTTTACGACAATGAAGTCGTAGTTGTGCCGCCGAGCGTAGGATTTCTGGCTCTCCATGATCAGTTCTGTGTTTTTGGACTGCGAACCCAGCGTGAAGGAGGCGACGATGACTGAATGTGGCTGGGATGCAACGTTGAGAGGGCCAAACACCCAGTAGAAGAGGCCACAGAAGAGGACGAGGCATAGGTACTTTGCTGCAACCTCTTTTCGATTGACTCGGGCCATGGTTTTCGTCATTTGGTGTTATGTGCCACTATTAGATTATTCAAAGGTGCGAAAGAATGACCACAAACGCTCTGGCCATGAAATACACGACTTTTTAATGAAGTTGCTGTTTTTTATAGTTTATAAATACACCGCAAATGGGCAGAATTTCATCATTTGACGCTTCTTCTGAAAATGGCGCTCCCTCAAAATAACTCTCTCAAGTCTCCAAAACAGAGGCTTGCAATGCATTTAGCATATTAAAATTTTCGAATAATTTAATTTAAACCAATTGAAGGCGCGCGCCGCACCGATGGTGACTCCTTGAAAAATAGTTGTGTATGCATTGAGACTTTTTTAAATGGAGAAATCGGATGATCAAGTGGCAGGAGAAATCCTTCATCTCCTCCAAAACCCAAGAGATGCGTCCAGCTGCCAAAAAGGCCTTTCCCAGCTGCGCTCGGTCTTGAGCACATGCACCAATGCTCCTGGTGTCTTGAGATGCCTGATGGCTCAGAGCCCCCGCTTGGACCTTCTAGCGATTTGGGACTCGCAGACAAAGGTGAATTCGTGTCAACAAATTGTCCGGGGTCTTCCTTTTGCACTTTGAAAAAAAATGGACATTTACATAATTCTCACCGCCGTCGCTTCAATAAACTCGATATATTGCAGTCCCAGGATGATCACTTCGTGGCGTCGTTGATGCTCACCATCGCCGACGTCCTCAGCGCCGCATCCAGCGTCAGCGGAGGCGATGCACTAGAAATTAAGTCCGCCGCCGCTGGCCTTGCCTCTGCCATCCTTTCTCGCCGCATAAAATCAATCTACTCCCACCTGGCGTCCCAGCGCCACTTCCGCTCCACCGCTTCGCTCCTCCTACTGGCTTCCATCGCCTCTTTGGGGCCTTTCCATGCCAGAGAGCTCGTTAGGACCTTCGATTTCACCCTCTCTGCCCTTCCGGCGCTCGCCCGGCCGCCAAAAGGCCGCAAGGAGGAGAGCGAGCGGCAAACCATCGAGCGCTACCGCCGCGAATGGGTCTCCCCCGACCCTTTGAAGCGCCCCGCCAGGGCTGCGTTTGTTAGCTTCACTCTGGCGTTGCTTCGAGCGGCGGACGCTAATCTGCTGCCAGAAGTGGCGGCGCTGAGGGCCGTGGTGGGGGGCATGCTGCACCGGCTTGCGGCGGACCCTCCGCAGGTGCAGTGCGAGGTGCTGCGCGTGCTGCAGAAGCGCGTCCTGGGCGCAAAAGCCACGCTGGGCCCCGCTGCCAAGGCTGTGATTTTTTCTGACGCTGCGATGGGGCAGCTAGCTACGATCTGCGCGCAGGGGGAAGACGAAGTCGATGAAGAGGACGGTGCAGAGGGAGGAGAGACTGGTGCTCCTTCAGAGGATGAAGATGAGGAGGAGGAGAAGAGGGAGGCAAAGCGGGCAAAAGTGGAGGCGAACGGAGCTGCATCTGCGCTTCGAAGGGCGTCAGACCTGGCGTTTAGCATCTTGGGCGCGTTGATTGTCGATCCAGTCCACGGTCTGGCCACCAGCAGTGAGACGGCGGCTGAGCATCGCACCTTTCTGGGTGCTGCAGGGCTGAGTTACGGACAGCGCCGCCTGCTGCGGTGGCTGCAGCGCCTGCGCCTCTCGGAGTCGGCGCTGCACGGCGAGCTGCTCGCCGCTAGCGTGCAGCACGACGCTGCATTGGCGGCCGCGTTCTTATTGGCGCCGCCGTTCCCTCTGGAGCCTGCACCGGCGGGGCGGTGGCTGGTGCACGCGGGAGCGGTAGGCACCCTGCTGCAACGCGTTGCGGCCACCCCTGTCGGCCTCCTGGAGCTCGCAGAAAGGCAAGATAATTTTGTATACTCTTTTGTACCATCAATTTTTGGTTGATACTTACCTTATTTTTTGCTCTGATTTTTTTATTTTTTATTATTACGGTTTGTTACTAAATTTCAGTTTTCTGTGTGTCTTTTACAGGGGATTGCCACCTCCGGAGGTCTCCAGTCGCCAAATGCAGGCCGCTCTGCAGTGCTGCCTCCCGCCGTCCCTCCCGCGAGCTGCCCTCTCCCGAGGAATCCAACACGAGAACGCCTTGGTGCGCCACTCGTCGCTGTGCCTCCTCTCCCACATGCTCACCGCCCTAGACGCCCTGCTGCAAGCCGCTGCAGCTGCGGAAGCAGCGCTGCCTGCCACCTGCGTTGCTCCGCTCCGCTCTCAATGGCAAAAAGTGTCAACAGATGTCCGCCAAGCGGCGCGTGCGAGTCTGCCCGACCTCCAATCGGTGCTGGCGCAGCTCTCCGCGCTTGCAGACCCTATCAGAAAGGGTTATGAGAGCCAAAACGGCACGGATTCTGAGGCGACTCCACATGAGGAAAAAATCTTGCTGCTGAGCGCTGCGCTGCACGCGCTGCAGCTGTGGCTACGCTGCTTCCCTGCGGCGCCGGCTGAGAGCAACTTTGACTTAGAGAAGCTGGCAGCAGGGGCTTTGCCCTCTCTTCACCCGCTGCTACAGATGCAGGTGCTGGCTGCGCTGGAGGCAGCAGCCGCAGAGGGTGCCGCCACCGCAGTGCGGCGGCCTGGACCTGGTGCAGGGGCGGCCATGCCTGCCATGCTGCGCCTGCTCGCTGGCGCGGAGCGGAAGCAGGTGAAGCGTGCGGCAGCAGGGTGGCTGGCCCACCGTTTGAGCGGCACAGGGCTGTTTGAAGCCAATCCCGCGGAGGGGGTGGTGTGGGTGGATCTACTGGGGACCTGCAGCGCCGCGGGGGCGCCAGAAGCTGCTTTCTTCGGCGACGCTGTGGCTTTGGTGCTGCGCCGCCCCGACGAATTCTTTCTTTCTACCGGGGAAGAAAGAAATGTGCCGGAGTGGAGCCTGCTGGTGCTGTGCGTGCTGCGGCAGGCGGTGCGCGTGCTGGGGTCGCAAAAGAAAGACTCAGAAGAGAAGAATGCGGTGGCAAGATTCGCAGCTGCAGGGGCCGCCCTGGTGACGCTGCAGCAGCGCAGCAGGGAGGGGGTGGGTGCGGCGGCGACAGCCCTGTTGCGCGTGCTGCGCTCCGAGGCGACGCGCCGCGTCCCAGCCGACGCTGAGACAGCTGCAGCGGGTTCAAAAGGGCGAAAGCGCAAAGCAGCGGACAGCGGGGACGCCGCCGGGGTGTCTGAGATGCTGGAATCGCTGGGAGAGGAAGCGGAGCCTGTATCCCAGCTGTTTGCGTGGCTGCAGAGCCTGGCGAAGAGCTCAGAGCGGGAGGCAGCGAGAACGGCAAAAATTGCGAAATTAGGGGCTGGCGCGGCGTTGGCAGACCAAGAGCCGCTCGACACGATGCCGTGGGAGCAGTTTGCCGCGGTGGACAGCGCGTGCGAGGCTGCAGCTGGCTCTTGTGGGCCCAAAACAGGCGAAGCTGCTCTGGCTTTCTCCTCGTGCGTGCCGGCTTCGCAGCTGCCGCTGGCGTTCGCCCTTTTGGCGTGGGCCGACTCCCCTTTTGAAATTGATGCTATCCACCTCGCGGTGACTCAGCGGCTGGCAGCGCTGGCAGCCAGGGAGAAGGCTGAAGCTGCTGTTGCTGTTGCTCGTCAAGCGCTGGCACTGGCAGAGCTCTCGCTTTCGTCCTTCGCGCACGTCACGCGTGCAGCGTACGCTGCGCTGCAAGGAGCACTGTCTGCCATCGCTGAAGCTTTCCAAACAGAGGAGTTGAGCGTAGAGGGAGCGTTGGCATGCCTGGCCGTGTGCTGCGAGTCCCAAAGCCTGCTTGCCGCTGCGTTGAGCGACCACAACGGCGAAGAAAGCGACGCAATTGCTGCTGGGACTCTCCCTCCTTCAGTGCAAGTGGTGCTACAGGCGCTGCAGCTGGCTGCAGCAATCGCAGCAAAGCAAGGCGGCAGCGGCGGCGGCGACGCTGCTGGTCGAGCAGTTGCAGCGGTGGTTATGCGAGTGGGTTATGCTGTAAACGCTGCAGCACAGGGTAATCACATGCGCAGCCTTCCCTCTTCCGCCCTTCTGGCCCTTCTGGTGGCGGCGGCACCTCTGGTAGCGGATGACAAGGGCGCTGCCGAGAATCTGGCTGGAGCGGTGGGCAGGCTGCTGGCGCGAACAGCTGGAGCGGGGGTAGACGCGGGGTGGGCGGCGTATTGTGGCCGTGCTGCGGCTGCTTTGCTGCAGCAGTTGGCGGCAGCTGTCTGCCCAGAGAGAGATTTTCTCGTAGAGCGCTTTGCCGCTGCTGCCAAGGACCTTGTGGCCTCCAAGCAGTTCAGGTTAGTGTTGGAGAAAGTAAAAACTCGTCAAAGAACCAGACGTGTATATACTTTTCACACCGCTCTAGTGTAAAATTATCTTCTCTTTCTTTTTAAGTTTCCTGCCATTTTCTTGCATTCAAACATGAACATAGTTCTCACTCTTTCGCCATTTTCGGTTTGTTCGCAGCCTCGCGGAAGCTGTGTTGCAGGGAGCTCTCTCCTCAAACGAAAACTCCTCCACCGCTGCCTCTACCGTTGTCTCTCGCCTTGGCGACAAAACATCGCCCCTTCTGCTGCGCCACTGCATGGGGCACCCTACCCCGCAGCGCGCCGCCCTCGCGTGCCGCCTGCTGGAGAGCAGCGGCGCTGCGGTCGCGTGGCTGCGAGAAGCTATAAATAAGAAAGAAATTTCAAACCTGGCCGCAGCTGACGACGAGGGCAACACACTGGGGGTGCTGCTGCCTGCCTTCACGGTCTACTTGAAGCAAGAGATAGACGCTGTGGCGCCAGCGGATGGAGCTAAGTGCGCAGCGTCGTCGATATTAAAGGCGCTGCTGCGGTGGGCGGCTCTTCCTGGGGGTGGCAGTAGCTCTAAAAACGCAGCTGCTGCTGCTGAAGGCATAACCGCAACGCAGCAGCAGCAGCAGCAGCGGAGCTCTGCAGCTGAGGTGGCCGAGTGTTTGGCACTGGCGCTGGCGCTTTCCGAGGAGCTGCCGCTGCCGTGGGTGGCGCAAACATTGGCCGAGCTCTCTCCCGTGGAAGGCTGGCTCCCTGGCAAAGGCTCAGTCAGTCCCGTTACCGGTGCAGCAACTCCGGTTGAGAAAGCATCGATAGCTTCAGCCCTGTTGCGCTACGCCCGCCAGCAGCCAAACAATCCATACTGCAGCGCTGCTGCCCTCACCCCGGTGGCACGCTGCTTCTTGTCCACGCTGACAGCCGTCCTCGCATTCAAACGTCGCCTTTCTTCTTCCTCTACCTCTGCCGACTTGCTGCCTTCCTCTCAGGAGCTCGCTGCGCTGGAGGCGTGCCTTCTGGCCCATCTGGACGGTGAGATTGGTGACGCGGTGGCGGCGCTGCCGCTGTTTGAGCGCAGGACGCCTGCGTTTGAGGCGCTTGCAGGTGATTTTGTGTGCGGCCGACTGGGCACAGCTGTGCTGCGGCACAGAGCGCAGGACCCGCGGGCGATGCGCGTGCTGCGGCGGTTTGCCGCCGCGCTGCTGCCTGGCGACGAAGATGACGCCGCTGATGAAGAGAAACATGCGGCTGCGAATAACGATAAAAAGAACGGCGGTTCTACGTCGTCATCCTCCTCTAGCGACAGCGACGACGAAAGGGACAGCGCTGGTGGCGCGCGGGAGGCAGCAGCGCCGCTGAAGGTTCCTGCCATCGCTGCAGCGGCCGCTGAGCTGTTTCAGCGCGCAGTCACCCACTCCCACTTCCTTTCCACCATGCAAAGCAGCGCTGCCAGCCCTCCTGCACTTCCTGATGCGGCTGCCAAGCTCCCCCGCCCCCTGGAGTCGCTTTTATCGACAGCTGATATCCACCTCGGAGGTGACCCCTCCACCGCCACTGAAGTTGAGTTTGTGGCCTCTTTCGACGCAGAAATAGAGGAAGAAGAGTGCCGCGCTGCGAAACTGAAAAAAGAGCTGTGCGAGCTTCTGGAGACGCTTTTGGACGTGGAGGAGCGATACGGCGGCAGCGTTGCTGGTTTGGAGGCAGCTGAGGCGGCGCTGCTGCCGGTGGCGATGGCGGCGTACGGCGGGAGTTTGAGCGCGGCTGACGTGGCGGTGTGGGGCTTGGCGAGGGCTCTGAATCTGCGGGCGTGGAGCAGGGAGCAGCACGGCAGCCAGGAGGCGCTTGCTGAAGGCGACGTTGACTCAGCCGCTCTGCAGGCGCTGCTGGAAGGCCCATTGGCACAGACATGGTACGATCCCCCTTTTTTCCTTTTCATTTCCCTGTTTTTCTTTGCGAAAAATGTATTTCTACACCGACGTTAGAAACAAAAATCACGTGTTTTTGTTTTTGTTTTATTTTTATTCAATTCTTCTTTTTTGCAGCTTTGCATGGGGCCCAGCGGCGGTGGCCGCCGCGGCCGCGGGTCTGGACGCTTCCTTGCAGTCCAAGCTCCCTCTGGACCCCCCTCGCTGCGCGCTCACCGTCACGCACTTTCCTGAACAGCGGTCACTCCTCGGGTTCGATTCTTTCACTTCCTCACCCCTTTCTTCCTCTTGCGAAGCTCTTTCTTCAATCGAAACCGCATCCGACAGCTCCGCCCGTGACTCAGCCGCCCCTCCAGCCCTCCCTGCCTGCCCAGCAGCCTACGACCCGGCCTTTCTCTTGCCGTTTTGCGTGGCGGCGCTGCGGTGGAAGGTGGTGTCGCCTCGCTCCTTTGTTACGCTGGGCTTGGCGTCGGTGTGCCTGCGCGCGATGGCGGCGGAGGACCCTGCGCTGCGGGCGGTGGCTTTTGAGGCGTTGGGGCTGCTGACCGCGCAAGTGCAAGCACCATTGCCATCCTCCTCCGCCGCTGCTGCTATTGCAGCAGTTCCTGCCGCTTTTGGTGGCGATGCTGGGCTGCAGGAGGACTTCAGGGAGCGCGCTCAGCTTTGGTGAGTTCAGTTATTAGAGAAGAAAGGCAGCGAGCGTTCAAACCAAAATTCAGCTGCATTTATTCGTCATCTATATAATTGTTGCACGTATTATCCTATTTTACCGTTCCCAACACAAGGAATCCTACTTTTTATCGTATCTCACTATCATTCACGTCTTTTTTTATTTATTTACAGTTCTCTGCTTGAGTGGATCCGAGGCGGCATTCAGTCGCCCTTCACCCGCCTCCCAGCGGTGCACGCAGCCTTCGCCGCCGAAGCCGCCATTTCCCTGAGCCACCCCGCCACCCCGATGTACGCCCCCGTCAACAAAGCTCGCCTGAAAACCGCCACCATCGATTTTTCAATCGTGCCGCTACTGGCGCAGGCCATGCACGCTGGAGGCGCAGAGGCGGCGGAGGAGCGCGCTTGGCTGCTGCGGCTGCTCCTCACGGGGCTGCGTTCGTCTCAAGACGCGAGGCTTTACCTTCGGCAGTATGTTTTTGAGGCGGCGATGGCTTTGGCAGATTCACCCGTTGCTGCCCCCAGCGCTGCGAGTTTGGCGCTGGCAGTGGTGTGCAGAGCGGCGCAGCTGCCGCGTGCGGCACGGGGTCTGTGTGAGCGCAGCGGAATGGTGGGCTGGCTGGCCTCCAGGGCGGCGAGGTTGATTTCTACGGCGATGAGAAGAAGCGAGGCCAGGCAGTCCGGCACCGCCAACGCGGCGCTGCTGAAGGACGCTCGGGGCGCGCTGGAGGCACTGCACCACTTGACGTCGCTGAGGTCGGTCGTGGGGCGCTCCACCGGCCCTGGCAATCCTCGAGCAGTTGAAGATTTTTCAACGGCGATGCGAGGCCTGCTGCGCGTGCTGTGCGACGCGTCTGCTGCGCCTGCTGCGCTCAGCAAGCGTGAGGTGGACGGCATGGCGGCCGTGTGGGGAGCGGCGCTGAGGGTGGCGGCCTGGACTGCGACGGCAGGCAAATCTACCGGAGTGAAATTTTTGGCGGTGAAAGAGGCTCAAGAAGTCATGGGTGCCGCCGCGGGCATTGGCAGTCGCGCAGGAGTAGATTTCAGCCAGGCTGGGCGGAGATTGGTGGCCGCTTGCCCGTGATTTCAGCTTCTAAAAAATATCTTACGAAGTTTTTTTTTTAATTACTTGTGATTACAGAGTACTTCGGGAATTGGCGAAGAATGTGTGGAGATGAAAGCGAAAAAAAAGACCCCGCTCTTCCCGGCGGGGGCAGTGATAGGGAGATGTCGATGGATAATGTGGACGGTTCTACCATGAATACAAAACGGAATCATGCTTGGGATAGGAAAAGTATTCGTGCATGGGGTGTTGCAAAAGGGAAGAAATGGGAAAAAGAAACCACCGATCATCGTTGTTATGCCCGAGTTTTTTTTTTATCAACATAATTAAAGAGAAGTGCAAAACAGCAGCAGAGTGTGTGTGCATAATGCATCACATGAAACGCTCAGACTCCTCCAACCTCCGCCAAATAAAAACGAAGCTATAATCTCGCTGGAGGGATAAACTAATCGAGAAAAATAAAAGAGCCATTGCGGTCGAGACTGCCTAACTTGTATGTAGATCAAGCAGAAAGTAGAACTATCACAAGAAAAAAATCCAAAAAAGAAACAGAAATATCAAGATGTCAATGAAACATTATCTTCGCGTAAATATTTATTAAGAAGAACTGCACGGAGTCAAAATGAGCAGCTTGCCGAGCTGCGAAAGAAAAAAGGGAGAAGAAACGCCAATTCCGTCGCTGCTGCGGCATTTTTTTCTTTTTCGAAATCAAATTATTCAAATCAATGCCTCTCAGAGACGTTGCCCGAGGAGGTCGACGCCTCATCCGAGGAGCGCATCATAGGGTACACCGCGGTCCCTGCCATTGCTGCCCTGCCATTCATGCTCCGACCGCCAGTCATTGAGTTCAGCCGGCCGGAGACTGGGCTGGGCATGGCTGGCCCCAGCGACTGCTGCTGGTACAGCTGCTGCTGGGGGGTGGGCCCACGGGGGGTGGGCGACCACGGGTTGCTCCTGGCAAAGCTGCTGTCCCGGTTGACTAACGGCAGCGAGATTGAGTCCTCCCTGGGGGTTCCGTCGGGGCCCAGGCCATACACAGACCCCGCCATTGACCCTGTGCGCGCCAAAATATCGTGCTCCGACCCTGGTCCCCCTCGGGAGAAGCTCTTTCCTCCCGACTTGATGATGCGGGACTGCATGCGCTGCCGCGCGGCCGCCGCCTCCGCCTGCTGCTTCTCCACCGCCTCCAGGTGCTTCCTCTTGTGGCGCTTGTACAGGATGTACGCGGGGATGGGCATCAACACCAGCACTGCGCCCACAATGCAGCCGATGATCCACCCAGGGAGGGACCCGCCGGAGGAGGCGTTGGGGTCCTCCAGCCCCAGCGGATTGGTGGTGGGCTGCGCGGTGAGGGTGGTGTTGCTCACCTCCGACCCGAGCGACATGGTGAGGTCTTTGGCCAGCGCGCCGCTGGACACCCCGTCCACTACGGTTCGAACCTCTGATTCCACGCGAATCTTGTTGGTCTTGACGATGACGCGCAGGTGCACCCTGGAGACCTGCTCGTAGGTGACGTCCTGCAGGAGGCGGCGCGCAAAGGAGAAGAGGCGGCGGCGCGTTCCTGGCTCCTTCTCCACGGGGACGACGTAGTTGGTGGTCTCCAGGGGGCCGGTCTCGATGTCGTTGCGGTCGACGGAGCGCAGGTAGCGCTCTTGGAGCACCTGTGGTTGCAAATGGAAAAGGGGAGAGGTTGAGAAGCCAGTAAGAAAGAAAGAAAGAAAGAAAAAAATAGGTGACGGGTGAGCGCAGGTTAATCAACATGAAATTATGATTAAAGAGAAGATTTGCAAAGGTAGTGGGCGGAATTATTAGTTCAATGAAGAAGAAAATGCAAACCAATTGCCCCCTTAAAAAGGATTCGGGGTGGCAGATTTTATTCCTCTCAAATTCCCCCTCCCAACCAAAACTAATCAATCAAACTCACGGTGGTGAACACCCAAGACTTCGACTTGGTCCAGGGCACGAGCGCGGGACCCTCCAGCAGGATGCCAAACACGATCTCAGTGTCAATCGGCAGCGCCTGCCAGTCCATGGGCGGTCCAGGGGGCAGATCCTCTTCAACCATGGGCGGAGGCGCTTCAACCACCTCCTCCGCCGCAAGGGGACCCTCTGCGCCGGCGTCCCCGCCCACCAGCTGCCCTGAGGGGGCTTGGGCGGTGGGGGGCGCGAGCACCGCTACTGGGGCAGTAGGCGGGGAGGGGACGGCCACTGGGGCGGCTGTAGGCGGAGTGGCGATGGTGGGGATGTTTTCTGAGGGTGGGGGGGTGGTTGCAGGTGGCTCCACCACTGCAGGGGGCGATGAAGTGGGAAGAGGCTCCACAGGAGGAGACTGCACTGGCGCTGGGGTTGCCGGCGACGGGGTGGTAATGGGTGTTTCGGTGGGGGGTGATGTGGCTGAGATGGTCTCCGTGGGAGGGGAAGATGCGACGGGAGCGGCCGGCGGCGAGGGGGTGACCGTCGTGGCGTTGTCTGGCACAGGGCCGCTGCCGATGGGGATGAGCCAGGAGGCTGGCACTCCCTCGGGTGCTGCAAGGAAGGGAAAATGGTGGGAGTGGGGAAAACGACCGAATCAGTACAAGTAGTTAGGGAAGGAATTTCAAGATGCACGGCGGGTGGGGCGGGTGGGGGAGCGGCACTGGGTGCTGCTGGGGTCCTTACCCTGGGCTTTGCACCCTGGGAGGGATACAAGCAGCGCCAGGCAGCACAGCGCTGTCAAGCGCAAACTCGCTATCATGGTCGCAATCTGCAAGAACAAGTTGGGGAGGTTTTCAGCATCTCGCCCGTTAATTATAATGCACACCATTAATGGGCCATTAATCGCCCGAAAAATGAGCCGTCCCAGCCTTGCCGCTGGTCGCACCTCTTTTGCTTTAGGGCCGTGTTGTCGGCCCGGTTCCAAAAGAAGGCGACAGAGCTGGTTCCTATTGTGCTACTATCCTTTAGAAAATGGGCTGCCGCTGGACACCACCGCCAAGAACCAACACGCAAAAAAAATGTTTGTTGGGCAAGATCTTGAGGTGGGTTGTATTTCCTACTAACAAATTGCCCAACCGCGTGCCTGAAATTGCTCCGATGATGTATTATAGTTTTATTATTATACCTACTAAGCACAAAAATGCTGAAACGCGGTGCTTGCAAAAAAAATGACAACTTTCTTTTTCAATTCAACTTTTTTTTTAGGAGCCGCGAGATATGGAATGCACCAATGCGACAGTTCTGTGCTCCTGGGCATGGTACAGTGTGCGCAGGCAGATCTCGGTTCCATCCCCGTATTCATTCACTCATCAATGCATTCAAGCGGTGGCTGTGGCCAAATTCCTACGCACTCTCCGTTTTCTTACATTGCCCAAAGATTTCGCATGCTGGTAATGCCCCCAGCGATACGCTGCCAGTCAGAAACCGGAATTACCTCTAGCTTTTGCTTTGAGCAGCGTGACGCCTCTCGCAGCGGTGGGCAAATGGGCAGGAGCTACCGGAGAGATTTTACGCTGCTTAGTCGATCTTAGTAAAAGCGCAGCTCTACTGCCATCTTCTTCAACGTGTTGCCTTGTGTCACGACGGTGTGGAAGAGGGAATATCAAAAAATTAATCCTTACCGGCAGCGGCGATGGTGTCAAATCAAAATTGTTGACGTTACGTAACTTTGAAATGTGAAGAATGCGGGCCGCATACTGGCCAGTCTTCATAAAATGCGTTTATATCTTCATCATTAATGAAGCGACATTTGTTTTGACATTGCGTTTATAATTTGGAATTAAATGCGATCTAATTGTTTGAAATCTGGCGAGTTTAACGCCTTCTAGCGCGCAACCCATTAATAAACTCAATTGGGTGGCAGCTGTAAAAGACCATTTGAAGCAACATTTTTGGAGGTCTCTTTGAGGGTTCGACAGCTCTCAGATCAGAGGGGGAAGAAATCGATTTTTAAATTCCAAACGTGCGATCACCAGCAGCAGCTTATAAATATTGCAATGACCATTTATTCACGGCGCAAGCCGAGGCTGCGCTCCCAGAATCGGAATCGCCCACTGATGATTTTTCAAGCTATCTGTCTGGCTGGCTTCTGCTTTGGCGGATGGTGAGTTTTCTGGCGTGCTTCTTCCTCGTAAAATGCATTAAAGTCTGACCTAGTAATACACGAATACTTGCAGGTTGCTGCGCGCAGCGGTGCTGCTGGGCAGTCCCCACCGGCGCCGCTCCGCCAAAGAAATCACAGCCCCTGCTGCCGTGAACACCGCCGCGCCAAACGACAACGCAGGTGGGGTTTATAATAATCGTGTTAATAATTTATAAGAAGCTCCCGTTAAAAACGATGCAAAATATACAACTTCAGTGTTTCGCCACCTTTCACCGAGATAAATGCATTCCTTTTGAAAGTGCGTATCTTTATACAAATACAAACATTTTAATATAGAAACATGCGCTTTTTGAAACAAAAACGTTATTCATAATCATCATTCCTTCTGTTATACTGCAGTCGCTGCTGCCGATGCCCACCATCATGCTGGCAAAGAAAAAATTCACCTCGTGGGCAGCGTGCCCGACATGAGCGCAAATTTAAAAGCAAAGGTAGCTGTCAGCGAAGAGGCGCAGTCCGACCCG
Organism: Marvania coccoides; assembly: GCA_963854735.1. NCBI lineage: Eukaryota > Viridiplantae > Chlorophyta > Trebouxiophyceae > Chlorellales > Chlorellaceae > Marvania > Marvania coccoides. The sequence continues at coordinate 476,936 of OY978106.1, forward strand.
CGCCTGCTGGCCTCTGTTTACGACTCCATGGCTGCGTCGTTTAAAGAAAAGGGGCTCAACCTGGATGCCGTTGCAGCCATGCGCCAATACTTTTCTAATGTAGATACGGCAGCAGACCCGTTGAATTACACGCAGTTCCCCGCGCCGCTGCCGCTGGGCGCCGTCCGCCTGTGCCTGGTGTTTTTTCAAAAGGCAAATCCTTCGTTGGCGGAACTGGTGCACCGAGCGTCGCTGGAGGTGATCTCGGCGCTGCCTGCGGACGCCGCGGTGCACGTCAACAACCCCGAGCACTATCACATCACTGTGTGAGTTTCAATCTTTTTCTTCTTTTAAATACAAGGGGGAAATGCTTGCTTTATTTTAACGACACTATCTCGTCGGCACAACCTCGTCGGAAACGGGGCAAATAGGCCCCGTTTAACACCCTTAGTGTTTTATTCAAAGCATAACGCGAATTATGCCTTAATCTCTTTCGCTCGCCGCCTCATTTATACAATAACTCAAAACAGGTACATGCCGTCACAACCCCACACACTGCGCCCAAATCCCTTAGTCCCCGGCAACTCCCTGCCCCCCGATTTGACCCCGGAGCAGCTCTGGGACGCCACCCGCCCCTCCCCCGCCATCCTCGCCCTAGAAACCGAGGTGCTGCGCCGAGAGGCAGCAGCCACTTCCCCGCCGACCTTTAAAGTGCACCGCCTGCTCATGGCAGACTCAGGAACGCTGCTGCTGACCAGCACCGACTCGTCGGCAGTGATGAGCGGGCTGCGGCGGAGGCTGCGGGAGGCGTTCCCGGGGGGTCCACCCCGCCAGAGCACAATTTTGCACACAAGTTTGGCGCGGGTGCTGAGTTTGAAGCAATTAAACACAGAGGCGGTAGAAAAGGTGCAGGAGGTGTGTGACCGGTGGAGCGATCGGTTGCGGGGGATGGAGTTTGCTGTGGATGCGCTGCACTACGTGCAGGAGACAAAGTTTACGACGGTGGAGGGGCCGGCGACAAGGCTGCCGTTTAAAGGGCGGAAGTGAATGAGGAATTTTTCAATGGTGGGAGAAATGGTTGTTTAGAGTTAGACAGAGAGCGTCTGAGCTAGAGCTGCGCGTGCACTATTTGAGGGGGGGGGATGGGGATGACGGGGAAGGGTTGATATGGATTCTTTTTGAGCCAGCAGCGCGGAGAAGTTGTAATTTCTGAGCAATGAACTGGCGGTGTACTTTTTACTTTTAATGTTTCTTTTTCTTCCATATTTCTGTATACGTTTTCTTTTCGACGGCAGTCTGAAATTTCCACACTGCCAGTCAAGTATTTCCCCCTTGCTTGTGCAATTATAGAACTGCAAAAAAATTCAAGAATGTATCCGGGACCATGGCTGGTTTACAAGTTTATACCTCACGTTTACAGGCTAGGTTTACAGGTTATGAACCCTGCAATGTATGTTTTTTTTTCATATGCCCAATAAGCACCGAGGATAGTTAAGCTCAGTCTTATTTCTCAACAGAAATAAAATTTAAAGAGACACCAGGGGGAGGACGCCTATAGTATGTGTATGTATGTGTAATGTAATGTTATACTGCAATTGTAATGTAATGTTATACTGCAATGTATGTATACATACATGTATGTATATCTTAGGCGCAGTCAAGCAATACGTTCATGCCTCCGAGAGCCCTTTCAGTCTGGTCGCATTTCCTTTCAAAATGTGTCAAGCCAGGTCCACGTGGTGGCTGGCCACCTCAGGGAGCGGCCCAATCAGGTCCCGCATTTCATCTGCCTTTGGGTGCCCCTTCAGCGCCCTTTCAATGTCTTCTTCCGCAATCTTTTCTTCCCGAAAGGATGCCAGCGCCTGTCCCCCCAGCGATCGCCACTCCATGCCGCTCACCAACCGCAAGATGCTGTGTTCCAAGTAGCAGTTGCCCATGTGAATCAGCGAATTAGCTTTCGACCACATCACGTCGCCGGCTTATTGCTCCGCCAAGGGTTCAGCTGTCTCAGGAGCTTGTTCCGCTCCGTGGGCCGCAGATCTGCCACGTACTCTTGATTATGCTCGCGGGCGCGCATCATGTGCAGCTCTGCTGCTGCTGCCGACTCTGCGGTGACTGTAGCCGCCGCCCGCTCCTCCGCCGCTCTTTTTCCAGCTATCTCCGCCGCAATGCCCTCGCGGAGGAGCGGCTCCAGCAGGTAATTGACAGCCAGATTTGCGCGCTTATGTTCAATGGCGCTCAACAGCAGGTAGCCGTCGGTTAAGCAAGGAACGTACTCGAGCGCCTCCTTCCCTTTGGCTTCCGCAGCCGCCAGCAGCATCACTACCGTCTGCGCCACGAAGGCGCGACCCTGCCTTTTCGCCTTGCGGCCTGCATCGCCATTGCTGCTTTGCATTTGAAAATTTCAACCTCCATCGCCATCGACGTGGCTGTCATCTCTTGAACTCGCCTCCTGCGCCTGGTCGACGAGGTTCTGAAGAAAGGTCGTAGTACCCTGCGCTTGAATAGTTAATATCAAAATTACTAATCAAACGAGACGAAGATGTGAAGACAGCTATATATATATGTAGATGGGAGGGGTGCTGGGCGGGCCAGCATTGCCCAAGCGCGAACCAAAAACCTCGACGGCCCGCTTGCCGTCCGGAGATTCCTGCTTGCACCTCTGTGTTCATGTCGGTCGCGCAGTTGGGGGACTCAGGAAGGCAGGGGCCAGAGTCTTACATTGTGGGCGACGGTGCGGTCGTAATGCTGTATCCGTACGCCCCCAGTACCTGAGGTTGATCCCACGGATGGAAGGGGGTACCCCGCCTTACTGTGGCGGGGAGTGGCACGTCGCCTTGCAGGTCTATATAGGAGCGCCTTCTGTAGGATAACGTTAAACCATATGCAAACCTTGAAACCTTGACTGTTTCTGACCATTTTTTTCACCTGAGCTGCATCAAATTTTGTTCCGTTATAATTTTGCTAACGCATTGTATACTAGTTTAAACCAATAGTTGCTTAATTCGAGCCTGCATGATGTGCTGGCTGCTCCTACTGCATCAATCAACATCATGTTGAACATGTGTTTCTTCCGACTCGAAAAAAAGGCGAATTCGGGCGCATTTCGGCAGTAAAAAAAATCAAAAAATTATGTTCGTTGCTTAAATGCTTTATTCGCGACGCCGAGCCACGTTGCATGCGAATTCGCGCTCCAGAAAAAAAAATTGAAATAAAATATACGGTTAATACACGCAGCCTGGCCCCTTCCCCTCGTTTTCTCCCCCAGATACAAATACAATATCATAATTATCCTTGGATTATATTGGGCATACGAAAATAGAATACAACTGTACAAAGATGGGCTCTGCCTCCAATAACCCTCTGGCGCCGCAAGTCGAGACCCCCCAGCAAAAGCAATCGCCTCGGCACCCCTCCCCATTTGATTCCCACAGCTCCGCAGAGGGCAGTGGTGGCACCATAATAGCGGGCATCGACGTCTCTGACTTCACCCACGATTATCTTTACGACACCCTCAAATTTTGCTCGGAAGCTGCACGGGTGCAGAGCCTTCGTTCCTGCGAGCTGCTGGACTCTGCGCCTGAGCACCGCTTCGACGCCATCACCGAGCTGGCAGCCTGCCTGTTTGACGCTCCCGTCAGCGTGGTGTCCCTGGTTGACGCTGACCGAGGCTGGTTCAAGTCCAGGCATGATTTAATTTTAACCTACATTTTTTTTTAAACCTGATAATCACAGCAAAGTGCCATCACACGGCCTTATTATACATTTGTATTTTAGGACTTCACTCGCTCAATTTGCCCCCATTCCCTTCCCACTCCATCCCTTCACCCCAACCCCCCCCCCCCCCCACACATTTTTTCTGTCCTTTCAGATACGGCCCCATTGGCCCCTGTGTGAAACGTGAGGGCACCTTCTGCTCCTACATCCTCGTCCCCAATTTTGCAGAGGTGCTCATCTTCGAAGACTGCACAGCCGACGCCCGCTCCTCAGGCAGCCCCTATGTGACAGGGCCTCCTCAGCTGCGCTACTTCTGCGCCTGTCCGCTGGTGATGACCCGCGAACAAATGCGCATCGGCACGCTGTGCGTCGCGGACTTCAAGCCCCGCCACCTTCCTTCGCAGACGTAAGAAATCGCTTTTTTATTTGTAAACAAACTAAATTTGGATTTTAGACACCTGTTGGTCAAAATGAATGCCTAGAAATTGACATTAAATATTAATAGAGATAATCTTCCATCTTGCAGGTACAACGTGCTGGTGAACCTCGCCGAGCTCGTGTGCCGGGAGGTAGAGCGCCACCCGGTGACGCAGCAGCTTGCGCAAGAAGCCGCAGCTAGCGGCGCTGCCTCAGCTGCCGCTGACAGCCCTTTCGCCGCCGCAGCCGCAGCTGCTCCCGCCGCAGACGAGCCGGTGTTTCTGGTCAATGTGGAGGCGGGCCCAGGTTGGGAGGTGCTGTACGCCAATGGGGCCTGGCGGGAAATTCTGGGCATCCCAGAGGACGCGCACCCCCCTCTGGGCGAATTTTGGGACTTTTTCGAGCCTGTGGGTGGCGACATGGACCTGGAGAAGGCCAAGGAGAGGGTGCTGCGCCAAGGCCGGCCGGCCACAATGCTGCTGCAGCTGCGAGACGAGGTTGCTGAGGTCGAGGGGCAGCAGCAGCTGTTCAGTGTGCGGTTTCTGCTTGCCAGCCGCGATCAGCTGGAGAACGCGGTGCCGGTGAGCGTGCCTGCGTTCGTCGCGCCCAACCAGCGCGCTGCCCCCGCCCCTACTAGCACCAAGCTCTCACTGCCGCTAGAAAGCCTCTGGATCGGCACGATGCAGCCTGTGGTCGTCACAAGGGACGACGCCTCCCCAGGGCTGTCCCGCACCAGCAGCGGCAGCAGTAGGCTTTCTTCTTCAACCACTTTTTCACGGCGCAGCAGCGCTGGCATCGGGCGGTACCCCTCGAAGCCGCTGCACCTCAGCGACCTGGAGTTGGGGCCCCTCATGGGGCAGGGCAGCTTCGGAAGGGTGTACCGCGGGCAGCTGGGTGAAAAAACGATTGCCATTAAGGTGATGCCGATGCCTGCAGCTGGCAGCGAGGAGTTTGAAAGTTTGCTGAAAGAAAGCGCGCTGTGCCGCAACCTGGCCCACCCCAACATCGTACCCACCCTCGAGTACTTCATCCACCACCAGGTATGAGCTTTCTTCTGGTGATTTTAGCCCTCATTACCCGCGAAAATGTTAGGTTTGTAAATTCCCAGGACCACCCCGCCGCCTTTGCACGGTCTCCTTAGGGCACCCCCCCTAGGGCAGATTGAATACCAGATTTTCTTATATTTCAAGGCTGCTTAAACATAACAATACTTACAATTAAATTCGCAAACTAAACTAATATTACTACTTGAACCATTCGCAGCGCCACGAGATGTGGATTCTGCAGCACTTCTGCGACCGAGGCTCTCTCTACGATGTTTTGGATCGCGGCATGCTGCGGCAAAACCCCTCCCTCTTCTCCCCCGCCTCCCTCCCCGTGGTGTTAGCCACCGCGCTGGACGTCGCTTCCGCGCTGCGCTACCTGCACGACCATAACGTCATTCACGGCGATGTTACTGGCGGCAACGTCCTGCTTTCTTCTGCGGACAACTCGAGGGGCTTCGTGGCGATGGTGAACGACTTTGGGCTGTCCAAGGTCAACGCCGGGGAGCAACAGATGCAGATTTTTGGCACCATCTCGCACATGTGAGTTGAAACATATATATTTCCTTTGCACGTTATCCAATTTATTTTCATGTATATATATATATATATATAATTTGCATGGACGCTTCTTTTTCTATTCACAGACATATTTTGTGCTGAGAAGCGATACCGATGATTGATGACAACCCCTTTAAATTAAATCTGCAGGCCGCCTGAGATGCTGCGCGATGGGCTTTTGTAAGTAAAAGGAAATTTACCGTGTTCCCGAAAAGCAAAATTTTCATATTTTTTGCGGCGCGCATGGGTGCATGAACATTGAAACAGGTTCTTACTAAAAGTACTCATTTAAATGTAATCAATCACGATTCCCCCCGTTCTCAACTAATCCCGTTTCCTTCCCATTTCACTTTTATTTTCCTTCCGTTCTTTGCAGGACCAAGGCAACTGACGTCTACGCTTTTGGCGTTCTGCTGTGGGAAATGTGGTCAGGGAAGCGCGCGTGGGTGGGCATCCACCCACTGCGGCTTGTGTTTATGGTGGGCGACGAGGGAGCGGGGCTGGAGATGCCGGCAGACGCCCCGGCAGTGGTGAAGAGCTTGGCCGCGGCCTGTTTGGAGCGGGAGCTGTCGGATCGCCCCACCATGGGGGAGGTGGTGGAGCGACTGGAGGCCGCAATTGCGGCGCTGCCGTCGCATGAAAATTTGGGTGCAAGTGCTTGAAAAGAAACGAATGAAGGCGAAACAGGAGTGATGCATGCTGTGCAGGCGCTTGCGCTGTTTTAGTTGCCGGCAAATTTAATTGATTTAATGCAATGCTGAATGTGAATGTGCATCTGAGGTTGTATTGTTGAATGTTATGTGATTTTCCTTTGTTTGCATGGCAATGGCTATGGTATATAGGCTTGCAGGTTGATATGACGATGTGCAATGATGATATGCCCAGTAATTAAAAAGCCCTCATCACAAAACTGTGTTTTATATCTGCAGCGTCGGCGACTAGAAAAAACAAAATGGGAACCTCCAGAGCTGGCATGGAATAAACTAATGCCGTACTATAACAACCAGAACTGGTCACTCAAGTAGAGCCGGGCTCCTATTACAGCAGATGAGCAGCTGGGGACAGTGTAACAGCACGAGCTGCACTTCCCCGTTTGGATTGCATTAAATATATTTCTCCCTAAGGATTCCAAATATACCCTTCTCTTCCCCTGATTCCTAGTGCATGGCTAGTTATGCCATCTCCCCCCCCCCCCCTTTGGTCAAAGTCAAAGTGTTCTTCCTTTCCACTTTGCTTCCCGCCTTTTCCCTTGCATTCTGAAGGTTGAAGGTTTACAGATGGTTTGACGTCTACTACCGAAGTTACCCCTATAGGGGACCGCAAGTCGACGTGCCACAAGCCCCGCCATAGTAAGGCAGAGCCCCCCTTCCATCCGTCGGATCAACCTCAGTTCTGGGCTCTGGCCTCTGCCCCCGAGTCCCCGACGGCTCTTCAAAGCTCAGCCTCCATCCCTTGAGGGGGGTGGCATTAATTATTACTATTATTTCCATAAGTTCATCTTGTAACTTACATAACTAAAAGAGTTGGTCACTCTATTACAGACAGGACGCGTGTCCGCTGCGCAAGGCGTGCCGGGGCGTGCGAGCGGTGGTCATATTTGGACCCACCTATGCAATGCAAGGCTCACTCTCGGCTGTTGCCGCTGCTGGGGTGGCACACGTGGTGCTGCTGTCGGCCGCGAGGGCGCCCCCCAGCGGCGTTTTTTTTCAAGGATGACGAGATGGCGGTGTAAGAGGACGCTCGGCGAGAGGCGGCGGTGAAGGGCAGCGGGCTGGTGTACACTATATATATAGTAATAGTGGGGAAGCTTGTGAACTCAGAGGGTGGGGCGTCAAGAATGGATCTTCGAGAAGGCAGCTCGCCGGGAGGAGTGGTGTGCAGGGAGGATGCGGCGGTAGTGCTGGCGCGAGCGGTCGCAAGAGAGGTGGCGGCGGCGGGACAGTCCCTGGAGCTGAGCTTGGCGGCCGCAGGGCCGGGGCAGCCTCCCGAATAATGGGACCGCGAGTTTGAGAGCTTGATTGTTACACGGAGCTTGAAAACTGCATTATACTTTCAACTGGTTCTTTCTGCATTTCTTTTATTTGGTCTAGAACCCCCGAGGGTACAGCTGAGAAAAGGGCCGCTCCACAAGGACATACACAACGGCCGCTATCACGACTGAGATGGAAATGGTGAGAGTGCCGGACAAAAATACGGCTCCCCATGCTGCATACATTGTTTCCGTCACGCCAATAGCTTCCCAGGAGGGAATAAAGTTGATCGGCATGAATTGCAGCAAGTACCCACTGTATGACACGGCTGCCACCGGGACGAGTATCGGCTGAGTGAGCAGCCAGGCGACAGGCAGCAGTCGTCCCAAAATCATGGCCGTCAGTACCCACGCCAGGGCCCACCCGTAAGCTGCAATAAACGTTGAAGTGCGTTTCAAAGAAATGTTAATGCGCGGGAATGAGAAAGTAAAGAGAAGTCAAATATCAGTATGCAGTTTTTAGATTTATATTCACTTACTGAAGCGGCCGGCCACGTCCAGCACATCGTTGAAATTTGGCCAGATAGAGCGTACATAATTATTCAAACCACAGCCGGTGTATGCTAGGAAAATTAGGATGGATATGGCCAGCCAGTCAACACAAAAGATGGTAGCGGGATGTGTGCATAGCTTTGTAACCATGCTAGGGGCTGCTGCTGCTGCAGGTGCTTCGCTGGTGGAGGCAGCCTTGACGCTCCTTTTTTCCAGGCCAGAATCGTCCCCGTTTTCCATGTCCTTCTCAGCCGCGGCGGTCGCGGCGGCGGCAGCAGCCCTCTTCTTGTACTGGTTCACGAAGATGGAGGCAAACATGCCAGCAAAATAGGGAGGCATGCGAAGAACTGCGGTGTATGTCAGGGGCTGCGGCCAGCCAGGGGTATTGAAGGCGGTGTTACCTTTGACAAGCATAACCACTAAGCGCCCCAACATTACGAGTACAGACAAGCCTGCCATCGTGAGTAAGCCGAAGCGCCGCGGGGCGGCTGTGGAGGTTGAGCAACAAATTATCATTATCAGCGGGCTGATAATGTACATCTGAAACTCAAGAGAAACACTCCACCTGCACTCAGAGGAGCATTGCGGTAAAATTCGCATTACAAAGCACACGTGAACATCGTGGGAGCACATAGGAAAAGGCCTCTTACGTCCATCCCATACAGTTTGTTTCACTCCAATTATTGATCATGAGCAAGATTTTCCATCTGCAAATGCGCAAATTGAGGGATTAGAGGGGTGAGGATCTCGTTAAAAAAAAAAGAAACTTGGTGGGGGAAAAGTGGTATTGCCTACCACTGGTCTTTGCAGATCTCAAGTTTTTCACTCGACCTGAGATCATAAAACACAAGGTACATGCAGAAGGAAATAAAGAGCGCTGGCCAAATGCGCAAAAACCGGCGGCAAAAGAAGCGGACAACGTTGAACCGTCCAGTTTTCTCGACTTCTTTAAGCCAAAGAAGGGCAATAAGGTACCTGCAAAGATGGCATGTCGTGTGAAATGGTATATTTTGAGAAAGAAGAGAGCTGGCCAGCCGTTCTTACCCAGAAAGAACAAAAAACATGTCGACACCGACATCTCCGTTCTGCGTCGGTTGGGTTGCCCAGTTGCTCAACCAGCGTGCAATCAGACCATAAAACGAGTCCGGCACGGCAGCGGCGGGGCTGCCCAGCAGTGTGAATGTGTTGACGCCCTTCCAGCTCCCGTACTCTTGGGTGTGGAGGATCACGACCCACATCATGGCCAGAGCTCGGACGCCATCCAACGAAGCAGTAGTTCCATGGCCGCGCTTAAACAGCGACTGAAAGCCAGCACGCACATCGAAGGCTCTCTTCAGCCTGGTCAATGTTAGCAAAGGTGGCTTTTTCTCCAGGGTCATTTTTATTCAAATGATAGTACAGGACTTCGGGGAGAATTGCCGAATATTCTTATTTTTAAAGTAGTTTAAAGAGTTGCAAGCCAAAAAGTAAGACTCGGCACAAGAACTGGCTTTGATATTCAATCGTATTTTTCTGTCAGAAGTCGATTTCCTGCGAAGGGCTGCTGATACTATATTAAAAAATCAATTGTTTAATCTACCACGCACAGGCAGGTGTGTTTGTAATTTCGGCTCCTTCACTATTATTCGATCTGTAGAGTAAACATGTTGCGGTACAGCCATTCTTTCTTTCGAAGGTCGTACACAATTCAATAATTAATTGAAAGCAAACCCGACCGGGGCATTGTAGGCCACACGGCAGGCAACGTAGTCGTCTATAGAAGGGACGTTTGGAAATTTTCGATCACTCTAGCCTGGCGACGAGAATAGCCCTGAAAGTAGCCGAACACAAAAGGCATCAAAGATGTTTCGGGGGCCCACCTATAATAATAATATAATATAGAATATGGGACCCGCGGCGTACGGCTGACACTAATTGGGGGCGGCGGGGCTCCCGGCCGGCGAGACGATGCACCGGGCTATCGACCGAGGGGATGGACGGATGATACAATTTCCCAGGCAACATGAATAAGACCCGGCCTTTCTCACGCCTTTCATCCGCCATTTGCTTATTTTGCCCTCCCCACGTATTTGGCAAGCTATGGAGACTAAACTTTCATTCATTCATTTATTTATTTGGGTATGGTCCTGGCATTCCTGGCATTCCAGTAGATGGGCTCATGAACATTGATACACGTTCTTACCATTTGCTTTTTTACAATGTAATAAATCACGACTCCTCCCGTTCTCAACAAATCCCATCGCCGTTTCCTTCCCATTTCACGACCAAGGCAACTGACGTCAACTGAGCTGGCATGGAATGAACTTATGTCGTAAGGAACTCTGGAGCGCGCGCGTGGGTGCGGCTCCACGACAGGCTCTTCAATCGAGGACATTATTTTCAAACCCATTCGGTTTCGGGACCCCTCAATATTTCACAAAGAATGATTTTTAGCTCCCCTCCACGTCGCAACAGCCATTGTGGGTTCTTGCTAAGTAAAATTTCGATATAACAAGCTCAAATGTGCACACAAAAGCAGCCCTGCAAATTTTATCTTTTTTTAAATCTCGCTCGCTGAAAAGTGTTCAAATCAATTCAATTTACTTCGGAAAAAATAAACATGTGCACGCTGCTCCAGAGCGTCATTGCGCGGCCCTGCTCTGCCGTTGCTGTTTCTCCACATAAAATTCGATCACTGAAAACCGTGCTCCCCATTCAAAAAGCGGGCCTTGCCCCTCGTTCGCGGACCGTCGTCATACCTCAGGCCACGCACGATGCGCAGAATCCCCTCCCAGAAGCTCCCCACTCCCATTCAAATTCCTCACCCATCGACGCATTTTCTTCTTCGCACCAAAGCCCACTCCCGCACTCCATCGCCGCTCTCGCCCTCCGTTCCGCCGCCGTATGCTGCCTGACCGCCGCCGCCTTCGCACTCTTCGCCCCCACTGCCTTTGCCAAGGCTGCAGCCGTAGCCACCGGCGCTGCCACCGCCGACGGCGGCATCGCTGCTCTAGCAAAAACCGCGCTGGATTTCGTGCTGCACCTGGACGTTCATTTGGGGCAGATTGTGGCCAAGTATGGCCCCACCACCTACGCCATTCTCTTCGCCATTGTTTTTGCCGAAACTGGGCTCGTCGTGACCCCCTTTTTGCCAGGAGACTCGCTGCTGTTCGCCACAGGGGCGCTGGCGGCGATGGGGAAGCTCAATGCCGTGGCACTGCTGGCCACCTACATCACGGCTGCCACCCTGGGCGACGCAGTCAACTACGCGAGTGAGTTTGTCAACTTCACATTTCAATTTTTCAAGAGTCATTTTTCAGCTTCCTTCTCTGCTGTAAACTTCTTTTGGTTTTCAGCATGCGAAGTTCTATCTCGCCGACTTCTCTCTCAAACACAAATGCTTACAATAACTCTCCCCTCCCTCTCTCTCTCGCAATTAAATTTTTATATCAGTCGGAAACTACTTTGGCTCGCGAATGCTCGAGTCCAGCTTCCTCAAGCGCGACCACATCGCCAAGACCGAGGAGTTCTACGCCAAGTACGGCGGCAAGACCATCATTCTCGCGCGGTTCGTCCCCATTGTCAGAACTTTTGCCCCCTTTGTTGCCGGCGTCGGCAGCATGCCGTACGCCAAATTTGGGCTGTACAACGTAATGGGCGCGGTACTGTGGACCGTGATCTGCACTGGAGCTGGGTTTGCGTTCGGCAACGTGCCGGCGGTGCACGAAAATTTCTCACTGGTTGTGCTGGGAATCGTGGCGGTGTCGCTACTGCCTGTGATCTGGGAGGTAGTGGCTGCTAAAATGGAAAAGAAATGAATGGAAAAGAAAATAAAAATGCATGCCTAGTATGACTGACCAATTTCGAGTGCAATGTGACGTGCGTGAGTGTTTTTATTTCTTACCGATTTGAATTATATATGTGTGCATCATTTTCGTATCATTTATTCAGCAAAAGACTAGAGAAAAAAAGGGGGCGAGAATCGGAAATTATATGAAGCTCTTCTCGAATACAATGCTGGGTTTCATGCCGTTTGACGCTACTTGAAAAAAGCAAAGAATTCTTTCTTGGTATCCCTTCGTCCACATTCCAAGATTGGCTCACGCCTCGGTGGGCGTCAGAAACTCCTTCTGCACGATGTCGATGATGGCTTGGGCGGGCAGCAAGCCTTCTGTGCGCAGGGCAGGCTTGTTCGGGTCCATTCCGACGAAAATCAGCGTCGGAAGGCCCTGGATCTGCAGAGCGGCGCTGATCTGCTCGTTCTTATCGCAGTCGATCTTGATGATCTTGACGGAGTCGCCCATCTCCTCTGCCACCTGCTCCAGCTCACGAGCGAGCAGCACGCAGGGGCCGCACCAGGTGGCGAAGAAATCGATGATCAGGGGGCAGTCCCGGTTGGCCACCTCCACCTCCAGCTCCTCCTCCGTCACCTCGCGAATCTGGTGGAAGAAAAAGAGAGAAACATGGGCAAAATGAGGTCTCGAAAAAAAAATGTAGGACATGTGAGGTTTGAAACGGCGTAAACCCGAGCAGGCGAGGGTCGGAAATATACGGCAAAAAAATCAGGGAGTGTGTTGAGGGGTCACAAGCCCTTGCACGCTGGCGACTGAGACGAACGACCCACCTTGCCGGCTCTGACCACCCATGTCGGTTGTTTGCGGATTGTTAATCGCTCTGTGGGCCTTGCAAATGCGCGGTACGAAACTGATGTGTGTGGGACGACGCGCTGAGGCGCCCTGGTGAAGGCCCTGGCGGTGGAATTGATCTGCATTGATGAGCAGGCAGCCATGATTTCAAGCTGCTAACGTTTACGATGTATGGATTATGGCTGAATACGTGTATATACGAAAATTTTAAATAATACAAAATGCAATGGCCCTTGTTGTGTTTTTAAGAGTGGGGCCTCCAAAAAATATTAATCGCACCTCGCCTCTTCCTCCATTTAATTCGTTACTTTATTGCATGTGTTGACGAGCCAATTTAGCATATAGATTTTAAACCAGCTGCCATTTCCCAATTCCTTGGGTCGGTCCCAATTGTTGTTTTTAAATAAAAAAACTTGCATCTGACGGCTGAAGGCTGCTTGCATCGTGGCATGGCGCCTCTCCCTTCCGTGTTCTGAAGCCGCCCGATACCATGACGACTCCCTCCCCCCTTCCGACGACGTTTTACGGCGACGTGACGGCTCTGTTCATCGTCGCTCTCCCCGGCCCCTCAGCCTCCGAGATACTCTTAGCTGCCATCGGCTCCCAAGTGCACTGCTTTTCCCTGCCCACCGGCCGCCTCCTGTTCACCCACACAGCCCTCCCCGCGCCAGCCAGAATCCACGGCATCACCTCATGCGCAATACCTGTATCGCAGCCCCTCGTCAGTACAAGCAGTACACGGACAGCGGTGTCCGCCACGTGGGTGGTCATCCACGGCGATCGCTTCGTCAGCGTTGCGAAATTAACGCCAGCGGGGCTAGCGCCGCTCAGCACACTGCCCAGGCTGTCGGGTTGGACCATGGCTGCCTCAATCGAGCCCTTCTTTTTCCCCTCGGACAGCGTTTCTACCTCAACACTAAAATCAGCGGCAGCTGCCGTCGTCATCGGCCTCAGCGACAACTCAACAGAGCATTATTTGGTCGTTGAAGAAAGCAGCGGCACCAGCAAAGTGGAGCTGCTGGCGAGGGTGGAGTGTGCGGAGCGGTGCCTCCTCTACTCCATGGACCTTTTCCCGCTTTATTCACGGTCACCCCCGGAAGAAAGTCAGGAAGAAAGCGTAGGGGCAGTGGGAGCGTGCATGGTGGCGGCGGGCACAATTTTCTTGGATGTGGTGGTGTGGCACGCAGCATGCGCAGCAGGGGATGACGTTACCGTAACGCAGACCCCGGTGCTGTACCGCCTCAAGGGGCACGAAGGGTCGATTCATGCCGTGCAGTGGGGCCCACGGGGCTCAACTTTAGTTTCCGGCTCCGACGATCGGACTCTCCGCCTGTGGAACATCCCCAACGCAGCGCCAAATCTCGAATCAAACGGTGTGGGTGTCCCGGTGCTGCTGCAGCCCAAATGCGTGCTTTATGGCCACCTGGCGAGGCTATGGGCGGCGTGTTTTTCAGCTGATGAGGCTGTAGTGGTGAGCGGCTCGGAGGACGGCTCGTGCAGGGTGTGGGACGCGGTCAACGGGCAGTGCTTGTCCATCATCAAGGTTAGAGAGAGAATTTGAATGCTTGCTGTCTTATAGCTTAACGCGCCTGCTGAAATTTCCAATGCAGTTTTGCTCCTTTATTATTACACAGAGAAAGGCTCATTCAAACTATAAAGACTGTGTTCCCCAATTTAGGGTGCATCTAAGCCTAGTTTTTCTTTCTATTTTAGGCGCACCGGAGCAGGGGCGTGTGGCACTGCCTGCTGCGAGGCTCCACCCTCTTCACGGGGGGAGCAGACGGGGGAATCAAAGCCTGGCACCTGTGGGACCATCTCCCCGCTAGCCAAGTGCAGCGCATCCTCCATGCAGAAGAAGAAGTCCTTCGCCAACTTTCTTCAACAACGCCCAACCTTTCTTCCCCATGCGCCCGTCCCTGCCCCTACAGCATCACCACCCTGCAAGGCCAGCTGCCGGACCCGGAAACGACGGCTTCCGCCGCCGTGTTTGTGCCTTCCTGCGGGCCAGAAGCAGCTGCTGCCGCTCCGTCGCCGCAGTCAAGATTTGACAGCACGGCAGAGTGGATACGGTGCCTGGCGTTGGCTGATGGCGGGCGCACGCTGTTTGTGGCGACCAACAGAGGGCTGCTGCATCGGGTGGAGCTCCCTGAGGAGGGCTCCGCTTCTTTCGACAGCCCCAGAAGAATCGAACGTTGGACCACGCTGTACAAAAGTGCAGAGCGCCACCCGCTGTGCATGCTGAGCTTGGCTGAGAGCGCAGCAAGCACACGAGTGGCGGCGTGCAACGTGGAGGGACGCGTGGTGGAGGTCAAGCTGCCGCGGAACCTGGTGGAAAGCGAGGAAGAAAGAAGCAGCGCTGCATGGGCGACGGTGGAATGGGGGTCCACGGATTCGACCCCGATTGTGGGGGTTTACATTACCCCTGGCCTGCCTGATGACTTGGTGCTGACGACGGCTGGGAAGGGGCAGCTCGCGGCGTGGTACGTGGCTTGGGGGGAAGAAAATCGCGGCAAAAGCGAGGAGAGTGAAACACCGTCGCTGCTCGCCTCCGCCGTCTCCCCGCTGCGCCAGGGGCTGGTGGCCGCTGCAGCTGCGCCGTGGGCGCCCCCAGGGGCGCCTTTCCACCCAGGGAAGAAAGAAAATGGGGAGCAGGAGGAAAGGTCATGGGCGGTGATGACGGGCGGCGAGAAGGGAGGGGTGACGCTGTGGCGCCTGGACGTATCAGTATCAGGCTCCAGTTCTACCCTTGCGCCGGTTACTTATGTTGACGCCCATGGCCGCAGCCCAGTGCGCTCAGTCGCAATCCGCTGGGAAACAGCAGCGGCGGCGGCAACGGGAGATTCTTTGGAGCATGGCGCCATTCCAAAGCTGCCACCGCGCCTTGTGGTGGAAAGCACGGGCAGTAACAGCGCTGTAGTCGCGTTTGAGCTGGTGAACGGCAGCCGGCTGGTGCGTCTTGGGGAGCGCCGCTTTTCCTCGCTGCTCGTCGTCGCTGGCAGCACCGGCATGGCGCAAACTGTCACAGGGGAACCTTCAAACTCTCCTTTCGACGTAAGACTTGTGTTTCGCCCTTTATTTTTTCATGTATCAGTCAAAATATGCACCCGCATTTTTAATATTTTAACTTTTTCCTTTTTCAACAAACAAAGGAGTTGGCGCTATCGTCCGTGTCCCCCGCCTCCCGCCAGAAGGACCTGGTATACGGCTTTAAGACCACCAATTTCGTGGTGTGGAGCGAGGCGGCAGAGGCAGAGGTGTGCTCGGTGCCCTGCAGCAGCTGGCGCCGCCCCTACGCCCTTCACGTCGTTTCCCGGGACAATCTCACCTTCTGCTTCGACCAGAGACTCGATAAACCCATTGCGTTGTACACCCGTCGCCCCAACACCTTATCTCCCCGCGTGTCCCTGCCTCTGGCACTGCTTCCTTCGGGACATGGTCGAGAAATTAATTGCGTGAAGATAGTTCGCTTGGGGGGCGGTCCAGGCGAGTTTGTGTGCGTCACAGGAGGGGAGGACGCCACTGTGAGGCTGAGCTCTGGCGCCAGTGGCAGGAGAGTGGCGTTCGTAGGCGACCATGCGGGCGGCACAGTGGTGAAGGCGGCAGCGGTGGCTGAGCTGCTCACCGAATACGGCTACGGGGAGGGTGCCAAGCTGCTGATTACCACCGGATCAAAACTGGTGATCTGCGCGTGGCTGTTGCGCCCCTCCAGCAGCAGCAGCAGCAGCAGCAGCGTAACAGCGGCGGGGGCGGCAGCAGAGAATTTCTTCGAGGATGGCAGGGAGGAGTGGAGCGAGTCGCAGGGGATGGCGGAGTCGGAGCTGCTATCGACGCACGCAGCCGCTGCCGTGATGTCCAAAAAGAACGACCCAGAGGTGAGAAGCAATGCGCAAACTGAATTTGTGTGTGTGTGTGTTTGCGTTTTTGAATACATTTCACAGCTAGGTTGAACTACTGGGGCTTTTGATATTTTTCCCCAGTTTCTACATTGTTTTCGTAGCTTCTCGTATGATTCACGCATTATTCCTCCCACCACAGGGCCAGCCGTTGCTTCAAGTCGACCATCGCTACGTGGCAGCAGCAGCATTCATTCCCGCCCTCCCCGCCACACCTACCGCCAACGGAGCCTCTTCACCCCACCTCAAACCGCCGGCATTCGTCCTCGCAGCCTCCTCCAGCGGCGACGTCGACCTCTTGGCCCTGCCGCTGAGCCCTGGAGCTCGCAGCGCCAAAGCCTGGCAGACGTGGCCGCTGGTGGCGCGGCTGCAGCACCACGCCGCCCCAGCGCTGAGCCTGCAGCACCTCGCGCTCGAGGTCAAAGGTAAAATCGCGCGCTTTTGCCACGTAGTGTTGACCGGCGGCACCGACGGCGGCATCGTCGCGTGGGACCTCACTCCCGCTGTCGAAACTTTCATAAAAGCAGCTTCCGAGCAGCTTCCTACCTGTCCCACATTTTCTTCGACAGGGAAGCGCTCTTCTTCTGTTGAAAAGCACCCCTGGGAGCCGCTATTGGTGACCCCGATGGCAATTTTTTCATGCGCTCATCAGTCCGGGATAAACGGCATGAGCGCCGCCGTGGTCAACGCGGGAAGCACTGCAAACGAAAGTCTCACGGAAGCCTCCGTCATGGTGGTCACCGCAGGGGACGACCAGTCGCTGTGCGCCTCGCAGCTGCTTTTTTCGTGGAGCCGAGGCAACGACGGTCGGGGAGAAAATGAAAGCGCGCTGCGGTGCGTGCTGGTGGGGCAAGTCAGCGAGGCGTGCGCGCACTCTTCTGCCGTGAGGGACGTCTGGACGGACGGGCTCGTGGCGTTTTCCACTGGGCTAGATCAGAGGGTGAGAAGGTGGAAAATTTCAACCGCCGCCGCCGCCTTCGATTCCTCCCCTGAGCCTCCTCCGGCAAAGGAAATGACACCGCATTCTGCAGTGCGACTGGTTGCTACTGTGGAGGAGGACTCTGCGCGGGAAATGGAGAAGCGCTCCAACTGCCAAAATGGAAATTCTGGCGGCTTGCGCTTGGCCGAGTGCGGCTGCATTGGGGCGCAGGTTTTGGAGCCGTTTGCACTTGATGTGGTGCGAGAAAAGGGTGCGGGAGGGGGAGAGGTGGAATGGGTGGCGGTGGCTGGCAGGGGGCTGCAGCTGCTGCAGTGGCCGTGCGCTTGCGTTTGAACGAATTCGAGATTTGTTTTTTATTTAATCATTTTTTAACAATGCAAACGGCAACGCAAATTGTAGCAGCATGCAAAAATTGATATTTTGGCACGATTAAATCACGTGAATGGCATTTTCAAACAACGAGATAGCCCAATTTTTCAGAGGGGCGAAGCGCCCAAAAAATTTCCAACAAAAAATTTACTTGATGACTTTAGCGTACTTATCAAAATTGTATCCCTATCCATCGCAGTGCTCTTGAGCGTACACAAACAAACACTGCCTTTTGTCGAGGAGGTTCATTCAAAACGGCAGCATGGTGGTCCTCTCCTCCAGCGGCGCCACAAACCGCACTTTGCGCGCGGCGGGGTCGCAGATCTGCATCACTCCGGCACCCGCTGGCGCCAGCTGACGGGGCTGTCGCGCTTGTGCGCGGGGGAGTCAAACATGGTCTGTTTGAGGCAGTCATGCCACAGCACAACCCACGCCACCGCCACGTCGTTAGAAAACCGGCCGTAGTAGTGCGGAATTTCCGTAACCATGCAGCTGCCTTGCGGGAAAACCGCCACCTGCAGGCCATGCTCAGTGACCAGCGCGTGCTGCGTCCATGCTGAGGCCACAGCGGTAGGGTCTCGGCAGCTGTTTGCTGCCAGGATGTAGCCGATTGAGGAGCGGCAGGTCTCTCCAAAGGGCTTGGCGAACTGGTCGTCGTAGCAGAGACGGAAACAGGGGGGCCTGTGGATGCCGAGGCGGGAGAGGTGAGGGACGACGGCAGTTTGGAGGTCTTTCCAGGCGTCCTCAGCAACGCAGTTGTGGTGGTAGCCTCCGATAACGTTCTGGAAATATTAGATAACGGTATATTTAGAGGTTAGATGAAAAAAACCTAACAGAAGCAAGGGTAAGAAGACAGTAAGGAGATCTGCTACGTGCCTTGTAGATGCAGACGAAGGGCCCAAGCTTACGGCGCTCAACCTTGAGCTGGAAGCAGGATTTGAGCGCAGAAATAGCGAGCCAAATGCAAAAAATACGTCGAGAATGGCCTCAAGGGGGCGAAGCAGCGGCCCCCAAACCATTGAGAGGAACCAGGCGGCCATTGGCTCGCCAAAAGGGCGCCTGTGGAGCCAAACACAATTTAGGCAATCATTTAATACGTTTAAAGCCCTGTAGGCGGATTCCGAAATGTTTTGCCAGTTTTCCCGAAACCCCACTCTTTCCTCCTTCTTTGGTGTTTGAAGGTTTCTGTTTACATTGTTAGGTGTGGCATTAAGCAATTACTATCAATTTGAAATACTTTAGTCGTTATTTAATCATTATAATTGAGAAAATGCGAGTTTTTGGCAGCGCTCAATTGATGTTGACGTTGCAACAAACGTATCAAACTGCAAGCTCTTTTAATCTCTGCAGCTTCGATTCCAGCCCCGGCACGGGCGCCCCCACCCTCTCACACGCTTCCTGTAGCACCCAAAACCCCCAAGACAGAAGGAAACGTGAGACAAACCCCGATTTAAAATAAAATAATAATAACCGAAAAAAAAAAAAAAAAAAAAAAAAAAACTTGCCTTGAGTTTCTGCTTATTCAGCGTGCTGACTCCAGAAATATGGCTGCCGCCATACCTGCACGTTTTCCCACCCCCCCACACGTCCATCTTCTCCCCCCAGCAGCACTCTCCGTCCCAAAACCAACACCGACGCTTTTGCCCCACAATTTCAATCGCGCGCCCGTCAAATTCCTTGTCGTACCAGTTGCCCTTGTTGCGGTGGATCTGCCACTCGGGAGGCGCCCGTCGCAGCAGACTGCTCACCCACTGCTTCGCTTTTCCGCGCGTCCGCAGCAGCATCACAGCCTTTAAGATTTGCTGCTCCTTGGGGGAGAGGTCGCCGTGGCGGCCGTTGAGCTTGTCTGTCCGCACCCGCCGCGCCTCCTGAAATGAATTTTAAAACAGGGAAAACATTGGCAAATGTTCAACACATGAGTGATGAAGTGATGATGCCATGAACGTAAGAGAAGAAAGAAATCAGAAAGAAAAAAAATGCTGAATAAGCCCTGAAATTAAAGAAAAATCTCACCCAGAGCGTCAACGCCGCTGCTACTGAAATATTATACGACTCCACAAACCCATCCATAGGCAGCGTAATGCACGCGTCCGCCGCTGCCACCGCCTCCTCCGTCACCCCCTTCAGCTCATTCCCAAACACCACCGCTGTGGGCCTCGTCCAATCGATTGCACCCGGCGAAACAGCATCCGCCCTCAAGTGCGTCACAACTATCTGAAATCCCAACCGTTTGGCCTGGTCCAAGCAGTCTGCGGTGGAGTCGAAAACCTGCACGTCCAGCCACTTCTCCGCGCCGCCGCTGGTGCGCGTGCTTTGCTTGTACCGATCGTCGGTGGTGTCTCGGATGACGTTGACGGCGCCGCAGCCCAGGGCATCGGCGGTGCGGCAGACGGCGGCCAGGTTGCCCAAGTCATAGGGGCGCTCCACGATGGGGAGCACGTTGAACGTGCGCTGCGCTGCATGTGCGTTGCAAGCGAGAGGGATACGCGTTTAGGAAAAGTTCGTGGGTTTAAATTGGAGATGATGGGAGAAATGAAGGGGAAATGGCTGATACAAATTCTCAGGTATGAAATGGATGGGAAAAAATGAAGCAGCACACCAAGAAATGAAGCGGCGCAACACTATGCTGCAACTTACCGCAAACGGCCTCTATCCTGGCTATTCTCTCCTTGGTAAGCAGAGGCTCGATCATTTCCACAACCTGGAAAGAGTCCAGAAAAGTGTCATGGTCCAGCTCAAAGCTGTCCTTCCAAGGGAAGCGCGTGCCCTCAGCTATGGCGTCCTCCATAGGCCTCCTAGCAATTTTGTAGTCTGGCAAAGCAGCGCGACTTTTGAGTCGGGCACCGGCAGGGTGTACTTCCGCAGCGTCGGCGAAGAAATGGCGAGCAGGGGAAGAGGTTTGAGGCAGTGCGCTGCCCCATCGGAAGAATGCGCGTCGAAAGAGCATCGTGGGCGCCGGCGAGAGCCTCATTCGGCTGGGTTCCGTGGCGGCTTCTTTTCAAAGATTAAAAAATCTGTAATGATTTCTCGGAGGGCATTTGAGGGTGTTAGGTGCCCATGTTTGGCAAGTTCACGGTTATATAATATTGGATACGAGGTATTGGTTTTTAGAATGCTCGAAAGAGTTTGATCTTGAGCAGCAGACATAGCCGTTTCAGAGCGACCATCTCGCAATGAATTTTATTAGTAGTATTTCGTTTCTCGGACATTTGCATGCATTTATCAACCCATCAAACAGCTCAGAATTGCCGTTAAATTGGTCGTCCCTTATTCTTCATTTTCACAATTCAATTGAACTTTGCCCTCGCAAAAACCACCATCCTTTCTCTGGAAACCCCACCCTTGGCATGGACTCAATATTTGCAAATTTAATTCCCAGCCACCTCTCCATATACTATAAATAGTATCGCCGGAACAATGCCGCCCACCGGCTCCCGCTGCGAGCAGCCCCTCACAGCCGCGGAAAAGAGCGTCATCTCCTTCGACCGCATCTCCTTCAACATTGCCCTCGCCATGTCCTCCATGGTCCTCCCCATCAACGAGCGCGACGCCATGCTGTGGGCCTCCTTCTCTTTTGCCTCCCTCTCCGTGTTCAGCATCATCGTGACCTTCTTCCCCAGCCGCACCTACCTCAAATACCGCACCCTGCTGCTGCTATGCGGCAAAATCGTCGTGTTTTCACCGCCCTACGTGCGATCTCCGGCCTTTATCCCCACCCGCCTCAGAGACCCCCCCAGCACAGGCGTGCTGGGCCCAGTAATCAACATGTTTCGGGTATATGCGGGCAACAGATCACTTTCCATGATGATTAGCAGTGTTTTCTACCCCATCCCGTTAGGCTGGCACGTCATCATTCAGTGCATTAGTCTTCAATTAGTTTCCAACCCTGGGGTGTGCAGCTCCACGCTCATGCGCGCCCCAGAGGTGGCCGGCATGTTTACGAACTTCCACACGTTCATGAACCAGCTCGCAAAGCCAAGTAAGCGCAGCGCCTTTGCAGCATCACTAGTTCCCCTTGGGAAATGTCGGTTTCCTTTTTTTCTTCCTCCAATGCATTCAATGCGAGCACATCAATTAAATACGTTCAAAATCTTGTTTTCCTGACCTATCCCTTTCTTCATTTATTAATTTATTAACTCCCCTGCAGTCGTGTTTTTGGTGACCAAGCTCAGCGGGCAAAGCACCCTCCTGCCGCAGGGCGACTTCCAGCGCTGCGTGATTTTTAACACCTGGATGAACATATCCATGGGCATTGGCATGGCCATCCTCACGTCGATGCCTCATCCCATTGTGAAAGCAGACTGGCGGCGATGGCAGGCGTGGCTGAAAAGCTACGCCCCGCTGCCGCTGGCGTACGCGCTGGAGTTTAATTTCCAGGTCTTGTGGTGGTGGCTTATGCTGTGCTTGTCGTGGATTGCTGCCCTTGTATTGGTTTCGAAAAAGCACTTGCCCATGTGAGAAAGAAAGAACGACTTTCTTACTGCACGCATGTTACAATTGCGTGAGAGTTTTCAGAGGAGATGGCAGACTGAGGCGGGGTGTTAGGGGGCATAGAATGGGTTGATGGGAAGCACAGAGGCGGAATGTGGGTGAGAGCTTGCATGGGAGGGGATCAGTTTTATTCTAGGGGTGAGCTATGCAAGGGTGCTGGAAGCTGGACTAGCTAGGGTCCGAGACAGAAGGTCTGCCCACGCGCCCAAGAGGCCTGTAAGTACACATTATGACCTTTCTTCCCACAGGAAAATCCCAGCACCAAAAATCGCTTGTTGTGGTCGGTATTAAAACTATTTAATAAATCATTTCAATTTGGGGACACCAAGCAGAATGGAAATGCCGCGGTTGGGCCGCTTGCGTCGTCGTTGTTCGCGGTTTAAAATTTAGAAAATCTTTACCACCAGAAACTCGTCCCGATCTGATGATATTCAAACAGTAGAGAACCAGCTCTCTTATATTCCAAGAGCAATCCCGATTGTACTTCGCACGTATATATTTTCAAACATGAGTGCAAACAATCGGCTGTCTCTGCAGCAAATTAAGCAGATCCAAATAGGTATGCAGCCAAATTCCGTTGTAAACACTTTACTTGCTCCCCCAGCGTGCGATCAACGCAATTGGTTGTGTGCTGTCAGATGAAAAATAAACTCACACTGACGCCCCTCTTTGCAGACCGAATTGCCTTCCCCAGCGCGCTGTTAATGGGGCTCGCGCTCTTCCCCGTGTTCGACCCCAATCTACGGCTGGCCATGCGGGCCTCAGCGGGCGTTGCCGTGGGCGTTCTCGTGATCCCCACCGCCGCAGTTTTCCTCCTTTCCAAACCAACCTACGTCAAGTACCGCTATTTCATCCTCTGTTTAACCCGAATCGCGCTGTTATCGCCGCTGCCCCACTTGCACGACCCAAATTCGATCGCTACGAGGCTGAGGACGGACCCCTTGCCTGGTTTTTTCGGCGCTGCCATCACCTTCTTCCGATTTATCGCCGGCATTCGCTGCCTGCACCTCTTCTACGCCCCTCTGTTCTACTCATTGCCCTTCTCAGAGAGCATATTTTTTCAGATCCTCAGCATGTTCGCGTTGAGGAACCTGGCGCTGTGCGATTCTCAGGTAATAGAACATACAAATTGTCCGCATAACAAGTATTCATATCAAATAATAAAAGAAATCGAACTTCTAGTTGTGTGCATGTATTTGCACACGAAAGAAAGAGCTAGTCTCCACTTGTGCAGCATATTTAGTCATTCTATGGTTCACCGCCAATATCTGAATTTTATCCACTTCTCTCTTTTAAATTTGCGCAGCTCATTCGAGGGCTGGGCCCCCAGCTCAGGCAGTTGGCTTCGTTCATGGGGGAGCTTACCGCCCCCTTCCTCTACCTGCCCACCCGCCTCTTTGGCAAAATCGCCCTCGTGCCGTCAACGCCCCTGCAGCTCTGCGCCTCCGCCGTCACCTTCAGCCAAATCATGTTTGGGGTCATCCTCCCGATGCCTTTCATGCTGAGGTTTCTGGCAGAAACGCCCTCGGCGGACGGCAGGCCGCCCCCTCGGCGCCACCCCTGGGCGTCCCTGGAACGCCTTTTATTTGCGAGGATGGGGGACATTCACGTGGCGGTGGTGTGTTGGTGGACGCTGATGTCGGTAGCGTGGATCATTTCGCTGTACCCAGTGGCGCTGTCGGTGCTGAGGCAGTGATTTTGAAGATAACCTGGTTATCGTACTGTATTTCTTTATATATTCTTTCAATTTTTCGAGGACAACTAGCTTTAATAATTTAAACTTTCTTGATTCTTTTGCTTCTCTGAGGGACAGCGCACGTATTCCTTCGTTCTACATCAATCAGTAGTAACTTAACATTCAAAGGTAGCAGGTAGCTAAATTCATCGCACCGATGTAAGAACTAATCTCAGCTTTTTATGTAAGCGGCAGCCTGGCTGTAGCGATTCCAACCTCGACGCCGGCGCTGTGTCAGGCCCCCTTGAGTTGGGAGACCCTTGCACTGAATGTGTATAATATACGACGGAACGGTGAATTTAATTCATGATGCAGCCCAGCCAGAAGAGCTGTGAAGCGTAGAGCTTGTACAACTAATTGGAAGCATTATTAAATATTTTTGAGGAGGTTTTCGGTGAGAAAAGACTGGACCTCGAGGGGAATTCATTTGTAAATTGCAATTTCGAAATAAATTGTGGGCTATTTCGCTGTGGGTCCAATTGTATACGCCATGGTTTTACTCGAAAATTACATTTTTTTATTTCCCTTGTAAAGGGAGAGCGGAATGGGAATGGGAACCTTTTTTGAAGAAATTGTCTTCGTTTTCCAGGTGATTGCCAAGCCTTTATTATTCAATATATTACAAGCCGAAACACATAAACCGACCTCAACTGTTGACCGAGTTCTATCTCTAATATTTTCAAAAATAGTTTATCTTGATCAAGGAATTGACCCATTTTTTTCTCATTCGCGAAATTCATAATACACCCGTCACCGTCATCTCACTCTTAAATAAAAACGCCTCTAAACCCCCCTAAAAAAATATGAGTTGGATTTTTCACCGCTGCTTGGCCAGCACCGCTCTTCGCCAGATGCTCGTGCGCCAGTACTCTGCGGCAGCTGCACCACAGAGGGGGCCGCCAATGCGGCAACTGGGCATCCCTAATGTCGCCCATATAATCGCTGTCGCTTCTGGAAAGGGCGGCGTCGGCAAATCAACTACCGCTGTCAACATTGCAGCGGCGCTGGCAAACAACCTGGGCCTGCGCGTGGGCCTCCTGGTGCGACAGAGCTCTATCTCTTCATACAATTTCTTCCTTTAATTCAATAATGGGGGAAGTAAAAACCACAGAAGCCTCAATAATAGCCTCCGAAGCAGGTTGCTTCTTTCATTAAAGCCAGCCATGACGCTGGCGAGTACGAGAAGCTGCGTGGTTGGATATAAGCTTTTCTTTTCTTTTCCTTTGTTATTCTTTTCTCTTTTTCTTTTAGCGGTTGGTTTTTCTTTGGTCTTTCTTTATTCTCATTTTCATTCATCAATTTATTATTATTATTTCTGCTTGCACTTCGGTGCCAGTCTGCTATGTTGCCTTAGCTGCTTCTTTGTGCGGACTTTAAACCTGTAATGTATGTATGTATGTGTATATAAACATTTTTAACTTGATTAATTCAATTCCTCTGCAGGATGCTGACGTCTACGGCCCGTCAATTCCGTGCCTGCTCAACCTCCATGGACGCCCCAAGGCAGACGCAGGCAAGGGTACCAATGCATTCATGTGAAAAACAGCACATCGAATTTGCCCCACCGTTTTTTTACGAGAGAGAGAAGAGAGCTTGCTTTTATTTCAAAATCTTCTCAATTCGCAGATGACAAGATGCTTCCGCTGCAAGCGCACGGCATTTCCGCCATGAGCATGGGTTTTTTGATGGACGCAGACGTGGCTGCGGTGTGGAGAGGGCCCATGGTTATGTCAGCCCTCGATACCTTCATCACTAAAGTCAATTGGGGGGAGCTGGACGTGCTGGTCATCGACATGCCACCTGGCACCGGGGACGCGCAGGTAGGTCGAGAAAAAGAAAGGAGACCCGAAGAAAGGCACAGGGAATACATCATCATCATCATTGTCGGAAATTCTTGGTTTTTTCGCATTGAGCGTTGCATTCCTAAATTGATAACGATGAAATTGCAGTTTCTTTCTTTCTTTCTAATTCTTTCTTTCTTTCTAACAAATATTTAACTATTTCTGCAGATTACTATCAGTCAGCGGCTGGCGTTGTCTGGGGCGGTGGTGGTGAGCACCCCGCAGGATCTGGCGCTGCTGGACGCGCGGAGAGGGGTCACCATGTTTAGAAAGGTCAATGTTCCCATCCTAGGACTCGTAGAAAACATGTAAGGCTTCTTAAGGAACCCTAATCACCAGCAAACTGTTTTTTTCCGCACCTTTTGCCCCATATTTCGCCAGTTTTGCACGTGATTGGTCAGGTTTTTAATGCGGAATTGGATTTGAGGTCATCTATTGCTTGATACGCTCGCAGGTCGTGGTTTGTGTGCGGCAACTGCGGTTCAGAGGCCCACGTATTCGGCTCTGGCGGCGTGGAGCGAACCGCCCAAGATATGGGACTCGACGTGTTAGGAAAGATTCCACTGCACATCGACATTAGGGTTACTGCCGATGAGGGCAACCCCATTGTGATCAGTCAGCCGGACAGCACAGCAGCCAAAGCGTACCTCAGTGTGGCGGAGCGGGTGTGGCAAAAACTGCAGGCGCTGGACGAGGCAGGGGCGCCGGGGCCGCCTAATGTTGTGATTAAGTGATATATTGACACTCCTTGGTCAACACAAATGGGTGTGGCGTCTGATTTTTTTTGAGGCATCGACTGAGAATGAATTAAAATGTGCAAAATTAATCGCAGTTGTAAAACTCATTGGATCAATATATCGTTCTTATTATTATAATGCGTTTTTGGTGGCCAGAAAAGCTTGAGGGCGTGGCCTTAGTAGCATGGGGTTGTGCTGAAGCTGCCGCTGCTGTTTTCATCTGCCGCTTGCATGAGTCAATGCTGGCAAAGCTCAGAAAATCATTGGTATCCAGTGAAAATTAGCTTCCGCATGGGAGCTGATTTATATTTATAAATGTTTTTTTGGAACAATTTTTTCATTTCTCACTCACAGAAATGTGCATACACCATTTTGACTTCACCCTTTCATTCACGTGCTCAATTTTCATAAAAAACAAACCTTGAAATCACTGCGTGCCTTTTGTAAATTTCAGTAAAATTTACCCGCTCCTGATTATTAAGTTTGCCCTGCTCCTTCAAGGAGCAGCGCCCCATTGCCGTCAGAACAGTCTTTCGGCGGCAGAAAATAAAGCCTATCCCCCGATTTGCGAGGAAGAAACTGCCTGCATTGAAGTGTGGACACAGCCACGCCGACAGCTACTCAGAGAAGGGTCATATTCCTCCCCTCTTTTGAGCACCTCTCGTCGCCTTCTTCATATCCTATGTATCTCTGCAGTTCTTCAGCCGAGAATTCTTGCGACGGGGAGCCCAGTGGGCACATACTATAGCAGTCAACAAAAATGGCGCAAAAAGTCAAACCTATAGGACCGGCCAAAAGCAAAAGACAGAGAACGCCCGGAAATCTGTTGGGAAACACAATACTTTATTAGAGATAACCAGCGACAGCGACAATGACTGCTGACGTGAAATCCGCTGTGGCTGCCTTGGCCGCTGCCAAGGATGTCGCTGCCCTGGAGGCTGCGATTGCCGCTGCTTCCTTCCTGGTGGAGACCCCTGGAGATGATCGTCAAAAGCTGCGAGGTGGGCTGCAGAAGGATGGCCAGGTATTCCTCAAAATTGCAGTGAAAAGAAAATTAAAAAATCTCCATAATTCTGCAGCTGCCAAAACCAAGCTGAGGAAGATGAAGGCGGAGGAGGCCGCCAAGAGCAAGGCTGCGGCAGCGGACGCCAGCAAGCCCCAGGAGCGCTCCCCCCACGCCAAGGAGGCAAGTTGGCAAATTGTGGCTCATTGGTTTCTCCTGAGAAAATCTTCTAAACTCATGAATCTTCTGCCCCTTTATGCAGTCCTACGACGCTGCCGAGTTCGATAAGCTGGCCGAGAAATACGAGAAGCTCAACTGGCGCATCATTTCCAAGCCCGGTGGCGCCACCGTCAAGCCCGATGATTTCTACCTCATGTACGGCTACCACATGCAGGCCACCCAGGGGGACAACACCTCGGAGCGGCCAATGTGGGCGGAGAAGGGTGGTTTGGACTTTGAGGGGCGCGCCAAGTGGGACGCCTGGACTGCCGTCAAGGGCGTGGCAAAGGACAAAGCCCGGCTGGAGTTTGTCAAAACCTACTACGAGTTCCCCGTCAAGGCGCTGTACACCGACAGCCGGCCTTAGGGGAGCTTTTTTATGTGAAGAGGATGTGTGTGGGGGAGTAGATGGCAGCGTGCTTGCTATTAACGGCCACTGAGCCTTTGATTGCTGATCTTATCGATTGCAGAAGCTCTGCAGCTTGTTAATATGAATTTCGTGCGATTGTATCTAGTAAAGTTATTTTTATGTTTAGAATGAAGTTTTATAGTGCAATATTCTGAGGTGGTGCGGAGTAACGGCGGAGCGCCAAGTTCAGTCATTAATAATTCATTCATTAATTAATTAACTATGCCTGCAAGCCCAAAGAACGACTGCAGTAGAAGAGGTCGCTGCAGTTATCGTCTGCTGAAAGGAAGCTGTGTAGGTGCAGCGGCACTGCCCGCCCGCAGCTTCCTCTCTTAATTACTCTTTGTATTAAATTTAAAGCGCTCTTTCCATTTGTGCCACGAAATATATCTTTGTTTTCATCTAATCTGTGAACACCCCACCCCCCACTTCCTCAACAAAAAAAGCCATGATCTGATAAATTCGGTTGCAGAATTACAAAATACTGACAATGCCGCTCTCTGCCTGCCTGCAAAGCAATCTTTAGACTTTAAATCATTCATTTTTATTGATTTCTGCCACGCCCAAGCTCCAAACTTGCTGAATTTGCGCCGCAACCTTTCTTCACAAATTCGGTTGCAAATTTTCTGTTTCCCCGCAAACCGCAAATACATTAAATTTAGATGTTCCAACAGTGATCATTGTCGCCATGAGCGAGTTTATGATGCCCGAGGAGCCAGAGGCGGTGTTTATGCCGGACTCTGAGCTCCCGATGAAAGTGCAAAACCTGCTGGACTTCTCCGGAGGATGCAGCCAAGACATCTCCGACGTTGCCGAGGGTGCGCATCAATTCCACCCCTCACTATCCTCTCCAACCCCCGAAAATTTTACCAACTCCCATCCCATTAATCTCTCACTCGCTTTTTCGGTCATTTTGGCAGGCGTGGCATTCAAGCTGTGTGACCAGAACCCGCTGTGCATCATCGAGCAGCAGAACTTCGACCACCTGTGCAGCGTGGTGCGGTGCTTTGAGCAGCTGGATGCCCCCAAGCGCCGTCAGCTGCTGGATGCCCTTTGCTCCAGCCTCACCTGCCTGAACGCCTGCATCGACCGCATTCTCGCCACACCCGCCGACTCCGAGGAGCGCGAGGGCCTGGTGGACGTCCGCAGCGCGTTCAAGGCCTACCTCTTCTTTCTCCAGTGGATATCTAAAATCGCCGAGGCGGAGGCGCGCAACGCCTCCGCCACCGCCTCCGCCGCCACTGCCGCCGGCGGACGCGGCAAGGGGCGCAAAAAGGGCGCGGACGACAGCGTCTGGGAGTGGTCCGCTCAATTTGCCAAGGTTATGAAAGCGGTGGGCCGGGCGCTCAACACCGACCTCTGGGCACTGTTCCGCCCCACCCGGCCCGACCCTACCGTCCTCCTGAAGCTCATCCAGCTGTCCGCTGCCGCGCTGGAGACCCCCGCGGCCGCGAAAGACGAGGAACTGGCGGCGGGCGCTGCCCACGTTCTGGCGGTGACTGCCGTCAAGTACCAGCAGATGGACGCTGTGGCTGGGACACTGGTGGAGGCGCTCAACCGGCACGAGCACACCCCGCCTGTGGTGGCGGAGCTGCTGCGCTACGCCGTGGCCCAGTTTGACGATGGCAGGCTGGTAAGGAGTTGAATGATTAGTATTTCCGTTTTAGAACGGATTTTCTCCTCTTTTTATCCCTTCTTAATTTTATGAACAATGTCCTTACTTGGACTATATCAATAACAGGAACTGACACTGTTTCTTTCTAATATTTCCCCCCACTAGGCTGCCGCCGTGATCGCCGAGCTGGCGGCGGTGGAGCCCGCTGAGTACGAGCGCCAGCAGAACGCCACCGGGGAGAAGGCGGGGGTGCGCTCAGTGGCCGCCTTCGTCGAGGAAATGGCCTCCCGGCTGCCCCGCCTCATGGCCGCTCAGATCGCTCTCCTGCTGCCCCACCTGGGCGGCAAGGCCTGGACCCTGCGGTCAGGCATCGTCTCCGCCGTGGGGCGGCTCATTCACAAGGCGTTTGAGCCCTCTGGCGACGCCCAGGAGCCGCAGAGCGCGGTGGTCGCCCGCCTGCGGTCCAAGCAGCACCTGCTGGACATTCTGTGCGAGCGCGTGCGCGACAACAACTCGTACACCCGCAAAGCGGTGCTGCACACATGGCAGTACCTGGCGGAGCACCGCGCCATTCCGTTGGGGCACTGGCAGGTGGTGACACAGATCGCGGCAGGGCGGCTGGAAGACAAGTCGAGCTTGGTGCGCAAGGAGGCGCTGCGCCTGCTGGGATGCCTGATGCAGCACAACCCTTTTGGCCCCGCGCTACCTGTGGACCGCTTCGAGGCCTCGTTGGCGGTGCACAGGGCGATGCTGGACGCTGTGATGCCGGGTGGCTCTGTGGGCGATGAGATGGCTGAAGGGGTGGAGATCGACGAAAATGGCGCGCAGGACGGTGATGCTGCTGCTGCTGGGGGAGAGGGAGCTCAAGGGGACGCTAACGCTGGCGCCGAGAATGCAGCGGCGGCGGCAGAGGGGGATGAAGAGATGGAGGACGCCTCTGCTGGCGAGGGAGAGGAGGGCGGCGCTGCTGCTGAGAATGAGCAGGCGGCTGTGGCTCAAGAGCAGGAAGCGCTTCCTCAGGCGAAAACGCCCGCGGAGGTGGGCTGGGACGGCAGCGTGGAAGAGCTGCAGGCGCTGGTGGCGTCCCTGGAGCTTGCGGTGGACTTTGCGCGCTCGCTGGCTGGGTGCATGCCGGTGCTGGTGCAGCTGCTTGCGTCCTCCACGGTGTCGGACGTGCAGGAGGCCATCGCGATGCTGCTCACCTGCAAACAGTTCGAGGTGGCCGGCGCTCCCGACGCCATCCGCAAGATGCTGCCGCTGGTGTTTTCCACCGACCAGGCCGTGAAAGACCGCATCGTGGAGGCGCTGGACCGGCTGTACGTCTCCGGCTGGGCTGGCGCGGCCTTCACCTCTGCGCAGGCGGCTCGCAACCTGGTGGACCTGGCCTCGGGGGCCAATCTGGGGGAGCTGGGCAGCCTGGAGGAGGTGGTGAAGGAGCTGGTGGACAAGACGTTTGTGACTCCGGTAACCCTGCACGAGATTTGGGAGATCGTGGACCGCGCAGGGGCGGCGGTGGAGGGCGGCATTGCTGGGTCGGGGCGTGCCCGCCGTGACCGGCGTGCTGCGCTGGCGGTGCTATCGATGGCGGCGGCCGTGGTGCCCGCCGCGTTCGCGCAGCGCCACGTGGCGACGCTGCTGCGGCTGGGCTTTGCGGAGGGCAGGGCCGCCGATGCGCTGACCACCCGCCACGCCTGCACGGCGCTGCAGCGCCTGGCAGACAACTTCAAGGACGGGTGAGTTTTACTCAATTTTCTATTTTTTCAGTTTCTTATTATTTAGTACAGGGTTTCAAATTTGCTGCATGGCCATCGGTATCAATCCCATACACTATTGCTTATAATCTTATAATCTGAACTTGTACCCCCCCCCCCCCCCTCCCTCTACCTGCTTTCTTTTTCGCAGGCTGTACGATGGAGTGCGCGACCAGATGTATACCGGCCTGGTGCGCACCCTGGTGGCCTCCCCCCTCCCCGAGAGCACGTGGTACTCCGCAGCAGAGGCAGCCATCGCGGCCCTCTACAACCTGCACCCTGCTCCTGAACATATTTGCGCCGCGGTGGTGCGCCACTGGGCCGCCAAAGCCTTCGCGCCCGCCTCTCAGGCAGAAACCGCCACCTCCGACTCGTTGGAACACGCTGAAGAGGAGGACGAGGCGAATGAGGCAGCAGCTGCCGACCTTTCTTCCTCTTCCCCGACCTCGGTTTCGACCCAGGCGCTGTCGCGATTCTTCTTCGTGGTGGGCCACGTGGCGCTGCAGCACCTGGTGCTGATCGAGCGCGCTGCCAAGGCTGTGCGCCGCGCCCGCCACGAGGCGGAGAAGCGGGCCGCCGAGGACAAGGCGGAGCGCGCCGCCCGCCCGGCCAAAGCCCCTCAGAAGAACGGCACTGCTGCCACGCCCGATTCTGAGGGCGAGGAAGACGACATCAACGCTGAGCTGGGTGTTGGATCGGTGGCCGCTGACGCTGAGCTGGACGCCATGAAGGAGGCGTGCGAGGCACAGATCCTGGCGGCGCAGAACCTGTTGGGTCCCTACGCCCGGCTGGTGTCCGCGGTGTGCCAGTCGCGCTCCCTGCTGGGCGCAGACCCCACGCTGCGCTCCTCGGCGTTGCTGGCGCTGAGCAAGCTCATGGTGGTTGACCCCAAGGTGTGCGACGACAACCTGCAGCTGCTGTTCACGCTGCTGCAGGCGCGCTCCGTGGAGCCGTCCCTGCGCTCGAACATCACCGTCGCGTTGGGCGACCTGGCGCTGCGGTGGCCAAACCTGCTGGAGCCTTGGACTGAGCACGTGTACCGCCCGTTGGACGACCCTGACGCGGGGGTGAGGAAGAACGCTCTGATGGTGCTGTCTCACCTGATCCTGAACGACATGATGAAGGTGAAGGGGCACATCGCGAAGATGGCAATGTGCCTGGAGGACGGGGACGCGCGGGTGGCGGCGCTGGCGGCGCTGTTCTTCCACGAGCTGGCCAAGAAGGAGTACAAGGGGACATCGCCCATCTATAACCTGCTGCCCGACATTCTGAGCAACCTAAGTAGGGAGCCGGCGCTGGGGCGGGCGGGCTTCCAGTCTGTCATGCAGCGCCTGTTGGGGTGAGTCACCGTTGTTTGCAGGGTTTGGGTTTGGGTGTTTATAACATGTAGTGCAATTCTGAACTGTCTCTTCTCTGAGATAGATTCTGTGATTAATATTTAAAAAAAAACAAAAAAAAAACGATACTTACGTTTCTTTTTTATTACGTGGTCCTTTTCCCCCCATCAAACTCACCATTTTCTTCCCTCGTTCATTCGCACAGCTACATCAAGAAGGACAAGCAGGGCGACGCGCTGGTGGAGAAGCTGTGCCAGCGGTTTGCGGCCACAGAGGACCCCGGCCAGTGGCGCAATGTCGCCTTCTGCCTGTCGCAGCTCCCGGTGTCGGACAAGGGCCTGCGCCGCCTGGCGGAGGGATTCAAGCTGTACAAGACAGCGCTGGCGGACCCGGAGACCGCGGAGCTTATCGTGGGGGTGCTGGCCAAGGGCAAAAAGTCTGGCGCAAAGCCGGAGATCAAGGCGCTGGTGGAGGAGCTGGAGGCGAAGATCGAGGCCTGCGCCGTGGAGCGCGCCGAGGAGGAGGCGGCGGCCGCGGCGGCGGAGGAGCGCGCCGCCCTCGACAAGGCGGCGGCTGCCGCCGCCGCTGGCGGTGGCGAAGACGCTGTTGCTGAGGCTTCCGCTGCTGCTGTGGAGGAGGAGGAGGAGGCTCAAGACATGGAGATGGGTGAGGCTGAGGAGGAGGCGGCTGAGGAGCTGCAGCCCGCTTCATCTGATGCCGCTTCCCTGGTAGCAGCAGGAGCAGCGGCGCAGGAGGAAGAGTCCCAGGCTGGGGGCGCCGAAGAGGCGTCTTCAGAGGAGGAGGAGGAGGACGGCGTGGCGGAGGAGAAGGATTCTTCGTCTTCTGAGGAGGAAGAGGTGGAGGTGAAGCACAAGCGCAAGGCGGCGGCGGCACCAAAGGCGCGGGCGACGCGGCGCACGGCTAAACCTGCTGTCGCGGTGAAGGAAGAAGAGGAGGAAGAGGAGGAGGCTGTGGTGCAGCGGCCAACCCGGCGGTCGACGCGCAGCAGTGGTGGCGGCGGTGGAGCACGCAAGGCGGCTGCGCCTGCCAAACCCGCTGCCACCAGGGGTGGCCGCCGCGCCAAAGCAATTGTGGACTCTGAAGGCGATGAAGAGAGCGACGGTGGGCGCATTGCTGCCGTCCGCAATGCCGTGGCGTCCATGAAGGTGGAAGATGACTCTGAGTGACCTCTTTCTTTTTAACAACTTGCTAGTTGATGATTTTTTCTATTTGTTTTAACGGGGAACTCTTTTCACATTTACTGACCACAAAACTGCAACCATCACCGTGACGATTTATGATTCTAGGGCCATCTTTTTGTCTTACAACTGCAACTGTAAACGAACTTGGTATATAAAATAGTCGGTGGCGGCGGAGACTTTAATTTGAACAAAGTGGAGGGTGAGATGGCAAGGTCGCGGCAGTCCCCGACTGTGATTTTCAAGAAATGGCAACCCCTCTTACCAATTCTAATAAGTCAGCTGCAATAATATTCAAATACTGATGATTCTGGGCTACTCTCTTTTGGACGAAATTCCCGAGTTGCAGGGGTCTCCCTAGAGAGTATGATAGAAATCTGTTAAAGAACAAAAAAGCAAAGAAAAAGGTAAAGCAAAGATAAAAATTGAATCATAAGATCTTACTTGAGTACCGTACTCATAGATAGTATCCCTTTAGCCACGCTTTTTGCGTGGCTTTTTCATTTTCATTTTAGCGGGCATTGAAATCTTTTACAGAACAAAACAGGAACAAGGTGAAAATATACAAGAATCATCTCTGAAAAATATATAAGAATCATCTCTTTAAGAATTATAAAAATGCCGGCGCAGCATCAAGCGGCGAGGCGAGGCGAGGGCTAGTGTCAGAGGTGAAGCGTTTGCTAGATGCCAAAAGTAAGACCCGCATTTTCTCTTATTCTTAGCGTATTTGTTTCGAATCTGATCTCAAGGCCGCTTATTTTCGTTATTCAGCTGAAGACTTCGATGCTTTGGACTCCCAGGGCTATGCCCCGATACATTATGCCTCTAGATACGGCCACCTGGACGTTGTCGACCTCCTGCTCGACCAAGATTACCTTGTTGACATTGACGTTGCCTCAACCAACCCCCGGCACGAGCAGGCCACTCCTCTGGCGCTGGCTGCAGCTTACAACCACCATGAGATTGTCGCCGTCCTGTTAAAAGCGGGCGCAAACCCTGCAGCGCAGTCTGTGGCAATTCTCGAGAGTGTTTATGGCCAGGACGAGGAGAAAGTGACTGACCTCACGCTGCTGCATATCGCCGCGTACGAAGGCGCCGTGGACGCCGCGGCACTGCTTCTGGAGAGCTACCCCGAGGCCGTCTTTGCTTACGATAGCTGTGACCGTCAGCCGTTGCACATGGCCACGGAGCAGGGACATTTAAACGTTGTGAAGCTGCTCCTG
Organism: Marvania coccoides; assembly: GCA_963854735.1. Lineage (NCBI taxonomy): Eukaryota > Viridiplantae > Chlorophyta > Trebouxiophyceae > Chlorellales > Chlorellaceae > Marvania > Marvania coccoides. The sequence continues at coordinate 512,561 of OY978106.1, forward strand.
GAGAAGGGAGCGCAACAACTCCCTGAGGTCGAAGGTGGCGGGTGCATATACTGGGCATTTTTTGACGGCCAAGCACCAGAGGAGTGCAACGTGACTGCCCTGCACATCGCCTGTGACCTCGGCCTCTTAGAAATCGCGGAATTGCTGCTGCAGCATGGCGCAGACATCCACGCAACTACCATTGACTATTGTTACACGCCCTTGCACTACGCAGCTGGGCGCATGACAGCGTCAGTTCCATTTTTGTTGGCAAGGGGCGCAGACCGAAACAGGCAGGGCGATGCCAATTATTCCCCGCTGGCGCTCGCCTGCTCCTCCAAGGTCGCAATGTTGTCTGCAGTGGACATCCTGGTGAAGGCCGGCGCGGACGTCAACGCCGTCGACGATGACGGAAACTCGCCGATTTTCGACTTCAGCAATATATTTAAACTACAGGTCTTAATCGAAGCTGGGGCGCGGGTGACCTACAGAAACGCCTTCGGTGAGAACGCGCTGCATAGAGCGGCGTACAGAGCATGCTTCGAGTGGGACGATCTGCATGGTGGGTATACCCTAAAATATGCGCTTGCGATGCTGGAGGCGCTGGTCGCAACTGGCGTGGAAGCGACAGCGAAGAATAACGACGGCAATACGGCATTGCAGCACGTGTGGCAGGTGCGTGGACATTTAGCCGGCGAGGGCATTCAGCCGGCGAGTGAGATCCCTTGGCATATACGCGCCATGCAAGAGCAGAGGCGAGCTGATGAAATCACCATCATGTGTGGTGTCACCGCCCTTTTGGTCGAAAAGGGAGACCGTAGCTGGGATTGCGTACCAACGCCTTGCCCTTGTTTAGAGCGCGCCCTGTTTGCCGTGTGGCACCGCAACAGCGAGGATTTGCCAGAGCTTTTCAAGCGGCTGGAAGAGGGCGTGAAGGAGAGGGCGCGGGCTGCGCTGCTGCTGCTGCACCGCCGCTTGCCTGGGCTTGAGGAGAGGCTGCGCATCCAGATTCTGCAGGAATGTCTGAAGTAGGGGAGCTTGATTGGGAGGAATTTATGAATTTTGCAGTGGCTGGGGAGTTTGAGAGAGTTTTAAATAGTAATGAACTATCAACCTTTTTATAGAAAATTAAATTTCTTGACTATGTAAGTGAACATCTTAAAAGGGCTCGAAAAGAAAATAGAATTAAATTTATAAATGGAAACATGAAAAGGAATTATTCTAAAGTAAAGTAGAGAGGTCTCAAAATCTTAAAATCTTTTCTGTTGTGGTAGGTGGTGTGCTTGAGGTTTGAGAAACATAGTAAAAGGTGCTTTGAACTTTCCATGCCCGTCCTACCGCCGCTCAACCTCCCAGGTACTTCAAAGCTACTTCAAATAAGGGCGGGAAAAAAGTTACTAGTAAGGGGAAGCAAAAAAAATCTTCGGTCGATGGGGCAGAAGCGCGTGTTTCCAATGAATACCAATAATAAATTAATGTGCGTCCCGCCCATGCCTCTGGCATCCCCTCCTCATCTCCTTCCACCGCCTTGCGTCAGCGTGCAGTACAGGCTGTGCAGCTGCTGCTCAGCAGTGGTGCCGTTGCTGTTTCCGCCGCCCGCCGCTGCCTGCACCTTATCTGCAGGCATGCTGGCCGCCAGGTGCGCCGCCAGGTGCGCCTGCGCATGCATAGTGGCGGTGGCCATCACGGGGCCATCGCGAGCCTGCAGCAACACACAAACGTATTATTAAATCAAAATTATATGCTGAACGACAGCGAGATATATAGAAGCTGATAGAAAGCAAACTACCCATAAACTCACCGGCAGCGAGCATCCAGCAGCAGGCAAATGCCCCGCTGGTCCACCGTTGCCGTCTCCTTCGTTCATCCGCACAGCCACCGGGCGCTCTTCTCCTTTTCCGCCGACCTTTTCTTCTCCCGCCCCCCCTGCTAATTGCTGCGACCCTGGCATCCCCAGGCTGGTGAGATAGAGCGACAGCACGTTGTGGAGGGAGCGCTGCTGCCAGAGTGCGCCGCAGAGAGAAAGGACGGCCTCGAGGTCACTGGCTTCACGCAGAGCGTCAACCTGCAGCAAGCGTGGTACGTAGGGGTTAGGCAATGATATAATTGGTGGTGGGGTGGGGTTGGGGGTTGGGGGTATATAAAGTTTGTGAGAGTATAGGGAGATATCTTGGGTGAAGAAAAGAGGGGCAGTGAAAAATGATTTTGAGGCGAAAAGAGGAAGAAAGAACAACAGAGGTGGCAACTGGACAACAATAATATAAAAAGCAGTATTTTTTTATTAAAATCAAGTATTTCTTCACGTACGTGCGGTGCGTACATGCGCGCTGGCAGCGTTGTCTGTTCTCCCTCCCAGGGCTGCCCCCGCCGCAGCGGCCCCCAAATGCGCAGCAAATCCGCAGCGCAGATGATCTCAGGGTGCACGGTCTGCCCCACCAGTCGACACAGCTCCTGAACGAACGATGCCCCATCAGGAAGCGGCCCTGCCGCCGTCGCCGCCTCGCCAGACTCTACAGAATTTCGCGCCACAGCGGGGAGTGGCTGCGCTGCAGCGGCAGATGACGTGATGGTCTGGAACTTGGAGCCATCTTCTGTCGCAGGAGAGGCCATTCCAGCAGTCATTCTAGCGCCTCCGCCTCTGGGTGAATTAGGCAACGCAAACAGGCCATGCATGCCAGAAGCGTTGGTCAACAGCTGGGCCAGCACCACCTGCTGCTGCGCCGCCGATAGTCCCGCCAGAGGCGTCGCCCCAAGGTCGACAGCAGTGGCCAGCTGCAGCGCGGCTTCCGCGCTCTGCTGCTGCTGCAGGCGCTGCTGCTGGCCGGCGCTGTTGGTGGTATTGTGCGCGCCAGGGCTGACGCCGACGTTGGTGCCAGTGGAAACCCCGCCTGCGCCGCGGTCCTTCCGCTTTCGCCCCCCAGGGGGGGCCAGGGCGTGAGGTTCGTAGCTTTGTCGGGCATCTCCCCGCTGCAGCAGCTCTTCGAGGTCGCGCGCCGCCGTCTCGATGCCCTCCCGCAGGTCCGTCACCATGGAGTCCGCCGTCATGGGCAGCGCGCGCTTGGCCACCTGGTGGAGAAAAAGAAAGTTGAATGGTTTACGAGAGCAACAAAGAGAAAGCGCCTAAAGAACAATTTCCATGCACATGTTCCAGTTCTAATTGCGACTAGTATCGTCAAATATCAAGTATCTGGCGTTATTGATCTTCCCCCATTGTATCTTAAGCCCAAAACATAAGTTTAAACCCATATTACGGCGCTACATCAGAAATATCATTTTTTTTCCTCCTGCCCCTCCCTTCTTTCAAATACGCACCTGCTTCAGCCCGTAAATGATGTCGTCCCTGCTCACTGCCGCCATCAGTGCTCGAAAATCTGCAGTGTTGTACTCCCCCAGCGGGTGGTTTGTGTTGAACGCTTTCCCGGTGGAAATAATGTCTTCCAGCGAGCGGCCCTTCTCCAGGGCGCGGCGGCAGGTGAGAATGTCGAAGGCACGGGAGGCGGCCAGGGGGGAGGCGAATCCGTAGATTTTTGGGTGCTTTTTTTTTGAGTTTCCGTCGCAAAAAACAAACCTTCAGTAGTTTTGAAATTTTAATAGGAAGGGGTGTGGGTGGTTGTTTGAATGGGATTTATTTCACGGGGACAGGGAATTGTTGCGAAAGAAAGGACTGCCAGTAGTTTTTTGGTTGAGAAACCACAGCAGTTCAGTTGAAAGGGTGTGAAACCACTGGCGCCTAGAATGAACATTTTCCAAAATTTCTAATGGCACTCACTGTACGTCATATTTCACAATCCCACTGGTGGCGCTGCTGGACTTGGTTACTCCCTTGAATATTGTGGACTCTCTTGTTCTATAGGGAGCGGAGCGGGGCTGCTGCTGCAAGGGAGGAGCGCCCACCACAGGCACGCCGCCCTGCGGTGCTTGGACATCGCCACCTGCGTTCATCGCACTGTGTTTCCCCCCGCGCTGAGCCTTCCAGGAAAAAGCTACTGAATAAAAATATAGTAGCTAGATTGATTTAAAAATTTGGGCAGCAAAATGCTGTTTTTTTAGCGCTCCGGCCTTGGGCGTCGGAATGTTTAAAAGTTTAAGAATTGTGACACCAAAACAATGCCGTTGTTCTAAACGTTTTTTTGCTCCGTGACCATCTTTCTTATTCTTGTCAGCTAGCTGGCAGTCTCGATTTTTTAAATAGGAGTGCGAACCGAAGCGCTAAAGCGTCTCAGACGTCTGTTTCATTTATATCTCGCATTGCTGCATCTCATCGAGACCCGCACATCCCTCGATCAATTCAAAATCAAGAGTCTACAAGCCATAGGGCTGTCCGGCTATTTTGCATCCAAAGTCGCCCCTGGCACGATACATTGTTTTCTGATCAATTTTATCCTGTGTCGTATGCTTAGCTAGCCCCCGAAAAGCTGCGGCTGCGGATTGCAGGGTCGGGTTTCGGCAAAACTTTCGTGCTTTTGATGAAACCCAAGGTTTTCAGCGATTAAAGCCGCCTACTCTCGCGCATTTCGACCATCACACCACCGATCGGCAAAATGCAGGCGATAAACAACGCTCCTGACGCCAACCCAGTCCATCCCGCGCCAACCCCCTCTCCACCTCGTGCTTCCCTCCCTCTGGTTCTCCTCATCGAGGAAGAGCAGCCGGCAATTCCCCACCGTTCCCAGGCCGACAAAATTCTCCACGAAAACGGTTCGGCGAACGAGCAGAAGGAGGCGAGAAACAATGCCGACCACGAAGAAGAAACGCCGCTGATTTCATCAAATGCAGCCCCCTTGCCCGACGAAGAAGGAACGAAGGGGCTTCTTCATCGCTCTGAAACGTCGCTTTCAGCCCAACTGCCAGCCTCCTTGCCCACCAAGGAAGAAACAGAGAAGAAGGAGCACCCCCAAGAGGAGGAAGAAATGCCTCTGAATGGGGTGGCAGCGGGTGAAGCTGAATCTGGTGCGAGGCACGGAGATACTGGACCCAAGCTGGTGAGTTGGATGATTTTTAAATCGCAGGAAGTGAAATAGAAATGCATTAAGATTTTTTTTTATTTTTTTTCCCCCTTCCCCCCTTCCTGCAGCACCACTTGACTCGGCATTGGCTGTCGGAAGAAGCCAGAGGCGTGTCTGCCGTGGAGCGTCTGGGGGCCCCCACGATTAAAGCAGCAGAGCACATGATCAGGTGAGCTGAAAAGGAAAAACATTTATTTATACTGAATTTTGCTGAAAGCGATATTTTTGTGCAGAGGAATGAGCCAGCGCGAGCTGCGTGCGGCCTTTCAGAAGGTCTACGGCTCACCTACCAACAGCTTCAACAACAACTGGCTTCGGCGCAAGCTGTTTGAAGGTATACTATTAAAATTAAATATGCCCACTCACTTTGTATTCGCTGGTTTAAACAGCACATTCTTAATCCTTACCGTGTTTTTTCCTCGCAGCTGTGGGCGTGACTGGTGGAGCGGCCAAGCGGACCCGCCGCACTGGGAGAGACGGCGCTGCCAGGGCCCACGAGCGGGAAGTCCGCCAGAAAGCATCTGAGGCGGCAGAAGCCGAAGCTCTAGAAGCTCTCGCCGAAATCGCCGCTGGCCCTCGCGCCCCAGGCGCTTCCGCCACCACCAGCGCCAACAGCGAGGGCCCCACGACTGCCGGCCAGCCCCCCTCGGCAGCAATTTAGCTCCTTCGATAACAATAATATAATATGATTATTCTTAATTTTGCAGCGAAGATGGCGTTCTACCGATAACTCTGAATAAATCTTGAATTTTGAAGTGCCTGTCAACACGCTCGCTTCGATTGTTTAAATGTTCCAACTTTCTTTCCCTCCTCCCCCAGGAACGCCAACGCTGGTTTGGCTATGCCACACGATATATACGATATCCACATTTATAATACCCCCGCATTCTTCTCTTGATTTCACTTTATTTTCTCTCTCTAGATATATATACTTATTTTTATTGAAAATTGTTTCCGTGCTGGGCGGCACAGCCTCTCTTCCCCCCCCCCTCAGATTCCCATTTTTGCGGTGCCGCCGCGCTTGAAATATGCAGTGCATTGAATTTTGAAGCTATCTGTAAAGTTATGTACATGATTAGCATTGCCAATTGGGAAAACACTTTAAGAAATAGCCCCAACGCTCCGGCTCCGCAGCTGTGCCCCTGCTTATCCAAGTACTCCAGAAGGTTTTTGTATTCGTTTACATTCATTGGAGAAAAAAATGACGGTTGATGCATGTTTAGTGCAGATCAATTGTGGCGGCCGCAGTGTAACAAGCTGCCCGCTCCCAAAAAGAGCCCGAAAACCTGCAGAATAAAGGTAAAGAAATGCGTGGTATGAGCATTGTTGCATTCGCCGGCTTTGAGATCAGTTGGGAGATATGCCTTTACTGTTTTTGCAGCAAAAAGTGACGTCGTCATTTTTTCTCTCTTTGAGAACGCAGGAACTCACCGCTGCGCTGCTCATCGTGGTCTGCCCGATGTAGCGAATCTTATACAGACCAGGGACTTTGTAGCGGAAGGCTTCATATGTGCCGTAAAGCGCTCCTGCACGCAATGCATAACGGAACAAGGAAAACAATCAGAAGGTGAAAAAATCGGAATCTTAGAACGCTCGCCATAAAAGAGGAGTTTTCCCAGCTTATCAAGCTTATTGATGCCAAAAATAATACTCAACAGCCGCCCAACAGGCGATAAAGCGACTCCTGCACTGCCTGCCTTTTCCATATTTTCTCGCTTGCCACGCCAGAGACACAAACTGACCTATCGATGCCCCCAACGCTCCGCCTACAGCAGCCCCTGTGGCTACTCGGTTCATGCATTGCTGATCGATCAAACCCACTGCGATTCCAAGGCGAAGAGAAGAAGGTGAGCGAGACGGCGGAGTGGTGGACAGGAAAAAACAACTATAGTCTCATAAGTTGAATGGAAACAGTATAGTGGCTTACTTTCTGTGGTTTAAAGTGAGTATATTGACGTACTTGTGTGCCCCGCAGCTACGTTCAAAATCAGTGGGAAAAAATATGATTATTAAAAAAATAGTTTTCTTTGCACTCCCAGCACCCTTCACTGCCAAAGTGCTGCAGTTCTAAATTGGTTTATAAAATGGAATTTAGTTGTTAAAAGGCTGCACCAACCGAGTTTTCAATGCTGTTGTGTGATCACAAAGAAAATTTTGACTATTTGGTTTTTAGAGACGCTTTCCGCCCTGATTAGCGAACCCAATATCTTTAAAATATTCACAACCTGCTAATCAAATCCTCAGGTGCACTGGAGCTTGCGTTTTGCGCTACACTTGTTTTATTGGTCCCACTCTTTTCCCCATCTTTCGCGCACCCTGCCCTCCCCGCACGGCCATATATTCGATATTCAAATATGCACTCGTCGCTGTCCACCAAACCCACAATGCGGGCGTTTCGCTCGCCCGTCCACCCTGCTTGTTCTCCATCTCTTTCATTTTGCCCCTCTCGCTTCCCTGCGCATCTCCCGACCCTCTCCACCCCCGCCAAACCCGCCCGCGCCGTTCCTATCCCCGTCGCCCAGGCTGCAGCTGCAGGCATCGCCACCTCCGACGGCCTTTTAATCCGAGCTACCACCGGCGTCCCTCTCGTTGAAATTTTCAAGTCTATGACGCTCATGGAGGCCGCAGCGCAGAGCGCCACCCTCATTGGCATGGTGGTAGTCGCCTGCTTCTTTGGCGACCGCATCATCGGCTTTCTGGGCGCCAAAATCGAGGCAGCACTCGGCAGAAAAGAAAACAATTCAGGCTCCCCGCTGGCCCGCCTGGCGGGCACGGTGGTGGGCGCCGCGGAGAACCCCACCCGCGCCCTGCTGCCCTGGTTCGGCCTGACCTACGTCAGCACCGTCCTGGCCGCTTTTGCCGAGGTTTCTATGATGCGGTGGGTGGCGCGTGACCAAGGGATCAAAACGCTGGCAGGGGCGTGGGGAAAGAGGGTGTGGGTGGCTCTCCAGGACTTTGTGCAGCTCATGCAGGACCTCAGCGAGGTGGTGGTCATCTTCTGGGCGTAAGTTGAACTTTTTTTTCCTCTCACTTTCTTCTTCCTCTGCATATTTTACATCGAAGCAAATTTTCTGCCGCCTCTTTTCTACTCGTTTCTTCCGTTTTGACCCCATTGCGTTCTCCAGACGTAAATGAATAAACAGTCAGCACTGCTGAACTCAGCCAAATCCACCCTTCCTCACGTTTTATCCCTCTCTCCCCCCCCCCCCCCTCCTCTCACATACTAAACAACAGTGCTTGGTTCGTGATCAACCTCAAGGACCGCCTCGTCAAGGGGATCATGGCTAATGCCGCTGCCGACCCTGCTATTGAAGAGGACACCATAGCTCGCATCGTGTACCCTGTGTCCACTCTCATCTCATGGGCAACCGTCGTGCTCGCTGGCCTAACCTCCTTCACCGCCATGGGCTTCAACGTCCAGCCCCTACTCGCCTTTGGCTCCGTCTCAACCCTCGCAGTCGGTTTCGCTGCCCAAAGCACCGTGGCCAACGTGGTTTCCGCGTTCTCGCTGTACACCTCGCGGCCGTTTATTGCGGGGGATCGGGTGCAGCTGAAGACGATGAGCGGGGGGCTGGTGGTGGCGGGTACTGTGGAAAAAATTATGCCGATGAACACAGTGATCAAGACCGACGCAGGCATGCCAGTGTGAGTTGCTTTAGAGGTTATTTAATATAAATAATTGCAGAATAAAGGCCTATTTTAGTTTCGGCAGGAAAGCATTGGATGCCAATTAAATCTCGCTCATGGAGTTTCTTGCTTTTTTATCCAACGCAGGTTTGTGCACAACAAGGACATTGCCTCCTCCCTGCTGATCATTAACGAGTCCAAGCTGCTGCGCACGCCCTATACCAACGCCTATCCCTCCCTCGACACAACAATCACCCTGCGCTACCAGGTGCGTTAAAATCATCGCTCCTTTTGAAACAATAATTAAATTGCCCATTACGATGTCTGATCTGCCGTATGTGTCATCGTACGCACCCTCACCTTACATTGAATCTTAACACTTTAAATTACAGGATGTGGACAAGGTGGCGGCCATCCAAGACGATTGCACTGCCTGGCTGAAGGCACACCCTGACGTGCTGCCAGGAGCCACCTGCAAGTGTGCCATGACTGGGTTCGACCTGCACGGCCCCATCATGGAAATTAAAGCCATCCTGAAGCGGGAGTGCTCTTCACGAAAGAGCGCTGTGTTCCGGGACATGCTGCTGTACGTGGAGCGTTGCGTGAGGAGGAACGGGGCGTACCTGGCCACGAAAGAGTACGTGGCGCTGCCTCCGGCGGTATCAGCGACGGAGGAGAACGGCAGCATGGAGCTTCCCGCGTGATTAAGTTAGTCAATACTTTATTTATTTATATTTCTTTTGCGCATTTTGATCATTAATCCTGTGATTTTGTTTGCTGCCTGCTGAGGTATCAAAGTTAGAATTGAAAAATGTACGACTTCCAAAATTTGTGATTTTGTATTTATCCTGTCGTGTGTACTGTTGTGCTCTGTCGTTCCGTCTGACGTGCAAGCTTGAAAACACTGCATATCTAGCATAATTATCGCCCAAAATTAATTTCTACATCTCTTTGGATCAAATTTTACCAATACTAGGATGTACAAATCAGTTTTTTCAGTTTCTAGTTCCCTCGCAACTCTTTCAAAATCTCTTCCGCTGCCACCCGCCCAGATTTCAGAGCCCCGTCCAGCGTGGACGTCGTTCGGTGGTCTCCAGCGACCCACCTGCAAGGTGCAAAGAACGTAGATATGATTTTAAATCCAGTAAAGATAACCATTTCGTAGGCATCAACCCAGTTTTCTTCCCTCCCTTTCACTCACAGTCCTCCCCCAAGGCGCTCTGTCCTGAAGGCATTGGTGGGCGGGGCTTGGTTTGGCTGCGCGTAGGGAATGCGGTAGGTCCTGAGGTGGCGCCAGCTGGCCACTTCGCCGGCGCCGAACCACACGCCAAGCTCTGCCAGCACCTTCGCCTGCATTTTTTGAAAAAGAAAGAGAGGGAAGCGGTTAAAAGAAGAGAAGACGAAAGCTCGAATTTCGTTATCGCCTCAAAGAAAGAATCCAGCAATATGTTGACAAGTGCATTGGTAAAATTTGAAGCACTATCCATGCGATCCAACGATAAATAAATGCAAGTAAAATCGTAAAGAAAGTGCATTTACCTGCAGATCCGCATCTGTCAGCTCTGGAAGCGTCCCCAGGGTCGAAACTGACACCAGGGTCTGCCCAGGGGGGGCATACGAGGAAGAAACTTCCGACGGGAAGCAGCAGTTATTTACGATACCGCCTACGCCGTCTCCGTCCAAATACAGCACGTTTCCAGGCAGCGGAGGTCGGGGGGCGGCGAAATAGAGGCAGCAGGTACCCACAGGGGCTGCGTCTTTGCTGGGAGCTTGGTTTAAATTTGCCCCAAGCAGCGCCTGCGCTTGGGGGCCTTCCACCGCCACCACGACGGCTTTGGCGGTGAGCAAGGTGCCGTCTGCGAGGTGCACGGAGGGTGAGGCCGCTCCATCGCCACTGGGGGTGACTCGAGTGGCTTTAGTGTTCAAAAGAAGGGCATTGGGCGGGAGCTGAGCTGCCATCTGCGCCGGCACCGCGCCGATGCCCGCCGCGGGCAGACAGTTCTGCCCTGTCGCTAGCATGCGCATCACGAACGAAAAAAGGCGCGACGTCGTGCCGAGACCTCGGTCGAAGAAAATGCCACCGAGGAAAGGACGAAAAAATCTATCGATGATGGCCTCGCTGAACCCCTCGTCGCGCAGGCGCTGCAGGATGGTGGTTTCGGGGGCGGCCAGCAGGTCGTCCACGCTGCCCAGCAGGCTTTTCAGCCGAAACAAGCCAACGTTGATTTTGTCAACAGGGGAGCCGATTGGGTTCGTTAGGCTGGCAATGCCGTCGATGGGGTGACGCAGCGGGTCTGCCACGCGGTGGAACGCGCCGTTCCAGCGCACCAGCGCTCCAGCGTAGAAGGGACGAAGGTCAAGTCCCGAGAAATCCAGGGCGGTTTTTGCTTCAGGGTAGGATGAGAGGAAAATTTGAAAGCCGCGGTCCAGGAGGAAGCCGTCCAGCTGGTCGGTGCGCACGCGGCCGCCCACGCCATCCGAAGATTCGACGATCTGCACGGGAACGCCGGCAGAGTGAAGCTTCACCGCTGCGTTGAGTCCAGCCACGCCAGCTCCCACCACGATGACGTCGGGCGATGCGCTGGCGGTTGCGGCGCAGAGGGATCGGGAGCGGCGGCGACCGCGGGGAGGAGTGCGAGTGAACAGCTTTGAGATGTGTGGTGATTTTGAAGCGAGGGTGAACATCTGGGCTTGGCCCCGGCAGGGATAGGCCTGGGCCAGCATTTTGAACTTGACTTAAATAAAATAAAAATATAGAGCCCAGCTTGCGTGGATTAAATCGATTTTGGATGAAGCGAGGAAGCTAGAGGGAAGTCAGCTCTTGACCCCCCTTTTTGCGTCATATGTATGTATGCTTATAATTATTAGAAATTTTCAAAATTTGAATTGTTGCAGGTATTCATTTCAATTTCAGCATATATAAATCTACTCTCAAGTGATATAGTTTCTTCTCCTGAAATTATCAATCGACAGCCGCAGCATTGCCCCCAGCGTCGCCTTCTGGCTGCTGAACCGCTTATCATGCTCCACAATCTGCAGCTCACTGTGCAACACGTACGCCCCCCACATGGGCACAGCATCCGCAGCTTTTTCTCCCGCTGCCAATGCCGCCCCACCAGGGGCCTCAGTGGTGCATAGCTCTGCCGAGTACCGCGACAGCACTGAGCTCCACAGTTCCATCTGTCGGTAGTAGTCTTTTTCTGTGAGCAGAATGCAGGCGTGCGAGAACGCTGGGTCTCGAGCCAACTGCCGCACCCGCGCCACCGCTGCGTCCACTTCTTCAACCGAAAAGAGGTGGTGGTCCTCGTGCGCGCCGCAGCCTTCCACATAAGTGGCCCCCAACTGCCGCAGGTGCGCCTCCACAGTCTGCAACACACAAAGAAAACGTTAAATTTCCAAAGAGAAGAAGTAAACGGTGAGTTAAAAACGAAAATATGGCAATTTTGAGGGGGAAAACAGCGGAAATTCCAGGATAAAGCGGTGGGGTTATTAGCCATAGGTATACTTATGTTAATCAGTAAAATAATGTGGTAAATGAGCGGGTTATAACTTACGAATGGGCTGCCGACTCCTGTGAGACACACCACCGCTGCCCCATGCAGCCTTCCCAGCCCTAGGTCCTCCCCTAGCCCCTGAAACTCGCTCATGTCCAAGCTGCGCTGCGGCGGCACCAGCGACCGCAGCGACACCGGCGCCATCTGCGTGTGAGTCATCAGAGCATGCTTTGGCAGCAGCGGCCCCAGCGTGCGCGTCGCAGCCGCCACGCCGTCCGGCCCCGCCAAATCCACGTGATGTAGGACAATGGAGTCAGTGCGTTTCAGTGCAGGGCGGTACGGTTCACGCAATGTGCCGCGAGGATGAAGGTGGCCGTTGCCAAAGGGAGAGAGCGCGTTGATGGCTAAAATATCAAAATCGCGCATAAGGGGGAGGTGCTGCAGGCCGTTATCGAGGAGGACTAGCCGAAGTGAGGGGTTTTCGTGCAGGATTTCACGCGCGCGCTGCGTGCTGTCCTCGTCGGTGACCTGCGAGAGCGGTTGATTGATTTTAGAAAGAAGAGGGGAAAATCGGCAGTTGCATATTGAGATGTTTATAAACTATTACGATTGAGTTATTTTGGGGGGATTTGATAAGTTGCAGTACGTGAGCTATTAAAGAAAGGGGATTCGAGTGGGATTTCAGGAGAAAGGAGAAGCCAGCAGTTGTTTTTGATTCAACCGCCCCTGATAATTTTATTTAGATGGTGATAAGAAAGAAAAGAAAGAAAATGTGCTGTAATGTGATTGTGGTTCAATACATAAACGAGTGGAAGAAAGTACGAATGCTTACGTGTATTGGTGTGTCGTCAAATACATGCCGCAGCATCACCACCTCGTCCATCGTGCCGCCGCCCAGCTGAATGACGAGAGACGCCAGGCCATGGTGCTGCCAGAAATGCCTGGCCAGGTACTCCACAAAGGGGGTCTTGCCGCTTGCACCCGTCAGGTGGCCTATGCTAATGACTGGAGCGGGGAGAGCAAAGGTGCTGAAGAGTCCAGATCGGTAGAGAAACTGGCGGGCAGGGTCACGGGCGGCGTTCAGGGCGGCCAGTGCGCTAAGAACAGGCGCCAGGAAGAGTCTGGAGCTGGGGGGGAGCGCACTGCAACAGGAATGACAGACGATGAGAATCTGACAAATTTGGGAAGGGATGGGAGGGGCAAGGATTTTCCTCACGGTATCTGCTTATCGGGACATGTTTGTATCTGCTTAATTTTGAGAGCTAGACTCTCCCGCAGCCGGTTCCAACTCATTTTGATTGAAAAAATGCAACCTCCTCTCCGTCCGCTGCGTGATCCTGCTGTTTCTATGAACGAATATTACGTATTTAATGCTTACAGACGCAAAGATCAGTCGCAATATGCGGGTGATCAGGCATAGGGAGGGCGCGAAGACTCGCCTCGAGCAAAAAATAGGAAAATAAATGGCGATAATTTCACTCAGATGAATCTCGAATATTTCGGGCGACTCCAAAGAGTTGCGTCAAGTGCGCATTGCCACAGAGATCGCTAAAACATAAGGTAATCATGTTGATTGGATCCCTTTGCCTTTTGTCTTTGTTTGGTTAATTCAGGGTCTGCAGCAAACAGTGCCTCCACATGAAGAGGAGAAGAATGGGCTGACGAGAGAGTGAGGTCCCCATAAAAGGAAGGGAATTTTGTGTGATGTATGGGGAAGGAGGGGGGGCTATCAATGCTTACAACTCCTTGCCTTAGCTTGACAATAACATTTATTTTGATGTATACGAATTAATCCATCTTTTCACGTTCTGTTGGCATGTGAATTTGTTGCTGTAACTGCCGCCGCTGAGGCACTGCTGGCGGCGACGCACAGCGCGCGATAGCACAGCCCCACAGCTAATTGGAATTGCGCTGCCGGGGTTTGAATAACTTCAAGCTCTCCCTCCTCCTTTTCTCCACCTACACCGAGAAGAACTTGCTTCAAAGCATGCACGCTTTCCACCTTTGCGCCCACAAGCACTGCCTGTACTGCAGCCAACGCTTCTGTTTCCGACACCCCATCCGGTGCAGCACCGCACAGCACCGCGGTGGCAGCGGCCTGCGCCAATACCAGCAGCCGCGCGGCAGCGCTTGCTGCAGCAACGGCAGCTGCCCTCCGCTGCTCCATCCACTTCTCTGCCAGCTCTGCGGCTTCCAGCGCGCGCACCATGTTTTGCATCACTGCCGCGACCTCCAGCGCTGCTCCTCCTTCCTTTCTTGCAGCTGCCGTTCGGTTCACCGCTGCTTTCCGTCGGACACCTCCCGACCTCACTAACCCGGGATTAGCCACAGCTTCGCAGTAGCTCACCATACCGTGCACCAAAGAACATACCTCCGCATCGTTGGGGTGTGCCACATCCAACCCAGCTGCCTCCGCTAGCGCCTTCCTTTTTTCGGATTCCTCAACAGCTGCCACAATATCAGTCAGCACAGCAGCAACCTGCTGCCCCTGCGACAGTGGCACTTTAATAGCTAGTCTGCGGCTGCTTCCAGCAGAAGAAATGATGGTCTGCGGGGGTGCGGCGGTATGAAGGAGCGACAAGCGGCGGAGCGCCTCGGTAGTTTCCTCAATGAAATGCAGCTTCGCATGCTGCATGGCCACGGGCTCCATGCGCCGCAAGATCATGCCAGCGCTCTTCCCTGTTGATATTAAAACGTATAAAATGAACGAGTGTTGAAGTATTATCGCCAGGAAAAATGAAGTTTTGATCTATACAAAAAATTGCTCGCCTGTCATGTCCACGGGGCGGATGCAGTGCTTCACTCCATTGACCGCATAGCCACCAGCCTCCATCACAGTGACGCAGCCGCGAGGCATAGGGATGCAAAACATGCCGTTGTTGTACCTAATGTAAAACAAAAGAAAAAGATCAGCAGCTGACGACATGAAATTGACGGCTATATATTCATATGCTATTGACGGCTATATTTCATGTGTGCATGGAAATGAATGACTGGACTAACGAATACCCGTAATATGCGACAAGCACTTCTATCCCTCTCACCCGTACAGCTGGGTGCCAAAAGACATGCGGCAGTCGGAGAAAAGGCGGAGCGAGAATATGGGCTGCTGGAAGCGCAGGGAGTCGTCAAAGTGGCTCTGCAGCCCCTCTGAGCCGTCGTGGTACACGTTGAGCGCAACCGAGTCGATGCTGTGGGGCGGCAGCACCTCGGCTGCTGCCAGCGGCGCCTCCACCGAGGCCTGAGTAGGAAGCACGAGGTTAGAGCAAATTAGGAATAAGGAAGAATTAAGGGGGGAAATCTTGGAAAATATGAATTCTTAAGAAATGGGTGCTAATAATGTACTCTCTGTATCAATAACAATAAAAACAGCTCACGATAACGATGACTTAGAATTCCCCCTTCACCCATTGCGCCACACACCTTCACCCATGTTGGCGGCAGTGGCACATCCACCCTCACGCCTCTAGCTACCTGCGCGTCAAGCGCGCTGAGCTGCTCCCTGGTCCACAGGTACCGCGCGCCAAAAAAATACTTTGTGCGCTTCAGGTTGCCGCCTCTGCCGTAGGTTGAATGCAGGCAAGCAGGCGGCAGAAGAAACCGCTTTGAGTCCAGCTCATCGCAGTGCGCTTCTATTGCATCCAGCTCTGATGCAGAGAAGACTTCGGTATAAGTAGTTATCCCTGCAGGTAGTGGTGGCGTTGGCTCGTTTGCTTCGTTGTTTGGATGCGAGGAAGAGGGACGGGCTTTGGTTGAATTTGCTGCTGCTTCAGGGCCCTGCTGCTCCGATTGCTGCACTGCACCTGCCTGGCAGCGGTGCAGCACGTCTTGGTAGTCTGCTGGCGCCTCTCCAGATCTGAAAAACCACTCGGTCTTGGTGAATGACCGGCCGCCGTTTTCTTTTTGAATGGGGGTTTGTACCGCCAGCAAATGGTGGCTGAAGTGGTCTCTCGTGCCGATCAAGTACTGCGGCCATGGCACCTGCACGATAACAGGCAGCTCTTTCATCGAAAAAAGAAGTACTTTGCAAATATTTTACTTTCGCCGATAATCCGCTGCTGCTGCGCAAAATCAAATAAAGGCTGATTTCACCTGCGATGTCGACGCCCCTCCGAGCCCCAAGGATGCCGCGCACCCAGCTGCAAGCACCAGCGCCGCTGCAAAGCTGATGCTACTTTCGCCTTTGCCGCCGTCTCCTGCGATGCTTGCAGGCTGAGCCTCCACTTGGCTGCTGAAACCCAGATCTCCGTTGATTTCACGGTCTATGAGTGGCTTCAATTGAGCTGCAAGCGCGCTGCTCAGCGTGACAGCAGCCGCAGCACTGCCGCTACCTCCCAGGCTACGGCAATAGCCAAGCAACCGCTCCCAATTTCGCTGCTCGCATAGATGGCTCAGCTGCACCTCCACATTGCTCACGACTGATTGCAGCACGCTTCGCTCCTCCCTACAGGCGCCATTGAATAAAAAAAACATGCGTTGGAAAATATTAACATAAAAACATGGTTATATAACACATATAATTATTAAATTTCATACCTGTTCAAAGATTGCCACATTTTCTGATCCACGTAGAGCTCCAGGCGGCAGCTGGCAGTGTTCAGGCTCAGCCGCTGGTACGCTGGCTGTGCTGCTGCTTCGGCCGCCGGCTGGCTGTCTTCTCGCCCCGAATCTTCATTTCCATCCAAATTATTTGATGTTGCGTGCTGCAGTGCAGAACTAGCATCATCCGTGAGCAGCCCCAGCGCCCCTTGCAGCCTCCGAGCGGCGCAGCGTAGAGGCCACGTCCCGCCTACTCCTTTCTTTACTATCACGCCCAGCTGCAGGTTTGAAGACTCCAACGCTGCACACACAGGTTCCGCACTGCTTTCATCCCCATTATCTGCCTGATACGAGCACGGCACCACGCTCAAACTACCGCTGCCGCTGCCGCCGTTGCCGCCGCCGCTGACACCGCTGTTTCTTTCAATTCGGTAATGCAGGCACACAAACAGCCGGTCTTGCAGCAGCGCCGGTAGATCGGTGGCGCCGTCAATAACCCGCGTGGACCCTCCAGCTGCTTGCAGCTGCGCGTGCCGCGTTGCAGCGTCAAACAAGTAACACTTCATGGCAGCTTCGTCTTTTAGCGGCAGTAAGGCCACCACGGTCGGGCTAGTCATTAGCGTGCGCACCGCCGCCGCCACGCGAGGGTCAGTACCAGGGAGGGCATCCTGCGGCGCTGCAGGGGAGCGGTACATTAAATGAGGCAGGGGGGCTGTCCCCGAAGCAGCGCCGATTTGCCGGCTTTCACTTTTTACGACGTAGCTCACCCCCGCGGTGGGTCTGGGGCAGGGAGAAAAGTCTCCACTGTGCGAAGTAGCACCAAGGGGCTCTTTCGATGCTTTTTCTTTTTTTTCTACAGCTGCCAGCAGGCGCTCAGCAATGTGGCGTGCTGCAATGGCCTGCACTGCGTGCGCTGCGTGCTGCGGGTCCTGCCCCTCGTGGAGCTGCGCCAGACGGTGCGCGGCTGCGAGAAGGGTTGTGGGAAGAGGTGAAGGGTCTTCTTTGGCAACTTCATTAGACGGTAGCAGCCAAGGGGAGGGGGAAAATGCGGCAGTTGGCTGTCCTGTGGTAGCTTGCAGCTGCAGCGCCGTAGGGGACGCAGGGACGGAGTTGTTGGCTGCGTGAAGGGCGCTAAGAAGGGTGATTTGGGGGGTCTGACGAAGAGAAAGGGAAGGGCGGAGCTTGGTCGACGGGGGAGTGAAAATTTCTAAAGGGGCGTCGGCAGGGCTGTACTTGGGCGTCGCGATCTTTTTGGGATCGGGGGAAGACAGCGGGTCGACGTCCGCTTTGCGTTTGCTGCCGCTTTGCTCTCGGGCTTGTGGGTCATCCGATGCAAGAGGTGTCAAATTATCGATTGCGGAAGCCGTCGATGCCATTTAA
The DNA here is from genome assembly GCA_963854735.1 of Marvania coccoides. Classification (NCBI taxonomy): domain Eukaryota; kingdom Viridiplantae; phylum Chlorophyta; class Trebouxiophyceae; order Chlorellales; family Chlorellaceae; genus Marvania; species Marvania coccoides. The sequence goes on from OY978106.1 coordinate 530,586, forward strand.
TCGAATGTATAATGTCTTAAAGAACTTAGATCGATTGGGGTTTGGGTTAAATGTAAAGCAATAGTCGATCAGAGGTAAAATCAGGATCACAATTCTATTAAAAAAAGGTGAGAGATTTCGTTGATTTCGGAGGCTGGCACCATGACAATAAAACTACAATAATCATCCAAATGCATCAGGCGATGCAAGACGATGAGCAGTGTAAATAAAGTACGAATCTTTTTTAGTTTTATTGACCTACTCTAATCTAACCCATAATCGCAATATAACGCTAGATAAAAAAATGAAAAAAATTAAAATCAAGTAGCTGCAAATGCCTTGAATCAACTCAACCCACCTCGAAATATTCTGTTTTCAAAATTTTAAAGCCTTGAAAATTTTCAGCCACCTACGCCGCCTGCTATTCATTTTTGAATCCGCAGCTATTCGCGTTCGGTTTAGAAATGCTGTAAATATTAGTGATCAATTGCATTATAAAATTCGGGAATTTCTTCATGTTATTCCGCCGCCGCCCCCGCTGCTACCTCGTTTAAAAACTGCCCCAGCGCCGCGTTTACCTGCTCTGGCACCTCATCATGGGGGCAGTGACCCGCATCCAGCAGCACCACCCGCGCATTGCCGCACAGCCGGTCCAGCTCCTTTGCCCGGCCCACCGCATCATTCAACGGGTCTTTAGCCCCCTGCAGCACCAACGTTGGGCCCCCAAACGCCTGGCTCACCAGCCAGTTAATCGCACGCGGCTTTGGCCTGCAAAGAAACAAAAGTTTTTTTTTTTTTGTATCGAAAATTTCAAAGGTTGCAATGAACAGAATTCGTCCAAAAAAAAAGAAATGGCGTGTCTTACAGGTAAAACACGCTTCGAAAGACGCCAAGGGCGCCTGGGTCAGCGGAGGCACGGGCAATTTCCCGCCCCAGCCAGTCATCCGCCCTGGCGGGCGTCACAGGGTACACCCGGCGCAGCTGCCGGGTGACGTCCCCCTGAAGGAACGCAAAGAGCGCTCTGCTGACCCCTTCAACGATAAACAACGGCGGAGAGGGAGACAGGGGTGGCACCTCTGGCGGGGAGTAGCCTTCGATGATGGGTCCAGCTGAATTTACGAGCACTAGGCCTGCCACCGCCCCAGGAACGTCAGCAGCGAGCGAGGTGGCGATGAAGCCCCCAATGGAGTTGCCTGCTGCCACAACCGGCCGCTGCACGACCTCCAGCACGAAGTCTGCGAGGAAGTCGCGCCACAGGTCCTGCCCGTACGGCATTGCAGGTTTCTGCAGAGAGAAAAAACAAATGATAAGAGAGATCGAGTGAGTAAGAAAGGCAGGCGCGTGAAGATGTTTGATACGCATTATTGCTGCGGAAAATGGTATTGGTAAACAAGAAAGCTCTGAAATTTGCAGAAGAAGTAAAAGAAGGGGAACGCAAAATGTCACCTCGGCTCGGCCATAGCCAGGCAGGGTAGGAGCGTACACAGTGAAGCCTTGCTGCGCCAGCGCAGCCACATTGTCGCGCCAGTGCTCGCCGAAGGCGCCAAAGCCGTGCACCAGCAGAACTGCCGGTGCTCCTTTAAGTTCCTTCGATTTTGGCGGTCTGGCGACTAGGTATTCTGTCAGCAATCCCCTCCATCGCAAGTGCTGCAAGGTGGCGCCCCTATGCACCACCACGCCCTCCCGAGAGCGCGCCAGCCCCGCGTGGAAGTCTCCAGCCTCCGCGGCAGCTGCAGCCGTCACCGCCTTTTTCCGGCGCTGCTGCAGCACGCAGGCGGCGCCGCTGGAGGTCACCAGCCATGCCAGCTTGCCCAGGAGTCCCGCAGGGGGGTCCTCTATGGTCCCGCCCCTGTGCATGATCGCCACAGCTTCCGAGTAGATTCTCCGTCGAGAAATCACTCCTAAAGCAAGTGCACGGTTGAACAGCGCAGGGAAGCAGCCGTCCTTGGCCGCAGGCACGTCAAACTTGGCGATGGACTGCCCAAGGCGCCACTGCCACTCGGCCCCGCCGCCGTCTGCTGCGGTTTCTAGGTGGCAGAGGTACGCGTTAAGGGCGTTCATAACCTTCCCCTCTCCTGCTGCCAGCTCTGCGGCCAGCTCTGCGTCCCAGTTGGCACCGGTTCCTTCAGCGATGAGCACGTTTTCCACTGCGGCAATCTCGTCAGAAGCGCAGGGCCTGCGATTGAAATAAAAAATAAAAATACGAGGTGTTGTAAAATAGAATAACTACAAATTTCCTTTAAATCATGGTAATTTTTGCCAGCAGGCAATTATGATTTCCTTAAAAAACTGACCTTTCAGTGGCGCCCTCAATTAAATCATCAGCCGCTCGAATGGCCCGCAGCGTGGGGCTCTGCTTGGCCGCCTCTTCGTCGCTGCTAGACCCTGACGCCACGCCCTTCAGAGCAGTGGCAATCTCCGCAGCAGCATCAGCATCCGATGACGCATTGCCGTCGTCGCTCGCCAAAGCATCAGCCGTTGCTGTGGGGCAGAGGGTGTTTCCATGCCGGCTGAAGGCCGCCACAGCAAGCGCGGGGTCCAGAGTGGCCTGTCGGGCAGCGAGCGCCGCTCTCAACAGCTCTCCCGATGGTGGAAGCTGCCCTAGAAGCGGCTCTGCTGCAGCAGGAATGGCTGGGAGAGAAGGAGGGCAATCCAGAGGGGCTGCAGGGGCTTTTCTGCCCGCTTTCCAGGCCTTGAAGTTGTCCTCGGCGTAGCTGGAGAAGAGAGGCGAGGTCCACAGCAGAAAGGCATCGTCCTCATCGCTGCTGCTGCTAGTGCCTTTTATAGAGAATATTTTTTCAGCGGCTGTGGCAGTTGCTAACCTCCACTGGGATTCGAGCTCCTCCTCCGCGATGACGCTGGTGGCGCCCAGGGTTTGCGCCAGCTTGGGGAGCTCCTCTTCCCAGGGTCCCGTAGAGATTACGAGATCAGAGCCCAGATTGCGCAAAGCGGTACGGAGCGACAACACCGCATCAGACAATGCTGCAAAGAATAAGGAAGGGATTAAATGTTAATTTACTAGAATCAGTCACCATTGAGAACGTCTCAAGCTGTATAAGACAAATAAAAAGCATTTAGAAAAAAACCAGACCAATGCTCGGAGCGTCGAGTCATTTCCATCAATGTATAATGCAGAAAATTCCAACCCACTCACAAGTTGCGGAGGACTTGGAGTGGCATAGCTGGTAGTAGTGCCTGGGGTCGAAGCAGAAGAAAGGAACGACGGCGTCGCTGCGGCGGAGAGCCTCGTGCAGGCCGGGGTGGTCGTCGGTGCGCAAATCGTGTTTGAACCACAAGATCACTGGGGCAGAAGGCTTGGTACTGAAGAGTTTAACAATGCGACAGAATTAGGCGTCGGATGGATATAAATTGGAGTTTCAGCAGCAATGAATGGCTCACGTTGTTGCCTCAGCCGCTGCCGCTGCTGCAGTTGTCACTGGGGCTCGCTTCGTCCATCGCGTTGTTTTGGTTGATTTGAGTTTTGATGCGCGGCGCAAAAACTGTGTCTTTGGGGCAATCAGCTGGAGAGGAAGAGGTAATGTGCGAGTGATGCCAAGAAGAGTGGGCACTTCCACTCGCGGCCCTCTCAGGCGCCCGATCGTGATCATTTGCGTGTTCCCCACCTGTCGAAGGATATGTTTATTATTATTTTATATTATTTTATTATTTTATTGTGGTGATGGGTGCCAGCTGGCACAAATTGACTGGTAACCACCTAAAGCAGACACCTCCCGTCACCATTATAAAATTTTAATAGCGAAACACACAACGCAATATGCTTCGTCAAGGACCTGCAAAGCTTGGGGGAGTCGTCGCCAGTTTGTTGCGGCTTGAAATCGAAGGCCTCTCTTCCCTCCCGGCAAGCAGCGCACGCAGACTTTCGTCTTCATTCGCATGCTTTGCTGCCGCCACTACAGCTCCAGCTGGTTTTTGTGCTCAACACGGCTGGTCCCTCAGATCGTTCACTTCTACAGCTGCAGCTTCTCCAGGCGCTTCTCCAGGCGCTGTGAAGGAGTTCAGGTACGCTCACGCTCAATATATTCCACAGCAAGAGAAGTAGCGTTTCATCTCAACAAAACACTTTCTTTTTCAAAAACTCCTCTTTTGTTGGTCTGGGTAATTTCGATCACACTTGCCACGCTTGACACATGCTCCCCCACCTGCCCCGGACCCAGCCACAGAAATTGGCTAAATCTATGTTTCCTCACACTTTCCATAGGGGCGTTTTATTGCCCCTCAAGTCATCCCCTTTGGGGCCTTTGTTTTTTTTTGGTTTTTTCGACTGCATGCAAAACCGTCCCCCGCTTGCTTCCCTTCGCAGACTAGCTCAGACCGGCGAGGGCATCCTAGAGTGCGAGCTGCTGCAGTGGTACGTCGCAGAGGGCGATGCCATAGAGGAATTCGGTCGGGTGTGTGAGGTGCAGTCCGATAAAGCGACCATCGAAATCACGAGCCCTTTTTCCGGCACAATCCACCGCCTGTGCCACTCCCCAGGCGACACCGTGCCCGTGGGGGGCGTCCTCGCTGAAATTCTCGCGCCCCCCTCCTCCTATGCATTGAACGCTCCCGGCGAGGCAGAAGCGCCGTTGAGCCCTACCGCTGCCCCATCACAAATTAACAGAGGAAAAAACGCCGTCAAGACCTCTCCCGCGACCAGGCTGCTGGCCAAGGAGCTGGGTATTAATCTCGAGACTGTGACGGCCTCCGGCTCCAGCGGGCGAGTCACCAGGGGGGACGTGATGGCCTTTGCAGACAGCCAACGACCACCAACAACCGACGACAGCCCTCCAACTGCTCCCTCCACCGCCACTGCAGCTGCCGGCCCCACTACGTATCCACCACTCTCCGAAACTGTGGCGAAAGCCTCAGTTGCTGCTGCTGCTGCTGCTTCGGAGCCTATTCTTATTCCGCTGCGCGGGTACCGCAAGGCGATGCTGAAGTCTATGACCGCTGCCGGCCAGATCCCGCACTTTCACTACTGCGAAGAGGTCCTGGCAGATACTCTGGTGGACCTGCGAGCCCGCCTGCAGGGCTCCTCCTCTTTGAATGGCGCGAAACTGACGTTTTTGCCGTTTTTCATTAAAGCAGCGGCGGTGGCGCTAGCAGAGTACCCCACCCTCAACTCCAGCCTGGCCCCTGCAGGAGACGCGCTGCTGCAGCACTCCCTCATCAATATCGGCATCGCTGTGGCCACTCCTCTGGGCCTGGTGGTGCCCAACGTAAAAGACGTTGCCAGCCGCAGCATCGCGGCAATAGCGCAAGAGCTGGCGCGCCTGCAGGCAGCGGCCATGGCCAATCAGCTACGTCCTGATGATCTAGGGGGGGCTACGTTTACTGTGAGCAATATTGGCACGGTGGGGGGCACGTATGCCACGCCCCTTGTCAATCCACCCGAGGCGAGTTTTTTTTTTTTTTTTTTTTTTTTTTTAATATCATCTATTTCCCCTTTTATTTTCCCTACATTTCATCGTGCGCATTCATTTCATTTCGCTACAAGTGTTTACTAGTCTTCTCTAGTTTTATTTCTTCAGGTGGCCATCATGGCGCTCGGGAAAATCCAGCGGCTGCCTCGATTCGCCGCCGACGGGGCCAGCGTGGTTCCCGCGCACGTTCTCAACATCAGCCTTGGTGCAGACCATCGCGTGGTGGACGGCGCAGCGCTGGCGGGCTTCGCTCGCACCCTGAAGACGCTGGTGGAGGACCCGGCGAAATTGCTGCTGCAGCTGCGGTGATTTTTTTGTAGTTCATTTGTGGGGGGTGGTGTGTGTGTGTGGGGGGGGGGTGCCTAGCGAGATTTTCCCCGTCATATGTACAAATGGAAGATTTGTGTAAAATACGATGGAAGAAAGAAGCGAAATTTTTTAATTTTGCACTGTCGTTACAACTGAGGTGTAAACTATTATCTTCATGTATATCTTACAAATATAACATGATTGTAAAACCAGTGTCGTAAATATGCAACGCATCAGTTCTGAAGAATATATAGCGAAATTGAATGGCAGCTTTGACCGGCATGACAGCTTTGGCCGGCATCGCCCCATGTAATTTTAATTTATCTTACTTATTTCAACTTGATTTAATCGTCGCCATTGGTGGCATTTATCAGCTCCTCCACCAGCTCCCTCTCCCTGCCCCTCCACTGACTGTCGTTCACCAGCTCTCGCCGCACAAACAGTGCATCAGCCCCAGCAAGCCTGGCCGCCGCCGCCTCTCTCACACTCTTCACGCCAGTCAACGACACCGCGCCAAAGGGGAGTTCCCCCAGCAGCCCCTTGGCCACGTCGCTGCCGAACCCAGCGATGCTCACGCTGAGACCCACGCTTAAATTGAGGCCATAGAAAGGAACGCCCGTTTGCTCCATGGCGCGCAGCTCTGCCAAATTAACGATTTCCACGGGGCAATCCAGACCTGCGGTTGATTATTTAAGAAGAGGGGGTTACATTTGAGCGATGTTTGTGCCGTGGTGATACTTGCATGGAGCGATCCAGAGAGCAAAAAAGATATGCCGATTTTTCTTCTTCCTCTCGATTTACCTAGCGCTGCCGCAAAGCTGCTCATCACTGGGGCTCCTCTGCCGCTGACGGATGCCACCACACCCACGATTCCAGCGCACCCTGATTCTTTCGCATCCACCACCTGAGAGAGGGAAAAAATGCACCAAATGTTTTTTTACTGTCTTTCCGAATACAGCTAGAAAAAAAGGCGTCTTTGATAGACCAATTATAAGTAGCACAGTAATAATTTTAGCGTATTCTTCACGTGAATATAAAGCTTTTTCTTACCTGCAGCGGGTGTAGGTACCAGTCCCGCCTCAAAACCGGGATTTTCCCTGCCGTGGCTCTCAGCACCGCAAACAGGTCCGACAGGCCCTCCGGGGTGTCGTCTGAGTCAGTGGGCACCGCCAGCGCGTCTGCCCCGCCTTCCACGAGGCGGGCGGCGAGCTCGGCTTGGCTTTGGGGGGTCACCGGCTCGCCTGGTGGTCGAGCGACCTCAAAAACCAACACAGGGCGGCCGGTGGGCACGGTGTCCTATAAAAGTAGCCCCAATATATTTAATTTCAATGGGAAAAAAATATTGAAAAACATTCAGCGAAAATATAAGTTATTAAAAAGGGGCTTACCGCTATAAGCCTGGCCAGCCTGTAGGGATCTCCGCACGGATTTTCTGTGGCCGACTGCAGGCGCTCCTCGAGACCGTCTGTTCCCAGTTCGTCCAGCTGCTCGGCCAGCTGGCGCTGCTTTCGCCTGCAATGAGAGCGGAAGAGGCGGCGGTGAACTCAATAATGGACCCTTACAGCAATTGATGAAGGCAGTCAACTCACTTTATAATGGCGGCGAGACGAGACGTCCCCGAGCTTGCTCCTCCATCAGAAGGCTGCTGCTCTGCTCTGAGTTTGACTGGGTGGCGAGATGATCGAGTGCGAAGGCATGGCCGAGATGATGGCGCTCTCAATGGGTTGATCACGTGGCTATGCATTTTATAAAACTATATTTTAAATGGAATAAGAAGCTAGCGAGGAGGGATTGGTTTCGAAAGGAAAAGCCACCTTACTTGAATCCCATCGGCGGCCAATCCCTCTATATTTCTTTAATGTTCGCAATTAAAAAATCACAGATCGCCTTGATTAACATGTTATATAGTGTTCATGGCGTAGCATGAAGAAATTTAAGTGATCACTCAGTTTTGAACATGGCTGCGTCCAAGAAGCTTGGAGACTTGAAAGTCAAGGTATTGCGATTTTTTTGCTATTTTTGGGGCTGCGCATTCAGCCTTCTCACCCGTTATCGTTTCGAAAAAACTCGCAGGACATCGAGGCAGCTTTAGATGTGGAAGACGCAGCGCTGGGGCAGATCCACCGCGCCGTGTCCAAGCAGATCAACCGGCTGCAAGTGGAGGAGCGCATGATGGCGCTGCTGCTGGAGAAACTCAAGCGTGAGCAAGCTGGAGATGGCTGCGATACCGAGGCGCCTCAACAACAGCAGCAGCAGGAGCAGCAGCAGCAGCGAGAAGGGCAGGAGGGAGCAGCGGAAATGGAGGACAGTGGAGCGGAAGAAGAGGGACCTTCAGCGATGGAGATATCTCAAGGCGGCGACAGTAACGGCGGCGGCAGAGAGCTGACTGCAGCTCAAACGGAGCGGCGGCAAGTGTTGAAAGCGTTAAAACCCAGTTCCAGGAGGTAATTAGAAGGAGGTGCGAAGTGCAAATCATTGTGTATAATATAATAATAATAAATCAAATGAGCTGTGATGCCTAAATAAATCACTTAATCTTATCCGAATTCGGCTGTGCCGCCGCCCATCCTACCCATTCCCGTTAAAAGCGAGGGATGGTTGCTGTGCGTGCTCTGGTCGCAGCTGCATGTTGACACACAGAAACTTCTGAGCTCTACATTTCTTTCTTTAATCCAATAATTATGGTGTTCCCGTCATGACAATGATTGACACACCGACTGTTTTTTCATTGCTCTCGTCCAGGCCTGGAGGCGGCACTGGGCCACTTGTCGACCGAAATATAATAAGTGGGGAAAACAGACAGAGCTGTATTTTTTCATATGCCCAGTGGTAGAATACCCCGAGGGTTATCAGCGTGTGTGGCCTTTTTGTGCATATAAATAAAAAAAATACAGGGGTACGGTTTGAAAAGAAATGATGATGTCTTGTGTACTTGTTGAAGTCAAGTGGTAAAGAACAGGTTAATCAGGCCTTTCAGGTACATTGCCACTTCTGCCCCGCCCAATTTTGACGCCCCATACACCCTATCAACAAACACAATGGGCACCTCCGCGATGCTGAACCCCGCTCTCCGCGCCCGCACCGCCACCTCCATCTGAAACGCGTACCCTTTCGACTTGCACTGCCGCAGCAGCACCTCCAGCGCCGGCCGCCGAAACAACCGGAAGCTGCCGGTGAGATCAGACACCCCTGGGTTCAGCAGCTTCTGCGCCAGGGTGTTGGCCCCGCGGCTGGTGAGCTTGCGCTTGAAGCTCCACCCAAACACGCCGCCGCCTGGGGCGTAGCGGGTGCCGCTCACGATGTCTGCCCCCGTTTCTGCCTGCTTGGCGATCATGGCGGGGATGTACTTGGGGTGGTGCGAGAGATCTGCGTCCATGATGATGACGTAGTCCCCTGTGGCGTGCTGCAGGCCGTGGGTGTAGGCCGTGCCCAGGCCGAGCTTGCCGGGGCGGGGGCGTAGCAGGATCCTGAAAGAAAGAAAGAAAGAAAAGAACGAAAGTTTAGATTGGTATTTGGAGAGTGTGAGTGAAAGACGATCCAGAGAAGTGTTAGTTTGTTACAAACGGGCAGTGACAGGCTGTGACGGTGGCAGCAATAACTTTGAAAAAAACGAAAAGCCAACGCTTTTCTGCCAACTTGGTTTTCACCTGTCCTTTCCAAACGCCTTCTTCAACTGTAGGACGACGTCCTGGGTGCCATCTGGGCTGGCGTCGTCAATAATGATGATCTCATAGTCGATCTGGCTGCAGGGCGCCATGCAAGGGGTGATCTGGTGAGGGCGCTGCGCACACGCGTCATCGAGGGCATAGAAAACTCACTTTTGCTGAAAGACTTCGACCAGGAGCCAAACTATGAGCGCAATGTTCTCCCGTTCATTGTACGTAGGCAGCAGCACAGTGTATCTGGGCTTGTCCGCCATGAACCTCCTTCTGGTGCTGATCACCCTTTATAAAAAAAAACAAAAAACATTCAGGCGCCTACAAGGGAGTGTGACCCTTTTTAAGCTCAAAAACCATGGAAAGAAGCCTATTTATTGCCTTGGCGGCCAGCTGTGATCAAATAAAAAAATCATTGGCAACATATTTTGTGTAACAGACTTTGCTGCGCCGGCCAAGGAGGAGGCCCGGCTCTGTTTGCACAAAATGTCACAACTAAAATCCATAGACCGGTCAGCGACCTTTAGCTTCTGTCACAATGCTCCGTTTATGGCAGCAGGGAGCGTGGCTGGCGCCATCGATCTCAGTTTCAGCACATCGTCGCAGCTGGAGGTGCGTGCCCGTCGAAATCTTCGTTCATTTGGCCAACTTGAGTCCATATTTTCGATGGCATGGGGGCTGTTCACCCTCAATCACCCACCACATGGCCACCACACACATGTTTCCATTATTCCCCCCTCTCATGCTCACCTGCTGACACCAATGATCGTGTCCTCCTCCCTGCAGATCTTCTCCCTCGACTTTGGCAGCCCAGATCGCGACTTGAAACTCGCTGGAGCCGCTGTTCAGGCCCCAGAGCGCTTTGCCCGTCTAGCATGGGGGGCCCCAGGCGCCGATCGCGCCACTTACCCGGTATGATCATCTCGATCATCCCCCACTTCTCCTCGATTCCACCCCCTTCTCACCCTGGTTTCCTCCTCTCTGCAGTACGGCCTCCTTGCGGGCGGCCTCTCCGACGGTTCAGTGTGCATTTGGAACCCCGCCCGCATCATTGGCGCCTCTAAGGGCTCCGATGCCCGTGGCACGATGCTGTGCCGCCTGCAGAAGCACCAGGGCGCGGTCAGGGGGTTGGAGTTCAACCCTTTCAGCCCCAACCTCCTCGCCTCTGGCGCCTCCGATGGGGAACTTTGCATTTGGGACGTGGGCAACCCAGCACAGCCCTCCCTTTACCCGGCCATGCAAGGGGCCGGCGCCACCGCCTCCCAAGACATCACCTGCCTCGCCTGGAACCGCAAGGTGCAGCACATCATGGGCACCGCCTTCTCGGGTGGCACTGTGGTCGTTTGGGATCTCAAAAAGCAGAAGCCGGTCATTTCTTTCAAGGATCCCGCCCGCCGCCGCTACTCTGCAGTGACCTGGAATCCTGAGGTGGCCACGCAGCTGGTGGTGGCGTCGGACGACGACGCCTCCCCCGCGCTGCAGCTGTGGGACCTGCGCAACTCCGTTTCTCCGCTTATGGAGCTGCACGGCCACACAAAGGGCGTCCTGTCGTTGTCATGGTGTCCCCAAGACGCTGCGTTCCTTCTTTCTTCCGGAAAGGACGGTCGCACGATCGTATGGGACGTTCCCTCTGGCCAGATGCACTCTGAGCTACCGCCCGGTCCCAACTGGAAGTTTGACGTGCAATTTGCACCGGGGCAGCGGGCGGCCGGCGTTTTTGGCGGCGCCACGTTTGAAGGCAAGCTCACGCTGCACTCGATGGGCGCGTGCCACCCCCCGGCGGCAGACGAGTCGGGGTACGCCCCTCCACACAGCGCCAAGCCGCCTGCGTGGCTGCGGCGGCCGGCAGGAGCCACCTTTGGGTTTGGCGGGAAATTGGTGAAATTTGTGAACTCGAAGCGGCAGCTGCCGACAGGGGAGGTGGCGGAGACGGCCACAATGGTGGTGCAGCAGGTGGTGGTGGAGGCGTCCACGCCGGAGATATCTCCGGAGCTGGAGGCGGTGATTCGGAGCGCAGACCGCAATGCGCTTCGCGCTCTGTGCGAGACCCGCGCGGGCGCCGCCGCCTCCGCGCAGGAGGCCGAGACCTGGGCCTTCCTGCAGACTCACTATGAGGCCGACGGCCGTGCGCACTTGCTGGAAAGGCTAGGCATGGCAGATGCGCTGGCGAAACCGCCGCCGCCGGCTGAGGAAGAAGCGCCGGCAGAGGGCGGGGAAGCTGCTGCTGCTGCTGCAGCTGCTTCTTTGGCGGGGCTGTCGCTGGAGCAGGCGGCGCAGGCGCAGGCGTTGCAGCTTCTGAGCAACCCCGCAGACGATGGCTCAGCGTTCTTTGCGCAGTCCCCCGTGGACGGCGACGCCTTTTTCAACAACCTCAACACCCCCCGCGAAGGCGCGCTCTCCCCCACGAAGCCAGAGGGCGGTGCAGCTGCAGCGGCGGCAGCTGCCGCTGCTGTGACGTCACCGGCGGCCCCTAAGAGCCCTGCGGCGCGGGCCATCCAAGATGGGGTGCCTGGGGAAGGCGAGGATGAGATTCACGCGTGCCTGCTGGTTGGCAACTACGACGGCGCGGTTGAAGCCTGTTTAAAGGCGGGCCGGCACGCTGACGCGCTGGTGGCGGCTTCTCTCATCGGCGGGGAGCAGTGGGAGCGCGCGCGGCGGGAGTACATGTTTGCGCACCCCCGCCCGTACATGCGGGTGGTGCACGCGGCGCTGAGCGGCGACTGGGCGGGTTTTGTGGCGGCTCGGCCGGCTGCCGCTTGGCGGCAAACTCTGGCGGCGCTGCTGACCACCGCGCCGTACGACCAGTTCGAGACGCTGGTGGCGGCGCTTGCGAACAAGCTGGCGGCGGCTGGGGCCGCGCACGCTGCTACATTGTGCCATGTTTGTGCGGGAGACGTTGAGGGAGCAGTGAGGCTGTGGTCGCGGACTGCAGGCGCAGACGCGTCCGCCGAGGTGAAGGCAGCGGTGATGGAGAAGGCGGTGGTGCTGGGGATGGGCGTGGATCGCGCTGGCTCGAGCTCAGCGCTGGGAGACCTGCTGGCGCGGCATTCGGAGGCGTTGGCCGCAAACGGCCGCCTTGCAGCGGCCTACGACCTTCTGTCGCTGGTTCCTGGAGACGGTTCCACCGCAGGCACCGCTGCGGTGCTGAGGGATCGGCTGTACCGCAGCGGAGGCGTGCCGCAAGCGGCCGCCCCCGCCCCCCCGCCGTTTCCTTTCTCCCAAGAAGCCGCCGTGCCTTCTACCGCCGCAGTCGCGCCGATGTCCGCAGGGCCTACAAGTGGTTGGGGTTCTGTTGCAGGCTTCCAGCAGCAGCAGCCTGTCAGCAGCGGGGGCTACGGCAGCTACACTGCGCCCCCGCCAACATCTTACCAGCAGCAGCAGCTGTCGCCCAAGATGCCTGCAGTCAACGGCTACGGCAGCGGTGCCTATGGCGCGCCCCCGCCGCCTACCACCTTCCAGCCCGCCGCTGCCCCACCGCCGCTGCAGTCGCAGCCCTCTCTGTCCGCTCCAGTAGTGTTCCAGCCTGTGGCGCCAGGCTACGGCGGCATGCCGCCCCCTCCCCCCACCGCCCCTCCCCCTGGACCCCCCACAGGCGGTAGCTACCCCTCCCAGCAGCAGCAGCAATCTCCGCACAGAGCCCCCGCTGCCCCGGCCCCCATGGTTTACCAGAACGCCCCTGGACCTGCTCCTGCCCCCACAGCGCCAATGGCGAGCCAGTGGTCTGCCGGCAGCGCCGCAATTCCTTCCCCTCGCACCATGAGCGGCCCACCTATGGGGCAGCAGCCGGCAGTGTTTCAGCCTGCAGCAGCACCCCCCGTGGGCGCCCCCCCCCCGCAGCTCGCTGGCCCCCCGCCCGCGACCTTCCAGCCCGCTCCGCCGCCTCAGCAGCAGCAGCAGCCCGTGATGCAGATGCAAGCGGCGGCAGCAGCACCGGCTGTATTTCAGCCCCAGCAGCAGCATGCGATGTACGGCGCAATGACTGGAGGGTTAGCACCCGTAATTGCACCGCCCGCGCCGCCGTCTCCTCCCCCGCCGCCCCGCGGGCCCCCAGCAGATGTGGCCATTCTCACTGTTGATACCTCCAAAGTAGCGGGGGAGTTGCAGCCAGTGGCTGCCACGCTCAAGGGCCTGTACCAGGCGTGCGAGGCGGTGGCTGGCGCGAACCCTACTAAACGGAGGGAGCTGGACGACGCTTCCAGGAAGCTGGGGGCGTTACTGTGGCGGTTAAATGAAGGCGAGGTGTCGCCCAGCGTGACGGGCAAGCTGCAGCAGCTGAGCGCCGCGCTGGACGCTGGGGACTTTGGTGGAGCAGGGCACGTGCAGGTGCAGCTGACGACTGCCGACTGGGAGGAGTGTTCATCGTGGCTGACGGCGCTGAAACGGTTGATTAAGGTCCGCCAGATGGGTTGATGCATTGCCTATCAAGTTGCGGTTTGCTTTTGATAGAGATTTGATAGGAAAGAAAGCAGCGTGTTTGACTCTTTCCTTGTGCTGTGTGAAAACAAAAAAACAAATAGAAACAGCAGCAGCCAATAGCAACATCATCTTCGATTATTTTTTCCTTTCTTTTTGTTTCGTGCTTTCTCTCTTTTATTTTCTTTTCTCTGTTGCCCTCGGTTGGCAGTAGTCACTGTTAAATTTGCTTTTAAACACCATTTTATTCTGCAGCGATTCAGTTCAGCAGGAAAAGGATATCAATTTTGACAGGTAATAAAATACGCGTGCAATAAATCATTACGGGTGCTCACTCTGCTACACTCCCCATGAAGGAGGGAAGGGAGGGGCTGAGGGAGGTGGTGGCGCGCTGCTCCTTCTCCGGCCAAGGTCTGCCTCTGCCGGATTAGCCCCTATTATGCCCTGGACTGCCGCTGCCCTCCCGTCGGCAATTACAGTAATGGTGGCTCCCTCCCCGCCGAAGCCGCTGCCCCCGCCGGACGAGCGCCGCTTCCACGACAGTGCATTCGAAAAGAAAGAAACTCTGCTGCCGGTAGAGGTGGAAAGTCCCAAAGCTTTTCGAGTTTCCACGTTGCGGAAGTGCATCCTAAACCACCCCGGGAGGTGGAGGTTGTCAAAGAATCCCGTGAGCACCATCGCGAGGATGCACTGCGCGAAGGCGCAGGACCCAGCAATGAGGAGGCCGGTCCACACGCCACCGCCCACGTCAAGGACGGTGCAGCAGCCGTAGGACTTGATGGCGAGGTACACTGCAATGGCATTGGGTGGGGGAAGAAAGGCACACAAAATAAAATTGCAGGCAGTTTGTGTTTTATAATTTTATTTCCCATAAAAAATTGCGAAACTCACCAGGGTGCACCTGCTCGTAGCTGACCAGATCCACGATCCCGTTCACCCCATCCACAGCCGCAAAGCTGCCGTCCACCGCTGCTGTCACCGCCGTGTCCAGGTCGCCGATAATTTCATACTCAGCCAGCCCTGCGAGGATCGCGTCCCTCGCGCCTTCTACCTGAGACAGCGCGGCATCGACATCGACGCCGAGCACGTCGCTCAGGATGCTCTTGGCGTCGGTACCTTCGCCGTACAGATAATACCGCAGCAGATCATTTGTTTGCTCGTTTGCGACTCGCTCCAGGACCTGCGCTTCCACGTTGGCGCAGGCGTCGGAGCCCAATTTGAGCCCCGCGGTGAGAGCTGTCACCAGGATGAAGCCCAGCGTGAAGAAGAACAGCAGCAACAAGGTGGAAAGTTTGAGCACAGCGGGCCACAGGAAGAAAGACCCGGTCATGAGGAAGAGGGAGAGCAGCATGGCCAGCGCGAACATGGAGTATAGCACTGCTTGGCGGCTGCACATGTGGTAAAGTTAAGAGAAAGGAGGGAAGATTAAAAAAAGATGAAAATGAAAAACATATATCGTTCGCTCTGTGCATATTGAGCATAACATATATTAATGGAAGTCTTGCTGTGCGTTATTGTGATGATAACAATATATTCTACATAGATGCTCAGCCCCTAAAGAATATCATCTCGCTGGAAGGCTCCAAGAAGAGCCCCCAAAAGCAGTACAATCGCACTCACATGGATTCGTAATATTGCACATCATCCTCGTACTCAACTTTGTACCGCTCAATCTCGTCCACTGTGTTTTGCCGCACGTCCATGGTGGTGCTCTCTGCCCCACTCAGCGCATCGCCCAGCACGCCTCTTGCGTCCTCAATCGCAGTTTCAATGGAAGCCACCACGTCCACAATGACGCTCAGGGCGGAATCGACGAGTTGTGTGGACGGTTCGGGCAGCGTGGCGTACTGCACGGCGTAGGCGTCCACTGGAGCGAGCAACGTATCGACCGTAGGCAGCGAGTCCAGCTGAGAGTTCAGGGTGTCAAGCTGGGAGGTGACGTCAGTGGCAAGGAGCTGGTCCAGCACGGTTTGTGCCTGGGTGAAGGCGGGGTCAGCCGTGATGAGCAGCGCCTGCATGGAAGCAGCTGCCACACCGACGGTGGCGCCGACAGCCTGAATTTGGGTGGCCAGGGCGACGTAAATAATAGGGCTGGGGGGGCCTGCCAAGTATGAGTTCATGCTATTGAGCAGCGAGGTCAGCGGGCCTGTAGAAGGAAAAATGAAATCAAGTGGCCAGGAAAGGGACACCATAATGAACTATATCACCTGTTGGGTCCCACCGAAAAAGGCTAAATATAATAAATACACTAAAATCAGCTTGCCTTCCGCTGTCAGAAGAGTGTTCTTGACGGTGTTGACCGTGGTTATCAAGTCGCTGATGGCGAAGGCCGGGTTGGCGGTGAGCTGGTCCCTGGCCAGGGCCATCTCGTCTGCTGCCGCCTGCGCCTGCGGCAGCTCGTCCTCAATGTCGTTCAGAGCACCATCCAAGCTCTCCGAGGCCGTGGTTTCAGCATCAAACTGCAGCATGTCGTCCAGCACGACCTGGGCATTGTTCAGCGTACCCAGGCTTGAGTCCAGGCTCTCGGGGAGTCGCAGCACAGTCTCGTTGATTGACATGCTTCTCACACGCAGGGCCAGCATGCAAGGCCGCACTACGGTGTATGCGTCCGTCTGCAGCTCCAGCTCGGTGTTCAAGTCCGCCGCAGGCCCAGAAAGGATTTGGTTGGCGATGAGCAGCGCCGAAGAAATGGCGTCGTCGGCGCCCACCACCGCGTCCTCTGTAGCTTGCAGCGCAATAGCCAGATCATCCAACATATCTGCTTTGACAGCAACCGAGGGAGCGTTCAGCAGCGCATCCAGCGCATCGCGGGCAGCAGCCACTGTGCCGGGAACTTCAGCAAACAAAGCTACAGCGCCAGCAGCTGCCGCAAAAGCAGCTTCTTGGTCAGTCATCGTCTGGATCTGCGGTTTGGCTGCAATAATCGTGGGAAGGGAGCCGGAGAAGTTGCCGTCGGTGTCCTCTGTGGCGAGAACGGCGACGTTGGCTTGAACGGCGGTGAAAAGAGGCGGTAGGAGGGCCAGCTGGTCGGAGAGATCCACGATATTCGCGCTGATGGGGGAGGGGTCCGGCAGGGAGGTCAACCAGGGTCGCAGACACTCCAAATCGTGCTGCAAGTCTGCACAATTCGTTTTGACGGGGATGAAAAAATGCTGCAAAACAAAACAAAATAAATAAAAATAAACGGAGAATGCTTGCCTGAGGCATTGATTTGTACGTCAATGATTGTCTGGATGTCCTGAAGCGAGGTATCGATAGAGTTTCCTGCGGCAACGGTGGCGTCTGTAGCATCCAGCACAGAGCTGATGTAGTTCTGCACACCGTCCACAGTGGTCAACCCCTGGCCCACGAGCTCTGCATTTACCTTGAACATGCCGTACGCACCCCCCACGATGACTCCAACAGCCAGCGCAGCTATGAAAATGCGAACCACCTTGACGGTGATGGGGCGAGGAGGTTTGGGAGCTGTTCTGGGCGTCAATGTGCCCTCCACGTCGGTGGCGCGAGCTTTGGATTGTCTTCGGCGGTAGCGGCAACCCAATATTGCCGCTATGAAGCGCCAGAGGAGGAAGGAGAGGAAGAGGCCAGCAAAGGCGCCGAGACCGATAAACGCGGGCCAAATGGCTTGCAGCACGGTGGAGGTGTAGTATTGGGGGGTTTCAGGATTGAACTCTTCGTTGGGGGTGGGGGTGGTGGCCAGAGGAGTAATCTGTAGAGTGTTTTTGAGAGGGGGGATAATTTGAAACTTTTGAACTATTCCCGTTGAGCACCCGCGGCAAAAGTTTGGGGAACCCACGAGTTGTGGCGTATACTACTTGAATGGGTGGTGGGAAAAAAACTGAAACTTTTGAAATTTAAGATGAGAAAGGCGGGGCGGGCCGCGGCTCACCCTCCAGTCTGAGGCTGAGCACTGTGGGTTAACCGTGTCACTCATTTTTGTATACAGCCGATAAATTAGGCGACCGCTGCCTTTTGTTTCTACAGCTGCTTTTAAAATGTCAAGCGGCAGAGATATGCGGCCCAAACGACGCTCACCCCCGACTCAATTTGAAAAGGATGGGTTATCGTGTCATATTAATGCTGCGAATTGAATTGTTCTGGCGCTGTGAAGTCCAACTGACGCAGCCTGGTCTTCCTTTGACTGGTGCAAAGGAAAGCAGACCGCGAGGTCGGGGAATTCAAGCGAAAAGCTCGCCATTCTTGAAGAATTCTACTGCCAAAATACACAATTTGAGTTAGCTCACCTCCTGCTGTAGCAATTTCGCTGCTGTTCTGACTTCTGATCACTTTTGTTATAGAATACATTGAAAATGATCAAGCTATTCAGCGTCAAGGTCCGTTTGGAGGCTTGCATATCGCTGTTTCGGACGATGCGAAGGGCGCGTTTACACTTTGGCCCTCACTTTGTTTTGACATTCTTTCGATTTTTTTTGGGGTTTTTTCAGGAGAAACAAAAAAAGGATGCCGAGGCTGCGGCCAGCGGGAAAACGCAAAAGCAGTCTGCAGGCGAGCTCCGTCTCCAAAAAGGTGAGAAGCACAAGCTCTAGCTGTGTTTTTTTTCCGTCGCCGCTGGCGTTGAATTGGAAACCCATCTGCTGTACCACTCCGCAGACATCTCCGAACTGGACCTTCCCAAGGGCGTGGCCATTCGGTTCCCTGATGGCAAGGATAAGATCATGAACTTCGAAATCGTGCTGAGACCAGACGAGGGCCTCTACAAGTAAGAATTATACAATGGTGTAAGCTGTTGCTGCCGTCACAGCTGATTGACCATCACCCCCTCTTCTCAACAGCCATATTTAAATTCTAAACCACCCGAACCTTCCGGTTTTGGAGTATTTTTTTGACAGAGAAAGCACCTCGCTTTTTTTTGGAAGTTTTCTTCAGCAGATTTTGCCATTTTAACCCCCAAAGCACCCATTTTTTTCCTCTCAAAATTCTGAATTAGTTTCCTCCCCTGTATCCCCTTCCTTCCCCCCTCCAGAGGCGGCGCATTTCTCTTCAGTTTTGCTGTTCCAGTCTCGTACCCCCATGACCCCCCAAAGGTGAAGTGCCTCACAAAGGTCTACCACCCCAACATCGACTTGGAGGGCAATGTCTGTCTCAACATCCTGCGCGAAGACTGGAAGCCCGTGCTCACGGTTACCTCCATTGTCTACGGTCTCAATTTCCTCTTCCTGGCAAGTGAATATATTCGCTACTGTAGCTTAAATTATTAAAAGGGGCAGGGGCGATGGGGAGATCTCAAGAGCACTGCTGCTTTTGAGTCCTGGTTAACGACAATAACAGATTAGAGAGGACCCGTCACCCACTCCCGCTGCAGCGTGGATTTTACGTTGTCTGTCTTTCCTAATGCATTCCTTGCTTAACCTGCCATGTATGTGTACCCTTCTACTGCAGGCCCCTAACCCAGACGACCCGTTGAACAAGGAGGCTGCCCAGGCCATGCAGAGCAACCCGCAGATGTTTGAGCGGAATGTCACCGCCTCGATCACACGGGGTTGCTCAATCGGCGGGGAATACTTCCCGGCGGCGCGGGGGGAGCGCAACCAGAGCTGAGGTAGAGTGTGTAAGGAAAAAGAAATCAGAACAGGGCAGACATTAGGAAAAAGCGGCTGTGGCTGCGGCATTGGAATTTTCGTGGGAGGCGGAGTGAGAGAGTGAGCTGTATTGTAGACGGTAGCAGGGTGGGAAGTTAAGAAGACAGCAAACAGCATGTAATATAGAACATGGCCATATACATATACATATATATACATGGCCTGGAGTTTTCAATGCAGCCGACCATGGACTGGGCTGGCAAAAAGAAAGGAAGCAAGTGCGGCGAAAAAAAAAGTAAATAGCTGCACAGATCAATCGCTGCGGCCTCTTTCGAAGCGGAATACAGGCAACTTTTTAAGGTAACTAGTGCGGGGACTTGGGGAGCTGCGGGATGAGGCGGCCGGACATCAATTTGGAGGCCGCATCGAGGCCAGCGGCTGCAGGGGGCGTTCGCTGTTGATTCAAACGATGGATTTCAATTTAAGCCAACTGCGAATCGCTGCTCTGCCGCCAGGAAGCCTCGATGTGGGGGGCGGCCATTGAATTTATATTTGCTTTTGAACGAGTGGAGAGGGCTCTTTGCAGCTTAGCAACGCATGATCATGCCCGCTATTACGATTTTACAGCGGGAAAGTCTCTTTTATAACTCGCGCAGCGATTAATATATATTTTTTCTTTGATGCAGTGAAAAAAAGTTGCAACCATGGCGGACGAGCAGGCAACGAAGAAGCGTTCGTTCAGGAAGTATTCCTACCGCGGCGTGGATCTGGAGCAGCTGCTGGACATGAAGACCGATGACCTGGTGGAGCTCTTCGGTGCCCGCCAGCGCCGCAGGTCAGTTGCTAGAAAAAGAGAGACAGGGGGAAATGTATACCCTTAAATTGCCATATTGAGCACTGTCTGCGATGGTGGACAGAGCTCACCCGGGCAAACAACCAATCTTTTGGGCAGCCAGCGTAAATTAGTCTCTTTTTCAATCACTCAAAATTTCTCAATTTTTTTTTACCGATTTGCTCACTCCCTTCTCCCACCATTCATTCTCCGCGCTCCACAGGTTCCAGCGCGGCCTGAACCGCAAGTGCCTGGCCCTGGTCAAGAAGCTGCGCAAGGCCAAGAAGGCCGCTGAGGGTACCGGCGAGAAGCCCGACCCCGTGCGCACCCACCTCCGCAACATGGTGGTCATCCCCGAGATGATCGGCTCTGTGGTGGGCGTGTACAACGGCAAGACCTTCAACCAGGTCGAAATCAAGCCCGACATGATCGGCCATTACCTGGCCGAGTTTTCCATCTCCTACAAGCCCACCAAACACGGAAAGCCCGGCATTGGAGCCACAAACTCCTCGCGTTTCATCCCTCTCAAGTGAGCGTGGCGCCGGGGGCGGAGCGTGTGCGCGAGGAGGCGGCGGCCGCAGCGGGCGGGGTAAAAAATTTGAAAAAAACTAAAGGAGAGGAGGTAGAGAGAAGACACACACAGACAGAAGAATTGCTAAACTTTTTGTGGCGCCCTGGGGTGGTTGTTGTCTCAGTGCGAGCGGCAGACGCCTGGAGAGCTGCAATGGGTTGAGCTTTTAGAATCACGCTTGGGCGGAGATTTTTTCATTTTTTGCCCTTGCGTGTGCCCTCGTTTTCTTTCAGCCTCTCTTTTCTTTTTCTCTGTGCGCTGGTGCAGCTGCGAGCTTGTCGTTTTCCTTCGGCCTGGCAGCCTGTGTACCATGTTTATTAGTTTCAACCGTCCTCGTTTCATAGCAGTTCGTAGTTTTTTTTCTTTTCTGTGTCTGCTGGGCCGAGATCGCTCTGCTTGCTTTGCTTTCTTGTAAGGATAATCGAATACGCAGTCAGTGAACCTAAGGAGGGGCCAAAAAGATGGTTCGGGGTTAATTATGGTGAAGGGCGGCAACTCTGATTCCACACTCAGCTGGGGAAGAATCAAGCATTTGTAATCTTACAAACTATAGAGGGTAAGGGACAGCAGCATATACTTGTACGAGTCGGCAGATAATTATGTCAGTACAATAACAGTAACAGACGGGGGTAAAAAATGCAATGCAGCTATAATGTTAAGTTCTCTCCTTGACTTCTCTTCGCAGTCGAGCAGCCGGGGCTCCCTCTCTGAGTGGACCTCCCCTTTCAGCCTGTTTTCTTCTCTGTCTTGTTCCACATGTCCTGGCCGACCCGCCACAACACGCTGAACAGCAGCCCTTGCATGCCGTTGGCCAGCAGCTTAGTCTTGAGCCCCCTTCCCATCAGTCCCAGAACGCCGTCAGCCTCAACCACTTGTTTTATCACCTGCCCGTACCTGCACACATGCATAAAAACACGTTGGCTTGAATCAAACAGAATCATTACAGCCTGTCTTAAAAAGCGAGACCATGTCTTAAAAAGCGAGACCACCAGATCCGTGAAGGAGGCAAAACCTAATTAATATCGAGTTCTTGTATTTCAAACCACTTCACGCTGTTCGATTTATAATTTCTTACGTCATTGGGGTGGTTGCCGTCTGCTTGGTAGTTTTCACGACACGGACCGAGTTAGACACAGTGTCTGAGATCGCAGAGGCACAGAACCCGATAATGGCTGAGCGTCCAAGCCTCTTTGGGAGTTCTTCGTACTGGGGAAGCTTTTCGTTGAGGTAGTTGTACCTGCATGAGAGGAAATTTCAATTTGTTTTGGATACCGAAGAATGTGAACACGCAGGCATGCTGCACTGCGAACGTCTGCATGCTTTAACAGTATCAGGCGCTTACGTCATGAACCAAGGCATGTGCCCAACCTTGATTGAGGAAGAAGAGAAAGGGAGATGAAGAACGGATTAGTACTCAAAAGAAATGTGGCTTGTTACTTGATTCCCAGGAAATTCGACATTCGTTATTTATTTGCGAATTCGACAGTAATAGATGCATTCAAACCGCACCGTTGTAGCCGCTGATGCCGCCAGCGCTCCGTGATAGAGCACGAAGGGGCCGTTGGCTCGGACTTTAGCAGCAAGCGCCGGCAGCCCATTTTTGCCTTCAACCTGCAAATTTACATAGGTAAGTACGGATATTCAAAGTATGAATGGTCATTATAACACGGTTCCTGCCGTTTAACACCATTCCCACACCGCATGGGGTAAAAGAAGGAAAACAAAAAACGCTCGAGACTTGCCTGCATGATGGTCTTCATCGCATCAATGGGCATCAAAAAGATGCGGAACGCGCCTGCAGAGAGCGACGCAGCCAGGCTCTTGACGCCCACAGGCAGCGACCTTGTGGATTCGTAGTTTTCCATCAACGCCAGAACGCCAGCATTGGCTGCGGTGTCCCCAAAGCGACTGAGGGGACCCTGAAGGAGGGCGGGACCCAGGCCGCGGTAGAACCGCACGACGCCGCCCTCTGCGTACAGCTTTTTGAGGGCCTGCGTGGTGGTGGTGCCGTAGCGGTACCTAGAAAATTCAAAATTGGAAAGTGAATTTGAATAGGAATCGTAGGAAAATCAACCGATTGAAATGGGAAAATGAAAACTTATAGATGCAGTTTGGAGCATGGATTAAGTCAGCGCAATGAATACGAAAAAAATTAGCAAAAACACAACTATAAAAACCCGCTCATGGCAATTACTCACTGGTAGTTGATTGTGGTGCGCAGCCACATCAGGGTTAACACCTGAATAGTCATGGCAGCAGCCCCAGGGATGCCGCCACCCAGCGCGCGCTTTCCCGCGTTCCTCAGCACCTCTTTCAGGTCCTGCTGCCCCTCCTTTGCCTGGTAAGCAATCGGGGGTATCAGGTTGGCGAGGGAAGGCAGGGAGCCAGCTGCAGACTGAGAGAGGGCCGCAGGGGCAGCGATGAAGCGGGAGGTGCTGTTGGAGGTCCACCTGGAGCGGATGTTGGGGCTGGAGAGGCTGGTGAGAGAGAGGGAGGGCAGCCAGGGTAGGAGAGAGACGGCGGCCTTTCTCTGGGAGGGAGACCCAAGCTCCCGCTTTGAAGGTGCGCCGTACAGTGCGGCCTGAGCTGCCTCTGGCAGTAGCGATGAGGCCATTATGAAGGGAATACGCTTGGTTCCCCCGAAGATCGAAAGGACAAAATTATCAAGACAGATAAAGAATATCAAAAAGGCAGGCCGCGCGGGTGGGAGTAGAAATTGCGCTTGCCTGTTTCTAATGCACAGAACGAAGAAAAAAATGATTTAGGCTAACGTCTCGGGTGCTAGACCTTAGATTTGGTCGCTGAAATTTGACTTTGAAAATCTAACAGCTGAAGCCGAAGTGTAGAGAAATGCTGAAAAGCCATCCATATTGGAGCGAGGTGGTGGGTCTCACGATAGGAGTGGGGGCGTCAGGACAGGGAACGATTGATTGGGCGAGCTACGAGCGGTGATGGAGCTCTCCGTCTTGCTGCTATCCCTGGAAAAGTTGTCGCCATTCCTTATATAAAGACATTTTGAGTTACATGAGGCATAGTTTACACACGACACAGACTTCAGAGACAAGAATTCTATATTAAAAAAAAGAGCTATTTCCACAAGGCGATGATTCTACAGTGTCAAGGGGGAGAGAGGTAAAACTGCGAGTCTTTGGCCCATGGGGAGAGAGTGGTGATGTCAGTAATGACATGATTGGGCCAAAGGGAAGAAACGGAAAGAAGGCATCAAGCCACACATTCAACACGCACGCACAAGGTAGGCTGGAACCCTAAAAATAAAGATTTGTTAAGGAACGTAGCAAAGACAGACAGGGTTAAGATGAAAAGGGGGGAATACAAGTGTGCGGAGACGGACGTCACGACTTCTATACACAATCTAAAGGGTGGATGTGGAGAGGAAAAAAGAAGGAAACAAGGTTGGCGGTTGCTGGCAGGACGACAACAAAGGGAGCCGCTTAATGAAACAGAGAAACATCGTGATGTACGACTAATCTATAGCCGAAACAGGGGTGATAAAAGACACAGGAAAGGGATAGCGACTGCTCCTCCTCATTATTTTCAAGAGGTCAAGGGGGGGAAACGAAACAACGACTCGCCCTCTCTTTTTATGGGTAGGACAGAGGAGCGCGCAAAAGGAAAAAACGAGCGATTGGAAATACAGTGCAGGCAAGCGGCAGGAGGAGATGCCACCATCTGCCGTGCCCCCAGGAAGAACAAGAGAGAGAGAAACGAAAGGAAAGAAGAGGAAGAAAGAAGGCGATCAACATATATTTCTTGTGGTGAGCAAAGCACTGTCAAATATTGAGAACGAAAGGAAACGAAGAGGCGGGCACCGCCCCTTCTTTCCAACGCCACAATTTCGTATGAAAACGTATATGAAAACGGGAAAAGAAAAAAAAGTGGGATTCTCTTCATTTGTTTGTTTGGGGGGAGGTTGTGGAATGTACGTAGCGCAAAGAGAACGGCGCTGTTTGACAGCACCGGCGCGGGGTTCGTTGTTGGGGGTAGCATTGTTCTGGTTCTCTTCTCAACAGGTAGGCGGGATAACGTAGGTAGGCAGGGTAGGGGCAAAGCTCTCAATCCTCAGAAGGTGAGGTTCAAAAAGTTGGGGATATCACCAAGCTTTTCAATCGATCGAAGGATGGATGGAGTTCAGCTCTGGCTGGTCTGCTCCACCGCCGTCAGCTTCTTGGCCAGGCCCCCCACGGGGAGGGCGTTGCCCAGGAATGGCGACTCCTGCTTGGGCGCGGTTCTGGGCGCCACCGGCTTTTCCGAGGTGTAGAGCTCGACAACATCGCCAGCATGCAGCACAGCGGCGGTGTCCCTCTCCACCTTGCGGTTCAAAACCACGTGCAGCTGTCGGGGCGCCAGCTCCGCGCCGCAGCAGCGCAGCAGCGCCCCCAGGGTGGTGCCCGCATGGAGCTCTGCCACCGAGAAGGCACCGCCCGCCACCACGGCCACCAGCGACCGCCGCTCGCTCTCCGGGAGGGGCGCAGGGCGCTGCCCCGAGGCGGCGATGTACTGCTGGAAGGTGCGGCGGTTGGCGCCGCCAGGGGAGCTGCCGTACTGCTGCGGGTCATCGCAGGAACTCAGCGCCGACTCTTCTCCGATAGAGGCCAGGATAGAGGAGAGGGAGTTGTCGCCGGAAGGGGAGCCCGAGGGACGCGTCTTCTTGTCCTTTGCTACCTGTGGAAAGCGCAAAAAACCCGAAAGTGTTGGTCAGTTCTTAAGGCTATTGTATAGAGCTTCCAAAAAAACCCGCTGTTGAACACGTTGGCAGAGATGAATTTGAGAGCCTACCTGCTGGGAAGTAACGAACTTGGCCCAATTGGCCTCTCGCGCGGCGCCGGCAGCGTCTCCCGAGGAGGGTTCGCCCTCGGGGGATGCCACGGCAGCGGCGGCCTCTTTGTACTTCCAATGCCCCGCCTCTGCGCCGTACTCCGCCAAGTAGTGCATCTTGTCGGTGCGGATCTGGATCTCCACCAGGTGGCCATCTCCAGGGTCAGCCACAGCGTGCTGCAGGACGAAAAAAAGAAAGAAACATAAAATTGTTGAATTAATTTTCTCGAAAATTCGTCAATTTTAATGGTCTCAAAGGTAAATTTTCTTCGCTCTGGAGAGGAGGAGGAGAAAGAAGAAAAATCTGTGGGCACTCACCAGGCTCTGGTAGCCGTTGGCCTTGGGGCACTTGATGTAGTTCTTGGGCGGGGCAGCCAGCGCCCATGCCGTCTCCACCGCTCGAAGCGCCTTGTAACAGTCCTCCCGAGACTTCACAATGATGCGCAGGCCGCACACGTCACGCACTCGCTCTGTGGAGTAGCCCTTCGCCTGCATCTTTCGCCACACGCCCCACAAGTGCTTGGGCCGCCCCGACAGGTCCAGGTACTCAACCCCAGCGGCCTGCAGCGCGGACCGCAGCCCGTCTACCATCGACACCAGCCGGGTGGGCTCCTGAACGCGCTCCAGCCGGTCGCGGAGCTCCGCGTACTCTGCCGCATGCAGCGCCCGGAACGCTCGGTCCTCCAACTCTGCCTTCACGGACCACACACCGAGGCGGTTGGCCAGAGGGGACCACAGCTCGATGGCCTCCGCGGCGGCCGCCTGCCGGCGCGCGGCGCGTCCCCGCACCGCCTCAGGGGCAGCCCATGATGCCGGCGAGATCGCGGGGCGGGAATCCAGCGCCCTCGCGTCCTGCAGCGCCACCGCCAGGCGCACCAGCAGCGCCCGGGGAGGGCCCTGCGCCACCAGCATGCTCACGAGGTGCGCCGCGGCGCCGCCGGTTTGTGAGCCGGTTTCGGCACCACCACCACCACCAATGGCAAGGCTGTTGCTGGCAGTGCGGTACTTGTGGCAAGCGTACTCGATGTGGGACACGCGTTTCACGGTCTCAAAGGCGTCTTCGTCGCCCAGCATGGCTCGCAGCTGGTCCTCTGTGATTGCAGCCCCGTCCAGGACGTCGTGCAACAATGCCCCAGCTACAGCGACCTCGTCCGCGCCCAGCTCCGCGATAATGGAGGCGGCGCCGGTGCAGCGGGCAAATGCGGTCTCGGCGTCGTGCGGGGCGGTGGGGCGGCCGTCGTGCGCTCGCCGAGCGAGGTGGAAAGCGCGAACGACCAGCGCCTCGGAGAACACCTCAAACTGGGATTGCAGCTGGCGCAGCAGCGACTCGTGCGCGTCGGAGCCGCCGTCCGAGATAGGAGGGAGCAGCGAGGATGCGGCAGTGGCAGGGAGAGGCGGTTTCACAGCGGGGTCTGCCAGCACTTGAGCTTCCAAGCGCTTGGCGAGGGACGCCAAGGCAGGGGAAGCCATCGGCCGGTGCAGGGTCCCCAGGTTGTCCTCAGAGAGCTGGCGGGAGAGCAAACTCGCGGTGCGCAGGGCCTTGGGGGAAGGCGGGGGGCTGGAGAGCTGCTGCTGCTGCTGCTGTCGGAGGTGATACGCTGCCGCCACCTCCGGCGCGTCGAAGCCTTCGACTTTAACGAAAGATTCCGACTTGGGGATGCTGGTGGAGGGAAGCAGGGTGGGTTTGGAGCGGGCGGGGATGGAGGAGCGCCAGCTGCCAGACTCTGCAACACTAGAGGAGTTAGGGGCGCCTCGAGGGAAGGACCCAAAGGCCCCCGGCTCGCCATCAGAAGGTCCGGAGGTGCGGAACGCCACCACGTTGGAGCCGCCAGAAATGGTGCGCCGTGGGCGCGAGGGCGTGTGCTGCGGTGGCGTGGAAGCCAGCTGCACCCCAGCGACCAGGGCAGATTGCATCGGAGTGGTTGATTCGCCCGGGCGCGAGTGCGGGGGTGTTCCCGGGGGGTATGTCGCTCAGGAAAAGAAGGGTGGGAGGGTGGGGGGGCGCTAGGGTCTGCGGGAGGGGGGAAAGCGGGTCAACATCATAGTGTCAAATCCTCGAGAGAATACAATAGTTGTGTCAACCCGAGAGGGTTTCGGACCCTCCACGGCGCAGACACGGTGCCTAAACAATGATTCAATGACCAATGGCGAGTAGGGAGCGCGTGGTAGAGTGGGCGTGTCTCTCCCACGTTCGCTCGAGAGGGGAGTTTATGAGAACACTGGACAGACTCCTGCACGCCGCTGCGGACCCCCCGAAATCATCCAAAATTACCTCACCTCTTATTTGGGAGCGCGGTTAGGAGAAGCGCCGTGGCAAGAGGTTTTTCAATTGAACAAGTAAAGTTTCTGGCAAGCCGGGAGGTTGAAGACACAGACCTCGCTGGTCGCTAGTTTGTTTCTCACTCGTTTGGAATAATACGTTTCGCTTTAAACAATAGCGAGAAAATAGCCCAAAATAATTTGAGTTGCGAAAAAAAAACGAATCACTTGCTGGAAAGATTTTTGCTGGTCGCGTCAGCCATGTTCTCGCCATTTCGCTTCTGAAGTGTTCCTGACGAGGTGAGGGATTCCCCCATGGCTCCCATACACACGAACTGCTGAATCCAGGCTTCTTCTTTTTTCCCTCTAGGAAGAGACTTGGTTGCAGCAGTTGGCACTTTCTGCCGCACCGCCTTCTCAACAAAGAGACCTTCTACTCTGAGCGCCAGCTGAAGAAACGGGTTTATTATACTGCACCGCTCCGTGCTGCGGCACTGCTGCAGCTGTCCAGCCCGTTTCCATTCGTTTCAAGCCTGCGAGCGGCAGAACGTCAATCTTGCTTCAAACTGAAATAATTAAGCTATAAGGAATTTCAAAGGGTACATTTTTCCATATAAAATCAAACTATTAATCAATTATTGCAGCCAGCCTCGCCTCATAGGGCGAAATGTCTGCGACTGCCATAAAAAATTAGAGGTCATTTCGCAAACAATGCATGCATTCGTTTTCATATTTCATATTTCATCTGGCTCGTCACTAAAAATGAAATGGATTGGTATTCTCAAATGAGGGGGAAGCCGCATGGAAAAAGCCTCCAGCCAACTCCTAACCAAAATTTATAAAGCGTTGAAAAAAAGCAATAACATTTTTCGCCGTTACTGCCAAACCAAAAATTACTTGAGCAGCGTGGAACCCGCCTGCGTCAAGAAGTACAGGAATACCACCGCTCCGACAAACAGCGCCGCATCCTCCTTGAACGAATCCTTCTGCAACATGGCAGGAGCGGGGGGAAATGAGAAAGCGACAGGGGGGCGCACTTGAAGGAAAAGAATCCAAGGTGTTTAACTCTCAATTCCTCCTCACCTGCTGAAAAAATTTGTTGGGGTCGGTAGGGTCCTGCCCCATGAACTGATCGCCTTCGCCCTGGTCCATACTTGTCAAGCTGTCCAGCATGCTGTTGGTGATCTCCGCCGCCGCCGCGCCGCCCACCCCCGCCGAGAACGCCGCCACCCCCACCCAAAAAGCCGCTTTTGCCAATAAGGAGCAGCGGCTGAGCTCCCAGGAGTCCGTGCGCTGCTCGATTTGACCCGTGAGCAGGTTCATGCAGATGCGGGTGGTCATGTCCACGTCCACCGCGAGCTGCATGGGCCCCACCGCCCCCTGCAGCTTCCATGTGATCTCCGCAGTGCCGGGGGAATCATCCACCATGCGTAGCCGCACAATCTGGACCCTGGGGGAGGTTACCGTCTTTGGTACGAAGTTAAGGCGCACGAATCCGTCTGGCCCCTTGAAGCTCGCGAAGCCTCTGTATTCAACGTTTCTAGAGAGTAAAGATCTCGTCCACACGCCGTTGGCGCGGGTGAGGTCCCGAGAGAGCGCGCGAACCGTGGACTCGATGGCCGGGCTGCTGGTGCACTCGAACTCGTCGCAGTAGTCGCGGTTGAGCCCCTCAATTTCTTGGTCGGTGGAGACGGCACGAGGGACGGTGGTGACAGGGGTGCAGAGAGGGCGGGGAGCCCCCAGACGGCGAGCAGGCGGTGCTGCCACGAATGCAGCGGGTCTGCGGGTGGCCGGAAGCGCCAAGGAGGCCGCAGCGAGCGAGCTTGCCATATTCAGCGATTAAAATAAAGTAAAAGTGGGGTGAAAGGTGTCGCTGGGACGAACAAAGGAGCGAAAGACAATTTTGAATTTCTAAATATTTTATCTCTTTATTATTGTGCCCTCTCGCTCTGGGATTGCCTCCGAGATCTTGGTTGTGTGGCAACCGCAAAAGAACGCGTGTTTCTCCCAAATGCAGCTTTTCGCCAACTTTTTGACACTGTAAATTGTTTCTTGGCGAAACACCCTGCACAGAATAGCAGCCAAACTGCCGCAGCAATGGCGACCGACGACATCTTTGAGTCTGCATTGAGCTTGGAGGAGGCCCACCTGCAGGAGGGCTATCAGGCTGGCGTGGAGTGAGTTTAACAACCAATTCAATCACCATTTAACCACACGACTCCCTGAACCAAACCACTAATCCTCCATTTTTTCATTCAGGGCGGGGAGGGAAGCGGGGCTGGCCGACGGCAAGGCACTGGGCGTCCAGCGCGGCTTTGAGGTGGGCCACGAGATTGGGTTCTACTCTGGGTGCGTCCAGATTTGGCGCCAGCTCGAAGCAAAGCACCCTGGGTTCATTTCCGCTCGCGCCGACAAGACCATCACCGCTCTTGAAGGGCTGCTGCACAGCTTCCCCCTGGATAATCCCAAGGCAAGCAATACGCTGCTGTTTTACGCAATTACATATTTGATTGAAAATCAAATTCAAGCAAAAGAAGAGAGCTATGTCTCAAAAGCAGCAAATGTATTGTTAATATCCATCATTTATTGCAGGATGAGGGCCTGCAAGACGCAATGGCAGCTATGCAGTCAAGGTACAAGGCCGCAGCAGCCATGCTGGGCCTCTCTGATGCGTCTGCGTCCTCCCAAAACGAAGGCACCGCGTATTAGCGTACAAAAATAAAAACAAAAAAAACTACGCTGCACTTAAAACTGTGTGGGCATTCCTTCACAACGCCATTCGCTGCGACATTATCACGGCGCGCAGCACGTCCGTGGGCGTCACCACCCCCACCGCTGTACCGCTTTCTTCGCAAATGTACAGCCTGTGCTTGCCGTGCCTCACCATCATGGCTATGGCGTCCCTCATCGGTGTGTCAGGCGTGCACGTCTTTAACTCGCTGGAAACCTCGGCCAGCGCCTCCTCCCACCGCCCCTCTTTCACCGCCGGCGGAAACTGATCCAGCAGCGCGTCCTCGTAATCAAAGCTGGCCCCTTTCCCGTCGCCACCGCCGGGGCGCATTAGAAGCAAAAACGCGCCAACGGGGAGCGCCAGCGCGCCAAACCGCTCCGGGGTGAGCCCTCGCACGTCGGACGCGCTCAGGTTGGCCAGGAGCCGGCCGCCTCCCACGACAGCAACCGCTGAGAGGCGATCCTGCTGCAGCTTGGCGAGGGCGGAGAGGGCGGGGGTGGAGGCGGCGACGGTGGCCAGCTGGGCTGCGCCCTGCACCAGGCCGTGTTCTGCGAGGGAGGCTGCCATTCCGGGGTCGGATGCGGCCAGGGAGTCCATTTTGGCGGCCAGCAAGCGCAGGATGTCTGCGAGGGGGAAAAAGAAGTGAAAAAGCAGTTTTTTCTTTACTAAGTGTGATTTCAACTAAATATGCGAAAAATGGTGCGTCTTCTAGTTATATTTACGATGAAATGAAACTGTTTGCAAAAAAACAAAAACAACGACGACACAAAATGTTCAACACCAGAAAATAAAAAAGGTTGCCGAAATGGACAAGCTGTGTTTCGCTTGCCTGTCTGCGACACGATGTCAGTGACCCGCCACTCCGGGATGGGCCCATCCAGGGTGGCTTCCCCTGGCAGAATGTCGAAAACAGCGATGCGGTGGTGCACCTTGAGGTGATGGTGAGGGGAGTGCACAGCAGGGGGCAGCCCCACCCGGAACCCTGAAGCAACCACTTCGTACAGCGTGGACTCCCGGTCTCCCTGGCGGTATTTTCAGAGAATAAGGAAGAAAAATGGAGCTGGCGTGAAGTACTGAAGTACTGAAGTACTGAAGTACTACTGACTGGGATTTCTCTTAACCAGAAGTCGAACAGATAAAGGAATGCAATGTACCTTGTACCACAGGTCGCCTCCGTGCAGCAGGGACGCGATGGTCTGCGCGCCAAAATCGACGCCGATGGCCTGCAGCTCCATCATTGACAGCCGCTTGTGTGTTTGAA
Source organism: Marvania coccoides (assembly GCA_963854735.1). NCBI lineage: Eukaryota > Viridiplantae > Chlorophyta > Trebouxiophyceae > Chlorellales > Chlorellaceae > Marvania > Marvania coccoides. The sequence goes on from OY978106.1 coordinate 562,396, forward strand.
CGTAGCCCTCCCGCATCAGCTCAGGGTACACCGCCGCCATCAGCCCCGCCAGCGCGTCCATCACGTCCAGCAGCCCCACGTACTCGTTGGTTGTTGAGTCGCTGACAGGAGCGGAGAGCACGTTGTAAACGGCAAATTCCTAGAAGAAGATAAAATAGGGGTAAGATCGGGGCAATGGTTAGGGTTTACGGATTCTCAATCGTTCGAGGAGTTCACGGGGTGGTAGAAACGCTAATACAAGGCAAAACTGGCGATGGCAGCGATAACTAGCGGTTGCTGCTGGATTGTAGAGGAGGCTTACTCGCAGCGCTGCGGCGACGGTGGTGTTTGTGGTGAGTTTTACGACGTGCTTGGGCTTGGATGGGGCGCCGGAGGCGACCTGCAGGGCTGGCAACTCGGTTAAAGCGTTTCGAAGTTTGGTGTTCTCCAGCAAGCGCTTCGAAGCTTGCAGGGAGGTGTCGACCGACATGATGGGTTCCTTGGATAGTTATAGTGGCGTAGGGTTTCCGGGATTTCTGCGGAAAATGGCTCCTCTCCCACGCAGCTCGATGACGAGCTGGCGAAAATTTTGCAAAAAAAAATAAAAATGCAGCCCTCCTCATTTACTAATTGATTAGTTTTATTTTTGCAATCCCGCTCATCCTCGTTGAAAGAAGGGGGCTCATCAGAGGCCGAGCTCTTCTCATTGAATTATTCTTATCATTTGACGGGGGAAAAAGAGCCAAATAGACATGGCGGGCACATTGGCAAAGTACTTTGGCCAGGCTCTGGGGAAATCGAGTATCCGGGAGGCCATCTCGAGTGGAGGATGGAGAATTATTCTCGACGGCAACCTCGCGTGAGTAATTCATCTTCTCTTTCCAGGGATGGATATGTAAAACCGCCTCAAACCTGTGCCCCGAGCTACGCTGTGCCACAGCCCACCGTCCCTCAAGACATGTGCACGCCATTCTCTTACCCTCATTTTTGCTGCTGTTTTTAGGGAAACCATGATCGAGCACGGCCCTGGCGGGGAGCTGGTGGGCGTGGACTACAACGGCAACAGGTACTACGAGAAGAAGGACGCGCAGATCGGTCGCAACCGGTGGGTTGTTTATGCCAACGCCTCAGAGTGGCGTGACCAGAACGCCTCCACGGTGCCCCCCGAGTGGCACGGCTGGCTGCACTTCATCTCTGATGAAAATCCCACCAACGTGAGTTCGATTGAAACAATGAAGAGGAAGAAGAGGGAGTTTTTTTGTGGGGCAAAAAATGCGCCGTCTGCAGTTGCAGTTTTGTGTTATCCTCAGAGAGGAAGAGACGTGTTTAAGCTAACTCGTCTGCCTTCCCTGAGCATCTTGGCATCCGCCTACGCTTTGTTTATTCAAGGATATATTATATTTATTACATGTTTTATATTGTTTTTTCGTTCAGGCGGAGTTTTCCAAGCCTATCTTTGCGCTGGAGGCGAAGAAGCACCCCACTTTGTCGCCAAAGGGGCGGTATTTGCCCAAGGGCTCCTGGGAAAACCCCAACCCTCGCAGCTGGCAGAAAGTGCAGGCGTGGGTGCCGCCGCCCGCAAAAGGGACCCACTAGCTACTCACTCGTATAGATAGGCCTGGCGAGTAGCAAGGCGTATTTCTTTTTCTCTGAAGTTCCATGAATGGGGCTGAAAAAATCAATATCAATACTATTGTTCGTTTTTTTTATTATTATTTTTTGTGCTTTTCGCTTTTTTTCCTTTTCTTTAACCGTGCTGCTGTAAATTGTTCTTTGTGCCGGTGATTGATAAAGGTTTGAGAGGAAAATTGTAGGGCAAGGCATGAATGAAGGGCGGCAGAGGCTGCAGAAGGAGGAGAGAGAGTGCGTACCCCGTGAGCATTTTGACCAAAGAGCGACGGCGAGCTGGAACTGTAGGGCTGCACGATGGTTCACAGGGTTGCCCTAGTGCATCATCAAGTGTCTGCCTGGATTTCACCTGATCTCTGGTAGAATTTGAACTCTTTCTTCAACTGCCTTCGGGTAGCTGCCAGACAAGTCTTCCGCGAGATATCCACTTTCGGACAGCCCGATTCGCATTTACTATTTTTTTGAAGTTGAAAGTAATGCTGTCCGTATTTCAGCGCTCCAGCAGCGTCTTTTCACGCCTCAGATCTTTGGCAACCTCGCCCGCGGCCATTCGTTCCGTAGCCACCAAGGCCGACAATTCGGTGAGAGAGTAAATTATTTACTACTGCAAGCCCTTGGCAGTCCCCGTCTCGCTATGTATAATTTCCCCTTTACCTCTACGCTGTCAGCTAACCCTCATAAGCCCCCTCCTTTCTCGTAGAACGAAGAACCTGTTTCAAAACTCTCCAGCGAGGACCTCCACAAGCAACCCCCCACCGTTGAGGGCACTTACGATGAATTAAAGGAGGCAGCACGGCAGACCGGCGATGCAGCCAAGGAGTGGATGTCCGGCCCCGCCTCTGCTGTCCCCGGCAGCGTGTACAGCTCCGCCAACATCGGGCGCAACAATGTGTACGAGTCTACGAAGAGAGCGGTGGAAGAGTCTACGCCAGACTCCCGCAGGTGCCTTGCAAAAAAAAATGAAAAACAAGTTATGAAATTAAGGCAGTACACCACAGCTTAATATTTTCTCTCTCTAGCACTCTCTCTCTAGATATATAATTTTATTTTGATGCTCGATATTTCGTGTTGGACGCACCGAAAAACAAGATAAACCATGCAGAAGCCTTTTGGCTAATCACATTTCTTTCCTTCCTGATTTGTTCAGTCACTCGTTTTCAGGGGCGGTGGGGAGCGTGAAGGAGGAGTCCGAGGCCGCTGGGTTCGGAGAGAAAGAGTCTGAGGCTACGGCTGCAGGGTGGGGCGAAAAGGTGAAGGAGAATCTTTCTTCCGTGGCCGATACGCTGGACAGTAAGCTAGAGAGGGTGAAACAGACCATCAGCAGCGTGGGAAAGCCTTCAAAAGAGCGCCCTGGGGCTGCGAGCGCCCGCGCGGAGCAGCGCAAGGCGGCTGACTGACTCCTCGAAAGGAGCAGCTCACGGATGAAGCCTTCAGAGACATCCGCAAGGAAGCCATCCCCCGCTACGAGAAGCAGATTGAGGGGCAGGAACCCAGCGGCGGTAACGTAATTTAGTGGGAAATCATTTTTTACCCTAGCGTGAAAGCAGGGGTTTTGTTGGGCTTTAATGGTATGATGTTGTGTATGAAAACGAGTCCCCGGAGTGGGATTGGGCGGTTTAAATTACTATGCATGTTTCCATAAACGCGTTGGTGTTGTTTAGAGCTGCTTTTCTTGTTGCCCCCTGACCGGTGTTGGTCTCCAAAGGTGGCGGCGGCATTTTTCATTTGTTTTTCCTTCCTTTCATTACTCATGCTTTCCCTTTCATTATAAATGAATCAAATGCAACCTGATTTCATATGCCCAATATACTCCGAGGATAATTAAGCTCGTCCTATTTCTAAACAAAAAATAGGATTTAAGAGTCCTAACCTAATTGAAACCAAAGGGTATGCAGAGCTGCATCGCGACAGCACCAGAAGCTGTGAAGTGACCGAAGCGTTGTCAAAAGCTGTTGCCGCATGAAGCGCAACCACGCCTCTTCTGCTGGGGACCCTATAATATCGCGCATTGCACTAACTGGGCATTCATCCGCGAATGACGGCATGCATGCGAGAATAGGGACACAAGAGAAAGTACCCACTATCGAATGGGCTGGAGATCTCGGAGATCTCCTGCTCTGGAGTGCTGTAAGTAACCGACATGCAATCTGAGGCCAACGTCAAAGTATTGGAAGCGTTATTCGCATGCTGCTGGTCCTCAACGCTTGTGAAACAACAATGGGGGCAGAGGAATTTGATAAAGAGATTGGCTTATGTTTGCCAGGAGTGTGATTTAACAACCCCTGTGCCTTCAACATAGTCTTAAGGGCGATTGATAATCATTCTGCCCCCAGCGAACGTGTTGAACATTGCTCCGCTAGGTAACCATGCGCTTTCATTTCTAGATAAGACTAAAATTTGGACGGCATATTTTTTGAAGTGTCGAGCGGGGCGAGCTTTCGTTAGGTAATGTGAGCTGTCTTTCTTTCTTTTTACCGCGGCGAGCTTCAACCCGACACATTGGGTAGCACGGTGGCCTGATTACACATTATAATTGCATTTTGGCGCCATAACACCGTTAAATCAAACCTAAACATGGTCAAAAAGGGACTAAACCTCACGCCCGACGTGGTCGAACATCTTCAAATACATGAATCATCGACGGGTATCTTTCGCAAGCATCCAACATTTCAAGCTCTTGGTTTGAAATTAACTATTAGGCATTTTTGCACTATTTTTCGAGCAGTTTCGAGGGCGAGAAGATGCCGGCCCCTGAGTCTCGTGTACTGGCGGTTCTGCAGACTTGCATTGTGTTCTTGCTCACCACGGCAACGTGTGACTTCGTCGCGGAAATCCCTCCCTTTCGCCGCATCTCTGAGACCCTCTACGCGTTCGACCACTACAGTGCGAATGCTGGGCCGCTTCCGATACCGTTGAACCGTCAATTATCACCGCCTTACGGCAATCTTGGCTCCTTCGAGGGGGACCCCGGGCTCATAAGACGTGCAGAAGACGCCACTGGCTCCGCTGAAGTCGCAAAACCAGTGCTGTTGCCAAACTTTACCACAGCAGCAAGGGCACCGTGCCATGCCATGCCGGCGGTGGAATCTGGCCCAGCAGCGTTCGGGTCACGTACAGGGGGGAGCAGCTGGTGGAGGTGGCAGAGTTTATATAATTGGGGGTTATAATTACGGCCGGAGGGGATTTTGGCGCGGTGGCAGCAGCGGCGCGGCTGAAAACAGCGAGGGGGGCGCTGGCGGTGATGTGGCGGCGGTGTGCACTACTGGGAGTCACATCGGCACGGCTTCTTGGCTAATTCTTCGATGCGGTGGTGGTTCCATCGATGGGGTACGGGGTGGAGACCTGGGGGCCGGCGCAGGTGGCTGCAGCGGTGGGTGGTGACGGCAACGACAAGTGCGAGATCTTCCACCGGGCCTTCCTGCGACGGTTGCTGGGGGTATGGAAAGCCACGGCCAACATGGTCACTTTGAGGGAATTTGGTCGCTTCCCCCTGGCGTGCGCTTGGGCGAAGCGTATTTATGGGTTCTGGCGGCGGCTGCAGACCTTGCCCGACACGAGGGTGACCCTCAAGGCAGCATTTCGGGACAACCTTGCGCTGGCGCACCAGAATATATCTGCGCAGCGCTGCTGGGCAGAGCAGGTGTTGGGCCTAATTAACGCTTTAGGCCTAGAAAGCGGCGTGGTGCCCGCGGGGAGCGCTGACCTGGACGACCCCAGGCTGGCGGAGGCGGCTAAGCGCCAACGCTACATGGATTTTTAACGTCAGCAATCGGGGACTAAAATTGAGTTTTACAAGACAACGATTCGGGGGGGTGATACCACAATGAGTTCTTATAATTTGCAGCCGTATCTTTCTTCTGTTCTTTCGGTCCCACGGCGGGTTTCTTTGGCGAGGTTCCGCTGCAGCTCGCATCATCTTGGGGTGGAGACGGGCGCTTCATTGGCCGGCTGCACGCCCAGCGGACATGCCGTTTGTGTGCATCTGGGTCTTGCGAGGACGAAGAGCACATGATCTTTCACTGCATATGCCCTTCTTTGGTTGCAGTTCGTGATTCTTACTCATCTTTGTTTCCTGATACGTCATTTTCTTCTTCTCCTCCTTCGAATCTTTTCGAGTTTTTACAGCAAGCCCCGAAGCAGGTTGCTTCTTTCATTAACGCTGGAGGTTACGAAACGCTCCGTGGCTGGACATAATACTTTGAATTTTCCGTTTTTTTCTTTGTTTTCTTTTCTAAGTATTCGTTGTTTCTTTTGGCGGTTGGTTTTTCTTTCTTTTATTATTTATTATTTTTATTTTCTGCTTGCACTTCGGTGCCAGTCTGCTACGGGGCCTTAGTTGCCCTGTTGTGCGGACTTTAAACCCTGTAATTTATGTATGTATGTATGAGTGAGGACTCGTCGGGAAGAATTTGAATTCTATGAATGGTGATTTTATTATTTTCTCTTCTTAATATATTACTGGTTAATGCATCATTTCAATCATTAATTTGCGAATGGCCACTAAAATAATAATAAATAAATATTTAATAAATAAAATACTTCCAGCAACCATCAACCAGCTGCAGCCCAATTTTGCGCCATCTTCAAAAGGCAAATGGATAAACGTTAATGTATTTTACTACAATCTATAATGATGCAGGGCAAATAATTAATAAATTGTTATTCAAGAGAATGCCGACAAAGAACTGAGATTTGATTTGATGACGATGCCGACCATGACCTTCGCCCTCATAGAAATAAATTGTAGAATATACAGCTGTTCTTTGGGTGGTCCCCAACAACTAGCTAAGTAACAACAAAAAGTAAGTATTGCCGTCCGTTTCGATTTAGACCGACAGTTAGATGCGCGACACATATCATATGGGGAGGATTTCAGAAAAACCAGCTCAAATTATTATTTAGCAGTGCAACACCGGTTTTCAATGTATTCTGAAGCTTATCATGAGACATAGGACCGAAAATTATAGCATCCACAACAATTAATCGAAATGTCATCTCAAATTCCAGCACTCCTTGCTCTGTTTGCCATCCTAATCAGCGGAGAGTGTTTGGAAGCGATTCAGCGTCCACCCTTTCGCAACGTACCTCAGAAAGGGGCCGACCTGGTGCCCTCTGCTGAAAACATGCCATCCACAGAGGCTGTGCCCCACCCTAATCTGGTTACCAGCCTGCTCTCGCCGCTCTCTGACCACCATGAGCGCATCACAGGGTCCCCTGGACTCATTCGCGCCCTCAGAAACGCGGCAGGCACCGCACCGGTGCCTTCGTTGGCGCTGTTGCTCAACACCACGTTGTCCCAAACAGCAATAAACTCGATGGCCTCCGACGCGGCCGGTATTCTGTCTAGCGCGAGCATAGCAAACATGAAAACGCCGCCGTCGCTGGCTGCGTTGGCCTATCCATGGCGGCCAACTGGAAAGTTAACCATCGTGCGAGAGAACGGCACGCTGTCGTGGTGCACCGCTTCCCTGATTCGAAAAGGCGTGCTGGTGTCCTCAGCAAACTGGTGAGTCAATTGCCACAACAAATGGCAATCATGAATTGCAAAGCTAAGTTAAATTGGATCATTTTTTTTCCTTCTCTTCTTCCCCCGCCCGTCCCCCCCCCCCCCACCCCGCCCCCTCAAAATTGCCTTGATCGTGTGCAGCATCATGCCCCTGGGCGCTGATCAATTCCCCATGGCGGCGTACTTTGAACCGGCTGCTTTCGACGGCATAGCCCCGTACGGGAGGTGGGAGGTGTCGCTGATGACTGTGCCGTTTGCGTGGGCCAGTGGGGGCGACAAATGCAGAGACCGTGACGCTGGCATCATCTGCGAAAATGACTTCTCGGTGCTGACGCTGCACAGAGATCCCAGAGGAGTGTACGCTGGAGAACTTGTCGGTACGTTACTTGCTTCCAATTGCATAAATTGGACGGCAATATTTACAATCCGAAGTTTTTTTTTTCCACTTCTTGAAGGGTACTACAGTGTGGGCACAAACGGCTTCGGGTTCTACAGAGATTCCGAGGGCAGTGTGTCGATTGCGACAGTGACACACCTGGGATACCCGGCGATTGGCGGCAAGAGGATGAGGGCGACAAAGACAGTGGGAGTGACGACAGATACCAACCAGGTAGAGACTAATTTAGAGCAGGGTGAAGGCGCCAATGGTGGGCCAATACTCGCACATTTTAGCGCTGCTGATGAGAACCCTGATGAGAACAGAGCCCCGTATGAACACAACGTTATGATCGGCGTCGTGGCATGGACAGCTGAAGACGAAAAGGTAAACGTGCTTTCATTCATGGATTTTAGTAGTCTTTCGATATTTCCTTGCGACAAATCGGCAACCGCTCATTTCTTTCTTAATGCTTTTCATTGCAGCGAGGAGGAGGAACGCGTTTTGGCACAAACTCGGCGTTCAAAACGCAGTCCAACATCGTGTACATGGTAAATTTTGCCTGTGAAGCTGTCGACCCAATTGCTCGCAACAGGGTCTGCGGCTGATAAAAAAAATAAAAAAATAAAAAAAATAATAAATAAATGAAGTTTTTGAGAAATGCATATTCACGAAATTCCCCTTGATAACTGAATAATTGCTGAAAATGATTGTGATTTGATTTATTGCATCTTCCATCCCCATCAGCCAAGCTCGGCCTCATTGCTCGCTGAGCAAGATTTCCCCCTTAACTTCCATCGACTAGCATTTGTGCTTTTCCCATGATACTATAGATATTCGTACAGTGCTGATGTTTTCATTCATCCCTGCTAGTTGGGTGCAAAGATGTTGGGTGCTGGCCGGCTTTTCGAATTTTTCTCCCCCTTTTGAATTCTTTTAACGAAGTTCGAGCTCATTTGAAGGTAAAAAGTATGTGAGCTAATATTACCACATAAAAAAATTCTTCGGGGGGATTAATATATATATAAGGGGGATTAATGCAAAAACTTCAAAATATGGCCGGCATTTAATTCGCAGCCGCCCCAATAATCTAAGATTGCTATTTTATTTATTCTATTTTCAAAGACGTTAAACGCACAGTTGCTAGTACACGATGAATGCCGGCAGAGCTGATCGCACATTAATTTCAATAATTTTGAAAGAAACTGAGCCGCGATTTTCTCTCTGAGTCCCCGCATAAAGGCGCGGGCGGCCTCAGTTAGCCCAATATGGCTCAATCTCTAGCGCTTTATGGCGTCCTGGCGCTCAGTTTCCTCTTCTTTCACTCTGCTGAAGCGCTCCCTCGGCCGCCCATCACCCACCGCATCCCTGCGACCGCCTACCGCGCCGTCTCCGCCCGCGCTGGAATCCTTCCGCCAGCCCCGCACCCCATCCCCCTCAATATGCAGCTTTCTGCTCCCACAGACAACCTAGATATGGTGAGAGGTGTGGCAGACCTTTTGAACAGCCGGACAGGCTCCGCTGCGGTCACAGCGCCTCTGACGCTCAATATAGGCATGGGAACTTCGTCCCGGTCAAGCATTGTGCCTCTGGAGTTTGGCACAGCTGGCTACCCTTACTCGACTCGCGGCGCGTTCTCTTTGAATTCTTCGGCCCCCACGAATTCATTTCCATGGCGAGCCACGGGCAAGCTGACCATTCATTTTGCAGGCCAATCATTCTATTGCACAGCTTCCACGATCAAACCGGGGGTGCTGGTGACTGCGGCGCATTGTGTCATGGATTTTGGTTCCAATAAGTTCCCTACTTTGGTGTATTTCGAGCCTGCTGCGTTTGACGGCATAGCTCCATACGGACGCTGGGAAATTTCATCAGTGACGCTGCCCCGCCAATGGGTGGCTGGAACAGACAAATGCAGAGCGCTGTCCCCCGGCATTGTGTGCGAAAACGACCTTGCTGTGCTCACTGTCCACCCCAACGGCAAAGGAAAATACGTCGGCGACGTTGTGGGGTGAGTTTTTCGAGGTTTTGTTTTGCGTTTTTGTTATTTTGTATGAAAATTTATCTATCTGGCTCTATTCTTGCACGAAGGCATTACGCCGTCGGCACAAACGGCTACGGCTCTGTGCGAAATTTCTTGGGCAGCGTTTCTGCCGCTCAGCTCACACATTTGGGGTACCCTGTGTCGCATGAAGGCGGGAAACGCATGATCCGCACTGATGCGCTGGCCATCATGAAAAACGTCAACCAGATGGAGTCTGGATCAGCGCAAGGCCAAGGCTCTAGTGGCGGGCCGTTCATCGTTAACTTTGGCGCAGATTATCAGAGCGTGGATGCCGCTGGTTCGGGTGCGACGGGAAACGTCGTGATTGGCGTCATGAGCTGGCTGTCGGGAGATACCACGTACAAGGTGAAGAAGAAAAACATTTATTCATTAATTTTCATTTTTATCAAGAGAAAAGAAATGAAGTCTAAATTAACTAATCGGATTCGGTCTGTCATTTTTGTTGTAGTATGTCGGTGCGAGCCGCTTCGGAACAAATTCAGGGTTTACCACGACTACTAACATCGCAGCCCTACTCAAACAAGCGTGTGGGGCACTAAGGACCCCGAATGCAAGAAGGAAAGTGTGCGGATGAGGTGGGAAACTATTTATAATTTAGTGCTCAGACGGGACGTCATATTTTTGGAAATATTTATAGCTGTTACTGTCTTATTAAAGCGTTTTATGCTTTCTCAATTTTCAACAATCAAAGTTTTGGGTTTTTGTTATTCAACGTATGAAATGTTTTATATACCAACCTATGCATATCGAGAGAACACTGATTTTCCCCCCAAATGTCCTTCAAATATGTTCGCATGTAATGAGCATTATTTCATGGTTGCGGGCTGAGAGCATTTGGCATCAGCGCATGCCACTGCTATTCATGGCAGCAGAGAATGCGCCACCATCGCATTGAACAAAATTTAAAATTCTATTATCAAAAAGGAATTAAAAGCTTGTTTACAAGTATTGTTTAATTCATCTGAAAACGAAGAAAATATCCATTTTAAATCACAGAATAAAAAAAAGGCCGTCGTCACAATTTATTATCTAAGGATTATTCAGTCAAAAAGCCCTCCAGCTGGCAGACAGCAGATTTTCCTAATTTCTTTTTCACTCCTCATCCACGACTTTCGTCCTTTCCACCCCGTCCCCTTCGGCAAACGCCTCGTCCACTGGCGCCCCGTCGTCGTAGATGTCGTTAATGTCCTTGCCCATCAGCGTTTGCCTGGTCTGAGTCTCAATCTGCTCCCGCAGAGAGTTGTCCTCCTTCAGAGCCTCCAGCGTCTTGTCCCGCCCCTGCGCCAGCCGGGTGTCGCCAAAGTAGTACCTAAATGCCAACAATTCCATTCCATTAGTCAAGAGTCGAGAGATTTCCCCCCCGCCAAGGCGCTACTAATGTCGTGTAATTGGTTAATAAGGCTGTGTAGAATGAGATAATATGCGACGACGTACCAGCTGCCCCTGCGCTGCACCACGTCGATGGCCTCTGCGGCGTCCAACAGGCACCCGATGGCGGAAATTCCAGAGCCGAACAAAATGTCGAACTCAGCCAGTTTGTAGGGAGGGGCCACCTTGTTCTTGGTGCACTTGGCCCTGTAAAATAACAAATGCGAAAGAAACCGTGAAGGCAAGAAGGAAAAACCCAGTTTTGAAACCCCGGCGAATTTGAGGGGAAATGCAGAAAAAGATGAAATACCACCACTAGGTAAAATTACGCCCCCAAAAACAGCTTTCATACACAAGATAGCCTGCGAAAAAACAACCTTACACACATTGCAAGGGTATAACGAAAGAAACTCACTTCACCCTGATGCCAATTTGGCCGTCTGACCCGCTGATTCTCTCCTTGATGCGCACCTCCAGCCGCACCGACGCGTAGTACTTCAGCGCCTGCCCGCCCGAGGTCACCTCTGGCGAGCCGTAGATCACCCCCACCTTGTGCCGAAGCTGATTCAAAAAGATTACGGTGCAGTTGTGCTTGGAGGCGTTTCCTGCAATCTTTCGCAGCGCCGCCGACATCAGGCGCGCCTGCGCGCCCACCGTGACCTGTCCGATCTCCCCTTCGATCTCCGCGCGCGGCACCAGCGCGGCCACAGAGTCCACTGCGATCATATCCACGGCGGCGCTTCGAATGAGCTGATCCGCCACCTCCAGGGCCATTTCGCCGCTGTCGGGCTGGCACAGGTACAGCCCGTCGGTGTCTACGCCCAGGCGCTTGGCAAATAACGAGTCAAACGCGTGCTCAGAGTCGATTAGAGCGACGTTGCCGCCCCGTTTCTGGACCTCTGCCATGGCGTGCAGCGCAAGGGTGGTTTTGCCAGAAGACTCGGGGCCGTATATCTCCACCACGCGGCCCACGGGGTACCCCCCGCCCAACGCCAGATCCAAGGTGAGCGCGCCGGAGGGCGTGGTTTTCACTTCGCCGAAAAGGTTGGCGCCAAGCTTCATGATGCTGTTCTTTCCGAAGCGGGAGTTTATCTCCTTGATGGCTTGATCGAGAGCGCGCGCCTGCATGGAGCATGTACACATTTTTTGAGCCAAAATTGGGTAGGCGAAGGGGCATTTAATTGAGATTTGAAGAGACGGAGAACAAACTCGGCAATTTTTTGCTTGCCTTGGCTTCGGAGGTGGCGTCAGCACCGTTGACGGACTCTTCTTTGGCGGCTTTGGCGGCTTTGGCGGCCAGCGCGGCGGTGGTGGTGCGGGAGAAGGCGCGGCCGGCGGGGCGGGCCTCCAAAGGCCCGGCAAGAGCGGCGGAAGCTGCCCGGCGCAGGGCGCCGCAGGTCTGGCGGAACATGCCGGTGCGGCGGAGGTTAACGTTTGGCGTGTGAAACCCCGGCTGAAGGGCACCTACGGGACTGCACACAGAGCTTGCAGCAGAAAACATGAGGGGATCCCGCGAGGGAAAAAAGGGGTTGGAGGGGCGTGGTCACCGGGATGGTAGCGTGTTAATTTTTTGTGATATTAACGCAGCGAATTAATGAAAATATAGGCGAGGGGAGCATGCACGGCAAAAAAAATCAGGAGGGGGGAATTGTGGACGCTGTTTGTTTTGGCAGGGATTTTGTCCAAATTTGGGGGTAGGTTTTCAGAAACTAGCTATGATAGAGCCAAAGCCAAAACAGAGCAACGGGGAGCGCCACTGACGCCGCTCCTGCAGAAGTAATGGCTCCCCGACTACCAAATCCGTAGTGTGGTTGCATGCCAATGCATCCCTGTGCACTCAAGGCGCTGGAGGCATCAGGGGGAAGCGCATGGAGCGTGGATAACTTACAATGAAAATATAAAAACGGTGGTGGTGGTGCGAAGAGAAAATCGAGAAGAAAGAAGGGTTTGAATTTGAAGAAGATTAAAGCGCAACGGGAGGCTGTTTAAGTTATTTGGAGTAATAGGAATCCTTGTCCATTCATTATTTAAAGCTAGAGAGGCTGAAAAAGTCATTTCTATTGAATATTTGTAAAGGGCGTTATCGGGTCATAGCTCCAGCCTCTGCTGCTGGAGGGAGCGGCGGCAGAGACCCAGTGCAGCTGGTGAGTTCCGACAGCTTGCTGCTGCCGCGAATCAGGTTTGAGGGCTTGCTCAGCACGAACTTTGGCAGCTCGTACTTGGAACCTCGCTCGTCGTAGCATATTGACATGTCCTGTGACAGCAGGGGAATTAGTAACGATTTTTTAGCTTTAAAATAAAAAAATAAAAAAATGCTGTTCTTTTTCGCCCAAGTTACATTCTTTCTTCTTTTGCAATAACCAAGGATATTATGCCCTCCTTCCAACCACCTAATGATATAATTATTTATAACATACTCTGTGCCTCGTTTCCTCCCTCTCTCACCTCTGTTGCGACGATGATGCCAGCAGTGTCAACAATCACCTTGGCGGTGGTTACATCAGCAGCGCAAGCAGCTTGCAGCGCGTCCCAAATCACTGCACCGCAAAAAAAGAGGGGCACAGGTTTAGGAGATTTTGCAAAATATAGAAACAGGCGACGGTCAAATTTTGCAAACATCTGTTTACCCACCTCGCTCCCCCCCGTAGTGCGGCTCAGTGTCCCAGAACTCTGCCCGCATCTTCTCCAGCTCCTCAGTCGTCATAGGGTCGTCGGACTTCCATCTAGGACGCTTCAAGGTGCGAACCTTGTTAACGCCTGGAGCTTCCTCCTCTTCGGCAGCGCCGCAGCATATAATATTGCCCATATAAAACTTAATTATATTTATCACAAGTGTCGGAATTTGAAAATATCAATGTTTTGTTGTCCAGCTCGGACTCGGACGCCGCGGCCAAAATATTAAGAGGTTAATTATTTAAATTAATGTATTTAATATCATTTAAATCTATTGCAAAAAACGGGGAACTTGTATACTACAAAATATTAATTTCCACAGAAAAAGTTGTTCTGAAGAGCGATGCCACTCTCCAATCGATAACGACGCAAAAAATAAGTGATCTCGAAATCATCTGAAATACGTCTCTCTACCACTGAAACGGAACCCAAGAAATGCCCGTAGACTACGCCAAGGCTCAGCTCGTCGATCGCCTGCTCGCCCGAGGCATCAGCCACACACAGGCAGAGCAGGTTGCTGCCGTCGTCCCAAATTACTCAGACTCCCTCTTTGAAGCTCTGGCCCTCCTCGGCCGCTCCGCCGACGGCACCGTCGCCACTTCCCTGCGAGACCTGAAGGAGTACTTCAGCGAAGAGAGCCAACGCTATTATTACGCCATCAACGGCGAAACTTCGTGGGACCCGCCTCCGTGTTTTGCATTTTCTGAGTGGCAGATCGACGCTGACATGTACTGCCTTCCCTTACTCGCCGTGCGGGAATTGTACCTCTCTCTGGATCGACTTCTCGCCCAACACCCACCAGCCGTCGCCTTCTCAACTTTAAATTTAATCGCCAAGCTGCTAGGCAACGTTGCTGACTGCCAAAATTCGCTAGAAAAGTTTCGCAGCGTGCGGCTTACCAACCCGCGCATCAAGGCTGGCGTTGTGGAGGTCTCAGGCGCGCTGGAAGTTCTTTTATTTGCGGGATTTCTGCGGAGTGGAGGGGAAATGCTGGTGCTGCCGGTAGATGCGCAGCTGGGACCGCTGCGCGCCGCAGCAGCGCGCGCTCGAAATCTAGCGCAGCACAAGGGCCACAGCGGGAGCGCTGTCTCGGTAGTGCCGGATGGAAGAAGGTCTGGTGGTTGCAACAGCGTGCGGCCACCTTCAAAATTTTATGGCAAGCCGGGGTTTAAGTATCAGGAAAAGATCTACCACTGTGGCGCGTGCGACCACCCCATCAATGACGGCAGCGAGAGGCTATGGACGCGCAGCCACGAGGCCCCCCGCGGGGAGTTTCGGTGAGCACCGGTTCCAAAAATTTTAATTATTATTTTTAATTCTAAAAAATCTGTTTTTTCCCCAATTATGCTTGTTTTCACCCTGTTTTGAGCAGCATTGCAATCGACGAATTTTCAAAGCAAAACCTGGAGACTTTTATCATTCATTTTACGTTTCCAGGTTTGAGTGTGAAACTTGCCTGGACCGAGGCAAGCTTTTCAACCTCTGCCAGGTGTGCTGGGACCGACAGCAGCAAGGAAGTGCGCAGATCCACCCCTCAGGACACTCTTTCCAGCACGTGGGGCCTCGCATGACGCGCCACAATGACTATTACAGCAGCGGCGGCAACGGCGACGTGAATGCAGGCAACCCCTGGGGCAACATATCCACGGGGTCTGGGTACCGTCGAGGGCTGGCGAGGCTGCGGGAAAGGTACGGACTTCGCAGTTTTGGGTGAAAAAAATATAGGAAACCCTGTCAGCGGTTGGGAGTAAGTAAAGTTTTAGGGCGTCATGAATTTCCTGATGCCTACATTTTTTTTATATAAACGAATCATCTCTAACATGCATGGTAAAATTTCAACGAAAACAACACCTTAGAGCCACCCAAATTTTCCAACAAGAGTCAGTAATAAAAAAATAAGAGGAAAAAGAGCCATCAGAAAGAGCTGTCATCGGAGTAGTTATAGCCTTCCTCCTCCGCCTCTGGGTCAAAGCCAAAGCGCTTCCTCTTCTTCTGCTTTTCCATTGCCTTCTCCAGTCTTTCCTCGTTCCCTGATTCCGAATCTTCTCCGCTGTCGTCCCCGGTCTCCCCCTCGAGCTTCTTCCACGTACGGCAGCTCACCCGAAATCCGTCATCCGCGCCTTCGTAGACAACTGCGGTGCAGGAAACTGCGCTGACCAGCATCGCCCACATTTTGCGACACGACAACGCCGTTTCTTCGCCAAACAGCGCCCCCTGCGCTCTCTTCAGACACCCTTAGGACACAATGTCCCTTTCGCAGCTTCTCGGTGTGCTCCGTTGCCATGTTCCCACCGCCCAAGCACTCTTCATCACCTGGAAACGAACCCATTTGCGGTAGAGTAAAGTCTTCCACCCAGTCGGGATCATCTCCGCTCGCCGAGGCGCCGTCGCTGTCGTTGCACCCTTCAGCAGCTGTCCACCACTCCAGCGCATCGCGCTCTTTGAAGTAATTCTCCCAGTCTTTCTCGGAGACCGAATGATTGAACGGCGCCGTGAGATTCCATCGGTTGATGCACCGCTTGAGCTGTTGGATGTTGTTGAAGAGCTACCGGGGGAGGTCGGGATGACAAAATTGTGTCAGAGTGTCTCAAAGTTCTCCTTCAGAAGCTTCAAGCTTAAAGTATGGATGTTTTAAACATGACTGGTATCAACAGATCGATGCATTAATTTAATTTAATTTAAGAAATAAGTAATAATGGGCAACTCGACGTTTCTTGTGTTTTTTTCATATTCTTATATTGGGTTCAAAAGCGGGGTTTAAGTTCACCCTTATTGCAACACTCGAAGTAAGTAACGATGGTGGTGCTATTAGCACAACGAAATGGCTGGCATCAATGCAAATGTACAAAATAAAAAAAAGCTTTGTTGGAAAGACGAAACGGCTCAATCAGAGCATGTTCACGATGAAGCGTTCCAAATTAGGGGAAAAACCAAGATACAAAAATAAAAACGCAAAAAGACGAAGATACAAAAATAAAAACGCAAAAAGACGGGTATTAAAAATATTTTGGAATTAGGGTAGCAATCAGAAAATTGCCCGAGTTTGCAAGTCAAATACCGGCCAGTAATTAAAATATCATGCCACGCCCATGTCCGCCTGCACTCTATTTGATGACGCGAGGCTTCTCCGTATCAAGGTAGTGGCCGCCCATCTCCTGCGGTACGCAAGTGGAGGATCCCAGCGTGGCGGTAGGCGAAACCCCAGTCCGGCTCGCTAGGGCAGTGACAATTTTGCAGTTGCAGAGCAAGGCGCCGCCGAAGACATAGTTCTTAGCGGTTATTACGGTGCCCACCGTCTGGAAAAAGAAAGGAAAAAGGAAATACGCTAATTAGATAGAAAATTTGGCAATCAACGTAGTGAGATTAATAAGTATTTGAAAGTGTTTTTTTCCCCCTCGATATCCAAACAAATTAGGCAGCACCGCACGAATTTTGTTTAAACCTTACCTTGGAATCGACGTAAAAGCAATAATCGCCAGTGTAGACGCCATTGACATAGGTTGCATTCAAATTGTAGCAATAGTTACCGTCAAAGTAATTGTAGTTCCCCCAGCCGGGGATCCCCGCTTGATTATTGACGTCTTGGGTTTTGAAGCCTGCCCCAGCAATACCGTTCAAATAGTAGCCCTTGTTTGAAGTAATTGTCCAGTTCGACCCTTTCACGTTTACCCATGCGTTGCCCCCATTCTCGCCGGTGGTGGAGGCCCCGCTGAAGGTATTGCCGAACACGATGCCGTTGGAAGTGAACTCTTTAATATCTGCAGGGAAGAAAAAACGGCGCAGAGAAGTGTGAATAGCGCACTGTTAAACAAAAAACGCTTAACGACCCCCTTTTGATCGTATGATTTCTATCTACTTTTTTCTTTTTTCTTTTTTCCCCACCAACATGGGTTTATGGGTTTATGGGTTTATGGGTTTATGGGTTTATGGGTTTATGGGTTTAACAGGCCAGTAGTGGGTCTTTAAAATCGCTCCCCATTTCATAACCTACCGATATTCTCAGCCAGGATTCCAGGGCCGAACGTATTCTTTCTGATGGCGTTGAAGTCGCTGTGGTCTTCTGGGAGAGGGGGCACCATGTTGACGCTATTCGATTTTGACGTCCCGATGTAGATGCCCTCGCCATTTCCGGAATATGACCTGCCGGTGTTCATTATCTTGGACCTTCTCACGGTGGTATAGGTCGTATTCAGCCGCAGCAGGATGCCCATCTGGCGTAAGATTGGATACGAGCGAACAACGAAATGAGAATCATTGTCCTCGGAGCATATTGAGCATATGAAAAAAATGAGGCGAAGAAGGCGGTGGAACATAAAAGGCAAAGACGCAATAGATTGATTTACCTGACCGGTGTTGTTGGTAGTTATGTAGGAGATATCTGTGTAGTTGGTAGTCTGCACGTCCAAGCCTATGCAAAGAAAACCAAAAATAGGATAAAATAAGACAACTGGGCACCATGTATCAACAATGCTGAGAAATATGTGCTGTTAAGAACAAGGGATAATGATTATGCTTTTAAGGGCAAAACATAGGCCGTTACAACAGAAGGCGCAGCAAATATCAAAAACCAAATGGCTGCGTACCTTTCTGGGTGTATTGCAAGAAGAAACCAGATATCTTCAGATAGCTGCTTTGCACCACTCGGAGCGCAAAAGAGGTGGTTCCGTTGATGATAGTCTTGCCTTGGTTGCCGCAAAAGATAATGGGGTGGGTGGCGTTGCCGATGCGCTTGCTGATGGTTGCTGACGTTAAAGTGTCGTTGTAGGTGCCTGGCATCAGCTCAATCATGTCACCAGCAGTCGCCTTCTGCCCAAATACTCGAAAATCGGTGAAATTGGTGACCCGGAAGTAGCGGGTGTAGGCAAATTGCCGGCACGGTGCGCTAACAGGCTGTCCTCGCGCCAGGCGCAGCACAGCGAGAACGAGTGCTGTGAGCAGCAGTTGTCTCTTCATACCCCCCTATATGCCTTGATGGTGAAAGGTCGTGTTTCTCTGCACAGAGGGGAAAGAGAGACAACAAGAGATGGTGATGAGTGGCATTCTGACTCTTTAGCCTCCAGCTCGTTAGCTAGTAAGTGCAGCGTCTACCTGTATCTATATGGCACTCTGCAGCGCAGAAAAGGCGGTTACTTTGGTTTGGATCACTTAACCACCAATTTTGAAAAAAAATCCTGCCGCAGTGCAAGCAATTAAGCAATTATTAGTTCAAGCAAATAAAAACTGGTCGAAATTTTAATAAATGAATATAATCCCCCATTTTCGGTCCCGTAAGAGGAAGAGGACGCCGCAAAACGCGCTATCGTTATGGTCCTGACTCATCAGGAGGCTCCGCGTCCTCGGCAGAACAGACAGAGGTCACTTAGAGAAAATTTTAGACGAATTGGTCTGGAAATGAATTTGTCGATTTTTAAACAGCGCAACGAAACAGTAAGTTTTGAACTCTGAATTTGAAAATTGAACAGATATATAATCGATTGTTCTTAATAAATTTTCACACACACATAGAGCACTTTTATTATCTATACATTATTATTTTAATCAAAGTAAGTTTCAAAAAAGAAAATGCCGCCGCAACCCGCTCGACGCCCTCCTCACTGCCGCCATCCGCCGCTGCGATGCCGCTGCAGCGGAGCTCCTGCTCTCCCACGGCGCTCGGCCCGCTGAGCCCATCGATGGGCAATCCCCGCTGTGATGGGCCTGCACGCACGCCCCAGCCTCCCTGGTGTACCTTCTGCTGCGCTACCTGCCACCAGACAAGGGCGCCATCCTTGTCGCTGCTGATGAAGGCTGCTTGGAGGCTCTAAAGCGGCTGGCGGCTGGTGGAAGCCCCTGGTGCAAGCGCAGTTGCTGGGAGGAAGAGCTGCACGCGCGGACCATCGTTGCTGCTGGTGGGCACCTCAAAATCGCCCAGTTTCTGTTGGAGCGAGGGCACATCGACGTGGAAACTCTGAGCGCTGCGCTGGGCGGGGCCTGCCATCCAGAAGGCCATCCAGAAGTTGCGCAGGTCCTGTTAGCTGCCGGCGCAGACCCCAACGCACGCATGGGGCACGCGTAGCATGTTGCACTGGGTTATGCAGGATTGAGCTAAAGGTGTGGTGTCGCGCGCGCGCGTTGGGGGAGGAACACACACACACACACACACACACACACACACACACACACACAGCAACAAACGGGTTTTTGAAGTGGCAAGAGCCGCGCGCGCGCGTTGCTAAAAAGAGGCTGAAAGTATGATTGCGATCACCCACTTAGCAAAAAATTGGGTAAATTTCACGTGGGGCAGGCGCTGAGGGACGATGTTTCAAACCACCCTATAATATAAAAATAAAAATAAAACAACAAAGAGAAAACTTTCTTTTTACCATTTTTTTTATAAATAATGACTAATAATAAGTATAATAATAATAAAATGTAGAAAACATACTGCATTCAATGGAGAAAACTCTTTCAATGTAGAAAACACAGTTTGCTACACTTTATGTTTTCTCAAATGTAGAAAACTCAGTTTTCTCCAGTGGATGTGTTTTCTCCATGTAGGTTTGAGGTTTGTGTAAACTGTGTTTTCTACATCGAAAGATTTTTCTACATGGAGAAAACTGAGTTTTCTACAATGGATGAGTTTTCTACATGTAGAAAACACAGTTTTCTACATCGGATGAGTTTGTGGGGTCATTAATGGGGTGTAATGCAATGCAAAATGGGAATGAATTATTTTTTGCATTTCCAGTCTTGCATTTGTCTCGCTATAACGCCCAATACCCTGCCTGTCAGCAGGGTATTCTCGCCCTCCTCACTTTGCTGCAACGGCCGCCGGCTTGGCCTCCCCCTTCACCATCCCCTCCCACCGCTCCTTCTCGTACTCCTCGGGCGTCTTGAAGTCGGGGTCTTTGTACCACCTGCGGCTGAACATGTGGCAGTCCAGGCACAGGCACTCGGACTCCCAGGTCTTCTTGCCACGGCACCACGTCTGAGTGAAGGCGTGCTCCTGTAATAGGGAAAGGAAAACACAAATTTAACAACAGTAGGAGCAGGATAGCGACTTAATCCCCTTAATATAATTCAGCTCCAATGAAGAACTTGAACAGCCACTCAGTGGCTGTTGGATTTTGCACAAACAAGAATGGAAATCTGAGCTCTATCTCGCCTTGGTGTTGGTGCTGCCGCACTGTAGGCACTCCTGGAAGGCCTCGTTCTTCTTCCACCGCGCCGCCCACTCCTCCACGGACATGATTTTGTAGCCGTGTCCCACCGAGGGATTGATCTCAACAGGGTCGCCCTGCATGATCTTCGCCCACTCGCGCGAGTGCACCTTCACCATGGGCTTCTCGTCCGTGGCGGACTGAATCTCAGCCCGCAGATTGGAGGTGATGTCCTTGAGGCTCATTGCTGTTTTGCTGCTGCCTGAAGAAGAAAAACTGCAGGTCAAATAAAATTTGGAGGCGCTCTCGACATGAGGGGAGGAAGGAGCGGATTGTTAATAAGTTTTGACGCACTTTTCAAAGCTGGTTCAGAGGGAAAGTGATGCGAAAATGGCTGGGGAGATTTTCGACCAGCAAAGTCTCTGGCTTTGCAGATGAAATTCGGGGCACCGCTGCAGCTTCAGGGGGGCTATGTGAAAATTTTTGGCTTGTAATCATTCACTGCAATGGCCTTTTGATGCTTTGCTGCAGCGATCCGCGAGCTTTTGCGAGTCAAAAATCGAGTCGTCGAAAAGGAAAGAGGGAAAGGGAGAGCTTTGCACCAATTTTTCTTTACTTGCGAGGAATTGCGAGTTTTGAAGCGTTGGATTAATTAGAGGAATATATGGGGGACACCGTGGACGCGCTCCCACCCCTACATTTTTGTTGTTATTCAAAAGGATTTGTTGATTTTGAGGGAGAGACACTGAGAATAGCTAGTTGGCTTTCATTCTTAGGTATTATCACCATAGATAGGTTTTAACTGGCTCGTTGCCTCGGCGCTGAAGAGCTGGGGAGCGGGAGTAGTTTTTGTTAGCGACAAACGATTTTCTCCCAGCCCTTGCTTGAAACACATCCAGAAATGGACGCGCTGCTAGACGAGTTTGAGGACTGGGAAGGCATTTACGAGGACTCCGAGGTGCGGCCTCACCTTGATTTTTTCAACAAGTCTTCAATTTATTGACATACTAATTTCTCTTGTGTAATTCTGCCCCTCTCCCTCGCATTCACGACACAGCCACATGACTTTGGATTCACTATATTCACTCTCCAACCTGACATTCTTTCCTGCACCTTTCTCTCCCCCCTTCACTTCAGTTTGACGCCTTCCGCAACGACAAGGCCTCGGCTGACGATGCCAACGAAGACTCAGGTTCAGACTCTGACGAGGGGGACCACACCGAGCGCGCCACCCCTTTAGAGCAGCAGCAGCAGGCCCCGCCCTCCCCCGCGCGCTCCTCCTCCGAAGCTGGCGACATGACCTGCGCCATCTGCCTTGGTGACATCCCGCTGGAAAACATCGCCATGGTGAAGGGCTGCGACCACATCTACTGCGCCAAGTGCATCCTGCACTGGACGCTGCACAAGGAACACCCTAGCTGCCCACAGTGCAAGCAGCCCTTCTCCTACCTGCTCACGTACCGAACCCTGGACGGGGAGCTGTCGGACTTCCCGGTGGAAGAGAGCGTTGTGCTGCTGAAGCGCGCGCGGTGGTTCGTAGCCTCCATTGCCGACTGGGAAGACTCCCGGGCGCTGCTGGAGGACTCCTGCCTCGCGGACGACACCGCGTGGCACGACTACGCTGACGAGTACGACCTGGCAGAGGACGAAGCCATCGAGGCTTTCTACTTTTCGTCCGCCGCGGGGCGGGCACGCGTCACGCTAGGGAACCGGCGCTTCGGGGAGGGCGGGTTCATTGCTGGCGGGCGGCGGCAGGCGCGCCCCGTCCCGACGCCGCCCCGCCGCGGTAAAGGCGGCGCTGGCGGTAGCAAAAAAGCCTCGCGCGCTGCAGGCGCTGTCAACGCACGAGATGACGCTGGCGCCAGTGGGAGCGCAAACAAAAGCGGCAGTGGCGGGGAAGCGGGGCCTTCGGCGGGTGCAGGAAGCTCCTCAGGATGCCGGAGCGGCGGTGGTGGTTTTGCCGGACCCTCATTGTCTTCTTCTTCTGTGTGCGTGTCGGCCTCGGTGGCGATTTGCACGCCCAACGCAGGCGGGGGGCGCAACAACCAGCGCGCAGGGATGTCGTCGTCCCTGTTGGGCAGCAGCCCCAATCTTTCATGGGAATTGAGCGGGTCTGCGTCGGGGATGCTGGGAAGCAGCCCTGGCGGGGGGGCAATGATCTTCGGGTCCAGCCCTTCCGGCAGCGGCCGCAGGGCGCGGCGAAACGCCCGACGGGCCGCGGCGGTGGCAGGAGACGACGCTTGAAGCGATGGCAAGGTTTTTGCTGCGGTAAATTTTCTAGATCTTCCTGAAATTTGCTCTAGTGGTGGGAGGATTTGGGAATTTCAGCCCCCTATGTCTTTGTCAGTCTGTCTTTGTTTATTTTGTTATCCCTGGTGAAAGTTTTTCTTTTCAAATTGCGTTCATCGTCCATTTTCCTTCCTTTGCTTCACGCAAGACTCTTTTTGTATTTCAACTCCCTGCACTCAAGATTTTATTTTGATGTTTTCTCGTGTACACTCTGCTCAAAACGAACTGTATTTTCCTTTTGGGATTCGTTGTGTATCTTCTCAATTTGCTTTGAAAGCATTTTTTCCCCGTCAAGGGAGCAGAGCCACCCTCCAGGAAATTTGCTTCCTTCTCCTTCTACCTTTCCTACCTTTGATTTATAAAAATAGAAGCAAAAAAATGTAAATTTCCTTTTGTGTGTCCCAAAACATTGGTTTTGTTAGAAAATTTTCTCGGCCGCCATTGCGAGTCCGCTCTGAGTGTAATTAAATGACGCGGTGGACTAAGATTACGGCTGCTTTTCAAGTTTTTATGCCGTGCTTCTGCGGGCCTAATTAATCGACCGTTGAATGGAATGAAGTGACGGCGGGCGGAGGAAAACCTCCAATTGCAGGAAAGAATGGGCGGCATGGAGGGCTCCCGCGTGGCTGCTGGACAGCATGACGATCGCGCGAATGCTCCTTGCAGCTCTCCTGCGGCTATAAGCCGCCCGTCGAACGCAATTTTTTGGCGTCTCTAGCGCCTTGACCAGAAAATAATCGCGGAAAAAAGGAATCGCCATTCATTCTTCGTTAACCCACAATAAAATTTACTGTTTATTTTATTTTATTTGAAAATAACACAGCCATGCGTTCCTCATGCTCGTAAACTGGGGGCTCGATGTTCAATGAAAAATAATCACAGTTTTTACAAGTCTCTCTTATTTCTCACGCCCCGTACATGATATAAACACGCAGAAATTTATAAAATAATAACGGGGAGTTTGTGCGAGAGAAATGCGGGTGCAGCAAACACGAAGTGATCGGCACACAATCGGGCGGCACACAAGGCATTTTTGAGCAGCGATAGGAACCATGCCTTGCTGCGACGCTGAACATAATGCAAGGGAGCAGGGGGTGGAGCGAGGCATGGAATTCCGTCTCTTTGGCGGCAAAATAATCATTGGTATGTCTCACTGGAAATCAATTTTGCACTGAATCCCTCGCTCAGCCTCACTCCTCTGCTACTTCCCCACCTACCCCTCAGGGCCGGACTACAAGTCGTTGGCCGCCTCCATCGCCCTCATTCTCGTCCCTTCAGGTGACTAACTGCAAAATTCGCCGCCTCTTCGCCGTCGCTTCTTCCCCCTTGAAATTTTTAACATAAAACTGACAACCGTCCTTTGCCGCCCATCCCAACAGTCGTGTACTTCATTTTTGTGGCCCCTTATCTCGGCAAGCACATCTCTTGGGGCCTGGTTGGCGGGGCAGCGGCGCTGGTGGTGTTTGTCTTTTTGATGCTCTTTATGACGGCCTTCAGAGACCCAGGCTTCATCCCGCGATCGCCCCCCAACAGTGATGTTGAATTTGGGTACGCCCCCACCCCTCATCTACTCCAAATTGCCCAAATAGCGCCATCAAAAAATCCGCAGGCTTTTCCCCACTTTCCGTGGCCTAATTTTGCGTTTTAAATACAACTCCATGCAGGCTGTACCCACCCTCCCGTGACCATCAAATCAACGGCTATGTGGTGACCACCAAATTCTGCGCCACCTGCTGCCACTACCGCCCCCCTCGCTGCTCCCACTGTGCCGTTTGCGACAACTGCGTTGATCGGTTTGATCACCACTGCCCCTGGGTGGGGACCTGCGTGGGGCGGCGCAACTACCGCACCTTCCTGCTCTTCATCATTTCCACCACCCTGCTGTGCTGCTACGTGCTGGCGACGTGCGTTGTGCAGCTGTGGCACGCCGCCAGCAATAGGGATGACAACTGGGGGGCAGCATTGGGGCGGTATCCGGCCTCCATCGTGCTGATTGTGTACGTGTTTGTGTCGGTGTGGTTTGTGGGCGGTCTGTCAGTGTTTCATATATGGCTGGTGGCACGAAACGTGACCACTTATGAGCATTTTCGGCATCGCTATTCAGATGCCGGCAATCCGTACACCCACGGCTGCTGGGGCAACTTCCGGGAGGTGCTGTGCACCCCGGTGCCCCCCCGGTGGTCCCCGCTGTGGGATAGACAGAAGAGGGAGCGGGACGTTGAGCTGGCGGTGGCTGGCGGGGAGGCGGTGGTGGGGCGAGACGAGGAAGAGGGCAGCGTTGAAGGCAGCAGGCACATGGACTACGCGGCGGGGAGCGTGCCGCCCAGCGTTGAGTCCAGGGAGGAGGGGTCCAGCGTAGTGGACAGCCCGACTAATACGGGGAGAGGCGGCGGTGGAGGTGGTCGGTATGGAATGAATGGTGGAGAAGGGGGCAGCGATGGTGGCCACATGGTGATGGTGGCCATGGGTAATGGAGGCGCACAGCAGTACCAGCAGCAGCTTAGAGGGAGAAGGCCTGGAGAGGCGATAGCAGCAGCAGCAGCAGCAGCAGCGGCGGCGGAGGATGAAGTGAGTCCCTCTGCAGCGGCAGCAGCGGCATGGATCAGCGGAGAGAAAGCTGAAGGCAGCCCTCACAAAGAGCTGCCGCCCCTTGATTTAGACAAGGCGGCGGAGTGGCTGCAGTCGCCCAGAGCGCCCAGCACAAAAAAATTGTAGACAAATGCAGCGAGCGGACTGAGCAGCTGAAAGCGCCGGCCGGTTGCAATTGTGAATGATCTTTTGTAAAGACTTGATGGTGAGGGGTGGCTCCATTCAAACTAAGGAAAAAAGAAATTCAAATTTGCCACGGGGGCAACAAAAAAACAACAAAACTTGAAAAAACAGATGCTGGGCCTCGCATAAAACAAAAAGTAGAAACCAACGAATATTGTGGAAAATGGTGAGTGATTGCACGTAAATGTCGTTCCACCACATCAAAAATCAAAACTGATCAAATCGCGTTCGTTGCTGGGTCAGGTCGTTTCCAAAAGAGTGGCAAACGCCAAAAGCGAGCGGTTCTACAAGCGGACTGGGCCACTGGGGAAAAAGAAGGAGCCTTCCTTCTGGCAGGTGGGTCTCTTGCCATTTCGATCGGTTCCATCTGCGGCTGCTGTTCCTCCACCCTGAGCCCCCTCCCAAAAAAAACTTCGTTCGTTCTCCACGTTTGCAGGGCGTAAAGAAGAAGCTTTCCGCCCACCCGCTACTTTTTACCTTCATTTTTGTGATTATGCTGACGTCAGGTACGTGGTACACCTCTTGCTTTATAAGTTTCCTCCCGCCTCCCACTGACCCCCTGGTTCCCACCCCTGCGCAGGTATCGTTACCTTCTGGATGAACGAGCGGCACTCGCGAGGCATGTTCGCAGGCGTGCGGCAGCAGCTCAATATTCCCGACGACGCTACGCCTGATATGATGGTCGAAGACATGGACATGTGACGTAATAATAACACGTATGCTAACGCTGTTTATCTTATTCATTGACACATTAAAAAAATGTCCGAGACCACGAAACCACACAAATTAAAGCACACAATTAAAACAATTAAAAAAAAAACGCTTGTGAAGAAAATATAAAGTAACGCTCACACTCGGCGTTATTGAGTAGGTCACGATATAACATGTCTAGGAATCTTTTTATTTTCCACGATGAATTGAGCATCACTGGCGCCCTGCAGCGGCTGCAGCCTCCGAGGCAGCAAACGCCATCATGCCCTGCACCGCCTGCTGCGTTCCCGCGTCCATGTGGGACATGATGGCTGCAAACGTCCCGGGGTCGCTCCTTTGCACCCGCTGCAGCGTCTCCGCGAAGTATATGTAAGGACTGACGGCGTCGATAGGTGAAGCCACCTCTGCCCCCTCTTCGTCGCTCCACCAGTCATCCCCAGAGTCCCAGTCGTCTTCGTCCACTTCAGCATGCCCAGCACGCCGCGCTGCCGCCGCCGCCATTCGGTCTAGCCGCTCCTGGCCCACATCCCGCTCGTCTTCATCTTCATCGGATTCATCGTCGTCAGATTCGTTGCCTGAAGCCGCCCCCAGGCGGCCTAGCCCGTCGCTGCTGCTGCTGCCGCCCTCGCTGCGGATCTCCACCTTCCCAGCGGCGATTTCCTCCTGTGCTTTCAGCGCTCGCAGCACCTGCATGACCGCTATCGTTACCTGCGGCAAAGTACCCGCTAGGCCCGGGGGCAGCGCCGCCGCGGGGACGCCCAGCACCGAGATGAGCCCCAGCACCATCACCTTCTTGTCGCGCTTTCCAGGGAAGTGCCGCATGGCGCCCGTCTTCCTTTTGGCGGCAATCGCGCCCGAGAGGGCGGCCATGAAGGCCGGCAGAGCGCCGCTGGCGCTCAACGCGTTCAGCGCCAGCGTTGGGTTGTAGTACAGCGCGTCCGCGCACGCCACCAGCAGCGCGTCTTGCACCTCACGCTCCGTTTTCTTCCCCGACGTCAGTTGGGCCGTCAGCAGCGCCAAATAAGGCGCCACGCAGTGATCCACCCGCCCTTTGCAGTTCTGCAGGATCACCGACACCAGCTGCGCCGCGGACATCGCCGCTTCAGCCGCAGTTTCGCTGTCAGCCACCTCCTCCAGGCTCCCGCTGCCGGCGGCGGCAGCAGCAGCGGCGACGGTGGCAGGGGCGGTGGGGCCCACCATTAGCGCCTTTTCGATGGTGGCGTTGGTCATGTCGAGCAGCGAGGGCGCGGTGGAGACCGTCAGGAAGGCTTCAGTCCCCCGAGAAATGAAGTTGTCCAGGGGGAGTAAAGCGTCCTGCCAGTAGTCAACGGCCCACTCGTTCAGGCACGTCAGCAGCCGGGGGTACAGCGACCACATGCGGGGGGTGATGGCCGGCGCGTAATACGTCAGATACGTGATCAGCTGCGTAATCTCCTCAAACACGTCAAGCCCCTCGTCTGAAGTATATTTCGCGAGAATGGGGTACAGCATGTCCTCCATGCGGGGGTACAGCTCCGGCAGCGAGGACACCGCCTCCAGCACCGTGCACAGCGCGCGCAAATGGGAGTAGCCCGCCAAAACGCCGCCCGAAAAATCGTCGTCATCCGCTTCCTCCGCTGCCCCGCCGTTGGCGCCCTCTTCCTCGGCCACCGCGCGCCAGAACTGCTGCACGAGCGCCTCCACGACCCCCGTGGCGTAGGGACCCATGTCCGCGCCGAATCTTTCCACCAAAGTTTCCAACGAGGAGGTGAGTTCTTCGCTGTCAATCTCCTGCAGGATGGCGAGGAAAGAGTGCAGCAGCCCGGGCACCAGCTGCCGCAGGGGGCCCAAGTCCTCGGCCTCCACAGCGTCCACGAAGCAGCGCACTGCGGGCAGAAGGGAAACAAAATTAAAAAAAAAAAAAAAAAATGATTCTAAATTTCCCAACAACTGTATTTTGATGAACCCACGACTTAAGCGTGGGTTACAATATCACATAAAACGATGCCGCAATTCAGTTAATATTGCTCTTTTCCCGTGAAATTGCTTAGTATCCATTTTCTCACCTGCCACGCCGGCATCAACTCTCACAGGCAGCTCCGGGTCGCTCAGCGCGTGAATCACGCACTGCAGCAGCGCATTGAACGTCGCTCCCCGCCCCTGCCCCTCCCTGAACTCTGTATCCGCGTACTGCCCCGCCAGCCAGCACCCCTTTGACCTCAAATGCCCATGCGGCGAAGCAAACAGCGGGGCCACGTGCTGCTGCAGCATGGGCTCCAGCTGCGCGCGGTACCGGGACTCCTTCTTCAGCGTGTCCGCCAGCGTGCCCACCGCCAGCAGCGCGCCGTCCAGCCGCCGGGCGGCCGCCGTGGCGCCAGCCGCTGCAGCCGCCGGTGCGCACTCGTTCATAGCGCCAACCACCAGCGCCATGACAGGGTCGAGTTGCGACTTCTTGCGGTAGGTGCACAGCGCGTGCATCACTCCCATTGCTGCTGTTTTTGA
This sequence comes from Marvania coccoides, assembly GCA_963854735.1. NCBI lineage: Eukaryota > Viridiplantae > Chlorophyta > Trebouxiophyceae > Chlorellales > Chlorellaceae > Marvania > Marvania coccoides. Next base: position 591,384 of record OY978106.1, read on the forward strand.
GGAATAAATATCTTCAATAACGTCGTAGCCCTTTCTTACGTACTCCTGCGGGTCGTCCCGCCACAGCTCCTCGTCCTCCTCGTCGAAAGACAGCAGAGGGAACACCGCGCTGCAGGGCAGGGAAGAGAGAGGGGGGAACGAGGGATATTTTGGTGGAAAAACACATGTCGGGGAATCTTGGATTCGTTGGGAAAGCAACTAGGGCAGAGTAAAACAAGGGAGAGAATGGACGGCCTCTTTATATCAGTATTTGATGAATTATGACGAGAGGGCTCAAAGAGAAGGGGGGGAACCAAGCAATAGCTCTGATGCTGCAAGCAGTCGAAACAAAAACAAAACTACGGTATAGCTACTCACTGCTTGAGGATGTCATGAATGTGGGGTTTCAGCATCTTCCAGGTGTCTGCGTGCTTGATGGCCTCTGCCACGTACTGCAGCAGGATGTTGGACACCCTTGGGGGCATCCACTCCCCTCTAGCGATCGACGACAGCTCCTGCAGTATCGCCATCAGAAAAGGCATGCAGCACTCCGCTTTCCACCGCTGCGAGAACGCCACGTCGTGCTGCAGTACAATAGGAACGGTGATTGTTGTCAAATGAAGAATAATTTGCATTTCTTCATGCAATGTTTTGGTTTGCAAGAACAATTCGGTTCGTTTGGAAAAAGTGGTAAATTGAGGGGGGGGTGCTCCAAAAATGCACCCGGCGTGTTCTCTCACCTGCACCGTGCACCGCCGGGGATCGCCGTACCGCGTAAACATGCGGTACATCACGTGATAGACCCACTTTTTTGCTTTCCACCAAGGCCACTGTTTCCGCAGCTCAAGGTCCTCAGGGGCGCCCTCCGTCGGCACCGCCCGCCCCGCCAGCCCCAGCAGCGCCGTCATCCACCCCGAAAACTGGTTTTCCCGCTGCAGAATGGGCGGAATTTCCATGTAGCAGGAGCTCCAGAGAATTTTACAGCAGAGTTTAAACAGTTCTGCGAGCTCAGGGGAGGGCGCAGGGTTGGCCAGCAGGGTCTGAAACACGATGAGGACGGTGGGGAAGGAGGCGTCGACGGCGACGAGCAGCGGAATGCGCTCCGCATCGTCGCGAAACTCGTACTTTCGCACGATGATGCGCAGCGTGCGCAGCGCGCCGCTTACGAGCGCCTGGTCGCCGCTGCCCAGCGCGGAAACGAGGGCGGGCACCAGGTCGGGCCAGTGCTCCGGAAAATCACTGGTAACGATCATCTTGAGGGCCTCTTCGAGTTGAACTCGAACGGTGGGTGGGGCCCTCACCACGCCCTCTATAACCAGCTGCCGCACCGCCGCTTTGTCCTCTGGGCAAATCTGGCACGGCCTGCCCTCTGAAAGACCAATAAAATCGGGGAAATAGCAGGATTCAAGGCGTGCAAATATTGTATTTTGCCGACGGTAACAAACAGTTGTTTTTCCCCTTCGTTTTGGTGACTTTGTTGTGGTTCAAAGAGAAAATATGGTGTGGGGGCTTACCCTTGTGCTCCCAGTCTCTTTTAACTGCGTTTTTGAAGGTGATAGAGGCAACCTGGCGGACCGACGGCTCCAGCGTCTCCTCCAGTGCCACTCGTAGGAGGCTGGTGGTGCCTCCGCGGGTGAGGTGTTGCTGTTGTAAGAATGGATGGGGGTTAATTCAGGCTTGAACGGGGCAAAAAATTGAGGAAAACGCGTATACAAAGATGTCAGGCACCGACCATCCTCAGGGCGTCTTCGCCGGCTTTTCTGATGCTAGCATCGGGATTTGTGCTTGCCAAAATGGCACCGACGAGCTGCTGGACGTCCATCGTCCCTCCAGCACTCTCACCACGAAGAAGACGGGAATACTTTGCGATTTATATAAAATTTTTAATACAACCGGGCTGTACGCGGAGCTGTAGAAGTGAAAATGATTGATATACTCTTGGCTCGTCGTTTGATACAAAAAATTACTATAAACCGCCACGTGCTAGGCGTTGAGTTGAGAGCAGCCTGCTATGCATATATGTCTATGCATGGGTCAGTCGTTTTCCTCAGTCGGTGAATTCAAGCGTTACAGTCACAGCCGCTGAGTTCTGAGATACGAATAGCGTTGAAATAAACAGGGCAAACAAAACAAACAAAAAAATAAAATTCAAAGAAAAAATTAACCAAAGCCGCCGCCGATACTTTCCCAATGGCCCATCCAGGCATGAAAACAATGAAACTAAGAACTAGCTTCAATTGCCTCCATAGAAGCACCAACCCCCGCTGCTGGTATTTAAAAAGAGCTGACTAAAGAGAAAATATCGGAAGAAAAAAGAAAAAAGGAAAAAATGATATGGATTCACGACCACAGGGACTTCACGCTAAAGTCTGACCTGGGCATTTCCACGCCCAGGTAGAGCTTCTCCACCGCCGTCACGATGGCGTCAGCTGCCACAGTGAACCCCTCGGCGTGCTGCGCTGCTGTGTCCTGGGTTTCGCCGATGCTAGAAAAAAAAGCTTCTCGGCTGGGCAGGCCCAGCATGCCGGTCTTGATGCCGGCGCGCACCACCCAGGTGTGGAGCTGCCCCAGGGTGGCGTCGTACGCATCTGAACCATCGCGTTATTCTTATTTAATTCTCATGTCGTAAAGTGGTGGATGACCAAGGCAAAACGCAAAATTTTTGCTGGAAAAAGAGTGAATTTATAAGCTGACCTGATACTGCGTCTTTGAGAGTCTTGTTGGCCTGCAGGCCCTTGAAAATTGCGGAAATAAAGGCCAGCGTGTTGAGCAGGCGGTGGAGGTTCCTTGCAGGGCTGTTTTTCACGGTAATAGACTTGTCCTGCGAGAGAAACGCGAGCAATGGCATTACGACGGTGTTTTTCTGGCTACATGCGTGCAAAAATAGGGCGCGCAGCGCAGAAACAAAGGGCAGCGGGGCTCACCGCCTTGCCGGCTGTGACCACGTCGTCCAGGAGGGAGTGCTGCTCGGCAACCTTCGCGACGGTTTGTGTCTGCAAAAGAACGGTGCGGTGGTTCAGTTTGAGTGGGGGATGGCTGCGGGACTCGCGGTTCATCTCTCGCAACAACTGACCTTGACTTCAAATTCGTGCTTGGCGATGAGAAACACGGTTCCTGAAGGAGCGGGTAAAGGGTCACTGTGATGTTCAAGGTATATCGATCATATGAATGCGGATGCGCATGCCGTGCGGCCGCTCAGCTCACCAATATGGTCAAAAATCGGCATCACTTTGGTGCAGGCCTCGGTGAAGGCCTTTGTCGGGAGCGGCTGGTTCACATCCAGTGCCATAAACGCTGTCGTTAGCGAGGGCAAGAAGTCGCTGGACTCGGCGGGCTTGTGGGAAAACATATTTATTTTAAAATTGTTACACAACAAAAACAAAAGGTGTTGGCAGGTGAAATTTGCGTGTAGTAATACCAATTAATGAACTATTGATTAAATAATAATGAAATTTTAAATAAAATACATTCACTTCTCTCCCGAACCAACTGCCCCCTTCTACTCCATTTACAACCCCATGCGCCCCTCTTCACACCTTTGCAGGGTCATCCAGCCCATTGTCTACCAGGAAGGTGTGCACCTCCGTCAGCAGCGCGCCAAATCCCTCACAAAACTGCTTCATTGCCGCCATCACCGCCTCTTCGCTCTCTCCCTCGCATTCCATGCTCTCCATGAACACCTGCCGGCTGGGCACCAGCTTCAGCGCTACTGTGAATGTCCCAGTCACAATCCAGCCGTGGTAGTGCTGCAGCGTGGCGTAGTAGGTCTCGCTGGCGGCCTGCGACAGCGTCATCTGTCGGTCTACCTCTAATTTCACCAAAAGCGCCACGATAAACTGCATGGCCCTGTAAACCAATTAGTATAATGAAAGATGGATTAATCCAAGCGTCACAAGCACAAAATTCGACTTGAAAACTAGTGAACAGAAACAAAAATAAGTGGAGAAAAATAAATGTCCGCCCACCGTTTGAGCCACAAAAGGCCTTTGGTGCAGGAGGAAGACCCGGTGTGCGACCCATCGGCGACTTCGTCGCGTATCATGTCAAAGATGTCGGGGCTGTAGGCGTCAGGGCGGGTGGCAGCGCGGGTTCCCAGCCGGTCGATGTTACCGCCGACGTCAGACTTAACCAAGGCGAATCCAGTGCCCAGCTTGGCTGCAAGCAGGTTGAGAGGTGATATGAGGTGTAATATAACGGGTAATGACGAGCTTGCGCGAGTGAAGAGCGAAATAAGTCGAGTTTTAATGAATTATATTGATCTGATCTAAAGAAGCGAACGGAGAGGGGGTTCGCTGCTTACCCACTATCGGAAGCACTTGGTTACACACTTCAAGAAACTCCTGCGTCTGCAGCGTGCCCTCTGGCGACTTCACCTTGGAAATCAATGGGATTGCTGTCGCAAAAGCGTTCATTTTGGATTGGAACCCGATCACAGCCCCCAAATATGAACAAAAATATGTTGTTTAGTTGCTAGGGATTAAATCCTCGTTCAATTTTTGAATGAAACGTTTTTTCTTTAAAAAAAAAAAAAAAAATGGAGAAACCGTCTTTGCCGCCCGGAAACACCGACAGTAGTATTTTTTCAGTTTCGCTGCCTTTGTTTCATCTTCTTTGCTTTCTGGCAGAATAAATGGAGTTGCCAACTCAGTTGGAGCACTGCGGCCCGCGCAACCTTCCTAGCCGCAAGGCCGACAATTCCGACTCTAAGTCACACCTCGCGTCTTTTTTCTTCGCGGCAGCCCATCGTGGCAACGTCCAAACAGCCCCCCAAGGAATCTCTGTCGATCCCCCCAAAAAATCATTATGACAGGGAGAAGGAGATTGGCGCTGTATTGAGGACGTTTGACGCCCCTCCATTACGATTGCTTTTGTTTGTTGGCCCAAAAGACACCGACAAGTCGGTTCTGCTGTAAAAAATCTGCTCAACGATTTTTTCAAATTTTCTTAACGACGAACTTCGTCCCCCCGTTCCGTTGTTTTCGAAAACAGGGTTTTAGAGGGCACTGCTCTGCCGCCTGGGAACACCGACACTAGTATATTTCCATTTTTCCTGCCCTCGTTGTGTCGTCTACTTTTCTTTGGCAAAATGCAATGGAGTTGGACGACAGCTGGAACTCTGCGGCCCAGCGCATCCACACGAGCCGCACGGCCGACAATTCCGACTATAAGTCGCACCCCGCGTCCCTCTTTTCCGCGGCGGCCCGTCGTTAAAGCAGCATCTGGTTCTGCATCTCATCTCAGAAATCCTCCAAGAAAACATTCCCGCGTCGTTATGAAAAGCCTTTTTCCGGCAGGGAGAAGGAGATTGGCATTATAGAGAGGATGCTTGACGGCGATCCGACAGAAGTTCTTGTGTTTATTGGTCCAAGAGACACCGGCAAGTCGGTAAGCCTTTATTTGGCTGTGGGTCTTCTGGCGCATTCTCTTGGACAAGTAATTGCATGGAACTCTTTCGTTTGGCTCAGGCAATTTTTGGAGAAATAGCGCGGAGAAGGGCTGCTGCCCAGAGCGTCGCAGGCCAGGCCCCCCACCCCCAGTTCTCATACTTGATGCCCGTTCCAGCCTTTTTTTGTATTGTGCATGATATGTTGTGTTTCCAGTTCATTGCAGTTTGGATCTGTTGTGTTTTTATTGCTGTATGATTTTTTGTGTACTATGCGTGTAGAGTTGTTTCGTTGAATGGAGCTTGTAACAAAAAACCATAATAAAAATCTTTCGCAGCATGTGAGCAACCGCCCAACCGCCCAACCTCCCAACATTCATTTCCCTCCTTGCCAACCCCGCCGGGGGGGCAGGGACAGTCTGTTCATTTGCAGATCTCCCTGGTCAATCACCGATATTCAAGCAACGAATATAGTTCTCTTTTTCGCTGTGGCCACCATCAACAGCTGAGGTCGTCGCTCCTCTGCATTTTTCCCTCATTATTTTTTTCCAGAGTTAAAGTTGACCCCCAGGTCTTGTGGGACCAGCGCACTAATGCGCACCCCCGCAGTCTCACCCCCAGTGCTGGTCAGTTGCAGTGTGAAGGGTGGCTTGAGGTTGATGGGGCTGCCTTCCGTACTTTCCATCACCCACATGCCGTACGGCACGCGCTCCAGCGCCGCCCCGTTGATTCTCACCGCCTGGATCCCAGCCCTGCTGTTGCTGAGGTTGATTCCTAGGAAGGTTGGTGAGTTATTTTCAGACGGCAATAGCTTTATACCACCATCGATGAAAGGGGCGCAACTGGTGGGCTGCCAGGCGGCCTGGAAAGAAGGGTTGATATTGTAGTCCAGTGCCGTCAGCTCGCGTGCCCCTCGCGCTGAAACCACCAGCGAACTTCTCTCACACCTGATGAAGAAGAAGAAAATGATGAGAAAGAAAGGGAATTCTACGAAGAAAGATATTTTGTATACAGAAACGCACTCATTGCAGGAGTCGGTGATCATGAATGTTTGGTTGGCCACCAGTGCTTTGTCGCGGCACACAGTGTCGACACACCACAGTCTTACGCACTGCCCACAGAGCTCGCCGTTGCCATACAGCGCAGTTGGGATCCCTGCAATTATTTGAAATAAAGTATTAATCTAGAACTGCCTTCCCATATTCAGTTGGAATTTCCCAGACCCGTCCTGCAGCCGCTCGACTCCCAGGGGCACTCCCCCATATTCAATTGGCGGCATTTCTATTTTATTTTTTCCTGCAAACTTGCCCACAAAGTGATCTTTGAAATAATTGTTCAAATACCCCATGCCGCAGTTCATTTGCACCCCGTCAAGGTTCCCGACAGCCCTGCATGCGCACAACTTGAACGAAATAAAAATAAAAATCAAGAGTCTAACGCTCTCCCGTTGTCGTACCGCTGGGCAACTATGGTGACTATACCACGTCGAGACTGGCGCAAGGCTGTAAGTTGATTTCGCTGAGCCTCGTTAAGCTCTGGAAATGTCGTGTTTGGAGGGAAATCTAGATAAGAAGTCAAATTGCCGATCAACGAAGCCTCTTTGGGCGGCGGAGATCGCGCCCTTGGGGCAGGTGGCAGGTCTGGTTGGCTGCTGCTATATTCTGGAATACTAATCACGTCTTCTGGCTTCAGCGCTTCGCCATTTTTGAGTGCCGACGGCGGCTGAAATTTTGCGACGGCCTCTGCAGCTGGGTGCCCCAGTTGTTTGCCCTGAAAAATCGGGCTTTTATCAAGTCTGCGTTCTGCGAAAGTAGTGAATACTACTGCAGTTGGAAGGGGTTCTCCTGCTGCCATCGCTGCTATGACAAGAAATGCAGGCAAACGCAGCCACGGCTTCATTTTTGCTGCCAATTAATTAATAATTAATGCGTTTATTCTAATGCACGTTCATTGTGAAACTAATGAAAGCGGATCGGCTTTTCCGATGTCTGGGATGGGGAGACAGTTGTTTTTTGTCTCCAACTGACTTTTCTTTCTTCCCCCCCTCCCCCAATAATTGCAGAAAGGTTTGAAGGTTTGAAGGTTTTACAGAGGTTTCACGTCTCCTACCGAGGTTGCCCCTATAGAGATCCGCAAGGCGACGTGCCACAAACCCCACCACAGTAAGGCAGAGCCCCCCCTCCTCCGTCGGATCAATCCCAGTTAATAGGCTCTGGCCCCTGCCCCCGAGTCCCCGACGGCGCGACCGACATAAAAACAGGTGCATGACAGGCACAGGTGCATGCAGAAATGCAAATCATGCACAGAAATGCAAATCATGCAAGACGCTCCGGACGGCGAGATACGCGAACCGTCCGGTCAAGGTACAGCTTGGGCAAGCTGAGACAAAAATAAGGGCTGTACTTAAAATGTTAACGTGTTGATAGAAAATATGACATGGTATTACAAAGAAGCATAAATAACTATTGTAACCAAGTGAGAGATGCATGCAAATGAAAAAAATGCATAAATACATAAACATATGAAAAAATAAACACATTATTTTTATGTTGCCCACTTTGTGATGCGCACCATGGGCGCTGCAGCATCCTGGTTGGTCACCTCAGCTTCTCTCAGCGTATACAGCGCATCCAAAAGCCCCGTCCGCAAGCTGGCGGGTCCCTTTGCCCCCCGCTCCACCGCCAGCTCAGCTGCTAACCCAAAGCACGCCAGTCCGTGCGCCACAGCCTCCTGCACCTTTTCTCGGGGCGTCACAGCGCAAAACGCGGCGCACATCGCAGTTACTGAGCAGCCGGTTGCCGTAATGTATGGCAACATCTCAGACCCGCCCAGCACCTCAATCACAGTCTCGCCATCGGTAACGTAATCCACAGACCCGCTCACAGCAATAATCGACCCGTTTTTTGCCAGCGCCATCGCCGCCGGCAGCGCTGCCAAGGCTTCAGCGGTGGAATCCACGCCTTTAGTGGTTACAGTGGCCACTCCCGCCAGCGCAATGATTTCGCTGGCGTTGCCACGCACGAACGTGGGCTTCATGTCGTACAGCTCGCGAATGACGCGCGTTCTGAAGGGGGTGGCGCCACAGCCGACTGGGTCAAGGCACCATACTTTGTTGAGGGCGTTGGCGGCGGCGGCGGCGGCCTTCATGGAGGCTACCCAGTCCTGGGTGATGGTGCCGATGTTGATGACCAGCGCGGAGGCGATCTTGACGAAGTCTGTATAATGCGCGTTAAAAACATGAGAAAATAGTTGGTATTAAAAAAACTGCAGTTGAAAAAGGAGATTGAAACAGAAGACTATTGCTTCCGCTATTCAATAGCAGGAAATGTGGGGGCTATCGAAACAAGATCTGGAAGCCTGAAATGATTCTATGAATGAGGAGGCAGCTAGAACCGACCTTCAACCTCTTCGATGCTGTGGGCCATCGCGGGCGACGCCCCTACGGCCAGCAGCACGTTTGCCATGATGTCCATGCTCACAAAGTTTGTGATGCAGTGCGTGAGTGGTCTCGACTCTCGCACAGCAGCCAGAGACTTCCAAACTTGGTATTGCATCTCAATCGCAATCAGAGTCGCAATTGGAAATCGCAATTATATTGATTGGAAGTAAATGCGACCGGGCTTTATAGGCCACACGGCAGGCAACGCAGTATTCAGAAGAGAAGACGGCTGGCTTGGAAATTTTCGATCAAGATAATTTGATTTGAATTTTATTGTCTATCTGCGACGTGTCCAGCAGTTTAAATGTAAAAATGGGGTTGGCAATATGATGATTAATTGCTTTTGGTGCGATTATCGCGAACTTTGGAGAAATTTGCCGAAGTCGTCGTCCGAGGCCGGCCTGCTGGGCCTGCTTTCTATGTGAGAAGAAAGGTCAAGAGTTCTAGGAAGCGCCCTACGAGATTCCATGCACTCGCATCCCCAACCCGAAATAATCACAAAAGAATTCCAAAGGCTGCCAAATCGGCTCAGAAAACGTCTCTTAATTTTTTTGGCAAGCATGTGGCGGCACACCTTGCAGGCAGCAATGGCCATTCTGCTCATTATTGGTGGCTCTGCAGCGCAAAACGATGCTCTAGAAGACGCCTATGTATGTTATTTAATTTCATTCCGTAAGGAATCAGGAACATGATCATGATTTTATTCTCCAACGATTTCTCCACTTCTACACACTTGCAGAACCCGTTTTCGGACGCCCAGGTCGTGGACATATCTCAGGGATCTGCGTCTGCCTTCGGCCTAGCCGTCCAGTTCAATCAAAGTGGCCCCCAAGCCCTTCAGCGCCTCAAGTACCAAGCCACCGCCACAGTGGCCTACAACATCGAGCCCATCCCTAGCTCTGGTGCCATGAGTTTTGCCTGCGGCTTTGGTTACGTTGCCCCTGAATTTCAAGCTGCCTACATTGGCGTTGGGCCTTCCTTCTTTCAGCGCGGCTTTGGGTGCGGCCGCTGCGTCACGGTGCAGTGCGATGACTCCAGCTGCTCCGAGCCTGGGAAACAGGTGGTGGCGCAGGTCGTGGAGCTGTGCGGCGAGTGCTACGACTCAGACATACGGGTTGCTCACCCCCTTTTTTCGACGCTATCTGGGAGACCCCCAGCAGGCAACCCCACCATCTCAGCATCCTGGAACTTTGTGGACTGCGCTCCCCTCATCAACGGCACCATAAAAATGCTGGTGAAGCCCGGAGGAACTGCGTATTACCAGGCATTTAATTTCGCCAACAGCCGACAGCCCATTGTCGCTGTCCAGGTGAATCGCCAGCTGCTGAAGCATGACAGCGGCAATTTTTGGTCATGGACGCCCGTGGGCGGTGCCATCAACACACGGGTGAGTCATTGAATTTCGAATCAAAATCCCCTGCCAGAGCAGCTGTTTCTCTAATGCGGAGTTCGTTAAACTCAGGGACCCTTTGAGTTCGCCTTAATGGGAGAGGATCGTCAGGTGCTGCGAGCTAGGCTGCCTCAGCTGCGCAGCGCCGACCTGGGAGTCCAATTTCGAGGACCCCCCACCCCGGCACCTGCGCCAAACCCTGAGACCCGGCTGACGCTGCTCCTTGACGTGAAGGAAGATGGCGGTGAAGCGCCAGCTGTCGAGTAAAACCCCCCATTTAATTGTTTATACATGGTGGGTTCTTTGATGAAGGAAGAAATATTTGAGGGTTTGAGTTTCCATTTAACTGAAGATGATGACGAAAAATGTGGCATGTAGAGCGTTCAGTGAAGGGTTTCATTTATAGAAATAAAGCAAGTTGTAAATCTAACTGGACAAGGAAATTCGTGTTTTATTATTGAGGGCGATTATTATGCAAGACAGGGCGAACCACGCTCGGCCGGAGCCTTTCAGCACAAAAAAAGGTGATATAGTCATAAATTAATTGAATGGATTTCAACAAAATCTGGGCCACGTGTGCATGCAATTAGGCTTTCTTGCCACATGTGAGCAGCACTGGCGCACAATAATAAATTGTGGTGGAAACAAATAATTTACATATAAACACACAAAGTGTGTTAAAATACAGTTTACGATAAATATACGAGTTCCAACTCGAGGATTCGCACATAACATATCAAGAAATATTCATTTTCTCAGCTCCCGCTCTCAGCCGGCCGCACCATCAGCTTCTCCAGCGCCTCCAGCATTAATTTCACGGCAGTGGGCGCATCTTCAAACGCCAGCGCGCTGCTCGCGGACTTCAGCGCCTTTTGCGCCTCGTCCATGACTTCCGCTGCGGGAGAAATCTCTGCTTGAGCGTTCAAACCTACCAGGCTAGCCAGAAGCTGCTGCGCCAAGCGTGCTGCCTCTGGGGGGGTCGCTGCTGTAACTTCTGTACTTTCTACCTCCCTGTGGCTGTTTTCGGAGGAGAAATCTTCGCGGGTGGGCAGTTTTGTCGAAAATGTCACATCGTCAGCAGCTGCAGCTGCAGTGGCGATGGCAGGTAAACCGGCCGGCGAATCATTGTCACTGGGAGGAGGGGGGAGGGAGTCGGCGGCAGGCGGCGTTTCTTCATGAGGGAGCAGCTCTTCAGAGGGCGGGATTGCCGCGGGACAGCGCTTTTCTTCTCCTCCTATGGCTGACGCAACCCCAAGTCCAGCCGCAAACACTGCCGACCCTCCGGCCTCCGCATCTTCTACCTCCAATGGGGTGGTTTCGGCAGCAACGTTCTCTTCCGCTGCTTTCCCTACTATAGGAGGCAGCGTCGGCGCTGCCTCCCCCACTGCAAACCCTCTACCTGACTCTTCCGGCTGCTGCACAGCCACAAGGACAGGCGGTAGCGGCACCAGCTGCTCGTCCTCTACCTCCACCAGCCCCCGCCGCGCCGTTTTCACCAGAAACGACGCTGGCCACTTGTGCTTGAACCCAGCTTCCACCCAGCAACGCTCCGGCGCGCCCCCGTCCTCCGGAAAGTACACCATTTCCGCGCCCACGGCTATCCTGGGTGCCAGCAGCTCCCCGTGCACGCCGCGCTCCTCCCGCCGCTGCTTTCCTAGCAAATAAATTGTGTACTCGAGCTCGCCAGAGGGCGGAGAACTGTGGCGCACCTCCCGTACTTCAGCGTCCACAATTTGGCAGTGAATGTGACCCTCTGGGCAGTACAGTACTGCTTGACCCGGGATGAATTGGCGGGAGGGCTGTTGGCGGGGAAACCACGGCGGCAGCTGCAGCGGCGGCAGCGGCGGGGAGGGTGGTGGTGGGGGGTGAGGGGTGGGGCTGGATGCGAGGAGCTCGTCCAGAGGCAAGCCTGCACAGCAGCGAGAGGGGTCAGGTCCTTTGTTAGCAACAAACTGAGTGATAAATATCTCAGGGAGAAAATGAAATAAAATATGTTGGTTACTAGGAAAGCAAAAAGAAGCGCTAATGAATTAGAGATAATATATTGGCATTAGGTTCTTACCTGGGATGGACGAAAATGACTCTAGCCGGGCATGAGCAGGGTCTCCACTGCTGCTGCCGCTGCTACTGTTGCTGGGCCCTGACACCTCAAATGGCAGCGGAGGTGGCGGCGCTGGCTTCTTCCCCGCCTTGTGTGCCTTCAGCAGCTCTATCCCACGCCACAGTGCGTACTTTTGAAGCTCTGCTGCCGCCGCCGGCAGCGGCGAGAACAGCGCCGCCGCCACCCGGAAGCCCTGCTCTGCCGAAACAAACGTCCTACCCGCGCGATACAGGTCATCGCACTGCGCCCCTGATCCTCGGTCGAGCTTGTCTGCGAGCGCAAACACCGACTGCGCCCACTGCAGGCAAAAAACGCCATCGGCTGCCTTGTTGAGATCCAGTTTAGGCTTGACTTTCTCGAGTTTTTCGATGGTAGCGAGCACGATCGCTGCTATGTCGGGGTGGAGGTTCTTTTCGCCCAGCGCAGCGGCCTGCTCAATTGCGTAGAGACGGCAATAGTAAGCTGCTTTCGGCTGCGACTTCTCAGCCTTTTGCGCTAGGTCCAAGAACGGAAGCAGGGTTCTTTTCTGCTGTTGCAGCGCTTGGTCCATGTCTATTGAGGTTGCGAACGTGTTCAAACGAATTAAGGTCGATTATTTTATCTCAGAAGATTTTAAAATTTATCGCAAGGGATGGTGCGCGTATGCCAGGCAATAAACCTCTGAATTTTTTTTATTTTTTTTTTAATTATTTGTGCGCAGCCCAAAAATTGGGGTTGTTTTATCACCAAAATTGCCAACCGTGTTGCTTTCCTTTTATTTTTTCCAACAGCAATGCACAGCACGCAGCGCGCCACAACGAATTGAAGCTGAAAGGGTTGAGGAGGGCCACGCCTCATGGGCCGCCTGGACTAGCCGCCGCCTTCCTGCTTCCTCATATCGGCACCGTCAATCGAAGATTTTGAGTGGTTCAGCTGTGATGCACAAAACAGGGGAAACGTGCAGCCGTAATGCATTTACAGGCTAGCTACTTAATTCCCTCCATAAGTGCATCCGTCAAAACCATCAGGCAAACGACAGTCAGTTAAACAGAGAGATTCGTTCAATTAATTTTCCCACGGCCACCCCAACAAAACATTCCACACAACCGCTCTCATCCTCTTCTTTTTCTCATCGCCGGAACTTTGCCAGCTTGCCAGGCGGCCGCTTCGCGCCCCCACCCCTCCCCCGGGTCGAATACTCCAAATATTTGATTCCGGTACCGCCAGAGAGCATCGCCATGTTGCCTGCAGTCCTGCGTCCGGTCTTTCCTCCCCGACCCGCCCCTCTGCCCGCCCCCAGCCCATCCGCGTCTCCAGGCAGCACCTCCTCTCCCGTTTCCGCCTCGCTGACGTGTAACACAGCCGCAAGAAGGTCAATCTGCTCATCATGCGACGACAGCAGCAGCGCCTGCTCGTCCGCCCCTGCTGCCTCCAGCAGCGACGGAATCACCTTGTAGGCGTAGCCCTGGTCGATCAGGAACTGCTGCCGCTTCGACGTGAAGTACACTTCTTGCGTATCCGTGGAAACCAGGGTGTAAAAGAAAGCATCAAACTCCTCGCCAGGGTTGTCCCCGGCACCCGGACGCGCTTTCTTTTTACGCAGAATGCGGCCCAGGCGCTGCGCCTCTTGCCGGCGCGACCCCGCGTGGGAGGAGATCTGGATGAGGACGTTAGCTTCCGGGATATCCAACGAATTGTCCCCGATCTTAGAAAGAAAGACAGTGTTGACAGCTGGATTGGTTTTGAACGCGTGCAGCACGCGGGTGCGCTCCTGGTGCCCCGTCCCACCGTACAGAAACGGCTTCTTCATGCGCACCGCGTACTCCCGCAGCGCAAACAGGTTGTCGGAGAAAACAATGACCTTGTCCCCCCTCCCTTCGTGGTACTGCACCAGGTACTGGCACGCGCGCAGCTTGGTGGGGTTCATCACGTACAGCAGCTGCCGCTGCCCCGCGGTTCTTTCTTTTCGTCGGTACTCCCGCATGAATTCCGGGGTCATGGGGCACCACACCTCGGCGCACTGCACGTTGGCGATGTGCCCCGCGCGGGTGAGGTCCAGCCAGTTGGCCTCGTACAGCTTGGGACCTGCGGGGTTGTGAAAAAGAAGAGGGGCAGCATCCACGGAGTTGAAATTATCTCGAAAACAAAAAAACGTGTTTTTAACAACTGAAATTAGGTCAAATTTGTGTGGAGGCACATGAAATTGACCCCCCAATACTGCCAGAGAAGCACTATTGGATATTAATGAGGGGGGGGACAATAATAAAAATGAGGCTCACCGATCAAAAAGTTGAGGTCTGCAATGAGCTGGTCTTCCCTCACCAGCGTGGCCGTCAGCCCCAGCTTGCAGTGCGCCTTCACGATGCCCAGCACCCGCCTGAACATCTGCGCCGGCACCACGTGCACCTCGTCCAACAGAATCAGTCCCCACTCCCGCGACATGATCGAGTTCATGATTTTCTCGCTTTCTTCCGAACGCCGCCCCGAGTAGGCCACCATGGTGTAGGTGGTGATGCAGATGCCGGCGCCTGACCCCACGATCCACTCGTGCTTGTCAGAGGTGAAGCGGCAGACCTGGTCATCCTGCAATTACGATTAGAGAGGGGGCGGGAAACAACAATGGTATGAAGGCCACAAACAAAAAAAAAAAAAAAAAAATACTTCTCAAAAAAAAGTGACGTACAGTACTGGAAACAAAGATAAATATATGTGGCCGTGTTTTGAAATACGCTAAATCTCAGGGAGAATTCGTTTAAGAAATCTCAAAAAAATTAAGGTTCTGGTTCCTCTATATAATTAATGGTACATAAACGCTTGGAAAACTCACCCTCAGGGTGGTCCACAGCTGGAACTGGTACTTCCACTGATCCACTGACACCGCGTTGGTGCACAGGCACAGGCAGGATTTCTTTATCCTCGCAGCTGCGGAAACGCCCACCAACGATTTGCCGGCGCCGCAGGGCAGCACGATGATGCCTGAGCGGGCGCGGGAGTTGCCAAACATCTTGCTCAACGATTTCTCCTGGTAGGGGCGGTGCTGCAGGGAAAGGGGAGATGAAATTGGATAAGTGAGCGGAACAACAAAGAGTTAAGGGACGCATGCGCAGTTTCCACCGTCCAAAAATTAGAAAAAGAAACAGAAAAACGCTGCTGGTAATTATTTTTTTATCTATCGTTCTTTTCTGACTTGCCTTGACGTGGGGTTTGAGCTCCATGGCCAGAGTGGGGTTGGTGGTGTCCCCCCTGAAGTCGTATTCCTCCAGCATCGGATAGTTCAGCCCTCCAGGCAGGCACCGCTGCTTAACATGCTCCACCTGAGACGCCTCGATCTCAAAAGAATGAATCTCGCGGTCAGGGTCCTCTTCCGCAGCATCAAGCATGTACGCTGACGGCTGCTGCGTTGGTTGCTGCTTCGCCGCCGCCCCCGCTGCCTCTAATTCCATCGCTGAAGGCCCCTCTTCCTCCTCTTCCGCCGACTCTTCGTCCGCGCCGGTAAGATCAATGTCTTGCACTGCAGCTAACCCTTCCACAGCGCGGTCTTTCAGCGCCCTCGCCACATCGAATCCACCACCGCCGCCGCCGGCCGCCGCAGCCCCGCCGGCCGCCGCCGACCGCACGACCCTCGCTTTTCTGATGGTTTCATCTGCTAGCAGCTTGCGCAGGACCGCGGGGTCTGGCGACTCAACGTGGAAAGCGTTGCGCTGCAGCACTAGTTTCACTTTGCCGTAGTTCTCCGTTGACGCCCGCACAAACCAGCGAATCTCGCGGGGAAGGATAGACTTTGAGAGGCGGTCCAGCACGGAGATGATGGTGGAGGTCTCCAGGCCGATGGAGACGGCGGCGTACAGGCTGTGCGGGGTCAGCATATACCTGAGAAAACAGCGCAAATGATGGTTCATGCATGCTGGATTGTGTGTGCCAAGTACAAAGCAGTACGCAAATGCGAATAAAATGACGTAATCATGTTAATCCATGCTAATATTAAGCACCCCGCTCACTCGTGGATGCACTCTGGTCGAGACACCGGCTCTGCCACCGCGATGAGAAAGTCGTAGGCCTGCTTGTACACCGCACTGAACGTCTCCAGAAAGATGCGACCGTCGGGGCACACCCACAGCGGCCGGTTGGCGTGGTCAGGCTTCAGCTGCTGGTCGGAAAAATCTTGAAACTGCTCATCGGCGCCGCCCAGCACGTACCCCTCCTCTGCTTCCTCCTCCGAGTTGAACTCCGCCTCCAGGTCGATGTCCATCTCATCTTCGTCGTCATAAATAACAGTAGACCGCTTTTTCGGCTGCAATTTTGCCGCGCCGCCGCCGCCTCCACGAGGATTCCGCTGGCCGGCAGCAGCAGCAGTGGAGGACCTACGGGAGGATCCAGTGGGCTGTTTTCCAGCTCCACCTGACTTTGCACTGCTCTTTCGCTGCTTTTTGGTAGCTGCCGCCTTGGTGCGGCCACCGCCGCCGACTTTTCCTCCGCCAGCACCGCCTTCTTCATCATCAGAGACGATGTCTACCTCAAAATCAGAGATAAGCTCGTCATCGTCGTCTTCCTCCTCCCCTGCCACGTACTCGTCTTCATCTGGCTCGTTAGTTAGGTCAACAGCCATGTCCTCTCCCTCGCTGTCGTCTTCTAGACCTGCTCCCGCCATGGTGGCAGCTCGCTGCGCCTGGGCCTCGCGCCCAGCGCGGGAACGCCGCTCCGAGGGCTTGGGGGACAGCTTGAGCATGAACTTCGAGCCGCCTGAAGTTACGGAGAAGGGTGAATTGAGGTCGAAAAGTTTAGATGAAGACGGCAAATTGCAAAACTGGGGATTTCTTTACCTGCTGGGTTGCCGTCCATATTTGCGAGCTCTATCAGCCGTGAAACCCAGCACCGCTACTTATTGATCGCCTCTTTATTGAAATCAATAGTGCGATTCAAAAGTGATCAAGAGGTTGGCAAAAATGACCCATCGGCTCATTGATGCATCCAAAGTAATCATGAACGGTATTACAAAAATCAGAATCAAATTTCCGAAAAAATCAGTTTATATAAACGGGGTTTCAAGAGTCGGTGAGCTGGAAGGAATTTGCTCCCAAACTTCTTGTTATTATTCATTTATTAACATTGGTAAAACACCACGTCTTGCCCCCATCACACGCTCCGCCACCTCCAACGCAGCTTCCAGCGACTCCTTGCACTTTTTCACGCCCGCAAACACCGAGCGTTCTGGCAGGCACCCCAGGGCCCGCCTTGCCGTCGCTGCAGCCACCGTCGGGTCCACAATGCCATCACATGGCAGCGCTGCGATGGCCGCTTGCAGCGCTTCCGCTTCAGCCGCATACACCCATGCATTACTAATATTACTTCCCTGCTTCAATCCTTTCTTTTCCGCCTTCTTTCCCATCCTCTCAACATGCCTGTACCATGCAAACAGCCTCATTTTGGCGTCTCCTCCCAGGATGAGAGGGTACAGGGTGCACGTCCCGGTGAGTACCTGCTGTATTGCTGCGACAGAGTCGATACACACGCCGAGTGAGCCGTAGCCGCCAAACAGCATTCCGCTCTCAGAAGCCGCCACGTTGAGCACCGCCGCGGAGGCTGTGGTCAGCCGCAGCGCGGCGCGGCGGCCAGCGGGGCTGGCCAGAGCTTCTGCAGCGTGGTACACCTTCATGAAACATGGGAGGGAGAGAAGAAAAACGACGTCAATGAATGTAACAAAAAGTAATAAGACCTCGATTGACACGGACGATGCATACGAATTAACCCAAATATTATTAATACGAAGATTGCACAAGCATGCTAACCTTTGCGCGGGAGCCATTTGCCCACGGCCGATCCACCGCTGCGTTCGGCCCCCACCCAGTCATGCCCCCAATGTTTAAGCACCACTCTACCGACGCGGTGATCAATGGTCCTGACACATCGACCGACACCCCCGCGTGCTGCATGAGGGTCATCACGTCGATATCGTTGCCAGCCGCATCTTGAGCGTACAGCCCAGTGCACAGAGGGTACACCAACGGGATTTGCGTCCAGATTTCTTTTCCTCCGTTCACCTCCGCGTGCTTTGTATTGTCTGGCAATTCTGGTGGTGGTTCTTTCACGGACATTCCTGCGCCAAAGCTAGTCATATTGGAAGCAATCTGCACCGTCACGCTGTGCCCACAGCCCTCCAGCGCCGCCACGAAGCCCTCCACAGATTCAACTTCCAAAATGGCAGCAGAGGGCGATGCTCCCCCTCCTGCGGGGTTTGTTTGGTTCATCGTCGGCAATCGCACGATGAATCGCTCCTTGGGCGCTGCAGGAAGCTCGGAGAAACCCACCAGGGAGTTAGCAGCGAGGCGGTTGAACACGACAGCGATCACGCGGTTCACTGCCACCTGGGACTCGCTGCAGATCAGCTTCAGCCCGCCATTGCCGTTAAACAGGCCGGGGAAGATCGCATTCACCGCTGCTGGCGGCGGGGCATCCATGGGGACTCCACTGCCCGCAGCGTCGAGGGTTTCCACCTCAGAGGCAGCCGCCAGGTCGTCAGGGAGGGTGAAAAGGTTGGGCACGCGGGAAGAAAGGCCGCCGTCTGAGCGAGGGTTTGCCCCGAGAACCATCAGCTCCAGCGCTGACAATGGCGGCAGCTTGTCTTTCTTTTTCGCAGACGCGCCGGCAAGAGGAGGAGAGCCATTGACGGACTCCGGCAGCGCTGTTTCTGGAGAAGAACGGGGTGCCAGTGGTAGGACTTTAGCGGCACCATATTTTCTGGCGTCGATGGTCTGCCGCTGCGCGATGGTGCTCACGCTGATGAGTCCCAGCGTGCTGAGGGAGTTGGAAACCAAGAGAGCAGCGTAGGGCGACCCCGAGAACGCGGAGGTGACGCTTCTCTCTTTCCTCCACGATGGAGGAGAAAACAAGGCAAGCGGGAGAGCAATTCGCAGTCCGCTGTGGTCCAGGATTGACACAAGCGCGGCCTCCATCGAAAACATGCCCCGAGGCTTCAAACTCGCCATGTACTCGCCCATGGACAATAAAGAAAGCGCTGGAAAGTCTGCCGCTGCAACTTCGTCGTCTAGTTCTAGGTAGGCCAACAGTGGGTGGGCCTTGGGCCAGGCGGCAGCTTTGCCGGCGGCTGGGTCTCGGTCCACTCCCAGCTTGAGCTTCCTTTCCATGGCGCGCTTGATGTTGTGGCGCCAATAGAAAACCACAGCCGGTATGAGGAGAAGAATGAGGAAACCCAGCAGCTGTGACGTATTGGCGACCACGAAGCCGGTCACCCAGAGAATTGGATGGTGGTGGCCCCCTGCCATAGCTACGCTTGTCCGTTTGTCTGCACGATGGGTTTGATTCTGTTCGTGATCTGAATTTAGCAAGACGATCTCGAGATGACAAGCTCACTATACCGTGTCACTTGTCACTGGTTCATTGGGTTCATTTAAAAATAAATTGGATTGCGTTTATGTGCGGTGGCGTCTTCTTAACATAAAAAAATGAGATACTGCTGACTCAGCAAGGCAACTTTTTTTCTCCTGGCATTTCCTTCGACGTACTTTGAATTCTTCTTCTAGAGCGGCTTCCCCACAATATAACGCATTTGCCGTCTCTCCTTGCGGAGTCTAAACTCTCAATTTGCATTTTATCTCTGCCATTCGTGTCAGTGCAAATTTGAAAATTACAAGGCAAGGAAATACAGGACAAGTAATACAGGTACACAACTATTGGAGGGCATATAACTGACATAAGCATGGTACGAAACATGAGATACACAAACAGCACAAGGAAAGAGGAAAATCAAAGAGCCAAAGAAGATGTGACGATGCAGGTAATTTTCTTAATCAAGAGAAGAAAAAGAACTTCACCACTCCCCCAACGATTGCCGTCACAAAATGCGCCGGTCAAAATGTATTCAAAAAGAGACCTACCTCCTCGCTCAGCTTGGTGTCCCAACCTTCTGCGGCCTCAATTCACGCAATCCGGCAAAATGAGCACACAATGACTGCCTCAGCGGTGACGCCGCTCCACATGGGCGCAACGATCGAGCGTGCCTGGGCCAGGAGCGGCGTCGCCTGGCCTGCTGTGCGGCCGAAATCCTCGGCGGTGTAGGGGTGCGTCCTAGTGGCCGCAGTACGCGAGCGTTAGGAGGCACCCAAGACGGCTCTGATGCCGAAAATGACAGCGGCAGCGGGAACGAGCGCTGGTCGGAACGACAGCCTTTACTACTCGAAGCTGACGGCCGCATCGACAGCCAAATGACGGAGCAGCGCAAGGCGGTGGGAGCTACGCGACGTGCTGGTCGCCCAGGACGCTAATCAAGATGGACATGCGCTGCTCCATCGTATGGCTGTCGAAGCGGACCGGCAGCTTCGAGTAGTAAACGTTGTCGTTTCCGGTCAGCCCTCGACTCGTTCCCGCAGAAGGTCGCGGCACGCAGGCAGCCGGCAGCTCCAACACGGCTTTTGGGAACAAACGAGTCTTCAAGATGCCGGGCTTCAAGTAACATGTATATAAATGGGCTCGTGTCGGAAAAATTATTAAATTCTTGAAAAATCTCTTTCTCTCGTATTTTACTCTGTCTCTCTTCAGATTTGCCCACTCCATATCCCGCTCGCTCAAATTCCCGTGCGTAAGCGTTCACAAACCCACCATGGCCTCGGCGTCTCCCAGCAAACGAAGGGAAATGGATGTTATGAAACTCAGTGAGTTTTCGTTTCCCTTGAATCTCCCCTAGCTCCGTGAGTAGCCACCCCTCGCACATTTCTGCTTGCAGTGATGACCGATTTCAAAGTCGAACTGGTGGAGGACAACATCTCGGAGATGCACATCGAATTCAAAGGCCCTCCTGGCAGTAAGTCGTATTCAACAACCCCTCTCACAGCATGTCCATTCCACATTCCTTCATCACATCCCCACCCTCCCGCTCCTTCTCTTCTCCACTCAAGACACCCTCAATTTGTGTTTTTTTTCTCCCCCCGACAACTCAATTTTTACACCCCTCCTTCCCCTTCTCCCCCTCTTTTCCCAGGCCCTTACGAAGGCGGCGTGTGGAAGGTCCACGTGGAGCTCCCGGAGGCCTACCCCTACAAGTCTCCCTCCATCGGTTTTGTCAACAAAATTTTTCACCCCAACATCGACGAAGGGGCAGGCTCGGTGTGCTTAGACGTCATCAATCAGACCTGGTCCCCCATGTTTGACCTGGTCAACGTCTTCGAGACCTTCCTGCCGCAGCTGCTGCTCTACCCCAACGCCTCAGACCCTCTCAACGGTGAGGCGGCAGCACTGCACATGCGAGACCCAGAAGGGTACAAGCGCAGGGTGCGGGACTATGTGGAGCGATACGCAAAACCGGAAGACGTAACCGCGCTCACCAGGACCGGGCAGGCGCAGGACGGAGATGCCAGCGATGGGGAAGACGGC
The DNA here is from genome assembly GCA_963854735.1 of Marvania coccoides. Lineage (NCBI taxonomy): Eukaryota > Viridiplantae > Chlorophyta > Trebouxiophyceae > Chlorellales > Chlorellaceae > Marvania > Marvania coccoides. Next base: position 613,039 of record OY978106.1, read on the forward strand.
AGCGACGGATTTTTGTCGAGCAGCGACGATGAACCTGCAGGAGGCATGGGAGACCTCTGATGCGCCTGGCAGTGTGGAAACTGAATGCTGTGGATTGTAAGGGACGCGGCTGTACCACCATTTGTCGGAAATATAAGTTTTCTGGCCGCTGAGAAATCTCGCTATGTTTTATAATGTGTTTCTGCCCCCCATTCACTCACTGCTTACTCATTTGACCCCTTATATACCTCTCGCGACGTATACTGTTGTTGTGGATTAGCTACCTCAACAAAAGGCAGCAAGCCTCGTTTTTTCCCCAATGCATTACCTAAACAATTTAATGCATTCAGCCCGCACTAGGCAGATTGTGCTTCCACCATTTTTCATTTCCTTCGTTTATCAAGGTCCCCCTGGGCTGAGAGGGTCTCCCTTCAGTACAACCTTTATTTTCTTTCTTATTTTCCATTTCAAACATTCTTTGCCTGTGCTTTGCCTCATCGCCTCGAAAAAAACTGTTCTCCTGTATGCTAAGCAACCCATTATTCCTATGCCAAATGCCTATTATACCCATTAATGAAAGTAACAAATAATACACGAAAGCCAAATACATTCAAGTCATATAAGAATCATTCAAATTAAATATAAGAAAATCATTTCGCCGCGCTTCGTATCATTGATTTAACCTGCGTGGGAACGCCATAGCACACCGGCGCAGCCCCAATGAGGCTCGGCAGCTTGCATGCGCCACGCGCCGCTGCAACTGCCGCCGCCACATCGCCTCCTGCTCCATCTCCACCTTCGCAGCCGTTGCCGCTTAGCCAGCGCAAAAGCACGGCTTGCGCAAACCTATCGATGTCGCGATCGGTCACATCCCACAGGTTGGCCACCGCCACGGGGCACCCAGCCAACAGGTAGGCCAAAACCACGCCTGTGGGCTCATAAACAGGGCCTGCGGCGGTGCGGAGCCTGCCGCTAGAGCACCCCATCAACAGCGATGCAGCGCAGCGCGGGAGCGCGCGCAGCCGCGCGGGGGGGATGTACTGCTCCCCTCCGCCGTGTCCGCAGTACACAAACAGCTGCCGCGCCTCCAATGCGGCCGCCAGCTCGGCCGCCGGCGGGGGGGACCCTGCCCGCCCCTCCCACCCTTTTAGACCCTGAAACCACGCTTCAAACGTGTCCTGAGTTGACTGTAGGTCACCACTAGGGTTAATAGCGTAATATGCGGAAGAAAGATCGACTTGTGGCGCGACTGGCTGGTCTCCAGCGGCAGCAGCAGCACAAGGCAGCGCAGGGAGGCGGTACATTCGGTGCCCTGCCAGCCCCGGGACGCTCTCCCAAGGCAGGCACTGCAAAAAAGGGTCGAAAATGGCCACCACGGGGGCGCCATGGGGGGCGGAAGAGGCTCCACTCCGGGCGGCTGGCCTGGCGCGAACGGGCACTGTGGCAGCTGCAGGCGTGGCCGCCGGCCTAGGGGCCCTGGGAGCGGTGAATGCGGCCCTGGGGGCTGTGTCGGGGGCGGCGGTGCGCGGTTTGCGGGTGGAATGGCGAGCTGGGGTGGCTGCAGCCTGCATGAGGCCCAACCTGGAGAGGAAAAAGGAGCAAAATGGCCCAAAAAATTCACATTAAGTATAAAGAAAATCGCAAAAATTAAGGGATGCAGACAATTATACATTAAGAAAGAATGATGCAGTATTGTTTTTCTCACCTGGACCTGTGCTTTTTTGGCTGAAGGGTGGTCGGGGCAGGGGTTTGTGCTCCAGCGGCCAGCGACTCCCTGTCTCCTCCTCCCAGCCCCATCGCATCAAAACTCCCGCACAGGTCGTTCCCGCCCCTTCCTCCCTCCGCCAGCTCGGCGCTGGAGAGGCAGGAGCGCAGCGCCGGTGGCGGCGACATCCCTGCCGCTGCTGAGTCCTCTCTCTCTTCTTCTTCCTCGTCCTTGAATTTCACGAGGCGAGGGAGCAGCGGCGCGGGGGCAGCCCTTGCACCAGCCGCTGCTGCTGCCAGACCCTCGTCGTGTTCGGCATTCTTAGCTGCAGGCGCTCCTTGCGATAGAATTTTTGCCGCCTCGCCCACAGCATCATAAGGCAGCCCCAGGGCGGCGCACACCACGTTGGCCGCCTGGCGCAGCTCCGTTACCACCATTCCAGGCGCGCCGTACGCTACCGCAGCCACCAGAACCTCAACCGCCCCTCCCACACCCTCCTCACCGCCCCCCTTTCTGAGCATCTGAATGCGCTCCAGAGCTGCGGCTGCGCGCTGCGCGTGCTGCGCCGCTGCATCGGAGTCTTCTGGGGACCCCACCAGCAGGCACCGCCAGGGTCCCAGCCAGGAGGAGTCCACGTGGCGCAGCAGCCCCGCCAAGCCATCGTCCAGCTCCACCCGCGCCCTCCACCACTCCCGCCGCTGCTCCGACGTCTCCGTAGGCATCTTTTTCATGCTGGCCATGCTGCGGTCCAGCAACCGCTGCATTTGCGCCACCGCAGACCCCACCGCCCCCTCTTTCCCGGTGCCAGCGGCCTCAGCATCTTCGCCGTCCAATGCTAGAGCCCTGATCGGGTGCTGCGAGGCCGCGGACCCGAATTTCAGGACGGGGATGTCGAGAATCAGCGGCGGGGTGCCCCCCGCCTGCAGCCGAGACACCACCAGGCACTCTTGCAGCTGAGAATGAGCGACGTTGTGGGAGCCCAACCGCAGGGTTCTAGCCCCCACGGTGCACACCACGGTGCCCTCAGGCATCACGCTCAGCCAAACGTCCAGTGTTTCTGCTGCCTGGGCGTCCAGAGCCTCCAGGGAGGCGGCTGGAGAGGGCCCGGGGGGAGGTGCCCGGCAGCATCGCCGGCCAGCTCCTCCACGCTTGGGGGCGGGTTTTGAGCCTTGGGCTGCATCGGAGATGCGGTCCGCGAGGCTACTAGCGATGCTCCAGTCGATGCCAGCCTCCAGCACGCCCAGGGCTTGGGCTGCTGTCTGCTGCGCATCGGGCTGCCGCCGCCGCCCCGCCTGCCGCTCCCGCGCGTGCAGCACTAGGCGGTGCTGCGCCTGGAGCGTGGCACCGGCGCCCGCGTGCAGCAGCAGCGCCGCCAGGTGGGAATGCCCTGCTGCTGCGCACGCTGGCGCCAGCTGCGTTGCTGCAAGCCTGTGCACATGAGGCGCAGTGCGGCTGGCCACCAGGGCCCTCCACAGCAATGGGTCGCTCGCCCAAGCATCGGCAGTACAGCTTGTACTGCTTTCCAGCTCGGGGTCGAACTGCCCCGGCGCCCACAGCCGCGCCTGCGCAAGAGGCTCGCCCTGCACCCGCACAGGCTCGCTGGAGCCTGCAGCGTGGACCAGCAGTAGTGAGGCACGTTGCGCAGCCCCAAACGCAGCGCAATTCACGCCCTCCAGCTGCTGCAGCGCCTCTGCCGCTGCTGCAGAAACTTCCGCTGCCGGGCGGATTCCTTCCGCCTGCAGGGCGTGGATTCTCGCCAGCAGCGCCGTGGCGAGCGCTGCAGCCAGGTGAGGCGCGATTTCGGCGTCGTCTGCAGCTTCTTCCGCCGCATTTTGGCAAATTTCCACTGCCCGGTGACTGCTCAGCAACGCTTGCGTAGGGTCATCAGAATTCGCATACAGCCGGGCTTGAGCGCACGTTAAGTGCGCTTCCACCCATTGTGCAGCAACTCCAGCAGCGCTGGACTCAGAAATGGCGTCCAGGCGCGCTTGGGCGGTGTCCGCTGCGGCGGCGGCGTGAAGGGGCGAGGAGGACCACAGCAGCGCCAACTGGGCTGAAAAGGCAGCGTCCAGGAGAGGCGCGCCCAGTGCTTCACCCTGCAGAAGAAAAAAATGGGGGATAAAATTATTTGTACGCTTAAATGTTACCTTTCCATGGGAAATAAAATAATAAAATAAGCAATCTTACCATGCGCTGCCCCTCTTTCCAGGCAGCCGACGCCTCATCCGCCATGCCGGAGGCCTCAAACAGCCGCCCCAGCAGCATCAGGCTTCTGCAGTAGGCCACAGCCAGCTGCCACCATCCCGCCGCGACGCCCTCAGAAGCGGCAGAAGAAAGCGATGCCGGCTGATGGGATGGAGCTGCCTCCCGCACCGCAGGGGTCAGCAGCCGGTGCGCCTCGGCGGCGCAGTGCAGTGCGGGTATGGAAGTCCCCGCTGCAGCGTGGCCCAGCGCTGCTGCAGTCAGCAGGTCGGCACGGCGCAGCAGAGTGCCGGCACAGCGGGAAGCCTCGCCAGACAGCCTCCCAGCCTCCTCCTCAGCTGCGTCCGCATCAGAAACGCTGAATCGCGGCAGCAGACAGCTCTCCAGGGCAGGGCGGAGGCCATCGCCGGCGCTGTTGGAAAGAAAATCTGAAGTAGAAAGCGAGCGTATCGCAGCATGCACGTCACGCTCTAAAACCAACTCTCCGTGGATCCCAGCCAGCGCCGTCAGCTCCCGCGCCGCAGACGCCAGACCGCAGAGCTCCCACTCCTCGCAAGAGCACCTGCCACCGTGCTTTGCGAGCTGCTCTCCCGCTGCCGTCACCCTCTCGCCAGCTTCCGCCGCATCCTGCAGCACGGCAGCCCATCGCTCCGCGTTCTGCGCTCTATTCTTGCTTTCTTCTCCTCCGCAGCTGCCATTACTGCCGCCAGCATGCACCAAAGTGGGGTCGCGAAGCACCTGCTCCCGCTTCGTCTGCTGCGCCGCAGCCTGCTGCTCCAGCGCAGCCTGCGCCACCGCCTGCGCTTCGTCCAGAACGCGCAGCGCCGCAGCAAGTGCGGTGAGCACCAGCGCAGAAGCGTCCCCGGCATCTGTCATCGACCGCAAAACTTTTTCAGCTGAGCGCTGGGAGGAAGGAGAGGATTCCGCAGGGAGCAGCTTGAGAAAGTGCGCCAGCAGGAGAATGCGCACATGTTCGATTGGTGCCGTTTTCTGCGGGAACACGTGGCGCAAGAGGTGCTGCACGACAGCTTCAGTGCTGCCAACATCAACATCGACAGAAGAGGCAGCAGCAGCCAATCCTGCCAGCTCAGCCTGCGCCAGCTTGGACAGGATCTCGGGAGGGCAGTTGCTGCCTTTCCACAGCTGCTGCACAGCCGCTGTGATGCAGCAGCAGGGCAAGGCATCGTCGGCAGCATCTGCCGTTGATTTTCTTGCCTTGGATGAGCCTCGCTTCGCTGCCACCTGCTTGCGGGGCGGCGCAGAAGCCCCACTGCCACCACCATCGGACGCGCGGTACCTCGCAGCGGTCGAAACCAGCACTGCCAGCAGCGCAGAAGGAAAATTTGGGCAGGCGCACAGCGCTGCCACCACCGCCTGCGTTGCCGCCGCTGCCGCATCCCCAGGGCGCCCCGCCTGGGCCAGAGCCTCCGTCAATGCCGTCAATCGCTTTACCATGTCAGTTGCGCCGCGGCTTACGTCTTCTCCGCCTTCTGCATGTTGCAAAGCGGCAGCGGCGGCCGACAGAGATATCAGCAGCGGTTGCACAGCTGATGCAGCCGAGCCGTCGCTCAGGAGGTCCAGACCCACGTTGTACATGCTGGAAGACAGCCAGGAGAGCTCTTGTAAAGAGAGTACAGCGGTGGAAGCAGCCGCTTCCGGCCAGGCAGCCCCCAACACATTCGAAGCGGCTTCAGCGGTCGCCTCCCAGTCTGCAATGCCGTCGCAGCGCACCAGCGCCGCTTTCAGCCTCGCGCCACACACCAGGCTCACCGCAGCGGAGTTTCCGTGTCGCGCAAACTCCCCACCGTCGGGCGAAAGTTTCGCTCCGACGCCGACAATTGATGCAGCCACGTCCAACGCTTTCGACACCCTTGGAGGGTCTTCAAAAGCTTGTACCAGCGCCCCAGAGGAAGGCAGGCCGCTCATGGCCGCGGACGCGCGCTTTCTCAGCAGCGTAGCCGGGCCTAAAGCGGCATTGAGAACAGCGGTGGCTAAACTGTCGTCTGCACTCCTTTCGAGGGAGGAAATAATGGCAGGGGAGGTAAGAGCGTTGGAAATGAGGGTGATGCCGTGGGGGTCGGGCACGTGCGGCGCCAGCTTGGCCACTGTGGCCAGCGTTTGTTCTGGCGTTCCTACTGCCAGCATAGAAACGCAGGCAGCCTTCAGCACCGCCCAGTTTTTGGCCTCCAGCAACTTCAGAGAGCCGCGGTAGAGCGACTTGAACAGCGTCTGGGAATGCTTTGCCGCGTCCTGCGGCTTGAGCAGCCTGGCAAGAAGAACCATTGATGTAGGATGAGGGGGGGGAAATGTTCTAGAGCGCTAAAAGAATGGGTTTAATCAAGAGAGCCTGGGAAGCACATTTTTAACGTACCTGAAGCACGCATGAGCTGCTTCTGCAGCGCTGAGGATGTATTCCACCTGGGAGGCGTCTATGTCCGCCCCTTCAGCCCAGCACAGAGCCAGCGTAATGATTGTGCCCACGCCCATGTTGACTACGTCCGCTGGGAGGTCTTTAGCGGGGGTTTCAGGGTCGAACATGCAGCTGTGCTGCTTTTCGAGGGCTTGGTGCAGCCGCAGGCCCTCCTCCAGAGCGACGTTGAATTGCTTTGCCGACACCAACAGTCGGATGGTGGCGTAAGCTGCTGTATGCAGCCGTGCGGGCACGGTGTGCTGCTGCATCACCCGCAGGCACTGTTGGCACAGGGATGCCAGCTGGGGGGCGTCCTCGCACGGTTGTTGGGCCAGCTTTTTATGAGCAATCTTGAGACATTGCTGTGCGCTTGTGCCCGCGCCCTCGCCCTCGCCGTTCTCCTTGCTGCTCTTCGTGGATATGGGCAGCTTCTTCAGCCCGGCAATAGTTTCATCGAGCGACACGGGCTTGTTTTTGCAAAAATCTGATAAAACTCGCAACATTTTATAACTACCAAAGCAAAAACGATGCTAGTGCAGGCCACTGGTGCCTTTAGTTGACGATGACCATATGTAAACACTAAAAATTAACTGAAATTGTTGCAAGTTATTGAGGGCAGCTCGGGAACGTTTATTTTTTCATGCCCGCTTTTTTGGTTAAATTTCAATCTCGATTCCAGCCTGGCGGCATTATAAAAATTTGCCCTAGTAACAGGTTCAGATCAGCAATGTCTGAGGGCGGTCCACGGGCAAAGCGGCAAAAACATTCGAAACACAAGCCATCACCTGCAATGGACGGTCCAGCAGTTGCCCTGTCTCGCTTGACCAAACACGCCATCACATTCGAGCCAGAGCTCTCTCCCGCTGCGCACCACAGCAACCGAGTCGCCATTCAGGTGGGCATACATTATGATTTTTTAACAGCCGCCACCGTCCCAAACCAACCCCACCATTCTCCTTTCCAAAACTAATCAAATTTCGCACTTTCCGCAGGCCACAGAGGGCGGAGGCATCACCGCCTTCTTTGCATCCGGCAGACACCTTTATGTCCTTCCTATGCCCCCCCCTCCCCCTTCCGCCGCCTTCGGCCAACGAGGCAAGGGCGGAGTCTTTCTGCCCTCATCCTCCACTGCAATCTCCCCTGTACCCATCCCAGCGCTTACCCTCCGCGCCGAGGTTCAATCTCTGCTTGCCACAGCTCAAAACTACGACGGCAGCTCCATCGTTGCTGCTGTTGACTCTTACGGCCGGGCGGTCGTAGCGCAAACGCTGCCCGCTGCCAACGCCAGCGGCGGGGTGGAGCTCGGGGAGGTGCACCAGCTGCAGCCCGCAAATGTCGGCGTGGAGGCGGGCTGGGCAGGGATCAGCGTGGCACCAGATCAACCCACGCAAGCCGCCATCGCCCGGCACTTTCCTAAAGACGTGACGCTATTTGACGGCCCCCTACCGGTGCGCACCATCCAAACCATGTACCGCCCCAACGCAGTAAAGCTACTTTCTTCCGGAATGACGTTCGACGCCTCGGGGGGGGCGGGTCACCTGATCGCTGTTGCCGAGGGCCCACAAGTGTCGATTTGGGACGTACGGGCAGGTGGAAAGAACGCCAGAGTGGCGCGCATGTCCGCCGGCCCGTACTCGGGTCAGTTATACTGTCTGGGGGCCGCGCCAGGCGCGGCTGTGCCCTTTTTGGGCGCTGCTGGCGAAGATCGCTCTGTCATTGTTTGGGACCCCCGCACGTGGCGCGTCCTTGACCGATGGGCCAACTGCTTGAAGTATGAAGCCACGTCATTGAGTTTTCTCTCTTCCAACCCTGCGTACTGCATTGTATGTGGCATGGATTATGAGGTGGTCTGTGGGCGGTGGGGCAGCGTGCGCAGCAGGCTGGGAGGGGGCCACCGCACCACCGGTTCGAGCGAGGGCGGCGCGGAAGAGGAAAACGGAGACGGAGGGGCGGGGTTGAGCTTCAGAGGGGATTCGCGATGGATGGGGTTGGGCATGGCAGCAGGGAGGGATGCGGTGGCGGGGCTTACAGCCTCGAAGCAGCTCTATGTGGCGGAGTTTCAGCCTGTCTGAGTCGTGTTTATTGAATTGCTCTTAACAATCGAAACGTAAAGTAATAAAGCGTGAACTTTTGAATTAATGGAGATGCAATCAGACAGTTGAGAAATAAAACGACGCGCCACTTATCCCGGCACGAAATGCAGCCCAAACAAAATGTTTTGCACTCTGATAGGGCCCTATCTTTCGCAATAACTCTACAGCTCATTCTCTATTTATAACGTTATAACGTCTTAAGCAAGCTTGCTGCTATTTTGATGTGCTCCACAAGCACGGAAAGGTGATAATATTGGTTTTGAGAGAAAACCCCTTCGGTGTCCGACTCCATAGTCGCGCTGTAGTCCACCAGTAGGCAACTTAGTCTTCTAGAGAGGGGTGTTGGATTTTCGATCGCTCTGGCCTAACGACGAGAACAGCCCTGAAAGTAGCTAAATTGGATTTCAATAGAATACTATATTGTTTGCATGAATGCAAAAATAAAAATGCGGTGTTTTGCGCGAACTCCGCTCCTGTACTCACGATTGTACGAAGGAAATTCAAATTATTTTCGATTTTCTGTTTGCAGCCTTTCTCCCTCTATAGAACCATCCCTCTTTATAGAACCAGGCATTTTTTTCTCCTATCAAATCTTCGTTGGGCTAAATTAGCGTTTTATTTTATTTTAAGCCGTTCGAACGAATTCGCCGTCGGCAAGAAGATTTTTTCTTTCTTATTTTACATCGTCGTGCTCGTCTTGCCTCCCGCACCTAGCGTCTTTTATCTGTTTTTAGGTGTCTATATAATTATAAAAAAAACACGCGTACTGCTGGGAACATCTGTAGCCCTCCGTCATCTTGACAGTGGACTCGAGACTTCAGATGAAAGAGTGCTAAATCTACACAACACGCGACTTAAAACTCGCTTCCGGCTTAAACATGGTTGGCTTGGACACCGTACAGCAACAGGCGAGCGAGAAATCTTGCCAAGCTGTTTATTTCGCGCTCCGTAATTTTGTAGTCTTTTAGATTTTAAACGGAGTTGTGTCCAGACTCAGACTCGATTCTCTTACATTATGCCATCTGACCCTCCATATGAACCCCTTTCTACTGCACCCCTTCCTTGCAGAAGTTTGCTCATCTGGAGCACGGCAATCTGCGCTACGACGGCCTGATGTCGCTGATCGAATCCGAGCCAAAGACCAGCAGCCCTTCCTCCACCACCCTGCGGGAGGTCCATCAGATCAAACCCGCCGGCGCTCCACGACCGCAGCCCTCACGCTTTGCGACGGCGCTGCGCCAGGAGTATTCTTCCTTTCTGCGTTTCCCATTCTTCCTTTTCTTTTTTCTCGCTCTGGGTCGAGACTTCTCTTTTTTGAATGCGCAATCAGCTCCTGATGAAAGTTTCAAATTATTGTTGGATGGCGTTTCACTGCTCTGTTGCTAACGTATGTTCGCCGCTATTTTAATTGTCGGCCCAAAGTCTTGCTCTTTTGTCCGGGATATTAATTCCAAATTGCATTCATTAACTCAGCATATTCTTAAGCCATGCCAGAAACTCTGGATTTGATCTGCCCTTGGGGAAGTGCCCTTGGGAGACCGTGCTGGCAGAGTGGGTCTGGGAATTCACAACGTATGTTCAAAACTTATTTTCACAGAGTTTTTTTTATTGCTTTTCTTTTTCTCAATATTTGCATGGGATAAATTATGATGTTGGGTTCCCCGCTTTATTTTTTTTTGTTTTTTTAACCAACTTTCTTTCTCAATTCTACATACATACATACATTACAGGTTTAAAGTCCGCACAAAGAAGCAACTAAGGCAACATAGCAGACTGGCACCGAAGTGCAAGCAGAAAGCTAGCTGTCTTTCTAGCTGTCTTTCTGTTTTTTTTCTCTTCCAATGCATTCTCTAACCCTGGATAGCTATAATTTGCCTCAAGGCCTTTGTAATTGCAATTTACGCGTTCGCTCACAAGAGCATTGGGTGGGGTGGGGGGGGGGGGGGGAGTTCTGGCGTTGATCAAGCTAGGAAGTACACACACACGGGTCATTTGAATGAAACCCCCTCCGGTGTCCGACTCTAAAGTTGCGCTGTAGTCCACCAGTTGGCAACGTAGTCTTCTAAAGAAGACGGGGTGTCAGGTCATTTGATGGAAGGCTTCAAACGCTGGAAATCTGTCTCACTGAGTGGACAAGTCATGAAGAGCTTTGGCCAGGAAATGAAATTGCCTGGGGCCAGCAGTACATGCCAGACGTAACGCAAGTCCTGTCAGCCCCAGACTAATAATTCCCTCCTGCCCAAACCTCTGCGTTGGCTCGCCAACACCTCTTTTACTCACATTTACTCACCCAATCTTTTGCGCAGGTGGCCGAACTGCGTGGCATGCTGGTTCAGGTGCTGCAGAACCAAGCTTCTGGTTCGGCCCCTGCACCTTCTTTTACTACTGCTGTGGGCCACCCTGCGCTTTCCTATGGGGCTGTTCTGCCGCAGCACCAGCGCCATGCGACGGGGTTGGCGTTGGGTATGCACACAGGTATCAACTTTATGCCTGACGTTCGGCCCGTGCCTGCTGCGCAAGCGTTGCAGGACTATGGTTTGGGTCTGGTGGCTGCGTCCAACGTGAGCATTGATGCTGTCTCTACCGAGACGCAGCGTCGCCATGCTGCTGCTTTCCAAGAGTTTTTCTTGTGGTACGAGCCCCGCCGTCTGGCGCTGGGGCGGATTGAGGATGCGCTGCAGGCGCTGCCTGCTGACCTGGTGGTCTACCATGAGCAGCACTGGACCATGATGCACGGCAGCACGGTAATGGGCGACGTTGTAGGTCCCTCTCCCAGCAGCTTGGAGGGAAATTATTCTTTTGAGTGCTATCTTTGAACAGCAGGGCTGCACTGGCGACTACAACGAAGAGGCTAAGGTAGGATTTGTTTCTGCATTATCGAGGCACTAAATTAAGGAAAACTGGGTGGCAACTTGTGAGATTTGCACTTTATCTTTTTGTTTTTGCAGACTGGCAATCCTGTGCTGAGCCGTGTGGTGTTTGAGTACAAGGCTGGCTACACCCGCCTCGCTGGACGTAGGGGCTACTCCACCACTTATGCCAAACATCTGACTGTGGAGAAACTTCGCACTTTGCTAGAGCAGGTGGACGCCATGCAAGTGGGGCGCCGCCTGCAGCTGGACTGGTCTGACTCCAAGGCCGCTGTGGAGTTCTTGGTGGTGGAGAGGGATCTGGCCGCTATCTGCGGCGAGTGGCAATGCTTTTTGCGTGGTAGCAGCATGGGCAAGTTCGAGTTTGACGACGTGGAGGACCGTTCCGGCAATGCTCTGCTACCTGCATGCTGGGCTGCCCCGTGCTCGTTTCTACTGGGCTGAAGTACAAGATGGCGCCTTCTTTCACCAAGACCAAGCAGGAGCGGCGTGCTGGGTGCATCCTGTCAGAGGCGCTGCCTCTGGCTGATTCTCGGCTTTGCTTTCTACGTCGTCTGGTACAGGTGCAGCGTGATGTACAGCAGGCGCGGCTGGTTCCTCAGTGCCTTCCTTTTTCGCCCGGAGACTGCCAACAAGAAAGGCTTCAAAGACGCTTCTACGTCCAGAAGCAACATGAACAAGCGCTTCCAAGCACTGCTGGACGCTGAGGGGCTGTACGAGGGTGAAACTCTGCACGGCATCCGCCGCGGAGGAATGCAGGACATCGTGGCTGGCGGCATGAGCGTGGAAGCAGCTGGAGCTAGGGCTTTGCAGGAGACTGCGGCAGTGACTCGAATGTACCTGAACACGTTCCGCGAGACCCGTGGCCCCCAGCGGGTGAACAAGCGCGGGGCTGTGGTTGCCGGGCTGTTTGACAGGGAGTAGTACATACCTTTGTGTTCGCCTAAGCTGGCATGTAACAACTTTAAGCGCTTTGGGCATAAAATCACGTCATGACCAAGGATGGGCTGGCGACACAGTAACAGGTTATGCAGCGCGCTGCGCTATACTTGTTGGCTGAGATAGACGAGCTGGTGGACTCTCGATATTTCTGCTCAAAGAGAGGAAAAGCCAGGGCGGGGAAGCGGATGGTCTTCTCGCAGGGACGTCAGGGGCTGGCGGGGAAGCAGGCCTTGCGGGCATCCTTGCAGGTAAGCTCGTTGGGGAAACCAAGGTTATCGGACACGAGAAAGCTTGTCAAAACGACTGTCAAGTATTCTGGCTTGAGGTCAGCTTTGTGGACCGTCCACAAAGCGTCGGACGGTAAACGGAGTCCACTTTTCTGCGCTGGTCACCATTTTTTGGCCCTCCTCCGGCTCTGTTTTGTATAAATAATGATAAGTACATCGTTTTGGAGTATAAAAGGAGAGGAGCCGGGAGCCGGGGCACCGAAATATTTTAGGGATCGAAAAAAATGAGCAAAGGTGCGTAAATAAGGGTCGAGCCTTTTCTGAGGCCACCGCTACTTGTCCACCGTGATTTTACTTTTGTTTCGAAGTGCTGTTCGAGGCCCTCCAAGCCCTTTTCTCCGACGCTGCACTTCTGGTCTTTCCAACCAGGGAGTGGTACAGCTGGTAAAAGCTCCTTTCATGCCGTTTGACAAGAAAGGGAGACGATGTGTTCGTGCAAAGTTGCTCCGTGCTTTCTGCTCACATCCCCCACAAAATGTGTTTTACCTGCCATATCGTTGGCTCAGCCCTGCGTCTCTAAAGTCAGGTCCTGCTGCAGCTTAGATGCAGGAGTGTTGAACTTGCAAAGCGCTATATTACTCATTCGCCAGGCCGCAGACGCAATAAATGACTGGTTCAGACACTGTGCAGCAGCAGGCGAGTCGGAGATCTTGTGAAATTGCATATTTCTCGTTCCGTGATTTGTGGCCTTAAAATCGATTCAAATATTTCCGTTTGGAAAACCCGAGTTAATGCCGAGATCCTCGGCTGGAACTTGTGCCAGGCTGCAGAGTGTCGTAAAACACGGCTGTGCTTGTTATTTTGCCACGTTTTGTCATCTGACCTTCATTCAGGTTTCTTACACTATCGACCTTATATGTGACTACTCGTTCTTCTTCTTCGCACACTTGCAGAAGATTGGTGTCCGTCAGGAGCGCAGCAACCTGCGCGACGACGGCCTCATGCCGATGCTAAAATCCGATGTCGGCACGCGCAGCCTCTCATCTTTTGCGCTGCATCACACTGCCTCCCAGCCCCCGTCCGCCGACGCCCAACCCCAACCCTCCGGGCGCTTCGCGGAGGCGCTGCGCCAGGAGTACCACCGCGTGAACCATTTCTACCGCGCTCGCCACGAGCAGCTGTGGAACCAGCTCCTGGAGGTCACGGCGTCCATCAAGACGGCCGCAGCAGGACCTACGCCCTACTCGCCCACCCAATACGTGCCTGGGGCTTCTCCTGCTGCACTGCGGCGGAACCTGGACTCCATCTCAGCAGGCATTGTGGGCCTGAGCGCGTTTGTGCACGAAAATGCGGCAAAGGCAGCCGCCGTTGCCCAGGCCGCTGACGAACATTCCGGCTCCATGGACGACAACAGCGCGGATCAGTTGAGGCTCGACGCCGCAACCCGCGCCATAACCGGTTCCGTGCACCTGGACTCCATCATCCTGGGGCTCAGCGATGCCTACGACGCGCTGCGCTGCGTTGAACAAAGCAGGCCGCTGGGAGAGACGGCAGCCAAGTGGGTGGCCCCGCAGCACTTCACGCGCGTGACGCGCAAGTTCTGGCTGCGCCCAGAAGATGTGACGCTGTTCAAGACCGAGGTGGTGAAGCACCTGCCAGTGCTGGTGTACGGCAACCGCCCCAAGCTCAGCCTGGGTACGGTTTCCCATCGTTGAAGCACCCTTATCATATTTTCTTTTTTTCACCCCTCGTCCTTTTGAGCAGTTTCTAACCTTCAAACAGTGCATTTTTTTTGACACAGTTGAAGCTGAGCAGCTGCCCTGCATGCCCCCCTTTGAGGAGCGCGACTCTGGCGAGATCTCTTCCGTCTACTTAGACGCCTTCCCCGACTGCCCTTCCTACCACTCCCGCCTGCGCCGCGACGACAACGCCACCGCTGTGCGCGTGCGCTGGTATGGCCGGCGCGACCTTGCTGACCCCCATCAGGAGATGTTTGTGGAGCGCAAGGTGCACAAGGGGAAGTGGACTGGAGAAAAGAGCGTCAAAGACAGAGCAGCGGTGAAGCAGTACGAGGTGCCTTTCTTCCTTGCTGGTCAGACCCTGCGCCAAGGGCAGGAGGACCGGGACGCGCTCTTCTTGAAGGAGGTGCAGTCCCACGTTGTGAAGACCAAGATGGTGGGTATAAGCTACCTTGCTATTCTTAATTCGAGCTTAATTAAATTCTCGTTTTACTTGCCTCATCCCCCTTTCTTGTGTGTGCCGTTTTATAGGAGCCAGCGCTGCGCACCGTGTATCAGCGCACCGCCTTCCAGGAGGAGTCTAACAATCTGGTGCGCATCTCCATGGACACCGGGCTCACCATGCTGCGCGATGGCCGCGAAAAGAGCGGTGCCTGGTGCCGCAACAGCGCCAGCAGCTGCGACGCGTCTGACCATTTCCCCTACGCTGTGGTGGAGGTCAAGCTGCAGGCGCCCCCTGGCCAATGGCTGAAGGACCTGGTCTCCAGCGGAATCCTTGTCCCAGCGCCTAAATTCTCAAAATTCCAGCATGGGATGGCCATGCTGAGCCCTGGCGCAGCGCAGCAGGCACCCTACTGGTTTCTCCAAGACGAGGAGGATTCCGAGCGCTTGACGCTGGCCACCTGGGAGGAGATGGCCGCTGGCGCTGCGGTCGACGTGGCAAACCCTTCCGAGTGGCTCTACCCAGAGGAGCCCGCAGCTGAGGATGAAGAAAATCAAGCTGATGGCGGTGCCCAAGCAGCTCAGCAGCCCATGCAGCGCGCCCTCAGGCCGATGAACATTCCCTCTGAAGGCAGTCAAACGCCAAAGCGCTCTTCCTGGCAGGTGCACCAAGCACCTGCCCCTGAATTTGTCGCGCCAGCCATCATCGAGTCCAACAGCAGGGACCTGGGAGACTCGCGCTCATTGGGAAACAAAAGCTCGGGCACTCTGGGGAAAGACACGCCTTCCGACCCCTCGCTGCAAGACGTGGAGACTGGGAAACAGGGAGGCTGGGTACACTACCCCGCGCGAAACGGCGCGCCTGCGCTGGCGGTGGCCTACGCCTACCCCCCTCCAGAAAAGAAAAGTTTCATGCAGCGCGTGTTCAAGGGCTCTGGCCAGGGCCAGGGCAAGGGCGGGGAGAGCGCCCCGCCCGCCAAGAGCGGCTCCATCAAGGCCCGCCAGGTGGTGCGCACGCGCGTGGAGCCCAAAACACACTTTGCCAACGAGCGCACCTTCCTGCAGTGGCTCAGCATCTCCATTCTGGTGATGATTCTGGCCATGAGCATGCTGAGCGGCAGCAGCATGACCAGCTCCACGGCAACGGTTGGCGCCCCCGCCGCGCAGGCTGGCGTCACCTCTGGGTGCGCCCCTGGCGACAAGAGCTGCTTCGCTTCCAAGCTGTCGGGTGCCATCATTGCCCCCGTGGCGCTGGCGTTTATGGCCTACGCTCTCTTCCAGTACAAGAAACGCTCGTATCAAATTATGATGCAGGAGACTGTGCGCTACGACGATCAGCGCGGCCCAGTCGTGCTTGTGGTCGTCCTTTTGGGCGCTCTCATCACCTCGTACGTGGTCACCATGATCTACGTGTTCTAAATATAAAATCAGCAATGCAAGGTTTCAAGGTTTCAAGGTTCCCCTTCCAAAAAAAACAAAACAAAACAAAACCTAGATAGCTCCCCTCCCCTCATGCCTCCCCTCCCCTTCCATCCATTCCTTTTCTTCTTCTTTCCATTTATTGATATTTAACATTTGTCTTAATGCCATATTATTTGCTTGTTTTCAAATGAGAGTATTTATTAATTTGTTTGGGTACGGTTATAGCTGTTAGTTGCCCATGTTTCCACCGATACTTTGATCCCTGTTTGGTTAAGGCTTTCTTTATTCCTCGTTTACCTTTGCAATGCGTTGCAAAGTCAGCACCCCCAAATGGCGGTTTATTACAATTAGATATGAAAAATTAGAAAATTTAGCGCTCCCCCCCCTTCTACACCCCCTCCCCCCCCCTCTCTCTCTTCAGTTGTTCTAAAAAAATAGTTGCTATCATTACTAAAAGACGCCCAAGTCTTTTAGAAGGGCATTCCCTTGCGTGTATAAGATGTATACGAGCAGTGGCGCTGCAAAATCTTCAGTTGCCAACAAAGTTGAATTTGTTTACGAACTTTATGTTTTCTCTCTGTTTTTGAGGACAACTCCAGTAAGAGAACATATACGAACATACCACTTACAAGAGAAGTACGAGGTGATGCGTCAGGGTGTCAGCACGCATGGCAGCATTGTTGATTCCCAACCACAGCCCAGCCGCTGCGCAACCTCGCACCCAAGGGCAGATCCATACCACAGGCCTTTCAACAGCAGTGGAGGAAGCTGGAGAAAGCTGCCACTACCACTTTATATACTACATGGAACATGGCTTAGCACAGAACACATTAGAAAAAATGAACTGCAAGTACCGTCAAAAATTCCTTATTTTTTTTCCCTCCCTCTTTTCTATTTCCTAATCTTCCAACTGCACGGTCACCGACGGCCACGTGTTGCAGCACACCCCCCGCAGGTTCCAGATCGCGTCCGCCCGCTCCGGCTGCGTGTTATAGCTCTCATCCGTCGCTTTTGCCACAATCGTGAGTGGCGCCCCCTTGGGGTGTCCCTCCGGCACCGTCACCTCCGCCTGCCACAGAGCCCACGCCCACCCCCGCCCGGGAGGCTGCCGCACCTTCTGCAGCTCCGCCGTGGTCCAGTTCTTGCCTCCGTCCGCCGAAACGTCCACCCTAATGACGCCATTGCCGCCGCCGCTCCACGCATACCCCTTCACCGAAACTTCGCCTCCTAGAGAATCCACAGTGGCGCCCTCTGTAGGGAAGCAGATCTGGGAGGTGACAGGCATGTTTTGGATGGCGGGGGCGGAGTCCCAATCGACGTTGTCCCAGTCAACGTTGGGGGAGAAAGATTTGTAGTCCCGCCGCTGCCAGAAGGAGCGGCTCTCCTCGGGGCTGGCTACGATGCGCTTCACCTGCGAAAATGCACAGTTTCTTAGGTGAGTGCCCCCTTCAAACGGATAGTTTTTTACTATGAAAACTCGAATGAAAATGAAAATGAAAATGAAAATGAAAATGAAAATGAAAATGAAAATGAAAATGAAAATGAAAATGAAAATGAAAATGAAAATGAAAATGAAAATGAAAATGAAAATGAAAATGAAAATGAAAATGAAAATGAAAATGAAAATGGGCCCTCAGTCGTAAAAACAGCTTGCTTGTCTGAAAGAACAAAACTAATAACTCACCCATTTGACTGAGCGGCAGCCTGCAACTCCAGGCACCACCACCCTCAGCGGCGCGCCATGGTCGCGATTCAGGGGCTGGCCGTTCATTTCGTAAACCAGCAGCACATCGCCTCGCGGGTCCATAGCTTTAGAAATAGGGATTGAAGCCCCGTACATCTCTCCTGCAGTAGTATAAACCGTAATACATCATCATATCTTCGGAAAAAATAATACTCCGCCATGCAGAGAGTACTCCAGTAATATAAAATCAATTCCCCAAAATCCACCCGTCAACCGAAGAAAATATTGTTTTTCTCCTATTCCTGCCTGCTAAATCTTTGTCCAGGCCCTCAAATTGGATGTGCGCCACCTCAGGGTCGTCTGGGTCCAGCCCAGCATGGCTCAGCACGTCTGAAAGCCTCGCCCCGCTCCACACCGCTGTGCCGATGGCAGCGCCGTCCCACGAGAGGCCCTTGACCTCTTTAGCGCCCGGAGCTGCAGCAGAAAAATATTAGCTTGACTTTAGTTAAAGCGGAAGAAGGTAAGCTCATTTTGCTCAGAAAAAGGAGAGTTTGAGTTGAAAAAGTAGTAAAAAAAAAAAAAAAAAAAACTTTCTCTTCATGAGGTCTTTTCTTCGATTGCCAGTGCACTGCAGAGTGGCGGTCACGCTGTGCTTCTTGAACTTGGTCTTTAGGTCGTCCAGGGTGAGCTCCACGCTGCGCACGCCGTCACCTTCCACCTCCTGAAGCAAGTATTAAAATTCCAATAAAGATAGGAAATATATTAATTCAGTTCGCATCAAAGACATAAAAGAAAAGAAGGGTTGATCTGGTACCAAATTTGATACTGAAAATCATATCGGCGCATTCGTGAATTTCTGATAATTTTATTCTACTTTTTGAAATTAAAAATAAATTGAGTGGACTCACCAGGCTATAATTTTCCAGATGCACCTCTGGCACCGGCAGGTGATTCCTCACGTAAAAGAGCTCATTGGGGGTGATCATCGCGTCCGCCAGCATCTCCAGCGGCGTCTCCGCGTTCATGGGCTGCTGCGAGCGCACCGCCAGCACAGGTAACCGCTCCGGCTCATTCGCGTAAGGATTCGCCACGGGGGCGGCCCCGCCCTTCAACCGCCCAATGCGGTACCCCTCCAGGATCTTGCGCACCTGGTCAGTTTGGTGCTGAGCGTACATTGCCCAGTAGGGGTCAATAGCCCCGCCCGCAGCCAGCATTAGACGCTGCGCCCCGCCTGGGTGCTGTTCCAGAAATTCTGTGACGTCGTAAACGCCATCTTTGTACGTAACCCACACCCCGGAGTCTTTGGTTCTGTGCTTGGCGACCTCCTCGTGGTCAAATTCCGGCAGCCCGGAAGGGTCGGCGAAGGCAGGGCCGCTGCAACGCGCGGCGCTGCCCGCGTCGGGGTTAGAGGCGGTCCACAGGGTGTAACCCACCCCAATGGAGGCCGCTGATGCGGCTGCGAGTGCGGTGCGGGTCCATGACTCTCGATCATGCTGGGTTGGGATGGAAGAGAGGAACCTGGAGTAGGTGGGGGGGGTGGCTGCCCGAATGGCGCGGCAGATGAGGAGCCTACACGCGTGCAACATCATCTAGGCCATCGAACGCAGCACAATCACACACGAAATAAAATATTTTATAATGATCAAAATCCAGCAAATTTAGAGGATAGGACAGCTTGCTGGGCGGTGCACGCTCTTCAGCCGGAACCCCAATTTAAAGATGACAAACCGTGGAGTTGGACCCACGCCCACTCTTTAAGGGAGGCAAACAGCACCTATGTTGGGGAGGCCCAGCAAGTGGCGCTGCAGGGCTCGATATCATTTGATACTGCTTTGATATTTGCTGAAAAGAAGGCGAAGAAGGCAGTGAAGGGGGCGAAGGAGACTGCACCCATGAAGGGCGGCCGGAATCGTAGGCGGGGCAGGTCGGGGCGGGGCGGAGCGGGGCAGGACGCCACCGACGACGCTATGGAGGCCAGGAGTGAGTGTGGGGCTCCTGTGAAGTATCACAGTGCATCATCATTGCATTTCACGTGTTTTTTAGTGTACAAAGAGCGCCGTAAAGCCCTGTTTGACAACTAGCACCTCCGAGATTGGTGCACCTATCGAGCACCTGAGCAGCAAACCAGCATCTATGACACTGGTGCCCTGTTGATACCATATCGGTGCACCCCAAGGAGCGAGTGTCCGTGATTTCAACCGGCAATGGAATTGCCGTTGGCGAGCGGCACAGATTAGAACGTTGGCCTGCGCCCTTACCCGCCCTTGGAAATACATCGCATCCCGTCGTCTCAACCACAAATTTACTTTTAATAGGAAACAAACTCTCGCGCGCGCGCGAGATCTCGACATTGAGCAATACTAGTTTACTTCTTGAGCGAGCAATACCCACCCCACCCACTCACCCACACGCACCCACCCCACCCCCATCCCCTTGGCTATTTCGACTTTATTTGTATGCAGAGATGGCAGCTGGTTATAGTTGGCTTTTTTTCAAAGACATGTCAACACATCAAACTATGGACACTCTCCGAACACCGCTATCAAGGCAATTTTCATCTCGGAATCGTTTGCTGGTGATATGTCTTGCCGTGGTGGCAGCAGCCTTGACTCTGACGCCCCTACTCCTTTCTCCTATTCGCCTTCAGAACGAATCTATACTAACGAGTGCATCTGGATCGAAAGAAATAGGCATTGCAGGAAACGCCGTGTTAGAGGTTTTGAAGGTAAACAAATATTGTCAAGAATGCAAGTATTCGTATGACCTTGGAAATGGGCTGCCGCCTCATATCAATACTTCTGAAATTATGAACTTGACCACGACCCAGGGCTCAGGTCGAACTGGGAATTACTTTAATGCATTGCGTCACGCTTTGCGACGGGCACACGCGTGCAAAAGTTTCATATTATTGCCCAGCCACGATGAAGCCCAGGGAATATTTCTGCCACCCGAAAATTTGCGTGCATTTGACTTTTCGAGCCGCCCTGGTATGGCTCATCCGGCATGCAGAAACATGAAAGTTGGTCCTGGAATGGTGGGTGGCGCAATATATTTTTTTGGTTTGAAGGGGTTGTCCAACACAACATTAGAGCATGCTGCATTCTTTCAGGATTACGACCCTGAATTGGATGCCATTGATGGCTGCCTGACTGAATACATTGGCGCATGTCATCCAGAATACTGTAGCAAGCTTGGTGACCTCCGCGAAAGCCTTGTGATTCATCTGCGCCAGGGAGATATTTACCCCGTAGCATTTCATCCGAATAGACCACCCCATGATCACCATGGCCAGGTACAGAAGCAGATACGTGCGATTAAAATGAATGCACAATTATTAATCTCACTATTCGCCATTGTTTATTCATTTTCTTCTTGCTGTAATGCAGCCACCGCTAAGCTACTACCTATCTGCTATTTCGCATCAATCTTGGGGCAAAATCATTGTGGTCGGAGAAAATACAACATCCCCTTGGCAAAATGGAGGCGTGGGGCCGCTCGCAGCAGCGCTCAGAGTTCTAAACCGGTCGGGTCTTGTTTCCGCACCCATGGTATTTAGTGAGAAACACTGGGTTCACGATTTTCGAACACTCATATGCGCCCATAATCTCGTCGAAAGTGTTTCATCGCTGACTAATGCCCTGCAAGTTGGATTCGCCAGGCGTTTCTACTCGTGGCGGTGCTTTGTGCCTAGAGTACCGGAAACAACAGTATATAGAATTGGAATTTCAAAGGATTATCCCACCATGATTAAGCACACCAACAGCCCAGTCACATGGATCGAAATGATGTTGCATGAAAATGTATCGGCGCCGGAGGAATGTGCGCTGCGTCAGTATGAAGAAGATTGCGATGTTGTTGGAGGCTGGCTATGCAAATTTGCTGCTGGGCATTTATAAATTACACGTGTGTAATCCTAAATCTGGGCGTTCTGTGCTAGTACTACACAGCGTCTGGGCCCTTGAAGAACCACCCAAACTATCACTTGGGAATGGATGGGTCCTGATTACAGGTTTACAGGTTTCAGATGCATTCCATGGGCCCCATTAACCCACTGACGCGGCAGCCCGTCAAGGGCGCAAGTTTGGGGGCGGCATCCGGTTCGGGGAGATGGAGCGCGATTCGCTGCTGGCGCACGGCGCCGCGTACCTGCTGCACGACCGCCTGCACCTGTGCTCCGACTACCACGTGATGGGCGTCTGCGCCTATTGCTGGCTGCTGGTATCACGCTCAATGTGCCTCGCGCGCGTCAGATACGACGGCCACCTACGCCACGGGGGTAGGACGCGGCGGTGGCCAAGGGCAACGTGGTGTTCAGGATGTGCGTCACCGGGCGGTACGTGGAGCGGGCGGCGGTGGCCAAGGGCAACGTGGTGTTCAGGATGTGCGTCACCGGGCGGTACGTGGAGCGGGCGGCGCTACCCTTTGTGTTCAAGTACTGGGTACACAGCGAGTTTTGGGGATCCAATTTGAGCCATTCCATGTGCGTCGGCAGGCTCCTGGCTTAATTGCTAATACCGAACTTGACTCTCTGCTGTGTGGCATTTGTTGCTGTCTCTGTGCGGTGTCCAAACACTCAAATTTGTATATGTATTGTATTTGCTTGCACTTCGGTGCCAGTCTCCGACGGGGCCCTATTTGCCCTTTTGTGCAGACTTTAAACCCTGTAAGGCTTCAAGGTTTATATGGGTGTGACGTCTACTACCGAGGTTGCTCATATAGAGATCCGCAAGTCGACGTGCCACTCACTCGGCCACAGTAAGGCGGAGTGCCGCTTTCATCCGCCGGTTCAACCTCAGTTCCTGGGGACGTACGATACAGTAGCGCCATGCTAAAGCTAGAATCGGCTCGCCGCCCATATGTAAGGCTCTGGCCTCTGTTTTCTGAGTCCCCAACGGCAAGACTCTCGTCTACTTGTTGCCACCGGGGAGGGGACATATCCAAAGACTCACAATGAGCAGGGAGGCATGCTTGATTTACAATGGCTGCAAATTGATGCAAGTCAAAAGAAGAAGATAAAACCCCAACCATTACTTAGCTAGGCAACAAATTCTTCAGAGTAATATAGCGCTTGCAAATTTTTGGTCGGTCCTTCATGAGACGACCAGGCCACAGCTGAGTCACCATTCATCGTCAACTTTTAATAGGAAAATGAGAAGTTCCGAAGAGTAAAAATGAACAAAGGAGGGGGGTTGAGTTTTGTTGATTTCACCACGTGCCGCAGAAAATGCAGCACAGGAGGAAGAAAAGAATGTACTAGTATAATAGGAGAAATGCATATTATTATTAATTAATGAGGGAAAAAGAAGGGGGGGTAAACCGTCTCAAAAAACTTTCAAGGGCGGTCTCAATCAATCCAGGTCCCTCAAAAAGCTTCAGGTACGAACGGGAGAAAAAAAGACATTCAAGACCCCAAAAGAGGACAGGCAAAAACAACATGGGTTTAATGGGTTTAATGGGTTTACATCTGGTTGTTACGTCTCCTACAGAAGGTGCTCTTATAGAGACCTGCAAGGCGACGTGCCACTTCCCGCCACAGTAAGGCGGGTACCCCCTTCCATCCGCTGGGATCGACCCCCGGTACGGTGGACGTACGGATACTGCCACTACGCCGGTGACCGCTCCGCCGCCCACAGTTAAGGCTCTGGCCCCCGCCTTACAACGAAACAGTAATATTATTACTGGTTTACTTTTTACCTTTCAAATGCAGAGTTAGAAGAAAACTCTTGCTCTCACACTCTCTCTCAAAAATTTATTTGCCTATCTCTGTCAACTTGTGCTCTTCCGGCATGCCCAGGCTGGCGCTGTCGGGTGTGCCTGAGACTTTGCCGTCATCTGAAGAGTCCTCCTTTCCTTTGACGACGTCCACATGCTCCTCGGCGCCGTCCATCGCCAGCCGGTTAGCTTCGTCGTCGGGATAGAGGGCGGGGTGGGTGGCGGGGGCGGTAAAGAAAGGAACAGCAGGCTGGGCCATGCAGCGCTGCCACGCGTAGTTTCCGCCGGAGCAGAGGATGATGCTGCCGAGGGAGACGCCCACGGGGACGAGGAAGAACTGCCAGGCGTAGCCGTTGCCGATCCACGTGTAGAAGAGGGCGTCGTTGAAGTTGCCGGCACGGTAGAGGCGGCCGGTGAAGTCGATGAAGTCCACGGGGTACTCGTTGTTGTAGTAGTTGACGCCAAACACTGCACAGGATATAAAATAGAAGGAAAAGGGCAAACTGAGTTAGCTTTGTGAAATTTTGCGCAAAAAAATAAAATACAAATATATACAAACAATAATAAGTTTCTGCGTGTTCACAGTCTCAAAGCACTGGGGATGATAGAAACAGAAGGAGAAATTACTCACCAGACACGCAGAAGACCGAGAACACGATGGAGAAGATGAAGGAGCCCCCGCCAAAGTAGCGGTGCAGGCGATCAAACACGCCAGCCAGCACGGGCAGCGCGCCGCAGCAGCACAGCATGTTGGCCAGCAGGAAGAGCTCTAGCACGCCTACCTTGACAGGGGTGGTGCCGCAGCCGCTGCCCAGACAGCCGGTGAGCCAAATGGCAACTATCATGAGAATGACGTTGAGCACCGCCACGACGGCGCGGGTCATCGACAGAGACCACTTCTTGTACATGGGGGCCACGGTGGAGGTCACGGCGGCAGCCATTCCGTTGATGATGCTGTCAACGGCGCCCTCGTTCATTATGACGGCCAGGCACACGCAGAAGGCGCCGATCCAGTTGGAGACGTAGGGGGAGGCGGGGAGCTTGCCGCCGGCCAGCACCTGGAACAGGTAGAGGTTAGGATTGGTGCCCAGAGAAGTGCCGTCCGAGTACAAAATAAGGCCGGCCCAGGCGGCCAGTAGGCCACAAAATCCAGCGAAGAACACGACGAGGACGACCATGATGGAGCCGTACATGGCGCCGCGGTGGAGGGCCTTCTTGTCTCGCGCCGCCCAGGCGCGCTGCCACATCGCCTCTGAGAAGATAGTGGCGGCAAACAGAGAGGCGGGCATCACGAAGATGGCGGAGTAGCCGTAGATCGGACAAACCGCGGGCACAAAGCCTTCAACGTTTGCATTTTCCTCGTTGTAGGCGTCCCACTTGCTGCAATCGGGCGCGCCAGAGATGCACATGAACTCCTCGGGGGAGCACGGCATGGGGGTGGCGAGACTGGGATCAGGCCTGAAAGTGGCAGCCATGTAGATGGCCAACACGCCGAAGAACAGCAGCGACACCGCGCCCTGGATTTGATCGGTGTAAATGGAGACGAGGAGGCCTCCGTAGGAGGTGTAGATAGTTGTGAGGACTCCCACGATGATGATGATGGGGTACGACACGGAGTTGACGAAGGAGAGGAAGATGGAGCCGATGGTGAGGTACTCAGCCAGCATGGCTGCAAGAATTCATGGGGGGGGGGGGGGGGGGGGGGAGATTCGCTGTGAGCGCACAGAAGAGAGGGGTTTCTAGTATGGATAGAGAACAGCAAGTAATTCTTGGGATGCACACGTTGTATGCTTGCAAATTCAAGCTGGATACAAAGTATCGCTGGAACAAACAGAAAAAAAAATGACAAAAAGTATCTCGCTCACCAATCGACATGTTGAACAGCACCATGGCCACCACGACGCCCTTGGCGGCATTGCCGAACCTCCATCCCATGTAGTCGGTCAGCGACAGCACCTCAGGCAGCTTGTTGCGGATCTTATCCCCGAAAAAGGCAATCATCAGGAAGGGGAGACCGGAGGAGAGGGAATAGAATACAAGCCCTAGGAGACCAGCGTATGAGGCGTAGTTTGCGGGGGAAGCGATCACCCAGGCGCCCACGGCACCGGCGTAGAACGACCAGCCGATGAACCACGAGCTCACCTGCAAAAAATCAAATGTAAAGATAAATAACTTGCCGAAGAAGATAATTTCAAGAAAAATTCAAAACGATGTACATGGTTGAGTTGAGTTTTGGACACAACGGGGGATTGCTCGGAGGGGTGGAGATGGGAATGCAAAAGAAAGGCGCAGTGTATTTGTGGAAAAAGAAGGAAAACAACGTGTCGTGGTAGAGAAGGAAAAAACCGTTTTTAAATGAAAAACTGAACTACTAGCTTGAGGTGTGACCCACCTGCTTGCGCGCAGTGATGAAGGACACGGTGTTGCCAATCTTGCGGCGTTTGATGTAGCCAATGACAATGGCGTAAACAAAGACGCCCACCGCCAGCGTGATGCCCAGCCCATAGCACAGGGCGATGAAGTTCGTCATTAGGGGCGTTGGAGCAAGCGGTCACGAGCGCAGCGAGGTTCCAAGGGGGTCAGAAAGGTGCTGCAGCGTGCAGCGGGCGCGAATTCTGTAGGGGATGTGAAAGGGGATGAGGTGTAGGGTGCTCTGGAAGGTCAGCCTTAATAGCGGACAAGGCGCGGGTTTATATGCGAAATTCGCTTCAATTGCGAGTAGAAAACCCAATTTTGGAGCTCGATACGCCACAAAACTTGCAACGTGCTTAAATCTGCTCACCTTGACTGGCTGCTGTGTGACGACTGCCTCGGGTCTAAAGAAAAGGAGAAAATTGCGGTTTTAATGTTAAATTCATCTACGAGATACCAACAAACAGCCGCCGACTTAGCTTATGAAATGAAAAACAGCTATTTTGTTGCAAATTATTTTTCTCGCTTTCTTGGTCTCAATTCAAAAAACGGCCAGCCATGGCCCAGAGTTTCCGGGAATTCACAACCAGATTTTGTCTAAATTTATTCGATTGCGCCTTGATACGCGTTGCTGAGACTCACAGCCGCGCTATGGACCCATTTCCGGAGCCGGGGCCGCATCCCGACAGACGAGGAGACGCAGCCATTCGACGAGAACAACATTTGGAAGCAAACCCAACCGGAGTCGGACAACGACATCGAACCAGAAATATTCACGGCCGCGGCCCCGCGATGAATACTTGTAGGAGCTGAAGGCCAGTTCGTACTTGGGCCTCTGGAAGCCTGAGGACGAGCGCAGCACCTCCTCTGGCGAGCCCTTCTCCTTCGAGGCCTTCAGCACCGCCGTCACAAGCCTCTGGAACGAGGCATGCGTGCCCACGCGCAAATCGAAGAAATTTAGACGATTTTTGTGCGGTTGAGAATTTCTGGAAATTTACCCCTAGTGCCAAAAAAAATGCTTCGCCATACAAGGAGAAAGGGCGGTCAATGCGAGGGTCCCCCCAAGCTTGGCATCCCTCGAATAATCAGTCTCGTCATTGGAAATAGTTTTAAGAAACCTTGCCGTCCCCTCCGCCGCATACATTTTCTCCTTCTCTCCCTTCTGCTTCTCCATCCCCATGTGCGTTCGCTTTGCTGTTTTCACAAATTTAGTTTAAAACGAAATGCCTTGAAACCAGCGGGCAAAAGTGCCGCTGTAAGCAGGTGTATGTAGTATGCCTCAAAACAGAAGAAAAAAATATAAGAAGGGAAACGCCATCAATTTGAGTGCCAGATTTTTAATGCGTAAGATTGAACATAAAGAAAGAAACGAAGCGATGGGTGTTGCGTGGCCGAGTGCCCTTTGCTCCCCGCCGTCAAAGCAGGGGGAGCAAAGGAAAAAACAAAAACAAATATATGCTATTCCATATTTTCTTTTCTAAACTCCTGCCACAAAAAACAAAAAACAAAAAGACCGAAAGAAGAAAGAAGAACACTAGAAGCACTCCTTTATTTTGTGGACCTCATCCTCCTATTCGCCATGCACCCCACCCGTCTCCAACCATGCTTATTCTCGACAACAAACTTCCTTCTCCTTTATTCGGCCATCTTTTCCATGCTCGCCGACTTGTTCAGGTGCAGCCGCTTCCTGAAGTCCTCGATCATGGGCACCAGCCCGTCCCGCAGTGGCACCTTGGGCTCCCACCCCAGCAGCGACTTCACCTTCGTGATGTCGGGACGGCGACGAGACGGATCATCAGCGGTGTTCTCCACGTAGGCGATCTCTACGTCAGGGTTGACCACCTCCCGCACAATCTCCGCCAGCTCCAGCATCGTGAACTCGCCGGGGTTGCCCACGTTGAAGGGGCCGATGTGCTCGTCATTGTCCATGACCGCCGTCATGCCGCGAATGAGGTCGCCGACGTACTGGAAGGAGCGCGTCTGCTGGCCGTCGCCAAAGATGGTGAGCGGCTCGTTGCGCAGCGCCTGCGCCACGAAGTTCGACACCACGCGGCCGTCGTCCAGGGCCATGCGGGGGCCGTAGGTGTTGAAAATACGCACGATGCGCACCTCCTGTGTGAAATAATTGTGAAAATGATAAATTCACTACTTCCCCCAATTTCCTCCCCTTTAAATGGGGGGAAAATGCCAATTTAACAACCAAATATAACCCCTAAAAGCGTCAAATCACCCCCCAAAGTGTGGCCCAGCATCAATATATTTATAACTTGCTACGAAGACTCGCCTGTCCGTGCTCGCGGTGGTAGTCCATGGTGAGGCACTCTGCCGCGCGCTTGCCCTCGTCGTAACACGAGCGCTCGCCGATGGGGTTGACGTTGCCCCAGTAGTCCTCGGTCTGGGGGTGCTGCAGTGGGTCGCCGTACACCTCGGAGGTGGACGAAATCAGGAAGCGAGCGCGGCAGCGCTTGGCCAGGCCCAGCATGTTGAGGGTTCCCATGAAGCCGGTTTTGATGGTCTTGATGGGGTTGTACTTGTAGTGCACGGGGGAGGCGGGGCAGGCGAGGTGGTAGATCTGGTCAATCTCCAGCAGGATGGGCTCCACCACGTCGTGGCGGATGAGCTCAAAGTTGGGCTTGTCCATCAGGTGGGCGATGTTCTCCTTGCTGCCGGTGAAAAAGTTATCTAGGCAGATGACCTGCACGAGCGAAGGAGCGTTGAATTTTGAGATACAGAGAGAATTTGGGGACTATCAGAAAAGGGGTTTTTAAGTATTTTGGGTGGGTTCTGGAGGGTAAAACAGCCCAAATTTGATGGGAAATATGGGGGAAAGGTGGGGAACTTCGATGTATACGTACGTGGTCGCCGCGCTCCACCAGGAAGTCGCAGAGGTGGGAGCCAACAAAGCCAGCGCCGCCAGTGACCAGCACGCGGTTCCTCTCCATGCGAGGCTTAGCCTTCACGGCGGGGCGATCGCCAGACATATCTGTGGCATCGCTCTGCAGGGAACACGCGGGAGCGGTGTGAGGGAGAGAAATAAATAAAAATACGCTTGTGTGACGATCAAGGCAATTGTCCCATTGAGTTGGAAAAGCTGGGCGTCGCGTTGGGTCCAGATCCAATGTGGGTGCAGTGTTGGGTGCCAAGGATGAATGTGAACCCCCGTTTGGGCCACACCGGGTAATTCAAAAAAGAGGTGATGGCAAAATGCAAGGCGCACCTTTCTCTTGGTGAGCGGCCCTCCAGACGACATTTTGACTCGACAAACTAGTATCCTCCCGCGGGGTGCGCTAAAAGCCAACAGATTGGTCTCTTCTGTTTCAGTCCCCTGAGGCCAGTAGTGATTGAGCAAAGTTGGAGCGAGGCGACAGCAGGCGAGTCACCAGGCGTGTGCAAGAGCTGATTGGATTGATCTAGAATTATAATAAATTTGCGAGTTCAAACGCTTTTTTAGGCAACCCAGCAATTTGAAAACTTTCTTCATGCCTTGTGTGACTGCATCCAAGCTGATGGCAATGTCAGGCACTTTTAGAGAGCGGAGACGGCAGTTATCAAGCTGCGTGGCACCCACATGCATCAGTGGTTTAATAGGGGGCGTTTTTCTAGACATCTGAACATTTTGCTGCCGTGACGGCAGGCGTCGCCACCAAAGGAAAAAAATGCTATATAAACTCCCAAACTCGCATCATACTCCCGCCCTCGAACTATCGAATCAGTATTAGCATCTCATCTTCACCCCGCCTTTAAGCCTCCTCATCGTTCGTCATCATCGTTTCTTCTTCTTCGGCTCCGCCTTTGTTTTTTTCTTCTCCGCCACCGCCTGCTTCCCCAGTCGTATCACCTGATACGAGGCCCACAGCTTGAACACAAATGTTCCTGGCTTGGCCACCGCCCGCAGGCACAGGCTTTCCGCCAGGCTGGTGGTCAGTCGGCTGGCGTCCAGATTTGTCTTCTTCAGCCACGACATTTTTCGCACTGTGTTGGAAGCCTGCACCATGGCGTGGTTGTAAAAGGCCGTAGCTTGGTGCAGGCGGTGCGACTTTTCGGCCGCTTTGACGAGGCCTACCGCTACCGTGCGGGAGGGCTGCACCCGATAGCACAACTGCAAAGGGAAAAAAGAGTGTGGGTGGGTGGGGGAGGGGGGGGGGGGGCGAGGGGTAGGGCAAAATACGCTATGGCGAGTACGAAGGCAGAACAAATGATGGGCTAGTATTCATGTACAGCTGAGGCTGGAAATATAGCTGTCATACTGTAGCACACGCATTATTGCAATAGCAACTGCTATGAGCGTAAGGCTCGGAGGCAACTCTCGGAAGTTTGAACTGCCCCACTGACCCAAAGACTCACCGCCCACGCCCCTAACGCCATCATCGCTCCGATGATCTCGTGCACGATGATCGCTGCTGGGAGGTCCGCTGCCCCCAGGCCTCGCTCTTCAAAATAAGCTCCGAATTTTTTCACCGCCCGCTGCCATCCCTTGACCTCAACCTCCTGGTTTGCTGCCACCGACATTGTGCGGGAGACTAATATAGACCTGGTCGTATTAAACTTTTGCTGTTGGTTGATGGAATAAAGACAAATAGAGAGAAAACACGAAATGTGATCGACGAATATTTTTTATTAAAAAAAAACGCAAGGAATACGGTGTGATTATAGAGTCACAGCTATTTCAAACAAGTGCAAAAGAATAGACGGGAAATATGATGAAATATGTAAGATGGTTTTGAAAAAAAATGGAAAGAGTTTTTCCAAGGGACAGGCTGTCAGTGCAGTCCCTCAAACACCCCAATGCGGAGCCCCCATGCAACGCGATCTCCACATAATTTTGACGGCAGTAGTAGTAATCGGACCCCTACGCCTCCCGCTGTCAATATTCAGCGGAACACGTGGACCCTCCCACTGCCGGTGCTTGCTGCATAGACTGGCAGCGTGGGGTGGACGCAGTTCCTGGCGGGGATGGCGCTCATGTTGTCGCTGCTCATCTGAGCCACCAGCTTGCCGGTCTTCGGATCCAGCCAGTCCAGGTAGCGCTTCATGTTTCCGATCACCACTGCATCGCTGCCAGGCGCCCACACAGCCCGCAGCGGCAAAATCCACCTGAAAATGGATCAAACAAACAAAAATACAGCGATTAATTACCGGTGTATTCACGCTAAAAAGCAATAAATCACATTGCAATAAAGGAGGAAGGAAACGATAACAACTGCTGCCTCCTCACCTGCCCGTCTGGTTGTCGTGCTTGGCCTTCATCACCGCCGCCATGTCTTTCTTCCCATCCCACACCCGCACGGTGTTGTCGAACGACGTGCTCACCACCCGCTGCGACCCATCAGGCGCAAAGTAAGCGGCCTGGCACGTTTGATTGTGCGCCGCCTCCGCCAGGGGCTTGGTTTTAGCACTGCCTAGCTTGCGCACGTCCCATAGTTTGATCGTCGTATCGGTGGAGGCGGTGGCCAAAACGTGGGTCCCCAAAGGGTCCAAATGCACAGTGTTGACTTTTCGGTTGTGCATGCTCCGCGTGCTGTGTGCGCGCTTTCCAGCGCGCATGTCCACAATGTCCAGCGCGCCGGTGTTGTCCCCGAGAAAAACCGTGGCGCCGTCGGCTGTGGTTTCGAAGCAACTGTACTCCATGTCATCGTCGCCCCATGCCAGGGAGAACGCCCCACGCTCCGCCTCAAGCCTACGCACGCTGCCGTCGTAGCTGCACGTCAGCAGCCGGTTCCCCACCCATTTCAGGCCGGAAACGTACTGTCGGTGCGGCTGCCGAGACAGCACCCCGTCGAAACCATCGTCCTCCCCCTCCGCGCCCTGGGAGCCGTCTTCTACGAGCTTCACGGTGGCGGCAGCGGCGGGGGAGGGCGCTGGCGGGGAAGACCTCAGGCGCAGCTTGGGATTGGGCAATGAAGTTTCGAGGTTGTCTTCGGTTTTATCCTCTCCGTGCTGCTGTTGGAGGGCGTGGTAGTCGACGTTCCACAGCCCCACCTGGCCATTCTTGTCGGCGGCAGCCAGCACCAGGGTGTGCTCCACGGGCATGAAGGCCAGGTGCGTGATACTTTTCATTGTCACTTTAGCAACGTCGATGTCCGCCAGCCGCAGCTTTATGAGAGCTGTCGCGTTGAGGAGGGCTGCAGCGGCGAGTTTGGCGTCTGCGCCCGTCTTGGAAGGCGTCGCAGCGGCGACCAGGAGCTTGAGAAACTCGGCATCAGAGGCGGGACCAGCGTTGTGGGAAACGAAGGGGATGTCGCCTTTAGGGAAACGGTCGATGGGCTCTGTCTCTGCGGGCTCGAAGGACTCCGAGGAGGGTTTGTAGGCACCGTCAGCCCCCCGCACCACCACTTTGATGCCGCCTTGGGCCGTTTCTGAGTCCACATGCGCCCCGTCGGCCTCTTCGCCCTGCAGGCGCGCGGAGCGGCGGCGCGGCGCGGCTGCCTCGTCGGAGAGGCGCTTGCGCTTGGCGTTGAGCCCCCGGGCAGGCGCTGGTTTGGGCTTGGGAGGTGGGGCCAGAGAAGCTGCAAGAGCGGGAAGCTCCAAAGCCAGCATGCGCTCCTGGTTGCGCCTGATGCGCTCCTGGCGTTCAAGCTCGTACTCCGTGAGCTCCGCCATTTGCGTTTTCTTAAAAAAAACGAAGAAAAAGTGATATTTGAGGTGGCGGGTGGATCGAAATCAACGTCTATTTAAACGAAACAAACAGAGGCCTCAAGAGCAGGGGGTTTGATGAGGGTCTCTTCCACTGCGGAGAGTTAAAAAAACAATTTAGAATCAAATCAACCCCTGGAAATTTTGTGTGGAGATCGGACCAAAATTTGAAATGTGACAATGAAGAAACGAAACGAGGGTCCTACGCAGCTCGCCAAAAAAAAAACGAATATTGTTCAACACGAGATACTTGGCGGGGCATCCAAGCCTCCCAATCCGGCCCCCTTCAGGGCCTTTTTCTCGATTTTTATAATTAGTTTGTGTTCAAATTGCACTAAAAATGGCGAAAGAGGATTTTATCGATTTAACTTTGACCGACACTGAAGATGAGAGGCAGCCCAAACGTTCGCGCTTCGCTGGCAGGGGGACAGCAGACTCTTCTGAAGTGAGAATCGTCGAAGAACGACCCGCTCGGCGGGCGCCTGAGGCCGATGTCGACCTCAACGAAGACGGCATCGCAATCGTGTCAGTTGCAGGCGGCGAGGTGAGCCATCTCCCACAGTGTTTGCAATTTCGTTGCGTCCAAAAATGATCGTTCGACAATTCGAAAAATAATCTCCCTTGATTTCACGCGGGTTCTCACGCCGATTGCACTCCTCTCCCACTCTCCCAGGACTGGACGGCGCTGCCCCACACCCGGGACCTGTGCACCGCCAAGCATTTCAGAATCGGGCTCAGCACCGGCAACGCCCTTTTCTGCTCCCGCTGCTTCTGCTACGTCTGCGATCGCCCCGCTGGCGAGTGCACGGCCTGGGGGACGGGATCCTCCCGGGGCCACCACTGCAACGCGCACCCCAAGAGCGTCAGCTACAAGGAGATGCGGGCCATCGCTCGCTCAGAGGCAGGCCCTCGGCCGTCCTCAGCTGGCGCTGCTGGTGGCGCTGCTGCTGCAGGTAAGCAGAATACAGGGGGTGGGGTAGTTAGGGCAAGAGTGTGTTTACGTTTCTTCCTCATCATTTTTCTTTCCTTATTTCTCATTGCTGCTTGCGGATCGCTGCATCCAATAATTTATTTAAGAAATGGAAAATTTTGGCCGCTTTTGTTGATTTATCCAAATCTGAACTTGAATTCACCCCCCCCCCGCCCCCCATTCCATATTTACATTAATAGGAGCTGCTGCGGCTGCTGCGGCGCCCTCCCGTCCCGCTGGACCCTCGGGAGCTTCCAGGCCCGCGGATGCAGCTGACATGGCCGCACTGGATGCTCAGGTCGCCGAGGCGCGCGCGTCCGAACTTCGCAGCGTCCAAGCAGCCACGAAAAATTTTCAGCGCGAAGTTGCCCAGCAGCGCGCAAGGGCCCTCGAAGAAATGCAGCGGCAGCAGGCTGCTGTGAGGGCTGCCGCCGCCGCCGCCGCCGCCGCCGCCCGCTGGGATAACGGCGAAGAAGAAGAAGAAGAGGCTGCAGGCGGGTGCGCCTATGGCAGACACCGCGGCCGCAGTGCCTTCGGCTGCTTCGAGCCCCTCGAGCCCCTTGGCTACGGTGGCGGCGTCTGTTCAGACAGTGACAACGAGAGCTCCCCATACGAGTCTGATGACGATAGGATGGGCGGCGGCGGCAGCGGCGGCGGAATGTACAACAACCTGCCTTATGGAGGGCGGCCCCAGGGCGGGCCCCCCGAGAAATGCACCCTGAAAGAGATGCCCAGCCCTGTGGGGGCGCCTGATATGTTTGAGGTAGCGGACATGAGCTTCCAGATGGAGCTGCGGGGCAATGCTCACACCGTGAAAGACGTGGCGGAGAGGCTGTCGCGCTACGGGTACTACACGCCACAGAGCGCCGGTAAAACCATCGGCAACAGGTAAGGAAGATGCGGGAAGAAGGGGGAGACAAAGGGGAACTGTTGCAGTTCTTTTCTTCTGTAGTATGCTTTTTTCTCGTCTTTTATTTTGATATTTTCCCATTTTACCTGCGCTTTTCCCCTTTTCTGCACTGCGTATCCATCTGTGTTCATATTTTCACTGCACTGTTGTTTCTGTTCGAAATTTCCAGTCTTTTCTTTCAAAAACCTCACTTGACTCCCGGTGGCCTCCAATCCGCTTCCCAACTTTTTTCTCTCCTCCCAGGCTCACCATTGACTCCATGTCGGGCGAGTTCTACTCCTACATGACCCGCCACAGCCAAGACCTCCCTGCCTTGGAATTCATCGTCGCAGACACCGCTCCCCTGCCGACACCGCCTGGTCCCACCCGCGTCCGCCCTGTCGCAGTGCACTACAGCGACGGCAGGGACAAACCCACCATCTACGGCGTCACCATGGCGGCCTCCGTCACTGTGGCTGAGGTCATCGAGGCTCTGCACGCGCAGCTGGGGCTCACGGCGGCGGACGCGTTGGTGCCGTTTTATCGCAGCGCCTCTGGGCGGTTCGTGGAGTATGTGAAGCCAACGGAGGTCATTGACGATAAGAAAGCCGGGGATGTGGCAAGGTCGTACTTTGCGACCCTGGGCGCCTTCTGTGTGAGTGCAAAATTCCAAATTTTTTTTATGCCGCTATGGTTTTTCCGTTAGTTTGGTTGCTTAATTTTGTATCCATGTCATGTCGGGGTCTCACCAATAATTTTCAACAAATATGTGCTTGAATCTACGGATTCTTGAGGCATTCGCCTCTCAATACCTTCTCCCTTTCTTTTTTCAGGTGCCAGCGCTGCCGGGCCGCCACGCCTCCAGCGCCAAGTCCTCCAAGCGCCCCGCCAACTACCTCCTGGTGGGGTTTGAACGCGAAATGGACCGCATGCGTCGGATGTACGGCGCCGGGTTTGGAGTCTCCGAGGGGGAGCCCAGTTCCTCCAAAGAACCCCTCCCCCTTGCGCTCATTCCGCTCCCTGAAGTGGCGCGCTTTGCCGGCAGCCCGCGGGTGCAGGGTTTGGCCTCCCACTCGACGGTGATGGATGCCGTGCTCGCAGCGCTGAGGCCCTTCCGCCGCAGCTTGGACGACACGAAGGCTGAGACCCGCCTGCGGTCTGGCGCCACCCTTGACTGGGGGGGGGGCTCGAGGCGCTCTGGGGATGCAAATAGCCCGGTGACGCATATCAAGGTACTGGTGAGCTCGGGCGGTGCCGGGGGGAGTGCCGACTCCCAGCAGAGCGGCTGCTCGCAGCGAGTGACAGTTAATTGGGCGCCTGACGTGGTTGAGGAGCTGTTTGACCTTGACGGCTGGCAGGGGAGCATAACCGACCCCTCCGCGTCCCCCTCGGCGCTGAAAGAGACGGAGGGATACCTCACGGCGCTGCGGGAGCATGCGCGGGCGCAGGATTTGGAGAAACGCATGCCGCGGAATATTTTATCCGAGGTGGCGAGGGCGTCCGCTACAGAAGATCCAGCGGATGTGGCTCAGAGGCCGCCCACCTCCGTGATGTACCTCAGCAGAATGCTGCCGCACTGCCGCTACGTGGCGGAGCTCCACCCGGCCAGCGACGACGCTGACGAGCGCAAAGGGACGCTGCGGCTGCGTGTATTTGCGTGGCGCTCCGCAACCGCCGCGCACAAGAGCTTCTTCCAAGAGGCGGAAGTGTGGGAGGCGAGCACCACGCGCGGTGGCCGACGCCGCGCCTGCCGCACTATCGGCCGCCACCCGCTGGCAGAGACGCTGCGATGGTCGCTTCAAAATAGCGCTCAATACGCGGCGCTGCACGCGTCGTGGAGCAGGTGGGTGAAACGAGAAGGGGATCTGGCTAGTTCCAACAAGAAACGCGGCATTGCCGGGCTGATGGAGGCTCTGGAGACCCCTGAAGGGCCGGCAGCAAGGCAGCCGACGGGACTCACTGTTACTATGCGGCCTTACCAGCTGCAGAGCCTGCAGTTCATGCTGGACTCGGAGGCGCGGGACGGAGGGTTCCGCGCGGGGATGTGGGCGCACGTGGCTGCTGCTGACGGCACTCCTTTCTGGTGAGGACACAACTATATTTTTCACCAAAGGGAAAGAAACTGAGTTATTTCTTCAAATTTATGAGGGAAAAGTACATGTTTCATTCACTGCAACCAAAACTAATCATCATTATTGTTATTTATGGGCAGGTACTCGCCGATCCTGGGCCGTGCTTCACGCAAGGTGGAGGCCCTCCCCCGGGGCGGCTTTTGCTGCGAGGAGATGGGGCTAGGAAAGACCGTGGAGGTGCTGGCGCTGTGCCTGGCCAATCCTGCACCTGTGCTGCCTGCCAGCGGTACAGTGGGCGCCGGTGGGCGGTACATCTCTCGCGCCACGCTGGTGGTGTGCGCGGTGTCGCTGGTGGGTCAATGGATGGAGGAGGCGCGTTCCAAGACGCGGGGCTCGCTGAAGATGCACATGTACCACGGGTAAGAAAGGAAATTTTAGCGTAACGTTTTTCCCTGGATGTTTCATGCTGCATTTTTATTTTTTATTTTTTTTAACCATTATAATGTGCTACAGTTGAGCTACAAATCGTTGCTTTTATAATTATCTCCCCCTTTCAAATAATCGTGTCTTTATCTCATGAAACAAACACGAGCACCGGCCCATAACAGCCTTCATTTTCTCTTTTTCTTGCAGCTCGGGCCGCATCAAGGACCCCAAGACGCTGGCCACCGAGTTCGACCTCGTGGTCACCACCTACGCCACCCTCTCCGCCGATTTTGGCGCCAAGAAGGGCAACGGCATCGCCAACTCCCCGCTGCACAAGGTGCAGTGGCACCGCCTCGTGCTGGACGAGTCGCACACCTGCAAGAACCCCGCGGTGGGGCACACCAAGGCCTGCGTGGCGCTAGAGGCGGAGCGCCGCTGGCTGTGCACTGGCACACCCGTCAACACCGATGTGGGCGACCTGTTTGGCCAGTTCGCGGTGCTGCGCTACAGCCCATTCTGCCAGAAGCCCTTCTTCGACGCCAACGTGAAGCACTCGTTCAGCAACGACTTCCCTGCGGGGGGGTGCATCGAGCTGCTGCATGCAATGGCGGGTGTGACTGTACGGCACACCAAGCAGCAGGAAGTGGCGGGGCAGCAAGTGCTGCAGCTGCCGCCCATGAGCGAGGAGCTCGTGCCAGGTGAGCAGCGTCATTTTCTCTTCAGTTTCCTCTGTAGGATTCTTTCAACGTCTTTTTGTCCTCGTCAATCAATCTTTGCTCCCACACTGTTTTTTTGTTTTTTTTTATTAGCCTACCTCCAATCATTACCCATTACCGGCCAAGCCACCTTCTCCCAAACTCCCACTAACATCGGACCTTACTCTTTTAATTTTATGTTGCAGTGGTGCTGACGGTGGAGGAGCAGGCGGCCTACAAGCGCGCCCACGCCACCTCCAACGAGTACTTCAACCGCTACGTAAACGTGGGCGCC
Organism: Marvania coccoides; assembly: GCA_963854735.1. Classification (NCBI taxonomy): domain Eukaryota; kingdom Viridiplantae; phylum Chlorophyta; class Trebouxiophyceae; order Chlorellales; family Chlorellaceae; genus Marvania; species Marvania coccoides. The sequence continues at coordinate 650,857 of OY978106.1, forward strand.
CATTTCGTGTCCCGCAATCTCCTGCACATCATGTCGCTGCTGCAGCCCATGCGGCGCATCTGCTCTGGCGGAGCGCTCACAGTCAGGGACCTCACCGTGGCCGAACCAGACGTCACCAGGTACGGAGCACAAATCAATCGTACTGTTTTATCCAAACGAATTCCAGTTTCCCCCAAAAGTTATGCCTTGTCTTTGACGCCGTCGAGACCTTCATCAAAATTGCTTGTTTTCAGCACCCTCTTTTGCGATTTTCGAATGCATTTTTAGATAATCACATTACAATAGTATTTGCTTCATTGCCCACCTGACCTGCAGGATGGAGGAAGCGCAGAGCAACGCCTCAGCTCCCGCTGCTGCCAACGGTGTCAAGGTTCCCAAGGAGGAGGGGCTGATCGCGCCCGCGGGGGAGGAGTGCCCCATCTGCATGGACGCCTTCGAGGAGCCCGCCATGACCTCCTGCAAGCACTGGTTCTGCGAGAAGTGCATCGTGGCAGTGGTGGTGAGCAGCAACGCAAAGTGCCCCCTGTGCCGCGGCCCGCAGCGCATCAACCAGCTGCGCGGCGGCATCTTGGCCGCGGACGCGGCGGAGGACGACGCCCAGGTGGCAGAAGCGGTGATAGAAACTCGGGAAGCCGAAGTAGCTGCCACTGGCGGAGTGCTCTGCGACTCCAAGCTGCGGGCGCTGCTGCAGAAGCTGCGGGAGATGCGGCGGGCGGACCCCACCGCCAAAGCCATCGTTTTCTCCCACTACAACGCCACCATCGAGTGGCTGAAGGCGCGGCTCAGCAGGGAGGGGTTCGGCCACCGCCACATCTCTGGCTCCATGCCCCTCAAGCAGCGCGCCAAGGCCATTCAGGCCTTCCAGGGGGACCCCCCCACCACGGTGTTCCTGCTGAGCATGCGCAGCGGCGCGGTGGGCATCAACCTCACCGCCGCCAGCCACGTTTTTCTGCTGGAACCTGCGCTGAACCCGGCGCTGGAGGAGCAGGCCATCGGGCGGGCGTGGCGCATGGGGCAGCGGCGTGAGGTTAAGGTCATGCGCTTCTACGTGAAGGTTAGTATTGATGCCTTTATATCGTGTCATTCCCATAATTGCGCTTTCCACAAGTTTTCACGAACGTGGTTTTGTTCTTTTCTGATGACTGTTTTCGTGTTTTTTTCTTGGCGCACAGGGATCGGTGGAGGAGCGCATGATGGAGGTGGTCAAGCAGAAGTACCACGGCGGCGCCGGCGCCTCTGCAGTCGAAGGCGGCGCCAGAATTAACCCTTTCTACGTCGACGCCCAGCAGCCGCGGCGGGCGCGCAACCGCGTGCGCGTGGAGGACGTCGCCGGCAGCATCAAAGCCGACAAGCAGAACCTGCGGCTGTCTGAGCTGCAAGAGCTGTTCAAGGCTCCGGAATTTCCGGCCCCTCGGGTGCCTGCAGGAGAAAGCTCCTCCTCTGAGGAAGAGGACGAGCGGGTGGACCGCCACGGAACCTGCGCGCGCGGCATGGATGTGGACGAAGAAGAGGGCGCTGACGCCCAGCAGATCCCGCAGGCATGGGCGGCGTCTCGCGACGTGAACGGCGTCACGATGGAGGGCGTGGTGCACGGCACCAGCCACATCCCGGCAGCTGCCACCAAGGCGCGCATGCGGCGCAGCAAGGCGGGCATCGCGGCGATCGCGAGCGCGGCGGCGGGCGGCGGCACGGCTGCCGGCGCCAGCAGCCCGCCCCCGCCCCCGGAGGTGCAGCGGCAGCGGCAGCGGCAGGTCCCGGTGGAGGAGGAACGTCCTCCCGCTGAGATTTTGGAGCACATCAAGAAGCTGAAGGCAAAGGTGACTGGGCGGCTCACTCCTGCCATGCCTGCAGACGCCGCCGCTGCAGCCGCCCCTGACGGCGCAACCTGCGCAACCGCGGCAACAAGCCCTGCAGCGGCCGCTGCCGCCGCGCAGGCGCCGCCGCGGCCTCATCAGTCAACTGGAGGCTCTGCCGCTGTCCCGTCCATCCTGAAGACCGTGCTCACTAAGACCGCCAAGAAGCGAAGCAGGGCGGAAGCCGCGGAGGGTGGTGGCGCAGCGGCCCTGGCTGCCCACATCCCTGGGGCCACCCCTGGCTGTGTGAGCAGCGGTGTTGATAGCGACACCGGCAGTGGGCTGGCGAGCGCCAGGCGGGCCAGGCGGATGCCGCGCAGGGACTACGCTGCCATGGACACCAGCGGGATGGTTCACGACGAGTAGGGAATGAGGCAGTGAGAGAGTTTGTAGAAATGAGGGTTTTCCAGAGAGAGCGGTGAGAGATTAGAGAAAAGTAGAATGTGCAATGAATGACGTTTTTGCTGCCACTGTGCTTGAAATAAAATGAATGCGTGTAAACCGTGCTCTTGGAAAATGGGAAACGAAGGTCCAAACACATCAGAGAGAGAAAAGGAGCGTCGATCTTGAAAAGTACATTCCTGCTTCTTCTGTTGTGTTTTTATTGAGCCCTTTACAGGCTGTCTGTAAAAACCATTTTTCGTCACCGTTATCAAAACTCTTATACAAGAAACAAACAATCCACAAATAGTTTTTCCTTTTGTTTTCATCGCGATTTCTGTGGCGTCACAGGCAGCGCCGGGTTCAGCAGATCCCGCACAGTCAGGGTGTCGCGATACCGGTCGATGTGGTTGAGGATCAGCAGCCGCGGGCCTGCGGGCACCTTGGCCTCCTGCAGCGCCGCGGTATCCCATAGCAGCAGCGTGGTGTCGTTGAGCAGCTCCCTCTTCACGTTGCGCTCGTACTTGGACAGCCCCAGGTGGGTCAGCATGGCCTTGACGCGCGCGTACTCCACGTCGTCAGTTTTGGGCCCGCCAAACATCTCGCCCAGCTTGTAGAAGCCGCCCTGAAATGAAAAAAGGGAGGAAAACATATTTAATTTCTCCGCCTACATTTTTGGCACTCTGTTGTGAACCCCAAATAAGCCAGTTTATACCCAAATTTCTCGCTCCCTCGTAACTGGAAATTTTATTTCAATACTACCAGCACAATGTCCCATTAAATTGACCCTCATTCAACTGACCTGGAACAGTGCAAAGACAACACCGGCTGAGAAGGCGCCCATCAGCGGATTGGGGGTGCCCATGGCGCCTGGCATTGCTGCAGTGGCGGTGTTTCCTATGCTGGACACCAGCGAGTAGCAGGCGCCGCCAAAGAAGCCCGAGATCATGGTGTTTTGGATGTCATCCACGCCCCTCTTCCGCTTCAAGTAGACGCTGAGGCCAGAGTTGACTGCAGTCATGGCTGCGAAGCTGCGAGCTTGCTGCATCGGCCCCCCCAGCTTCATCATGCTCATTCCCGGTCCGCCTGACGCAGAGCGAAAGAGAATTCACGAGTAAAAAAAACAGGGGTGTGATGTAAAAAATACAACTGTTTCTAAAGCGGAAGAGGCGGTCACCTGCTGCTGCAGCTGATGGATCCATGCTATTTTTCGCCATCGTGCCCATCAGCGCTCCCAGGAAGGCTCCCTGCAAGGCACCAAAGACGCCAGAGGAGACGCCCTCGACCCACGGCGGCTGGGCCTTCACCCAGCTGTCGAATGCGGCCTTGATCTCCGTTGGTTTATCTTGGATCTTTCCTGGGGCCGCGATGATTGCGAGAACATCGCTGCCGATGCTGCCAAACTGCGGCGACTGCATCTTGATTATTGCTCTTGGCAGGTCTTGTTCGCAAGCCCTTTTCTTTTCGTATATTAATATTCGAATGCAATCGAAATAGAGCTGAAAGTGCAACGAGAAAGACCAAAAACATTTTTTCCACGAACTTCGGAAGAAAATCTTTGTTGATCTCGAGCCGATTGCAATTCTATTGATTTGAAAATACCATTAAAAATGGCACACACAGCAGGAGCAACGGTCGGCGCGGGTTTGGGTCTGGGAAGTCGGCTTCATGTCCAACTCCACTTCCAGCCTCCCCACCTGCGCTGCCTCAGGACACAACAGCGCGGCTCAGCAGCAAGGGCGCAAGCAAGGTACACCATGGGTCCCATTTCTCTCGCTCAAAGGGCCTTTCATTTGCATATCAAATCATTTTTTTTTTGCAGTGCCGACGGCGAGAACCAAGGCTTTAAACGCATCTTTAATCAGGTCCGGGGTGCACTGCCAGTCATTGGCCTCATTTCCAGGTAAATCCTGCTCCATATACCATCTTTAACTGGCCTTTTGGAACCCTTTCCCCACTTTTATTCTAACAGCTCTGTTTTCTCAAGCAAATTTATTATATCATCAACTAAGCTGAATAAACCGTTTCCTATTGTCCCAGGTTGGCGTCCCCTGAGGGCGGCATCGGCAGGGATGAGCTGGCGTACCCTGAGTACGCCAGAACAGTGTTTGAAGCTGCCCCACAGGACTTTCAGGTGGCGGTGGCAGAGCTGCAGGACAAGCACGGGAAGCCCTCCCAGCGGCGCTACGTGCTGATGTGCCTGTGGATGGTGGAACGCGGCATCGGCCTGGTGCCTGCCAAGCAGATTGTGGACGCAGCTCGGCGGCTGAGAGTTTCGTGAGTTACTTTCCAGTTTATTGTATTTTTATTTTGCGTTTTCCTTTTTTTCAAGAGTGTCTATTCTAGACAGTCGTCTTTTATGTATATGTCTAAATAATATCAAATTGACGATGTTTGGCTCAACACTATTAAAATTACTTTTTTTCTCCTCCCCAACCTTAACTCACTCGCTCAAACTATCGACGATATGCAGGCAAGACCTGGAGTTTGAGATGGAGCGTTTCACCGGCTCCTTCACCGAGGCGGCAGAGAAGTATTCGTACATGGACCGGCCCAAGGGGCGGCCGACAGAGCAGGCAGAGACGGCTGTGGACGCGCTGGTGCGGCTGTGCTTGGGGCTGAAGGACGGGGAGCCGGTGCCTGCTGCGGATGCTGCGCTGATTGAGGAGGCAGTGTGCGGGGGGCTGCTGGGCACGGGGCCAAATTTTAGGGAGCTGGTGAAGGCAGCGCTGGCGAGCAGGGAACAGCGGGCAAAGGCGTACGCGTCGTGAAGAACTCAACCCCCTGACAATGTTTGATAATGCCAAAAGAATACGATTGTAAAAATTTATGAAATAAAGAAAGGAGCGGTAATGTTTGTTATGATTTCGCCAGACGCACGTTTAGTTTCTAAATCCAGCTTCCCCTCTTTATCAGTCCCTTACAGCGCACACGCGCACTGAATGGGACAGCCTCACCACCACAGGTTTCGGGGTGCTCTCTTCAATGCTGTCCGTGTGGGCATGAGCAAACAAGAACCGTGGCCGGAGAGAAAATGAAGGCGCGTGGGGAATTCATAGGGAGAAGGGTGTGGCATGATAAATCATGCAGACAATGCATGCAAACAATTTTGTCAATTTGAAAAAACAAGAAACACATCAAGAAAAATTCGAGACTCTGGGAAAAGGATAAATGTCCAGGATGACAATTCTTTATTGATTTTTTAACCAAATCGATTTTCCAAGGGCAGGGTGGCATTCATAGGCAAGCATGGCCTCCATGACAAGGCCAGAGTCCCTTGGGCTGCTCACTTTTTTGTATCTGGCAGCTTCGCTATATCTTTACGTCGTCTACAGGAGAAAAGTTGCTCCTGGGGCTCCCAGAATCATTGCCGGGCTTCCATTCATCGCTCTCAATCTGTGTGCTCCAAGGATGTTCCGGCGGGGAGCTGACTCAACCACCATCACGCTGCTCAGTTTCATCACATTGCTTGCAAAGTAAGTAGATACATGCAAAGTTTTACTGATTAAATTAATTCTCGCTTTTAAATATTCGCGTATGCTCTTTAATTTGCCTTCTTCTCCTTCCCTTCCGTTTGGCATACCAGCTTCAAGATTTTGCTGTGGGCCATAAACCGCTCCATGCTGGCCTCCTCGAAGCGCCTCACCTTCCCTCAGTTCACGGCTCTCCTCCTGACACCCCTCACCCCCGTCGTTGAAGCAGGCAGCCGGCGCAGGGGCCGCCTGGCTGAGGAAATTTCCACCCCGCTGCGCATTTTTCTCGCCAAATGGGTGCTGTTGGGCGTGATGACGCGCATGTTGCGCCATTATTGGCTCTACCCGCCGTTGATTCGCGCGTTTTTCTACGGCCTTGCGCTGTATTCACTGCTTAGCTCCATTATGGACGGCCCTGGTGCTGTTATTTCTCGGTTGTTGGGAATCCGCGTCAGCCCGCACTTTGACACGCCCTGGATGACTACCTCCGTCGCCTCTTTCTGGAATCACAGGTAGATTCCAGTTTTTTCTTTGCTGCTATCAGCCATGCACTTTTTCTTTAGTTGCATTTCGTTCGTACTGTTGGCATTCCCCAACGGGGGAGCCGCGCTTGTTTTCTTATCAACAACCTTAGTAGTCAATTCCCTCTTCAGATGGGATTTGGCGGCAGGAAACGCGCTGCGACAACTTTTTTACGAGCCAATCATTGAGGGCAGATTGCTGGGCCCAGGCCAGCTGAAGGGAGAGAAAAACGGGGCCCAGGCGCGCCCCTCCACCTGGCGCATGGCCATCGGCAGCACGGCAAGCTTTGCTGCCAGTGGTTTCATGCACGAGGTAAGCCATGCTTGCGTTTTTAAGCGCAGAAACGTCGGATTTTAACAAAGCTGCTATACTGTGTTTTTTCAGCTCATCTTCTGGTACCTGACTGGACGTAGCTCCGGCGGGCGCTGGTTTTCTTTCTTCATCGTTCAAGTGCCCTACATTTTCATCGAAAAGCTGGTTCTGCGCAAGCTGAGAGCGAATAACATCACCGTGCCCCAGCCCGTGCTCACGCTGATAGCTGTGTTGTTCCTGTGCTCCACCAGCGCTGTTTTCTTCTGGGGCCCCGCCGAGGAGGCTGGCGTGGTGCGCAGCATTGTCAACAACGTGGCTTCTGCCTACACCAACAATGTGGCCGCCCTGCTGCCTTCTCTGCGCCTGATTTTGAGGCTTTCGCCACAATGATTTTGATTACTACTTTTGCAGCTACTAATATCATCAATTCTTCAGCAGCAAACCTTAATTTGTTGCTTGATGAATTCTCTTTAAAGTTGCAGCATGCTTCTCCACTTTCTCTATTAAGACAACTAGTGATATGCATGCCATAAGTATCATTAGAAGCACCACAGCTAAACCATCACAGCATACTCACTATTGATATGCATCCTTTCCTTCTCTTTCATCGCCGCTGCCCCTCCCGGCCGACCTCAGGCGAAGCACTGCGCCGGCCGCTGCGTTGCCGCCGGTAATCAGCCCCCCCATCGCCATTCACCCTCTTGTAATATCTATCCCTCTCATCCCTGCCGCTGCGGTCCCCCCTCTCCCTGTCGTCTCTCCTTCGCTCCTCTCTGCTGCCGTGCCCATCCCTCTCCCGCGACCGTGACCTCTCCCGCCTCCGCTCCTTCTTCTCCTTTTTGTGCCCGTGCTCCTTCTCTTTCTTCTTTTTCTTTTCTGTCTTCTCTCTCTTGTGGTGGCGGTGGCCTTCTCCTTCTTCTCTACCGCCGCCGCCTCTCCCTCCAGCTGCTCTTGCTGCGCCGCCATCTGCTGCCGCATCCCAAGGGCGTTGCAAAAGACCCTGCGCTTTGGCCTGCTGCATTATATCCATGAAGCTGTTGCCACCGCCGCCCCAATGGTCATTGTTCCCTGGCCCTGGCGGCTCCCTCCCGCCTCCAGCAGCTGCCGCTTCACCACTACCTCCATTCCTGCCGTCCCTACCCGCAGCATGCGTTTCAATCGCGTCCCCTGCCCCACCACGCCGCTGTCTTTCTTCCTCTTCGTCGCTGCTCTCGGGGATGGGCTCGCCTTCCACCTCCGCGCGCTTTTTCCGGTAGTTGTCGACGTGCTCCACCCTGATGGTGCGCCCCGCCACCCGTGCGCCACTCAGGTTGTCCACAGCAACCACCGTGGAGCGCTGGTCCTCATAGGCAATAAAAGCAAAGCCCTTTGATTTGCCGGTCTTTCTGTCACGCACAAGATGGACGTCCACGATCTCGCCGTACTGCGAGAACACTGCCAGGATGTCGCCCTCGGTGAGCTCGAAGGGGAGGCCGCCGGCGTAGACGTAGGCACTGTGGCTGAAGCGGGCGTGCCAAGAGGACTTGTCGCCGATGCCCAGCTCGATCTCGGCACGCGTCGCCTTCTGGGTGTTCTTGATTTGGGTAAGCGGGTTCATTTTGGAGCAGGATTAACGCGAATACACGAGCGATGAAAGATGATTTTCGAAGTTAAGGAAGGGTTAACGCGTCGGAGGCGGCATGCGTGGATTTAATATAATTTTATTAGATTTGTTAAAAAATAAAAATGCTGTCAGCGGGGCTGAAAACGCTGACATTTGCCATTTTCGGTTATCTTTCCAATATCAGTTCACCAGCAAAATTCGCTCGATTCCAGGAAATTTTATCATTAAAAAGGTTTTGCAAATACTCTTTAAACAGCTATCGAGCATCTCTGATAGGCAGGAAGGTCGATTTTGCAGTTATTAACCACACAGTGCGATCCCACTGGCTGTCACGGCTCTTTTAGGGCAGAAGATGTAGGTTTACTTGGCATACTCATACTAGCAAAAATACCCATTTGAAAACTGAACTCCAATACCGGAAAAAATGCAGATTGGTCGGGAATCTAGCCGCTAGGGGAAGTTAGAGGGAGGAAGTGAGACATCATGCGATCACAGCGCATTCTCGCGGTCTTGGCGCTACTCTGCGTCGCCTGGGCTAAGCCAGAGTGCGCATCGTTCACCCCCAAAACTTGTTTATTTGGCTCGGACGTGAAACTGACTGGGGCACAATGCAAGCCGCACGAGTGCGATTTCAACGCTGAACAGGCAAGTAGAAGGCCACGTTTTGGATCATGGGATGTTTTGGCGGTGCAAACGCGAAAATAACGCCCAACCACCACTCAACAAACCTCCTCGCCCGCTTTTCAGGAATTCAAGTGCGGTTTTACAGAAACAGGGTCTTACACCCACGAGGACCAGCCTTTTGAGGGGTGTGAGGACCCGTTCTTGTCCTCTCATCGCCTGGGGCTCACCCCATGCGGCTCCCGCTGTTGCAGGTAGGCAGCGTTATTTTTGAGCCGTTTTTGAAAGTTTTTTATTTTATGTATGTTGCTATAATGCAACAGAATCCTTTACATAAAAATCCATCCGTTTGAATTCAAATGCATTTTTATTCAACATTTCGCAGTGCCGACCACGCTGGCGATTTCAGCACTGGAGGCGAAATTCCAGGCTCTGGTGGCGCCTTCAAGTACGAATTCCAGCCCACAGACAGTGATTGTCGGTACACTCCCATTGTCCGGGGTCAAGTACTGCATTTCCTGCACTCCCGAGGCATCCCTTTGGCAGTCATAGGCGACTCCATGATGCGGCAGCTGTTCCTGCGGCTGGTGGGCATGATGCGGGGGCAGCAGCGCCTGCTGGACTACCACCTGCACACCCACGCGGCCTACACAGTGTGCCACGAGGCTGATAGCTTTAGAATTTCCACCAACTCAGCCAACGCCACCTCTTCGTGGACCCCCAACATCGAGCACCTCAAGGTAGGAGCTAACTCATTATTTTCATGTTTAAAAAACAGCTAATTCAGTTGGTTCGGATTAGAAAATAGCTATTTTGCTCATCTTTTAGATTTTTTCATATGCCCAGTATACTCTCGAGGACAATTAAGCCCTTCAAAGTAGTTTTTTTCTCCTTTTGAAATTTGCTTCGACTTTGACCACCACTTTTTCTCCTCTATTCACGACCCCTCAAACTTCAATCTCACTGAAATTTCGGCCCCTTCTTCATGCCCAGGCCAAAATCCCCACGTTCTTCAGAATGGCCTACGGCCCAGGCAGGGCTGCCGGCCGCGCTGCACTGGCAGAGTGCTCGCGGAGTCCCATCAACTTCCACTACGTCCACTCCCCCAAGTATAAGAACCAGGAGCACATGGTGCCGGTGTACATCGATTCCCTGCCTCCTGGCGTCAAGCCAGTCATTCTCATTCACGTAGGCTACTGGTGAGTAGTTTCCAGCAGTTCCTTTGTTATTAAACACGTTCACTGTTTCCCACACGTTGAATATCTCAGAAATGAAGAGAAATCCGAGGCGCTAGTCTTTTTTCCTACATATCTGCATATTTTGTTGAAAGATGGGGAGAGACGCTAACTCTCCAATTCACCCAACAATTGTAGGGAGGGTGGAAAGGACATCCCTCAGTCATACCTCAAGACGCTCGCGGCTCTGGCAGACCGCGCGCACCGCGTGTTCATCGTCGGCGTGCCCACCGCCCACCTCCACGCCGGCCGGCGGCGAGCCTTCAGGGTTCGTAACGACGCCATGGCTGCCTGGGTCGAAAAACAAGGCGACCCCTTCGCGTTCGTCGATTTCGACAAGCTCGCGGGGGCGCAGAACGCCCCTCCCGCTGGCGCCGCCAACAGCTGGCACTACATGTGCGGAGTTGAGTGGGAGGCGCCGTGCGAAGGATGTGCGAACCCGGTTCGAATCGACCACACTGACGCGCTGAAAGAGATGCCGAGCTACGCGCAGTATCAGCAGAAGAACCAAACCGAGGAGACGCCCGCAACCGCTGGTGGCGGGGCGGTGGAAGACAAGGCGGCAGGCGGTATTGTGCCGCAGGTGCCGGCAGGAAAGGTGGAAAGAATCCACGCGACGGAGGATGGGCTGTGCGCTGACGAGATGGGGCGGAATATGTGGCAGTTGGTGTTCAACGCGCTGCTGCAGCCAGCTGAGGACGATTGGATGTTCTGAAGAGAGCGGAGTCTTTAGAGGAGTTTTGAAATTGTTTGTTACTTATGAATTGAGAGCGCTGTGGCACAGCTTATCTTATTTGCGCAGTTGATATTTCTGTCGAATATCGATAGTGATTTATCTACAGCATTTCTTTTTGCATGAGTTTAAATTTAATATTTAGTAAATCAAACGGCTTTGAGTTATGTTTTGGCTGGGGCTTGCCCAGATTGCACGCCATGGCATATGGCACCAATGGGGGGTGATTGAATGGGCGTGATAGTGACGCCAATGCCCCAAATCCCGCTACAATGCAATACAAGCGGTTTCTTCCTTTATCTTCATGCACTGACAGTGCCTCAATTCAGCTGCAGCGCAGCATTTTCTTTCAACATTTTCGCAGCACGGTGCCGTGCTAACGGATCTGGTTGAAATCTTGTAAAAAATTTTTTTTAACACATTCATTCAAAATAAATTGAGCTGTCGCCTGCTCCTCCGTTTCCGATCTCGTCATCTTTCAGTCTTTATCGTGTCTTATAAAGATGGCGACGCCTGTCGGCGCAGCACCACTAGCCTGGCTTCAGGCGAATGCTTCAATGGCGCAGCAGGATCAGAATATTTCCCGACCATAAATTTTTTTCTTGCCACCTCCATGAACTCATCCCCCTCCTTCATGCGCCGGGCGTGCCATGGCCCGCCTCTCGTCATAGCATCCCAGAACTCCTGCACGCTAGGCCACCTCATTTCGTGCTGTATTAATTTATCGGTGATTATGTGCACCCCATCGATGCCCTTAACGCCCTCAAAAAGGCCTTCTTCCCAGCCAACCTGAAAAATATAACAGTTAAAATTAAAATTTCAAAAATGTTAGAGATATGGGAGAAAAGAGAAGACATTAATAGCACAGGCGCCAGGAAAACCATTTCGAACAAATTAGAATGTTTTCTAAAGTTGTTTTGCCTCTCTCACTATTCGACGCGGCGGCGGACATATTTCAATGAGACTGTGCCACGGCCCTTCCCTTTCCATCCCAGTAGGCCAAAATATTGCCACCAGGATGCCACCAGGCGCCAGCGCCCTGCTCCAGTTAGCCAGGGCCTCCGCAGGGCTGGGCATTTGCTGCAGACAAAAGCAGGTGAAGACCGCAGACAGCTGTGGCAAGTCTGATGGCACGAGCGAGGCGTCACCTGCCCTGAGCTGCACACGATCACTGCATGAAACCACAGCAAAGAAGAAAATCAAATTTCATGATGGCAGTCTCTAAATTTCCAGTAGGAGCACACAAAAAAACTCGGGGGTACCTGATGGCGGCTGTTACGTCGCGGGCCACGTCAACCATGCCTTCGCTAAGGTCAAGGCCGAAAAATGAATTGGCGGTGGAGAGCTTCTCAGCTAGAGAGGTGATTTCATCCCCTGCAGTAAGCGAATGGAAGAATGGTCATTTTGTGGGGGAATGGATGAGCTTACAGAAGGCTCCCTTGCCGATCCTCCTCACCTGAGCCGCAGCCAGGCAGAAAAATGAGGCCTGGCGATGGCTTGGCGGCGACGAGGGCAGCCTCGGCGTCCAGGACCCAAGGGCGGAAGCGCGGGACAAAATGCTTTCGGTATGATTTGGCGACCACCGACCAGGATTGCCCCAGCAATTGAAGCCTATCCATTTTTTCTTTGGATCTGTTCTTTTTTTAAAATAAATTCATCTGGAAAATTTGTCGTAAGCACGCCTGACGGTTGCTCAATATATAATCAATGCTCAAAACTATTACAAAAAATAAAACAAGTTACGAAGAAACACTCGAATAAATTTTCTGGTGATCACGTCATGACACCCCAAAAATTAAATTGGTTGGCTGTTAGTTTCCCTTTCACCTTATCTGCACCCCAGCTTCTTCAGCTGCAGCCTCACCCCGCTGATATCCTTCACCAGCTCCCCCAGTCGCTCTTCCACCTCGACCCTTCGTCGCCGCTCAGCCCCCGTCCGCCCAGCGGTGGACCCAGGAAACTTCGACTGCTCCTTCTCCAGCTCGCTGCGCTCCATGTTGAGTGTCAGCAGCCGCTCCTCCAGCTCCGCAGCACGCGCCATCATGGCCTGCATGAAAAAAACTAAAATAAATTAATAAATAAAATCCGAGAAGAACTCTACAAAAAGGCAATTTTGCACAGCTTTACGAACCTTTGCCGAGTCGAAATGAGATTCAGTTGGCTTGTACATGTACGGAGCTGCCACAGGCTGGGCTGCGGCGTGCGGTGCTGGGGAGGCAGCGGCTGCCGGCGCTGCTATTGTGATAACCCGCTGCCGCTGCGCCAAGGCAGCCTCGGTATCAAACGGAGGCATCGTGGCTTCCGTCGAGCGCCTCCGCCTCCCGCTATCTTCCTTCATGCCCGATTCCACTGCTGAGGGTGTCTGCAGCGCTGCAGGGCGGGCCGCTGCTACTGTCTGTTGCATTGGCAGTGCGTCGAAACGCTGCTGCTGCTGCTGCTGCTGGTGGTGGTGTTGTACTGGCAGCGGGGCCATTGGCGACATTAACGGCGTTGCCTCCCTTTGTCCGCTATTTGCAATACTTCCGGCCGTTTCTCTTCGCTGCTGCTGCTGCTGCTGCACCATTGCTACCGCTGCTGCTGGAGCCGCAAAAAAACGCTGCTGCTGCACCACCGGCGTCAAGGAGGTGCCCCACCCGCCTCCTTTCGTTTCCTTGTTTCTATCATTTCTATCTACTGCCGTCATCACAGAAAGCGGAGAGTCGCTGAGCTGCGCCACCGCGGCCGTAAGCGCCTGCACCTGCTCCTTGAGGGCATCCACTTCGCCCGTCAGCCGCGTGTTCTCTCCGCTTTTCGCCGCAATCTGCCCTGCTGCTGCCGCCAGTCCTGCCTTCAGCTCCCGCACTTCTGCAGCCAGCTGACGGTTGGTCGCAGCGGCGGACCCCGTTGCAGCGCGGCTGTGCTCATTTAAATCTTCCAGCTCTGCGGTTTGCTGGGCCACGGTGGCCTCTGCGGCAGCCAGAGCTTGAGCCATCGTGGATTTATCAGCTTTCAGCAGCGCCAACGCTTTGTCAAAGCCAGCGGCTTGGGATGTGGCGGTCTCCAGCCTCGCTTGCAGCGCATTGTGCTCCTCCAGCATCTGTGAAAAAAAATGGGGAAAAAACATTAAAATTAACAATTTTGTGATTTGGGACATCAGCTAGGTTGTATTAAATGAACTTGCCTCTGAAAAGCGCTTGCCCCAGGCTTCTGCGGCAGCCTCCGCCTCTCCCGTCGTACGTCTCAGCTGCTCCACCTCTGTGTCGGCCAGCTGCAGCTTCGCTTCAGCTGCCACTGCTCGTTGCTCCCACTCCGCTCTGTCCGTCAGCAATTTTTCAGCTTCAGCCCTGGCGGCTGCGGCCTCCTCCTGCAGCGCCTCCACCTGGGCCTGGATCTCATCGATGACGCCTGCCTGGGCAGCGCTCGCTGGCTTGGGGAGGCCGCAAGGAATGGGAGTGAGTGTCGCCGACTCTTGCTGCATCGGCCGCAGCGGGGAGCGTCTCTCCGGGCTAGTTTGAGGCGACATGCACAGCGATAGACTTGAAGAGGTGTATATTATGGGGCGGTCAGCCGTTAAAGCGCTGCATTCGTCCATCATTTTAATTTGTTGGTTGAAAGAAAATGCCTTATCACGCGTCTTCGGCACTATATAATAGCGCAGGTAAATAAAAAAAATGTGCGAATACTGTTTTGCCGCTCTGGTTGGCAGATAATGAAACAGCTTTAACGCAATTCAAATTTATGCCTTGCTGGACATTTTGGCTGACCTTTTCTCGCTCGCTGCTTTACCCTCGAGATTAAATTTGTTATAAATCCCAAAAGATCAAAACGGTCTCATCTTCCGCCAATGGTTTGCTGCGAGCGACTTCAGCTTGCAGAGTTCTAAAGGTGAAAATTCCTCTCTCTCGCTCGGAACCGCGTTTGAGACTCGGATTTCGGATTCCGATCCTCCAAAACAGCTCAATGGAACGCATACAACCCGACCCTGCCAGCGAAATGCTAGACTCGTTTTTTTTTTTTCCATCTCCCATTTCCCCCCAGGCTTATTTGATCATATGAACCAGAGCTACGCATCGAATGCTTACAGAGGTATTCGCATGAGAGCTGCCATGGACATTGAAGGCGGCGAAGAACTCCCTCTCTCCAGCCTCGGTGGTATTCCTCCGCTGCATGGAGGAGTCAAAGCTTTTTCTCGTAGATCCTCTGCTACTAGCCCGGTAAGAAAACCTTACCGCCCAGTGCCTTGAAATGGAAACCAACATTTCAAACCCTTAAAAGAAACCCAACAATATTATTTTTCGCTTTCTTTTTATATGCAATGCAATAATGCAGCTCACTGCCCTGGGCCGGTCATTTGACCCCAAAACTTTCCAATTCGCTGGCGTTGTGGCCAGCCTCATTCTTCTCTTCATCGGCTTCAGCGTCTCCCTCTCGCTCGTCTTCGTTCTGGCTACCTGTCTGGGCATGCTGGCCTTTGCTGCCTACCTCGCAGGCTGGGTGATGGCTAAAGACGAAGGCACAGCGGAAATGCAGGAGATTTCAACGGCAATCAGAGAAGGCGCTGAGGGCTATTTCGCCACGCAGTACGGCACCATCGGGCGGCTGGCCATGTTTCTCTGCGCCATCATCTTTTTCGTTTACTTTTTCAGGGCAGAAACACCCGAACAGGCGGCCGCTGGGATTTCGCGTTTCACTCTCGCCGCTCTCACAGCGGCGTCTTTCCTCCTGGGTGCCGGTTGCTCGGCGGTGGCGGGCTACGTGGGGATGTGGGTGTCGGTGCGTGCTAACGTGCGAGTGGCAGGTGCAGCACGCAGGTCGGCGCGCGAAGCGCTGGTTGTTGCGCTCCGAGCTGGTGGATTCTCAGGCATGATTGTGGTGGCCCTCATGGTAGGTTGATAATATGCCGTTTTTAATTTATTTTGTAATGGACGCGCAAACCGAATTAGAACGTTGTGGTCTGGTATTACATCCATCCTCAAGTAATTTGTTTATTTATCTATGTCCAGGTCCTGGGCATTGCCACGCTCTACTGCCTGCTGCACCTCACTTACGTCACCTGGGGAAATCTTAAGGACACAGACATCCCGCTGATGCTGGTGGGCTACGGCTTCGGCGCCTCCTTCGTGGCTCTCTTCGCGCAGCTCGGCGGCGGCATATACACAAAGGCCGCCGACGTGGGGGCCGACCTGGTGGGCAAAGTGGAGGCCGGCATCCCGGAAGACGATCCTCGCAACCCTGCGGTCATTGCAGATCTCGTCGGTGACAACGTGGGCGACTGCGCTGCTCGAGGGGCGGATCTCTTTGAGTCCATCGCCGCTGAGGTCATCTCCGCCATGATTCTGGGCGGCACCATGGCGAAACAGGCAAATTTGCCGTCCGCCTCTGGCTTCATCCTCTTCCCCCTCGTCGTTCACACTCTGGACCTCGTCGTGTCGGCTGCCGGCATCCTGTCAGTGTCGCAAAAGGCGCCCCCTGGGGCGTCGCCCACAGAAGATCCGTACGCGGTGATGAAGGGGGGGTACATCGTGGCCATAGGGCTGTCTGTAGTAGGGTTCGTAGGGGCGTGCAAGGTCATGCTCGATGTTCCCCACGCCCCCACCGCCTGGCTGCACTTCGCAGGGTGCGGGATGGTGGGGGTGGTGACAGCTTACGCGTACGTGGGTATTGCTCAGTACTACACTGACTACAAGTACAAACCAGTACGAATCATCGCGGAGGCGTCCACCACCGGCCACGCCACAAATATCATTGCGGGGATGGGCGTAGGGCTGGAGGCCACGGGGCTGCCTGTGCTGGTGATGTCAGTGGCGCTGGTGATGGCCTTCTGGCTGGGCAACACATCGGGGCTGGTGAGGAAAATGAGAAACCCCCATTCTCGTTAAGCTATTCTCATTTCGGCCCCATTATGATTTTCTTTCTTTCTGCAGGCGCCGGATTCTTCAGCCGACGGGTTGTTTGGCACAGCCGTGGCCACCATGGGAATGCTTTCCACCGCAGCCTACGTCCTCACAATGGACATCTTCGGTGAGATTTTCCACCGCCTGCACAAGAGAATGCAATTTTATAGCACCGGTGCAGTCAAAGTGAAATCAACCCCCGAGCATCCGCGTCGTTCAATTTGCAGGCCCCATAGCTGACAATGCCGGCGGCATTGTTGAAATGTCGCAGCAGCCGGAGTCAGTACGCGATATCACGGACCTGCTGGACGCAGTGGGAAACACCACGAAAGCCACCACCAAGGGGTACGCCATCGGTTCCGCTGGCCTCGCCTCATTTTTGCTCTTTTCCGCGTACCTCGACGAGGTTGCCGCCTTCACCGGCAAGGCCTTTGACGTAGTCGACATTGCCGTGCCAGAAGTGTTCATCGGAGGGCTGCTGGGCGCCACGTTGGTGTTCATTTTCTCTTCCTGGACGTGCCGGGCGGTGGGCGCCACAGCCCAGGAGGTAGTGAACGAAGTGAGGCGGCAATTTGCCGAGCGCCCGGGCATAATGACGTACGCCGAAAAGCCGGACTACGCGCGGTGCGTGGCCATTGTGGCCCAGTCTGCGCTGCATGCAATGATTAAACCAGGGGTGTTGGCTGTCGCCGGCCCCGTGGCAGTTGGCATTGTTTTCAAATTTGTGGGGCTGGCTACGGGGCAGGAGCTGCTGGGGGCCAAGGCTGTAGCTGCAATGCTCATGTTTGCCACCGTGTCTGGCATTCTCATGGCACTCTTCCTCAACACAGGCAAGGCATCAACAAATTTTGTTTTTTTATTTCTTCTTGCCGCCCCGAGATTGCTCATTTTTTTAGCTTTATTTTCATATATTTCTACAATGTTGCCAGATTTATTTTCTCACTTAGCCCCGCTGTGTATTCTTTCTTTCTTCAAACAGCGGGCGGCGCGTGGGACAACGCCAAGAAGTACGTTGAGAGCGGAGCGCACGGGGGCAAGGGGTCTGAAGCCCACAAGGCAGCAGTCACAGGTGACACAGTGGGAGACCCGTTCAAGGTAAGCTAATTCACATGTTTTTCGCATGCAAAATAATATAATTGTTGGATTTCTTACAGCGTTCTTACAGCGTTTTATTTAAAAGCTAAACTGACAACGTTTCAATTCTTTTCAGGATACCATGGGCCCATCGCTGCACGTGCTAATTAAATTGATGGCTACGTTGAGCTTAGTGTTGGCTCCACTCTATGTCTGACGAGGTAATATTCCTGGCACTCCGCTTCCGTCAAAGTTGAGAAATTTGGTTCAAATACGAAGTGATTTTGACTTGGGCGAGTGTTGCAAATAATCTTGTGCCAGAAAAAGTGTTTGTAGTGATGCATTGTTGAGCTTTTCATCACAAGTAAGAGAGAAATCCAGACGCCGCTGTTATTGTTTCATATGCCCAATAAGCACCGAGGATAATTAAGCTCTCGTCTTATATCTAAACAAAAATAAGATTTAAGAGACCCCAACGGGAGGACGCCTGTAGTAGGTGCTCATTTCCTACTCAAAAGGTTTCCCATTATCCATGACATGTGTCACAATCCAGACACCGGTACCGCAGTTATATTTTTTCAGTGTTTCTTTGCTCATTCCTTGTTGCTGTTGCCCTAAACTCGCCATCTCCTCCCTCTATTTTGGAATGTGTCTCTCTCTAAATTTTTTCCCCTCCTCTCTTTGACAGTATAGTTTTCATTTTTGACCAACCCCAGCAACATAAAGAAAGAATGGAAACTAAACGCAGATGCAAAGCCCTGTCACTAGGAGGTCAGAATGGCGTTCAAGCTCGCTCTGCTGAACTCGTTGTCCTCAAAAAGCGCGCGCACCATGCTGGCTGTCTGCTCCCGCGTCAAACCAGCTGCTGCCAACCGCCCGCTCCGCCACCTCGCAGCAATCTCTCTACTAGGGCTGTCCAGCAGCTCACAAACCTCCCTCAGGCGTAACACATCCCTCCCCGCCTCATTTAACTCTGCCAGGTACTCAGCAGCTGCAGCGCCAGCCCCGGCAGCCGCCGCCCCCAACAGCCCCGCCGCTGGGGCCGTCAGCTCCCCCAGAATGCGCGGAATCTGCTGCGACTCGTCCTCAGAGATGTCCGGCAGCGCGACCACCCCGTCAGCGAGGGCGCCACACACTGCGTTGGCTAGTGCGGCAGCAGCGTTGATGAAAGCGGCACGAGGCAGCACGGCCACCAATACCGAGCCAAGGCGCTGGAAACCGGCCAGCAGCTGCCGTACGGCTTTGTTGCGGCGAATGGCGCCTGGGCCGTCCAGGTTGCGCCAGTGGCGAAGCTCCTCCGAAGCTGCCGACAGCTCCGCCCATTGCCGATCCAGCATGGAGTCCAGCGCGGCTTCCCCGGCAGCTCTGACGCGCTTGGCAGCCGCCACAAAGTTGACGGAGGCGTGGATGAGGGTCTGCAGGCGCGGGGCGTGCGCCTGCGGCAGCACGCAGAGCGTGCGATACACATGCATGCAATCGTTGTACCGCAGAGCTGCCACGTACGGCAGCCCGCGCTCCTGCTCCGTCCCCGCCGGCTCCAGCGCCACCAGCAGCGCCGCCATGTCCACCACAGCGCCGCACATCGCCTGCGCCAGCGCAGGGCTGCCCGACCGGCAGGCGTCCCCCAAGGCATCGTTCATCAACACCACCAGCCCTTCTGCAGCTCGCGTGCAGGTGT
Source organism: Marvania coccoides (assembly GCA_963854735.1). Lineage (NCBI taxonomy): Eukaryota > Viridiplantae > Chlorophyta > Trebouxiophyceae > Chlorellales > Chlorellaceae > Marvania > Marvania coccoides. Next base: position 670,215 of record OY978106.1, read on the forward strand.
AGGGACCCACGTCCGCCACCGCAGGCTCCCCCGCAAGCTCCGCCACCGCCGCGGCGCCTGCTATCCCGCCAAACAGCGCCCGCTGCGACGACGGCGGCGGGAAGGGTTTGCCGCTGCTGTTAGGTGGCAGCCAGGACTCGATTGCGACGGGTTCCTTGGCGGCGGAGCTGGTCAGCACGTCACGCGCGGCGGCCACGAACCGCGTGCGCTTTTCTGCCAGTACCCTGCCCACAGTTTGCCTCACAAATTTGGCAATGGGGCCTTCGATAGATTCCTGCCACAGCCCTAATTTCACAGCCTTTGCCTCCAGTTTCACGCCCAACGCGCCCGCCCGCACGAAACCCTCCAGATCCGCGTCTGTAGCAGGCCGCGCGGCGCCCAGGCGCCACGAAATGTAGGCCCCCGCCGCCGCCGGCCACAGCAATTGCCCGAGCTGCGCCGCCAGCGCGCGGTCGCTGGCCAGCGCGCCGTCGCACACCGCCTTGAGACAGCGGTAGAACATCCGTTCCGCTGCACCGCGGGAGGACCCGCCGCCGCCTGCTACGGTGGCTGCTGAGAGCGCTGAGGACGCTACGCTGCCGGCTGGACTTTCCAGCGCGCCAACAGCTGCTGCGGCCTGCGCCGCCGCCGTCAGCAGCGGGGTGACGCAGCTATCCACCAGCGCGGTGCTGAGGTTGCGCAGCGCGTCGGGCAGCACGCCCAGCACGGCTGCCGCCGCCCACACTTGCGCCAAGGCTGCCTGCGTTTGCCGGACTGGGGAGTGCAGCGCGGGGAGGTGGGTGCCAGGATCGATTACCAGGTATTGGGGAGGGGCTGTAATGACGTAATCACGCAGCACAGTCAATCTTTCTTCCACGGCAACAGTGGCCGCTGCCTCCTCGCCAGAACCACCCGCTGTGGCGCCCTTCATCTCCAAAATCAGCTTCGCCGCGGCTTCGTACGCCCCCTGTGCCACCTGCACGTCGTAGTCTGCCAGTTTCTGCTGCATTTTCGCCACTGCTGCGATCTCTTCTCCCGCCGCCACCGCCGATTGAAGCTCAGCCACTAACGCTGCGTCCTCTGCGGCCAGGGTGGCTATCTGGGCGAGCGCATCGTCACCCTCGGTCAGTCCGCGGTCCAGCAGGCTGGCAGTGGCGGCGGCGACTGCGGCTTCAGCTGGAAGAGGGTCAGCTGAAGCAAAGTCGGCAGGAGTGGAGCAGCAGCTGCTCACGCTGGAAAGCAGCGCGCGCAATGTTTCTTCGCGGCGGACGTCGATCGCGTGGATACTCTGCTGCAGAGAACTCGCGGTGAGGCCCTGTGAGGGAGGGACAGATCGCTTGTTTTGCGGTTAATCTTTTTTATTTTTTGGTAGTTGAAGGGAGAGAAACAAATCATGATGGCCAGCGCAAATTGGGGTGAATTGAAGGGGTGAGTTACCTCGGTGTGCAGACTGGCGAGCAGCGCATCCAGCACCTCGGCGTGAGAGGAGGCATTTTGTTGAGGATGGCCCGATGGCGCCGTGGCTGCCATGTTCACGAGCCTTGATGGTGTTCAATGCACGTAATAAAATACTGAATGGTAAAAAGCGCTGGTGAGCGACAAATTGGTCAAAAAGATTTGCGGAAAGAAAAACATTCAGAGCGATTTAGATGACGAATGCAACGCTTGATTGCTATTATAAAAATTGTAAAAATAATAAGGCGTCGAGAACGGCGTGTGAGTGCGGCAGCGGCAGCATTGGTAGCTGTTATTTCACAAGTGACTGACACTTCGGCGATTACAGATGTGAGTGATCGACTTGTTGCAAGGGCTGAGCAGCCGAATCGGCGCACGCTGAATGTCGCCGAAGCCTCTAAACGCATTCTTCGCCACCAATACTCACGCATTATCCCATTATTGCCCATGGCGCCGATTTTCAGAAAAAATACTGCCAACGTCTTGAGCCCTTGTTAGTCATTCAACCCACCCTGAGAGAGTGAGAACATACATTTAACCTAATTTCACCAGGAGGTAAGGACGTTTGGGCTTAGAGCTCTTCGCTTGCCTTGGGGTCAAGCCGAAAACAAAAAACTCTTCCTCTACCTGAAAATCGCTACATCTCTTCCAAAGCGTCAAGTAACGGCTATGGATGACTTTTCCCCCCGCCGCCGGAGCTCCTCCGCCTCTCCAGGTAAACACTACTGCCCCAGTGTTTTCAATCATCAGATTTTCGAGAACAGAATTTACCATCAAATGTATTGTATCAACCCCCCATTAGACCGCCGGCGTGGCGTCTCCCTCAGGCGGTCCGCTCGCCCCCGCTCCCCTTCTCTCTCCCCCATCCGCGCCGGTCTCCCAGCCACCACCACCTCCGCCGACAGGCTCCCTCCTCCAAACCCTTACATGTACCAGCGCTCCGAGCCGGCGGCTGACTGCCGTGCTGGCTACCGTCCTTTCGACGGCGCCCTGGGGGATCTCGCGACAGCGGATCCCCCCAGCAGCCGCAAGAATAACAACAACAAAGGCAGTGGCAGCGGTGGGTACACCAAGAACACCGGCAAATGGAACACCGGCACGCCGGATGCGGCGCGCTACGGAGACAGCCGCGGCCGCAGCGAAGACCTGCAAATCGGGCAAATTTTCCAAGCTGCCGTCACCTCCCTGCGCCCCATCGGCCTGTTCGTGGAGCTGCCTGGGCAGGCTCAACGGTTCAAGGCGATGGTTCACGTAGGGCAGATCAGCGCTAAGCTGAACGCGGATTACCTCGCCGCCCTGAAGGACAAGCAGGTGGAGGACGACAGTGAGTTGTTAATCAACAAAAAAAAAAAAACTTCCCTCATATGCCCAGTGTTCCCCGAGGATAATTAAGCTCATCGTGTTACACTATATATGTAGTTTACTTGCCTCACCTGCCCCCCTGTTTTGGCCTATTTAACCCTCCCCTGTCATGCGACTGCAGTGAAACTTGCCATCCTGGAGAACTTCTGCTCCAGGGGCGAGCTTGTGTGGGTAAAAATCAGCGACATCGTTAGGGACAGCGCAGGCATTAAGCACGTCGACTGCACCATGCTCGAGGTGGACCAAGATAACGGGAGGGACCTCGAACCCAGCCGGGAGGCACAAATTCCGCCGGGCGGCAGCGGCAGCTACTCTCTTCTGCAGCTGCCGCAGCTGCACTCCGTCCACCGGGCGCTGGTGCAGTCGGTGCAGCCCTACGGCGCGCTGCTGCAGCTCAAGGGCAGCGACGGCAGCCAGGGGCAGGTGCTGTTGCCGTGCGACCACATCAGCGAGCACCTGGCGTTTGACGACCGGGAAACTCACAAGGAGCGCATCCAGGTGGGTCTCTCTATAGTATACGTTAGATGCTGCTGCTGCACCCGCCCCCCCTCGAAAACCCGCATTTATTTCATTCATTTCCGCCATCGGTGGCGGTTTGCTGCTATTCAGCTCTTGCACAAGGACGCTATACTCCCACCTTAATCCGAGTTTTTTTTTCTCGTTCGATAACATGCAGGCTATTACCCAGGAGCTGCCCGTGGGCCAGCTTGTGTGGGTGAAGATCATTGACGTTAACCCAGCCGCCCAAAGGGGGCAGCCTGCTGTCATCGCCTCCTCCCGGGTGGTCAACCAGCGGGGAGGAGAAGATCTGGACCCCGACAACGTACTCATCTCGCCGGTGAAAAGGAGCGGAGCTGGCGGCGAGTTTGGTGGTGGTGGCGGCGGTGGCGGCGGTGTGAGTAGCCCTAGGAGCGGCGAAAAGAAAGGAGGGAAACCGCAAGGCGGCGGCGGCTCAAGCTACCAGGTGCGTATCTACTCATTACGATTGAAAGTGGGTGGGGGTGGGGGTCGATTTTTTTTAACCGACAACTAGCATGCGGCAAGAAAGGGGGTAGGGAGATGGAAATTTTAGATAGTCAGTATAGAGGAGATGCTGTTGCTATATGTTAGTTCTTTGCTGCGATGTTGTTTACCACGGTGCAGCTTGCAGGCGAGCGAGGGCATCAGGTCTCCTCAGGCGGCGGCGGCCATGGCAGCAGCGACGACGGCGATTGGCCGCGCATCGGGGCCGCGCGCCGTGTCTCCGGGAGCTCCTTCGGGGGCAAGGGGCGCCAGCGGCAATAATGGCGGCGGGCGGGGGCCCTTCCCGCTGCAGCTGCCTCCAAGAGGCGCAGAAGGAGGAGGACCGAGTGCCAAACCGACTTTCACGTAAGTTACTTCATAAATTTGTTGGTTTTTGTGAACCAAGAAATTTTCGATTTTTTTTCAAAAATTTGTCGCTTCAGCAAGTCGAGGGTTTCTTTACATTTTCGGTTTCGTTTTTCGCCGCGCCGTGAGGGTCTTTTGTTCTTTCCTCTTTTTCGCTTGTGCCACGATTCTCTGCACAAGCTTGCACATTGGTGGCTCCGCGGCTTCGCCACCCACAGTTTCTTCGTAGTCGCCGTCTTCCGTTCCCTTCTTTTCCACATTCAGTTTCTTCTTCGCCTCCTCTTTCTCCATCCCTTTCCATCCTTCATTTCCAGCGTTCAGCTCATACATCTTCCCTGGCTGCAAAAACCAGCCAAAAATTGAGTATCGCGTGTGATCGCCTGTCACCGCCTCCACTTTGTGCCACCTCGGCACTCTAAAAAATATCGCAGAGTTAAATTCCGGTACATATTTCGTATCTGCACGAAAACACAGCTCAAAAATCAGTGTATTCTCAAAATTTTCAAACCAAGCTTTTTTCCCTCCCTAAGCAATCGTAGTACCGTTTCTCTCCCACAAATCCCACTACTTGCCTGTTTCGAGGTCGAAAAGCGCGCCGCCCCACTCTTCCTTCCACCCTTTTGTGAGGTAGTACACCACGGTGACGTCTCTGCTGCACAGAACGACATCGTTGCTGTCGGTCAACTGAATGTCGGTATACGCGCGATCATCATGCGGCGCGATGTGGTCGTCGGCGCAGTACCTGGCGGCGCTGAACACGTTGAGCTGATCGGGCAGCAGCAGCGTGAACACCCGCAGCAGGGCATCCATGCTCTTGTGCCCCGTTTTTGTGCTCACGAAGCTGTGTTCGATGTTATTGTGGGTATAGTCTAAAAAAAGTAAAGGGGAGTTAATGTGGATGCTTCCGGTTATGTGTATCTATTTTCCTCTCTTTTCTCACCTTCATTAGCTGCCGTCGGCAGCCAGCAGTTGTCTGCCACGCCCTGCACTATTTCCAAGGCCTCCTCCGCCACCATCGGCGGCAGGAACTCGCTTATTTTTATGATGCCGCCGCTGTCGTTCAGCAGCTGAGGAATGTCCCACTGCCCCATCCATTTTGAGGCTTTTTCGAAACTATTCAGCCATCTAATCGCAGCTTGGCCGCAGGCTGACGCACCCTGGCTCTCTTCCCGCCGACTTTTCCCCATTCTCTCAATCGATTATATTTTTTAATTCTGAAATTCAAGCTTGGGTTCCCTCGTTTCGGCCACATTTTCCTGCTTTCGAATTCGAGGAATAAAATTGACTTGCATTGGCCTTCAATTTTTGCACCGCAGGGGCCAGGTTCCTGGCCGGCCCTCCATCCTCCCTGCGTGGATGACCAAAGCAGCGGCAGATCCAGCCCGCAACCGCTCTCCCTCGCCTTCACCTGCCTATGACCGCAACCGCGACCCCACCGCCCCTGTCCGCCGCCACGGATCCCGCTCTCCTCTCCCCCGCTCTCCTCGACAGCCCCCTCTTTTTGCCTCTCTCCCACTTCACTGCTCTCCTGCTGCTCTCCCTCCTCCTTCCCCTGCTGCTGTCTATCAGATTGGCGATAAAGGCCCTACCACTGCTCGTGCTGCCGCTGCTATTCCCGAGAATTTCGCTGCACCCGGCGCCCCCCCCCTCGACGCGAACGCGCTCCGTGAAATTTCAGGTGCTCTGGCGGTGCTGCAGTCGTACGGATTGAAGCCTACCTGTGGCAATATCAGCAGCAGCAAAACCAGCCACAAGCGCAAGAAGGAGCACAAGAAGAAGGAGAAGCGGGAGAAGCTCCACCACAAGCGCAGGCGGACGCATTCCAGGTCGAGGGAGCGCAGCAGGGACCCCAAGTAAATCGATTCAGCGTTCACTAGCAAAAGCGGTGAAGCGCCCACATAATGATTGAACAAGAAGAAATAAAAGAATGGCGCATTGCCGACAACGACAGTGTGACTAGTTCCAAGTGTCCTAGAAGGAATTTGCTTATATAAGGGACTTTGCTTGCATGAATTAGAAGAAAAAAATAGCGCGAATCAAACGCCGTCCTTGCTTTCCATTTGCTTGCATGAATTAGAAGAAAAAAACAGCGTGAATCAAACGCCGTCCTTGCTTTCCATTTGCTTGCATGACAGAAAAATGCGCTTGAAAGAAAAATGAATAAACGCAAAATCAGAAAAACAGCAGAAAAACTGGCTGAGCCGCATGTTTCGGAGTTCTCACGCACGAATTATTTGCGATATTAATTGAGTTTCACTGATGTTCAAATTTGTTTTGAATCTCCCCCTCAGAAAATGCCCTCTCCGTCATTTGTTGGCTCCTCCGCTGCCACGTATGCTGCCATCCGCATGCCCAGAAAGCCTCGCTGCCATCGATCTCAGCTCTTCCAACCTCTCCTCCTCCCCGCCAGCAGCAACAGCAACGCGAGCAGTAGCACCGACCTCTCCAGCTGTCTTCCGTGCCTCCCCTTCCTTTTCAGGAGCGTGAGGCTGCTGCGATGCGTCCGAGCTGGGCGTGCGACGCAGCTCGAGCCCCTCCATCACGTCTCGCAGGGCGTGCTGCGCCGCTGCCGCCGCTGCTTCCGCCGCCGTCGCCTCAGCTTTGCTGTGCCGCTGCACCGCCGACTGAGGGCGGCGTGCCCGCCGTGCAGCGTACGCATCTTCGGGATCCTCGCCTTCAGCATCTACCAAATCCACTGCAGACTCCTCTTCGAGTCTTTCGGATGCTGCCGTTCCAGCAGCGGTGGCGATATTTCCGGCCTCCTGAGCTTGCAGCGACGCGGCGATGGCCGCCTCCAGAGCCTCGTTCTCATCATACCCTTGCGGGAGAGACGCCGGAGCAGTGGTGGCGCCAGTGGGAGAGGAGGCCGCGCCTTCTGCGGTCCTCTCACAAGACGTAGAAGCCTCAGTCAAAGAGAGCTCCAGCACCTGCATTTTTAAACATCAAAGGAAAGGGATTAAATGTGCGTACTGTTATACAAAAGAAAGAAGAAAAAAAAATGCCCGGCTTAAAGAAAGAAATAAAAATTTCCGCACCCTCTGCAGCAGCTCTTCCTCTCCATTTCCATACTCCAGGTCGTCTTCTGACAGTGCCCGTCGGGTGGGAGACCCACCAGCGTCTCCCCCCCCCCTCACTCCTTCCATTTCTTCTTCATTTTCTTCCACTGCTGCTGTGCTGATTCGAGTGGTACTAAAATCCCAGGGTGAGGCGATGCTGCTGTTCCTCGCCCTTCGCACCACAGCATCGCGCCGCTCCGCGTCCTCAGCGCCAGCCTCTGTGAGGGAGCTGCCTGCGACGTAAATCCCCCGTCCGCTCCTGCATTGCAGAGAGCCGTTGTAGAGAAAAAAGCCCGTCAGAAATTTGTACATATAGTGTATACTTGTATAAAGCGCCTTACATGTGCGGCATGTCGAATGGTCCGCCAGCTTCGAGATCCACGTCCGGCCCCACGAGCTCCTCCACCCTCAGCACCTACGTTCGTAGGGAAGAGAAAAAAAATCGGTTGATGAAATAGCGGAAACTCCTCCATGACTAATCAACATTACTACTGCAACTTGCCTGCAGCAGGAATATCATGGCCGAGTCGTACCAAAACTCCGGCCGCTGCCCATTGTGGTCCCCTTCGAACGAGATGAAGTTCTTCGTCTCCGCGCCGTGCGCCATAAACAGCCGCTCGCTGTGGTGCTGCGCCACGAACGTGTCCCCCTTGGCGTGCCCAAACAACACGGGGACGAAGCACTCCGGCGCGACGTCCAACGGGGCCACTTGGTCAATACTAAACCCTGCTCGCCGGCGCACCGACCGCCGCATCATCGACAGCGCCACTCTAACCAGCGGGCGGGGCACCGACAGGCCGTGCCCTGAGTCTGTGGCCAGCTCCAGCATCAAATCCAGCAGCCGCGAGAATGGCGAGTCGGCCACAACGCCTGCGATGGTAGGGTCTCTATGCGAGTACAGCAGTGCGGTGACCGCCCCCATGGAGCGCCCCCACAGCGCGAGGGTGCTTGTACTGCCTTCTTCCCGCAGGTATTGGATTGCTGTGGCGAGGTCGTCAACTTCGTGGGCGCCCAGAGTGACCCAGTCGCCCTCTGAGCGGCCTGAGCCCGAAAAGTCTAGGGTGAAGACGGTGATGCCCTTGGGGAGCAGCGTGAACATGAACTCCTCGGCGTCGCGGCGGCTCCCGCTGTTGGTGTGACAGTGCACCACGCAAGGGAGGCGGCCGTCAGGAGAGGTCACCACGCAGGGCCGGTAGTGGCTGCACTGCAGCTTCTGTCCCCGAGTGTTAACCAGCTCTATATCCTGTGGAAAAGAAAGAAATACAATTCGGAAAAGGCAAAAAAGAAAATGAAGATGAAAAAAACGGGGGGGGGGGGGGGGACGGTTTGGCGGTGGAGGCAAATTTTTGCGAGGGAAGGGTCCTGAAAACCATAGCCAAGAGCTCTGGAAATGATACAGACGTGTCGTCTCACCTGCCGGTAGTACTTTCTGATGAGGTCTCTCCTCTCTCCAAAAGAGAAAGCAGCTCGCCGACCGCCGACCAAGTCTGACTCCTCGTACACATCGCGGGGAGGGCGACACACCGCGCCAACCAGCTGCTCCAAGGAAAACAGATGAAAGGTGGTTGAGAAGGCGTGTGTGAGCTGTGAAGAGGCAGATCGCAATCCTCCTGGAAATGATCGAGCAAAAAAAGAGGACTGACCTGGTCCCAGAGCCCAGCGATGTTCATTTATTATAGTCAGAGATATTCCAGGTCTTCCATGGGACAAAGTAATGAAAACATAAACAACTGCAGGGAAAGCTGGTTTGGTATTGCGACAGACGAGTTCAGCGTACGCGCATTGAATAAAATTTTCAAAGTATATTGAACGCAATCGCAGTTCTCGGAATTCGTTTATAGTCACGGGGCCTGCCTCATTTCTTGTTTCAAATTAATAATTTGAAACTATTTTTTTTCAACTCCAAGAAGCCGGTGTCTGCCTTTGCTGTTCAAATAATGGACTCGGAGGACATGCCAGATTTCTTAGGGGGGCCTGCCCCCGCGGCAGGTGCTGCAGGAGACCTGGCTGAAGACGCCGACGAGCTGGACCTCGAAGGCTTGTTGGAGGACGCGCTAGAGGACGCATTCGAGGAGAACGCGGCCGAGATGGAAGGCCAGCGAGAGGCCACCGCGGCAGCACCCGCCTCAGAAGAACAACCCTCACCAGCAGGCAAGATCCCTCACCTTCTCCCCCCCAACCTACCCAAAGGCAAGTTTTATACTTAAAATATACTTAAAATATCGATTTTGGGCGCATTGCAGGGCCGTCAGGTGCAGCTGGAGGAACTGTTCCCACCCTGGAGTCGCTCCCGCGCGGCCCAGACGGGCTCATTCATGTTGAGAGCCTCACAGCAGAGCAGCACAAAGTTTACACTGCGTGAGTTAGTTAGTTAAATGCCGGCCTACTGCTGCGCTCGCCGCTTATTTATTTTGTATTTATGTACACCATCGACACCTGCATTCCATTCCCATACCGCGTGTAAATTTTTTCCCCTCGGTTTTACAGCTGGCAATGCAATATCTCTCCTCCCGCCCACCTTCTGTCTACTCCACACTGCCCCCAAAGAAGGTCTTTTCAGCTCTAAAACTCACTCCCCGCCCCATTTTCTCTTCAAACATGCGCAGGGCCCTGATGAGCGTGCTCACAGAGGGGCAGCAGCAGCGCTACGAAACGTTTCGGCAGGCTTCGCTGAAGGACCCTATGAGGCGGCTGATTCAAGTGATGACAGGGACCAAGCCCGAAGGCGCAAACCGCCTGTTGATCGCCATGGGGTCCATCGCCAAGACGTTCGTGGGGGAGCTCATAGAGGAGGCGAGAAGGGTGGCTGAAGAGCAAGGGGCAAAGGGGCCGCTGCAGCCGGCGCACGTGCACGAGGCGTACCAGCGGCTGAAGGCAGCGGGGATACTGGAGTCTGAGGAGCCGAAAAGAGCGAAGTTACGATTGTAATAGATTGCTGCTATGAAATTGCTGAGCTGTTGGAAGGGGAATTTGAACTACTGCAGCAGGAAAGAGGGAGAAAATTTGCGTTTAAACAGCGATGGGCGCAGCAAGCCTTGTTATTTTCATTTACACGCAACCTGTTTTGCTTAACAACAGCAGCCCGCTCGAGTGCAGCGACACGGCGTTTGAAGCGGTTGAATTCTCTCCGTTAAATTTTTTGAAAATAGGCTCAGCAGCGAGTTGTTTTCGAGCATACTGTTTTTGCTGTACATCACTGAGGCACCTTGTGCCTGATTTCTGTTTTTGGGAGCGTGTGGCCTCCGTCCATATTCGAAATATTTTCAAATCAACCAAGAGCAAACGGCGAAAGCAATCGCGGAAGGGCTGACATGACAGCGATAAACGTCACAAACGTCACTGTCCTCGACAATCCGAGCAAAATCACAAACCCGCTGCAGTTTGAAATCCAGTATGAGTGCCTGACCGAGCTCAAGGACGGTGCGTTCGGTTTTCCAGCTTCCCTTCCCAGAGCCCAAATTTCGATGGTGTGACTCACCGCTCCCCCTCCTTCCCCTTTCCCCACCCCCACCCTGCAGATTTGGAGTGGAAGCTGACCTACGTCGGCTCCGCAGAGAGCGAAAAGTATGACCAGGTCTTAGACGCTGTGTTTGTTGGGCCTGTAGCCTGCGGACAGTACCGCTTCGTCTTCCAGGCGGACCCCCCCGACTTCTCCAGGATCCCCCCTGACGACGTGGTGGGCGTCACCATCATTCTTCTCACGTGCTCGTACCGGGACCAAGAGTTCTTACGAGTGGGCTATTACGTCAACAACGAGTACCCTGACGAGGCGCTGAAGAACGACCCGCCCACCGAACCGCAGCTGGACAAGTACGCTCTTGCATTCCCCCCGAAAATTGCTTCATCCCCCTGTTTTCCCCGTTAATAATGGAGGTTTTAAGGTCAACTGACGGGATGTTTTCTTGTTTTTTCTCGGTTTCGCAGGCTGTGGCGCAGCATTTTGGCGGACAAGCCGCGCGTGACGAAGTTCCCGATCGAATGGGATGCGACAAAGGACGAGGGGATGGCTGGAGAGGGAGAGGCAGGCGAAGAGGAGGGCGGAGAGTTGGAGGGCACAGCGGAGATGGCAGCAGCAGAGGGACCTCCTGCCGTCGCCGCTGGCGGAGAGGACAGCATGCAGGTGGACTAGAGCAGCCAAACCATGAAGACCTAGTAGCGAACCCCATACATTTCATTTGAGTGCAGTGGCACAAAAAAGTAGTTTTCGCAGGGGAAAGAATTAACACGAATAAAAAGTTTAGGCAGAGCTGTTCGCTTTTAGCAAGATGGCAAAAGTAGACTCCAGTTTCCCCCTTTATCTCTTTGCTTTTTTTTTACTGATTTTTTCTTGCATGACCATAAATAAAGTCCATTGGGACTTTTTTCTCCGACTGGCACCAAAAATGCAGCTGTCGACCCTGGTCACTGTAAACAGAGCGGCATTACACAAACATGGACGCTACTATGTGAAAGTAAGAAGTGTATAGCACGAGTCGTCAAAGAGGAAGAAATGATTTTATCAAGTAAACCTATTTAAATTTTAAGCATCCGGCGGCGGTTGAGGAGGCTGCTGCTGATTATTCTGATTTTGCTGCTGCTTCTGCTGTTGTTGCTGCTGATACAGCGCGTGCTGGCGCTGCTGCTGCATCAGAATCTGCTGGAGCTGCTGCTGCTGCAGCTGGCCGAGGTGCTGCAGCTGGGCATTCCGCCGCTGCTCCATGAGCGCCGCAATTTGTGCCTGCTGCGCCTGCTGCTGCTGCGCCTGCGCCGCCGCTAACATGCGCTGCAGCAGCACCGGGTTCTGCTGCAGCTGGGCCATCACCACCGCATTAGGCTGATCTGGGGGCCCAGCAGCTGCCGCCGCTGCTGCCGCTGCCGCTGCCTGCAACTGTGCCTGCTGCGCCTGCTGTGCTCTCACAGCCTGCGCCAACGCCGTGAGCTGCGCTGCTTGCTGATGGTCTTGCGATGCCGCTGCTATCTGCTGCACCAGATTCAAAACTTGAGGATTTGTGGCGGCAGGAAGGGCAGCGGTGGAGTTTGCGGCAGCAAGTGGCGAAACAACCACTCGACGCTGCGCCGCCGCTGCAGTCGTCCCCAGGGGGTGCATCGCGCGAGTCCCAGCAGCGTTGGGCGGCACAAAGCCTTGCGTATGCGCTGCCTGCTGGTGCAGCTGCTGCGCTTGGTGCAGCTGCTGCATCCTCGCGATCTGCTCCGCCTGCGAGGGGCCAGGCCTCTCCGACCCCATTGCTGCCGTCGCAGCCGGGATGGCGTTCTGCTGGGAGGGAGATAAGGCCATTGCCACAGCGGTGGCACCGGCGGCGGCGGCGGGAGGTTTGCGCTCTTTTTTGTGCACTTGGAATAGCTTGGATTTCTTCTTGGGGAGCAGAAAGTAAAAGGAAATGTCGGCGCCGATTTGAAGGTGGGCCTGGGAGTAGAGAGGCACCGGAGGGCAGCCCGGCTCAAACAGCTCGCCGTCCACCGTGACGCCGTTCTTTCCCAGCACCTCCAGCTCAAATTGGTCTATAAACCGAGGAAAAAGAAAATGGTGTCATTTTTTTCTTCTTTTCCCTGTTCAGAACTGTGTGTCTTGGAGGGTGGTTTGCCACACGAGAGAAAAAACGAGCAAAAATTGGCTTTAAATGGCGAAATGTTGGGTTCTTACGGTTTTCGAAGCTGTAGTAGATGCGCAGGTGCTGCCTGGACACGCTCATGGTGTCTCCCAGAATGACATCGAGGGTGGAGTTCTTGGTTCGTCGGCCAAGGACGATGGAGTACTTGCGGACGAGGTAGTCCAGGTCGGTGCCCACAAGCTTGGCGAATCCAACTCGCTGGAGTCGGGGGTCGTTGGGTACGACGGGCATCCCGGGGCGCTGCAGCGACGATGATTATTCGAATTCAAAATTATTTTATTTTTATTTTTTATGTTGAAGTGGATTAAGACAGTCTGCGGGGGTATAATAACAGCAGCTGCTAAATTCGCGTTCAATTAAATTTAAACAGATGTCGATTTTTACTGATTTCGAAAAGTGAGGGGAGAAAAATTGGGGCCGTGCCTGCTTTGCCATTCTTTACATTATATTTAATAGTATTAAAATTCAAACCCAATTCTGTCAAACTTCGCCGCCTGGATGGCAGCGAACGCCGACAATGAGACTCTGCAGCTCGAAATTGAATCGCTCGCCTACACCTACGAGGGCTTGGAGGTCGTCCATGGCCCCTCACAAACCACCTTAGCGCTGCAACTGGCGCCCCGCCAGCTGGATGGCGACCACGAAGCCTACGTGGCTCTGAAGCTCGTTCTGGCAGCCGACTCCTGTCACTACCCCGAGACTCCCGCCTCTGTGGCGCTAGAGGACGTGAAAGGGCTTTCCGATACCGCAGAAAGCAGTATCCGCGCTGCTTTGCATCAGGAAGCCGCGAATTTGGCTGGTGAAATGATGCTAGGGCATCTTGTCGAGTCAGGCCTAGACCTTTTAACCGAGCTCAACAACCCTACGGGCACCTGCATTTTCTGCCTAGAGGACGTGGAAACAAGCAGCAGCGGGATTGGTACCGGGTCTGCGGCGGATGGAATTCCTAATCCAGTCGTAAAAGAAAGCAGCAGCAGCAGCAGCGGAGACGGGTTCACTGCCATCAAGCTGCCGTGTTTTCACTGTTTTCACCGGCTGTGCTTTGCGGCGTGGTTCCAGTGGCAGCAGAGGGAGCTGCGGGCAGCGGCAGACGAGCCTGTGGGGCACGGAGACACGAGGCCGGCACCCCTTGACGGTGAGAGGCCTCTGGCAGTGGCGGAACAGAAATGCTCCACCCTCCATTTTTCGTCCTTCTCACCGTCCCTGTTTTACCCATACAATTTAAAATTTCCTTTACCCCCCGCCCGCCCTCTTCTGCAGTGACTGTCAACTGCGGAGCCACTTTTCGAGGCCTCTTCGCAGTTCGCTGCCCCTCCTGCCGGTGCGAGGTGCTTCCCCACGCGCTCTCCCACAGCCTTCCCTCCCTATTGGGCAGCTACAGTTCCACATTCGGAGGTGAAAATGGCGAAAAGAATCAGAGTCGGGCGGAATGGGGCGCAGCTCACCCCTCCACGCGTGAAGCGCTGCCAGAGCCGGCGCTGCGGCAGCTGCAGGACCTGCAGAGGCGGTTCAGCGAGGTTCTGGAGGTGCAGCGGCGTTGCAATGGGCTGGTGCAGACGAGCGTGGCCGTCTCAGTGGCGGAGTTGCAAGACATTGCGACGGCAGCAATGGCAACAACAGCAGGGGCTACTGGGGCGGCGGCGGCGGTAGCTGTAGAGATCAGAACGACGACAGCAGGGCCACCACCTGCTGCGGCAGCGGTAGGAGCTGAGGGTGGCAGTAATGGAGGCGGAAAAGAAAGAAGGAAGGAAAAGGAAAAGGAAAGGAGGCAGCATGGAGGAAGGGAAGAAGGAGGGGGGCAGAGAGGGGGTGGGAGGCAGCGGCAGCAGCGAGGGAGAGGGAGAGGGGGTGGTGGTGGCGGCAGGGGAACTGGTGGCGGGGAGAGGCCACCGAGGCAGAGAGGACGAGGCGGAGCAAAAGGAGAGCAATAAATGTGTCTGTCTTTCTCTTTTTTACTCATTATATATGCTATGTAATCTGCACATTTTGTATTGTTTTTTAACAGGATGAAAATCAAGGTGCTAGTACTCTGAAGGTGCTAGTACTCAAAACTTCTAAATATTTCGCTAAGAATACCAAAACGAAACTAATTCGAAAGCAAAGGCAAGTTTGTATGTATAGGAGAGAGAGTGTTAGCGGTATTGGAAGCGTCAGAACGATAAAATATACAATTTTTGATAACCACGCCAGACAATACAAAAAAAGGAAGAAAGATATACGTCGCTAATTTCTATTTCGTCATGAACCCTTCAAATTAATTTCACATGCATCGCTAATATGCCGGTATGCAAGTAAATTTCAAAAATGCTGCTGGAAGGAAACTCGTCTAAAAATTAAAAAATTCCCCACACGTGATCGAATTGATTCAACTGTGCACTAGAGCCAACGGCCGGACGCACTTTTTCAGAATTTTGGCTGCCACGCTGCCCACTGCGCCCTCGTATCTATCCCGATCCGTCGGCTTGTTGTGCGCCGCAAGCACCACCAGCGCTGCGTCCCGCTCCTCAGCGTTGCGCAGAATGATGTTGCTGACGGTCTCAGCGGAGGCGTCCGCCCGCTCAGCAAACAGATTCAGCTCGTAGGGACACCTTTGGGGAGGGGGGGGGGAAATGTTATATCGGTGGCTAAAATTATTCTCAAATAGACCCAAATATAAAAAACACCGCCCTAAAATGCACAAACCCCACAGAAAACACACATTTTAGTCTTTAGAATGGGCAGGTAGCGGTGCCTGATGGCGTCTTCTGCCGCTCTGATCACTGCTGCCTCGTGGTGGCCCCCAGGCTGGGCGAAGTCGAAAGTGGTGCCCGGAACCGAGTGAAACACCTCCAATGGAGGTTTCAGAGACTTTACTACGTACGTAAGATGGATTACGTCGCCCTCCCTGTACAAATGGTCGACCGCCCACCGGCATGCTGTTGCTGCGGCAAAAGTATCTTCGGCGCAGATAATGATGCTGCGCTTCCTGACGGTGGCCATTTGAGAAGCACGATGAGCGCCTGCAAATAAATGAAACTCGGTAGAGAGAGAGTTGAGCAAAAAAAAATCTGAACACAAAAATGGTTGAGCAGAACGATTCTGCGAAGCAGTCGCTTTTTCCATTGGCAATGCGCAATAATGGCAAGACGAAATGCAGCGGAAATACAGCGGAAGAACTTATTCCTCACTTTGATCTATTGAAATTTTGTGTGCTCCTGCTTCAAAATAATTTCGCAGGTTTGTGGGGCTCGATTAAATCAATTATGATTAGTTCAGAATGCGGCTCGCAGCCGAAACAGAGCTACGGCTATTTTCACGTTTTCTTGTGTTTCGGATGTTCTTGCTTTCCACGTGGCACAAAAAAATGTAATGTGTTTACATAAAATTTACCATTAATATTATTTGAGCGGGGGAAAAAGTGCTGAAAGGGGGGCTGCATGCGTGATAACGGCATACTCCGCATCCTGCATCTCTTTGCTCACGGTCACGAACATAGAAAACGCCGCCAGATTAAAGCTTTCTAGGCCAACTCTACCTGTCAAAGGCCCTCATGTAATAATACATCACTTTACACATCAGACCACCAAGCACACACGTCACTCTCTTTTCCAAGCTCTCCTTCCTCCACTCGCTCAATATCCACCAGTCCGCCTTTCATCGTACCAATACGCTCTCTCTCCCTTCGTTGCACGCCCACTAAAACACACGACGCAATAGCCCTCTCAATCCAGCCACGCACACATTCACGCGTTTTCAAACCTTCTCACAAAATAATCGCTCTTCCTTCTATCTGCTCATTCATAAGCCGACAAAAACCACTCTCTCCCCTAGAAAATATCGCGGGGTTTAGGGCGGGGTGGCGGGGGCCTCCTCGGGGGCCTCCACTGGCATAAAGTGCACGCGCGACAGCTTGTACTGCTTCTCTCGCACCACCACCCACTCCTTCGCCCACTGGAATTCCTCCCACTGCACCCCATCCTCCAGCACCTGTACCTCGTCAGCCGGCAGCGGCACGCCAACGGCGCGCATGCCACGGGCGGTGAGCGCCCGGTTGCAGCGCGACAACTTGTAGCACTCCTCGCCGCCGCCGTCTCCGGGCTTGGAGCGGGTGAGCTCGTAGCGGGTGGAGTGGGACTCCAGGTAGAGCACGTGTGAGTGCAGCCGGGCGGAGGTCCAGTCGTGGGGCTTCAGGCCGCGGTCACAGATAGTTGCGGCGGTGTACTTTACCCAAGGCTCGTTGACCAGGTTGAACACCGCGGTGACCTCCTGCAGGATCGTGTGGAGAGTGGTGTGGTTGAGAAGAGGGGGAAGAATAATGAAGAACGGCGTGATTTGGGTGGCCGTGCGTGCAATATCTGTCAGTGGTCGAGGGATGAAAAATATGCAGCGAAAAATAACCCCGACATGGGCGCAAACATGGAATTTTAACCGCCAAAAAGAGGGATAGATCCATGCGCGCATGATTACGATGCTTAGAAATGCGGAAAGAAAGCGAAATTGCGACCAACCTGGACGTGGCGCTGGCGGGAAGCTGGGCCGGCTGCCGACCGAGTGATCATGCGATCGTAATGCGAAGGCGCAAAAGTGGGGGCAGCAGCGGGGGGCCCCGTGGTGGAGGGGGTCAGATCGAAGCTGTTGCCGGTGCGGGTCACCACCCAGGCTTTGTCCACCGAGTAAGAGCAGCCAGCGGTTTCGGAGACCCAAGCGCGGGAGCGAATGGAGTTGCGGGCCGTGGACGCGTACGTGACCTGGGCAGGGAGGGGGCGCACCACCACACGCACCTCCACGACGTCGCGCAGCGGCTGGGTGACTGCGGAAGAGCAAAAAAATGGGAGTGACGGCGGCGAAAATTGAGATATACTGCTAGGGGTGAGATGAGAGATGAGAGAATTGGGTTGCAGGGTGAGCGAACTTACTAGTGTGGAAGAGGTAGCCGTAGTGCATAAGGACTGCGACGAGGTCTGAGTCTGAGGTGTAGATGTCGCTGCCCCATAGCTGACGGGATCGCACCTGACGGTTGTTGCCCGAAAGGTGGACGGCCGGGATGCGGACCTGCAGGATGGGGAGTGGGAGAGGTGGGAATGAGGTGATCTGGCGAAGAAAGATAGGTTCTTGAGGGTTTTACTTAGGAGAGAGAAAAAATGACTGCACTGCCCCTTGCTTACCTCCACGCACTGGGGCCCCCCATCTTCGCCTGCGTCGATGAAGAGTTTAAGGTCGTGCAGCGCCTCGCCCTCCTTGTAGGCCAGCATCGGCAGGCGAGGCCCTGCAAGTAAATTCAATTTCAGATTGAAAAAAAAATATATATATAAGGAAATAGGGCGAGAAGATGAACAGCCGCCTGTAATCCAAGAACACCCCACTCTCATCCAGGGCGACATAGGCATTGCGACGACATAGGCATGCCCCGTCGTGTTTTTTTATCCACCTACCAGATTTTTTCACAACACCAGCAGCGACTTCGACTCTTGCGTGCTTGGGGGCGCCACCGACTGGAAGAGCCTCGCCGGGTCGTTTCGACATCGAAAAAATTGATTGACAAAGCCTGCGCCTTGTTTAAGTGGGACCGATGATTATAAGGGTTGTCTCTGCGAAATCGAAACGTCGGATGGGAAGACCACGGCGTCCCAAAAACAACGACAGATTTTGATTTTATTTTTAAGGCAAAAACATGAAATAGAAGTGTCACAAAGAAATCGTCATTGCCATGATGCGTGTGCTACCCTTCTTGAAAGAAAGATTGGGATTCCCATGCCGGCCAGCTGCCTTTGCGCTGCACGACGATTGCAGAGGCCACTTTGTCCTGTGTTCCTCAGTGAAATTATCTGCTATCCTGCTACAGCCGCCACTCAACTTTCTTATTTCCTAGTCGGTTTCGTTTAATTAGAGAGAATTCGTACTCAAGACAGCAGCAAGCAGAGGAAAAACGCCTGTTTCAGCACATGTCGCAGGGCAGTACATCATTGTTAAAAAAAAAAGGGGGGGGGAGGAAATATGAAAAATCAAAGACAATGTCACCCATCCCAAAAATCATCGATAAAAAAACAAACATTTTTTTGATTTCTATATTATATTTTCTACTCGTTCAAGCTTCCCCGCCCGCTGCCGCCGCCGCCGCCGCCTTGGCTGCCTTGGCCGCCTCCCGCTCAGCCTGCTTTTTCTTCTCCCGGGCGATGAACTCCTTCATCAGCTCCTTTGCGCCCTGCAGCTTGGACAGCACGCCCTTGTAGGTCAGCAGGTCCGCATTCACGCGCTCTTGCGGGATGCCCAGCGCCGCCACAGCCGCGCCCAGCGCCTTGGGGTCCTTTCCTCCAGTCAGCTCCAGCAGGCGGAAAAGCCCGATGGCGAAAAACTTTGTGTACAGGAATTTGCCGGAGGCGGTGGCCTCCGCCACCCTGGCCAGGGCCTGCTGGCCCTCGGAACCGTCGGCGGCAGGCACCACGGCGGAGGGTTCGCCGGCGCTGCGAGCCCAAGCCTCCATCTTCTCGGCATCGGCCCGGTACTGCTGGGGGTCCTCCTGCAGGGCGTCGATGAAGGCATTGAACACCAGAGTGCGCTCCGCCTCGGGCAGGCCCTCGAGAACCTGTAAAAATTTACAAAGATAAGTTCAATCTTGTTCAGTGCAAGTATTTGGGGATGGATGTATTGGGCTGTCAGAAGCTCAAATTATATGGAATTTCATCATTTTTGTCACGCTGATTAATTCTAGAGTTGTTTCGGTGGAACAGACAAGCAGCTCACCTGGTCGAAGACTGAAACGATGCCCAGCGCGGTTACCTCGCTGTACATGTAATTTTTGTTCCAGCGGTAGAGATGCTGCTGCACGAGGAGCTCTTGCACAACGGTGGAGTAGATGGCGGGCAGAGGCTTGGGGAAGGCCACGTTAAAGGCCTGCTTGGCGTCGGCTACAGTGGGCGGGGCATGAGCAGCGGCCACAGACACCACGCTGCGGGAGGCGGCCGCGCGGCGGGGGTTGGGGGCGGGCCGGAAGGCGGCCTTGTTAATCCTGTGAAAGGGGAAACGGGGAGTGAGAAGGGGGTGCGGCAGTGGGTCGGTCATCTTGGCCTCGCAAACTGCGTGATCAAGCACGCACCTGGCTGCCTTCATGGCGACCGCTGATCCAGGCACGGTGGGGGAGATCGTTCGCTGCATGGTGATGGCTGCGTATTTCGAGTGGGTGGGCAAAAAAAAAACTCGAACGATGACGGTGATGAAAAAGACGATGGCAAGCAGCCGGAAATGCGCGGCTGTGGTAATTTATTAAATTTCAATTAAATTGTGATCGATGTATGAAAAATCGGCGGAAATGTGTGGCCAGGTCGCGCTGATTCTTCACAAATGCTGCCAGGCTGGCTTTTTGAGGCCAAGACTCTTCTCCCTCCCTCCTCTCTCAGAATCGCAGCATTTCGTATATATTTAAACAAGCCCCCTAATAGCAAAGGAGGTCAGCAAAGCATAAGATCGGGGCGAAGTAACAAAACAACAGGAGAGGAAACCTAAAACTGGCCGGCGGCAGAAGCCGGCCAGCGTTTTGTACAGAGCACTGCCCGCAAACGCAAAGGCGGCCCCACCAGACCCCTCCTGCGAGATGCGGAACAATGGATGGGTGGCGAAGAGGCAACCGCGACGTAAAAATCCGAGCGAAACATTCGATTTTTTTAGTGGCGGGCTGCCACGGAAGAGAGAAGCGTTGTGGGATAAGAAAAAAAATGAATAGCAGCAAAGACTTACGCAACACCAAATATGTTATTCCGTCATTCTTATACTAGAGGCCGCAGCTTCCACCCCCAGCCACGCCCCCCTCAAATTTAATCCGCCGCCAAAACAAAAACAAATTATATCTTTCAAATCATCATCATTCTTGCTAATTTTTTCAGTGCTTGCCGTTGGGCACCCCGTTGGCGGGCGTCTTCAGCTCGTGCGGCTTCACCACCAGGGGGTCTTTGCTGCCGAGGAGCACCGACCACCGCCCAGTGCCGACCTCGCCCTCCGGCTCGTCTCCAAACTCGGGGACAGCCTGCCCCGCCGCCTTGAGCATGTCCAGCAGGCTCTTGGGGCGGATGTTCTTGATGCCCGCGCCCGCGTCGTCCAGGGACACCACCTTGAGTAAAAATTCGTTGCCCTGCGAGCGTGACAGCACGACCACGTGGTCATTAGGCTTCACCACGCCGTTCTGAGCAGCCATCAGCACCGCCTCCTCGATGAGGCCCTCGCCGGCTTCGCCAGTGGGCGCCGCCAGCACCGGCATGAGGCCATAGGTGATCAATGCCTGGCGGGCGGTGGAGCGCCCCTCCAGCACCCACTTGAGGCCGTCGCGCTTCAGGTACGGCACCACCAGGGTCATGATGGGCTGCTGGGGACGATACTTGGCCACCAGGGCGGCTGTGTTGCCGGTGTGGGTCATCACCACGATGAGCGCAGCGCCCACCTTGTCGGCGGTTTTCACCGCCGCCGCCGCCATGCTCTCCAGCTTGACGCGGTAGCTGGCGCCGCCGCTGCCGATGCCCTTGGTGCCCGAGTTCACGCGGGTGAGGGCAGCGGAGGAGAAGGCGAAGCCGATGTTGGCTTCGGAGGCAAAGGAAGACTGTGACAGAGAGCGGGACAGGCCGCCGCGGACGGCGGGGGCCTCGGGGTCGGCGCTGTTCAGGTCCATCGTCGCGTACATGGCGTACTCGCTCTCCACCGCCAGGTGCTCAAAGTGGGAGTCGTGGTCAAACACCGCCTCCGCCTCCCGGCAAATTGCCACCGTCGTCTGCACCGTCTCCAGCCCATACTTGCCGCGGTAGGTCTCAGCACCCAACAGAATGCCGTCCACGCCGTCCAGCACCGCGTTTGCGATGTCGGTGGCCTCCGCGCGGGTGGGGCGGGTATTTCCGATCATGGAATCGCACACCCGGGTGATGAGCGAGGGCTTTCCCAGCACTGCGCAAGTGGAGGCCATTGCCTTTTGCACCATGGCCATCTTCTCGGCCTGCACGTCCAGCCCCAGGTTGCCGCGGGAGATGATGACGCCGTCAGCAGCCATAGCTACCGACCGGAAATTCATCAGCGACTGCCGAGTCTCGCACTTGGCAATGACCTTCACGGAGTCCACACCGATGGCCCCCAGGAAGTCGCGGCACTCGCTGATGTCCTCGGGGGAGCGGCAGTACGACAGCGATACAAAATCGATCTCGAACTCTTTCGTCAGAATCTCGATGGCCTGCTTGTCGAAGTCTGTCAGCGCGGGGAGGTCGTTCTGCAGGTTGGACAGTCCCTGGGAGGAGCGCTCCTGGTGGAAGATGGTCAGCAGGCCGTCCAGAACCGCGTTGTTCTTGGCCACGCAGATCACCTCGTCGGCGGTGACTGAATCCACTTCCAGGAAGAGGCAGGACTCCTCTGAGCCGGTCACCAGGTACCGCCCCACGAAGATGGAGTCGCCAGCCTCGCACATGGCCGGAAACTTGGGGTAGGTGACTGGGAGGAGGGAGGAGGAGCACTCGTCGGCGCCGGCGGCCACAGACAGACGGATGGTCTCGCCAGAGGCGATGCGCAGCTGGTCGAAGATGCCGGGCCAGCCGTTCTCATCCACGCCGTACTTGCGCTTCACCAGGATCTCTGCGGAGAGTGGAGGGCAGGGAGGGAGGTTGAGAGAGATGAGACAACGGAGCGGGGAGGCAAATTTGCCATAAATTAAGCAATATTTGAAGTAAAAGGGTGAAAACGTAGCGATCTGGAGCAGAAATAGTGGGGGGAATCATTTAGAATGAAAAACACTGGAAAACGCACCTCTGCCGAGGGTATCCAGCATGACGGCACAGAGGCGGCGGGTGCGGCGCATTGCCTCGTTGAGGTTCTGCAGCGAGGTGCGGTGGTACTCGATGGGCGCCCAGGTCAGATCCACGCGTGCGCAGGTGGCGCCAGCCTCCAGCAGCGCGCACAGGGCCTCCACAGACTGACAGGCGGGGCCGACGGTGAACACCACTGCAAACATGAGAAATTCAATGCGTTTTGGTGAGTTTTGTAAGGAAAACAGGTGCTTCAGGCGTGGATTGGGGCCCGATCGAGATATAGACAGGTTTATAAAGCAACTAGACACTCACCCTTGGTCTTACTGTACATGTTCTCAACGTCTGAGACTTCCAAGACTTGGTGCAGATCGTCATCCTTGATAATGTGGTTCTGCGGAGCGGAATGTGGGGTGATCGAGCGTTAATAACGAGAATGACGGGCTCAGGAGGGAGAGCACGGCAAAAACCACGGATTGCGAAAACAATTTTATTCGTTCAGTGCTAGAATAAAAAGGCGAAATGAACGGACCTTGGCTTTTGTAAGGTGTCGAGCCATCTTTGATCACTCTTTTTATTAATAATGCAAGGCGAGGGGAGGATGGATGGTCCGGATAGAGGGTAGGGCTTACTGCACACGAAATGCGGTGCAAGGCGGATCGTTCTCCGGGGGTTCCGCCGTCAGATGTATTTTAATAGGTATACAATTTAAATTATATATGCAGAATAAGCAATGCGCCATCTCCCTTTCTGGCAACGCCAAGTCTTTTTACTTTCCTCATTGCCTTTTTCATGGGTCAGGTCACCTGCGGGCCAAATGGGTGCTCGCTGGACGGTAAGCAGGGATTTAAACACGCCCAGCACCAACGGGAGGTGCTGCAGGCATGATGGGGCCGAATGAGCCATTGGGTATCTCGGCGGCGGCGGCGGCGGCGGCTTCGGCAGGGGCGTTGCCTTCTTGGATATAAATTTGAATGCATGCATATGCGGAGAGAAGCTAGAACAAAATGACGCTATATAAGCTAGATAGTAAAATGAATGCAGGCGAACAAGCAGGCGCGAAACAAGCGATGAAGGCGGCCGCTGTTCAGAAGACCCCAAAATGCGATGGGCACACAAAAAAAACCAACTATTTTCATTTGGGTTGAACGAATAAATGGGAATTAAAGCGAGAGAGGTAGCATGGGGCTCCCACAAGCATTAATTGGGCATGCGGGCTTGGGGATCCATTTTGAGCCGTTCTATGTGCGGCGGCAGGCTCCAAGCTTAATTGTTAGGACCCAGTCTGCCTCTCTGCTGTGCAGCGTTTGTTTGTTGCCGTATCTATGCGGAGTCTAAACCCAAAAAATTGTATTTGTATGCCAAAAAATATTTCACAAGGGCAGAATTTTTATTTCTAGTAAACCTCCAAAGTAATCGTTGTTCCAGTGACAAACAAAACAGTAGTTTTACAGATTTCTGCTAGCGAGCGGAGGCCGAAAAATACCAGCAGGCGGGGAAGAAAGTTGACGGCTTTTTGAACCGTCTTCTGGAGAAGCCGCCGTTCCTGAGGTTATTCCGTGCGTTCTTAGTGAATTGTGCCCTCAGCTTTAATTTAAGTAGCGTTATTATTTACGTTGGGCCCCACCATTTAAGTAGTATTACATCACAACTCGGGGTTCCCCAAGCCTTCACTGCGGGTGCTCTTCGAGAATAGTTAAATTTACATTACATTCCCCCCGTGTAACATATGGATTCCCCCCGTTTAACAAGTTTGGGTGGGGGTGGTGAAGATTGCCGCCCTGAACGCCCAGCCTGAAGCTCAGCGAAGAAAGCTGGGACGAAGCCATCGGGCTTAGGGAGGACAGGTGTCTGGGCTATGGAGCTCCGATAAAACTGTATTCTAACGCTGTTCGCTGTCCCAGCGAATTTGTCTAAATCTAGTCAACAACCCAAGATTAACGAGCACCTCGAAACCTGAGGTTGGTCTGACCGAAGCGAAGTCAATAGTCAACACTTTCTCATGATCATGGTTCGCGTGCGGCGATTCTCGTTTTGGCACCGGGGTTCGCGTGCGCTTTCTGGGACCCACCACCGCTGCGTATATGTTAATTTTATTCTTACACACATTCTTAGCGCTCTGTGTCCATCTTTAGGGAAAGATTCCCTAATATTTTTATTTTGTTCGATTAGATTGCCAGAACAATCGCGTTGCCAGAATGATGCAACCGGCGTTGACTCCCACGGCCCTTCCCTCCCCAGCTGTAGCTCAGCCTACTGGCGCCGTCAACAGGGCCCCACCTGGCGCAGCAAACAACATCAAGCCGAGATTGCAGCAGACACATGGGGCCCACTCGGCGCAGGCTTCCTCATTAACAGCTGTCGTCGCCGCCGCCAGCGTGCCCATCAAGAAGATCCCATCGCTGGAGCCCGCCGCCGTGCAAGAAGATCCCAAGAAGAGCAAGCACCAAAAAATGCTTGAGTCATGGGATTGGAACTAAACTATAATGGCTCACATTAAGAGCATGAATGAATACGCATATACCCCATTTTGTTGCTTTCCCCCCCTTTCCCCCGCTATTCATTTGCGATCCACAGAGTAATTCTTCTTCTGGGACGCTGGTTATTATTTATTTTTTTTCCCTGTTCGCCATTCGTTCTCTGATTTCAGGTTTTTGTCAATGAGCTCAGGCTGATTTTGGCATCTGTGATGCGGGGTCAATCGCCCCCTTCCAGAGCGGCCGTTGAGCGTGATAATGATATAACTGCTACCCCCGTCTGCCCCACACATAATTATCTGTATTCCTCCACTTCCTTCTTCTTCGCGTCTTCTTTTTGGATATAAACAAGAAATGAACCATGAAATATGCAACAAATACACTTTGAGAGCTACAGACGCCCGAGGTCTGGGGGGAAAGGGGGCGAGATTGCCATCAGGACAACCGAGAGACACTTCCACATTCGGCTGCGAATACCTCTGCCCCCGCCTGCTGGATCGGTGGCACACATGCCTATGATTCAGCAACCTGGCAGTTTTTAGGTTAGGGTTTCTCCTTTCTGCTGCTGCTGCTGCTTCCACCGCTGCAGCGTCAATCTATTACCTTTTTCCAACTTTCTTAGAATTTCTCCGCAGCTTGCAAAACTCATTATGCCGTCTTCAGCTGTACATAACTGCTCGTAAACCTCACTGCGTAACACATTTTCTACGTCTAATTTTCTGCGGTACAATGCCACATAGCTTCTCTCTTTGTTGATCCCACGGATGGAAGGGGGTACCCCGCCTTACTGTGGCGGGGTGAGTGGCACGTCGGCTTGCACCAACCTTGGTAGTAGACGTTACAACCATATGTAAAACCTCAAACCTCAAACCTGGGGTCTCCCACTTAACCGAAACTCCAACAACCCCGCCACACCGCACCACACATCACTCTCCCTTCTTCACCCTCAAATTTTCTTACATCAAACATTGTGAACCCCGGCGAAAATTCAAAAGACCCTGTATTGTTTTCTTAGATTGTTCTTATATTTTCACCGCCACTGATTTCCCGCATTCACATGACGTCCATCGCCTCCGGCGTGCCCTCCACCACCGTCACCAGCTTCTTCACCGGGTACACCCGCTCCCGCACCACCGCCGTGGTGCCGGGCGCAAACCGCTGCGGCGTCTCCCGCTCGTACGTTTTCGCCTGCAGGTACTGCAAGTTCCGCAGGTACTCCACCCCGTCCTTCGTAACCACGCAAATGTCCACATTGGACCCCGAACCCAGGTCGTTAAACACCCCAGATCGAATAGCCTTGGTCACGAGCTCAACTGCCTCGTCCCTCGTCATGTCGTCTTTATACCCGTCCTCGAACACCGCCATGGCGTTCAGGCTGCCAGATCCCATGGTGGCGTACGGCAGGGAGTCGGTGGAACCGTGGGGGTAGACAGTGAAGAGGTGGGGGCCCTTGAAATCAACGCCGCCGAGGACAAGAGCGGCGGAGACGTGGCCCTGGTAGCGGAAAAGGTGGCTCTTGAGGAGGGACATGGCGGTAATGACGCGGGAGGGTCGTCCTGAGGCGTAGCGGTGGAGCTCCAGCTGCGAGGAGATCATCCCAGTGACGTTTTCTGTGTCCGCGGCGGTGCCGGCGCCGCAGCAGTAGATATTGGGCGCGATGTAGTGGATCTTCTCGCAGTTTTTGTCGGCCACGGTGGTGCCGGCGGTGGAGCGCGTGTCGGCGCCCAGTACCACGCCGTCCTGTGAGCAAAAAGCAGGAAATCGCATGTTTTGAAAGGAGAGAGTGAGGCGGTGAAATTTATTCAGAAAAGGGTGGGTGAGTATGGGAGGAATCAATGGGTGAGCGGGGCAGAGGTGTTCAGGAATGGGCGCAGCATACTGAAGATGGGGAGATGAGAGGAGGGCTGAAAACAGCAACTTGCTCACCTTGAAGATCACTCCTGCGATTGTGGTGCCGGTCTTGGTGAATCCTGGCCCCTTGACGCCCTTCTTTTCCATGATGTTATTCCGTGTGCATAGGTCGAAGCTGAATCCACCAGCGTCAGCCATGGTGTCGCAAGTGTTTGATCAGAAATCGAATTTCACAAATAAAGTGGCTCGCGCACACAAGCCTGGGGATGTAAAGCGCGTTATCCAGATATTCTGGTCTCAAGGGAGCACAGATATATAAACAGCTGCCTTCCTTGCACTTTTTGCTGAAAGATTTCAAGAAGATTGATCAGAAAGGGAGATGTAGAGGCGGAGAGTCTGCCAGGCGTGCTGATTCTTTCCAGTAGAATATAAAAATGAATATAATGCTCAGAAATGTGGAAAAACAGCGGCACAGAGGCTATTTTTTTGGCCTTCGTTCACCAAAAACGAGGAAAAGCTGCTCATCCCACTTCGCTCTTTATTTAAATTAAAATTTACAACAAGCTAAATCGCATCTTTAGCACCGCTGCTGCTAGGAGACTTGCTGGTTGCTCGATCTTCGTTAATTTCCACACCAAGTCTTCTTCCTTTGAAGAACCAAAACGCTGCTGCTTCCAGCGCACAAATCTACGTGGCCCCGCCTAGGATCTTCAATTAACCGCCCGAGCGCGCCTCTGGAAAATATGACTATCGACGCTATAATCCCCACCGTGAAAGCGCTCATCTTGCTAGACGATGAGGGAAAGCGGATATCCGTCAAGTACTTCTCGGAAGATTGGTAAGAACACCTAAACCATCCACACTTTAGCCTCGCAGGCGTCCCAATTTTTTCCTGTCTTCCCCCAAACTGACGCGCTCGCTCCCTCCTTGCCTGTCCTGTTCTCAATTCTCCAGGGAACACAGCGTCATCGCCCAGGGAAATTTCGAAAAGTCGCTGTTTGCCAAAACCAGCCGAGCCAACGCCCGCGGCGAACGTAAGCCATCAAACTCCTCCACATTCCCCCTAACTTCCCGCTCCTCATTTTAAACCCGTTTTCTGTCTCTTTTCAGCCGAAATCACGATGTTTGACGACGTGGTGGTGGTATACAAGTTCATCGGTGATTTGATGTTCTATGTGGTGGGCCACAGCGACGAGAACGAGATTGTTCTGTCCAACGTTCTCATCGGCTTCTCCGACTCCGTCTCGCTGCTACTGCGCAACGCGGTGGAGAAGAAGACGGTGCTGGAGAACCTGGACCTGGTGCTGCTGGCCATGGACGAGCTGGTGGAGGGCGGGCTCATTCTGGAGAGCGACGCAGCGGTGGTGGCGTCTCGGGTGACGATGCGGTCGGGAGATGGCGATGGCTCGCCTATGGCGATGGACATGAACAACCCAGGGCTGCAGTCGCTGAGCGCCGCGTTCGGCAACGTGAAGGAGCAGCTCACGCGGTCGCTGCTTAAGTGAGAAGAAAGATCTTGTGGGTGTTCTTTTGTGAAAGTGGACATGAAAAAATTGTGTGAGATAGAGTTACGTAATGAGAGAGTTCGAGTTTTTTCCCCTTTGTTTTCTGCTTGTTTTGATTTGTATTTGGAAGAAAACGTGGTAGCTCTGAAGGTTAGAAAGGTAACATTTTGGCGCTGTTGCAAGGAGAGCGGGGCGTTGGCTTCATTTCTTAAGAAATCTCAGAAGTAGTACTGTACTTGCTGTGCTCCTGCCTCGAGCACTAAATGCGTGATCATATCGCAGAATCTGACTATATCTTTAAATTGTCCATGAAATTTTACATAAGGAGGCAGGCTTCAGGCCTTGCCGCCCCTCAACTAGTGCATAAAAGAAGAAAGATAGAAAGAAATAATTCGGTGGGTAATAGTGTCTCTTCCGTGTATGGCGAGTAACATAAAACTTGAAAATTTTGGATTCAAGACCCACGGCGGAATCTCGAGAGAAAACACTTTCTCTGCGTGTTTTGCTCGAGGAAAGAGCAACAGGTGGAGTCACACGCATGCATGCAACACGCGTCTGTGAAAAAGAGTAAGAAAGGAAGGAAGGATGCGGGAGGCGGACTAACAAATAAACAAACAAACAAAGAGAAGGTTCAATTTTTCGATCGCAGATTTTTTTTTAAATGAAACATAACATACTACTGTTATTTACTACTCGAGATTTGATGATACGATTTCACAAAAAAGCAAAACATTTGGGGAAGAGGTTAACAAAGAAAGAAAGTAGCGTCCTTTCACATTCATTCGTTTCCTGGGAGAAAAAGTTTGGAAATATTGAAGCGCCAACAAAAATACGATTACTGGTTATCTTCTCACGGCGAGGAAAGGTGCGACCCCGGGTTCAGCTGCCGATGGGCGGCGATTTTCCCTTCTGGTACGACCCAGGCGCGTGTTCTTTCCTATACACAAGGCTCGCTGACAGCGCTGACGTATTGCTCACTGTCACCGGGCCCTCCGGCGGCGGCGAGCCAGCGCTGGCCTTCCCCATGCGCCTCGCTGCCTGTTGCGCCTGCTGCGGGGGTTTGAACGCGCCCACGCCAGGCAGCGACTTCTGTTCCAGACGCTCGTTCCACCGGAAGCACCGCTCGATAGAAGAAAACCAATCCAACGTCTGATCCCGGCAGTTAATGGTGGGCACCGGGTGCGGGCTCATGCGCACCTGCATAAAGTCCCCGGGCTGCAGCTCCACCGCGTGTTTGCCGTCGAAGGTGGCTTGAGCGCCGGATCGGGCGTCGCCTGCAATTCTCAGCTCCAGTTGGACATAATCGGGGAGGATGATGGGGCGGAAGGAGAGGGAGTGGGGGCATATGGGAGTAAAGAGGATGGCGGGCACGTTGGGGTGCACCATGGATCCCCCAGCTGCGACAGAGTAGGCGGTGGAGCCTGCGAGCGGGGAAGGAAAAACAATGATACAAGTTCAGATTCTGGGGGCCCTTTTGGGGAAGATTTTAACGTAGAAGAAGAGC
This sequence comes from Marvania coccoides, assembly GCA_963854735.1. NCBI lineage: Eukaryota > Viridiplantae > Chlorophyta > Trebouxiophyceae > Chlorellales > Chlorellaceae > Marvania > Marvania coccoides. The sequence continues at coordinate 700,127 of OY978106.1, forward strand.
GATACATTCAGGTTGAATCTAGGGGGGAATTCGAGTAGAAAGGTAGCTCGCTGATGGGTAAATTGCTTCACAATTAATAAAGTAGAAATGATAATTACGCCGACCTGTGGGGGTGGCCAACATGACGCCGTCCGCCTGCACCTTCGTGATGAGGTGGTCCCGCTCGTACACCTCGATCTTGGACAGATAGGGCTGCGCCCCCCGCGACAGCACCACCTCGTTCAAAACGTCGTGGCAGGCACCAGGCAGGGCTCGGCCGTTGCGGAAAACCTCGCACTGCAATCGCATGCGGAGGGTGATGTAGACGCCCATGAGGGGGGAATTGTCGACGGAAGAGGTCAGGCGGCAGGTCGCCATCTCCTGCGAAGAAGAGCACAGGAAACAAAACCAGTTAAATATTTTTATCCGAGGATTCAAAATTGTTGTTTTAGGTGAAATTTGTAAGGTGGTGTATCGTACCTCTGCGCCGTTAATCACATCATCCAGGTGCTCCCTGTACGTAGAGTAGTCGTGCGGCGTGAGGAACCCCAGCGAGCCCAGCCGAAAGGCAATCAACGGGGGCATTGAGTTCCCGAAAAGGTGGGTGGCGTGAAGCACCAGGCCGTCCCCTCCCAAGCAGACGACGAAGTCCACGAAGCGGTGCAGCTGAGGGACGTCTGCCTGGGAAAATGTGCGGATGTAAGGGGTAGCTGCACCTAACTCGGTCTGCGTAATTAAAATTGAAAAAAATGTAAAATTTTGGAAAAGGTTGGGTATCTAATTGACATTGAGTTGTAATAAAAACAAGTATTATTTTTTCTGTGCGGTTAATTGGGGTGAAAAGAGAGGAAATAGCACTTGAATATATTGATAATCATATTTTCCGGCTTACCAATTCGTCGTACTGGTCAGGCTCGACAAGCACCTCCAAGCCCTGCTCCTCGCCCAGATATCGCAGCACGTCTACATACTCCTCAAAAAGCTCATACCCCAGCTTCTTTAGCACCATCACCCTGCAACAAGAAATTCTCATAAGCCAGTGAGCCAGCGCGAAACAAAATCGGAGGCAACATTGAAAATGCTAGAAGGCTTAGCTCACCGTTTTGGTCGGGTTTTCCAGATGAGGAGGTGCTGCTGGGAGGAGGGGTGCGCGAATGCGAGGCTGCCGTCGGCTGCAACAACAAAGTAAAATCCGGCGGGGCGGTGAAGTGAGGAGAGTATTATTGGGAGCAGGTCAGGAAAGAAAAGAAGAGGATTCAAGAAGGCAACCGGTCATTCACTCAATATCCTGCAAAGTTGCGTACATTTGACTGTTTCTCTGTTGCAGGAGTAGCCATCTGACCGGAGGATGTAAATGTCAGCTTTGGGGTCCCAGGAGGAGGACTGCTGCCCTCCGCTGCTTGACGACCTGGAGCTCGGTGACGCTGAGCCGTTTTCGTTCGCTGCTTCGCTGCGGGGAGCCACCCGGTGGGGCCGAAGTGCTCGCCGAAGGAGGGAAAAATTGCTCTGCTGCCGAAAGGTGGGGCTACTACGAATTCCAGCTGCGTAATTCAGTTTTGCCATTGCTAAATTCAATTATGTCAACGGTGATCAGCGGCTGATCATGGTTGCGTGGCAAAGATAAAATAAATTGAAAATGTTTTTAAAGGAGAGCTGTGCTCTGTCTTCTGTTATCAAGTAAGACTCTTTTAAAAGAAAGTAGCAGATGATCCCGAACAAATTATAATTCAATTAGATTAGAGGGTATCAGCCCACAAAAAATCTAAAAAAAAAATCGTCAACTCAATTGAGAGTGCCTCTCCTCTCAAACTGATGGTCTTTTTCCTTTAAAAAATTAGGGCACTTATTTCTCTAGACGACATCGAAGCACGATGCCCAATTTCGCTCTGCCAATGACCCACCCCGTAGTCCAAACGCAATTGGCAGCTCTGAATCCCTGCAAAGCTATTGCGCGATCGAACTCCATGTGGACCACCATGCAGATCCAGAGCGCTCCGCTGACACGAAGCCTCGCCCAACAAACACCTGGCCCTCGTCGCCCCACCGCAGCTGCTGCTGGCACAGGCGCCCCTAGCCTACCGACCCAGAACCTCGTGAAACTTGCGCAGGAAGGCCCTGCTGCCACCGACGACCAGCTTTCAGCAGCAGTGGAGGCGTTGGTGGCTAGCGGCACCGGGACACCTCGCCCCGGTCCCGCTACTCTCAGGCAAGGCAGCGGGTTGTGGCGTGTGGTCCACGCCCCCCACATCAACCGCATTTCCTCGCTCCTTGGCACCAAATTCTCCATTAGCTACACGCTGACGATGCCCCCAGAGAACGGCGGCACCAGCGAGGCATCCACGAGTGGAGTTCCCGGCGTTCCACAGTTCTACAGCAACGTGCGATACCAGAGCCCTCTGTTTGGGGCGGGGTGGCTCAGCGCCAGCGGAGACCTCTTCGTGAGCGGTGAATCTGCGGTTGAGCTTCGGTTCAATCGATTTTGGGTCGATCACGGCGGCGACCTACGTCCATTTTTGACCGATGCCAATACCGACGGCGGAGATCGCGTGATTACTGCGATAGGGCGGGCGAGTTTCTTCGAAGGACTGGCGGTGTTCCCTGTGCTTCATTTGGACCCTGATGCAGGGGTGGCAGTGTTTCGGTTCCCGCCTTTGAGGAGCAACATCGCCGTGGTGCGGGAATAATATGCCAGTACTGGTGGTATTGATAGGAATATTATTATTGCTGGTATCATTAATTGTTAATGCTATTAATTAGTTGAAGAATTTCTCCAATTGCAACATTGGGTTTCAAAGGGGACTGCGAGTGCTGTGTGGCTCTCGATGTACATTAATTGTGTAAAGACGATTTACCTCCTTACTGCTGGAGATCTTACACTCTTTATATTACAAATAAAAAAAGTAGCTTCACATGCAGCCAATCTCCTGGCAACCATATCTCCTGGCCTCCGACAAAATGAAAACGCAAAATGTCAACACCGCTTAAGGCGAGCAAACGAGCTGCACCTTCAGCGCGCCCTTCCGCTGGGCCGCCTCCACCGCCTTCACCCCCTCCTCCAGCGGAAAACTGCCGTCCAACATCGCATTCACCAGCCGCTTTGTTCCCTCCTCTCTCAACAGCTCCAGCGCTGGCGGAAAGGGCCCACACCTGCAAACACAGGCGAACGAAAATTTTGGAATACCGTTTAATAACTAGCATAAAGATGGTGTAAAGCTTACCGCGATCCAATCAGCCGTTTTTCTTGAACGACGACGTCATTGGCGACTGCGCTCCACAGCGGCATCAACCCCGCGTCTTTCACCACCGTCGAGCACGTTGACTTCTGCACGATCGTCCCTAACGACCGGGTGAGCGCCAGCGCCAGCGTGATGCCCTGCGGAGACCCCGAAGCTTCAACCACAACGTCGAATTTTGCGGCGTAGTCAACGGCGGTGGTGGAATCCACCACAACGTGACTCACGCCTTCTACCAGCTCGAGTTTCCGGGAGTGGCGTCCGAAGAAAGTTAGCAGAGGGGCAGAGCCAATTGTGCCCGCCTCTGCCCCTATGCCTGCACAGCAGATGGTTTCTAGGTGACGGGCCAGGACGTGGGCCACGAGCAGGCCTGCATGTATACTAAAAAAATGGTTCAGCAATGTAAGAACTAATCATTAGAAGAAGAAAAGGGGTAAATGATTGGGTGGGGGGTTGGGTGGGTGGGGGGGGGGGGGAGAGGGATGCTTGCCTAGTTTTCCATCGCCGATTACTGCAACCGAGTCCCCCGGGCGCACCGCGTTCTGCTCTACAATGCGGCAAGCGGCAGCGAGCGGCTCGCAGAAGCACGCTTCTTCGTCGGTGACGTCATCAGGCACGATGTGAAGGTTTTCAATGGGCAGTGTCAACATGTCCGCCATGCAGCCGTCCTTGGCTATAATGCCGAGAACTACGCGGTTGGGGGCGTGGTTGCGCACAAAGATGGGGTCGTAGTGGTCGCAGGGGCCACATCTGCAGTTTATCTCACCACACACCCGCTTGCCCACTAATGATGGGTCAGCAGCCTCGACGACGCCCACAAATTCATGACCCAGGGTGTGGTTAAAGCCAGGGACGTAGCCCCGGATGATTTCCAGGTCGGTGGAACATATGCCTGCGCGCTTGACCTTGATCAGCGCCTCGTTTGGAGCTGGATGTGGGGAATCAATTGATTCAACACGCAGTCCTTTATCATCTGAGAATCGCAGAGCCCTCATCGCGACTGGTTGGTGTTTAAAATTTATTTATAAATTGAGCACAATTATATAAAAACATTAAAAAAAACGTTCAAATTTAGTTCACCACCGCCGCACAGGCGCCGCTGTTGAGAAAAAGGCAAGGTTCTTTCTCTGAAATGGAAACTTTGGGAGGCTGATCAAGTTCTATAAAATCTGCAGGGAGGTAGGCTGGGTGCGACGTGGCCATGCTGCCAAGGGAGCCTGCGGTGAAAAGTCGCCATCGTGCTGGATGATCCTAGCTATACAGCGCCCTGCCCTCTTTTTTGAAACCACAACACAGTGATGTAAGGCACACACTCAATCAGGAAGAAATGCGGCTGGCATTGAGTGCAGGAGCAAAATGAATAATTTTTTGTTTCAGCTCCAGATGGACCCGCAGCATGGGGGGTTTGCATTGCAACATTTAACAAAAAATTAAGCTTCAAATTTTGCATTCAACAAGATAATCTGCTCCAAAATTTTATTCCTCAAAAGGCATATCGGCCCAGCTTCCCCCACCTTCCAGCTGTTAATCATTAGACGACTCAATCAGCTCCAATTTGGCCTCAAATTCAGTAAAATTTGAAAATGTATAACTTTGTGATGTCCAAGAGGCTGCCTTTGAGGCTCGCCGGCGCTCCAAACCTGCATTAGCCTTCACAAAAGCTGAGAAATAGCAGACGCACAATAATGGCCGAATACGGCCAGGCTGCGCTGCAATTGCGGCCCAATATTCACTGGATAGGAACCCCCGTCCGAGTGGAGCCTGGAGCTGTGCACTATCGCAACGCTAGCATAAAAAATCTCCAAATCACCATCGGTGAGATAAATGATGTCTTTCATCATGCGATGTCGCTTAAGCAGCCTTCATTTCATGGCCAAAAGCTTTTCATCTTCTCTCTAAAGTACCACGCCTCATGTCTTGTCCAAAAGCAGTAACAACTTCAGCTCCCTATTTTTCACAGCTGCTAATTACTTTCTTAATATTTTGTTTAAAAAAACGGGCATTTAAATTCACCATTTTTCTCTTCCCAGGAGATGACGTGTACCTCCAGCCCGCGGACAGGACCATCCCGCTGTACATCGCCCGCATCAAGGACTTGGTCCACCTCAACTTGCCGTCACCGCAGCCGACGCTGCCCCCCGACTCTTCTGGACAAGGCATGGTCGCCACCGTCGCGTGGTACTACCGCCCTCAGGAGCTGGACCTCAGCGCCCCGCTCCCTGTATACGACAACGAGGTCTTTCAGGGCTCGCCAGAGGAGGAGGCCACGCACCCTTTAGATTCCGGTAAAAATAATGCATATTTCAACGTCAATCTACGCAAGGGAGTGCTTTTGATTCTTGGAGTGCGTTTTTATTTTGTTAATATGTGTGCAGTGGCAGGCATTTGCGTGGTTTGCCACCCCTCTGAGGCTGGGCCTCGTCCCCATGCGCCTAACCTCTTCGTGTGCAGCCGAAAGTACATCCCCACTGAAGGGTAACACCACTGTGTCGTAATCTGCCATGCAGGATGTTAAATTTTTTTAATACAATTTATTTTCCATTTCCGTCACTCTCATTATTTTTTCAGGCGGGTGGTGCCTCTGAATGACGCGCCCGAAGAAGAGCCCAACGGCCGCGAGCGCCCTTTCTCACTAGTCAACGGCCGCCTGCTGAAACGGCCAGCCAGCCGGCGCGCCGCCACCACTCCCACTCTGCCAGCGCCTACCGCCTCCGATGCAGCTGCCGGCCCCACTCCCCAGCCTTCCGCCGTCGCCCGGCAGCTCTCCGGCCGCAAGCGCCGCACCAGGTCTCCCCCACCGCAGCAGGCGGTGCATGCTCGCAGCCCCACTGCCACTTCATCCCTTGAAGGCGTCAGTGCCGCCGGCGGCGGCGCTGCTGCTGCCGCCGTCGCTGCTGCGTCCACCCCCCGCACCCCCCACGGGCGGTGGAGCAGGGAGAGGTACGCAACGGCCCATCGCTCGCTCGTCCAGGTAAAACTTAAAACAATCTTCATAGTAAAAATATCGTTTTGCCTGTAGTTCATATTCTGTTCAAATTAATCGTGCAGGTGCTGCGGGCCATGGGCGCTGTGAGCCCCGAAAAGAGCGTGCTGCGCGCCACGCTGCGCGACGAGGCCCGCAAGGTGATTGGCGACACCGGCCTGTTGGACCATCTGCTCAAGCACCTGGCTGACCAGATGGTTACACCAGAGGGGGAGCGCCTGCGCAGGCGGCACAATAGGGAAGGTAAGGTCACGAATGAGCTCTCTCTTCAGAGTGTAATTTGACCCATTTTGTTGTCGGTTGACAAATCGGCGAAGTGTTGCGGGGAGCGTACAGCGTGACATTTGGTGAAAATGCACCGCATTGCCTCTGATTATATAAAGAACTGGTTTTATTTTATTTTCATTTTTCGTTCTTCCTGTATAGGCCACATGGAGTACTGGCTGCAAAATCCAGCGGTGGCAGAACAAGAAGAAGCGCAGCTGCAGGAAGAGGTTGCCGCCTTCAGCTCTGAGCTGCGTGAGGTCCGGGAGGCCCGCCACGTGCTGCAGGCGGTGCGCACCGAGGCTGCCCAAGCCATCCAAGCGGTGTCCGAGTTAAAGGAACGCCCGCAAGAGGCGGTGGTTTCGCCTGCTGGGGTGACGTCTCAGCTGTTGGCGGGAGTGGCATGGGCCCAGCAGGGAGGCACGACGGCGGGGGAGCTGGGGGCCAGGGTGGAGGCGCTGGACAAGTCATGCAGCGACCTCGCAGTGAGTTTTAATATACTCTTGTATGTAGCTATGATCGTCATTTTCAGCAGATTGTGTATATTTTGCTTGCTCTGAGACATTATTCAGCATTTACGCTTCTTATATATCCTACTTTCACTCCATTATACATTATTAATGTTTTCCCTGTGTGCAGCGTCGGCTGCATGATGCCGAAGCGCTGGCCGCTGCGGGCATCGAGGACCTGCGCAGCGACAGCGCTGCCGCTGGGCGGCTCCTGGGGGAGCACATTGCTTCTTTCAACCGCGCCATCGAAGAGCTCAGCCATCGCTGCGACGGACTTGAGAGACGAGCAGCAGTGGAGAAAGAAGACGCTGCAGGGAGGTTCGAGGCCGTCAGTGCCGCTCTGAGACAACTCATCGCCGCCACCACGCAGATCAGGCAAGCGTAAAATCATGTAAACCCACACAAGAAATTTTCTTCTTCTTGGCTTGCGCACCCCCCTACATGCGCTTTTTTAATGCTCCAAAAATGTCTTGATTTCTATAGGTACGGCCTTGTGCGGCGGGATGAAGCCAGTGCGGCCCTGCGCAGCACCGCAGCACCTCAAGCAGCGCCACCGCTGCTGGCCGGCGCCACCTCCCCTCCAGCATGGGCCACCGCCCCGCCTCAAGCCACAATGCGCTATCCTGGTGGCCCCCAGCACCATTCTACATCTCCGACTCCTACCTCCGCTGCTGTCCCTGGCCTTGCTATGCACGCAATGGGCGCCGGCATCTCTCCGACAGTGCTCCCGCCTGTTAGTGCAACGCCTATGCCGGGAGTAGTAATGGGGGTACCTCGGCAGGCGGCAGGGCAGCCCACGGGACCCGCCAGGGCGGCGTCTCGGCAGCAGCAGCCGCATGTGGCATCTGGGGGGCTAGCAGACGGTGAAGAATTGGGCGCAAGGAACGTCGATTTTCAGCTGTGGTAATGGCTACTTTAGCGATTTTGTGCATGCTTATTAGCTTCTTCGTGAATATAAATTGTCTTTGTGCGTTAAAGAGAGGCATGCATGCAATTTTTGCACTTTTCATAGTTTCATTTTGAGGTGCTGTAATTTTGGCATAAAAAGCGCTGCATTTTTGTAAATGCTCAGCATCTTGAGGTTTTCAGCTTGTATTATTGCATTGGCGCATCTGATTTCATTTAAACAATGCTTGGATTTGGGTTGAGCAATTTTGCCGTGAACTTCTAAAGAAAAAAAAATATATGGATAGCTTGTGTACAACAACTCTCGTTATTCTTGCGTGATAAAAAATGAATACGTATGTAACGCGGGTTCCAATAGGAAATAAGAAACTGTACCTACCAGCGTGACCTGCTCCCCTGCCTTGATGTCGTGCACCGCCACCAGCTGCGTGCTTTCCAGCATTCCACAGTTGGGGTAGCACCCATGGTTGGTGAAATCAGGCGCATCTGGTTTCTCTGCCCGCTGGGGAATCTGCCACAGATCTTTCTCCACCTGCAGCAGCTAGGAAAACCCCGGGGCCGAGGCTTGCTGCTGCTGCTCCTCTTTGGCGCCAATAGTGCGCCCTCTGGACACCGCCACGAGCTCCCCCGCGCGAACCGGCCGCAGCGCAAATACCCCCCGCTGCCCTTGCCCCTCAGCGGAGGAGGTAGGCAGGGAAATGCGGCGCACGTGGAGCCTGCCATCCAGCCAGCCGCACTCCTGCCCGCGGGCGGCGACTTGCGCGGTGGGTTTTCCGGTGTAATTGGCCCAGAACAAGGGGTGGCGGTAGTCGTCAAATTTAAGAACGCCCCGGCAGTTCATCGACCCTGCAAGGTGGGGGGAAAAGCAGCAAAGATATGGAGCGCTCACGTCCTCTTCTTTTGCCGGCCTAAAATAATTTGACCTTTGGAGATTGATTCAAAGGCTAAAGCAGGCAGTGTGTGAAGAGAGGAAGTTGTACGAATTTTTGGGGTCAAAGTACGCTGTGGTCAACTTGAGGGCTGTGACGGCGTGCCCTGCTCAGCTCAGAAAAAAATGAAAGTGCAGGGCTGTGCAGCCGCAGCTGCCGCTGGTGGGGCTGGTTGACAGCCCAGCCGCCATGTGGTTGGTTCGTGAGTAGGGCATCATCCAAACGGCATGGGCGGCGGAGGGTTCATGGCCAACTTCATGCTGACAGCTGGATGCTGTTGTAGAAAACGCTGTGCTACACGGAGAAATCGGCTTTAGAAAACTAGTTGTACGCGCTGCTTTGAATGCTGTGTGAATAAAGAATAAATGCTTTTTACATCCAGCGTAGTCAAATGTTTGGCCATTTGTTTCATTTGATATTCAAACATGGAGCATGCGCAGCGAAGCCCGCTCGGTGAAAGAAAAGTAGTCAATTGAGGTTAAGTGTCCCTCCAGGCTGCAGAAGAAGAAAAAAATAACGAGAGAAAAAAAAAACAGCAGAAATCAGTCCCGCTCGTGGATGACAAGTTCATCCAGCTTCCAGTCCTCAAAGCTGCCGTCAGGGAGGTATCGTCGGATGATGAAGGGGATCTTTTTCTCGCGCAACTCCTTGTAGGCAATCTCCAACGGGTCTGCAGTGAGCAAGAAATAACGACGAGGAAATTAATACGCCAAAATTAATCAAATTTCCCTTTAAAACACGCAGAATTTGATGATTTTTATCCGCACAAGAGTCATTTAGCTCATCATAATTTTTGCGCCCTAAAATTACAATGATTTCGCTCCTGTTCCCCTCCATTCTCCTCACCTGTTTCACCGTCCACGCTGACCATGGGCGGAGCGTTCATGCTGAGCTGCAAGGCGCGGGTGCCCAGCACCCTGGCCTTCTCGTACTTTGTGAGGAACCGTGTTGTGATGCGGACCTGGTTCCCTTGTGGTGCCTGACCGTCTGGCAAAATGTCCATCTGGTCTTGGCCCCCTAAGTGAAAAGACGTGAAAAAGGGGGTCATCAGGCGGCTGATTGGGGTAGAGCGAAATTCAAATTGCGTTGTATACCTGGTTCCTGCCCGTCTACAGCCTCCTCCTCCTCCTCCTCGCCAAAAGCGTGCTCCTCGGCCTCCTCCTCTTCGAACTCGTCTCCGCCCAGGCTGCAAGGCAAACCTTATATTTAGATGATCGAATTCAGCATGACATCAATTTATTCAAAGCTGAGCAGCAGCGCTCACCCAGCCTCATCGAAGTCATCGTCCATCTTTATTTACTTAATCAAGCAAAGCGGCTTTGTAGCAGTGAAAATGAGATCAATTTAAATAATTTTTAGTTTGAAAATGAAAAAATATATAAAATAAAACATGCAGCCCTGCAGTTCTGGTTTTTTCCCCTCATGCCTAGGCCTGTTGGATGTATGTAGTGATGTTGAACAGGCGGAAACTGCGGAGTAAAATTACATATAGCCATCCGACGAGGGGCCAGCGCCTTCTCCTCGGCGATTTCAGTCACCGTGGCGTCGTTGCAGCGGTGCCACTTGCGCGGCACCTCGTCGTACACTTCGGCCACGTAGTGGCCGCTGCCAGCCTCGATGCCCAGGTGCTTGACCACTGACTGAAGGCCGTAAGTCTCCTGCACAGCGCGTTTTTGTAAGGTGGTGATACTGCGCTAGCCTAGCCAAAATATACTTTTTATCTGTAAATGAACAGATAATTCATTTTTGAAGTACGTTCGTTACTCAATAATCTATTTGAATGCTTCATGCTTAAATGATGGTGGTGCATGGACTGCAGTTTGTAAGGCAATAATTAAGAAAATAAGTAAACGTGTTTATTCGAGAAGGGGCAGTACGTCACGTAAAAAATGCTAAGCGAAAAAAAAAAACGAAACAGAAGAGGGATAAAAAAAGAAACAGTGCCTTGATCGCCTACACTACAATTTAGCCAGTATTGCTGTTGATGTTTCCATTGCCACACACGCGCGCCCCAAGCAGGAGAGTTTCCACCTGGCATGAGGCTGCACTTGTCACTGCAGCACCGCCGCCCCCTCTCACAGGGGAATAAAATTGAAGAAGGGAGAGGGGGGGCAAATAAGACACTATATGATGCATTGCACTTCAGCAGGGGAGAGAAAAGAGAGAAGGAAGGAGGGAAAGCCACGTCATTCGTCAGTCACTAAGAGGGAGGGAAGGTAACTCAAATTAACCAACACTCTCTTAAAGAAATTTAGCGAGCATGTAATCTATCTATATCCTAGCCTAGAAAAAATAATAAAAGGGAGGAGTCTTGTGGTTGAAATACTCGGTTTTTTTATAACCACCGTCTCCGCTGCCGCTGCACTGCTTCGCCGGTCACCGTCTGCTGCTCCGCCGGCTCCGCCGCGACCTCCTCCGCCGGGCAAAACACCGTGTGTGGCGCGTACACCCCTCTCTCCACCTCTGTCTCCACCAACGCCCGCAGATCGTCCATCTGGCTCTCGCCTCGTCGCTTGGCCTGGACAAAGGTATTTGCAGCTTTGGTGCGGACGTGCGGCACGTGGATAACAAACCCGTAAGGGTGCACGTGGAAAGAGACCCCCAGGCCGTTCAGCTGGTTGATGTACGCAATTTTGTTGCCGCCGTAACCGACAAACCGCTCGTCTGCCCAGGGGGCCACGCTGCGGTGCATGACGAGGAAGGGCTCGTAGCGCGGCTCGTAGCGCGCACGATAGGTCACCGGCCGCGAGAGCCGCACCCACTTTGAGGAGTTGGTGGGGCCGTGGCCCCACGGAGCATCCTGGCCGTTGAAGGCATCCACTTTGCCCGCCAAAAAGTTCTCCCGCACGCCGTCCTTGCCCACTGCACTCGTTGGAACAGAAAATAGAGGAACGTGTGAGTACACTCGGGATTAAATCACAAAAAATGGTCCAGTACAGGGAAGAAGCAGCCATAGAAGCTAGAGGGGGCGGAATTTCTTAATTCCCCTCTTAATTATTTTCTAAAGAAAGGAAGGAATGAAGGGGTACATTGAAGCACAGCTGGCACTAGTATACTGCAACTCACGCATGACGATGCTGCGCGCGAAGTTCTGCGCCATCACGAGGTCCTGCTTGCGGTTGGTGATCTCAAACGCAGGCAGCACCAGCGCTTTCTTCATCGCCGTCAGCTCCGCCATCTGCGCGTACACCGCCGGGTCTCGGTACCCCGGCTCCGGCAGCCCCAAGTTAGGGCTGGCCACGAAGTCAACGTCCAGCATGAACGTCAGTTCTGTGGTGGCCATGCGCAGCGCCCGATTTCGCAGCGAGTTGATGGGGTACTCTTGAGGCGACAGGGGGTCCAGAAACTGCCCCACCAGCTCCATGTGCATGGCGCACTGCGCGGTGCCCTCCATGAAGTGGAAGAACGCGTCCATGCCGCGGATAACGTCTTCCAAGGTGGTATTGACGTAGGTAGGAATGATGGGCGTGCCGCCAGAGATGTTGCGGAACAGCGGCACGTACACAACAGCTGCTAGGGGGTCGATCCAGGTGCGGCACTGGTTCTCCAACATGGCCAACCTGAGGAGGGGGGGAGGGAGGGTGTGAGTTGAGGGGCGGGAGGGATAAGGTGGGAGGAGCAGGAAGTGTGGCAAGGAGGAGGAGAGGAGGTGCGCGGGGGGGGGAAGAGGAGAGGGGGTGCTTACCTGTCTGCTGAGAGCTGCGTCATGAGGGTGATGCTCTCCCTGGGCCGCTGCTTGCTGGTTCGCCACTCCTGCACCAAAACCAGCTTGGGCAGGTCTTGCCCGCGTTTGCACGTCCGCTGCACCTCTGGCTCCACCGGGGTGGAGTCTATCAACTTTCTGGCGACCTTCTCCGAGCCCCCCGGCCCCGCAAAGCCCCCCCTGGTGTCCGAATGTCCGGTCAATTCCGAGTTGGCGATACCCGCCGCGTCTACTGCCCACGTCCATTGCAGCTACGATTCAGAAAGAGGACGGCGTGGGTTAGGCGAACCGGCGGATGGTTCCCCCAATGGGGATGGTTGACGGGGGGCAACGCTCAACACGACCTACTCACCAGAATGCAGGGAAGCAAGGCGACTGCTAGCAGCCCCAAGATGCCTCTTCGTCGCCAAAATGATCGGCTTTCAGCCCGGGCAGGCAGTCCTCCTTCCATCCCAACGGTGCTCCCTCTTCGACTGGGCTCAACCGTCTAATCTAATCGGCGACCAACTAACGGAGTCAGAGCGATGTTTCAGCGATATATATCATTTATTTGACATGACTTCAAGGTATTTCACGTTGAATATTTGTAATAAGACCCCCCAGTTTTAATCCCCTCTGTTATTCCCTAAATTTTGCTTGTTTTGGTTGCGCGCCAAAATATGCAGGGGGTCTGTCGCATCAGCTCCCTAGTTTTCATCCCCCTACCTCCGTACGAAACGGTTGATACTTACAAGCGGCCTGCGGATGTCGAATACCAGAGGAGGGCCTCTCTGGTTTCATTATGTGCTCCCCGCCGCCACCGTTTTTTTCTTCCCGCCGGCCCCTCAACCCGCCTCAATTCCAACAACCCACTTGGCCCAAACTAATGCATACTCAATGCGCATGTGTTTCAGACCGCTCCAGCGCTCCCCTGCTATAGGTTGCCCTTATTTCATTTTTTCAGCCCACCCTGCCGCGCTATTGCACGTCACAGTTCATCACCGGCATTCGAATGCTGTGCCCCTCCCCCTCCTTTCTTTCCAACTATGAAAGGCACTGTCTTTCAGCTCAAACTGCCCCACTGCTGCCCCCAGCGCTTTCAAATGCTCACAAACTGCCCTCTCGGCATTGTTGCAACATTTTACACACACAGATGAGACACCAACGAATTGCAATTGCAGCTGCATTTAATATTTTATTTAATGAACAAATACCGCAGAAAGCCTGCTTCCTACTGAGCTCGGCCTCTTCGCATTTAACACTGCTCACTGCAGCTTCATCGCTGCCAGCTCCTCGGCCGCCTTGGCCGCCTCAGGAATGGCCTCGACGTTGGGACCCATGCCCTGCGCCTGCGTGGGCCGCCCGCCGCCCTTTCCGCCCAGCACATCTAGCGCTGCCTTCACCCACTCCCCTGCCGGCAGCTTCTCGGAAGCTTCCTTGGCCACGCCAGCGTACGCCATGCCCTTACCGTCCCCTTCCACGAAAAACATTACCGACAGCCCAGGGTGGCGCTTCTGAATGGCGTTCCACGCCTGCTGCAGCGCCTTGGCGTCCAGCCCGATATCAGGCACCCTGGTGACCAGGAAAGGCACTCCCGCCTCCGCCGCCTTGTCAGCTGCCTCCACAGCCGCGGCGACGGCCACCACTTTGTTGGCGGCGGCTGCCTTCTTCTGTTCCTCCACCACCCCCTTGATCAGCGCCTGAACCTGCTCGCGCAGCTCCGCTTTGCGCACCGCAGGGATGGGTGCCTGGTCCACAGCGATCTTTAGGTCTGAGCTCTCCTGCGCGACATCCGCAGCGGGGCGAGAGGCCGCGGCCTTCACGCGGGCCTCCAGCGCGTCGGCGGCGGCCACCGCGGCCGCGGCTTCGGCACCAGTGACGGCCACGATGCGGCGGATGCCCTTGGCGATGCCCTCTTCGCTGATGAGCGCGAACTTGCCGGCGGCGGCGGTGTTGGCGAGGTGGGTGCCGCCGCAAAACTCTACGGGGAACGCCATGTTGCCAGCGTCCTCGGGGTTGGCCAGCAGGTCCGGCACCGCTTTGCCGACAGAAACCACGCGAACGGGGTCAGGGTAGACCTGTTTTTAAGCGGGAAAGAAAGGGAGAAAAGAGAGAAGGTGGTAAGAAACGCGCTGAACTAAACAAAACTAAAAAAACGCGTTTTTTGTGTGCAAAAACATTGATTGGAGGCGGAGAATTTAGAAAAAAAGCGTGACTGACCTCTCCGAAGACTGCGCGCAGGCAGTTGATGGCGCGGGCGGCCTCCAGGGAGACGTCCTGGGTGAAGACATCGCGGGGGGAGTCCACAAAGTCGCGGCAGATGGCTTCCACCTTGGCCAGCTTCTCAGCGTCGACGGGGCCTGCAAAGAAGTTGAAATTTCACGTCAAAAAAAAAGGGCATTTTTAACGATACAGTGCATAGAGAGGTACAGCACGATAAACAGAAAGAGTTTGTATGACAAAACGTGTGGAGAGTGGAATGAAAAGAGGCTAGAACAGCTCTTGTATAGCCCCACCCAATATGCTTTCAAAGACAAAATTCAAGCTGAAACATGAACAGCACTTGTATAGCCCCACCCAAAACAAGGTAAAAGGACCAAATTCGAGCTAAAACTGAACAGTCCTTCGTACAGCCCCACCCAACATTGGTATAGCCCCACCCAACCGGTAGCAGGACAAAAGTACCAAATTGTTCAAAAGTACCAAATTGTTCTGGCTAAAACGTAAGGAGAGTGAATGAAAAAGAGGCAAGAACTTCTTGAAGAAGAGTACATGGTATAACCGGTAGCAGTAGCAGGACAAAAGTACCAAATTCTAGCTGCTGTACTATATTTTCAGCATTTTCTGCTGGGGCTGTCTCTCACCGTTGTTGGCAAAGTCGAAGCGCAGGCGCTCCGGCTGCACGATAGACCCCTTTTGCTCGACGTGGTCACCCAGCACCGAGCGCAGAGCAAAGTTGAGAATGTGGGTGAACGTGTGGTTGGGCATGATCATTCCGCGACGCTCGTAGTCCACAGCAGCTGTCACTTCGTCACCCACCGCCAAACCAGCGCCCTCCACGGCCCCCAGGTGCAAAACGTACCCGGCCGCCGCCACGCTATCTGAAACAGCAAAGGAGCCGCCGGCAGCGCCCTGCAGGGCGCCGGTGTCGGACACCTGCCCGCCAGCTTCCGCATAGAAGGGAGTGCGGTCCAGAATGATGCCGACAGGGGCTCCTGCTTCCGCTTCGGCGGTGGATTGAACAAAGCCGGTTTTTGTGAGAATGGCAGCGACCTTGGCAGGCAGCGCGGCCTGGGCGTACTTGTGGGAATCGTCGGTCAGGGGGATGCCGTTGGAGGCCAGCCAGGCGGTGGCCTCGGCCTCGAACTTCAGGGAGTCGCCGCCGCCCTTCTTTTGGCCTGTTAAAACACACAATTTTTGAAGGAGGAACCGTCAGGTTTAAGAAAAACCGGACATTTATGTATTGAGGTCAACTAGAGGAGAGAGAAGCAGGCTTCATAAGTCGCAAAACAACAAACTGCTAAGAGAGAGAAACAAAGAAAGTTCTGCCGATCGAGCTTACCGGCTCGTGACAGCTCCTTGGCATCCTCCAGGGCCTTGGCGAAGCCCTCCATGTCTACCCCCATCCCGCGCTCCTCCGCCATCAGCTGCGTGAGGTCCACGGGGAACCCAAAGGTGTCCCAGAGCAAGAAAGCATCGGGCCCGCTGATGCGACCGTCCTTGGAAGCTTCCGCCATCTTGTGGAACCGCTCCAAGCCCTTCACCAGGGTGCGCGAGAACGAGGTCTCCTCCTCTTTGATGATCTCCGCGATGCGGGTGCGGTGTTTCACGAGCTCAGGGTAGGCAGCGCCCATGTGGTCTACCAGAACGTCCACCAGCAACGAAAAGAAACCCTCAGGGCCGCCCAGCACCTCTCGGCCGAAGCGCACGCCGCGGCGCAGCACGCGGCGCAGCACGTACTCCCGCCCCTCGTTGCCAGGGCGCGAGCCGTCGGCAATGGCAAAGCACAGCGTGCGGATGTGGTCCGCTACAACGCGGTACGCCATGTCCTTGTTGCCAACGTCATCCGCGCCCAGACGGTCAGTGTAGGGCTCAGGGTGGCCGGTCACCTGCTGGATGCCGTCGAATATGGGGCCTACGGTGATTTTATTGATTTTATTGAGGGAGGACGCGATCAGCCGAGAGAATATAAATAAGAAAAACAGGCCACCCTCGTCGCAAATAATGCTCCGCAAAATATAATAATATCGCGCAGTACAAATGACGAGTTAGAAGCACAGTAGAGCGACCAAGCAGCCATGAACCCCTTGAAAACACACACACACACACACACACACACACACACATTTCTGCCGTAACAATTAGTGCAATAATACCCCTGAAATTAGCCCCGCTAACCCCCAAATCCATAATAATCCCCTCATCGTCCTGTATAAACGCACCGAAGATGTCGGTGGCGTAGTTGGAGCGCTTGTCCTGCAGCACTGAGGTCACTCGCTCCAGCCCAGCGCCGGTGTCGACGTGCTTGGCGGGGAGCTGCTTGAGGGCGCCGTCGGCCTCGCGGTTGAACTGGATGAACACCAGGTTCCAGATTTCCAGCACATTGGGGTCGTCGGCGTTGACCAGGGCAGCGGCATCGCGGCCGCCGATGCGGTCGAAGTGGATCTCGCTGCAAGGGCCGCAGGGGCCCTGGGAGAGTGGGGAAGGGGGGGCAGAGTGAGAAACAAGGTGAGATGTGGGCGAAAAGGGGACGAAAAAATCGATGGATTCGGACTGAATAAGTTTAATTTAAGATGTGGCAACATTTGAACGGACAGTGTGGGATATAAATGCAAGAATGGGCACTGCGAAGAGAAACTAAGTATGAAGAAAAAGAGCCACGCATTCCGCTTCTTGGCCCTATGGCATACAAAGCACAGCAATCCATTTAAAAGTAGCTGCAGTAATGCAACTAAAAATTAACCGCCGCAATACTATCGATTTCAATGAACAACTAACTGACCTGCTCTCCCATTTCCCAGAAGTTCTCCTTGGGCCCAAAGGGCAGGACGCGGGCCTCGGGGAGGTACCGCAGCCAGATTTCGCGCGCCTCCTCGTCCGCGGGCAGCCCCAGCGCTTCATCGCCGCCAAAGTAAGATGCATACAGACGGTCCTGGGGGAGCTTGTAGACCTGGAAGAAAGGGGGAGAAAAGGGGTAGAAAGTAGAATAATATATTAGAGCATATAGTAATATGGGATATTAAGAGAATAGGGTTTAAAAATTAGAGTCATTTAATTAGAATTAAATAAGCCCCGAACTGTCAATTAAGCTGTGGGCGTCTCTTTTTAATTATTACTTAATGCCTAAATTGTTCAACGTGTATGTATTGATCGAACATGAAGGTTTCCTCCTTGTATTGCTCTGTTGCTTTCTTTCTTTCTTTCTTTCTTTCTTCTCACCTCAGTCAGCAACTCCCATGCCCACGTGATGGCCTCCTCCTTGAAGTAGTCGCCGAACGACCAGTTGCCCAGCATCTCGAAGAAAGTGTGGTGGTAGTTGTCCTTGCCCACGTCATCCAGGTCGTTGTGCTTGCCACCAGCACGGATGCACTGCAAGCGGGGAGGAAATTAACAGAAAGGTAAAATTAATTGAATTATAAAGGTTTTAAAAATGCAGAATGGCAAAGGGGAGTGGCTTAAATAGCAGTGCCTATTTTTGTGATTTTAGGGGTTGAAATGGGTGCTATCTGAGGATGAAAAGAGGGCGTAGAAAATAAGGCGATGGGCGGAGCGGCAACTGACCTTCTGGGAGTTGCAGGCGCGAGAGAGCTTGCCGAGGTCGCTGTTGGGGTCGGCGGTGCCCAGGAAAACTGCGTGGGAATGAGATGAAGAGGGATGAATGAGAAAAGAGCAAAACACAGGTGATGATCAATGAAGGCCGAATGCTGCTGGCTGCTCACTGGGCTTGAACTGGTTCATTCCTGCAAAAAAGGCGACAATGCATGAGAACATATTCATAGCTAAGATCTCCTGGATGAACACACAGCCCACGCCGATCTCTTCCTCAATGGATGATAATTTTCACCCACCCGCATTTGCGAAAAGCAGGGTCGGGTCATTGATGGGAACAACGGAAGAGCTGGGCCACGCCGTGTGATTCTTCGATTGGAAGAAGTCGATGAAGGCCTGGCGCACATTGGCCCCGCTCCATTGCGTGCTGCTGGACATCCTGACTTGTAAACGTGGGGCTCCCCTCCTAAGAACCCCAATGTGTGCACGGGTAAGGGCGCAGCGCATTTAGTCAATGCGGCTGGCTGGAGAGGGGCCTGCATTTGAAAAAGTCTCCTGGCAGCCCTGCTGTGCTGAGCCTTGCATTGATTTCTCTCAGCGTGGATAGCCGCATGAGACGAAGAGAAGTCCATACGGTACGAGGCACTGCAGCACGCCCCGACATCGGGGGAGAAGAGGCTGCAGCAGCTCGGTCCAGCAAAATGAAAAAGACGGTGCTGAACTGTCGCCGTCGCTTCTTCGAAAAATGCGAATGTTCAGCTGCATGCGCAGGCCCTGCCTGGTGTAACATATTTTCTAGGTATTACAAATTTGATTGTCGGCCGCAAGAGACAGCCATGCCACGGGCATGAGGGCACGGGCCTCGCTTTTTTATTTGCAACGCTCGCTTAATTTTTTGAAAATCTAGCAAAAATATCCGCCATTTTAATTGCAAAATAAAGCCGGGGTGGGGGTGGGGGGGGGGGTTATACGTGAGATTGAAAAGAAAACAAGGTTCCAATCTCACCCCCATGTTGCGCCAGCTGAAATTCAAGAACCGCCCTCTCGGGATTTCTCCTTCTTCTCATTCGCTATCTTTTTGCACGCCTGCCGGTGCGCCGGCCAGTGCTTTTTTTGGCAGTCTTCCGCACAGTAGTAGGCTTTTCCGCATCAAGCCACAGCGCTTTGCAAAGAGGGAGCTGTGACCGCAGTAATAACAGGTGTGGACGTCGCGCTTGGATCGTATTTCCTTAACTTGCGCCTGAGCATTTCCACGAGCCTCTTTGGTGAGGATTGGGGGCAGGAGGCCGGTAGGGCCTGCTGCTGCCACAGCCCCAGACCGCTCGTAAGCCGCAACCCAAGCAGCAGCCGCTTTTAGCTCCGCTGCTGTCCTGTCAAAGATGAGCCGCGGGGCCCACTTGTCCACGCCGCTGGCTGCCTGTGCAGCAAAAGCTTGCGCCAGCAGCGCCTTGGCTTCGCTGTACAGCCAACCGCCTTCGACGAGCAGCAGCGCGTTAACCAGGGAGGTGCTAAGAGCCCATACCCGCAGTGGGTCGGGAACAGGCTGCGCTTGTATCTCCGCAAGGTAAGAGCGGCATATTTCAACCGTGCCCTCCTTCCCCGCCACTTTGGCAAAAGCACCCGGCAGCCGCCAAAGCAGCATCTATTGGTTGATCCCGCCCAGCTGCTTCGCCACCAGGAAGCTGGCTTTGATGGAGGCGGCCGAGCTGTGTCCTACATAGGCGGCAATTCTGGCCGTGCCAAAGTTGACCATGGCCAGCAAATCATGTATCGTTAGGTTGGACTGCGCCGCGCGCAGAATGCCTTCCAGTGCGGCCCTCTGCCCCGGTGCTCTGGCAACTGCGGTCAGGTAGTTGCGGGACGATGTGAGACTTTCAGCCAACGGCCCTGCGTCTTCCTTGGCGAGCTTTTGGCGGTTGGCCAGCGTGATCAGGGTGCACCAGCATTACCATAGCCGCGGCAAAAAGATCATCTTCAAAGCTGGCTCTTTCTTTGCGCATAATGCCGGGGCTGCAGTTGATGAGATTAACAAAGGCAGCATCGCTGTCGTCCTTTGCGCTGTCTTCGCCCTCGTCCCACGCTACCATTGCAGCGGGGCAGTTCCAGACGGCCTCAAGTAAGGCCAGGGTGACGCGCAGCATCGTGCGCTGCGACACATTGGGGCTGGCGCCTGCACACATTTTTTATGAATACAATATTATGCGTTTGAAGGGGGGTGCATAATGCTTTGGTCGGCATTTAGATGCTTTACCTGGTCCAAAGTAGCGCACCAACAAGCGGGATGCCTCCACAGCTTTGATGTACTCTCGCTGCGACTGCTGGAGCTCAGCGGGGGGGATACAGGCCAAATAAGCAGCCCGCTCGCGGGCGTCCTGGCGGACAGCAGGGTTCAAGAGGCTGGCTTGAGAAGATGACGCCATGGGGAGACGGAGAAGAAGGATCTCTTTTGTATATCTGATGTTCGAGTTGACTTTTTGAAATATTAGAATCAAAGTTGCCTTGGAGCAAGTCTAAACTGCTTTTTGTTTTTTTTATGATTTTTCAAAGATAGAAATACGTGAAAATAAGAAGCTAAGCTTCGGTTTTTCCGAACCGAGGAGAAAATAGAAAGGATGCATGCATCGCCGCCTTGGCTTTCTCTACTATAAATAAACCATATAAATAACCATGACCAAGAAGAGGAGGAACGGTGGCAGGTGCGTGACTCCCATCAATTATTTATGCTTGTGTGCTCAAACAAAAGTTATTGTTCGATTTTGTCCTCTTCCAAAGGAACAAGCATGGCCGTGGCCATGTGAAGCGGGTGCGCTGTGAGTCCAGCGGCGCCATGGTGCCAAAAGACAAGGCCATCAAGCGCTTTGTGGTGAGTGGAATAAATTTGGAAGAGACAGGGTTCTATTAAAATAATCGCGCATTCCCTCGTATTTGGGGGTTATACAATAAGTAGCTTATACCATTAGACACTGCCAATAACTCCAAATGAAAGCCCAGGGCAACCCTCGGCGTTGCAATATTTTTTTCCTCCCACACCGGCCCACGTTTCTTCCTCCTCGCCCTCTTTGGCTTCACATTAATTTCAGGTGCGCAACATCGTCGACGCCTCCGCGCTGCGCGACCTTCAGGACGCCTCCACCATCGAGGGCTACATGCTCCCCAAAATCTACCGCAAGGTGCGACTTTTCCGCATGAATGCAAATTTTCCCTCCTTTCTACTTAAAAAAATCACCAAACTACGGAAAACTATGGTATTCGATCCGCCCTCGGGGGAGTGCCCTTGGGAGACAGTGCAAAAGCGACGGGATGGCCCTGGGAATTTCAAACTCATACTTTTTAATCGAGAATATCGCGTTCAGGTGTACTACTCGGTTTCCGCGGCCATCCACTCCCGCATCGTGCGCGTACGCAGCCGCAAAAACCGCAGGAACCGCGAGCCGCCGCCGCGCTATGTCCCCCTTGCTCGCCCTGGTGAGGCACGCCCTGGCGGTGGGAGCTAAGGGGCACTGTGGGGTAGGAGGAAATTTTGCAATCAACAGCAGTGCGTTCTAATGCCGTGTCCCTTCTGAAATTGCGCCCTAAAAAGTATCTAAAGCAAAATCTCCGAAAGACCGAATGAAAAGTTCGTTTTGCATGGGATTTTTTTTTTGGTGGTTCACAGTAGCTGTTGGTGTAGATGATTTACATAGCGACACACAAAATGATAGAGATAAAGAAACGAAGCAACGATGAGGTGAGCTGGAAATAGAAAATTATATAGAGAGAGAAAAAACAAAAAACAAAAAAAAGTTGCCAAATTTTACAATCACGCATATAGCTCTCTCGTCAGGGGTGGCTCTGCTCAGCGCAGGGAAAGGAGAAGAAAATGCAAGGGGTGGTGGTACACTATTAACAAGGAGAAGGACAGTGGGACACGAAATAAAACAACCGCTGGGCATGGCGAACGGGATTGAGTGTGTGAAATACAACTCGAAAAAACTGCTTTTGTCAAGCACATTTACCGTCCAGGCGGCAGCCGCGGCACCCAATCTGACGATGGGGAGTCATCTGCGCCGTCATCTGGGCCGAGCCATCCCGTCCTGGTGCCGTCCTCACTCCCCTCTGTCGCATCCAGCGAAGCGGTGAGCCCAAGCCGCACCTGCAGGCACACGGATGATGAATTATTTTGAGGTGCTCAATTGTCAACAAATGGTTAGTTATGAGCAGTAAAACAAGCGCTTTGAAAAAATAACAAAAATCTCGCACCTCCATCTCCCGCAACTGATGCCCGACCGCCATCAGCCAGCACAGCAGGTGCCCCAGCTCCGGCGCCGTGCACTCGTTCTTCCCGCGGCCCCACTCCCCGCCCTGCCCCTCTTCCCCCACCAACCGACGCACCAGCGCATTCATCGCTTCTAGCACGTCGGAACTGGCGCAATCCGTCAAATCCGTGAGCTGCTCCGCAGACAGCCCCTTCAGGTACTCCAGCATCTCGTTCCCGTTGGTATCATGCAAAAACGCGGGGTGGTTGGAGCTTGCAGCCGACGCCCGCTGCGCCTGCTGCGCGCTGAGCTCCCTGCGCAGCTTTGTGAGCTCCGCCTCCAGCTCCTCCATGTACTCCAGCGCGGGCACGCGGTGGGCGCCCGTCTCGTCGTGCCACCGCACCACTTCGCCCTCTATCCGCAGCTTCTGGGCAGCTGCCAGCGGGGCGGTTGAAGAGGCGGAAGGTGAGGGCAGCAGCGAGGGGGACGCGGACCTCAGGTTGTTGGCCAGCTGCAGGCGGTACCAGCCGTTGCAAAACCTGCGGGGAGGAGAGAGCGAAACGAGGGTGGGTGGGTTAGAAGAACGCCGCGATGAGACTACACAACTACTTTGGGTGAAGTTTCGAAGCTGTGCAGCTCTCAGGCACGACAGTAGAGCCTAATAGTAATAGCCACTTTGAAATTTATTGAGTGAAACTAGCAGGGATAGGTGGATTGTGCTGCATAAGTATGAGTATCTCACAGATATCCCGTCATGAGAATGCTGAACATCAGCTGCGCTAGGTTGTCGCTGCGGGCGGAGATGGTGACCGTAAAGATCTGCTGCGGCAAAGAACCCAGCAGGTTGCTCACCGCCTGCCGCATCGCGATGAGCACAGGGGCAGGGACGTCAAAAGAGCCAGAGCCGCTGTCGGGAGAAGGCCTAATCTGGTTGACAAAAGCCAGCAAGGACTCCCGGCGGGTGGACTGAGTCTGCTGAACATCAAATGAAGGGATGGGGAGGAAATTTAGAGGATGAACACGAGGATTTCACGCGAAAAAAGCCGATGAATCATTGCTTTTGGGACGGCAAACCCAGAGTTTTGCGCACCTTGGGCCTTCCGGCGTCTTTACTGCCGCCAGATCCCCACAGAGAGAGAACCACCACGGAGCGAGCCCCCAAACGCTGCAAACTGCGCCTTTTGTGGGTGCGTTCGATTTGCTGCTTGAACGCGCCAGCTGTCAAGCCAAATGCGATGGAGGAGGCATAAATTGTTCGTGAGAGTGGTTGTGTAGCACGCTGGGCTATCATGGGTCGAAGGCTTCGGCTGTGAGGCCCCATGACGAAATTCAGCGAGTACATCTTGTCGAGAAATCCGGCCCTCAGGGGTCCGGCGCACCCTCTTTTTCGCCAGGGGGTGAAAATTAAATTAATTCAAACGAAATCTCGAGCAAACCTAGTAATTTTGCCCATCTCGTTCGTGAGCTTTCCAGCAGCGAAAAAATGGCCTTGTTCTCACAAAGCTCGAGGCTTGCGCTTGCATTTAGTTTGCTTAAGACTGTATCACGGTGTTCGAAGAACTTAGAGGCCGGGAAAGCGGGCAAGGCTTTCCTTTTATAAAAAATAAATCTAGCATAAAAGTCCTGGACGTGTTCATTGTTCTTTTGCCACTTTTGGCCATAAAAAAACCACAACCATCCGTATTATTTCACAATTCGAGAAGCTGGTGGTCGTCGGAAACCTACGTCCGCTTCTCGAAAATTGAAATTGAATGTTGAGAGGTTCTCGCAGCTGCTGCGAAAACAGGCAGCTGTCATCGTCATCCCAAACACCCCCCATCCCATGCTCTTCCCGTCCCCAGCAGCGCCGGAGGAGGCTTCCACCACTGCTCTGTGCTCGGTTTGACAGCTGCAGCTCTCTCGATGACCAGCAGCTCACGGCCCCGGCCCCCGCCGCCCGCAGCATCTCCCGCCTCCCCAAGCGGCCAAACGCAGCAGCCACAGACGTATGCGACTGCACGCCGCTCTCTCCTTCTTCTCCATTACCTTCCGCCCCTTCCAACTTTTTCTCCAACTCCTACGACGGCCCAATTTTCGCGCTGGCCCTCCCCGCGGTGCTCGCCCTCGCAGCTGACCCTCTCCTGCAGGTCGTAGACACCGTCTTCGTAGGGCAAGTGGGAGGCTCTGAGGCGTTAGCAGCCTTGGGCGTAAATTCGGCGCTCTTCACCTTTTCCTTCGTGGTGTTCAACTTCCTGGCCACCGCCACCACCCCGCTGGTGGCGTCGGCGCTGGCTACGGGCGATAAAGCGCGCGCTGGGACTGTAACTGTGCAGGCGTTGCTGCTGGCGTGTGTCCTGGGCGGCGGGCTGGCAGCTGGACTGACGCTGTTGGCGGACCCAGCACTGGAGCTGATGGGCGCAGACCCGGTAAGCACACAGCGCAGTTTTTTTCAAACAATTTTCGAATAATTGTAAAAACAGTATCCATCAAATTTTGGCTCACCTCGTTTTCAATTTTATAAATTTCCCTAGGTGTCCAACCCTGCCATGTTTGAGCTGGCCAAGCAGTTCCTGCTCATTCGCGCTCTGGCCTCTCCGGCGGCGCTTCTGATGACGGTCGGCCAGGGCGCCTTCAGGGGCCTCCAAGACATGCGCACCCCGCTGTCGATCACCCTCGTCACTAACGCCATTAATCTGGGGCTCGACAGTGCGTTTTTATACACCCATTTGCTAAATTAATTCAGCTCAATATTTTGCGGACAATCATCGGGTTTATCTCGCTCTCCACATACCTCACACATTCGGTCCCTCCCCCTTTACGACGCAGTACTGCTCATTTGCAGCCTAGGGTGGGGGGTGAAGGGCGCGGCTGCCGCCACCACCACCGCAGAGTGGGTGGCGGCCGCTGCCTATCTCTCGCTGCTGTGGCGCCGCCGGGAGGACCTGGGGGGCCTGGACGCGCGCGCCGCGGTCAGCACCACCTCCCTCAGCGCCGCCGCCGCCGACCTGGCGCCATTTTTCTCTGCAGGCGGGTCGGTTTTGATGCGCACAGCGCTGCTGCTGGGCACAAAAACTTTGGCTTCAGCCACAGCCGCTCGGCTGGGCCCCGTCCCCATTGCTGCCCACCAGATTGTCATGCAAATCTGGCTGCTGTCGAGCATGATTGTGGACTCTCTGGCTGTGGCCGGGCAGAGCCTTGTGGCAGTTGAAACCGGGCGGGGCAATGCGGCAGGCGCCAGGGCCGTCTCCGACCGGCTGCTGCAGCTGGGGGTGGCTGGAGGCTTCGTTCTGGCAGCGGCGTTTTGGGCGGCGGAGCCGATGCTTCCTGGCATTTTTTCCGCAGACGCAGGGATT
The DNA here is from genome assembly GCA_963854735.1 of Marvania coccoides. NCBI lineage: Eukaryota > Viridiplantae > Chlorophyta > Trebouxiophyceae > Chlorellales > Chlorellaceae > Marvania > Marvania coccoides. Next base: position 725,948 of record OY978106.1, read on the forward strand.
GAATCTGCTGTGCGGGACATTTTGCCGCTGGCGGTGGCCATGCTGCCGGTAAATGCAGCTGTGTACGGCTTCGACGGCGTGTTTGTGGGGGCTAAGGACTTTAAATGGATGGCGGGAGCGATGGTGGCGGCGGCGGCGGCTGGTGTGGCGCTGCTAGAGTGCGTGGAGCCGATGGAGCTGGGGCTGAAGGGGGTGTGGGGCGCGTTGGCGGCCTTGATGGGGAGCAGGCTGGTCACGCTGACGTGGCGGTATCAATCGCCTGATGGACCTATTCCACCTCAAAAGAAAGAGCGGCAGCAGCAGCAGCAGGATGCAGCGGCGTTGAGTTCTACCTCAAGAGAGCTGGCACCCGTGCGGACGGAGCTGCCGCCGCGACGACGCAGCTTCGACAGCTCAAGTTGAACAGTAATGAAACCTAGCGCACAAGAACATTCTTCTCTTGCGCACAGTGATTAATTGATTTTATAATGGGTTTGTTTTGTTTCCATCGAGTAATCTGATTATTTGGGGCTTGTACTGTGTTGTAGCGGAGTGCAGCCCTCCTCCCATTCTTTTCTTTCTTTCCTTTTCTTGCTTTCATGCTGCTATAGACACCCCCCCCCCCCCGCAAATCTCCGAGAAAGAGTAGACTCGGGTTTTTCTCTCTGTAGCCGTTAACGATTTTCAACACTTCTATCCTTCTTCGCCGGCGTAACTGCAAGGCGTGGCGCTGTACCAATATCATTCTTTGTTTTCGATCTTTATCGGGCTTCCTTAAATTAATACAGTCTTAATGGAGCATTTTCGTGTACTCATGTACTTTGTCTTTTTCAATAGTCGCATGCTTGTTCACTGTCCCCGTATCAGCCACGCCGCATGCAGTGAGCGCCTTTCTTACCCTTTCCTGTTTCAATCATGATTGATATTCGTCTCTTCAGCGCTTTTTAGTCTTTTAGTTGAATAGTGACGCTGATTGGACCTTTCTTTCCTATTTCATGCACGTAAGAATGTGCATGCTCTACATGTGTGACACGTTTAGCACGTCTAGCGTAGACAATAGGTAACAAAATAATAAAATGTATGTAGACCATGAGGGGGAGGGAGAGGTCCCCTGCCGGAAAAAAAACAAGTACGGCAGATCGACTAATTTTGAGCCCCTTTGAGTGCTCATACCAGAGAAGCATGTCCATGTTAGTAAAACTGGGCGATTTCTTAGATACAAAGCAGCCGAGTTTGAACTTCCAAGGAAGAAAGTGAGGTTTGACTGAACGAGGGAGGGGGGGAAATGCTCCTTGACCGTCCGTTCGCCTCTGCTATTTAGCTGTTACTAACTATTTTGAGCAAATTCGCAGTGCGCTTCTTTTCTCAAAGAGTATTCTAGAGGCGCCATGCACGGTGAGCAGAAATCTGTTAGTACTTTTTGTACCCGAGAAAAATGTTCTCCTACTGCAGCGTCTGGGGCTCCAAACTCTCGGATTTTGTTCCCTAGTTGTTCACTCCAGTGTATCATTGCCATTTTCTTTGCCAATTTATGCAGGCTTTCAACAGGCAACCAAGGCAGCACGTGTTCTGCTGCTCGTTGCATTTCTGTGCAGCTCGGTTCGGGCTCAAGGCAACGGGTTCGGACCTCCAACAATTACGGCCATCACGCCGGGCAACCGTCAGGCCATCATCTCCTTCATTCCGCCCTCCACTGATGGCAATCCGATCAGGGAGTACGTGACCACTTGCGCCCAGCCTGACGTCCCTGAAGCTGGCGTTTTGGAGAGTAGGTTGACACCCAGTAACGTTTTTGCATTCTTCAATAGCACCACTATTTTGGTTTGAAATTAACTTTCTCCCCGTGTGAATCTGCACTCTTTCTTTCTTAGTCACTACCGACGTCGAGGATTTGGCTGGCAACCGCATCACCCTGGCGGGGCTGAACAATGGGGAGACGTACGTTTGCTCCATCATTGCGCGCGCGGTATCTGGCGGGCTGCTTCCCAGGGCAATTAACTCTCCTCCTTCCCAGCCAACTCCATTTTTCACGCCCTCGGTCAACGGCGGTAAATCCCCTTTACATGAAATGAAACCCTTGTTCTTTAATATCATGTTTTGATGGCTTTGAATTTCACGTTATCTTCTTTCTTTTAAAGGTCCGTCTATCATCGTTGATGTTGACGGTGCCCCCTCAACCGCCGCCCCAGGCGATGCTTCCTCAACCGCTCCTTCATCTGGCATCTCCGCTCCCCCCACCGTCGAATCCCCGGCGCCATTCTTCTCTGCTGCCCCGATCATCCTTTTGGCTGAGCCCAACGCCGATGCTGGTTCTCTCACTCTGGCGTGGTCACCTATCGCAGGCCCTGCGCTCCTCACCGGCTACGCCGTCTCCTGCGAGAGCGCCTCCGCCGTGGCCGCCTTTGACTCTTCTTCTGCCAGCACCGGTACGGGATTTCTTTCAATTCTAATACACAGCTGAAATTTTCAGCACGGTGCTAACAGTTTGTATTCTTTTTAATTGCAGTGAACGTGGCGGCTGACGTCACATCTGCCACGGTGGAAGGGCTGGTCCCTGGTGACTACGTGTGCTCGGTGGCCGCGACCATTGAGGGCGGTGTGGGCCGTGCCGCCACACAGATCGCCAGAATCCCTGAGGGGCCCTCTGCCACGGCTCCTGTGCTCGCCCCCGAGGTGTCTGCTCCAGCCGTGCCTGGAGAAGCAGCGCCAGCGGACCCCACCATGCCCTCTGCCCCTGCTGCGCCCCAAGTGAGATTATTTTAATGCAGCATTTTGTCGTTGTCTGCGCTTGATCTTGAAATTGATTTTTTGTGTGTTTGTGCAGGCGCCCAGCGCTGCTGTTCAATCTGCTGCCACTGGATTCAGCCTGGTGATGGCCATGCTTCTGTTGATGCTGATGAAGTGAAAAAGGGGTGAAAGACAATGGCTTGCGAGGGAGGAAAAAACCCCAAAATGGAACATGAAATGAGGAAACCATGCTATCATTAAATACAAAACAAAATACAAATTTGAGTGTTTAGATTCCGCACAGAGACGGCGACTAAGGCCACACAGCAGAGGGGCAAGCTTGATCCTAACAATTAAGTCAGGAGCCCGGCTCATGTGCGGCGTAGGGCCTACCGCCGCACATGGAACATAAATTTTATACACGGCAGTTATTACTTCCGATAGCTTTTATTATGATTATTATTTGTGGATGCATGCAAGTTTGGACACGATGTAATGTTCATGGCCGCTCCTATTATTTGTTCCCCCCGAAAGACAGATTTATGCAAAAAGGTCATAGGAGAATCAGAGCAATGGTCTAGCTCTGCATTCAGTTACTGTTGTGAAGTACTACTGCAGCTGCATCAGCAGACGGACGTCGCGGATGCGCGCAGCTGCCACGTCCTGCGCTGCCCGCCGCTCAAACGCCGCCCGCATGAGCTTACGCTTCTCCTCCTGCAGCTCCAGCATGCGCTCCTCGATGCTGTCCTGCACTATGTAGCGGTGAATGGACACCGGGCGCCGCTGCCCCAACCGGTGCACCCTGCAAAACATAACAAAACAAAAAAATCAACGCCCAATTATTATTATTTTTTAATAGTAAATTTGATGAATGAAGTAATTACTATTACAGCATTAAACCACAATACCGCTCGTTCTTCCTTCCTTGATATACATGTACCTATCGCTGGCCTGCTCCTCCACTGCTGGGTTCCACCAGGGGTCCAGAATGTGAGCGTGGTTGGCGGCAGTGAGGTTGAGCCCCACCCCGCCGGCTTTCAGCGAGATGAGGAAAACGCGGGGACCTGAAGGGTTGTCCGCAGCGAACGCGCGGAGGTGGGCATCGCGTTTGGCAGCACGGGTTCGGCCGTCCAGGCGGCAGAAAGGAATGCGGTGGAAGGCGAGAGCCATGCCGACGAGGTCCAGCATCCCGGTGAACTGCGAAAAGATGACGTGCTTCTCCTGTGCAGGCCAAGAAAGGACGACTGCTATTTAATGGAAATCTTATTGTCATTGCAACGCTTCTCTCATTTCGTTTGTAATCATGCAAAACAGGCATGCAACAAGAAAGGGAAGAGCTGGTTCTAGAGCTCACCTCGGGCTTGGACGCCATCGCTGCCATCAGCGTGCCCATCAGCGCCGCGATTTTTGCTCCGCTGGGAGGAGCGCCTCCAGCCACAGCGGACTCCCCGTCGTCCTCGGTCGGCTCTGGCTCCGGAGGCAGCTCCACCAGGTTTGTGTGCGAAATGGGGCCGCGGCAGAGCGGGCACAGGGGCTTGTCTTTGCTGATCACCGCGTCGATGCAGCGCTGTAAAAAAATAATATATATATTTTTTCATATGCCCAATAAGCACCGAGGATAATTAAGCTATATATATATTTATCGCATGGAAGGGAAAAAAGAAGCTAGTCGACTAATTGAGCTGATAAATTTACAGTATATGCATCCTGGAAGCAACTAAGCCCATCTAACTACGTACCTTGCAGAAAATGTGCTTGCAGAGCGTGATGCAGGGGGAGCTCACGTCATACAGGCACACCGGGCACTCGTCGCCCAGCCCCTCCCGCAGGAGCCCCTCCAGCTGCGCCGTGAGCTCTGCAGTCAGACGAGAAGCGGCGGTGCGAGGCGCGGCGGCGGCGACGGCAAAAGCGGGCTCCTCTGTGGGCACCAGGGATGCATCGCAGCAGATTTGGCGCAGGCGGAGCAGCACCTCTAGCACAGCGGTGTAGTTGGCGAGGAGGGTGCCGGCTGCCATGTGCTGGGAGATTAAACTCCGCCCAGCAGCCCTGTTTTTGAAATGAAAAAATAAATAAAATGAGGTGAGAATGCGTAGAGTAGAAATTGACACGCATGATCCAGCATGGATTGGAAGAGAAAGAGGAAATAAAAAATGAGGAAAACACCCGCCGTCTCGAAATTAAGAATCTAAACTAAAGAAAAATGATTGACGTACTCCCAGCGCTGGTACTTGGCCTTGGCAGCGGCTTCCAGGTCCACGGGGACGATGAAGACGGACTTTGGGGGCAGGGCCACCAGCGGCGCTCCATTGCGTATGCTGTGCTTTGTGCGCCGCAGCGCCAGGGAACCGACCAGCACCTGGAAAGATTTTTGTTTCAGAAATACATGTAAACGAATCCTGACTGCTTACCCATGTCCATCGTTATTCGTCCCTTCTTTTGGACACATTTTCCCAGCCAAATGACGGCATATGCCGTCATTTGGCTGGGTAATAGCATGGTCTGCATCTTCCATTTCTCACCTGCAGCGTCTTCACCGCGCCCTCCTCCCCGTTCACCACCGGCCGCTCAATCCCTCGCCTGAACACCGAAGCCTCCTCCAGAGTCTCCATCTTCAGGAATGCCACCAGGCCGTGCAGATCCCGCAGCGAGTTAGGGATGGGGGTCCCAGTGAGCCCCCACCTGCGCTCCGCTTTGAGGGATCTCACAGCTTTAGAGGTGTGCGTGGCTGGATTTTTGAGAATGTGCGCCTCGTCCGCGATGACGCGCAGCCAGCTCGTGCCGGGGAGGCCGTTTCTGGCGCCAGCTTCTGAGGCGAGGGTGCCTGCAGATGAAATTTCGCATATAAATGATGATATACTACGGCTTTTGAAGCCTGTGGGCGAGAAAATTTGATTTGAGGTAGGAAGAAAAAATAAAAGGCAGTATTCACCATAAGTGCTGATGACGACATCATGTCCGCTGATGAAGTTTGACCGCATGTCGCGGTTGGGGCCGTGGTAGACCAGCACCTGCAGCAAGAAAATTAAATACCTAAATTACTTAGAGCCTCCATATTTCTTAATAAATGTTGAAAAAGCAAACATACTTTGAGCGCTCCAGGAGCCACGTGCTCCTCAAACTGCATGGCCCAGCCGGTCACCACCGACAGCGGGCACAGAATCAGCGTGGCGCGCGGCCCATTAGCAGCAGGCGGAGCGGCAGGGCGCTGCAGCGCCGCCGCTGCCGCAGCCGCCTCGCCCGCGCGCTGCTCCGACTTAAACCGCGCCTTGCGCTTCTTCTCTTTGGCTTTTTTGTCAGCGCGCGCTTTCTTTTTGGGAGGCACTTCTTCGTCGCTTTCTTCGTCGTCAGGAGCGCCGTTGTCATCGCGGTCAGCGGCAGCGATGGGGCGCAGGGCAGCAGGATCCGCGCCGGGGCAGTTGGTGGCGATGAGGGCGATGGTGGTCAGAGACTTCCCCAGCCCCATGTCTAATAATTCGAAAGGAAGAAAAGAAATGGCTGTTAAAATCCGCCAATGAGGGAGCTTGATTAAATTAATTAATATTTCAAGTATAACCAGTGTGCTTTCGAGCTCATCACAGGGGGAGGGCGACATCAAAGCGAATGATACACTCGAAAGTTGCTTTATAACTGAAAGAAAAAAATAAAACGCTCACCGTCTGCCAGTATGCCGCCTTTGGTGGGCTTCGGCCTGGTCTGCGAGGTGAAATTTGCCAGGCTGTGGGTGTACTCCACCCTGCCGCCGCCCTTGGGCATCCGCGGCTCCCAGAACACCGGCAGTCGGGTGCTATCGTTCTCAAGATCAACCATCCACGCCAGCGCCTCCTTTTGGTGGGGATACAGCGGTGTTTTAACTACAGGGGCCGCTTCCAACTCGCTCCTGCGCAGCTTGTTCAGTTTGCGGAGAGCGCGGTGTTAAAATGGCACCAAACTTGAGCTTAATTATTATGGAGAGAAAGGGTGTTAAAATAATTAAAAAAGTAAACCAATGCGCACCTGGGGCCGCTCTCTTCGGCCACCAGCGAGTCAAACACGGTATTGACGCGCTCCAAGACCTGTTGCGCTGTCAGGCGGCGTGCCTTGGGAGCCGGCGGCGGCGGCGCCGCCGCCCTGCTGGTGGAAGGCCCCGCCCCGCCGGGAGACCTCGCCTGTGAGAGGCTGACCGCTGCTGAGGGGCCATGGGGGGAGGAAAGCGTGCAGCCTGCGCTTCTGAGCGCCCTGGCGATTTCTGCGCGGTAGGATTCGTCGCCGTAGCAAGAGATGGCCACCGGCATCTTGTACTTGTTGGTAGTGCCTTTTTCCCGGAAAGAAGGAAGAAATGAAAGAAATGAAAAACCGCATTAGTTTCCAATTTATTGCCCCCCGTTTTCCTTGCTGCAAAGACTCAAAATTTAGCCAAAACATTCAGTTGAAATTAACGTGCGTTCTTTAGAAAGTTGTATGCTTTTGCGCCTATTAATTCAAAAACATGTGGTCATTTCTGTACAACTCACCGTGTCCCAGCGCTGCCGCCTCCAGCAGCACTTTCCCTGCGTCCACAAGCGGAGACATGTACATCACCAGTGTCCTCGGCAGGTGTCCCACTTTTTCGCCACGGATGTTATCGACCCTGATGGCCCAGCGATCGTAGGGGTTGTTGGGATCGCGCTCCAGCATCATCATCTCGTGCCGGTTCACCGTGCCTGCGCTACAACAACGTCAACAGCAGCATAGCTTAAATTGGTCTGGCGGGAGTGTTTCTGGTACAGAAATCGATGGTTTTCGGTCTTGCTTTGAATTTACCTGGGTAGTACTGAATGCCCACCACCTGGGCGCTGAAGTCCCCCAGATAGTCGAGCTCCATTTCGTCATCGCTGGCGCTGGTGCTGGCGGCCAAGGCAGACTGGGACATCGTGTCGGGAGGGCGGGGCGGGGCGCGCAGCAGAAGAAGACAGTTCAAAAGTTCACTGTGGGTTTAAGGAAGGCCGCTGGCCAGGCTGCAGAGACAAAAGCAAATGCGAATGATCAAGTGAGCAAACGAGCTAAAAATGAGCTCAGCAGCCGTCAAGCTTGCACTCTCGCACGATGATTGGAGTATAACTTCGAATCGGCCACGTCGGGATCAATGTATCCGCCAAAATGCAGGCCACAATTTGATCTAAAAAACTAAAAACTGATCTAAAGTGTTCTTATTCGTACTCTCTAGGGCGAGTCGCCACACACAAGTCTCTGCGATTTTATGCAATTTTTAGTGGCATCGCTGGGCGGGTTTTACGCCTTTCGTTGAATTTTTATAAAAATAAATAAATTTGAAAGATATAATGAAAAATCTGTTAAAAAAAACAAAACAAAAAGTGAAATAAAGATAAAATTGAATCGTAAGATCGTACTTGGTGCTGCGGCAGCGAACAAACCATTTTTTTCTAGCGACTGGGTATCCCGACCTGATCAAAGATATATAATTCGTTCTTTTTTCCCGGTTCCAGGGTTTTCTATCAATTCGTTCTTTTTGTATTATAATGGTACTTGTGACCAGCAACCAACAACATTACCACCACCTACTGCCTGTTGTTTGTCGGAGGCTGCCTCTGGGCACACGTATCTTTCATCCGCCTTCGCTGCCACCGCCGCCCCTAAAACTCCCCTGATAATCATTATTAAATAGCAGCATTAAAATGAACATAGATTCTGACTGCAATTCTTTATATGTTTCGATCTAATAATGCTATTATAAAGGGAAAATGCAGCAGCCTGGGTACTGGGACCGACGAGCTTGCATTTTTTATTTACATTTCAAGCTGGGGCGACGGTGGCATGAATGAACCAGCCCAGCATCTGCCATATGTATATATTTCCAGGCAGCGTGTCGTTTTTTTTTGCTGAAACGACACACGCACGTACTGTACCATAAATAGCTGCCAGGCTGGCAGAAATGAGCCGGGGTTCCTTCGTATCTATACGCATATAGTCGTACAAATGTAAAATTATCTCGACAAATTACATGCCGCGTCATATATCACAGGCAAAACCAACTGCCAAAATCGCTCAACCGCTTGCGATCATAAATCAATGCTGCAAAATCATATAACTATTCCGCTTTCTGAAATGAGCGCAATGATGCGGCCCACAATATATTTCTGGGTTGCTTTATTGCTCGTGAACTCGTTTCCGTGCACGCTGGCGGCGCGGAGAGGTGTGTGGGCACGGCAGCAATACATTTTGAAATATTTATTTACCACAGAAAGCGCAGACCCAGCTAACTGCTTGTTCGTTTGACTCTATTTCATGTTTTTTACAGCTTCTCTAGAAAATCCCGGATATTCCGTCCTGCAATCCATCGCCCTTGGCGGCTCCCACGCTTGCGCCATCACCAGAAGTTCAACAGATTATGATTATTCAGCAGGACAGGCTGCCTGCTGGGGGTCTAATAATCAGGGCCAGCTGGGCGCGCCGCCCGAATCGCTGCCGAGCTCCCCTGCCCCGGTTCTGATGAGCTCGAAACAGAAGTGGACGGCGATCACCTGCGGAGCAGAGCATACGTGCGCATTGAACTCTAACGACGACCTCTTCTGCTGGGGCTCCAACCAGCATTACCAGCTGGGGACCGAAAGCGTGCAGGCTTCGTCCGACCCTTTGCCGGTCCCACCGCCCCTTGGGTCGAAATGGAGAAGAGTGTCTGCTGGGGGGGACCGCACCTGCGCGATAGCTGCCGTGCCCGCCATTCAACCACCTGGACTTTTCGGAGAGATTAGGGGCAGCGTGTACTGCTGGGGGGCAGAGTCATTGGCGCTGCCTGAAAACAACGCGGCTACCGACACGTCCATTCCTACACAGGTGGCGTTCGAGGGCATAACGGCAACCCAGAATTTTGCTGACATCTGCGCTGGTGCCAGGCACACATGTGCAGTTCTTGCTGCGAGCGAGGTCGCTGACGGGTATCCCATTTCAACGCCTGTGTATTGCTGGGGCGCAAACGACGCGGGCCAGCTGGGGCAACCCAGCTCCTCGCTAACTCGATCAAATACGGCCATCAATGTTGACAACAATGCGTGGAAAGACATAGCTTGCGGCGGCAGCAGCACTTGGGCCATGATGGAGAACGTTACAATGTGGGCTTGGGGGGAAATGAACACAGCTGCGGCTGGTGTCTCAGTAGCTTCAATAGGCGACATCTACGGTGCCGCTGCCGTCGAAAATATGCAAGCAAATCACCCAGATTTGGGGATGCCGGATGGGTATGACTGGAGATCTGTGGCCGCAGGCGATCGCCATGCATGCGGTGATTTTCGAGGCTTGATATATTGCTGGGGTGCGAACGACCAAAGCCAGCTGGGGGCTGCGGTCAACGAAAACTTGGTCAACTACCCTCCAACAGCGGTTGAATTAGACTACCAAATGGAGTGGGGTTCGGTTTCGACAGGAGGCGCAACTACGTGTGTTCATGCGTCTTATCGCTCCATACCACATAGATCTGGCACCGAAGATCGCGGGTGGTGGTGCTGGGGCTCCAACGATTATGGAAAGCTTGGTGCCAACTTCAACGGAGCAAGCTCGCCGAAGCCTTTGAAAGTGGCCCCTGTCAGCCTTGAAGCACCGCCAACCTCCAACGACACTGCACCGACCTCTGGCGGGGTGATACATAATAACGTGCAGCTCTGCAAAAATGCAGGCAAGTTCAAATGCGCTCTGACAGTATTGGCCTGAATGCTTAAGTCTCAAAAATCATGGTTTATCCCGGTTTCTTCCCTTTTCACGCAGTAATATGGTCGCTTACTGTGGCCAGCGCGATGGCTTACTCGTGATGGTTATTTCATATGCCCAGCCTGGGCACTGAGTGTACTCCGAGTTAGTTCCCGCCAGTTCCCAGCCTCCCTGCAGTCCACGCAACTCGGCGGAAATGGCGCCGAACGGCAGGCGGGCGGCACGGCACGCCAACCTGCTCTTTCCTTGAGCCTTTTTTTTCATATGCCCACCAAGCACCGAGGATATTAAGTCTCAATCTTATTTTTCAACAAAAATAAAAATTAAAGAGACACCAGGGGGAGGACGCCCTATAATAGTTGCACGTTTCTACTCAAATGTTTCCCATCGTCCAGTCACTTGATGAGCCTTTTGCATGAAGCGGCGCTGCAGGTGGCTTCACCATGTCATATTAATTGGAAACGCACGGCGCCGCCAGCGAACCATCCATCGGCGCAAAGAGGCAATATGCAGGGTCTTGATTTTGCATGTCAAAAGTAGGCTGCAATATTTTGGGAGCAGCTCAAGAAAGACTTAAGAGCTGGGAGGAAAGTGCTCTGTGGCTGGAAAATTTGCCCAAACCGCCCTATTGGCAGCCCATTCATATTTAAAAACATAAAATACCTGCTCAAGAACACTAGCGACGCGCAAAAATGAGGAAATCGCAGTAAATTGTCGACGAAATTTTATTTTGAGAGATCCCGCCCGTGTTCTGCCAACACAGGAAATCCGCAGCGATGGAGCTCTTCAGGAGCGAGGAGATGCAGCTCATGCAGGTTTGTAAACACCCCACCCCCTTAAAACTCCGCGTTTGTTGCAAGGGTCCTGACCCTCGATGTGCTGCTCAAAACCCTCACCATCTCCCAACCCCCTTCATTGGTTCGCGCAGCTGATGATCCCCGCTGAAGCAGCCCACAACACCATCGCCGCGCTGGGAGAGATCGGGCTGCTGCAGTTCAAGGACTTGAATGCGGACAAGAGCGCATTTCAGCGCACCTTTGCCTCCCAGATCAAGCGCTGCGACGAGATGGCACGCCAACTGCGCTTCCTCAACGACCAGGTGGAAAAGGCGGGCCTCCCCACCGGCGCCCGCCTGGGTGATCGCGAGCTGGAGCTCGACGAGCTGGAGGCCCGGCTGTCCCGTCTGGAGTCTGAAGTTACTGAGCTCAACGGCAACTCTGAGCGGCTGCAGCGCAGCTACAACGAGCTGCTGGAGCTGCAGCTGGTGCTGGAGCGCGCGGGGACCTTCTTTGAGGACGCCCGCGCCACGGCAGACGCTGCCCGCCGCTCCCCCGGCTACCATAGCGACGGTAAGACAAAACAACAACCGCCAATACAACATTGTACATGTATTCTCTTACCATAATACGCGATCATTTCCATTCTATCTTGCGGCGTGGCTGCCTCCACTCTACCCCATTGATTTCCTCCGAAAACCCAGCCACATGACGCCCCGCCATTTTTTTTATCTATCCTTCCTCCTTTTGCACGGTTCCGTTGTTCACAGGCGGAGAACCCCCATCCTCTGACATAGGTGCCCCCCTGCTCGAGAGCCTCACTCCGCCCGCCATGGCCGAGCCTAAGTCGGTGCAGCTGGGCTTCGTGGCGGGGACCATCCAAGTCGACAAGCTCGCGGCGTTCGAACGGCTGCTATTCAGGGCCACCCGGGGCAACATGTTCCTGCGCTCGGTCGCTGTGGGCGCTGTGCCCGACCCCGCCACCGGGGAGCGCCAGGAGAAGGCGGTGTACGTGACCTTCTACGCCGGCGAGCGCGCCAAGCAAAAGATCCTGAAGATCTGCGAGGCGTTCGGCGCCAACCGGTACCCCTTTCCCGATGACATTGCGCGGCAGCGCCAGATGAGCACGGAGGTCAACGCCCGCCTGCGCGAGCTGCACACCACGCTGGAGGCTGGGGAGCGGATGCGGGAGGGGGCGCTGCGCGGCGCCGCCGTTGAGCTTGAGGGCTGGACCCGCCGCGTGCGCAAGGAGAAGGGCATCTACCACACCCTCAACAAGCTCAGCGTGGACGTCTCCCGCAAGGTGCTGATGGCCGAAGCCTGGGTCCCCGCGGTGCAGCGCCGCCGCGTGCAGGAGGCGCTGCAGGGCGCTGCCGCGCGCTCCAACTCCATCGCTGGCACCGTCTTCCAGCCCGTCATCACCTACGAGCGCCCCCCCACCTACTTCCGCACCAACAAGGTCACTGGCGCCTTCCAAGACATTGTGGATGCGTACGGCATTGCCCGCTACCGTGAAGCCAACCCGGCGGTGTTTGCGATCGTCACCTTCCCGTTCCTGTTTGCCGTCATGTTTGGGGACATCGGGCACGGCATCCTGATGCTCATGTTTGCGGCGTACCTGGTTGTGGTGGAAAAGAAGCTGGCCAAGCAGCAGCTGGGCGACATCCTAGGCATGATGTTTGGCGGACGCTACGTCATCCTCCTCATGTCCATCTTCTCCATCTACACCGGCTTCCTCTACAACGAGTTCTTCTCCATCGTTACCACCACCTTTGGACCCTCCCGCTTCGCCTGCGCCACCGACTCGAAAATAACCGACCCCGACGCTATGAAGATGGACCACGCGCTGTGCCCCACCGCCTTCACCTCTGGGCTGGCTCTCACCACCCCCGGCAGCCCCTACTCAGTGGGAGTGGACCCGGCTTGGCACGGCACCCGCACAGAGCTCCCTTACCTGAACTCCCTGAAAATGAAGATGTCCATCCTGCTGGGCGTGACGCAGATGAACCTAGGCATCGTGCTGTCCTACTTTAACCAGCGCTACTTCGCGGACTCGCTGTCTACCGTGTTTGAGTTCATCCCGCAGATCATTTTCCTCAACTCGCTGTTCGGCTACCTGTCATTCCTCATCGTGCTTAAGTGGGTTACCGGCTCCACCGCTGACCTATACCACACCCTCATCGCCATGTTCCTCACCCCAGGCAACGTGGACTGCTCGGGCACCTGCCCCGAGAACAAGATGTTTGCGGGGCAGGGCTTGTTCCAGCTGATGCTGCTGTTGGCGGCCTTCATCGCCGCCCCCATGATGCTCTTCCCCAAGCCCTTCATCCTCAAGCGCCGCCACGAGGAGCGCCTTGCCTCCAGGTAAATTACATTATCAATTTAGTGAAATATTAAGAGGGGTGGGCGTCGTATTTTCTCCAAGAATATGTTTCCCTGAGAGCGAGCCTTTTTCATTTTTATTTTATTTTATTTTTTGCCTTTTTTTAAATGTCGCCAGGTCTGCGTCCTACGGGCTGCTCGCCAACGAGGACCCCGAGCTGCGTGGCGCCCTGGGCAGCGCCCCTGAGCTCTCAGACGCTGCTATAGGCGGCAACGGCACAGCCAGCGAGGTCGGGCACCACTCCCGCCCGCCGCCCTCCACCACCGCCACCACCGACCACGGCCACGGCGAAGAGTTCGATTTCGGCGAGGTCTTCGTGCACCAAATGATTCACACGATTGAATTTGTGCTGGGAGCGGTGTCCAACACCGCCTCCTACCTGCGGTTGTGGGCGCTGTCCCTGGCGCACTCCCAGCTGTCCGCGGTGTTCTACGACCGCGTGCTGATGGCCGGGGTGCAGACCCGCAACCCCATTGCCATTTTCATCGCCTTTTTCGTATTTACGTGTGCCACGCTGGGCGTGCTGATGGTGATGGAGTCGCTGTCGGCGTTCCTGCATGCGCTCAGGCTGATCTGGGTGGAGTTCCAGAACAAGGTACGTTTTTTTTAGTGGCTATTTTTTTAAGCGGACTTTTTTTTGTTTTTCGAAATGGCTACTCATATTGTTTTAATTGTTATTTATTCTGCAGTTTTACCACGGCGATGGATACCAGTTCACGCCCTTCTCCTTTGAAAAGGGAGCGGAGGAAACGAATTAGATTAATTTTCGCTGCCTGCATGGCATTTGCCGCCACGGCTCACGCTCTATAAATATCCGTTTAAAAGTCGAACGATATCCCTAGAACTCAAATTATATAGCGCTTTGTCTTTGTGCACGCCCTTTGATTTGTTATCTATGTAGTGTTAAAAACGCAAAGCCCATCGCTGAGGCCCAGAGAGATCAAAATGCATCCTAACAGTCGATATTATACAATATATGGGTTTAGGGCCGGCCTACAAAGCCCCGGTTCCAGGGTTTTCTATCAATATATGGGATTTATGCGTCAAATATCTCAAAAGTAAACGACAAAAACAGCAACAGAGGAGGGCAAAAATGCAATGATAAAATTACAACAAAAGAAGAAGACATGGAATGAATAATAGAACAATATGCTCATGCAGCAAAAGTGAGGGTCACTGGCTGTGCGGGGGCGTCTTTGGCAGCTATTCCAGCGTGGCTCGCGACGGCGCTTGCTGCAGCTGTCAGCGGCTTACCGTTGATGACATCTCGGCCTTTCACTGCTCGGTGAAGAAACAGCGCCACGTCCAGCGACGACCAGTAGCTGAAGTGCGCGCTGAGGGCCGACAGGTACTGGTTTCCTATCGAACTTTCCTGAAAGAGAGAGGGAGAAAAAAAATGGGACGACATAGATATGATATCAGATATTCAGAATCTAGCGACAGGCTATAGGCAGTCGGAAAAACGAAGAAGCCAGAAAAACTACAATTGGGCTAAACCGAACGTTTTCAGCTTACTTGGAGAGCAAAATCGATGCGCCCCGCCGCTGAGCTAGGCCAACCGCCCGCCGCTGGCAGGCCACCGCCCGCCACCCTCGCTATAGTTGCTGATGTCGCGCCACAAACCCCGCCACCCTTCTGCCCCAACTGAGGCTGAGAGGCGGCAGCAGCGAGGCTGGAGGAAAGTTTTTGCGGCGATGCTTCTACCGCAGCGGGAGCAGAAGCATTCGCTGCTGCTGCATCGTCTTCGCCGCCAAACTCAATATCCATCGGCTCTCCCGCCTCTCCCTCCCCAGCAGCCCCCATCGGCGAGCCTCCCTCTGCGGCTGCCTCCTCTCCCTGCATTCCTCCAGCGCCCTTTGCCTCCTCAACAGTTTCTGTGACCTTACTGGTGGAGCCGCGGCGAAACAGCAGCGCCCCCTTCAGCGTGGACCCCAGACGGCTGGCGGCGCTGCTCACGTTGTCCCCCAGCTCCTGCGCAGCGATGTGCAGCCGCTTGGCGCCGCCGCCGTGAAAATACTCTACCAGGGCACCGCGGTGGCGAGCCAGCGCTGCAAAGCTGTACGCCAGCGGCTCCAGGCGATATGCAACAGGGTCAAATGGATGATACCTGTAAACAATTCGAAGCAAAACAGACCGGAAATCAGAAAAACTCATTTTAACAGAATAATTTCTCTGCTGAAAAAAACACAAAAAACAGTTGCATGGAGTTTCATCGGCGGTAAATATAAACCACGCACACGTGGTATAGCCTGCGCACAGCGGGGAGGCCGTCTGGAGCCACAGCTAGGTCTGGGTGCGCCTGCATGAGGGGAGCCGATCCCGGCATCCCTAGGCCCCGCCCCTTCGTGCAATCCACCCCCCTCAGCGCCAAAAAACAGCCCAGCGGCGAGCCTATCAGCACGAGCTGGTCCACCTCGAAGCTGAGGCGCTCAATGGCCACAGGGGCTGCGCTCCAGCCAAAGGAAACGCCAGGCGGAGGCTGAGCTGCGGCAACAGGGAAAGAGGGGGCTGCAGTGGGGGAGGCGACGTCCGGCTGGTTGCAAAGGATGTCCCAGCAGAGGATGGACCCCAGGGAGTGCGCGGCGATGGAAACAGGCCCCCGGAACTCCGGATTGCGCAGCCTGCATAACGTGTAATAATGTAGTGTCGAGTTAAATATGTGGTAGGGGGACTTGAAAAAACATTAAACGAGGGAAACGAGAGAGGAAACAGTCATAAATTAGAAGTACAATCCATTGTTTGGCCGTGCGATCGACACTGTTATTTTAGAGCTTTGAATGCATTTTTCCTTTTCAACGTCGCCGTTTCTTCTTCTACTCACATAAATCGGGCATATATTGAGTTCAACGACGTCACCAGCGACGCCAGGATAGCGGTGCGGTGCATGGGGGTCATGTACTGCAGCACCTCCACCGCCGTGCCGTGCAGCACGGACCGCAGCGACGAAATCCCAGGTGGCCGCAATGCCGCCGCCAATGCATCAACCTCCAGCGACAGCGTCTTCCGCCACTGCACAGGCAGCACCTCCACTCGGCTTGTAGGCTGGGGAGGGAGGGAAACCGGGCGAGGAGATTTCTTGGGTGAAGAGCCAGCAGGCTCAGCGGCTGCAGCAGCGGCAGCTCCTGCCGTTTGCTGTTGTAAGCGCTCCAGCTGCTCTTGCTGCTGCCGCGCGATGGTGCGCTCAACTTCGCGCATGGAGGTGCGCATGGCAATCACGTCTTCCGCAATGTTGGCACCCTGCATTCAACCCACAAGCTCTGTCGATAAAAATACCGAAAAGGTAATTCAAGGTTGATTTGGCTCGAAATCAGTGACTTTATGCTTACCTGCAAGGTCTGTCCGATGCCATGCACCACTAGAACGAGGTGAGTGGGCTCAGCACGCGCAGCAGCATCGTCCACGAACTCTGCCGCTTGATCTGCTTCTTTTTGCAGCGCAGCAGGCGTCGCAGGCGGCTCATACCCGCGCCGCAGGCGCAGTCGGGTGGGCGCAGCAGCAGCGCCGGCGCCCAGCCGCCGCAGCCACGCGAAACTCGAGTCTCGGCACAAATAAGCTTCGTTTTCGTCGTAAAAAAGGGCGTAAAATCCAGAATCAACGGAAGTGGTCAGCTCCAGGCGTGCAGCGTAGCCTGGAAGCGCGGTTTTGTCGGGGGAGGGGATGGCTTGCACCAGCCCTTTGTTGGGTTCCCAAGCTCGAGAGGCGTAGGCTTGTTCTATCTGATCAGCCAGAGATTCCCGCAGAGGCACCCACTCCCCGCCCTTTTCTGCGAACCAGGTGCCGCGCAGCACGCGGTGCTTGGCGGCCGGCCAGTAGCTGCGTGCGCCAAAAGGAAAGAAAGTAATTGAGCTATATAATGGGGGGGGGACCCAAACCTATGGCAAGCTTTTTGTTGGGGGGGTGAAAAGTGTGGTTGTATACAGATTTATGAAAATGTAAAAAAAAAAAAATCCAGGCTCATCAGTGAAGGAAGGGAAAAGAAAAAAACAAAAATAAACTGTATTTAAATAGCGTAGCACTCACCAGGGCTGCAAAATCCGGCGCGTGAGGTCCACCTCGTAAGTACCGCTGCGCACCAGCACCCCCACCTCCTCCCCCGTGTCTTGCAGCATGAACGCCAGCCAGGAGGCGTCTCCATCTGGGGTTCCTCGGTCCGTCGCTTCAGCAGTAGAAATTTGCAGCTCAGCTGTCGCCGCTACCTTTCTGCTGCCCGGCTTCGCTGCCGAAGGGTTGGCCGCCTCCTCCTCCCACCAAGCGCGCTCCAGCTCGTCGCGTCGCGATGAGAAAGCGGCCTCCAAGGCGTCGCTGTCAGCTTCGCAGAAACGCAACAGACTGCCGCGGTGGGGGATCTCTGGCGCCTCCTGGGAGTCCTTGGCTTGCCCCCACGAATTGCGGTACGAGTACCATCTTGCCGCGATTGGTGGGGCATATGTTTTGGGGGAGGAGGGCGCGAGAGAGAGAGACTTATGATCTTCACGGACTGGTGCCGTCGTCGTCAGCATTGGTTCAGTCATTGCGGCGCATTGTGTTCTTGAACGCGATTGAAAAAAAGTAAACAAACGGGGCACGAACAAGCTGAACAATGAAAATTCGAAAGAAAAAATTCGTTCACTCGCATAGACTCAAACCCAGCATAGTATACTAATTAATGTCTGTTTTTTTTTTTCAAACCCAGTTTTTGTGCTGCTGGCGGCGCAATGCAGCGAAGCATAGCATTTTAACTGTTTTTTTTTTTCAAAATGAAAGATGCGGAGGACCTGTCTGAATTCTGCAGAGCCCTTCCCAAGATTGAGCTGCACGCCCACCTCAACGGCAGCATCAGACTCTCCACGCTGGAAGAGCTGTGCTGTCTTAAACACGGCAATTCGCCAGATACAGCTGCAGCACACATTTTTGCCCCGCTACGCCATGGCCATGACGGCCTGGAATGCGCCGTTACGAGATCCTCCCACGAACCCCTCGCTCGGTACTTTCGCATGTTCCACCTCATACACGAAGTGACCACCGAGCTGGCTGTCATTTCTCGGATAACCGAAGAGGTGGTTGAAGATTTTGCTGACGAGAATGTGAGGTATCTCGAGCTTCGCACGACGCCCAAGAACCGCCATGAGCATGGCATCACCAAGCACAGCTACATGGATGCGGTGCTGCGGGGCCTGGACAATTTTTACTCTGCGGAAAGAAGAAGAAACGGCGGCGATGCGACTCCCATCGACGTGAGAGTTTTGCTGAGCGTGGATCGCAGAGAGAGCGCTCAGGAGGCGCAAGAGACAGCCGCACTGGCGCTGGCGCTGGCCAAAGGTCACTCTTTGGGCTTCAGAATAGTTGGCTTGGTGAGCAATTAAATAAAATCCCCCACCACCACGCCACCACCCCACCCCACCCACGGGCTTGTCATATACCCTCATATCAGTTTTAGTGGATTTCAAAGGTGGAGGGTCAATGCGCCGTCTTATATAAGCTAAATCCTTTTATATTCTTACTTTTCTGCATATAATAATATTTCATTTTTATTTTTCTGTATAGGATTTGGCGGGAAATCCGACTCTAGGCAGCTGGGAGCAATGGATGGCCGCATTTAACACCGCCAGAGCCGGGGGCCTTAAAGTGACGCTGCATTGCGCTGAAATTTGGAACGAAGCCGAAGCTGGAGCCATGCTGGCATGGAGTCCTGATCGACTGGGCCACATGGTGCGTGTCAGCCCCGCTTTGCGGGAAATGCTTTTAGAAACAAAAATCCCGGTGGAAATTTGCCTGACGAGTAACATGCGGACGCAGAGCGTGGCGCAGTACGAGGATCACCATTTCCGAGGGCTGTACGATGCTGGGCATGCTGTACTGCTTTGTACTGACGATCGCGGCGTGTTTGATTGCACGCTGTCTTCTGAGTTTGAGGTCGCTGCCACGGCGTTCGGTCTATCAAAGCAGCAGCTGCGGGAGCTGGCGGCGGCGGCGGCGGACGCCGCCTTTTTGCCTAAGGAAGAAAGAGTTGCGCTTCGTCGCCGCATGGAGCGGGAAATGAATATAGTTGATGTGAAGCTGCCGCAGCCGTCACAGTAATGGGTAAATGACTTTTTTTACTTGGTTAATTTAATTTATATTTTTTTTCATATTTATATTTAATTGAACTTGATTCTTGAATATATGTAAATGATCAGCGGGTTTAAGCAGCGTATCATTATGCTTGTCCGCGTCGGCATGAAACTCCTCGACAGCAGTACACGCCCCTTAACCCGCCGCGCACCCTTCTCTGGGCGTTAGGTTCCTTTTATGATTCCACGGTCTGCCCCAACATTCTCTCACGCCCCACACTGTCTCACTCGGTCATCAGAAATCACAAAACTATTACACGACTCGTAATTATTAATACTTGAAAAGAAAAGCAAAACTGACAGGAATGCGTGGTTTCAAACTCGAATGCCGCTCTCTCGCCCCCTCCTTATTGATGAATGAATAAAAAAATAAAAAAATAAAATTAGAGCTATCCAAGCGCGGTTGTCTCAAGGCGCGCCCCTGTCCCGGTGCCGCTGCCGCCGCGCCTCCACCTTCTCCTCCCACATCCGCACCGCATGCATCACCTGCTCCGTCAGTTTAACCGGGTCTGGCATGTAGCTACGGTAATCCATCCAGTCCAGTAAACTCATCCCCAACAGCGATTTCACCTGCTTGGAGCGCCCTCCCACCATCTCAGACCCCAGCAGCAGCGCCACCTGGTCCTCAGCCGGCAGATTTTTGAACGCCTCCAGCTGCCCGGTGGCTACCGCTCTTGCTTCGGTGGATTCAGTGCAATCGACCTTTAAAACGGTGATGTTGTAGGGAGGGGCGGGCATGGAGGCGCCCACTGACTCGTCGTGGCCCCACCTGCGCAAATAAAACGCGAGAAAGCGTTATATTTTGAACCAATCATTAGAAAACCATATATTTAGAAGGAAAAAATGAATAATTGAACAGTAGTAGTGATTCCATTCAAAAGTAATGGAAAAACTAGGTCAGCATTCGCCTTTTAATTCCTACCTTCCACTCAGCGCAAAAACGCCCAGTGCCACAGCATCATGCGGCAAAAAGTTGAAATTTGCCGTGGCCGCACCATGCGGGGCCATAACCACCGTGGCGGCATCAAACGCCTCCGCCTGGTCGCGAATACCCGCTGTACCACGTGGAAAGAAGATGCGGATGTTCACGTCGGGCGGCAGCGCCCTCCTGAGTCGATCTGAAACGTCATCGAGGTTGAGAATTGTTCTGCCGTCGGCGTAAGGCCGATTGACCAAGAGAATGGAAGGGCGGGAGTGCGATGTGGGCTCCGGGGTCAATCCAGCGCACTGACGGATGAACTGCACCCGCTTGCGACCCATGGCAGGAGACGCTTGGGGGTAACGAATGCTCCTGCAGCGATGTATAAATACGTTCGTAACATTCGCAGTACTATCAGGGAGGATTACTTGTCGTGTAAGTAAATAACAGGGAACAAGGGGAAAATGACTTCGTATATATTTTCAATGATAAGCTTCTTTAGGCTTCTTGAAAGAAAAAGAAAAAATAAAGCGCACCCGTCAGCGGCTTTAGCAGCGTATGGCTGGATGACGTCATCGCCGATGCCCACCAGCATGCTGCGCATGACCACTAACTGGTCTTTGGGGCGGCCGTCGACCTCCCGCATGGATGCATGGTTCACCCTGGAAGAATGAAACACGAAGAGCGTGAGCATGGAGGAAGCAACTGAATTGAAGCTCATTCCTTAATTAACAAAACGATTGCTGTACAAAGAAAAAATCAGATTGGGTGGCTCATCACAATTCTCGCTACAATAAAAAAACAAACAGCACTGCAAGTTCCCTTCAGCTGCTACAACGCTTCCCATTTCACTTACCAAAACAACGGCCCAAAGCACGACATGAGGTCCTTCGCGGCCTGGGCGTGATGGTTTGGCAGCCCAATCCACCCCACGTCGCTCAGGTTCTGACTGGACTGAATGAGGGGCTGCAGCAGCGCCGCTGACGCAATTTCACTTCCGCTGCATGTTTCCATATACTTGCACAGCCTATGGTAGGCGTTTCCCGCGCCGTTGATGGCCCAAAACCAGTTGTTGAAGGTGCGGGTGCGCTGCAGGATGGCGGTTTTGAATTCCGCGACGTCCAGGGCCTCGCCCTTTGCCGCTTTTTTCAGCTTCTGCGCAGCTTCCTCCGCCGTCGTCACTCTCAGCATCTGCGGCAGGGACAGGTCGTTGGAGGGGGAGTTGCCGACCTCGAAAATCAGCGGCTCCGGAATTCCCAGCTCCTCAGCTGCCTCTTCATCTGCATAATTGGCCCAGCATGTTTTTCTTCTTCATTTGTGGAGCCGGAAATGAAGCAATTGGAAGGAAAACAAGAAATACGATGTTTTCTTTTTCATTCATGCGGTTTACCTTCAACGATGTACCACAGATCCCCTCGGTGCATAAGGATGTTTGAGAAGAAACAGACTTGCTTGATGGACGGGGCGTCAGTGCACTGCAAAAAATGCCAAATATTATACCGAATAAATGAGCATTTGCAGGGTAACAACGCGGAAACACATTCAAAACTTTGAGCGGCAACAAAATAATGCGTGCAATGCACAAAAATGCGCATTTTAAGCGCTGCGCAGTGGGCCTTACGTCAAATTTAGACGGCAAGATTGCCAGGTCTTCCAGCGCCGTACTGCGCCACTTAGGCTGCCGCTGGACGGTCGGGGGGGGGGCTGCTGCAATGGTGGTTGGGGGCTCCTCTAGGGGCTCTTTTGGGGTGGGACAAGGCGCTGCTTTGGGCTGCACAGGAGCAGCTGGGCTGGGACTCTTTGCCTCCGATTCAGAGTCCCATTCAGCGTCCCGCCGGGGCACTCTGTGCAAAAATGCAAATAGTAGCAGTACGCACGCCACCGCAAAGGCCAGCTTCCATCGCAGCACCTCCGAGCCTGCGTTGCTCGCCATGATTTTGTTGAAAGCCCACTGTCAGCTAAGCGTGTGCACCCACCAAGCTTTTATATCACGCTTACTGCGTCATCAACGTTGGGCAAAGTGTATATAATTGAAACTGGTGCTCACGGGGACGCACAGCAAGAAAAACGCGGAATTTTAGACAGACTTAAAATTCAAATTCTGCTTGGCCATTGTATTATTTTATTGTATAATGTCTTCATGTTGACCGAAATGCGCTTGGAGACGAAGCGGCGGGGGCTGCAGATTGCAGCGGTGTTCGCAGCAGTACTCATCTCTGGGGCCCTGCTGCGTCGCCTCGACGCCAGCAGAACAAAAGTGGTGGAAATAGACTATGGATGCGGCCTGCATGTGGATGTAAGTCCTAATCTCATTTTCCGCTGCTTTGGTTAGGTGGTTAGACACCGGCCTGCCGTGTTAATAGCCTAAGAACAACCAAAAAAACGTTTTTTTTTTCTGCAGCACATTAAGGGACAGGACGTCTACTGGGAGCTCCCTAAAGCCAAGCCTGTGGGCGTTATTTTTTTTTTCCACGGCTGCAACCATGGCGGAGGCGACCCCTGGCCTCCTTCCTCCACCTGCCCCTCTTGCCTAGGTAGGTTCGATACCAATTGCTGCTTCCCCCCCCTCTGCGATCACGCTTCCAGCTAATTTTATCACTGAGTTATCCAAAATTTTCCATGATCTTCTCTCTTCAAATGTTCTTTCTGTTTACTTTACACCATCAGGGCTCCCTGAGGAGGCGCGCCTGCGGAGGGCAGCGCTGCGCCGACGGCTGGCGCTCATTGGGGTCAGCTCCCTGGAGCGCGTAGGCAAGCGGTGCTGGGCTGAGCTCCGAAAAGACGGGGGAAGGAACGTTGCCGCCATCGTCCGCCAAATTACGGCCAGAGAAGGCCTCAAAGGGCTGCCGCTGTACACCATGGGCGCTTCATCAGGCGGGCAAATGGCGCTTACGTTACCACGTCATTTAGGAGTACGAGGGGTGTATGCGCAAGTACGGGGGGTTGATAATGAAATACTCAAGCTTCCCAAGGGAAGGCAGTATCCCCCGACCGTGTTCGTGCACATGCCGCGCGACCCGGAGAACGCGGCGGCGATTGGCGGCAACATTAAAGCCCTCAGGGCAGCGGGAACGACGGTACTAGAGGTGAAAATTCCGCCTCGCCCGGTGACAGTTGAGTACCTTTCATCGCGGTCAGTTTTAATCGACGAAGAGATGGCGGCGGGGGTCGTTGCGGCGCTGTGGCGTGCCGGGATTCTGGACGATGCGGGGTGGCTGAAAGAGCCCCCGAGGCCCGTCACGGAGAAGTGGGCCCCTGCAGTTCAAAAGGTCATCGGCAACATGAGTTTGGTGAAGGATGAGAGCCACGTGGGAGAGCTGGTGAACCTGGCGTGGGCCAAGCACGAGCTGGTGTCTGATGAGGCGGAGCCGATCATTGCATGGCTGCAGGGCGGCGGGAAGGGCAGCTTGGGGGCTGCGCGGAGGAAGGCGGAGGAAGAGGGAGAGGAGTGGTGGGAAGGGGGCAGAAGAGAGGAATGTTTCAGGTGCAAAGAAGATGGGACGGGTGGGGGGAAGGCGGCACGGTGTTGAACAGCTGCTTTATCTCCACTACAGTTTGCACTACTATTCCCCCATCCTGGCGCAGATCCAGCTCATGCCAACTTTCATCTTCCTTGGTGGCGCTCCTTTCCCAACGTGTGCAAAATGGTCAGTGGATGGAGCTTTTTCTGTTTTAAGCCGATTCTTTTCTGAGTTTCCATTTCGGAAAAATGAATAGGCGAAAAGAAGAATACGAGCAGGTGAAGGTGAGATGGGAAAAAAATAGAGTGGAAGCAAAACAATAGTAGAAAAGGGCGAAGAAAGGTGAATAGATCGTCTCCAATGACAGACGGCATGGCAGAATTGCCTCTGCCAGTGTCACATCAGTTAAAAGTCCTTCAAACAGCGCCAATAAACCGATAAAGAAGCTAAGCTCGCTATGAGAAAGGAGGGGGTAACAGGATAATTGGCACAGAAAAAATAATGATAGAGTACGCGGTTAAAAGAAACGGACGGCACGAGGAGGATATTGTCAATATATAAATTTCGGACGCGGCAGTTAAAAACCGAGAAACGAATTTTTTTATCCATGTCCCAACCACTCTCCATGCTAACATATATACACAATTAACCGGCCAGCGGGCAGGCAGTCTTGCTGCCCGAGGTGGACAGCGCGTTGGCGGTCTGGGTGAGGGACGACGCGGCAACGGTCCACTTGTTGCACTTCTTCTGGCTGGAGTTCCAGCTGTAGGTGTTGCAACGGGTGTCGGTACGGCAGCTGGTCTGGCAAAGGGCCAGGGTGTTGGTGCCTGTTAATGAGTTTTTGTTCATTGGATGGAGAAGAGATGAGTAAACTGACGGTAATGGAGCAAAACCCAATCGAAAAGAAGGTTTCGTGTAATTCATTGTCCGTCTCAAACTGTTGGGCCCTTGGCTGTTTGAAAACTTACCAGCCGAAGAGTAAGGCTTCAGAGCGTTGCTGGGGGCAGCATAGTTGATGCCGGCCAGGGCAGTGAGGGTCGGGGCGCAGGTGTTGGGGGGCGGGGGCGCGCTGGTCTGGGGCACCACGGTGGGCGGGGGCGGGGCAGTGGTCTGCGGCGCCACGGTGGGCGGGGGCGGGGCAGTGGTCTGCGGCGCCACGGTGGGCGGGGGCGGGGCAGTGGTCTGCGGCACCACGGTGGGCGGGGGCGGGGCAGTGGTCTGCGGCACCACGGTCGGGGGAGGGGGGCTCAGAGTGGGAGGAGGAGGGGAGAGTGTCGGCGGCGGCGGGCTGTGATGCAGGGGAGTGAGAATGTGAGCATTCAGAAAATGAAATTTCCCAGACAAATGCATTCTGACATTGCCAGAAAGATGTGCCACAATAATAATAGTACGACGGAAATCGTACTATTAATCTCCGTATATGCTCACCTGGGCGGGGGGGGGCTGGGAGGAGGCGGCGAGATGGGGCTGCAAATTTATTGTTTCGAAACACATGAGGGTGAGATCTATATAATAAGAGGATACAGAAGTGACTCTGCGGGCATATCATGTCAACCAAAGCAATAACAACAATTTGGTTGTTTTCTCACCAGAAGCACAGGGGGGAACCGCAGGTGCACGCAGCGGGCAGTTGCACGGTGTACACAAAGTTGCAGGGGGACACCTCCACAACGTTGATATTGTTGACGATGCCGCCGCCAGCAGGGTCAATGTAGTCGGCGCCGCACACGTAGTTCACGGTGGAGTTGCGAGCCGCGCCAGAGGCTGGACGACATAGAAGGTGGGAAAATGAGAAACCGAAGGAAAAAACGACTTCAAACAAAGAAGCAGGTGGCAAAGCGACTGAACAAAAAAGGCTGTTGCTAATCATTTTATATCTTTTCCGGCCAACTGCATTAGACCACAGGCAATTGTCAAAAATACTTCAAAACAAAGAGATATTACTCACGGCAGGCGAAGATGGAGTTGGGCATGGGGCTGGGCCAGCCGGTGGGGGCCTGCCGGGGCAGAGTCGGGGTCTGGCCGTTGGGGAGGGTGGGCTTGTAGCGGTCGGGCGCAGCGAAAGTGCCGCCCAGGATGTGCTTCTCCACGGTCCAGGTGGGGACGCCCGCGGGGAGGGCGTTGCGTGCATTAGCGGTGCCAATGGGGTCGTAGCTGCCAAACACAAAGTTGTCAACAACCTGCTTGATGGAGGAGGTGAAGCCGTTGTTCACCAGCTTGTAGCGAGCATCAGCCGACGCGCCATAGGAGACCTGTTTTTGTCATGCGGAACGGGACCGGAGTGAGATAGGGGAGCAATGTTGAATGAACGAGTACAATTGGACGGTGAATGATAGGTTCCACCCCTTGGCTCATGTGCTTTTTATATAGCATTGATAATGACCAGCTCAAGCCAAAATGGAAGGGGAAAAAACCACTATTTCATCCAAAAGCACAAACTCACAGAGTAGTCCCACGTCTGGCCGGCCAGGAGGGGAATGCCCAGGAAAATGTCGCCGTGGATGGCGCCCACGGGCAGCAGGGGCTCCTTGCCACAGGTGGGGCTGCAACAATTTGTGGGGATCGTTTGGGCGGGGGAGGGAGAGCAACAGTCAGGTTCGGCGATCATCGAGGGATTGAAGTATGTGAATGGGCACATCACTGTGCGGTTGGCTGTGCAGGGACAGAGAAGAGTACCAGCTTACTCACATAGGGCCAGTGTTGAGTAGCACGCCGACGGGGACCACCTGCTTCAGGGTACGAGCGGCATGGCCTGCGAAAGAAAACATATGCAGGTGAGCTGAGAATGCTTTGGAGAGCAGAATTGTGGCCATCCATCAACACCAAATTTTTCGATGTAGTACAGCAAGAATGCTTTTGCCTCGGGATATCATCCACGCAGCACGCGGCTCCCACAGAGACCTGTCGTCGTCTAAGCCTGAGCTGCTGGCAAAAAACAGGCAAGCGGCCCCCCTCCCGCCGCTCCCATCCCCTCACACTAATACCCACCGTGAGAGGCCAAACAGGCCAGGGCGATGATGAGGGCGGCGATCTTCATCATCAGGGTTCGCAGCGTTTCAATTGAATAATTAAAGGTATAAATTAACTGTGTGATGCGAGGGAAAATGAAAATATGAAACTCTGTAGTGGCTGTACTAAATGTGTACATCCTCAGGTTCGATGTAAAGAAGATGTAGTGTTAAAAATTAAGTACACATCGTAGTGTTAAAAAAAATGTGTGCTATACATTTAGTACACTAGAGAGTTCCCTCGCATCACACAGTTAATTTATACCTTTAATTATTCAATTGAAACGCTGCGAACCCTGATGATGAAGGTCGCCGCCCTCATCATCGCCCTGGCCTGTTTGGCCTCTCACGGTGGGTATTAGTGTGAGGGGATGGGAGCGGCGGGAGGGGGGCCGCTTGCCTGTTTTTTGCCAGCAGCTCAGGCTTAGACGACGACAGGTCTCTGTGGGAGCCGCGTGCTGCGTGGATGATATCCCGAGGCAAAAGCATTCTTGCTGTACTACATCGAAAAATTTGGTGTTGATGGATGGCCACAATTCTGCTCTCCAAAGCATTCTCAGCTCACCTGCATATGTTTTCTTTCGCAGGCCATGCCGCTCGTACCCTGAAGCAGGTGGTCCCCGTCGGCGTGCTACTCAACACTGGCCCTATGTGAGTAAGCTGGTACTCTTCTCTGTCCCTGCACAGCCAACCGCACAGTGATGTGCCCATTCACATACTTCAATCCCTCGATGATCGCCGAACCTGACTGTTGCTCTCCCTCCCCCGCCCAAACGATCCCCACAAATTGTTGCAGCCCCACCTGTGGCAAGGAGCCCCTGCTGCCCGTGGGCGCCATCCACGGCGACATTTTCCTGGGCATTCCCCTCCTGGCCGGCCAGACGTGGGACTACTCTGTGAGTTTGTGCTTTTGGATGAAATAGTGGTTTTTTCCCCTTCCATTTTGGCTTGAGCTGGTCATTATCAATGCTATATAAAAAGCACATGAGCCAAGGGGTGGAACCTATCATTCACCGTCCAATTGTACTCGTTCATTCAACATTGCTCCCCTATCTCACTCCGGTCCCGTTCCGCATGACAAAAACAGGTCTCCTATGGCGCGTCGGCTGATGCTCGCTACAAGCTGGTGAACAACGGCTTCACCTCCTCCATCAAGCAGGTTGTTGACAACTTTGTGTTTGGCAGCTACGACCCCATTGGCACCGCTAATGCACGCAACGCCCTCCCCGCGGGCGTCCCCACCTGGACCGTGGAGAAGCACATCCTGGGCGGCACTTTCGCTGCGCCCGACCGCTACAAGCCCACCCTCCCCAACGGCCAGACCCCGACTCTGCCCCGGCAGGCCCCCACCGGCTGGCCCAGCCCCATGCCCAACTCCATCTTCGCCTGCCGTGAGTAATATCTCTTTGTTTTGAAGTATTTTTGACAATTGCCTGTGGTCTAATGCAGTTGGCCGGAAAAGATATAAAATGATTAGCAACAGCCTTTTTTGTTCAGTCGCTTTGCCACCTGCTTCTTTGTTTGAAGTCGTTTTTTCCTTCGGTTTCTCATTTTCCCACCTTCTATGTCGTCCAGCCTCTGGCGCGGCTCGCAACTCCACCGTGAACTACGTGTGCGGCGCCGACTACATTGACCCTGCTGGCGGCGGCATCGTCAACAATATCAACGTTGTGGAGGTGTCCCCCTGCAACTTTGTGTACACCGTGCAACTGCCCGCTGCGTGCACCTGCGGTTCCCCCCTGTGCTTCTGGTGAGAAAACAACCAAATTGTTGTTATTGCTTTGGTTGACATGATATGCCCGCAGAGTCACTTCTGTATCCTCTTATTATATAGATCTCACCCTCATGTGTTTCGAAACAATAAATTTGCAGCCCCATCTCGCCGCCTCCTCCCAGCCCCCCCCCGCCCAGGTGAGCATATACGGAGATTAATAGTACGATTTCCGTCGTACTATTATTATTGTGGCACATCTTTCTGGCAATGTCAGAATGCATTTGTCTGGGAAATTTCATTTTCCGAATGCTCACATTCTCACTCCCCTGCATCACAGCCCGCCGCCGCCGACACTCTCCCCTCCTCCTCCCACTCTGAGCCCCCCTCCCCCGACCGTGGTGCCGCAGACCACTGCCCCGCCCCCGCCCACCGTGGTGCCGCAGACCACTGCCCCGCCCCCGCCCACCGTGGCGCCGCAGACCACTGCCCCGCCCCCGCCCACCGTGGCGCCGCAGACCACTGCCCCGCCCCCGCCCACCGTGGTGCCCCAGACCAGCGCGCCCCCGCCCCCCAACACCTGCGCCCCGACCCTCACTGCCCTGGCCGGCATCAACTATGCTGCCCCCAGCAACGCTCTGAAGCCTTACTCTTCGGCTGGTAAGTTTTCAAACAGCCAAGGGCCCAACAGTTTGAGACGGACAATGAATTACACGAAACCTTCTTTTCGATTGGGTTTTGCTCCATTACCGTCAGTTTACTCATCTCTTCTCCATCCAATGAACAAAAACTCATTAACAGGCACCAACACCCTGGCCCTTTGCCAGACCAGCTGCCGTACCGACACCCGTTGCAACACCTACAGCTGGAACTCCAGCCAGAAGAAGTGCAACAAGTGGACCGTTGCCGCGTCGTCCCTCACCCAGACCGCCAACGCGCTGTCCACCTCGGGCAGCAAGACTGCCTGCCCGCTGGCCGGTTAATTGTGTATATATGTTAGCATGGAGAGTGGTTGGGACATGGATAAAAAAATTCGTTTCTCGGTTTTTAACTGCCGCGTCCGAAATTTATATATTGACAATATCCTCCTCGTGCCGTCCGTTTCTTTTAACCGCGTACTCTATCATTATTTTTTCTGTGCCAATTATCCTGTTACCCCCTCCTTTCTCATAGCGAGCTTAGCTTCTTTATCGGTTTATTGGCGCTGTTTGAAGGACTTTTAACTGATGTGACACTGGCAGAGGCAATTCTGCCATGCCGTCTGTCATTGGAGACGATCTATTCACCTTTCTTCGCCCTTTTCTACTATTGTTTTGCTTCCACTCTATTTTTTTCCCATCTCACCTTCACCTGCTCGTATTCTTCTTTTCGCCTATTCATTTTTCCGAAATGGAAACTCAGAAAAGAATCGGCTTAAAACAGAAAAAGCTCCATCCACTGACCATTTTGCACACGTTGGGAAAGGAGCGCCACCAAGGAAGATGAAAGTTCAGTGTCAGCACCATATCGATCAGCGAGCAATTGTAGGGGGCTCCTTAACCGTGGTACAGTCGGTGGTGGCCTACGATCGAAGAAAAAATCGCGCGGTCAATGTGCCGTTCAAAGCAGCGAAATTCGGTTCATGCAAAGAAACATATATAAAAGGGGTTTAGGCCCATGGGATGGCGAGTCCCCAAGTATCAAGTCGACAGAAGACCAATTCGGCTTGACGCCCGAGCATTTTTTTTAAAGAAATAACAAAGATAAGCATGGCGCGGGAAACGTCCAGCGCATAGAGGACGCGAGTGAGGCGCCCCGCCAACTCTTACCTGCGCTCGATGGCGCCGCGCATGCTGCGCCCGGACCCGAGCTCCATGACCAGAGCGGGGGGGAGGGGGGGGCCGGGCCCGGGGAGGCGCTGGATGCGGGGTGGCGGGGCGCGCGCGCGGTGGCGCGCCGCGTAAATGCCCGAGAAGTCCCAGGAGGTGGTCTTGCGGAGGGGGAGGGGGGGTCGGGGGGAGGTCGAAGGAGGTGGAGAGGGCGGGGGCGGGGGGAGAGGCAGCGAGGCGGCGCCCGAGGCGGCGGGCGCCGGCAGGATGACTCCTGGGGTAGGGTGTATTGTTTCATTTTATTTTTGAAGCAAGGAAGAAATCAAACATAAGTTGTGTACCGAATTGTTCTAGATGGCACCACGACGGGTGCACACGCAGCTTTATTTCTCCATCCCAACCCTCACTCGCCGTAGGCGGTCGCCAAATTCAGGTGGCGCAGGGGGCCAATGGTGGAGTTGGTGTCCTGCAGGAACGGCATCCAGGCGGTGCGGGAGTGGTACCGGATGCCTAGCGCCCCGGCGTTCATGCACTTCACCACCACCGCGCTGCCGCGCCACTCGCTGCGGTACATGTCGCCAGCTTGGCAAGGCCCAGGAAAATGTCGCCGTGGATGGCGCCCATGGGCAACAGGGGCTCCTTGCCACAGGTGGGGCTGCGACATTTTGTGAGGAAGAGAGCAATGATCAGTCAGAACCAGCTATCTTGAGGGAGATATATTCATCAGCATGAAAAAAAGCGCTGCTGGTTGTTCAGGGAGCGAACAGAGGACCAGCATACTCAAATAGTGCCGAGCTGCTGCTGTTGGGCAGCAGGCCCACGGGGACAGCTTGCTTCAGGGTGCGCGCTGCACGGCCTGTGAAGGCCCGAAACTGCGGGAAGGGAAGGTCAAGTGAACTGTGGAGGCTTTAAGGAGAGAAACACTTGCAGCCTGCCATCTTCGACACCACATTTTTAAAGATGTATGGTATACCAAGCATTGATTTTGTCTCTCTGGATGTGGTTTGATCCACGCAGCACGCGGCCCGCAGATGCATCCATCCCGCCTTCTAGGCCTGAACCGCAGGCAAACCAAGAAAGCAGTCAACGAGTGAAATAAAAATAAAAATTTAGTGGTTGTACTGGCCGCACGCGTAGTGCTACACCGATTATTATTTTTTTGTGTTCGCGGCTTCCTCCTCTGTTGGGGTTGACGAGATTCGAGATTCGCTCTGGTGTGTAAAAAACAACAATGGATGCAGAGGGTGTGCATTGGTTACAAAACCACTCTTCATTTTAAAATTAGAAGAGCTTTTGATGATTTATGTACGGTATGTAGAACATGGCCTTCGTTACGGCATCTAAAAAATGCACTTTATCAGCTCGACAGATTTCCAGATGTTTGAAATGTAAATCATCGAAGAGATGCGATAGAAGCGAGTTTGTTTTATTATCGGCGTTTTAGAAAACCAGGTCAACTTGGTTTCATCATTCCCCGGTTGTCTGGCAAGGACAGCAGCGTGTTTGCCAAGAGATCTTTTGAAACATAGTCGTCAGCCCTCCTACACGCCCACGGCTCCTTGTTTCTTTTTTCTGGCTGAAGCACACATTCGGCTGTGGTTGCCAACCTTTGCACCACCTCCGGAGATGGCTTCCTAGCAGGCACGAACAAATTTTGAACATTGTGTTCTCCTCTTTCGCCTTCGCATCCAAACCACGCACCAAGCAACGATGTCCCGCACTAGCAACGCGTTAAAGGTAAAGCTTTGCTCGTTGAACAGTCTCAATTCTTTCTCCGAAGCCTTTTCCATCTCACCCCTCTCAACCGCCGTCAAAATTGTTTTTTTTTGTGCCACTTTCAGTCCCTGACCTTTGCCGTGCCCCACCTCGCGGGAGCTATCGACCTCCTGGCGGTGCAGCATCCCGACGGCACCATCAAAATCTCGCCCTTTTACGTGCGTTTCGGGAAGTATACCAAGCTCCGCAGCAAAGATGCAGGCGTCTGCATTGCCGTCAATGGGGCCCAGCTCAGCTTTTCCATGCAGCTGGGACGCACGGGAGGTGTGTTACATACACGAATACCACTATGTTCATGAATCAAGGGCATTTTGTCAGCTCGCAACTAAACACAGCAGTAAGTACAATTGAACGGTGATTTCTTTCTTTCTCCATCCCCATGCAGAGGCCTATTTTGTGGAGGAAACCGAGGAGGTGCTGCCAGAGGATGCTGGTATTGAAGAGGAGGTGCTTTCGGGCATGATCGCTGGGTATTCAGATGAGGACGAGCCGCTTGCTGCTGGCGATCGCAGCTCCGTTTCCCCAAAGGAAACCTCAGGCGCGAGGTCGGACGTAAAACGCAGCTGCAGCGAGCCCGCACTCACTTCCCTGGTGCGTCGCAATAGCCCAGAGGCGAAAATTGAGGCAGCGGTGGCAGCAGTGGCGGCGGTGGAGGAAAGGAAGTTGGAAGAGCAGCGAGAAGGCGCGGCGCAGAGGGATGGAGCGGATCTGGTGTTTGAAGCTGCACCTGAGGCTGCGGAGTCGACGGAGGCGGCCACTCCTGGGATTATGATGGTCCGGGAGTCCGAAAAAGATGCAGGGGCGGCGGCCGGTCTTGCCGCCGGTACACTGCTCTTCCCAGAGACACCTACCCACCAAGATGACGCTGCGGCACCTCTGATCTCGTCCACCGGCGCCTCCCCCAGCGACCACAGCCAAACTGAAGCAGCGGCGAAGCTGTCGCAGTCTCCTTCACGAGGCGGGGAAAAGTCGGTAGAAGGCGGCGGCGGCGGCGGCAGCAGCAGCCTGATCCCGCAGCGGCCGCCCCTGCCTCCTTTGCCGCCACCAAAGCGGCAACATCAGGAAGAGCAGCAAGAAGGGCCATCTGCAGCATTGATGCATTCATTGGCAAGGCTGCAAGGAGCAGGCGGCGGCCCTTCTGCCGCTGCTGGTCCCACCGCTCCGACTGCAACGCTTGCTCTCTCGCTGTGCTGGCACCTCCTGAGCCCTAGCCTCGCCCCAGAGGAGGTTGCTTCAATTTTTACCGAGCACCGCATCGCCTCAGATGCTTTCTTAACAGGTGTGGGCCTGCAGGCGCAGCAGGAGGAGCGCGTTTCCAAGACTTCGATTTTTGCCGATCCCCGGCTGGCCTGCCGCCTAGGCGACCACGTTCTTTCTTTTTCTACCGCCCAGAGCCTCGTGTTCTCCGCGCTGTGCTTCGGCGCCCAAACGGCGGAAACCCTCAGCTCTGGACTCCCTGCAGCCGCGGCGTACGCTCTCCCGCCCCGCTCGCAGCCTTTACACGCGGTTTCCCTCAGCAGAGCGACAGCAGGGGCTGCCGGGTCTCCCACTTCTGCGGAGCAGCCGGAGGGCGGCACCCCTCGCAGCGGGAGCTGGCGGGAGTGGTTGACGCTTGGGTGGTCTGGCGGGCAGCAGCAGGCAGAGACTCCAGCTGCAGGAGCGGCGGCAGTAAAGGGCAAACTGCCACACTCGGTGTCGACGGCATCAGCGGCTTCTTCAGACCAGATGGTGCCGCCTGACCAGGAGATGGCGCTGCTGACGGAGGCAGCAATGGGGCAGGTAAGCAAATCTACGCACTGGCATGCGTCATCCTTTTTTTTCATCAGCTCGATGTATTTATTCCTAGAAACTCTCGTTATTTCTTTCAGTGCGCAATTGGTCAAACCCTACTGCACTGGCCACTTAAATTTTCCACATGAGCACTGCCTCTGAGCCTCCAATTTCTTTCTTCCCCCCCTTCTAGGCGTCCCATGCGGAGGTCATCGAGATGAGGGGCATCCGGCGGTCCCCCTCCGGCAGTCGCACCGTGGTCTTGCGCAAGCGCGCGTTCGTGCCTGCAGACGAGCACCTTCCCGAGCTGGCTTCGGCGCTGAGGGAGGGCCAGAACGGGGTGTCCTTCTCCTTCGGCAAGCAGACACTGCATGCCTTCATCTACCTGGTGAGGTGGGACCACCGGCTCATCATTTCCGACATTGACGGCACCATCACGAAGAGCGACGTGCTGGGACACCTGGGACAGCTGCTAGGTACGCCTCCTGCGCACAGCTCACGCATTTTTAAAGGATATACCCTGGCATTTAACCAATTGAATTTCCAATTTTCGCTCAATTTGCCATTAATTGTTATTATTCTTGTTATATGTGGTTTAGGATGGGACTGGACGCACTCTGGCGTGGCGAGCCTGTTTTCTGCCGTGGCACAAAATGGCTACGGCTTTCTTTATCTTTCTTCTCGATCCATTGCCCAGGCGTCCTCCACCCGGGACTACCTGCATTCCTTGAATCAAGATGGCGCTGCCATGCCGCAGGTAAAGAGAAGAAGGGAAAGAAAGAAGGAATCAACCTGCCTCAATTTTTCACTCCACAAAAATAAACAAGACGCAGTAAATTATTTTTTGGCATGGCGTGGGCGCACTTTCTTCACGTTATTACTAAATAAATAAACCTTAAGATTTTAGAACTTTAAGACCTCTCTACTCTACTTATTATAAACAATATCTTCAAACCTGCACTCCACTCCTTTCTTTTTTTCACTCTTTCTTTATCCTATGGTGCAGGGTCCGGTCATTATTTCACCCGATGGCCTCTTCCCATCGCTCTATCGCGAGGTGGTGCTGCGCCGCCCCCAGGAGTTCAAGATCCGATGCTTGGAGGACATCAAGTCGCTGTTCCCCGCGGGGTGGAGCCCCTTCGTCGCTGGATTTGGCAACCGAGACACCGATGAAATTTCTTACCTAGCTGTGGGCATCCCTGCCTCCCGCATTTTCATCATCAACCCAAAGGTAAAAAAATTGTTTTTTGATTGGATAAGAATGCAGCTCATATCATACCATTCTTTTTATAGTATACCAGCTGCAGTTTAGACTTGATATCCGCATTTTTCTAACGAGTACCGTTTTCCTTCAATCGGTATAATTATATATTTTGCCCATGCATACAGGGAGAGCTGCGGCGCGCTTCCTCCACCGCCGCCACCTCATCGATGCGCTCGCTCAGCGCCATCAAGGACCTCGTAGACTCCATGTTCCCCGCGCTGTCTCCTGGCGGCGACGCCGCGGCGCAGCAGACGGACACCCCTCCCCTGGATCAATTCAACGATTACAATTTTTGGCGGGTGCCGGTGTCTTATGTGATTGATGACGAGGCTGTGCTGTTTGAGGACGCGTTGGGCGGCAGTGGATTTGATGAGATGGGGTCTACCGCCAGCTCCACAGCGGCAGCAGCGGCGGCGGCGGTTGACGCTGAGAATTCCGATTCTCTCGCGGAGGGCGAAAATAAAGCGGCTGGAGGGGAGGAGGGGAACGACAGCGCTGGCGGTGCAGTGGCAGCCGTGAAAGATTAGATACGCGCAGCATGATAGATCAGGTATGCATGTGATACGGATATATTTAAGGAAAATAATAATACATCATGGCTTTCTTTCTTTTCAACGTTCTCGATTTTGTGCTTTCGAATTTTATGTGTTCTGTTTCTGTACTCTCTTCCCTGCTCATTTTGTCTGAATGTCTTTAATATTTGGTCCATTTGTTTGTCGTCTTGCGCACATTTAATTACGTGTTTTTCCAGATGATCTACAGTACACAGTGTTTAAAATGTGCAGTACCAATAAATGATGTACGATAGAGAAAAAGAAAGTTGATTTATTTATTCACAGCCATAGCGTGCCGTCTCGTCGGCTCAGCAGGTCCCGCAGCTCGTGCCTCAGCGCTGATACCTCTTCGGACAGCGCCTCCTGCCGTTGTATCACGCCCGCCACCAGCGCTGCCGTCGCCTCCTGCTGCTCCCTAAACTGATTCAGCATGTCCAGGTGCAGCGCCAGGATGTCGTGGTGCAGCCCCTGCGCCAGAGCGCCTTGATCTGCTGTTGCCGATTCCTCCTGGCTTGAGCTACTAGCCTGTGCTTTCATCGGCAGTGGCACTGCCGCAGATCTGCTTTTCTCTATCGGCGGCGCTGCTGCTGCTCCCGCCGCTTCGCCATTCGCGCTGCTGCGTTGTAGATACGCGGCTTTTGAGGGGCTGCTGTGGTGCGCCACAGCACCAGCGGCAGGGGCAGCATCGGGACTAGGATGGTCTAGTGTGCTCGGTCGGAGATGATCTAAAGACTGCTGATGCTGCTGTTGTTGCTGCTGCTGGGGTGCTGCGTACCTGCCCCGTCCCGCCGGGGTTGCAGCTTTAATGGACCACGGCTGGGTTGCTGAGGGTGAAGTTTCTTCCCGAGCAGCCGAAGCGGAGGACGGCCGCACAGACAACGGTGAACCCTGCTGCTGCTGCTGTGGCGAGTTCAGCGAGTTCATGCGCTGCTGCGGCGAGCTCAGTCGCGCAGTCATCCGTCGCCTCTCAGCCGTGAGCTCCTCAAAGCGCTGCTGCCGCTGCCGCTCCGCCTCGCGCTCCCGCTCCTTCTCTTCAAACCGCTGCCGAGCCTCGTCGATGGAGACAGCAGAAGAAGAGGATGGCGAAGGGGTCGACGCCCCTTCTGTGGGTGGTGTCGCCGCTGTTGCCGCTGCAGCCGGTGCTCCAGCCGCAGTAGGAAAAGCCGTGGCAACGACACTACTCATGCCTCCTCCCAGCGCAAAGGTAGTAGCAGCCGCAGCCACAGGCTTGTTGGGTGGGGCAGAACTGCGCCCGCTCGCAACACCCTCTCTCTCCGCCGCCATTGATTGCCGTCTCAACCGCTCCAGCACCGCAGGCACACTGCTACCAGCCGCAGCTGCATTTGACCCGTCGTCGTTTCCATTTGCATGGGCCGGACGGGGGGCAGCGGCAGGCGTCAAGTCCAACTTCCTCGGAGGTTCCAAATGGGAGGCCAGGCTCAGCCTGCTGGCGCGAGGGGGCGGGGGCGTGGCAGACGCTTCCCTGGCTGCCTCTCCCAGCGACATCCGCCCGGTCGCAGCTGCTGCCCGGCCGTCGATTCCCGCTGCCAACGCCTCCCTTGTCTTTCCACCTAAACTCTGATAGTGATGCTGCCAGTGCAGGCAGGAGACGGGAGCGGGCTCCCCGCACCGCAGGGTGCTTGCGGGCGCCGCCACGTTGCGTGGATCGTACAGCAGCACACGGCCGTCGACGGTCCCCGCTGCGAAGAAAGAAAAATCTTCGCGAATGGCCAGCGAGGAGAGGCCTGAGCCTGCGCCAATGCGCGCGGTGGGCACGTGAAAAGGCCCTTCCCGCAGGTCCTGCATGAGAATCGCGCCGTCGACCCCCGCAGAGTAGAGAATGGAGGGGTCTAACGGCGCAAAAGCCACCGCTGCAGTGCCGCCGACGTGCCTGCTGGCGTCTGCGTGCAGCGTTTGCGCGGTCTTGGAGTCCCACACGGCAACGCATCCGCCTGCTGTGCCTGCTGCGAGGGCGGCAGACGCGGCGGGTACAGCCAGGCACGTGAAAGAGGAGGCAGCGGCGGTTGAGTTGGCGCTGTCTACGGTGAGCTCTCCTAGAGCGGATAAGGTTTGGACCGAGTGGAGGGCCAGGCGGCGGGAGGCGATGGCGAGGAAGCGGTCCTCCGGGTGGAAAGCGACGGCAACTACGGGGAAGCTGCTACCAGAGGGGGCAATAGGGGTGCAAGTCTGGAAAGAGCGGGGGTGGGAGAAAAGGGTTGAAAGTAATGGGGTTTGGGGGGTTAAAAGGGATTCTGAGGTGGGGGGATGAATGAGTATACGGTTTACCTTGGCTGTCATGTCGTGGATGTAGACAGAGCCGTCTTGCGAGCCTGCTGCCAGGCGCTTCGATCCCATGCTCCAAGACAGGCTGGTGACGGGGCGAGCGCCCGGAGGAGGACCCCCGCGGGGCAACGCAGTCATCAGGGTGCCGTTGCTGTAGCGCAGATCGATTGCGCCGTCCTCCCGCGCGACTGCTACGACCTTATTGTTGCGATTCCAGGCAGCTGCCCCCACGGCGCGATCGGAGGCCACCGCCTTGTCTTCCCCCTCCATCACGGCTTTGGGGCGCCATAGGTGCAGGGTGGACCCGCAGCAGGCAGCCAAAACCCCTCCCGGGTAGTCAGCTTTTGTCGCCATGATTATAACGTTTAGGCGATTTGAGGGCTAGGAGGCCGCAATCCCGCTCAGCACACTGGAAATAAATGCATTTTAATTAAATCAACCTAATTTTTTTTAATAGAGTGTTTTATGACAATGCAAATTCAAACTTCCAACGAGTTTCTTCCTTTGATGAACCTCCAGTGCAAGCTGTCCAGCCCAAGGGACTTGGTCTCTAGCGGAAGTGTTCCACTGCAGTGCTACGCGAGTTAAGCGGCTGAATGGCATCGCGGACATGCAGGGCAGAGGCGAGAAACGAAGCGGCGCTCGTTGTACATGGGTTGAGTTGATGGTATGCCACCAGCAGCTGCGTGTAGGGTGCAGCAGCATGCGCCAGAGGTTCCAGCAGGCCGGAGAGCGCCCCAGGTGGCAGCTCAAGTTCTTTTGAGGCTTGAAGGTTCGACTTGTCGATGTACCGAAGACGTCTACCAGGGTTAGAACGCCCTCAGCACAGCCTTGCATGCGGCAGGCGAGGTGCCGCCAAGCGGAGGCGCCTCCAGGCCTTCAAAGCGGTGCCCGAAGATGGCGAGTTAACCCCCCAAAACACGTGACTTGTATTTAGGCTGGTCGCCCATGCGCTGCGTGCTTTGCTATTACTAAATAGCTTTCGCCCTCCTTTCTCGTCTACCTGCCGCATCTTTTATATTTTATTATTTTGGAATCGTATTATTTTGGTAACACGTAACTATTAAGGGGATTTCCAGCGCCACATACGCGAAAAAGCTAGAACGTTGCAATCCCTCAAGTGCTGACAGGTCAGTCCCCCAAAAGACACTAGTGCTGTGTGCATTCTCTAAAAATGTCACTTTTACTGCATACCAGCCCGCAACTAGACGGCTGCTGTTCACAAATATGATCACCAAGTTTTTCAATCACATAAACACTATTATGGCAATGTTTTATTTCTGGGTGCAGGAACTACATTTGCGATTGGATACCCACGATAGCATTGATACATTGCCATGGAGTCGGGAATGGCGCTCAATGTGCTACCCCCGGAGTCGCCTAACAATGACAGAAAAACGTTCCACCCTGCTGGATCCAACGTGGATACGCCTCCCCCTCTGGCATGGCGTGGCGTAGACGCCAGTGGCCCCACACGCAGCTCCAGCAGCTCGGATGCTACCCACCCCCCGGCGCCAGCGATGCCGTCTTCTTCACAGCTGCCGGACTGCTGCCCCTCGCCGTTGCGCGCCGCTGGCAGCGCGGCAATGCTGCTGAACGGCGGCGCCCAGGCCGCAGCATCTAGGTACGCTGCATTTACGTTTTTTTCTTCTCTTTCCCCCTCTTGCAAATTTACGCAGCAACAAATTCATACATCTTCATTCCTATATTACCTGCGATTAGCTCATCCCTCCTCTATTCTACAGCCATGACGGCGACGTGCAGTCTCCTGCCCCCATTCCTCATGCTTCTCCCATCGCTGCCGAAGCCACTGCTGCCGCTCCGCTGCTGCAGCCGTCATCTGGCGTGCCCCCCGGCGGCCGCACCGCCGCCCGTGGCGGACCCTCCCGCTTCCGTGGCGTGGTGTGGCATAAATCCAACACAAAGTGGGAGGCTCGAATTTATGAGAGCGGGAAACAGAAATTTTTGGGCTATTTCACCAACGAGAACGAGGCTGCGCTGGCTTACGACGAATACGCCATCCGCATCCACGGCAATGCCGCCAAGCTCAACTTCGTGAGTTATAAGTGAAAGTGAAACTATTAGTAGCGGATCACCAAAACCAGGCCACGTGTCATTCTTTCTTTCCACCAATTTTCAAAAACAAGTTTGCCCCATCTGTTGTTTTTATTCGCCAGTTTTTTCTTTTTCGAGGGGGTAAGAAAAGAAACCCTATATCGAGAAGGGTCATACTGCCTTTTTATCAGTATCAATCTGTTTTTTTATTTTGCAGCCCGACCGGTACGCGGGGGTGGCCCTTCCGCCCCCCTCTCACCCTCTCCCCACCTCCCGCGGCAAAACCACTGCCTCCTCTGCCGCTGCTGCCCGCTCCCGCACTCCCAAAGCTGCCGGCGCCGCCTCCGGTGGCCCCATTGCGTCTCCCGCCCCGCGGCGTGGCGGCGCCCGTGCGCAGCCCGTCAAGGGCTCCTCCCGCTTCCGCGGCGTCTCCTGGAACTCCAATTGCTGCAAGTGGCGGGCGCAGGTGTGGAAGGGCTCGGAAGTTCACCACCTGGGCTATTTCGAGCGCGAAGAAGACGCCGCGCATGCGTACGACGAAGCGGTACTCCGTATCCGAGGGCACAACGCCCCCACCAACTACCCGCGCGCTGAGTACGGCATTTATTCCGACGATGAAGATCAATACGCCTCTGCCCCCATACACCGAATCGTGTCCGCCAAGACCTCTGCCATGCTGGGCGTGTCCTGGAGCTCCGCTCAAAGCGCCTGGGTGGCGGAAATTTGGGACGGACGGCGGTACTGCCGCCTGGGCAGTTTCTCCACCGAGGCTGAGGCGGCGAGGGTTTACGACCTGGCCTGCCTGGAGCAGCACGGCGTGGAGGCGCTCACCAACTTCCCGCTGAGCAGCTACGACGCGGAGGCGGCCGCACTTGCGCTGCGCAACCTCGCTGAGGACCCCTCTGGCTTCAATCTGGCGGCTGTCACTGTTTCAGCTGTTGCCCCTGGTGCTGGTGGTGTGTCTCCACCTACCGCTGCTTCTGCGCCCGTGTTCACCAACGCTGCTGTGGCTATAGCACCGCCGGTAGCAGTCGAGACCGACGGTGCTGCAGAAGAGGCGGCTGCAGTCGAAGAAGAGGAGGCGGGGAGCAGCCCCCGCCAGCTGACCTCTCGCTTCATGGGTGTCTCCTGGGAGCGACGCAAGGGGCTGTGGGCGGCGCACATAGAGCTCGCCGGCCGGCTTCACCCGTTGGGTAATTTTGCGGACGAGCTGTCGGCCGCTAAAGCCTACGACCTCGCCGCTTCAAAGCTGCTGGGCGTGGGCGCTGCGCTTAACTTCCCTTCAACGCCTGCCTCCGCGCAGCACGCCGCGGCTGACTCCGACGAGGACTCTCTGGCCCCCTGGAATGAGGCAACAGCAGCAGCAGCAGCAGCGCCAGCGCCTCTCCCTGCGGTCGCTCTTTTCAAGGACGCAGCTGCGGTGGCGCTGTCCGCGCAACCCACCCCCGCTGCGTCTTTCCCGCGACCTGCATCATTAGCATCTGCAGCTGACGCTCAGGCCATCGCCCAGCAGCAGCAGAAGCTTGCGGCGGTGTGGCAGGCCGCGCGGCAGGTGGCGCAGATGGCGCAGATAGAGGAGGCCTGCAGGCGGCGGCTATCTGAGGAGCAGCTGCTCCAAGCAGTGGCCGCCTGGGAGGAGCGCTGTGCTGTGCAGCACCGCATGGCGGTTGCAGCGGCAGCGGAGCGCTGGGCGCGATGGCAGCAGGCGGGCGGCCAGCAGGCCCCCGAGGCTCTGCATTTGTATCAGCAACACCGGCAGCAGGGGATGGCTGCGGCGGCTGTTATAGGCGCCAAGCGGCCTCCGGCAGACGTGGTGGCCCCCAGCGCCCAAGGAGTGTTCTCCTGGGGCATTAATGCCAAGAAGGCCCGCATTGCTTGATTATTTTGCGAGCAAAAAGATGGGGTTTCCTTTTATCACACCGTCGTTACTTTTTTTCTTGCATTTCGCCTTGGGCCCTTTTTGGCTCACGTCACATTCTGCAAGTTTCATAGAGTCCATCAATTTCTGCTTTCATGACCGCCCAGTAGGTTTGTTTTTTCTTTCTTGCCATTAGTACCCGTGCGTCCCTTTTCTTTTGCTGGCGGGAGGAGTGCTCCTCCCGGGTCTGCTCAGCCAATCCCCCAAAATCACTGATGCTGCTCTCACCAGGTATTCTGACTCTATCCTGATCCTTCTGATCTTATCTGCATTCATAGAATCTTTATTGCGGGTCTATCAGATATTCACTCTCTCTCAGAAATATTACCAGCCTCTGCCCCACCGAGGCAGACGCCCATCCCAACCCCTGTGATATACAATAAACCTACTTGTCTGTCTTTCCTCTCGCTTAAAATTTATTCTCCCGCTTGCTCTTGTTCTTTCTTTACACGCGTTGCTGTGCTCTGCTTCAATCACCCGACATTTGTCAGATGCCGCATTGCGAAAAGAAACTACGTTTTCCCCCTCTTCTGAAAAGTCGTTCCTACTCTTTTTTTTCTTGCATACATCTTTGTCTCCCCGCCATGTGCTTGCTTTGCTTCGTATATTCCACCATGCACTCATGCCAAGCTATTTTACCGAGATATTTTTTTTTTTCATATCATCGACCGCTGCCTTGTGGCTCAAGTTTATATAATATATTTGGTCGTTTTCAGGGAGCCCAAGAATAATCAACAGTCCTCTCTGTTCCCACCTGAACGAATAATGGTTTAGTCTACCCTGGATCCCTCGCAATTCTTTGTTTGGTTTTTCTCCCGTTTGTTCCTTTCCCCCTTAATTCTTTTCTTAACTTTTTTCCCCGCGCCGATTGCTCAGCAACTGCCACTGCCCAAAATGTGTTTTAAAATAGTGGAAATGGAAATTTATTGGTGCCCATGTAAAGAGTCAAATATTTATTTACTATATAAACAAAGAAGTAATGTCATGGGAAGGGTTCCGAAGTAAAACAAAGTAAAGACCGAGACAAGACGTTCAAAAAAAACATGGGTTCATAAAAAATACTATTGAATTTGCATTAGTTGTAGTTCCAAAATTTCAAATATTAATATGCATAAGGTAATGGTGCACAGCAAACTGAGTGGGGAGCTCGAGTTTTCATTTCTACACCCACAGCCACAGCCCATCCTCTCAGCCAGAGGACCGCCAGCTACAAAAGCACCGCCAGCGCGCTATTTCTTAACACCTCTCTCAAGAACAATAACCACACAAAACCATCTCTCCTACAGACTAGAACAATTCCACTACCGAAAACAACCAATTTAGCCAGCCATTCGTTTTTCTTCTCTCCACGGAAATCTCTAGCCAACCCCGCTCACGCATCTCGCTGCTATTAAAAACACCACAACGC
The DNA here is from genome assembly GCA_963854735.1 of Marvania coccoides. NCBI lineage: Eukaryota > Viridiplantae > Chlorophyta > Trebouxiophyceae > Chlorellales > Chlorellaceae > Marvania > Marvania coccoides. The sequence continues at coordinate 769,514 of OY978106.1, forward strand.
ACGCGCGCTCGTTACAGCGTGTACCGCGGCACTCCCCACCACTGCCACACTTTGCCCCACTCGGGGTTCCAGCCTCTGGCGCCTTGGCGGAGCGGAGGCGGGGTCCACAGGTCTGGGTCCACTGAGGACACGCGGCCGGCCTTGTGGACGGCCATCAGCGGCACCTGCGCCACCACGGCGTCATACCGGTTGGTCAAATACCTGCAAAATACATAAATTCATCGGGTATATTCTAGTTAAGAAAAATGTTTCATTTTTCAGAGAGTCCAATCTGATGTATTTACAAACTTTGCAGCATTCGGCGAAGATTTGGTGTTAGTCTGAATTTGCATGTGTATTTAGGGGTGTTTGGTTTCTTACGTGTCGAATCTGAGGAGGTAGAGCGGCAGCGTGGCCAGGATGATGGCTGCCTGGGCGTAACCCTGCTTGAGGATGAGCACCACGCTGGTGAAGAGCACCAGCAGCAGCAGGCAGCCCACCACCTTGTGCGCCACCAGTGGCCAAAACTGACCCCCAGACTCGTACTGCCGCTGGTACACATATCTAAAATAGGAAGCAAGGAAATATTTTTCAGCTTTATAGACAAAAAAACACGAATTTTTTTGAACTTGCAGCGCTAAGTTTTTTTAATTTAATTTTTAATTATACAGCAATAGAAAAAAAAATAAGGGAAAATAAGCAGCAGCAACAAATATGAGTAACTCACAGCATCTGGTAGCGCCACACTGCCCACAGCAGCGCAAAGTAGATGAGGCCAAAGGGGAGGATGAGGGGCGACACGATGGCGTACGCCAGCACCATCACGAAGTTCATCAGCACCGGGATGCCGATGTCCCGCCCGTACCGGCAGTTGCGGACCGGTGCCTCCAGCGCCTTATCGCGAGGGGTCTTGGCCCATGGCAGTATGTGGGCCCACTTGAAGAGTGACGTGATGATGGCCTGGTGCGGGTAAAACAGCCGGAACCAGGCCATGACGAGCGCGCGATACGACACGTAATTGATGAAAAAGTTAGAAGAGGCGGGAATGGCTGAAGAAAGCGTGGTCCAGATGTACTGCGGGTTGTCCAGGTACTGCGGCAGCTCTGCCAGCAGCGACCCTCCCAGCATGGCCCCCAGAAACACGTTGAACACGTCCCAGTAGAAGAAAAGTTCGGCGCAGCGGCGATCGAGGCTGGAAAGGCTCATGCAGCGGCCCTCCGCCTGCGCGGCGTAGTACACAAGCACGGGGAGGATGACCATGTGATAAATGGAAAGAACGACGGAGGGCGCGATGGAGGTGAGCAGGTTGCGGATGAACACAGCCCATCGATCTGAGGAGCAAAACCAGTTGTCGGCGGCTGGACCCGGGTCAGCTGGGCTGCCGCAGAACGCGATGGTGAGCTGCGCGAAGGCGCCGGTGAAGGCGCCGATGGGGAGGAGCATGATGAGGAGGATGAGGGGGACGACGTAAGCGGGGCGCGCCTGGCGCTGCCACCAGCTGCGCTCCAGCGCGGGCCAGTTGACGTCGTCTGGGGAGGGGGCAGCCTGAAAAGGGGGTAAATGACGAGCACACGTAAAAGTCAATTGAAATTGAATAAAAATAAATAAATTAAATATGAGATATACATCCGATTGAAAAAAGCAAGAATATCTTCATGCGGACTTTAAACCATGTAATGTGTATGTATGATAATGCGGCAATGCTTGCCTGCACGTCGAAGAGGCGCTGTGTGATGGGGTTGAGGTTGGCCTGCGCCGCCACCGCCGCCGCCTCTTGGCTCTTGAACGTCGCGAAAAAGCAAGTGCTGGGCAGATCCGATAGCACATTATCCCGCTCGGCGGCAATCTTCGCCTGCAGCGCCGCCGTCTTGGCCGTCAACGCCGCGATCTTCGCCTTCAGCCGCACCACCTTGCTGTCCTCAGCCGCAGGGTTTTTCCGCAGAAATCCACCTTGCCCGCCCTGCCCGCCAGTCACCTCTTTCAGTCGGTATTGCAAGCGCTCCAGCGCGGCCACCTCGCCGTCCCACTCCCTGATGATCTTCTCCACGCTCTGGGTGGGGTAGATGGGGATGATGGCGTCAAAATCGTCGCCGAAAAGCTCGCTGAACATCTCTGTAGCAGTGCGGACGCGCTTGTTAAACATCGCCCACCGAACGTCTCTTCTCCACTCCTTGTACCGCCCCCTGTGCTTCCACCACTGCCTCACGCCGTGCCACGTGGCGCTCCACCCCGCCGACAGCCCCATGCCGCGCTCAGACACGTCAGGGTGGTCACGGAGGGCCGCTGCCACGCTGCGCTGTGGCGTTTCCGCTTTGCCTCCTGCTGCTGCTGCTGCAGCGCCGCTGGGGGCGCCCCCTAGTCCCACCTCGACGTCGGCGAAGTTTGAGGAGTCAGTAGTGTCGCGGCGGCGGGAGAGGCCGCCGCTGGAGAGCGCTGAAGCGGTGCCGGCAAGCGGAGTGCCGCCTTCTGAAATTTCCTCGGTGGAGGTGGGGTGAAGGCCACTCAGCGGGTCCCTACCTGCTGCTGCTGCGGTTGGGTCTGCGAATGGAGTGGTCTTCTGGTGCCAAAACTCCAGGTTGCCTAGTGGGCTGCAGATGCATTTGAGGAGGGAGAACGGGTGAGAGAATTATTTATATTTAAAAATGTGCTATCTGTTGGCTAAAAAAGCCTCGGTTTAGACATTTGAGAATGCATCAAAATAAAAGAAAATAAAAATAAAAATAAAAATAAAAATAAAAATAAAAATAAAAATAAAAATAAAAATAAAAATAAAAATAAAAATAATAATAATAATAATAATAATAATAATAATAATAATAATAATAATAATAATAATAATAATAATAATAATAATAATAATAATAATAATAATAATAATAATAATAATAATAATAATAATAATAATAATAATAATAATAATAATAATAATAATAATAATAATAATAATAATAATAATAATAATAATAATAATAATAATAATAATAATAATAATAATAATAATAATAATAATAATAATAATAATAATAATAATAATAATAATAATAATAATAATAATAATAATAATAATAATAATAATAATAATAATAATAATAATAATAATAATAATAATAATAATAATAATAATAATAATAATAATAATAATAATAATAATAATAATAATAATAATAATAATAATAATAATAATAATAATAGAAAAACAGTATAATTAGTATAATTAATGAAATTTTAACTAAAACACTGTCCGCACCGTTTGAGCCTCAGCCTCTCGATGGGTTGATCAGTGACCAGTACAGTGTAAAGCGAGGCATTACAGGCCAAAAAAGAGTCCTCTGTCCCAGGGGCAGGCCCCAGCTGCACCGCGCCCTTCAGCGTTATGGACTGACCGCCCGAAGGGCCCCCGGGGGGGCTGGAAGGGAAGCCGTGCTGCCTGCTGCGACGCCGCTCCATACGGTTTCCGACTGCAATTCGGCATGGGGGAGAGAACTCAGAAGAAAAAAGATTTTGGAATTCCATACGAAAAAAACCAGCAAAAAATAAATAAATAAAAAAATCCCGGTAAATTTTCTTGTAATTCCAACAAAACCTACATCCGCTGAGGGTGCGCCACCACCGCTGCGCCACGCCATCTTGCCCGTGTGGCGACGCTATGTCGCTAGACAGCGCGGAACCGCTCGTTCCGAGCTCCCCATCGCCCAGCCCAGTCCCGCCATTTGCTTCCACCGCAACCGCCTGAATGATGCCCAATAAGTCCGCAGGGGGCAGCCCCGCTGCTCCCACGGCTGACTGCCGTGTAGGGGAGCCTTCTGTGGAAGGCAGCTGCGGCAGCGACATGCTGCGGTGGAGAGCGGATGGGTGGGAGGCGGAGGCGTTGCCGGCGTTATCTCCTCCCTGAAGAAAGTCGCCGCCGCCGGGGCGAGGGGAGTTGCCGTCGACCGGGGTGGGGTTGGAGGCGCCGGACAGCACGCGGTGGTGCCTAATGCGGGCCAGCGCTTCTGCAGCTGCAGTCACAGACACAAGAAAAAACAAATTTAGAAAAAAAAACATCGCCCCCCCAAGCAACAAAACATATCGTTTTTGGCGAGAAAATATGTCAGACAAAGGCCTGGAACGCAGGATTTCGAAAACATATACCAAAGGTATGAAAATCGACTCGCCAGAGTTGGTGTGGGAGTGAGGGTCCAGAGCGGCAGCCACAGCCGCATTGGAAGGCTGTCGCACCAACTGCCCTGGCCTGCCAGAAGGAAACGACGCAGCAGGGGCGAGCCCCGCGCCCGAAACCTTGCTTGGAGACAGCGGGTGGGGGTTTCCAGCTGACCCTGGCGGGGGAAGAAAGACATCTTGGCTGAAGTCGTGCACTGTCCAATCGATGTCAGCACCGCCAGCCGCTGGCACTGCTGGAAACAGCGTGGAAGCACGCTTCATACCAGTGCCACCGCTCCCCCCGCGGTGGGCCACGCCGGGGGAGGTTGGAGGTAGCGGCAGCCCCGGAGGGGCGTCACCGCCGCCGCCATTGGCCGCTCCTCCGCCCCTCCTTGAAGGCTGGTGCTGCTGCTGGTGCTGCTGCTTGCTTTCGAGGGTGGGAGAAGAAGAAATGACGCAATGCTCTGCAAAATAGCAGCCAGAAACATAAAATCTCTTAAGAAACGAAGCCTCAATGTTTCTTCGGAACGGAGGAGAGAGAAAAATGAAAATGAACTGACCTTCTCGCAAAGAGATGTCCACCCCGGCCGGCCTCGGCGAGGTCACGGTGGCCGCTGTAGACAGCCGGGAGGGCCTGGCCATCTTTTTCGGCGAAGCACTGGGAGAAGAATCTCCAGAGCCCTCGGGAATTTTTGGCAGCGCCGCTTCTGCCACCGCCGGTTCACTCCCAGAAGCTTCCCTCCGCGGCAGCCGCAGCACCCCGCGGTGCACCCACTCTCCAATACCACTCAGCCTGCGCGGAGAACCGCCACCGTCGCTGCCAAAGCCGGAGCTGCCGCCCATGGTCGCAGCTTTCGCCAGCGCATGTTTGCGATTCAAGGGGCTGCGGCTGGTTAGCAGCGGCGCCGCCTCGCCGTGCATCATCCCCACGGACCCCCCCAGAGACGTGCCTTGCGGCAAAGCAGTTGAGCGTACGACGTACGCCTGCCGTAGTGCAATGTACTCCTTGTAGTGCTCTGTGATGAGCCAGCACGCGTAAAACACCACCCCATACACGAAGAAGAAGTGCACCCACATGATGGGGGTCCCTGGCGTCAAATTACTCATCGTAAGGCGAATAAAGACGGTGGTATAGGTGTCTGTTGCTCCTGAAGCGAGGTAATAGTTGTCGATGAAGTTCAGCGGGATGAGGATGGCCATGGCAGCTATGGTGATGGGGAGGAACAGCAGCACCCCGAAGGAGAGGATACGCACGGACACCAGGGCGTCTAGGCCGGCGCTGAGAAGCAGCTCCTCGTCGGACACTCGAAAAACGGGGAGCAGCCACGACCAGATGCGGGCGAGGCCGGAGAGTTTGAGTTTGGGGGGGCGGTGGGTGACCTGGGTCATGTGGAGGCGCGCCTGGTAGAAGTTGAAGCGGCCCCTAAAGAAAACAAATCCGATGTAGCACAGCGCCCCCAGCATGGCTGATATCCACAGATTCGTGAGCAGGTTGGCGCCGGAGATGGCGGTGTTGAAGCATATGGGGCTGGAGCTGTTGGCGCAGGTGGCCACCACCGCATCAACCTGGGAAGACAGGGCCTGCAGAAAGAATTTGAAGGGCGTGGTGAAATATTGAAAGGCACAAGCAGGATGCAATTATACGTGAACAGACGTGAAAAGAGGGTTCAAATTATGGAATGCGCGTCCAGAAGGGCCGCGGTGGCAGAGGGAACAACACGACTGCTAATAACGAAGGAAACGTATTTTTTTTCTCACCCCGACAACGCCAGAGGGGATAGGCTCAGGGGGGGGCATGAGACTGCCCTGCGGGGGAGGCGCGGCGGCGAACTGCGGCCCAGGGGCTACTGTGAAAGGGTCCGAGCCGTTCATGGTGTGTGAGCTACTTCTCGGGGCTCAGCACTTCCACTTTCAGGTGGCCAAAGGAGCGACCTCCGGAGGGACTCCCCCAGCCAGCTATTGGAAGTGATCAGCAAGTGCGGGAGGTGGGCTGATTGTTGGGCTGGGCAGCCGAGCAGCGCGGGGAGAGTTTTCGAACGAAATTCATTTTTAGTTGGTCAAAAGAGTTCGTGGGCTGACTATCGTCCTCTGCCGCCAGCACAACCGCAAGGTTAATTTGAGAGATAAAGGCGGGACACAAGCGTGTGCAGCACAGAAAACAAAGTTTGACTGGACGAAGGATTTTTTTTTTGAAAAAAACAAACTGAAAACAAATTGATGGCTTTATTTGTTTGGCAAATCTCTCGTTAAAATAAATTATCATTTCATGGCAGATTGAATGGACGTGGACGCCAGAGGCGAACTTTCATCTCTTTTTGAGAGTGTTCCGAACATGTCCGATCACATCATGCAAACTCCTCTCAAAATATATTCTGAGTGATGGTACACCAACATAATTGCAGGGACGGAGCTTATCGAATGTCCTCATCCGCCCTCATCGAGTTCCCACGAATCAGCTGTCTGGCAGTTGTGTAGCGGAAGACTTATTTATTCAAGCACCAATGCCATTCATACAGTAGAAGCCACCGAAGGTCTTGGGGCTTCTCGTCGACGGGGGCTGGGAGTAGCTGCCGCTCAGTTGTTGATTCACTCAAGGGTGGGTTGCCCTCCCCGGGAGGTTAAGTTTGCGACCAAGCTGGAACCTGAAGCCGGCATTTGGGGTGAGTTTGTATACATACATACATACATCTACATATATATATTGCAGGATTTAAATTCCACACACAGAGGCAAATAAGGCCCCGCAGCAGACTGGCACGCTAGTGAAAGCCGTGCGCGTAGGAATAATGAATATGTAGAGAGTGCTGAAAAAAGCCTACGCAAGTGTGCTTCCACAGATTTACAAGTTTCGCCGTGCCACCCCTCCACATTTAGGCAGGATCCTCAGTAGCCGCAAGCACCCTCAGTCACTGGGGACGTACGGATACAGCACCACCGCGCCGACAGGCTCTGGCCCCTGCCGATACACATACAGTAAATTCTTTTTTGAAAGGATTTCTTTTTTCACCTGACGACTCACTATTTCATTTTTTTACTCTCTAATATTTTTAAATCTATATAACAGTTCCTGCTGCCGCAGCATATCACAATTTCTTCGCTGCACGGGAGCAAACTGAACAACACCCTAACTCGCTGTTTGGTTGCATTTTTGAGAAGCCCTGGTGGCCGCTTCGGTCACATTTATTGACCATTTGCTCCTCCAATATTTCACTATTTCAGACACATCCACTTCACAATACTGCGGCTTGTCCTCTTCGGGAGGAGTCGCTGCTGGCTGCAGCGCCACGCTGTACTGCGCGATGAAGGCCTCCTCCCGCGCCGTCCACATGTCGAATAAATGGTCGTAGGAGCTGCACGCCAAAGGAAACACCTCGTCAAGCCCTTCCTGGGCCACCATTGAGTGAATGCAATTGCTCATTAACCGCCCACCGTTCTGCAACGTAATGACGTTGGACAAGAAGGCTGCCACAGCCACCTGGGCCACCGCCTTTTGGCCACCGACGTTGAGCAGCTCATGGGTTCTTTCCACATAGTCAGGGACGCCCAATACGTCCTGTACAATTGCCTGCATTAGTGGAGTTTCCGTGCGCAGCAGCTCGTCATACGAGAACACCTTGATATTGGATCTTCCGAAGACTGTGGCGTACAGCGAGTACAATGGCACAAAATCCAATCCAGATGGACTTCTCTTGGTAATTTTGACCAAAAATTCACCCAACGTGCTGGCCCGCATCTTGTTGTTTTCAGAGTAGTATGACATGGCGTGCCTCACTTTTTCCCGGTAAAACATAACAATTGTGACCTGAAAGCCCTCCAGCAGGCCTGCCAGCTTCTCCACGCCTTCTCTCTTCAAATTGTCAAACTCCTCGCTGGAAAAAAAGATGGAATGACCAGGCGGCCGAGCCGCAACTGCTGTCTCAAAGCACCCAATCGCGTCCTCTGTACAGGCGAAGCGCGACACACGGTCCTTCCAGCCTTGCAGAGAAAATGCCAACCCAGCAAAGTGTTTGTTGAAACAACCAGCGGAGCACATTCCGCACACCGGAACCGTCCACCCTCTCTTGACAAGAATATCCGACGCGTTGCACATCATAGCTTGGATGTAGGAGCTCCCAGTCTTGTGGGGACCAATGTGAATCACGGCACGGGGTTTGTTGGACTTTGAAAAAGAAAGGAGGGCTGGGAAAGTAGAGGAGGAGAAGGTCTTGACCAACGAAACACCAAGAAAAAAAAGCATTGTGAGCAAGGCAATTCCCAGCGCCTGCTGGAACTTTGCCGGCCTGGTTGTTCTCATCGCCAGCGACGGGCGACAGAGCACTCGAACACAAAATGGGCCGAATTTTTGGAAATGAAGCTCCTATCTTGGCTTGAATTAAATATTTGATTGCACACCAAAATGGGAGAATTGCCGAAAAGAAACAAAAAACATCTAAAATATTTGTAATTTTTCAACCAAACTAATTATGGTATCCCTCTGAGTTGGAATTTGATTTATATACAGTCAAACCAAGTTATGCACAAAAAAATTTAAAAGTATTTGGGACGTAATTACTGTAAACGAACAACAAGTGAATTTTACTCTGGCGCCTTTTGGGGCGCCGAAAGCCGCCCAAATTTTATTTTTTCAATAATATAAAAGCAGTGTGGCTTATTTAAAAAAAATTATATTGTAAATTGGCTATTCGACGCTGTCGTCACTTGAAAGCGCGAGAACTCGTGTTGTCGGGCACTTGTTTTTTTTCTCGTTCTATCGTGCCCACTGCCGCCCGCAACGATGCCGCTCTCTCCTGAAAGGAGCGCGCGGGTGCAAAAACAGGTGAGTTTGCATATGATAGCATTGGTCGTCCGTTGCGGTGTGCGCAAGGCCCGGTCACTGATGTGAAGCTCAATCCAGCCTCGTTTCACTTTTGCAACAGGTTGAATTTTATTTTTCCGATTCCAATCTCTTCCGAGACAATTTCCTGCTGACTAAAGTCAACACCGACTCCGATGGCTTCGTTGACATCGCGCTGCTGTGCATCTTCTCCCGGATGCAAAAACTGCTCGGCACCTCCTTCCCTGACGCTGGCTCGGTGCCTGACGCCGCCATCGCGGACGTAGCAGACACCCTCAAATCCTCCACTGCGCTGCTCCTGAGCGAGGACAAGCGCCGCATCCGCAGGAAGGAGGTAGGCTACTTATGATCTTAAACCCCATTTTTATACAGCAAACCTCGCTCTTTTTCTCGCGTTTCCCACGCAAGCCACTTCAACCGTTAACACCCTACCCATGCCCACCCTTTGCAGCCCCTCACCAGGACTGTGGAAGAGGTTGTCCGTGACGTGGACGCCCGTTCCCTTTTCGTCTCCCCTTTCCCCTTTGACGTCTCCCTGGACGACCTGGTGGACTTCATGGAGGCCAAGGGGGAGGTCAACTGCGTGCGCATGCGCCGCCACATCGGCAGCAAAGACTTCCGCGGCTCCATCTTCGCGGAATTCTCATCAGAGGAGGAGGCTGGCCGGGTGAAAGACCTGGCGCTGGAGTTTGCAGGCGCGCCCCTCAAAATGGTTCCCAAGCTCGAGTACATGGAGTCAAAAGTGGAAGAAAGACACGCCCGGGTCAATTCTCCCTACAACGGTAACATCCACAACACAGGGTCGGCAACCAACGCCAACCAGCAGCCGCTGCCGCGGCCCTACTCCGCGGCGTCCCCTCCCGCCTCGCCCCCCCCCCGCGCGCCCCCCGCAGCCGCCCCCAGTAAGCGTCGCCGCGAGGAGGAGGAGCAGCAGCCGGCCCCCGCTGCAGCCACCGATCAGTTCACCCCTGGTTGCATTGTGCACTACGATTTTGGAGCCGACACCGAGTTTGGAGACCCTGTGAGTCAATTTTAATGTCTAAAATAATGAAAAATTGCCATTTTGCCCGGTTTTTGTTGTACATCTCACCATTTTCTCTCAACTAAATGCTACGATTATTGTTTTTTTCCTCCTCCCCTTCTAGGTGTCTTTTGGGCTGGTCAAGGACTCTTTCGGCGGGCGGGAGGGCGGCCTGATGTACGTAGACTACACCACTGGCGCCAAGACCGGCTGTGCTAGGTTCTCCACTCCAGAGAGCGCCGCTGCTGCCATCGCCGATCTGGAAGACGGTAAACGCTTCATCGCAGGGTACGCCGCTGCCGTGCGGATCCTGGAGGGCGAAGAGGAGACAGAATACATGAAGGAGGTGGCGAAGAAGCGGGCGGTGGCGGAGGCAGAGCGGGCTAAGAATGGAGGAGGTGACGACAGGCGAGGCGGCGGCCGAGGCGGCCGTGGCGGCGGCCGAGGGCGGTTTGGAGGGCGCGGAAGAGGTGGAAGGGGAGGAGGGGGAGGGTTCCGTGGGCGTGGAGGAGGCAGGGGAGGCGGCCGTGGTGGCGGCGGCCGGGGCGGTGGCGGCGACAACAAGCGTCAACGCACTTGAAGTTAAATCTGGTAGGAAAAAAAGAATAAAATGATGAGGAAGAACGGTATTTACGACATATTAACTTGCGGGGTAGTTAGACTAGAATTGCCCCCCTCGGTTTTGTATTGTAAACATTGGAGTGTTGATATAAAAAACAACTGGCTAGCAAGGTCTAGTGAGCAGTAGTAGCACGTAGCGCTTGTGGGGGTAGGAGTGCTATTCAAGCTCTAGTGTGGAGCAAATTGTAATGTACAAAACTTATATCATTGCTATGGGCAGCAAATACGAAATACGGCCATGCGGCAGCCTTTGTCGTCAACAGCGTATCTTCTCATAAACAATGCATTGATTAATCTTATGTACACTCATAGTTCAATGGTAGTGCAACAAATCATTATTTTGACTGCTTAATTGAAAGCAGTTATTTTATACCGCTGCCGGCAATTATTTCGTTCATGGCCTGCACCACAGACGGCAGCAGCGGAACGTCGGCCGCAGGGTATTCCAACAAAGGCAGGCCCTCCACTGTTTCCCATCGCAGCGCCTGCCCTTCTTTGCCAGTGGGCTCGCCCTCCCACTTTGTGCATGCTGCAAAATATAAAAAAAGAAGAAGCAAAACACGTCAAGAGTAAAGGCGTAAACAAAGGGGTCGTTTTCACATGCCAGGTGTATCTAAAAGATTATTAAATTCTCAAAAGGGTTTCGGTTGAATGGATAGCCCACCAGTCACACTGCAACGGAAATCCTAACAACACAGACCAATCAATATATTCCTCACCAAATAAAGGCATGAGCAGGTGAAAGTGCTCGTACGCGTGGCTGGCAAAGGCAAGAGGCGTCAATTCTGCCTCTGCTACCTCAATGCCGAGCTCTTCTCTCAGTTCTCGGCTCAACGCTACCTCTGGCCGCTCCCCCGCTTCGATTTTTCCGCCTGGGAACTCCCACAGACCCGCCATGGCCTTGCCTTCGGGCCTCTGCGCGAGCAGCACTCGGCCTTGGCCGTCAAAAAGGGCCACGGCCACCACCAAAACGAGCTTGAGGGCGGGTTGAGGGGCGGGAGGGGCCGCTGCTGCAGCTGTTTCAGGGGTGGTGGCTGCTGCAGCCCTGATGCCGTCCATTGAAGGGAGCTGCATGCATAGGTGGGGTACGTGATAAATTTGAAGAGCTTGCTAGTTCAATTTAAGGCTGGGCGGCATCCCTCACCTGACTGCCAGAAAATTGCTGCAAAGGTGATGCCACAGTGAGTCTCCTGGCTCCTAGAAAATTCTGTAGTTCACAAGCTCTGTTGAAAGTGCGTGCAACTGGCAAGGGAAGCACACAGCTGCAGCGAGACAAAGACAACATCCGAAATTTAAAAAATTAACCTTTTAATTTAATTTATTTCGCTGTTCGATACCGCTTGCGTGCTATGATTTTGTCTGTACTATCTGCGCAATAAAATAATTATAATTAAAAACTATCTTTAAGCAGGAAATAAAGAGTCTTCTATTATTGTCCACGAGACCCATTGTCACGCTCGCTGTCATTTCTTTCTATGCTCTGGGCAGCCCTCCCACCTAGCCCTCAATCTCCACTGTGTCCAAAATGGTATTTACCTCGAACTGAAGTGAAAGCAACACACGACAAAGAAGAAACGCAAGCAACTTTTTACGAACAGCCTGCTCTCACCGTTCACACCGAATTATGCATTTTTTAGTACGTTCTTACATTTTTAAAGCAACAAAGCCCGAAATTACGCGCAGCCAATCACCTGCCGTAGTACCCCCCTTGCTGAGGGTACTGTTGAGGAGGCGGATACTGCTGCTGCTGAGAGTAAGGATCGTCCATAGTAGGCCCGTAGTACCCCTGCTGATAGTACTGCTGCTGCTGCTGGTACTGCGCCTGCTGCTGCTGGAACTGCTGCTGCTGCTGGTACTGCGCCTCCTGGAGCTGCGCCGCCTGCGCGGCCGCCGCCGCCGCGCGAGCCCGTGCCTCCTCCTGCGGCAGCGGCTGCCGCTTGAACTCCTGCAGCAGCTTGTCCAGGTTCGAGTACGTCTTTTTCCGGAAGTAGTAGCCCTCAGGCACCACCACGAAAAATTCTCGCCTGGGGCGTGATCCCATGTGGAAAGCGAGGTAGAAAGCGCCAGGACGGCGATCGTCAGCTGCGAAACAGTACGCGGCGGTATTGGGGGCGGCGGCCCTTGCTTCCGCGAGCGCGGCCTGTACCTGTTCCCAGGTTTGAGGCTCGGCAGCGCCGCCACCGCCGCCTCCCCATTTGCGGTGGCGGCTGAGGTTGCGCAGGGCGGAGGAAATGGGCTCCACGAAGCGCGCCACGAACTCGTCAAGGTCATCGTACTCCTCTTGGCGGCCGGGGAAGGGCTCCACGGCCAGAGGCGGCGCCAGACGAAGGTCGGCGGACAACTGTGTAAAAATGGGAATAATGACAACTACTTAGCTGAATTTATGCGTGTTTTAATTAACTAAAAACAAGAGGAAACTGTGATTTTTTCGTAATTGAAAAAGAAAAAATGATAAAAGCACATCTGTTGCTGTCATCAATAAATTTCTCCGATAATAATAAAAAAACACCCCTCACCTTGCCCTTCTCCTTAATCTCAACGTGCCACACCAGGTCTCCCGGGATGCGCACCGTCAGAAACAGGCTGCGGGCGGTCTTGGAGGGCCGAATCACAGCAGCCCCCGCCTCGGTAGCGGTCCGGTTAACTGGGAGGACGGCGTTGGTGGCGTCCGCCACCCCCACGTTCTTGAACAGCGGGTGACGGATGGGGCGCTTGACGAAGGCGGCGCGGGCGGCGGCGCGGCGGCGTTCGCGCTCCTCTGCCGCCTTTCGGTCCATCTCCTCCTTCGTGGGCAGCGCATAGTCTCTGTCCTGGTCTTTCTGCAGAAACACACAAGTAAAAGGGGAAGCCATTAGAGAGTATCAGTTCAAGATTTTGTATGAAAACAAACGATGAACTAGGCAATAAACAAAAAATTGCCAGAAAACTTGATTAAACTTGTAATTCAATGCACGACACTTGCCAGATAGGCGGTCTCCCACTCCTTGTTCAGCAGCTTGGACGAGGTGCCCAGCTCCAGCACCCGTTCCTTGGGGTCTACCCGCTTCACCACCGCCACCACCGCATCACCACTCTTGAAATAATGCCGGCAGTCCACCCCCTCGCCCGTCTCCGACTTGCTGCTCACGCTGTCGGCGTTGATCACGGCCTCCATGCCGTTGAGCTCGGGCACCACGCACCGCGCAAACTGCTCGCTGACGTAGCGAATTTTTGCCTCCACCCTCCGCCCGACCTTCAACGTCGATTTGTCCTCCCCAGACGCCAGGAAGAAGATCTCGTCCTCGCCTAGGCTCTCGTGCTTGCGTCGCAGCTCCCCGTAGGGCGCTGCCAGCTCCATCTGCACATCAATCAGCGTGGCCAGCCGGGTGCTGCCCCGAAGCGCTGTAGGCCCTGGTGGGCCGTTTTCTTCCTCGCCCACCTCTCCTTCTGCCACCGCCGCGTCCACCTGCCGCAGGTGCGCGTCGTACGCGTCCAGCTCCAGCGCCTCCACCTCCCGAGGCGCCGCCATGGCGGTCTCCACTGCAACATCGTCTGCAGCACCTGGGGCGGCGCTCTGCGCGATGGCCACCGCCAAATCGTAGCTCTCGGGGTGCACGCGGGTGTCGTCCAGCACCTCCAGCTCCATGTTGGACGCAGCCTTCGAGGAGGCGCGCACGCGCAGGAAGGGAGCTGCGTTTCTGAACACCGTCTCCCCGAGGATGTTTTTCATTTCCACGGCCAGCTGGCGGCGGCTTTCCACCGCACCGCCGGCGCGGGCCACCGCCCGCAGCAGCGCCTGCGCCTTGCGCGGGCCCAGCCCCGGGACAAACGCCAGAGGGGGGGCCAGCCATGGCGTGGCCGCGGCGGCATTCAAATCCACCCCCACCTGCGCTGCCGCCGAGCTGAGCACCTCTTCCACCGTGCGAAGCCGCTCCTCCTCCCCCAGCACGCTCTGCAGCGGGTGCAGCGGCAGGGAGAGCACCTCCTTGGACGCGGGAGCACACACCGCTGCTAAAACCGCCAGCGGGTCAATGAGCTGCCGGCCCAAGGCCACAGTGCGGCGCACGATGGGCGGCGACTGTCGCATCTCTTCTTTGGCCGCGGCGGAGTGTTCCCACAGCGCTGCGACCGCCTCAGAGGCCACCACCACGTCTACCGCTCCGGTTTCCAGCGTCGTAAAAAAACGAGGGTTGTCGTACATGATACGGTCGATAATGTTCTTCACGTCATCGCGCAGGGTCAGCGCCTCCGCGTGACCCACTCCCACTACGATGGCGTGTGGCAGGTGGCTCTCGATGAACTCTCGAATGGCGGTGGCGTCCTTGGCCTTTTTCGGGTCCGTAAACATATCGTAGGTCTGTCCAGAGATGATGCGGGGGCGAGGGATGGCCCCTGACAGCTGCGGGCAGTGCAGGAAGTCGACCAGCGCGCCAGAAGGGTCCAAAACGACGATCGTCGTTGGCGCAGCGCCGCTGCCGTTGCCGTAGCACACTGCCATGACGCGCTTGTCCACGACTTCTGACTCGTCGTCGGGGGAGATCATGCGGAGAGGGGCCTGGGAGGCCAGCTCCCACAGCTTGTCGGAGAGGTCCTGAGAGAAGAGGAGGGATGAAAAGGGCGGGAGTGAGAAAAATAAAAAGCAAGAGAGAATGAACTCTAACGTAACGTTTCTGGTATTTGCAAATTCCGGAGGCACAATATATATGAATGAAACAAAATGCTGATAAAAACGCAGAACAAAATAAACTAAATTGAAAGCAAGGGGTGAAAACAAAAAAAGACGGGAAAACATGAGGCATCCAGATAAAGAAATTTATTCTTACCTGCAGCACGCAGGCGCGGGCGTCGGCCGACAGCCTCGTCCTGGCCTCGCGCTCCACCGTGCCCCGTAGACCAGATGTCACCGCCTCCCTCAGCACCTCCTCTCGCAGCTTGTTCCACTCTTGTGCCTCGGCGCTCACACCGCTGGACAAATACAAATCCTTGGGCAGAGCATCCACCAGGTTCTTTTTCTCCGCCATCGTCATCCTCATGGTGATGAGCCCCGCCTTCTCCGCCTCCAGCACCTTCAAGAACGTGTCGCTGCCATGAAAGCGCCGCAGCGGCTTGTTGAGCAGCCGTTTCGCGATGCCCAGCGGGTGAAACGGGTTCAGCGTCGCGTCACCTGTGTCCGTGGGGGTCGTGGACACCACCACATGCTCCAAAAAGTACTCGCGAACTGCGTTTCGCACCACTGGCTGCGCCGCAATCTCGGCCGCCGCAATCAGCGTGGCGGAACGCAGCACCGCCGCCACGTCGCGGCGGGCGGGGTGGGAGGCGTCCACAAACACTTGCGCCATCTCCTGGGGCGACTCAGACAGGTCCAGCGCCTCGTGCCGCTTATAACCGACCTCCATGTTTTCGGCAAACTGGGCGGCGGAGATGCCCAGCGGGCGGGAGGCGTCCCCCAGCCCCGCGCGCAGCGCCAGCTGGTGCGGGGTGGCGCGCCGCCGCCGGCGGGCCTGGTGCCCGCCTTCGCCGCTGAGATCCAGCGCTGCCAACGACTCCTCGGGGGCTGGCACTGCCATTTGGTACTTGGCCTCCAAATCGTCAAGCTGCTCGATGCTGCGCACGGCCGGCACCATGTCCAGACAGGCCTGAATGGCCTCGGCTTCGTCGCTGCCGGGGGCGGCGGCGGCGAGCGCCTGCCGCAGCGTGGCCGTCCGCGCCTCTTTCAGGCGCTGCAGCGCGCGCCAGCGCTGCGCCAGCCGGTGCACCGCCCACAGCACGTCCCAGCGGCGGGCGCGGCGCTGGCTGGCGGTGATCACGCCGCGCAAGGCCTCGGGGCCGCCTCTATAGAAAAAGAGGCAAGCGAGAGGTTAGAAACACAAAATTTGTTTATTTTTGGGCGAGTTTTTGTGGAAAAGAGGGAAGTCGAAAGAGATAATTAATTGAGGGCTTAACAAATTCAATTAATACTAAAATAATTAATAAATAGTTGAAAAAATATATGAACTCACGCCCAGTCCCGCTCAGCAGGCTCATCGTGCCCACGGCACGACAGCAGCTCCCCCAGCAGCTCCTTCCGGTACATCCCCAGCACCGGCACCTCCTCGTGCGCCTCGTACAGCTGCCCCAGCGCCGCACGAATGCTTTCTTTCAACGCCTCTTGCACCGCCTCGCCGTCGGCCCAGTCCTCACGCTCATGGCTGCTCGTGCGCCCCTGAAAGAACCCGCGATGACTCCTGGTATCCAGCAGGTCATCGCGCAGCAGGTACTCCACAATGTCCCCCTTGCCATCGCCCCCCGGCTCCACTTTCCGCCACTCTGAGATCCCCATCCATGCCGGGGGCGGCCCCTCCACCTCCCTCGCGCCGTCCTCCAGCGTGTCGCGCGCCTTCACGTACATAGAGCGGCTCGCCAGCAGCTCCGCGTGCACCCAGCGCGCGCACTCGTCCAGGTCAAAGCGCAGCGGGTCGATGCCACGAGTGAGCTGCTCCCGCTCTGGCAGGTCCGCAGCGCGGATGCGCTCGTCCGCAGGCATCATGAAATGCCGCTCCATGGCTCCCGGCTCCAGCTGCTCCCGCAGCTTGCGCAAGTTGGCCTCGGTGCTGCGCTCAGCCGCGCGCCGCCGCCGCTCCAACGCTGCGACAGCGCGCTCCTCGTCCTCGCTCCCCTCCTCGTCTCCGAACATAGCATCCCCGCCCTCCAAATCCTCCGCGTCTTCCTCCAGGTCCTCCTCAGCCTCGTTCTCTCGCTTCCGTGAGTGGTACATCTCCAGCAGCTCATCAACGTTGCCGAAAATGTCGTTAGCTTCCCCAAGAGCCTGCGGATCGATGTCAGGGTGGCCTTCCCCCGCCGTGCGCCGCCTCCGCTGCCGCCCGGGGCGCGCCCCTTGCACCCCTTCCTCCTCAAACTCATTCACAATCCAGTCATCCTCATCTTCATCCAGCAGCAAATCGTCGTCGCCGCCGCCCCCGAAATCGCGATCCTCCTCTCGGTGCCCGTCCCTGGCAGGGGCCCCTCCTGCGGCGACGCGATCATCGATGTCGTCCTCGAGCCCCTCTGCGCCGTCCGCGCCAAAGAGCTCGTTCTGGAGCTGCTCAGCGGCCGAAAGGCGGCCGCTGGGGCCGGTGACGTCTCGAGCCTTCTTCAGGCGGCGCAGAGCCTGCGGGCGGACCTGTCGGATGCCGGTGTTTTCCTCCAATAGCTCATAGTCCTCCTCCTCCAGCACCAGGTCCTTGCGGCGGCGCTTCTTTTTCTTTCGGCGCTCCTCTTGGTCTGCGTCTGAAAAATGGAAAAGGGGACAATAAATGAGGTGGAGGTGAGGCGGTGAGCAGCTGGGGAGGTGGGAGACGCATCACTTATGGTGCGTTACGAGTGAATAGATTCAAGAGGAACACACCTTCTCCTCCCTCTCCCTCTGAATCGTCTTCATTTTCATCGGCCAAAAAGTTCGCGTCCTCCTCGTTGGCCTCCTCCTCCTGCGCGAGTCATCGAGACGGTGAGAATATCGGCCGCGTGAAAGTGTTTTCGAGTTGCATGCAAGCGACAGGCAACTCCTATCACCACTGCATTTATTTTTTGCGCTCACATCTTCCTCATCGTCAGAGTCTTTGTCGCCTTTAGAGCCCCCCGAAGCCTCGGGCTCGTCTTCTGGGAGACCTTCAAACTCGTCGGCCTCTTCAGCCTCGTCCTCCCGAGCACGATCATCAATGAAGCGGTCCGCCATGGTTCAGCGGGGAGGCGGCCGGTTCTAAATCAACGCTGCATGCATCTAGGTTTCCAAATATAATTTATAATTATTTTGAACAGACCGTAAAAAATTCCCGGATTTTTTGAAGAGAATTTTACGAAAAGCGCTGGCAACCTCCAAATTTCTTTGTTTTATATTATCGTTGTTTAACTATTGTGATGCCGATGCCATTTCCTAGGCATAAGACTTCGATGCGTCGCACTTTGTTCTTGAAGAAACTTTTTCAAATTTTGGCAATTTTGTTTAGAAAAAATGCAAGCTCCTTCGCAGCGTGTATCTCAGTGAGTTGCAAAATTAGCTACCCTCGTAAACCGTCACGTTTCCGACATGAACGAGCTCGGTTTACCTTCACCGACGGTACTTGACCACGCCAAGCTGAAGGAGACTACGTGAAAGCTCTTCTCGGGTTCTAATCTTTGGTGTAGACTTCTTTAGAGAAATTTGACGCTTCGACTTTGCGTTTGGTTACTCTTGATGTCTCGAAACCTTTATTTCATCTGGCTGCGTTGGTGGAAGCATTCCAAGCCCAAGAGCCCCAAATTCAAATCAAATTTAATGCCATGCACTGTATGCGTGGCAATTTGGTTGGTTACTTTGCTCTGCAACACTGCTGTTGACATTCTGGACTGGAATATCAATATATAATGGGATAGGGTTATTGTTTAAGGCGGGCGCAGGTGAGTATTATCGTTGAATTGCAAATAAATGACGGGGAAAAGGGAGCAAAGCGACAAGATTTGCTGCCAGGAGCACCTCAAGAACAAAACAAATTATAGCTGCAAAGCCATTACTGCCGCTGCTACCAAAATGGGGCAATTCTGAAGCGATGGCTAACTTTTGAATCAATTGCCCCTGGGAGATCGAGCGGCGGCAGGATGGGTTTGGGAATTTACAACTATTGATTTATTAAATTAAAATGTGGTTATTATAGATTAATAAAATCAAAAAATCAAAATGCCAGAAATAGAATCATGGCGAACGCTAAGAGAATAACGAAACATTTATTTGTAAATTCCCAGGGCCACCCCGTCGCCTTTGCAAGGTCTCCTTAGGGCACTCCCCCTAGGGCAGTTTATGAATTTATTCAGAATCTCGACGACGGTATTCGCTGCAAACAGCATTACCAGGAGATTTTATATTAACGCAACTATTACGACATCTATTTCTACTCAACACTGTAAACCTGCAAATATAGGGTGCCGTTAGCCCGCCAAAACCCCACCATGCGGCCGCCCCGCCGCTATTTTGTTTCCACTCACTCACGCCACAAAAACTTGCACCACGTAGCTTTCCAACTGCAAAACATCAAATTTACGACTGTAATATCCAGCAATTGATAAGTACGGCGTTATGCGCTTACCTCCTCTTTGCAGACCGGGCATTTTTGCCACTCCTTTGGCTGGGCCAGCAGGGTCCTGGTGCACGCCCTGCACAGAATTTTGTGGCCACAGGGCGCCAGAATGACCTCCCTGCGATTGTCCAAGCACACCACGCAGCGCTCTTCGTCGCTGACGTCCAGCTCTTCCGTTTCCTCTACTGCTTCTCCCGCCCCCGCTTCCGTTTCGCTGTTGGTTACGCGGACAATTGGCGGGGAAAGCAGGCGCCGCAGGCGGGTTTGACGCGTCAGCAGTTCCACGATCTCTTCGTTGTCGCACGCTTCAGCGTGCTTCAGGGCTGTATCCCCATTGTGGTTTCTAATGCCTACGTCAATTTTCCTGCGGTATGCACGGGTGATTTGTGTCACAGGTATGGACAGCATGCAAAATACACGCAAAGACAAAGCAAACTAGAACAGCTGAAAAAGGACGAAGGAGGAGTGTGAATCATACACTAACCTGTCAAGCAGGAGATTTACCGCTTTCAGGTTGCCGACAGCGGCAGCGACGTGCAGAGCGCTCTCCCCCTGATCATCCAGCGCATTAACGTCAGCTCCCCTGTCCAGCAATTCTACCATGCAAGCCAAGCCCACAGCACCCTCAATCTCTCCTGATGCAGCGTCAGGCTCGTTCCCAAAAACATGCCCCCCCTGGCGAAAAAATTGGCTGCGCTCTCTGCCGTAAACCATAAATTCCACTGCTCTGTGGAGAATGGGACCCTTGGGGTCCGCTCCAACTTGAAACAGGAGCTTCATGGCCTCCAGCCCCCCATTTTCGACAGCCACTTTCAAAAGAAAGCTGGTTGTGCTGTTTTCTGTTTCCACGTGTCGCCCGTGCAGCGCGCGAGCCCAGCGACTCCGGCCCAAGCCCTCCAACCTCATCATCTCAGCGAGGAAATCGTTCATGTCTTCGACTGTGGTGTCCCTCCGCCACCTGCTGCGCTCATCCTCTGCAGCTATATGATCGCTGACCGCGGAGAGAGAGTCGGCCGCAGCCCGCTGTGCGTCCAGCTCGGCCTCGGCCTCTTGTCTTAAAACATCGTCGAGTTCGTCCACAACCAACTCCTCACGCAGATCTGGGTTGTTAAACCACTGGGAGGAGGAGTTGACGTCATTAGCATCGTCTTCTGATGTCTCAGCAGTCGCCGTTGAAGCGGAGCGCGATGCAGAACGGCTGCGTTTTGTCAAAGCGCCCCTTTCTTTGTTGATGTCAAATCCAGGGACTCCAGCCAAGATATCCAGCACCGTCTGCATGAAAAATGAGCCACGCGATTTGAAGAAAAATGGGCCGGAGGAAAAAGGCATTAGCCCGAGTAGTCTCTTTCAAACACTTGGAGGCTGGCGAATAGTTGGGATTTTTCATTGCCTACCTTTAAAATCTGCGTGTTCTGTAGAGAAAAAATGGATGATTTTCTAATTAGAATTTCCAAAGCAGAAGCAGATTGGTGCGTTTGAGGAAGTTCCATTTCCGCTGAAAAGTCGATGCCGCCTTTTGCAAAAGCCTACAGGAGAAGGTGAGGGGACCCTCGTTTTAGCCACCCAGCATCAATTTGGGTTCGCACAGCTTTCTAGAGCAATAAGCGTGCACGCATTTATGAACTTGCCAGGATGCAGTCCAAATTGGCAGGCGCTTGCGCCACTGCGATGTAGAGTGGCGCACGGTGCCCCCCTGCGGCCATCTTCTTTAAAGTTTTGGGCGATGTTTTTTGGGATGCAGCTTCGAGCAAAAATCTGATGCAATCAACCCGCTGCAGGTACACAGCCCAGCCCAGAGCAGTGTGGCCCTTGTCGTCTTTTGCAAGCAGCTCATCCTCCAGCCATTTGGGTGAAAATATGGGCGCAACGCCTTCTTCGGGGGCGCCCTGCTTGGAGGTGAGCTCGCCCAGATAGCTGCGCAGCCCTTCTGAATCGCCAGCAAGGGTGAAACTCAACGCTGAAGGACTTCCTTCTTGCACTGCACTCAATTGTCACATATTGGGCAGAGTGTTAATCATGACAAAAAAATGGAAATGTTTCCGCTACTTTGGATTATGAAATTATAATTATTCTTGGTATCAGAACGTTGTTTTTACCTGCCGCCTTCTTGGCCATCACAGAATCGTACTCCTCTGCAAGAACGTCCTGGATTCGGGCCCAGAGCTTGGTGGCGTCCATCTCGGGGAATGGCTGCTCCCCGAGCCTGCTGATCGGCTTGTTTTCACAGCCAAGAGCGTAGGCAATGGCGTAGGCTTGCTGGTAGGGAAGGTGCCCATCAGCCGCGCCCACGGCGCAGTTTACAGCCTGCACCAACTCATCTGGGGATGAGTGGGGTTTCATGTACGCCACCTCGAGGTTTCTACGGACACAGGATAGCCGCTCTCCACCTTCGCTGTCCTCTGAAAGGTCCAAACAAAATTCATTGATCTTCTCCAGACGCACTCTTAGGCTGTCGCCCAGAAAGGCTTGGCTTTTTGAGCCCTCTGCGTATGACTTGACGATCCGCAGATCAAATGCCATGGCACAATTACGCGTTTATGATAAGAGATAATAAAAAAACAATTACAACCGCAGGAAGAAGCGGGCGCACCCTAAATTGCAAAGATATCACGCAATATTAGCGAATTGTATAGATATAGCGCATTGCCAGGATTAAATCATTCTTTCTGATCACCAAGGGTGCACATTTTCCTTGTACTGCGTAATTAATGTGTACTGCTCCTCCTTCTTTGTTAGTCAGAATTCAATAAGGGCCAATGCCGCAGCATCGTGCTCAATATACAGCATTACTGCTGCGCATCATGCCGAACGCAGCGTTGCCTACTTGAGACGCCTGCCGGGAAAAAATGCTTCATTTTCAAGATAAAAGCTCCATCTGCCCACCCTTCGTCAGATATGGGTTTCATCTGTCCCTGGCCAATTTAACAGCTGCAGCTCTATGTTGGTGAAAACTATATTCATTGTATAGTTCGTTTGTTGTTTATTACACAGTCATGAATCACAATTACGTCATAAATTGTATTCATATAAATGGAAGCAAGGACTAGAGGTAATCGACAGTCCAACGCCTAAATGCGGCAATCTCCATCAGGCTGCTAAATTATACACGAGTTTATATAATGTCCGCCCAGCAGTGTTATCGTTGCCGCGCTGTCCCTGCTGCCGCTGCCGTTCTCGTCTTCAGCAGCACGGCATCCGTCAACGCCCCATGCGCCCGCTGCAGCGCGTCCAGCTTTGCTTCTGCCACTCGCAGCGTCTCCCGCAGTGTCGCCGTCGTCTGCTCATCGGCCGCCTCCAGCTCTGCCGCCTCCTGCCATTGCCGGTCTTCTAAAGTGCCAGTGAGGTCAGGAAGGCGGTTGATCAGCGTCCCCAGCGTTGCAATGCCCTCCGATATCTCCATCCGCATGATCTGAATCTGGTCCTGCATTTAATTGTCACAATTGTAGGCATGATTTTGGTGGGTGGTGACGTTTTCCTTCTTCTTTTCAGCCCTGCTTGCCTGGAGCGCAGGAGGCTGTTGTTCGGCGCTGAACTCGCCGGCGGAGGGTACTGGGGGTGCGTCCCTCTGCAAGGCGCCGATGAAGTTGAAGAATCGGGCACAGAGAGAAGCAATTTCATCTTGAATTTGAGTGATCAAGTCTGTACCATCCGCTGGCAGCGGTGCAGTCTCTGGGTCATTCTGGGCTCCCATCCAATCGGGTTAAAAAATAGCTTGCTGCCTCGATGCGGCCTTGGGTGCCGGAAAATGAAAAAAATGGAAAATGCTCAAATTTTGATTTTCTAATTTATTTTTTGAAGCCCTGCATCAGTTTAAGAGTTCGTTTTAAGTCTTGAAAAATTCAAAATGTCAAACTCTAGCGCACCAAAGCAGCCTTGGCAGCCGATGAGCTTGAATGACATTCGCAAGCAGATGCGAGAGTTTGCTGCAGAAAGAGACTGGGACCAATACCACACGCCTCGCAACCTAGTTCTTGCACTGGTAAGATGGCTTTCCCAACTTCGAATCAACGATAACTCCATCTCACAGCTGCTTGGTGCCCCCCCGCTGTTCTCGTCTCAGCCTAATACGAACCGCTTCCCTAGCCAAACCCCTCGATAAACCTCGTCAAAAATTCTATTTAAATGCATCGTTGCAGGTGGGCGAGGTGGGGGAGCTGGCGGAGGCGTTTCAGTGGAAAGGTGAGGTACGCCCCGGCCTCCCTGAGTTTTCGGCTGAAGAAAAGGAGCACGTGGGGGAGGAACTCTCAGACGTGTGTCTGTATCTGGTGCGCCTGGCAGATCGCTGCGGAATAGACCTGGCAGAGGCCATAACGAAGAAACTGGAGAAGAATAAAGCCAAGTACCCGGCAGATAAGTGCCGAGGCTCTAGTAAAAAGTATAATGCTTACACTGAAGAAGAGGATGCGCAACACTAAACAATGGAATGCAAAGCACATCCTTGGCCATAAACAATAACATTATTATTTTCAAAAGGAAAAAGGAATGTCGAAATATTTCTGACACATTGTATATACGCGTAGGTAACGACAATATAATTATTAATAACAAATGCAGTGTAGATGCATACGGGAGGGAGTAAGAAATATGTAAAAGAAAGGGAAAAAACGATGACCTGGTATCAGGAATAGAACAGAGAGCAAAAAGTGGCGTCAGGGAGAGAGACAATAAAAAAAGCCAGTATCGTCAGCAGTACAAAAAGTTACACCGCCAGAAGAAGAAGTAGGACGCCAGGGAAAGACAGACGGGGCTCAATTTGAACAGCCAGCTCGTCAGGGTGGCTGACAGTTGTTGGATGTCGGTTGTCTTCGTGCCTTCTTCCGACCCGCTCAGCAGCGAATTGAACCACACCTGCAGCAGATTGCGCTGCGTTTCGTCTGCGCACCGCCGGTCCTCAGCGGTGCGGATGAAGGCCACTGCAGCGCCGCTGGACACTTGCGCCAGCGACCGGTCCCGCTCGCTGCGAGGCTCCAGGTTGCCCTGCCGCGTGCCGTTCCACCAGATCGAACACGAGTAGTGCTTGTCCCTAGGACCAGGCCGAGGCGGCCGATTTGGCGCCATGGTCAAGCCGTCGAAATCTAAAAACACAAACGGCGCCCCCCGCCGCTCAACCCACCGCCGCATAAATACATTGCGCCGTCTCAGCGCGTCTTGCCGCGTGTACTTCTCGTCGGGGCGGTGCTTTCTGTCAGGGACGTTGATCGTCGGGGCGCTCATCACGTACAAGCGAGCGGTGCTGGGGGCCACCGCTTCCAGCATGTCAAGGTAGCTCTGGGGCACCTCGTGGGAGCCCTCCCAGTACGCGATCATGGATAGTACCACGGGTTTGACCCCGGCAGGCAGGGCTTCGAGGTACTGCGGCAGCACCGAGCGCTGCGTGGCCCATGTGGGGGCGTGCAGGTAGTGGAAGCTCGATGGGGGGCGGGTGCAGCGAGATAGGGAGGCCTGGGAAGAGGCCAGCCCGGGGCCTGACACCATCGAAAAGAAAGCCGCGATTTCTTCCTGCAGGCAGGGGAAGACAGCAAGTGTTCAGAAATGTGGATCAAAGTAAACTAATTGTGTTTTCGAAGAGTGCACTGTATTTGAGAGAGGCGCAGCAACCGTTGGTAAACGTATTGGTAGCATGGTGATACAAAGAGAAAAATAAAGGGTGACATGGGAAGCATCTCCGCTATCAACAACAAACGGTTTTCCTCTCTCACTTCTGTTTTGAGGCTCTTGGGCGCCACTCTGAAGGCGTCTGCCTCTTTGCACACCGAGTACATGGCGTGCATGTGGAGGTGGTAGTCAACGATGCGCGGCTGTCCGCGCAGCAGCGCCACCAGCCGCAGGAACAGCTGCCGCATCATGGAGTCCCCGATCACCAACAAAGGCACTCCCCTCGAGTCAAAAAAGTCCAGAATTTGGCCCCTAGTGATGGTATCATACCTGCAGGAGCTGTCTGTAGGCTGGAACTCGTACTTGGTAGCGCCGTTGCCTGGGATGAGGCCCCCAGAGGTGAAGGAACCTGAGTGGTCCGCCCTGTTGACAAATTATAAATAGAATGAGAAAATAATCAAGAGAGGATCGTTTGAAGCGGAAAGTTGTTTGATGACATGCATAATAGGAAACGTGGCATTGCTAGATAGGGAGGGGGGAAAGGGTGAAGGAAAAGGACTTACCGGCAGCAGCGGGGCCCGCACGGCGAAGGATCGTCCCTGTAGTTGGACATGAAGGGGTCCAGGCACCCATCAGCCATTGGCTTGGTGTAGTTGAACCGCCCTGTTGCGGTAAAGGCGCAGTGGGAAAGGTCCTGCGGGGAAGGCAAGACAGGGGGGAGATGAGAGACTTGTGGTTGGGTGGTGTGAAAATTCGCAACGCTGGAAGTGGGTGCGCGCTCACCTTTTGGGAATCGAATGCACAGGGGCCTGGGTGGCAGGCAGCTCCCGTGAGCTTCACTCTGTCGTTGAAAAGACAGCGTTGGGGGGTGTAGGAAGCACACAGCTCCTCAGCTGCCGTTGCCTGGCGCGCTCCCAGCGCCAGGACCGTGCACAGCCCCAATAGTATTGACACAGCTCGTCTGGTCATTGCTGGTGGGGTTGTAAAGCGACGTTATTAGAGATGTCGTTGCTAGAACTTTTGTAGATCTTGTTTGAGGGACTTTGCGTGAGGGCCCATCCGGCCAAATGTTGGTGCATACAGATAATTGGGTTTTTTTAATGCAGAAAATTGCTGGTGAGAGTTGGTGTATCGCCTTATAAAACGACCAGTTAGAGCCAGATTGCGCGCGCAAGTCTGTGCATGCAGATGCGTCGGAAACCCGCAAAAACAAGCAAATCCCCCCCGGATTCGCGTATTTTCTCTAAATTCAACCCAAATGGCATGATGGATACCGTGCCAAGCCGCGATGCTCGCTTGTGAGCACGCACCCGAAGGGCTCAGCACGAAATCAGTGGTCAAGCGGCGAAGATTGAAGAACTCCTCGCCCTCAGCTGCTGTAATTCAAGGCTGGGGACTTCGAAAGAGATCTCTGCAGTGATGACCAGAGTTGCTTACCGTGAATCAATGGTACATGAAATGAATTGTCGGAGCAGCTGCTAGTATCATAGCGGCAACTGAAGCTGGCCATAATTTCACTCCCAACACAGGCGAGCTGCCCTTCTCTCCCTGCACTTTTGCCTTCTAGAATCTTTTCTTTACAACACGACGATTCAGTTCAGTACACCATTACTTACATTTTAGTAGTACACAGTGATCGGAACACCGATGATGATGAAAGCCCCGATTAGCTATTCGCATTTCATACACGCCACCCTGCACTTGTACACACCACCTTGCAGCCCCCTTTTGGCGCAGCCAGCTCCACGATGTTCGCAAACACGTGCGTAGGCAGCAGCTGCAGCGTGCTACACCGCCCCAGCCGGGGGTGCTGAGAGAGAGAGAGCGCCCAGTGCACCTGCCTCGCCGTCGCTGCCGCCGCGCCGCTCAGCCGCTCCTGCATCCCCTCCATTGCCAAATGTCCGATCTCTGGGTGGTTATCATCGTACGCCACTTGTATTGATAAAACCTGCAGCCCTGTGTTTCTTTCTACCAGCGCTTCTGCAGCTTGAACTACGCCGGCCACCGCTCGCAGCGCCAAGCTTTGAGGCTGCGCGTGTGTGGCAAAGGTGGGGATGGTGAGGTGCAGCCGCTTCACTGTGCTGCTGCTGGCGTGGGCAGCCAACCGTGAAAGAAAAACTTGCAATGCTGCCAGCCATGCAGCCGTTTCCGCAAACGAAGGGGGCGAGGGACATGCATAATTGCACGCTGCAGTGAGGGCAGCAAACAAGCAGGAGTACATAAGAGGGCGATACGTCGTCATTTGCTATAGTAAAGAAGCGTTTCCTTTAAACACACAACTTCTATGCCACAAAACCAAACTCACTTATTTGTTCCAGCAGCATTTCGCCTGCTGCTGATACCTCCTCTAGCATCGCTGCAGCAGCAGCCAGCGCAACTGGGGCGTTCAAAGGGAGGAGCTGCGACGCCCGAAAGCGGGACGCAGTATTAAGGATCTTCTTACGCGCGTCCAGCTGCTTGTCCTTAGCAAATGTCTTGCCAGCGGTGTCATAGACGAGCCCTCTGCCCCACACGCTCAGCACCTCCACCAAAATCGCAGTGCGAACCTTGGTGAAGAAAGGAGAGGAGGCGGCGGAGGAAGAGGAGGGCTTAGCCTTTCGGCCCGATGCGCTGCTTAACCCAGAGGGCCGCGGGTCTGGCTCAAACTTGGACAGCACCAGCGTGTCGCGCTGCCCGTGCTCACGAAGGCTGAGCGAGTAGCGGCGGTGCTTGATGCCTGCAACATGAACCTCCCAATCGCCAGGCCTGTGTGGTACCCACGCGTCGCAGACGTCGCAGTGGAGCAGGCGCTGCGTGGAGCGCGCGCTGGGGGCGTTGAGGGGGCTGGGAGTCGAGGTGCTGGGTGGTCCATCGTCGCCGTCATCTTTTGATTTATTTATCGGGGGGGACTTCTTCCGGTCGGGAGGCTTGGGTTTCTGCTGCTGGGGTCGTCGGCGAGAGGTGCTTGCGGCGCCCTGTGTCTCCCTCAAGTCTCCTTGCAGCACTTTTGAAATGAAATCAAGCTCGCCTGCACCTCCGGCCGGAGGAGGCGCCTCATCCATGGTTCAATCGAGAAGTTTATAATTATTTAAATTGAAAAAGCATGAATACATGCTCAAAAATCGAAGCTGAGGTGGCAACTTGAATTTTTAATGAAGAGTTTTGATTCGTCAACGCTGCGTGAATGCCATTAGGGATTAATAATATATAAAAAAAACGAAATCATCCGATGTATGAGGACAGGGAGTGAATAATAATGCGAAATGACGTTGGCAGACGAAATAAAATCGGCAAGTGGACACCAGTTGCCTCGGCTGGTGATCGGCATGGCATTAAAAACGGAGAAAGCCAGCAAACATGTCAGCCAAACCCTTATTGATTATGCAGCTAAGCGAGGAATCGAGTTGAAAATCATTGACGAGCACCGACCGCTGGAGGAGCAGGGTCACTTTGATGTTATCATGCAGAAGATTCGAAGACGAGGTAATTCATGCACACCGGCCACCCCCCACCCCACCCACCTTACCAAAAAATCAATATCATCTTCATTTTTTTTTTCCAAACCTGGTGCAGAATGGGAGGAGGACCTGGAGGCATACGCGCAGCGTCACCCAGAGGTGCGCGTCCACGACATGCCTGCAGCCACGTACCCTCTGCGCAACCGCGGCACCATGTTAGCCCCATTACCGCTGGCAAATGGCTGCTTGCTACGACCACCGGATGGAGGCCTTCCAGTACGCTGCACCATTCCTAAGCACACCATGCTGGAAGCTGGTTTGCAGTTGGATGCAGCAAAGGCGCGGCTGGCTGCCTGCGGCATAGCCTACCCTATGCTGGCAAAATCACTATGGGCTGACGGCCGGCCGAGCTCTCACACCCTCGCCGTAATCCATTCAGGTCGGAAAATGATCATTTTATTATGTGCTTCGAATTTTGTTTTATTTTTCTGTCATTATGCTACTCTTCTGGAGTAGAAATGGCCCACTTTTTGCTTGTACCTTTTCCATAACGCCATATATTTGATGAAACTGCAGTTGAGGGGCTGGAGCAGGTGCTGGCCGGCCCACCGCCCGCTCCCGACTTTGCGCCACCCCTCCTCTTTGAGCAGTATGTAGACCACGGCACCTGCCTATTCAAAGTTTACGTAATTGGCGATCAAGAAGTAATGGTGACTCGTCCCTCGCTTAACCTCGCCCTTCGCGCCACCCCACCCACCATGGTCGCAGAGTCCCCCCTCCTGGACCAAACTCTCACCGAAAAAGTTGCAGAACGCGCGGAAACCACGTCAATAACTGTTGTGAAGGTTGATTTTGAGGGGGGGAACGGTGGCTGCGGCAACGGTGGCGATGAAATGGCGGGATCCAGCCCTCCCACGCCTTCTTTCATAGATCTCGCTGCCATTCACGTACCTCCCCCGCCGCTGGAGGTCATTTCCCACAGGGTGTCGGCCTACCCCAGCAGCCGATCGTGGGGCAAAGAGGATTTGGCGCCAAAGGGGCATGGGGTGCCGCCGCCGCCGGAGTGGCTGTTTCGAGGCCTGGCAGCGCTGTTGAGGGAAGTGCTAGGGCTGACGCTGTTCAATTTCGATCTGATTGTGCCGCTGGCGCCACCCCCGAGCCAGCGGGGGCTGCTGCTGTCGGCGAAAAGTGGAGGTGAGATTGAAGTGGAGGGAGAAGCAGAGGGAGTGGAGGAGGGACTGGTGCATTTGATAGACATAAACTACTTCCCTGGCATCGAGAAGCTGCCCAACTACGAGGCGCTGCTCGTGAGATTTTTTGAGAGCCTGCGGCGGTGAAGGAGAAAAGGAAATGCATTCTTCAGTTTTGTTTTTGCTACACCGTTGCTTTTTGAGTTTTGAGATGTATTCATTCTTTCGAAGATTTTTTTTTTTCCAGTGGGTTTTTAAGCTAAGAAAAGTGAAAGAGAAGATCGTAAAGTGGGTATAATGAGTGAGAAAGAATTGGTATTCAGTATAAAAGGAGTACCGCCTGCCCAGCACGGCCTTACTGCTCCAAAGCTTCATTACAGCCCAGAACACGCGTTGCCGCCTGTTTCACCGCCAGCGGCAAATATGAGATGATAATTCTCGTGCGCACTGCGCCAAGAGACGCCGGAGTTATACAACTGCCGAGCACCGCATCATGCTTTCATTAAATCCCATTCTATGTTTTTATTGTTTCAAAAAAATCACGAGCGCCAGCTGGGGCTGTCATGGCTCGACCCAGGATTATGTTTTCGTCTGCAGCAGAAAACAGAATGAAACGGAAAAAACTGCCTCTTTCAACATCTCCAACAACCGGTAAGCCAGTGTAGGCGGGATTGGTTTCAATGACAGCGTGCCGCCGGCCCAACATCGATTGCGCGCAGCCAATTTTATTTACATTTGCGGCTGGGAGGAGGCAGCAGTTTAATGGAACGGATGATGAACAGCTGCATGTGTAGATTAATTACCGTTGCGAGCGGCACAGAAAGCGAGCTGCTGCTGGAGGGCGAAATTGGGGGAGAAATTTAGTATTTATTTCGCTGCTGACGTCTCACACGATTTTTAATTTCTTTCACGCAGTTGGGACTACTTTACAAAAATATAAAAGAGCAGCCATGGGTGGAGAGCGCGTGAGGTACGTTTTGGCGAGGGGAGAGCAATTAAAATCCCAACTTTTTTGGAGGCTGCTTTATTTGTCAAGCCCTTGCCGCCCCATCTAACCCGCAGCATACCTCTTACCTTCAGGCTGTACGTCACCGGGCAGTTCTTGGGATTCAAGCGCGGAAAGTCCACCCAGGAGACCCACACTGCTCTGGTGAAGGTGGAGGGCGTGGAGTCCAAGGCAGAGACCGAGTTCTACCTCGGCAAGCGGTTGGCTTACATCTACAAGGCCAAGACCCAGAAGAAGGGCAGCTATTACCGCGTGGTGTGGGGTAAGGCCACCCGCGCCCACGGCAGCGTCGGCGTGCTGCGGGCCAAGTTCAGGAAGAACCTGCCGCCTGCGGCCATCGGCAGCAAGATTCGCGTCATGCTGTACCCTTCCAGGGTTTAGATATTTAGAAAAAACTAGTTTTTACTAATATAAATATCCGTGTAAATTAGACTAAAAAAGTAACGCCTTGAGGAAGAGGGAATGAAAGAGCAAGCAGGCACATCCATCGCTCCGGCAAAGAAATAACGCAGTAGTCAGTATGAGCTTAGCTTGAGTGTAGGAAAAAAATGAATACGTAACTCAAGAGCGAGGAATTCACTTTTAAACCGACGGGTTGAAGGTACTGATCCTTCAGTAAATGGAATAACAGACCAGGCTAATTGAATTAAAAGAAAAGTTAATATAGGGTTGATAGGCTATCAGTGGAAGAAGCGGTCCCCTGCGGCATCCCAGGCGAAAGGCGGGCCATGCTGGTCCTATACACCGCATTGCCGAAGTTCCGCACCGCGCCCACCCCGTCATGCAGCGCCAGCCTCGCGTAGTTCACCAAGTTTGTGCCGTAAGCCAACGCCCACCCACCGGCCACGATGGCCGTGGCCGCATAATACATCACTTCGCCGCCATATTGGCCGTAAAGCAAGCCCCCAGCCAAGCCTCCCACTCCCGCCCCAAATCCAGTGTATAGCCCGCTGTAAATGCCCTGCGAAGCTTGGCAGAAAAAAATATTTTCGCTCCAATGGAAAAAGAAACTTTAAGAATTCAGGAGGAAAGAAGCGAAGCTGACCTGGACAGTGGAGCGAACGTTCTTGGGGGAGATGCGCTTGCAGTGCACAGTGCCAGCGCTGTAGGCCAGTGCAAACGTGAGACCCTGCAGCAGCTCAATCGGCAGCACTACCCAGGTCGTGCCCATCCGCGGCAGCAGCGCATAGCACAGCAGGCGCAGCACATACGCCGCCATGCCAATGTTGATGGACGCCGCCACCCCAATCTTTTTGACGATTGCTCCTGAATAGTAAAATATCGGAATTTCGCCGATGCAGTTCATGGCGAGGCACAGACCGAGCACCGTCCTGGTCCCCCCCAGGTCAGACAGTAACAGAAACAGGTAGCCGACAAAACCGTTGCCGACGCCCTGAGCAAAGTATTGGACCGTAGTATCACTTGAGTACTGGTTATGAAAGAAACTGGTTCAAGAAGGGGGGTATAAGTCATTTTGCTCACCATGATGAACGCCAGAAACATGAAAGTGAGGACATAAATGTCCGAGAAGAGGCGCTTGAGCGCATCTTTGATGCTCTCCTCGGCGGCAGGAGCTGCAGGGGCGCCTGCGGCTTTCTTTACCGCGGCGTCTCCTTCTTTGGCAGCAGCAACAGCCGTCTCGCCTTGGGTGGCAACTTGAATGGTTGCCAAGACATGTGGTATGTCAGAGGTGGGCAGGGGAGTGGCTGAGGGGCGGCGAGGAGCCAAAGGGACGGCCATAGGCGGAGAAACTTGGGCCGCCGCAGCAGGGCTGAATGCAGCGTGCAGGTCCAGCACCACCGCCTCCTGGACGCTGCCACATAGATCTGCGTTTAGATGCACCGCTGCTGGCGCCTGATTTTCGTCCTGCTTGGAAGAACGCCTGGAAGTGCGGCTGGTCACTATCGATGCATTGGGAGCCGCCGCTGCCGCTTTCAGGACACCTTCGCCAGGCTGCGCGGGTGCTGATGTTGCGTCGAAGGACACCGGCAGCGCAGCTGCAGCGGGCTTCTTCTCGCTGGTGAGTTGTTCTTGCGGGATTGTCGTGGGGAGGCTGCCTTCCTGCTGCTTTCTGCTGAGCAGCCACGCGGGGACGAGGAGCGTGGGGATGGCTGCGAGGGAGTAGATCACGACAAAGATCATGAAACACGTGTGAATGCCCCATTTCCCCAGGACAGCGCCTGCGATGGGGGCACAGACGCCCCAGCCCACACTGGCCCACAGCCTCGCGCGCCCGTACGTCCCATCCTGCATTCAACATTCAAGAGAATTAATTTCGTAATACGTACGGCACTGGTAGACAATTCTCAGAGCGAAAAAGAAGAAGAGCAATTGCTTGCAAGGCAACCGTATTCAAGGCTGTTCTCTCACTTTGGTGGAACCCGCCACGATAGTGGCGTCCACTATGATGCCCATGGGATTTAGCACGGTCTCCATGAGCAGCGCCAGCGCCAGCATGGGGCCGAAACCCCACTCCATCGTCATCAGGCCTCGAAATGTCATGGTCAGGGAATAAGTGATCAGCAGGATCAAGTAATGGCAGCCCCACGCATCGCATAGCGGCGCCAAAATGTTGCCTGGAAAACATAGTTAGGGGCATACCGGTCACGTCGACGTCGCCGTTATGAAAATTTAAGCTCGGATATTACAAAGGCCTGTGAATGCGAAACTGTCAAGTCACCTGCGGCGGCGCTGACCCAAGGGCGCAGGGCCTGGATCAGCCCGATTTGCTGCGTCGTGAACCCCAGCGATTGCCGCCAATAAATTGACAGAAATGGTAGAAAGAACACCGCCCCGCTATTCACCATAAAATACCAAATATTGGGGATGGCCTTGCGTCTGAATTTGCTGGGGAGGCCATCGGAGTCTTCGTGTACCAGGTGGAAGTGGCGGTAGCGGTATGGCAGGCGCCAGTGGCCCACCAACTCCCAGCCGCCCATCTTGTGGGTTTCCCGCCAGTTCTAGTGGGACTGTCAATTGGCTGAAGTAGAAATAATATTATATTATCTGACGGAGTATCCCTGGTGTTCCGCCTGCTTCTGAATCTAGAGGACTTTGACCACCCCGTTTGACCGCTAGAAAAAGAAAGATAATACAATAATGTGAAATACAATAAAATAAATTTGTACCAATAAGGATCTCTGTTGTTGCTTTTTAAGGGCGCATTTTGCTACCAAAATTACTGAAATCCGTTTATTAGCTTATTCGTATGCGCTTGACAAAGAGTGAGCGTGCTTGGGAAGCGGCGGAAAACTGAGGCGGCAGCGGCGTCCTGAGCGGTAGAGGAGCGGACACAATAAAATTTACCGCTGCAGACACAATAAAATTTACCGATTCCAGCTTGCTTCTCTCAATGCGCTTGCCAAAATTGCTGTAAACCCATCCAGAAATTTTCATCATGTAGGCGCAGCAGGCAGCGCAGCACACTGAGGTGGTTGGATTTATGCCGAAAACGACTCAACCGCTTTTAATTTAATCTGATATTAAATATATAAATACAAGAGGCATATATCATTTCATATATCGCGATGGCTGGCGCGTTGGCGCAGTTTGCGTCCTAACGACTTCACTAAATCGCATAATTTAACCGACTTGTTGGCGCACACATGGCTCAATCTGGCGGAATAAAGCACATGTTCGACCGCTTTAAGCGGCAGACGGACAAGACCCCCGGCAAGGGCGCCCCGTCCCCCACCAAGAAACTCTTCACTTTTTCGCCCCTCAAAGCACCTGCCAGCGCCCGTAAAAAGCACCCCAAGCAGGCGGAGGCCGAGGAGCTCATCCCTGCAGCTCGTCCAGCGTCCGCGCCGGCCCCCACCCCCTCCCTCAACGGCGATGCGGCCAACATTCGCGTCGTGGTGCGAGTGCGCCCTCGCAACGACCGCGAGGCCAGCCTGGGGGGCGCCATCTGCCTGAAACCGCAGACCGGCACCTCGCTCACACTTGCCCCTCCCGCCCCAGACTTCCCTCACTCGTTTACCTTTGACCACGTGGCCAATGAGGCCACCACACAAGCCGACATGTTTGAGCAGGCGGGGCGGCCGATTGTGCAAAACTGCCTGGCGGGGTTCAACTCTTGCCTGTTTGCGTACGGCCAGACGGGGTCTGGGAAGACTCACACCATGATGGGGGCGGTGGATGAGGATGGATCGTGCGTGCCCGATGACGACCGCCGAGGCCTCACCCAGCGCATTTTCGAGCACCTTTTCGCTGAAGCACATGAGCAGGTACATTTAAATCGGAAATTACACTTTATTTCTGGTGTTTTAAAGCTTTTTTTTTTTTACGTTTTGGGGGCTTTTTTTGTAGGAGACCAATGGTGTGCAGACCAAGGTGACCTGCTCCTTCCTGGAGATCTACAACGAGACCGTGAGCGATCTGCTGGACTCTTACGCCTCCTCGGGGCTGTCGCTGAGGGAGGAGGGCAAGCGCGGAGGCGCAGTGTTCGTGGAGGGCCTTCGCGAAGAGACCGTTGCTGGCGGTACGTACTACATTATTATCAATTGTAACTGTTTATTGCTTGAATTTATAAGAAGAATGTTATAACACTATAAAGGTGTTCTTACTTGTTTCTTGGTTTTTGTTTTGTGTGTTTGCAGTCGAGGACGTGGTGGCGCTGCTGCGGCGTGGCGTAGGCAACCGTAGGGTCGGGGAAACGCTGATGAACGATCGTTCCTCCCGCTCTCACTCCGTCTTCACAGCCAGCGTGGAGCGCCGCACCCCCGGGGGCGTGGGCGCCCCCGACACCGTCCTCCGCAGCTGCCTGCACTTGGTGGATTTGGCCGGCAGCGAGCGCCAGAAAACCACCGGAGCCGCAGGGGACCGCCTGAAGGAGGCTTCCAGCATTAACAAATCCCTCTCCACTCTGGTATGTTACATTTGGTGCATTGTGTCATCTCATAATTACAACAGTATTGGAACTAATTGCCTCGACTCTATTTTCCCTTGGTGGGTTTATAAAATTTTGGTACCTTTCCCTTCTGAGTAGGGCCTAGTGATCATGAGCTTGGTGGACCAGCAGCAGGGGCGCGCCCGCCACGTGCCTTACCGGGACTCCAAGCTCACATACCTCCTGCAAAACTCTCTGGGCGGCAACTCCAAGACGGTGATGGTGGCCTGTGTCTCCCCGGCAGCGGTGAATGCCGCTGAGACGCTGGGCACGCTGCGCTTTGCCGACAGCGCCAAGCGCATTAAGAATCGCGCCGTGGTGAACGAGGATACCGTGGGAGATGTCGATGCGCTGCGTCGGGAGGTGCGGCGCCTCAGAGAGGAGCTCGCCGCCGCCAAAACTTTCGAGGGCGGGAACTCGCAGGTGATGGGGTCGTACCCCACCACGCCCGTGCGGGCTGCGCTCCCGATGTCCCCTCCTCCTATGCACACCACTGGAGGAAGAGTTATGGGGGGAGAAGGCACGAGGAGGGCTCTGATGGGGGCGCTGCGCCGCGAGGAAGCTGCGCTGGCGCAGGTGGCGGCGCTGCAGGAGGAGCTGGAGAGCATGCGGGAGCTGCTGACGGCGCGCGACACCGCGCTGCAGCGCACCCAGATGATGCTGAAGCTGAAGGAGAGCCGGCTGGCGCGGGCGGGCGGAAACGCCGCTGGTGCCGGCGATGACGACGGGCTGGTGGCGTCCCTGAAGGCGGAGATTGACCTGCTGAACCTCAAGCTGGAATCTCACCCTGAGGTCAAGCGCTTTGCGGTCGAAAACCTGCACCTCTCGCATGAGGTGGCCAGCTTGCAGGCCGCCATTGACTGCGACGAGCTGGCGGCGCTGGCCTCCGACGTGGCTGCGCTGCGCAGCGAGATGCTGGGCATGGCGGAGGCGGTGGACGTGGCGCGGGAGGAGGCTGCCACGGCACAGGCCGAAGCGGAAGCGGCTCGGGCAGCGCAGGAGGCGGGGCAGCGCGCGGTGCGGGAGCTGCACGCGCGGCTGGCGGGCGCGGAGGCCGCCCCTGCGGAGGCCCTCGCGCGGATGCAGGAGCTGGAGCGCGAGAACGACGAGCTGAGGTTGACGGCAGCCCAGGCGGCCACGCTGCAGGGCGAAGCGGACCGTCTAAATGACCACGCTGGGCGCCTGGAGGCGCAGTGCGAGGAGCTGAAGGTGGCGCTGGATGCCAAGGCCCGGGAAGTCGAGGAAATGAGTTCTGCATATCGTGGCGTCAGTGAGGAGCTGGCCACCGCATGGGACGAGCTTGCGGACGCTGAAGAAGAGGCATACGCGCGCGGAGACGCGCTGCGGACGGCTGCGGAGCTCGCGGAGGCGCAGTTCACGCACCACGAGGCCGCATTGGAGCGCGCAGTGGCCAGCGTCGAGGGTTCCATGCTGGCGGCCGAGGAGTTGCGCCGGCAGCTGAACGCTGCCAACGCGCTGGCGGAGGAACTCAGCGCGGCGGTGGCGGGGTCTTCTGAGGAGCGGGACGCGCTGGTTGAGGAAGTGGTGACCAAAGAGAAGGCCTTGAGAGAGGCGAGTTGGAGGGCTGCAGAGTTGGAGGCTGATCTCGAGACCGAGCGGGCTCTGGCTGAAGAAGCCAGGTACCACGCGGAGGCGGAGCGGCGGAGCGTGTTTGAAGAGGCCGCTGCCAAGGTGGCGGCCGCTGAGAGTGCGGTGGAGAGCGAGAAGGCTCGGGCCAAGGGCCTGGCTGGGGAGCTGGAGGCTCGCTCGATGGAGCTGGAAAATGCACGTGCAGAGTTGGAAGTCGCGCGCCAGACGATGCAGGAGTGTACTGCCGGTTTTGAGGTTGCTTCTGCAGCGGCGGCGGCCAGCCTGGCGGAGCGGCAGACAGAGCTGGAGGGCGTGCAGGTGGACGCCGAGCGGCTGCGTATCGAACTTGAGGGGGCTCGAAAGGAGTTGGGCACCCGCGTCGCCGCCTTGGAGGCGGCGGCTGCTGCCGCCTCTGCTGATCTCGCAGCCAGAGACTCGGAGCTTGAGGGAGCTCAGGTAGATGCTGAGAAGCTGCGTGGCGAGCTGCAGGGTGCTCGGCAAGAGTACACCACCCGCGTTGCCGCTTTGGAGGCGGCTGGAGCGGGCGCGGCTGCTGCCTTGGCGGCGCGGGAGGCGGCGTTGGAGGCTGCAGCCACCGAGGCTGAAAGGATGCGGGTCGAGCTGGAGACCTCCAAGCAGGAGTTTGCCGCCAAGGCTGCCGCCCTGGAGGCAGCATCGACTGCGGCAGCTGCGGACCTGGCTGCGCGCCAGAGCGAGCTGGACGCTGCCCATGCTGAGGCGGACTCTCTGCTGGCTGAGCTGGAGGAGGTGCGCGGGGAGCTGACAGCGCGGGGCGCCTGTTTGGAGGCTACCGCTGCGGCGGCCACTGCCGACATGGTGGCCCGGCAGGCAGAGCTCGATGCTGCGCGCGCTGAGGCCGAGCGTCTGCGCTCGGAGCTGGAAGAAACTCATCAAGAGCTGGCGGCGTGCATTTGCAGCCTGGAGGCGGCGTCCGCCACCTCAGCAGCCAACCTGGCGGCGCACCAGACCGCCGTGGAGGCGGCGCGCACCGAGGCTGAGAAGCTGCGAGTTGAGTTGCGGCGGGCGGCCGCAGCCCACTCTGCCGAGATTGACGCCCTGGAGGAGCAACTCCGGACGGCAGAAGACGCCCTCGCGGAGAAAGAGTTTGAGTTGTCCGACAAATCTGCCTCGCTGTCGGAGGCCAAAGAGCAAATGGCGGCGCTGCGGTCGGCGCTGAAAGAATCAAAGGCGAGAGAGGAGGGGGCGGCGGCCAAGGTGGTTAAGCTGGAATCGGAGCTGGAGGGCGCGCGCAACAAGGTGGACTCCCACGCCCACAAGTGCATGTCGCTGAGCAAAAAAGTGGCCATGTTGGAGGAGGAAGTAAAGGAGGCCCGGTCAGCCATGGAGACGGCGCGGTACGGCCCCCTAGAAAAGGAGCAGCAGCTGCTGGCTGCGCGGGCTGAGTTGGCGGAGGCTAAAGCGGCCTTGGCGTCTGCGAGGGGCGAGTCGGCGGCGCTGGCGGCCGGGATTAGAAGAAAAGACGAGGAGGTGGCGAGGGTGCGGGCTGAGATGGCCAGCGAGGTGTCGGAAGCTGCCCATCAGGTGCAGGAGCTGCTCATGGCACAGGCGCGCGCGGAGGCAGCAGAGGCACGGGCTGCAGAGCTGGCGGCGCGCTTCAAGAGCCCCTCGTCCACCGCATGACGAGATTATGTGGAAAGTAGTATATGCAAAGTATTCTTTGGGGTATTATAATATATAATACAGCGTTTACTGGTTCTATTTATTCTTTCTCATGTGCTTCTTTTGTTGGTAATTTAAGAAAGGAAGAGTATGTTGCATTTAGTTCGTAGAAAGTGTTTTAGTATCTATTTCTTCTATAAGAACTGTAAACCATTTGAAAGCGTGCTTCATACCAGCGTCTGAAGCGACAGGCTGAGCAGCACCTTTTCAGCAAAAGGGGCTTGTCTTCCTGCCAGCGGCCTTAAATGTGCCATTGGGGTACATTTGATGTGATGTAGCGCATTATTTCTGACTACAGGGTTGCCTGTTTTGTGCCAGCTTTCCTTCTCCCCTCGGTGCTCTTCTGCCAAGCGGCCCCAAAATATTTACTACTCACTCTAGTACTACTCGCCCGTAGAAGCCAGCAATTGAGAGCAATTGAATTGGGGAAGTACAATGATCCGCTTGCGTAGTTGCCCTCATCCGAGAGAATTAAGACTGCAGGGAGATAACGGGGGGACACTGTCCCGCCGGGGCGGTGGGCGGTGGTTGCTATCAATATGAGGCACTCAACACTCCGTGAGCCTGCAGATGACCCCTATCTCGACCAAAAAGCTTGATCGTCACCTTTCGCGAGGAATGACGCCTGCAAAAGGGCCAGCACTGGTGCGCGATTCGCGGTTATTCAATTGGGAAGAAATAAAGTGCTTGTGCTTTTGTGCAGCCCCTGTTTGATCACCCGGAAACGCATTTTTATTGAACACCGACAATGCATATTTGACCTGAATGAGTTGGGGATGATGGCAGGCGGGCCTTCGCTGGGAACGAGCAATATGGGAGCACCTTCGACTACCTCCTGGCGAGACTCTGTCACCGTTGATGAGCGGAAGGGGCTGATACAGCATTTGGTGAGTGGACCGAGGCGCCAGATCGCAGTATACGTTGGTTTTTGGCTGCGGTTCTCTCATTTTGACTCTCATCTCGTTCGCCCCATATGTGAACTATCCTGGCGCCTTTATACCCGCCCATGGTTCCGTTGGACATATATACGTTTCCGTCTCACGCCGCTGTGCTAATCGGCGCCAGCGGTTCACTCCAGCAAGTTGAAAATGCTAAAATTTATCTCCCCTTCCCTTTGCAGCTCCATGCTTTTCAGACCAAACCTGGGTACATGCCCGCAGATAAAGAACGGCTTGTGAAACTAGTCATGCGCATAGAGGAGAAGCTGTGGAACCACTCCACGAGCAAGGTAATTCAATCTCAAACGTATTTAATACATTGCTTGCCTCTCTCACCCCCAATTCCTTTCCAACGACCCCCCCTTCACCTACCCACCGTGATCACAGGACGATTACCTCGATCAAAGCACTGTCAACTCCCGCATCAGGCAACTTTTGGCCAACACCCACTCTAGCAGCGCTGCCCTGCAAGGCCAGCAGCAACAGCAGCAGCAACAAGCGCAGCCATCAGGGGGTGCAGCAGCCGGATCTTTGCAGACCGCGCCGCTGCAGCCCCTCACGCAGCAGCCCCAGCAGCAGCAGCAGGGCGGAATGGGTGCGGTTGCGGCAC
Source organism: Marvania coccoides (assembly GCA_963854735.1). Lineage (NCBI taxonomy): Eukaryota > Viridiplantae > Chlorophyta > Trebouxiophyceae > Chlorellales > Chlorellaceae > Marvania > Marvania coccoides. The sequence goes on from OY978106.1 coordinate 810,129, forward strand.
AACTGCCGCAGGCGTCCCAGCAGCTTCAGGACCTCTCCACGCAGCCCCTGCAGTTTCTGGGCGGCATCGGGGCCTTGCCAAACCTCTCGGGCCCGCTCCTCATCAAACAGGAGCAGCAGCCCGCCCAGATGCTGCAGCAGAGCGACCTTTTCGGCAACGGCCAGGCAGCCACCACTGCTGCTCAGCTGGCGGCCTTCCGGGGGCAGCAAATGCAGGTCCCGACGGGCATGGGCGCCTTCGCAGGCATGGTGCCGCAGGGGGGCGCCTTTGATCCGAGTCTAGCTATGATGAACGGCGCTGGAGGTGCGTTGGGCGGCGCTGGCGCTCTCGCCGGCAATATTGGCGCTTTGGGCGCAGCTGGCGGGCTGGGGTTGGGCGTGGGGGTCGGGGGCCTCGCGTTCGGCGGCGGCGGCAATGTTTTGGCGGTCGCGGGCGCCCCAGCAGGCGTCAGCACCGCCGAGAGCGGGGTTCGGCAGTTTATGAGCAACGGCGCTCCGGTGCTGATGCGAGGGGGCGGCGGTGGGGCTGCCAATGGCGGTACGGTGCCGCAGGGCGGCGTGCCTCAGGGTCTGGGCGTCCCGCAGGGCCCCGGCGGCATGGGAGGGCCGATAAAATTAGAAGGCGGCGGCGGTGGGATGATTCCAGTTTCGCAGCCCTCACAGCAGCAGCAGCCCGCCACCCAGCAGCCCCGAACGCAGCAGCAGCAACTACAGCAGCAACAACAACAGTCCCAGCAGCAGCAACTACAGCAGATGCAGCAGCAGCAGCAGCAATTGCAGCAGCAGCAGCAGCAGCAGCAATTGCAGCAGCAGCAGATGCAGTTCTTTAGCATGGGCAATGGTGGGGGCCCTGGGGGCATGGTACCGGTGCCCATGGCGCAGATGATGCCTGCGCCGGGGCTAGACATGGCGGCAGCCGCCGCTGCGGCCGGGGGGCAGCAGCAGCAGCGGGCGGGGAGCGGCTCCTTCGAAGACATCCTCATGGGGGAGGGCCCCACAGCCGGGCTCACCGCCCCGGCGCGCACCGAGTCGCGCAAGCAGCAGATCCTCAAGCAGCAGCGGTGGCTGCTGTTTCTGCGGCACTGCGCGCGGTGCACGATGGCCGAGACGGAGTGCCCCTATGGCGGCAACTGCGTGGTGGCGAAGCAGCTCTGGCAGCACCTCATCAGCTGCAAGTCGCCCACATGCACCTTTCCGCGGTGCGCCCCCTCGCGGGAGCTGCTCAAGCACCACCAGCGCTGCAAATCGCCGCAGTGCCCCGTCTGCTCACCGGTGAAACAGTATGTGGCCAAGCAGCGGGAGGCTATCTTCCACAAGAAGTTGGACGCCAGCGGCGTGCCGCGGGAGGCGCAGGGCCGGTACATGGCCAACATGCAGGCGCGGAGGGCGGCGCTAGCCGCCAGCACCGCCGCTGCGGGCAGCGCCGGCGGCGGTGGGGCCATGAGCGCCGGTGGCAGCATCGCTGTGGGCGGGACGGGTGGGGTGGTGGGCCTTGCTGCGCCCATCGTGGACCCGCAGGCGGCGGCCAAGCGGCCGCGGCTGCACCTGCAGGAGAACATGGGGACATCGTTGATCGAATTTTTCAGCGACAAGCAGATCCGCACGCACATTCACCGGCTGCAGTTGGACGGCGCGGCGGACACGGCTGCCGCGCGGCGCCCGCCCTCCGTGCTGACTAGTTTCGACGATTTGACGGGCATGGTGGAGGAGGAGTCGTGCTGCAAGGTGTGCCACCGCAACAAGATGACGTTCGAGCCGCCGCTGCTGTACTGCTACGGTTGCAACTCGCGCATCAAGCGCAACCAAACGGTGCGAATTGGGATTTTTTTTTGCTTTAAGGCAGGCCATGGACGGGGAGGGTACATGCAATCTTTTAAGATTGTTTTCTTTAGCAATTGCGGGGTTTTAATTGAAAACGGTAACGGATGAAATGTGAGCATTCGTACCGTACATTATGATTGGGCTTTTGACAACTTTCTATTTCCACTCTCCGATGGCAGTACCACGCCACGCCCAAGCACAGCGAGATTCGGGGCATCTGGTGCCACAGCTGCGTGCAGAGCTGCCCCGGCGACGCCATGCGGCTGGAGAGCTTCTCCATCCGCAAGATGGAGCTCGAAAAGAAGAAAAATGACGAGGAGCAGGAGGAGGCATGGGTCCAGTGCGATAGCTGCGAGGGGTGGGTGCACCAGATATGCGGGCTGTTCAACAAGGGGCGGAACAACGAGGAGCGAGGGTTCCTGTGCCCGCAGTGCCTGCTCACAGGTGAGAAAATGAGAAGCGACGAAGTTTTGATGTATCGAGCAATCTTTTTCAATTCAAACAGTACTGATTCTTGTATTATTTTCATGCTATTTCCCCCACAATTAGGATCTTGCTTTACGAATGTCTGAATTTTATAAGTTTTTTCACCATTAAATACTCATCCCCCCCCCCCCCCCCCCCCCCCTCTGTCACTCTATCTGCAGGGCTGGAGCGGCGGCAGCGGTCGGTGCCCCGAGAGCGCCCGCAGGCGATGCTTACGGCGCGCGACCTCCCGCGCTGCGACCTCTCCGACTTCATCGAAGAGCGGCTGCAGCGGGCGGTGGCGGAGGAGCGGTTTGCCCGCGCCAAGGCCACCGGCGTCGCCATGGAAGACGTGAAAACGGCGGAGGGGCTGTGCGTGCGGGTGGTGAACAATGTGGTGAAGAACATGGAGGTGCGGCCGCGCTTCGGCAATGCCTTCTGCAAGCCTGGGTCGCGGTATCACAGGGAGGCAGCGTACAAGCAAAAGGTGGTGTTGCTGTTTCAGCAGCTGGAGGGCGTGGACATGTGCCTATACTGCCTGTACCTGCAGGAGTACGGACAGGACTGCGCCCCACCCAACAACCGCGTCGGTGAGTCCATACTATTCGGCTTTTTCCTCAGTAGTTCCTTCGGTAAATATTCGTCGGCGTTTTCTTCATTTTTTCATTCAAATTGGGCCATCAGCTCATTAGTATTGCTCACTATGTTGCATTTTTTCATTATAAAAATACGCAAATAGCTGGGTTGTCTGTCTTCACAATACCTCATTTTCTTCTCTCTCTAACAACTTTTTCCGCTTTCCCGACCAAATTGCAGTCTACCTGTCTTACTTGGATTCGGTCAAGTACTTTGAGCCCGAGAAGGTATCCGCCATGGGACTCAACGTGGCGCTGCGCACCATGGTGTACCATGAGGTCATCATGGCGTATCTGCAGTACGCCAAGGCTCACGGCTACGTTGCCATGTACATCTGGGCGTGCCCGCCCCTGTCCGGGGACGATTACATCATGTACTGCCACCCTGGGCGGCAGAAAATGCCCCGCAGCGACCGCCTGCGCGAGTGGTACCTCAACCTGCTGAGAAGGAGCCAGGTACAGACCAACACCAGTTGCTTTCGCATTTTTTTCTTCTCTGCCGGTCCATTTTTTTTCTTCTTCTTTCTTCTGTTCCATTTCATTTTGTTTTCAATTCAGTACTGCACGATTTCGCACCGCAATCGCCTTTGTACTCAAAACACCTCTTTGAAATTTCCTCTGTTGCCGTTTCAGTACCCATTCCAATCAGTTTCTAATTTTATTCCGTCATTTTTTTCTTCCTGAAGGCTGAGGGCACGGTGGCCTACATCTCCAACCTGTACGACACTTTCTTCGAGGGCGGGAAGGACCACCGCGTGGACCGCCCCTCCGCTCTGGACATTCCTTATCTGGAGGGCGACTACTGGCCAGGCGAGGCGGAGAACCTGCTGGCGCAAATGGAGGGCGGGTTAGAGGGCGACGGCATGGGCTGCGTGGGCAGCAAGGGCGGGCGCAAGGGCGGGAAGGACAAGCGGTGGCGGCCCGCGCCTGACGCCACGCCCGCGGAGCAGCTGCTGGGGCGGTTGGGAGAGAGCATCCACGGCATGCGGGAAGACTTTATCGTGGCGCACCTCTACGAGAGCTGCTCCCACTGTCGGCAGTACATTGATGACGACATGCGGCACTACCACCCCAACCCTCCCCAGCGCGTGGTCATCAAATCCGAGCGCACCTTTGACGGCATCGCTCTGGACCGCCCCGGCGGCGAATCCTCCCGCGCCTTCGCCCTCACGCGCTTCCAGCTGTGCCAGGGGTGCTTCGACCGGGAAGCGGGGCGCGCCGCTAACGGCGCCAGGCCGTTAGGCCTCCCTACAGGCATCTCGCTGGCGGATCTGCGCTCGGCGCCCTGCCCGAAGCTCCCCCCTACCGTGGACACGGTCCCCCAGATCGACAACGAGTTCTTCGACTCGCGCGACCAGTTCCTGTCGCTGTGCCAGGGCAACCACTACCAGTTTGACACGCTGCGCCGCGCCCGCCACTCCTCCATGATGGTTCTATACCATCTGCACAACCCCTCTGAGCCCGCCTTCACCGTCACGTGCAACGTGTGCCAGAAGGACATCAAGCCGGGCGAGGGTTTCAGCTGCGTCACCTGTCCTGACTTTGACATGTGCCCCGCCTGCCACTCCTCACCGGCAGTCACCCACCCGCACCAGCTGGTGCCGCAGGCCACGCGCAAGTTCGACGAGACGCGGATGCGGCTCACGGAGGAGGACCGCATGCGGCGGGACCAGAGCCTGCACCGCACGATGACGCTGCTGGTGCACGCGTCGGACTGCCGGCGACCCGACTGCCCCAGCACGAACTGCGCCAAGGTGAAGGCGCTGTTCAACCACGCGGTGAGCTGCACGGTGAAGATCAAGGGCGGGTGCACGTACTGTCGCCGCATGTGGGCGCTGCTGCAGGCGCACTCGAAGATGTGCATAGCTGCAGAGTGTCCAGTGCCGCGGTGCAGGGAGCTGCGCGCGCTGCGACGGCAGCAGGCCACGCGGCAGGAGGACATGCGGCGGGCGGCCTATCGAAAGATGCTGCTGCAGCAGCAGATGGGGGGCCCAGCTGGCGGATCGCAGCCAGGAGGGTACTAGTATCTACATTATGCCAAATTTTTAAATAGCTATTTAGCTGCCCCCCACCCCCCCCCCCCCACCCCCCCCCCCCGTTTCAATAGTTAATTCCAGCTGTTGATCAGCTGTTGTTTTCTTCTATTCTGATCGTCCCTATGACCCCAGGTTTTGTCTTCACACACCGCCGTTGACTCACTCTGCTCGAAACCCTCACGCTGGATGCGTCGCTTTTAATTTCTATACTGCTTATTGGGCGCTGTAGTTGTGTACGGAGGAGGAGAGGGGAGAGTCGGAGGAGTCCCCCCGCCCTTCGTTCTCTCTCGTTCTCTCTCTTTTTGACTTGATAGCGCCTGCTCTCTCCCCAAAGAACCTTCCCCCAAATCTACCACATTTACCCGCTCCTCCTTATTTTTACTGTTTCTCTTTGTTGCTTCTTCTTTCCTTTCTTTCTTTTATTCCTGGCAAAAAGGCAAAGTGCCGCAGTTTATGAATAGCTTTTTTCCCCTTCTTTCCCTTCCTTTTTTTAATACCTTTTGATGATGCATGCAGCCCCTTGCGCATGCAGCGCAGGCAAAGAACACGCGCCGGCGCACTTTTCTGCTGCTTGAGGCACCCACAGTTGTTGTGCACCTCTCCCCCTACGTTCTCATCTATCTGATTTTAGCTAGTTTTTTACCCACTGATCTCTGAGATATACAACTGCAGCAACAAGTAAACATATGGAACCCCGTTCTTCTCCCAGCTTGTAAATCAAGCAAACAGCTCAAGAGAGAAACAGCTCAGTGAGGTCAGCCAGACTTCAGAGGCAGCGATTTTGGCTTAGAAGCACGTGCGCATGCTCTTCTGCAGAAATTGTAATCCTGAGCTCTACTAGGATGCAGTCTGCTTTCTTCTAAAAGCAGCTGATTATATTGCTGTGCAAGCAGAAGGCCTTTTTTTTTTTGAATGGTTTATAAACAGCTGTTTTAATTACAGGCAGGTAGCAAAGCGGATGACATGCAAACAAAATTTGCCAAAACAGCACAACGAAATCCGAAATGAAAAAAGAAGAAGAAAGACGTGGCGAAAGGGGGGCACTCATGTACACAGTTGCTTTTCTTTCGGCTGCAAGAGAGGAAACACAGGCCAGCGCGCTAGAGAGACAGTGCTGGACCCTGCTATATTAAAGGCAGAGGGAGGTGCGGTAATGTTGGTAGAAAAGGAGGAAACACATTGGGAAGGCAGCAGCAGACGCTTCAGAAAAAAGAGAAACAAACACAATCGGTAAATAACCGATAATTTCCCGAGGAAGAAACGATAAGGATATAGAAATACAGCACAGGAGGCGTTTGAAAAGCAGGGAAGGAACGCACTGGGGCCAGAAGCACATACAAAAAGAAGAAGAAGAAAAGGAAAAAAGGGGAAACATGACGGAGGGGGTGGCATTGGAGAGATGCATCGGTGGTGGAAAACTACTCAATGGAGCATAAGTATTAAGAGTTTAGGGAAACACGCCTCTCACGGGGCGTGTGTTTCAGGCTGTTGGCAGCACGCAAGAGAAGCCTTCATCATCAGCAGGGTGAGGCCGGCACTGCGCCTGGGATGGCGCTGCCGGCGGAAAACTGCTGCTCTTCAAACGCTGCCAGCTGGCGGAGAAAGCCCTGGTTGGGCTGCGCGCAGGGTCGCGCCTTTCGCACCGCGTTCCAGGCCGCCGTCAGCGACATCCCTTCCCGCGCAATGAGGTAGGCGATCACGAATGCAGCGCTGCGGCTTTGGCCGGCATAGCAGTGCACCAGGACTCCGCCTGCGTTTCGTCCCTCTGCGATGAAATCCACGGCCCGGGGGAGGTGATGCGCGAGGTCGGCCTGGGCATCGTCGTAGATGGGCACCAGGTGGTAGGTGAAGGCGCCCTCAGGGTTGTCTTGAAAAAAGCAAGATACTACCGGAGAAAGGTTGAGGATGTGGGTGATGCCGCTCTTGCGCAGGGCCTTGAGGTTGCGGGCGGCGCCGATGGGGCCGATGAACAGCCCAGGGGCCACCTGGCAGGGGGTTTTGTCCTTGCCAGCCAGCTTTCGCATGAGAGCTCGTTTCTGAGCTGCAGCCTGAATCAGGCGCTGGCGTTCCTCCTCCGCGGCGTCGTCGCTCTAAAAGAGAGAGGGGGAGTGTGAGAGAGGGGGAGTGTGAGAATGTGTTTTTCACGTTTCAAACTTGAAAATCCCTCTCCAAAGACCAGAAATTGAGCACCCTTCGCACCTTGGTGTAGACGTCTTCATGCCTCTCCACCTTCAATTCGCCCAACAGCGTGGTCACACGAATCTCTGGCGTGTATCTCAAGCCCGACTTGTCAAAAGCTCGCACCTCATGGAGGAGAGAGGACTGAAGCGTCACCCAGCCCCGTGTCGGAGGGCTCGACATGGTGTCAACTCAAATGTGTGGTGAGTATCGAGTGTTTTAAAGGAAAATTCAGCTGACCAGCCAGAAGTAAATTAAAAATTAGTTGTTTGCTCCATTTCGCACTCCTTCTGGTCTAGCCAGCCAACGGAAGGCTCGAGAACGTGACAAATTTAAGTTCTATATTTAATAAACGTTTGGAGGAGAGTTTATCTCAAAGACAAAAGCTTTCCTCGTGGATTCAATCCGAGAGCCTCCCCTCTTCTTGTCGTGTTTCTCGATCTCAGACCCATTTTGAAATTGCGATCTCACAACATCGCGGCGTGATCACCAGCAGCGAACCCGAATAGGGACGACCTTGTTCTCCAAAATGCAATCTATGGCTCAAAAGGCAAGGCTCGCCCTGCACTTTTCTCTCTCCTCCAATCTAACCCATCAACACCTCACTCACCCCACCCCCGATCTTCAGTCGCAGACCGCGCTGCCTGCCACCACCACCCAAGCAGTCTGTCGCCCCCGCTCGGGCAAACTGAACCCCGCCGCTGTCGCCCGCCCCGACGCCTCCCAGTCCGCCGCCTCTTCCTCCCGCCGCGACGCTATGCTCTCTCTGGCGGGCCTCGCTGCTGCCCTCACCGTCGCGCCGACCCCCGCGCTGGCCATCGATGAAGTCTATCCGCAGCTTTGCAATCCCGCCTGCATGGAGAAGCTGGCTGCTGCCCCCAGGGTGAAGACTGCCTCAGGTCTGGAGTATCAGGACATTGTGGTGGGCACTGGGCCCACCCCGCCCGTCGGTTACCAGGTGGTGGTTAACTACGAGGCCATGACCCCCCAGTTTCGCGTTTTCGACTCGTCTATTGAGCGAAAAGCGCCGTACGACATCCGCGTGGGCGCGGGACAGGTAATTCAAAGCTTTAATTACGCTTTTTGGCAGCATATTTGAAGAAAATTGGGACTGCTGGATGTGACAGCCACATAAATTGGTAATGAAATGCTCTCGTCGGAGATACTTTCGCGACACCCAAATCTTTTGAACAAATCAGCTTTATTCAGCTCAAAATCGCCTCCCAATGGGAGTCAAAATTATTACCACACTGTCGCTCCTTTCATTCAATATTTTGTTCAGGTGGTTGCTGGGCTGGACGAGGGCCTGCAGACCATGAAGGTGGGCGGTCTCCGCCGACTCTACATCCCTGGTAACCTGGCTTTCCCCAACGGTCTGCCCTCGGGGCCGGGCCGTCCCCGGGTGCCGCCTGGATCGGCTGTCGTTTTTGACGTGCAGCTGCTGCTGATCCCCGGGCTGGACGACGATGAGTAAATGCTAATGATAATGCGAAACTGGGACCATATTGTTGTAATCTTTCTGAGAAGAAGAAGAGCATCATCTGCATGGGAGAGAACTGGATTTTAGTTCCGAGAGGAGAAAAAAATAATACGATGCGACCTTTGTGACATGTAAATACATGGATTTCTATAATAGCTTAGTGATAGCTGTCTTACTTAGCAGCAACAGCGCTCGCTATCGGTCTTCATGTGGAATGGTGGGGGCAGCCTTTCAAAAGTGCCAGCGCTGTTCCCTCCACCAGTAGCGGTCCTGTCTCTTTGTCTGCATGTTGGTCGAGGGAGCCTTCCACCAGTCGGCATTCGGTGACAAATGTCGCTCTACCGCCGCTCAGCCGCTCAAGCCTCACTGAAGCTCGCACCGTTGAACCCACCTGCAAAATAATTGAACGCAGTAGAGAGTTTATTGATTTTTTATATCGTAAGACACCCAGAGATGTTCATTAATTATGAAAGTGCAAGTACCAAAAAATTCAACTACAAACAAGAACCGCTCGCTCACTTCAGCAAAGTTTCGGAATTTGAGGGTCTGGGTGAGGTAGACAGACCCCGGGAAGTTGGTGCCAATGATGGCTGGAAACAGCGAGGCAATCAGCAGGCCGGGGACGATGGGAGAGGGGAACCCAGCGGCCTCTGCAGCAGCGTGGGTCGAGTGCAGGGCGTTGGCATCGCCAGTGAGCGCTGTGAAGGTTGCCACGTCATGGTGGGTGAATTTGCGGATTGTAACGAGCTCTGGGTGGAATACTGCCGTGCTAAGGAGCCGGGAGAAGCCCAAGGCTGCGGCAGGGGCTGTTTGAAGCGAATACTGTGGGCCTACGAGATCGAGCAAATAGAGGAGCGGGAGGCGCGTGCTGCCACGCATAATGAATGCTGCAATTTTATTAAATTTGTTTAATGTCAAAATATAAGGATTGAGCAGCGTTTTGGCCAAGGCCGTCTTTATTTGAAAAGTAATTTACTCTCATTTGCGGCGCTTTCAATCCCAAACACCATGATTGCTGCATTGTTCAAACATAATTTGTAACATGAGTTTTGCATAGCACTGCGATGCCTGCTCCATGTTGCGCGTTGGGCTAAATCGAATCTCTAGGTGAGGCCTCCCTTCTCATTTCACAGCTTTGCCCCGAAATCAGCAGCTCAACCCCCATTTGTATTGCGCAGGGAACCAATAGCACGCCCCATCGCCCGCCTGTTGAGCTCTATCGACCAATTGTGGGATGCCACTGCCGTCGACACCACAGCCGCTGCTGGTGCCGCTGAAGCCACCTCTGCGGCTGCTGCGGAGAGCGCTGCGCCAGCCGTTTCATCAGCAGGCCTCGTCCAGTTTCTGGAGGCGCACCGTTGGGAGTGGGACCCTAGGCTGAATAAACGACGGAATAAAAGAAATGGCGGTGAAAGGGGCGGGCGGAGGGGTGCCAACCCCTTTCCCTTCCGCACAGCCAACGGCCGGCAGCCTGCGCCCACCCCCATCTCCCTCCTCCCCCCTCCGCGCACTGAAGAGCTCACAGGGAGGTTCCAAGCTCGCATCATTGACAGCCACTCAAAAGAGCTCACAAATCGGGTGGTGGCGGCCTTTGCCCACACCGATAAGCAGCTCTCTTCTTCGCATCTGAGCCTGGAGGAGAAGGCGCAGGTGGCGCGGCGCTGCCTGCTCACTTTCCGCCGCATGTCGCAGCTGCCGTTGAGCGACATAAACATCGCAGCAATCATGCACCGGGTGTCGCGGTTAGCCTCGCATGCGGGGCTGGGCAGGGGGTTCTCGGCGCTGGCGGCGGCGGCGCGGGGCGGGCCGCCCTTGCCGGAGTTGCCTGGCGGTGACTTTTTTGCTGCAGAGCTGCTGATGGAGCTGTTCAACGAGGTTTTGCGGCGGGCTAAGGAGCAGCTGAAATCGCCGGAAAGGGGCGCTGCTTCTCCGGTGGAAAATTTAGAAGAAAGTGGCAGCGGGGTGGATGTGGGGGAAGTAGAAAGAGCCGCGGTGGCGTTTGGGCGAAAAGCGGAGGCGAGCAGCTGGGGGGTGGCGCTGCACGAGAGCGCAATCGCTGGGGCGCTGCATGCGTGCAGCATGATGTGCATAAACGTGAGTTAGGAGAAATCAGGCGTGCTTTTACTCGTTTATCTGTTTACGTTGTTTGCTCATATTTCAGCGGTTTTTAATGCTGATAAAGCCTATCGTATTGACTGCATTCTACAATTCAAGTATAACATCTCGTTTGTGTGAGATTTTGCGATGTACAGGTTTCTCAGGAGGATGCTGACACGTTGGCAGCAGTGGCGCTGCAGTCTCGCAGCCAGTGGAGCTCTGTGAGGATAGTGATGCTGGCGCTGGCGTTGGGGAGGATGGGACTGAAACCACTGGGAGGAAAGGTGCGGAAAAAACACCGTGGAGCAGTCTAATTATTAAAATTGTCACCTGGGTCTACAGTTTTACCACAATATAACATTTTCAATGTGCCCATTATCTTCTCTACTTCAACAATAACCATTAACAGCATTCATCCCTCCCTCCTGCAGCTGCACGAAGCCATGCTGGAGGAAGCTGCCGCGAAGCTGCCAGACATGACGGGTGACGATATCTGCAGCCTGCTGTGGGGCATGGCGCACTCAGATTTTCACCCAGGCCAGAAATTTGTCACCTCCACAATGGCTGTTCTCCTTCCGAAGGTGCAGGGCCTGCAAGGCAAAGGAATCACGGCCTACAACGGACTGGGTGCCCTGGCGCTGTTGGAGTGGAACCCCCCGCCCCCCAAGCGCCAGCGGGAGGCGTGGTACTCGAAGTGGGACCATGCCAGCTTGCAGAAGCTGCAAAAAGAGAGGGAGGAAGAGGAGGCGGCGGCGGCGGCAGAGGAAGCGGCAGCAGCGTCCTCCGGCCGCCCTCGGGACCTGCGGCAGCTGCAGGCGATGGCGCGCGCGTGGGAGGTGGGCCGGCGGCAGGGGTTGGCGGCGCTGCTGGAGGGGCAGCAGCCGCGTAGCAGCAGCAGCGGTGTTTTGGAAGAGAAAGAAAGCATTTTTGATAGGAAGAAAGCGGTGGGCGGTGGGGGAGTGGATGCAAGCTTGGCGGAGCTGGCGAGGCGGGCTGTGAAAGTGCAGGCGGCGCGGGACAAGGCCGCCCAGTTGACGTATGAAGTTTCACAACTCATGCGGCAGCTGCTGGCTCAGCACCAAGTCTCTCTGCCTGCAGGAGCCAGCAGCAGCGGTGGGGGTAGAGGTGGGGGTGGGGGTGGAGTACCCAGCAGCAGCGGAGTGGATGGGAAGGGTAGCGTGAGCGGCGAGAGGAGCGGCGGCAGCAGTGTGAACGGATGGCAGAAGGCTGGCAATGGCGCGGAAGAAGACGAGGCCGCTCTGGCGCACCGCTTTTTCACAGGGGAGTGGCCGGACGAGGAGCAGCAGCTGCTTGAATTCAGCAGTTTTGCCCATAGGCAGCTGGTCCAAGCAGCAGAAGATGCACTTATTTCTACCTCCAGGGAGCCATTATCGCACACAAGGAAAGATAAGCGCGGTGCGCGTGCGGCAGCGCCATCTGCTGGGGCTGGAAACGGCAGGAAGGTGCTGCGAATGGGCCCGCTGCTGGCGGAGGCGATGAGAGAAGGCGGCCCTGACAACCGCCTGGTCATCCAGCCGCACTACGAGAAGCACCATGTGATAGCGCCCTGGATCCGGCGCACCATCGGACTCAAAGACCCAGCAGCAGAAGCAGGTCCAGGAGGAGGAGATTTTTCGGTTTGCACAGTAGCCTCCGCTGCTGATGAAAAAGAGGAGGAAGAAAGAGCGGCATTGGGGCTGGATCTCAACCTTGACGTGCACAGCATGGGAAGCACTGCCGCGGCGCCTCTCATGGATGCAGCAGAGGACCCAGAGTTGCTGGAGCGCCGCTTCTTGAGCAGTGGCGGCGGCGACGGTGAAGGCATGGCCTGGGACTTTCCTTCCTTAGAGGACAAAAGCGAAGCCAGCGACATCGGCAGCAGCATTGCCGACGCGATTTCTGGGGAAGAAGAGCGGGAAGAAAGCAGCAACAGCAGCGCGGACTTTCTTCTTTCTCCCCAGGTGGAAGAAAACTTTTCCGAGGTCGCCGACGCTGCGGCCGCAGCGCTGGAGGAGCTGGTGCGGTGCGCGGTGGCCATGGTGCAGTCCAACATTCGGCTGGACCAAGCGGTCGCTCTAGGGCGGTACGTATGCATGGTGAAGCACTACGACCGGCCGTTGCTGCAGGCGATGTGCGCAAGAATGGCGGCGGCGGTGGAAGCGGCGGAGATGGGGGGCAACGAGGCCGCTCACCCGGGGCTGATGCTGCCTTCCTTGTACGTGGCCGATTTTTTCTGGGTCCTGGCATCTTTTGGCGCGGAAGACCTCCTGCCCAAGGTATGAGAGAAAGCAACGCTGTCATGTATACTCCCGGTGAAATATCGCTGCTTGTGTAATTTCTTCTCAAAATATCCACCTCTCTTCTCCCACCCTAATTTTTTCCATTCAATTAATCAACCCGTGCATTCTTTTCACAGGAGCTGGGAGAGAACCTTTTGAAGCGGGCTGTGGCCAATCCAGCGGCCACCCCCACATCACTGGCTCGAACATTGTGGTCTCTGGCTGTCATGGACCGCCTGGAGCCCGAAATGCTCGCCCAAGTGTGCAGTTCACCGGCTCTCGCCGCCCTGTCCCGCGGCGACGCAGCAACAGCCCCCGACGAGACCTTTAGAAAAAAACTGACAGCCAAAGTTGTAGAAATCACGCTGAACCAGCTGTTTCAGGCCGCGCTGGCGGTGGAGGGCACCCGCGGCGTGAGCCGCACCTCCACTATGCCGCCGGAGCTGCGGGAGGCGGCGGAAGCGGCGTGGTCGGGGCGCCACCGCCACCTCACGACGTCATCGCTGCAACGCCAGGTGGCGGTGGGGCTGCGTGCCCTGGGACTGGAGTGCCAGATGGAATACTCCCCCCCAGGGACCCACGTTATTATCGATGTGATGGTCACAGACCCGAAGACTCGCCGCCAAGTCGCCGTTGAAGTTGACGGGCCTTCGCACTTTGCGTTCAACGAATTGGACCGGCCGCTGGGGGCGATGCGGCTGCGGGACGCGCTGCTGAAGCAGCGTGGGTGGACGGTGGTGTCGGTGCCTTACTTTGAGTGGGATCAGATGCGGACGCCGGAAGCGAGGGCGGGATATCTGAAAGCGAAGGTCATGCCGCTGCTGCGACGGTGAAAAGGAAGAAAGGGATTGGCTGTTATTCTGCTCCCGCTACTGCCTGGCTACTGCGCTTTTGTAATTAGATTTTATTTTATTTGGTATTTATGTTTCTTGACTTATTTTGTTCGTTTAGGGGCGATGTATCGCCCCTTCAGTCAATTCCTGCCGGGGTCTCTGTTCTGCTATTTTAATGCCATTTTATTTATCCCAAATCGCTCAACTGAATATGTTTTTAATATGCGTTTGTGCGGTTCTAACCATACGAATGTAAGGGATTCATTTTCAACTTAAGAAGCAACCTTACGTATCTCAACGCTGCTACTGCTGCTGCCCGTTGTTGGGCCCTGCTGTCTTGTCGTTCAGCGCCGTCCACACCGGCTCGCCGCCGCGCGCGTGCTCCAGCAGCGCGCTCAGCGCGCTCCCTTCGGCTGCGTCCACGAAATCAAAGGGAACCCCGTACAGAGCAGTGTCTGGGCGCAGCGGTAAATCACCCTCAATCACGCGCATATCTAGCTCAAGCTCTTCCTCTCCTTCCACCGCATCTTCTTCCTCTTCGCCCAGCAGCTCTTCCCACGTGAACAGCAGCGGCGCTGTGGTGGCCCCTGCGGGATTGAAGTCGACAATTCGAATGGACGCTGTTGCCGCCGCCGGCACGTAGCAATCGTACGTGAAGCTCCGCAGCGGGAATATTCCGTGCACCGCGGACGCGTGGAACGCTTCGATGCGTTGCTGCAGCGCTGTCAGCTCTTCTTGCACGCCTGTGAGGCGTCGGGAAAGATCCCGCTGACTGATGCCTCTCAACCGCCCGTTAACCACGAAACAGCGGAACTCTCGGCCTGGGCTGAGGTCGTACCACTTGCGCAGAGCCAAGACGTGATCTGAAACAGCAGCAGTAGTTGCAAAAGGCGCTGCGGTGGCATTGCCATTGCCATTGTGAGATAGTGAAGAGGATTCGAGGGAGGAAGGGTTGGTGGTAGAGCGCTGCTGAGCTCCTGGTGCGGGTCCTTCGGCTTGCAGACCGGCAGCAGCGACAACTACAGAGGCAAGGAACGAGATAAGCTTCAAGAGGCGTTGATTTGTATGTAAACATGAGTTCACCTCAACATTCTAATCCATTTTAAACGTGGGATTGTGCCACTTGAGGAAACATAAATGGGTTAAGGAAGAGCAGCTGTAGCCCACCTTTTCCATCGCCTTCCTCGTTTTCTTGCAGCTGCAATTGCTGCAGGGCCTCGCTGATATCGTGTGCCACCCGGTCGGAGCTTTTCAACAGCACTACCACCTCATCAGAGGTGCTGCATCGCATGGTATTGCCTGATGTCATCCACACTGCATCTTTTGGCGCGCTCCACGTCAGCTTGGGCAGCACAGCGCCGCCCAGGGAGGCGATGCCGGCTTGGATGGCGGCGGCAATTTCAGCAAGGGAGGGAGGCGGTGGGGTGCTGCTTTCTCCTGCATTTTCGTCGTCATCGTCACTGGACCAGTCGCGGTAGTCGTCCTCCGCGAGAATGGCGTCCTGCTTGTTGCGGGCGGGGAACTGAAAAAAAGGCGAGAGAAAAAAGTAAAGAGAGGGAAGGTCGAGAAGGGAGTTCGAGTGCATTGCCATCAATTGCATATACAGAGATGCTATTGCGGCGCTCTGACTCACGGCAGAGCTCGTTTCGGGCAGGAACACTCCATCTTCGACAAGCCATGCGACGAAATCGGCTGTTAGGGGCACAAGAACCGTGGAAAACGTATGTTGCTTGAACAGTGGATACCAGCTGCTAATTCTGCAACACAAAAAATCCTCTGCAGTCACCATTTTTCCCGAGATTGTGAGCAAAATATAATTCGGAAATTTGAAAAGCTTGAGACTGCTGCTAAGCTTTCACAGCGTTGGAATGGGTGTTGTGAAATATATTCAGTTTTTTTTAACATACTGAATTCGCTGCAGCTTTTATTTGAGCATTGGGTCATCTGTTCGGGGAGCCAAGTGGAAGCTGCAGTTCCCTCGTTGGCGCCCCTCCACATATTATGCCACAGGCATACGCAAAGCTGTATAGCAGGGGATCTTGATCCCAGCACCAGCCATCTCCTTTCCTCAATTCCTTTTCTCCGCCATCACCGAAACTATTATCCTCCTCTGGGTTCGAAGTCGCTTACATACAAAACAAACAAGAGCTGACTTTGGCGAACACTGGCGCTATAATTAGGAGATGTACGAAAGTATAGAAGGGTAAGCAATGAAAAAACAAACACTATTGGAAAACAGAAAGAATAAAATTTGGAAAGGAAAGGAGTTGGGTCATACTGCTGCTGAGTCATCGTCGTCGCCGCCTCATGTGTCAACGAGGTTATCCATCGATCCTCTCCTCTCTCCATCCATGCACAACTTTGAAAGATAATAACCCTGAGAAGGCAGCAAGCTGTAAAAGCCGTGAAGGTAGCAGGTTTCATCTGCTTGGGGTGGTATTATCCAGTATGGGCATTATTCTCGTCGGCCCCATGCCTTCCTCTTCAAATAAGACTGCTAGCGGTATGCCTTATTGTCTATCAATTTTTTTATTCCTACGCCTCCGGTGCCGCCCAGCCTCCCTTCTCAACGTTCTTCAAGTTATACTCGTTCTTTGGCCGCTCATCAGAAGGTGACGGAGTGGGTTTAGGAGATGGAGAGGGCTTCTTGGCGGGAGGCGGTGGCCTCTTCCTGGGCGGAGGCGGCCTCGGCGGCGGCGGTGTTGGCGGAGGTGGCGTAGGCGGAGGAGGCTTGGGAGGCGGTGGCGTGGGGGGAGGGGGCTTAGGTTTCGCGGCCTTGGGAGGCGGGGGCCTGGGGGACGGCGGGGGCGACTTTTTGGCCTTGGGCGGCGGGGGCGACGGCGACGGCATCGTTGGAGGTGACCTCGGGCGCCTGACCCTCGGCGGCGTCATGACCGCGGGAGGCGGCGGGGATGGAGGCGGCGGTGTTGGCGGGGGAAGGGACCTTTTCCTGGGGGGTGGAGGGGAGGGAGGCGGGGGCGAAGGAGACACCGCCGGCGGCGGCGGTGATTTCCTGCGAATGCGATTGGGAGGCGGGGGGCTTGCCACGGACGGCGGGGGGCTCAAAACCGGCGGGGGAGGAGACTTTCTGCGGACACGCACGGGAGGAGGTGGGCTTGGCATTGGCGGGGGCGGCTTCTTACGCAAGCGTCCGGGCGGCGGGGGGCTGGCTGCCGGAGGAGGCGGCTTCTTGCGCAAGCCTCTAGGCGGCGGGGGGCTGGGCATCGCCGGAGGCGGCGGCTTCTTGCGCAAGCGTCCGGGCGGCGGGGGGCTGGGCACCGCCGGGGGAGGAGGCTTCTTCCGGCCCGTGGATGGCGGTGGCGGCATTTTCGGAGGTGGTGGCCTGGGTCTGCGCGTGCGTCCCTGCGGGGGCGGCGTGGGGGGGGGGGGGAGAGGCTCTGCGGCCGCGAGGCGGCGGCGGGGGTGACATGCCCGGCGGATAGCTCCCAGGAGGCGGCGAGCGCTGCCGACGCTGCGGCGGCGGCGGCGGAGTGCTCTCGTCGGGCGGGGGTGGCGCTGCATATCCAGGGGCGCCGGGGGGCGTGCGGCGCCTACGCGGCGGTGGCGGCACAGTTCCAGGAGGGTAGGCGTTCTCCGGCGGGGGCGGGGCGGGGCCCCTGCGGCGACGGGGCGGCGGCGGGGAGTTCAAGCCGTCGTATAGCACCTGGAACGTGGGGTTGTACGCCAGGGCGCCGGTGTCTTCAGGGAACCAGGCCTCGTAGTTAGCAGGATCGCTGAGCTCAGGGGCCAGAGTGTGGGCGCTGTCCAGCGCCTCCTGGGCCTGATCGGGGGACGACAGCGGATATATCATCGTGGCTTGCACGCCCACCTGGCCGTTGGGCTGGCAGGCAGCCACTGCTGTGCACTCGAGATCGTACGGCCAAGTTTTGGCGGCCACAGACTTCATCAGGTCGCAGGACTTGCTGGAGAGGTAGCGCAGGTAGTTGTCGAGCCAGGTTTCCAGGAGCTGCCGCCCGCCTGAGGTTGTCAGCCCGGTCTCAACGAGGTCGCTGGTGCCGTCGGCGGCGGGGCTGCTGCCGCTGCTGCTGTCGCTCTGACCTAGGAGGGAGAGGAGCGCTCGCCGGCGGCCGGACATTGCAACGGGGCACCGAGGAACGGAGGGGTCGGTTCCAGGGTTGACGATGAATGTCCCGATGACCTGCAGGCAACCAGCGGGATTTTTTTTTTAGTTTTTTTTTTTAGTTTTTTTTTGCAGAAATTAATTGGAATGAAAAACAAAATGGAATATACGTACCGTGGGGTCCGTGTGATGCACGGGAGGGGGGCTATAGCCGGGCGTGGGGGGCGCGGGAGGCGTTTTCGCGGGGGGTGGCGGATACCTTGCGTACAAAAAGACCTGCACCTCTGGCGGCCCAGCCAGCGCGCCGGTTTCCTCCACAAAATAGAGCCCATAGATGTCGGGGTCCGTGATCAGCGGCTCCAGGCTGTAGGCGCTGTCGATGGCCTGCAACGTTTCTTCGGCGTTGGTTGGCAGGTAGGTGTAGGTTGCGACGACTGAGATGGTGCCGTCAGGTAGGCACACCCCCACGCCGGTGCAGGTGAACTCCGAGGGGTGCGGCCACGTCTTCTCAGCCTGGGCTTTTACGAGTTTGCAGGCCAGATCGCCTTGGTACTGCAAAAAGTTGTCCAGCCACGTCCCCTGCAGGCGGCGGCGGCTGAACCCGGGCGTGGGGTCCTCAAAGTCGTACTCCAGCACCTTGCGGCGGCTGTACCCGGTGATGGGACACTTTGGAACATAGGCGTCTGTGCCTGGTAACACTATAAACTTGGATACTACCTGCAGAGATAGAATTAAAAAGTGAATGTCAGTTCAATTTGTCAGTTATACGCAGCTCAAGGAGAATGCTTATTTAATGGAACAGTAAAATTATTTAAAATACACACAGTTGGTTGTTTTGTGTTGACGGGCGGGCCCTTTATTGGAGGCGGCGGCGCTTTCGGCGGCGGCGGCGATTTGTAAAGGGGCGGAGGGGGCGCCTTGGGCGGGGGCGGGGAGTGCGTGAAGTAGTAGACCTGCACGGTAGGCGGGCCGGCCAGGCCGCCGGTGCTATCGGGGAAGTAAGGCTTGGTAATGGCAGGGTTCATCAACAGCGGGCCGATAGTATAGGCACTATCTACCGCCAGCTGGTACTCATTCGGGTTTGTCACAACGTAGACCAGCGTGGCCACCACCTTGACGTTTCCGTTCTGTTGCTGGTACGCAGTGTAGCCGTCTCCCGTGGGGGGCACGCAATTGCATTGGAAGGAGCAAGTGGTGACCCTGGGCGTGGGCCACGTCCGCTTCGCCTGTGCCGTGAGCAACGCGCAGGCCCGCTGCCCTAAGAAATCAAAATAGTTTTGGAGGAAGTTGGACTGCTGCAGCTGGCGTCCAGGAGCGGTCAGCCCCGTCTGCCCCGACGCCACGACCTCCTCAAACTCCGAGAGACGCCGTCCGTTCGTTTGCACGGTCGCCAGGGGGCAGCGTGGGACAGACGGGTCAGTCGCTGGCTCAACAAGAAAGGTAGCAACGACCTGCAGCAAAATCATTATAAAACACGGTTTAGTGCACCGCGACTGCACGAGCAGATGTCCCCTCTCCCAATTTCAAATTAACAAGATCAAATGAGCCAGCGGCAGCGGGAGGGCGAGACACTACGTACAAAGGGATTCTCGAGCGTAGGCTCGGGCGATGGGGGCGGTGGGGGAGGGGATGGTGGGGAGGGAGGAGGCCCATACACCTCCAGGTCGGCGTCAAAGCCTAAAATTTGAATAAACAATGTGAGTGGCAAGTACAAATGTGTCGAGGGGGGAAGCCTCCCGGAATGGCACGCGCACTCAATTTAGACCACTTACCTGGAAACCCACCGCTCTGTTGCAGCGTGCGCCCGCCGCCCTGCTCTCCAAAGCCTTGGCTGGTCCATGGATCGAAGAAAAAATCGGCAGCCACTGCAAACGCATAAAATCGTGTCAATAACACCGTTCACCGGTTCCATACCCAGACTATATCGTAACCTTGCTTACCTGAGCCCACAAGCAGCGAAATTAACAGTATTGAGAGTGAAGTTTTCTCCATTCTGCTGCAAGGGATGCTGGAGGGGGAGCACCAACTCTAAGGCGTATTGCCCGGTTGTTTCTTCATACTGTTGCTTTTTTATGGGCTTTTCTAACTCGCGATGCAGGCGGAGCTGGCTGTTTGCGGATTGCCCGCGGCCAAACAGACACAATAGCCACAATGTGCCGGTGTCGGATTTTCTCAGCACGCAAAGCATGGCTTGTTTTGATACGAGGCGGTCACTTATTACGGCGCGCCATAAAATGCTGGCGAGGGAGGGGGAAGAAGAAGAGATCGCCAGCGGGACAGTTTCCGAGAAATCAAACTAAAAAGTCTCGAGCACCTATATCAGCGCCACAGGGAGCCTTTAGCCTTTTAAACGATGAATATTAATAGGGGGGGCGAATTGGGTGGCACATAAGGATTAGCAGCGGCAGAAATTTTTGATTCGCAATTATACAGTGTACTCTTCCGAGCTCTGGCCTTGTAAATTGCCGACAGCGCGCTGTGCCGCGAGAACGCCACACACGGCGAAGCAGGCACACGAGTAACGCAAGTCGCACCAAGGGGGAAGAAGCAGAAATTTTGGTTATAAACAATCTTTCTTCCCGCTTGCAATTTTGAAGCGAAATGAGCAATTCGCGCTTTGAAGCTAGCCAAGCTATATTTATTACATCTGTATTAATTGCTATCGTCCACAAGCTCTCAGCCTGACATTATATAAAAAAATAGGCTCGATTCTCTAATCTAATTTAAAGCCGGCCCAATGGCCGAAGGAGAGGCCATTGGAGGCCCGGTCACGGCCGCACAGGTGCGCAAAGTTGATCGCACGCATCCCCTGGGCAATCTTTGCTCTTATGCTTGTCAAGTAGATCGTTGCCCCCCGAAATTCCCCGCGAAACGCATTGGTTTTTTTATTTATCAAAGCTCTTCTACTCACATTCACCATTCGCAAGACTCATGTACCCCAAACTAAAATAAAATACCCACCCAACGTGCAGGCAGCATGTCTCATCGCCTATGTGGTGTTCGTGGTGCTGTGGAGCTACGCAGAGTACCTCTCATACCAGTGAGTGCCTTGTTTCCAGCCGATTTAGTGCTGCAGAGCGACGAGTTGATCACCTCCCTTGTCACACCATCCATATTTTCATTTTTTTCTTCAGAGCTCTCTTAAGGGAAGCAAAGGGCGAGGATGGCGAGGAGATGATCCCTGTGCTGGTGCACGATGAAAACGGCAACGCCAGTGCCAACAACAGCGTCACCACTGCCGTGAAAAGCCCTCGTGGCAGCGGTGGTGAGCCTGGGAGCGGCAATGCAACCCCCGTCGCTGCCTACACCGTGCGTAGCAGAGGATTCCTCACAAGCACATTTTTCAAGTGAGAATCCCTCTCCTCTTTGCTGCACCCGTCCGTCCCCTGAAACTAGCGCCAAAATCACGACCCCCCCATAATCTTGAGTTTTTTCCCGCTGACGAGATTTTTTCCTCGCTTTTATAGGGTGCTGGCGATGGACACCGGCGCGCTGACCGCCTCCCGCGAGACCCTGCGTGCCGCGGTGGAGATGGGCACCATCTTGCTGTGGTTCTACGTCGCGGATCGCACCCCAGCGCTGGCTGCTGGGCCCAAGGAGTACATTCGGGACGTCTTTCTTTTCATATTTGTGGCGTTGACCCTGGTGGCGGGCGGGTACACCATGAAGAAGGGGCGTGCGCCGGTGCTGGTGAACAGGCAACAGACTGAGGAGTGGAAGGGGTGGATGCAGGTGAGACAGAGACAGAGAGAAGACCTTGTTGTTATCGGAGGAGTTTGCGTCTTTGGGAAATCCGAATGTAGTCAACACATTTTGAATTTACGGTTAAATTAGCTGTGCTTGGCTGTATATCTGGCACACTCTCAATTCTGCACTACGTGCAATCAACCGCCCCTTTACAGCCCCTTTACCCAGCGCTCATTTTTCTCCTCCCGTTCCCGTCTCTCCTCGAAAACCAGGTGCTCTTCCTGCTGTACCACTACTACGAGGCGCGCGAGGCCTACAACGCCATCCGCATCTTCATCGCCTCCTACGTTTGGATGACCGGCTTCGGCAACTTTGCCTACTACTACAAGACTAGGGACTTTTCACTCGGGCGGTTCTGCCAGATGATGTGGCGGCTCAACCTGCTGGCCACGCTGTGCTGCGCCGCGCTGAACAACGAGTTCATGCTGTACTACATTTGCCCCATGCACACCCTGTACACAGTCATGGTGTATGGCGCTCTCGGGTTGTGGAAAGGCGGAAACGACTCGCAGTGGGGTGTGTGGACCAAGATTGTGGGGTGCTTGGCGTTGGTGGGCGTGGTGTGGGAGATTCAGCCCGTGTTCTATGCGCTGTGGAGGCCGCTGCTGTTCATGTTGGGCTACACAGACCCTAGGAGGCCCAGCAAGGACCCGATGCACGGTCAGTCGCCACTGAAATAGCCGCATTTGACACCAATTCATTTAAATTCGGCAACTGCTTGAAAATGCTCCCTTTAGAGCCCAAATTCGGGGTTTTTGCCCTCCATTTCAACCCTTGAGTTTCTCATCGATGTTTTTTTTCTTCTCCCTCTTTCTTTTTTCATTTGCAGAGTGGTACTTCCGTACCGGGCTGGACCGCTACATCTGGATCCACGGCATGGTGTGCGCCTACCTGCACCCCAAGTTTGAAGCCTGGCTCAAGTCTCTGGACGCCACCAGTCCGATGCGGCGGCGAACCACTCGCGCCGTGCTGGGGCTGACCGCCGCCACCGTGGGGTACCTGTGGTACGAGCATGTGTACCGCCTTCCCAAGCTGCAGTACAATGAGCTCCATCCGTACACGTCCTGGATCCCCATAACAGCGTTCCTAGTGCTGAGGAATCTCACGCCAGAGCTGCGGCTGCACGCCATGGGGCTGTACGGCTGGCTGGGGTGCATCACTCTGGAGACATGTGAGTTGGAATGATGCACTTAGAAACTTAGAAAAACAGCCGAAGAGAGCGGCATTGTTATTTATTTATGTCCCGCTTCTCTTCTTACTCTTTTGAGGTTTCTGATTGCGCTTTTGTTTTGTGCCCACCTCCTTCTTCAAGCACTAAAATTTAACCGCCCCAAATACAACATCCTAGTTTTGCTGCTGTTTATCGCCATTCTCATTTTCCCCCTCCCGTTCGCCTGTTTCTTGGGTATTGCCCCAAAAAATTTCCGCAGACGTGGCGCAGTACCACACGTGGCTCCTGAGCAAGGTGCCCAACTCCCAGCCCATCTACCTGCTCTCCCTCCTCCCAGGGTATCCCCTCCTCAACTTTTCAGCAGTCACCGCCATATACATATTCATCTCGCACCGCCTGTTCGAGCTTACGGCGTTCCTGCGCGACGCGCTGGTTCCTCACGACGACGACGGCCTCCTCATGCGAAATTTCGCCACCATGGGAGTCTGTGGGGCGGTGCTGTGGGCAATCGGAAAAGTGGCGGTAGAGGCGATGCGGATGGTGTAAACGAATGAAAGAATACATATTTATGCTTTGGATAGGGGAGGAAATGGAAGCGTGAATGCCTGCTTGCCATATGCATGTGCATAAGATTGATTTAATTTTGTATGGTTTCTTAGAGTAGGGGTAGCCTGCCAAAATGTAAACATATTGGCGATCTGATTAGCTAATTAAGGGGATGAGCAACTGTGCGCATGGTGGAGGAATGCATGCCGAATTTGTGGTTTCAGAAGCACGAAAAAGTGTTGGCCAACAGTCCAGGCGGCATTTGAATTTCTTCCAATGCTCTCTCAACCGAGGCCGAAACGCATATTTTTTTTATTTTTTTTTGTAAAGCAGGGGTCTTTTCCGTGGGTGCCCTTTGAGCAACACGTGCTTTCCGTCGCACATTTTTTTTTTTTTGAAATCAATCTTACAAATCCCTCGAGTACGGTACGCAATCATGCTGCGACGGGCGTCCCAAAGCCTGCAAAAATTATGTGCCGAGCACTCTAAAGATTTAGAATACGCAGCGTTCAAGCGCCTGCACACTTCGCAGCCCCTCCGCTATGCCATTGAGACCCCCGCTTCCGCAGCAGCAGCAGCAGCAGCAGCCTCCCCCGCAGCGCCCCAATCCGTGCCCACCCTTGTCAAGGTCCTAGGCTTCGGCGGCGTGATCCCGTTTTGGGCGTTCAGCCCCGTTTTAGCGCCCTCCCTCCCGTTGGATCTTTTGGGCGACGCTCTGGCCTCCAATCCAGGTACCCTGCAGATCGGCTACGGCGCCACCATCATTAGCTTTCTCGGGGGTGTCCATTGGGGGCTTGCCATGGTCCAGGGCGTCACTCCAGGCCCTCTCATGCGGCAGCGATATCTTTGGTCTGTGCTTCCTTGCCTCATGGCGTGGCCCACGGTCGCAATGCCGATCCCGCAAGCAGCCGGCCTTCAGGTAAAAAATCTCCCTTCACAATGCTCTGATGAGCGCGATAGAGTCTATCGCGCTCTTTTTCCTCCGTGCATTTGGCTGAATTGTATTGCTTACTTTCTGTGCTCAGGCCGCGCTGCTGGGCATTGTGTATGCAGTGGATCGAGGGTGGTATCGACGGGGTGCATTACCGGCGTGGTATATCGGCATGCGGCTGCCGCTGACTGTGCTGGCGATAGGAGGGCTGGTGCTGACAGCAGCTGGGTCAAAAGATGAATGAACTGATTGCATTCGTAGAAAAGGGCGATGAGGAATAATAATTCCTTTCAAGCTTGCAAGCCCAGCCTTTCAATTGAATGGGCTAGCAAAGGAAAGGAGACAAATTCCTCCCTAGAGAAGCTTAACATCATTATTGTTATATATATATATATATTCATTTATTTCTGTTGCAAAGTAGTCATCGCTGTCGGAACACGTCAGGAGTGGAGAACACGCTTCAGTGTTTTTGAAATTTGATTATTCTTATTATTGAAAAAGTGCTAGAACCCTCGGCTCGCCTCTTGGCGTGCTTGTTCAAAGCATGCATTATTTTTTCGGCATTTAATATCAGCTGGTACTATGCGGTTGTGGGTGGCTACAGCTTTTGTGATCATCTGCTGGTTGACCGGCTCAGGTGCGCATCTTGGGCTCTATGCTGACTACTCACACCTCTTGAGCACCCCCTGAAATCACATCTTCCCTCCCTTTGCAGCATGGGCCCTGGATGTAACCGCTATGGGCTCCATCTCCAACAGCAGAGAACTCAAAGACGCTATTTACACCGAGCTGGGGCCTGGTGGCGACGCCTGCATCCGCCTGCTCAACTCCCAGGGCTCTGTGGGGTGCGCTGCACCCTCTGCCCGCCCAATAACCGGCGCCCTTCAGCCCGCCACGGCCACGACCCCCGCTGCAAATTTTCTGCCTGGCACCGTGGCTGTACTCGCTGCAGACCAAGCAGGCGCCTTCCTGCAGCGATGTGTCACCGACCCTGAGCTGCAGCAGCGTCTGGCTGGCGTGTTATTACGTCATTCTGACGTCTTTCCGGGGTGGAATCCTGCAGATGCATCGCCGTACGCTGCATACGCTGTGCGAGGCGCAGGCAGCGAGCATCCCTGGAACCCCAGGGGGATGGGGTTGTTGCGAGCTGGGTTTCCTTTCCCGGTGTTTCAGTTAGACAACGTCAGCTCTCCCATCGCTCTGCAGCGAGCTGAGTATAACGCAGAAAACCAGGTGAAGGAGAAAATCAATTCATTGCTTCGTTTTATTAGTCGGCAGCAGCTCTTTAGCCTTGTGCATCCTTCAAATTCTTGAGCAGCACAGCATTCTAGTGGCTATGTTGCGCTGTGGGCGAAATATATCACGTCCTATTGTTTTCTCGTTTCCCTCTCTTCAGGGTGTGACAACCGCAACTAACGTAGCTCGCATGGAGCTCACAATGCAAGCGACCGGCACGTCCTCCAACTGCGTCGCCGCTCAGCAGTGCTACCCCCTGGGGGGCTTCTCAGTGTGGGCCTCAGTGCCGCCGCTGCCACCGCCGCCCGCCGCCGCCCCTGCAGCCACGCTGCTGGTGGTTGCCGGTGTGGACTCGGCCGCGCTGTTTCATGGGCTTACCCAGGGCGCGGACTACCAGCTGTCTGGCCTCATTGCGGTGCTGGCAGCAGCGCAGGTAAATTCAAATTCAAAATTCAAAATTCTGCATTAAATTTATCACCGTAACTCAATCATCAATACCGATGCTGCAAACAAATTTGACATTTGAATATGGAAAAATTCACGAACAAGCTGAAACAGCATGCCGTTTTTCTTCTTTTCTTTTCTCCGTTTAGATCATCGGGGCAGCAGCCAGCGACGCGCTGGCCGCCGGCGCTCCCTCCCCCTACGGCGCCAAGCGCGTGGCCTTCGGCGCCCTCATGGGGGAGCCCTGGGACTTCATGGGCTCCCGCCGCTTCCTGTGGGAGCTGAATTCGACCACTGCGGCGGTGGAAGGCCTTGACCTTCAAACTTTACAAGGAATCATCGAGGTGGGCCAAGTGGGCCGACCTCAGCGCGAACAAAGCAGCGGCGCAGCGCAGCTGTACCTCCACACCGACGCCGGCTCGCCGTCAGGCGCCGGCGCAGCTCCGATCGTGGCAGCCCTCGAAGCTGCCGCCGCGACAGAAAAAGAAGAAAGTTCCTCTTCCTCTTCTGTAATTGCAGTGAACCCAGCGGGGTCAGCCACTCCTGGCCTACCGCCGTGCTCCTCTTCCTCGTTCCTCCGCGTGCGCCCCGACCTGCCGACAGTTGTCATTCAAGAATTTGACGCTGCGTTTATCAACGAAGGCTACCAGAGCCAGTTTGACGACGCGCGGGGCATTGACGCGGATGCCATAGCAGGTGCAGCGGCGGTGCTGGCCCACGCGGTGCATGCGTTGTTAGGCGGCTCGGCATTGGACGTGAATATGACAAAAATTGAGGAGACGGTGGGGGCACTGGTGGGGTGCTTGGTGGAGCCGGTGCCTGGGCTGGCGTGTCGCTTGGTTAATGCATTAATGACGCCTGTGAACAAAGGCCCTGCACCGCACTATGTAGGCATCCTGCGTACAGTCACAGACGGTGAGCGGCGGGCGGGCGGGCGGGCGGGCGGGCGGGCGGGCGGGCGGGCGGTTTGTCTTTATTTATTTTTCCTTCCTTTTCTATTTCTTAATGCGTAAAGAGCCTTGCAGTTTGTTTTTGAGTGGATTTGCTAAGATGCGCTGAATTAACTCACTCGCTTTTTTATTGTCTACCTATCTCAATGCTATTACTAATAATGAGCTTCTCCGGGGGTTTTCTTTCTTTCTTCCCCCCCCACTTTTGCAGACCCGCAGGCCCCTGACGTCAATGTTCAATCCGACGTCGAGCGTTTCCTGTGGAACTACCTTGCGGTGGCCACTTCCGTGGGCCCCACAGGCTCAGAAACAGCAGACAGCCCTGCTCCTCGGTGCCTGCCGTCAAATGCCACGCAAGCGTGCCCTGCTGGGACCGTGTGCGCGGGGTATCGAGATGTAAAAGGGTTTGAGGGCACTGGAGTGTGTTTGAACGCCACTGTTAGGTTTGTGCCAGCCTATTCGACCGCGTTGGATTGCCAGGGCTGCAACGGCACCGCCACGTTTTACGAGTACAGGTGGAATGTGACTGACCAGGCCAAAGAGTGGTAAGCACTCATTTTGTGTATTTGTATCATAAATCAAGAGTTAACAGCACAATGAGTCAAACCTGGGGTAATTTTTTTCTTGACACACATTTTCTAAACTTAAATTGCACTGCTTTCTGCGCAGGGAGCGGGCGTATGGGTGGCCTGAAGATCCCATGTGGATGGAGAGTAATTGGCCGTCTGAGACGCCATCACTAGTGATGTTTTTGAAAGAAAGTTCCTCGGTGGACTACGCTGTGCTGGCAGCAGGGCTGGCAGCCACAGCAGCGGCAGCTGTTGGCGCGGTAGGGGTGAACCTCGCGTGGAGAAAACGGCTGAAACGGGAATGAGAGGGTGTGAAACATTGTTACAAGTGATAAAAATACGATTAAACGACATACGCTTGGTTAAAATGATGAAAAATTTGGGTACACAGCAACGTCAATAATCATTAAATGAAGCAAAGAAATGTAGTAGCGAAAAGAAAGAGTGAAACGCGTAAAAGGAAAGAACATAAAAGTCAAAAGATAAAAAAACAAGTTCAAAACACCGAGCCAGCATTCTTCTTTTTTCCCATCATCATATCTTTGGCTTCATTCACTTTGGCGGCAATGAAGCTGCTGCCCCCCGCGTCGGGGTGGTTGGCGATCATGATTCGCCGGTGCGCCTCCTTGACCTTCTCCTCTGGGGCGCTCTCCCGGACGCCTGCAAGAAAAATTAAGCGGTGAGTTTTTTTGCTGCATTTCATTATCAAAATAGGCGTGGAAAGGCCCTGGATACGAAACCAAAGTGAATGGTCCGTTCAAGCAATAAACGCATCAAATATTACTTGCCAAGAATGAGAGAGGCTTCTCGGCGGGTCATCTCAGGTTGGAAGCCTCCCTTGTAGAACTGGCGCATGCGGGGGCCAGCGCTCTTGAAGCCCTGAAAGGCGGTGATGGCTGTTCTTGCTGCGTACGCTGCGGCGCCAACCGCCAAGCCAGCGATGAGAGGGGTGGTCTGCAAGGTGGGAGAAGATGTGTGAGCACACAAAAAAGCCCCCCCCCCCGGGCGCCATTGGGAAAGCGGCATGCTCGCTGCCGGTTTTTCTGGTATATTAAGCAATTACTCAAGAGAAGGGGTGCAATTCCTCACCATTTTATAAACCGATGCGGAACTTTGAGAATAAAAATGAAATTGAAAAAAGCCGAATTCTCGAGGCAAGGGCGCCGGCGCTGCGAATCCACTCCAACTGCGAGTTATTTATTTTTGTGAGAAAAAATAATGAAAATATGCACGAGAGAAGCGGGTGTCTGGAAGCTTTAAATCTTAGTGAGCTCGCCCTTCAAAAACAAACATCGGCCCCGAAATTTCATTATTAAAATTTATTAAAATTTAAAAAATCACGCTGCTCACATTTTGAGCGAGCACGCGCACGTGGACAAGCGCTGAAAATTACAGATGGATTCAAAACCACAAGGTGCACAGGAGATCCCAAAACGAGTTGAAGAAGGTGATTTATCGTCCCTGAGTACCCTTTGTTCGTAGCAGAGGCTCCTGGCCTCTCTGCAGGCCTCCCATTGACGCATTTCTCCCGGTTTTGCAGCACTCTTTCATCGATTAAAACTGCGTGGGTTTCGAGAGTGCGACGAAAAATCCAAGGCATATGCAGGTCAGATGCCGGTGACATGATTTTAACCTGGTCCCGCGCATGCCCTTAATTCCCTCCCCCGGTGCCGCCAATCAATTGTTTATCAATGCAGACTGTTGCCGTGGTCGAATAGTATCCATCGCCTGGGCCTGCCGGCAGGAGGCCAAAGCCATGAGCGACTGCATGTCCAAGTACACCGGAAAAATTGGCGTGCTGAAGCAGCGGTGGGCAGAAAAGGGCAGCAAACTACCGCTCGGCGAAAAAGAGTGGGATCTGCTTTTGGACGAGGTTCTTCTTGATTGAAGAAAGAAAAGAAGCAAACGTAGATGACTTGCTGAATAATAAATGTTATTAAATTTTTGTATAACGTAAATAATGAAGAAGAACATCGCTCCGACAGAGAGAGAGGGGTCAGGGGATGAAAAAATATAAGATAAGATAAGATAAGATAGGTTGGACTGCTCACTCCCTTTTCAACCTGTGTCTAGAGAAGTAGCCACCAGTGGGGATGGAGTTAAGCCATCTCCGCAGCTGCAGCTGCTTCACTACGCAGTGGACAAATTTGCGCTGTTGTAGGCAACGAAAAACTCGACTCGGCCGGGCTTTTGCGATGCAGCAACGCAAAAAATAATAAAGAAAAAAAGCTTCGAAGAATCTCGAGCAGTGAAGGTAAAAAAAAGAAAAAAGATAACAGTATTGAAAGCAAATGGTTGTTGTTTTCTCAAAAACCGGGAAAGGGAAAAAAGGAGGCACGGTGTGGAATTTGAAGAAACGGGAGAGCGCCATTCTCAAATTGCTATATACGTATATCATCCGTTTATTTTTCGAAAGGGAGTAGCACCTCACTTTATGCAGGGGCTTAGCGGACGAGCAGCGTGTCACGTTGGGTCTCTCAGCTACTGAACACTAGGCCTGCGAGCCATTCTATACAGAAAAAAGGAGAAGGGCAAAAACGAATTTTTGAGGAAATTTTCACCATGAAAAACCCTTTTTTGATACAAAAAATAAAATTAGCAGAACCAAAAATGCAATTTTTATTTCTGACCTGTCTGATGGCAGCAGACTATCTACTCGGTCTTGGTGGGGGCTGCGCATTTTCGTCGGTTGCGTGGCCGAGGGGTGGGAGTGTCTGACACCAGCAGCTTGGCGCTGCCCACAGGGGGAAAGCTCAGGGAGTGGTTGGTCTCAGCGCCATCCTCCTCCTTGGGCTCCTCCTTGGGGAGCAGGCCGGGCGGCCGCGCACCTTCCACCTCGGAGTCTTCCGTGGTGTCCTATTCAAAAAATTAAAATAAAAAAAATACCGTCAAGAAAAATTGAGTATTTGAGCCTTTTTTAACCGAGGAAAAATAATAATTGGGTCGATTCTTAAACATGGAATAGGCTAGATGATTGTAACGCGTGAAATTAATAGAGTTTAGAGGCCAAAAAAGCCCTGAATAGGGCATTTTATTATTATTATTTACCTGGGGAGGGTAGTGGGGGGTGTGGTTGCCGCCATTCTCCTTGGCGAGCTCTGCGATAAGGCACGGCACCGCGGGGGTGGTCGCAGTGGGGCGGAGGTCGTGGCCGTGAGAGGGCAGGCCCGACAGGCCGGTGGAGGGCGCAGCGGAGACGGCGCAAGAGGTCACGCCAGAATCGGTGCCGGCAACGGAGTCTGCGCCGAAGATGCCCGCTGCTGCAGCCGCGGCTGCCTTTTGGTGCTTGCCAGAGCCTGCAGAAGTAGGGCGGGGGGGTCGAAAATAAGGGGGAATTTTGAAATATTTTGAAGCAAGAAGATGAGTGCGAAAATGGCACTCGCCTTTGGGCCTTCCGCGCGGGCGCTTCTCCTGCGGGACTTCTACGGGCGGGGCGGGTGGGTATTTCCTGGGGCGGCCCCGCTTGCGTCCTTCGCTTGGCTGCAACTGCACTTGTTTTGAGGTCGTGGGATATGACAGCACCTGCTGCGACTCGATGGCATCCAGCTCTGCGTCATAGTCATCCAGGAACTCTTCGGTGAGAGAGATCTTCTTGATTGCTCGCTTAGAACGGCCCGCGGCTAAATTGCTGAGGGACATTATTTCGGGCAATAACGAAGACCCTCCACACGCTCCAGATGCCGCCGCTTTTAAGCATGCAGGTTCACTATATTTTTAAAATTTTTTATAGCCGGTAATTGCCGGTGTGCGCTAAAAAATCGCTAAAAAATTTGCGCCCGCGCTGATTTAGGCAGAGGGCTTCGGCGGGAACCCTGCCTGATGGCCGCATTCTAAATAATACCCATGCCGATGGATGATCTCATTCAGACGGCGGTGGCTGCCGCAGCGGCTCTAACGCTCGCCCAGTGGGCTGGTTTAATTGCTGCATTGGCCACTGCCTTTCTACTCATTCGAGCCCTCCTGGCCGAGCCCATCCCCAGCATTGTGGTAGAAGAACCCACAGGTACTGCGCCTGATCACCATCGCCCCCACCCGCTCCCCCCATACTTGCACATTTCTCATCACTCGCTCAACTGCTGTCCGCTTGCAGAGATTCTGGCCACCAAGTCCACCCGTTCCACCCCCTCTAAGGCCCCCAAGGGCACCATTCCATGCTACAACCCCGGAACCATGGAGCCCCTGGGCTTTGCCCCCGCAATGACCCCTCAGCAGGTGATCACTCCCACAACTCTTCCGCAAAAATCCACCCATTTCGCACTTTACCACCTCTTTGCACCCCCCCCACAGGTCCATGCAGCCGTGGCCAAGGCTCGCACCGCCGCCGAGGAGTGGAAGCACTCTTCTTTCGCCCAGCGCCGCCGCCTGCTCCGCATCCTCCTCAAGTACACTCTGGACAACCAGGAGGAGATCTGCCGCCTCTCCGCGGTCGATTCCGGCAAGCCCATGGTCGACGCCGCTTTTGGCGAGGTCATCGTCACCTGCGAGAAGCTGCACTGGCTCATCGGGGAAGGTGAGCGGTGGCTGCGCCCCGAGCGCCGCTCCGCCGGGCGCATGATGTTCTACAAGAAGGCGCGCGTCGAGTACCACCCTCTGGGCGTGGTGGGCGCCATCGTGCCCTTCAACTACCCCTTCCACAACATTTTCAACCCACTGTCGGCAGCCGTCTTTGCCGGCAACGCCATCGCCATCAAGGTGTCGGAGCACGCCTCCTGGTCCGCGCTGCACTACAAGCAGGCCATTGAAGCCGCGCTGGCGGCAGCGGGCGCGCCGGAGGGGCTGGTGCAGATCATCACTGGACTTGGGGACGCTGGCCACGCCCTGGTGACCTCTGGGGTGGATAAACTCATCTTTGTGGGGTCCACCGGGGTGGGGAAGAAAGTGATGGCCACGGCGTCGGATTCTCTGACCCCGGTTGTATTGGAATTAGGTGGAAAGGATGCCTTTATTGTGTGCGACGATGCGGACCTTGGGGCAGCGGTGCCCACCGCCCTGCGCGGGTGCTTCCAGTCCTGCGGGCAGAACTGCACCGGCGCGGAGCGTTTTATCGTGCACGAGGCAGTTGCGGAGGAGTTTGTGGCCCGTGCTGAGGCAGCTGTCAACGCCATTCGCGTCGGCCCGGCCACTGGCACCTCCATGGTCGACTGCGGCTCCCTCTGCCTCCCGGGGCTGGCACAGAAGGTGCAAGGGCTGGTGGATGACGCCGTGGCCAAGGGTGCCACCCTGGTGTGCGGTGGAAAGCTGCCCAGCGGTACCGCCAGCGGTACGGGGCAGTTCTACCCCCCCACCATCCTCACGGGAGTCACCGCCGCCATGCGCATCTGGCAGGAGGAGGTCTTCGGCCCCGTGATGGCCGTGGTGACATTTTCCTCCGACGATGAGGCGGTGGCGCTTGCCAACGACTGCGCCTTCGGCCTCGGAAGCAGCGTCTACTCGCGAAACGCGCGGCGGGCGCGCGCCATCGGCGCCCGCCTGCAAGCCGGCATGACCTCCATCAACGACTTCGCCGCCACCTACATGGCGCAGTCGCTGCCGTTTGGCGGGGTCAAAGAATCGGGCTTTGATAGGTTCGCAGGGGTGGAGGGGCTGCGGGGAATGACGGTGCCCAAAGCGGTGGCAGAGGACATCTGGCCGTTCTCAACCTCACTGCCGCCGATGCTGCAGTACCCTGTGAAGCCGCAGGCCTTCAAATTTGTGACCTCGTTGGTGACGATGTTTTACTCGCAGTCGCTGGCCGGCAGCGCGCGCGGACTGGTGGGCCTGCTGAAAGCCATGCTGCCCCAGGGAGCTGGCAAGAAAAAGAACTGAAAAACGGGGCGGATGATGACACACACATCCGACGAGCGTGTTTTTTTTTTCCCTTTTTCATAGCAGAGATTTTTGTTTACCCAAGACTGGTGGTTTATTTTTAACTTTGTTTGACCCGCTGTTCCTTTTCCATTTAATTTATAAAACATTTTTATTTACATTGCGTTTTAAATAAAATCACCGACGGCAGAGAACGGGTGATTGGTGGTTCGTAGCGTTGAAGCTAGGCTGTGTAATTTGCAGTGGAATAGTCATTGCGCGACCTCCTGTCGTCGCGCTTTCTTAGGATCGGATTTCACGAAGAAGCTGTGTGGTGGAGCGTCTCCCCCGTTGTGCCCCCCCTGGAGGAACTGCGCTCCCTGCGCTGGAAGTTTTCGAAATACGCAATGTTAACGTCGGCGAGCCCTGCCTAAAGCAGTTGAAGAAAACAATTCTTTCCCACATGAGACGACGACGGCGATAAATTCCTGCTGGCGTGCAAAGTTGATTTCTGGCCTTTACAAAGATTCCACTAGTATAATACAGTTGATAGATAAACAGACACTTCGCTAATAATGTAAGCATGCCTTCATTTGTTCTTCCTAATCTAGTGCCGCTGTCTCCCTGACGGCGGGCCATCGCCTCGACAGCAGAAAAACTCGCCGTCACTCTGAGCCACAGAGTGCGCGCTGCACTCCTCCAGCAGCTGCTTCAGCTCGGATTCGAGAAGGAGAAAAAAACGGAAGGGAGCAGTTAGTCACATAAAATTAGTTGTTGATAAAAATATAGGTTTCAAGGTTTCAAGGTTTTTCAGATGGTTTGACGTCTACTACCGAAGTTACCCCTATAGAGAACCGCAAGTCGATGTGCCACACACCCCGCCACAGTAAGGCAGAGCCCCCCGTATAGCGCACTGAACGGGAGACCAAGCTGGGGCAGAGATAGGCGCGCTCATCAGAAGGGCGCAGCGGGACAGAAGCGTCGCGTTCAGCTGATTCCATCAAGCTGAGGGCGCGCATTGAGGGCCAGAAGGTGGTCCGAAGTCGAGCTGGGGCTGGCAGAGGCGATTTGAAGGAGCTGGCAAAGTATCAGCTTCACTTCGACCCAGATTCCATTGCCGAGCAGGACAACATAGTAGAGAATTTCAACGGCACTCTGCTCCCCGTCGTGATGTCGCAATTTCCTCGCCGGTCAAAGGCGGTGTTGGCGGAGAGACGTTATCCACTGTCTACTCGGCACCTTTAGGCGGCTCCTGGCCATGCTCAACCTAGAGAACCCCACGGGGAGCGCACTTTGGTGGAAACTCGCCGGCCTAGACGTCAGCTGAGTGCGACGGCCCGCCTGGACTTCAACAAGGAATGGAAGGTCCTAAAACCCTAAACCCCAGCGGCTCTGCCTCGCTCATCATTTTGCCACCGCCTCCATTGCTTTCCATTGTAATAATTTTATACACAATTGTGATGCTGGTCACGCCCCTGGCGGCATTGCAGGGACTGCGCTTGTTGACAAGAGGAGGTCAGCCCATCATCTCGGCTGCCAAGCTATCATCTTACACGCATTCCGCCAAATTTACTAGGCAATCGCTGCGCCGCGGTCGTCTGACACCAACTGCTGTGCCCGGCAAAGCCCTCTGCACCGTGTCAACCGAGAACATGGCGGACACCAATGGCTCCGCTGTTGCGGCCACCGCCGAGGAGGTCGAGGCGCTGCGGAAGCAGGTGGAGGATCTCAAGGTGATTTCAATCGATTCAATGCCAGCAGCTGACCACCATTCTCGCTATCTCCTCCATTTTTTCTAAGATGCATCTCCTCACCACTCTTTTTATCCTCTCCCACTGATTGCAGATCCAGCTGAAGAAGAAGGAGGACGAGGTCCTTCTGGTGGCTCCCTACTCCAAGTCTTACGGCCGCACCATGATCAACACCATCCTGGGTTCCGACTCTGAGGGGGCGACTCTGGTTGGCCGAACAGTTCGAGTGGGTGGCTGGGTGAAGACAGGCCGCGAGGCCGGCGCAGGGGCGTTCGCCTTTCTGGAGCTCAACGACGGGAGCTGCTTCGCCAACCTGCAAGTCATGATAGAGAAGGACGTGGCGGCGGAGGTGGCGGGCGGGCTCAAGGCGCTGGTGCCCACCTCCACCTGCGTGCTCATCGAGGGCGTGCTGTGCGAGACCCCCGAAGGCAAGAAGCAAAAGGTGAGCATATCATCAGCCGAAAAAAATGGAAAATTTTGGTATAATTTGGAGCACTCTTTTCAATAATTTGTTTGTGCTAATTGTTTAGCGAGAGGGAGAGTGGCGGTCTAGCGTCGCCAGCCTGCCCCGCTCTGGGGCACCAGCTGGCCTGCAATGAAGGCAACCTCTAGTTACCTCTCGCACAGCAAACGTTTCTCATTATAGCAGCAGTCCCCTTCTCCATGGGACGGGTTGCGTCGGATGGTCACGACATTCTTTATTTCCTTCTTTCTAGCCATTTTTGCACCAAATTTCCCGTTCGTTTTCACCCAATTTTTTTCTTTTTTTCTTCGCTGTTCTCATCCTTCACCCCCCGCATTCTCTTCTGCTGTCCAGGTGGAGCTCAAGGCCACCAAGGTGGTCCACTTTGGCCCCACCGACGCCGCCGAGTACCCGCTCGCCAAGAAGAAGCAGACCATGGAGTTCCTGCGGGAGAAGGCCCACCTCCGGCCCCGCACCAACACCATTGGTGCTGTGGCACGCATCCGCAACGCCCTGGCCTACGCCACGCATAAATTCTTCCAGGAGCGGGGCTTTTTGTACGTGCACACGCCGATCGTTACCGCAGCTGACTGTGAGGGCGCGGGAGAGATGTTCCAGGTAACGACGCTGCTGGGGGCTGCCGACGCCGCCAACGCCACGCAGCAGAGCGCGCCTTCGGCGGAAGGTATTGCGACGTTGGCAGCTGACGTTGAGGCCAAGGGAGCAGCGGTGAAGGAGGCCAAGGCGGCGGCCGCCGCAGACAAGGGCAACTCGGAGCTCGCGGCGGCGTCCAAGGGTGCGATTTCGGCGCTGCTGGCGGCCAAGGAGCAGCTCGCGGCGGCGGAGGCGGCCGCCCGCATTGTTGGCGGCATTCGGCGCAAGCCGGACGGCAAGATCGACTACTCAGAGGACTTTTTCGGGAAGCCAGCGTACCTGACGGTATCGGGGCAGCTGAACGGCGAGTACTACGCCTGCGGCCTGTCCAACGTGTACACGTTTGGCCCCACCTTCCGAGCGGAGAACTCTCACACCACCAGGCACTTGGCGGAATTCTGGATGATCGAGCCTGAGATGGCGTTCTGTAACCTGGATGACGACATGTCGTGCGCGGAAGATTACGTTCGGTTCTGCTGCAAGCACCTGCTGGAGCACTGCCGCGGGGACCTAGAGTTCATCACCAAAATGGTGGACAAGCAGGCGGTGGAGCGGCTGGAGCAGGTGGCGTCCACGCCGTTCAAGCGGGTGTCGTACACCGAGGCGGTGGAGCTGCTGGAGAAGGCGGTGGCGTCGGGGGCGAAGAAATTCGAGTACCCCGTGTCTTGGGGCATTGACCTGCAGAGCGAGCACGAGCGGTACCTCACCGAAGAGATTTTCAAGCAGCCGGTGATCGTTTACAACTACCCCAAGGGCATCAAGGCGTTCTACATGAAGCTCAACGAGGACGGCAAGACGGTGGCGGCAATGGACGTTCTCGTGCCCCGGGTGGGCGAGCTGATTGGGGGGTCGCAGCGCGAGGACCGCCTGGACGTGCTGACGGAGCGTATCACCGAAGCGGGTATGCCGCTGGAGGCGTACTCCGGCTACCTTGACCTCCGCAAGTACGGGACCGTACCGCACTCTGGGTTTGGCCTGGGCTTTGAGCGGCTGATTCTGTTTGCCACCGGTATGGACAACATCAGGGACGTGATTCCGTTCCCCAGATGGCCAGGCCACGCCGAGTATTGAAACGACGGCGCCCTCTTTCATGTTTTAACCTTTTTTTCTGCCCCGAGAATCCAGCATTCATTCTTTCGTTTGTACCCTGTAAGCCTATATTTTTATTACGTGTTTTAACCAGTTAATAGAAACGGAAACACAGGAAACTCATTTTCTCTCCATGTTGGCGCCTGCTCAACTCATTTTTAAAGGTTTGAGGGGTGGGTGTCATTGTTATCGCCTGCGAACGTAAATCGACGCAGCCGCTTCGCGCATGATTTTGCCGGCCGCTTTCCTCCCGGATGGGGTCACCAGCGCCAGCACCAGAATCTCGATGAAGCGATACACGCTCCACACGAAGCCCAGCAGATTAAACACCATTTTGAAGGTCAGGGCCTTGCGGCGCTGCCCCACCTGACGGAAGATCTCTGTGACGTCGACCGTGTGGCGATTGAGCCGGAACTGCAGTGTATTGGATTGGCGTGGGTTAATTTCACAGCTTTGCAGAGTTGTTTAGGTACACCAGGGCAAGGCAATGAAGGCGCGGAGCATGAAAAAGTGGAAGAAAATGTCCTCACCTGCTGTACGTTGTAGGCCAAGGCTGCGAGCTGGACAGCGCCAAAGAACCAGTTGCCAGTGATGAGCAAAAGGGCAGTGAGCACCGCCTGCGCCGCGAAGTCAGGGAGCTGCAAAGAGGAAGGAACGGGAGGGTGAGCGGCGGCGGCAGAAAGTATACCATACGGGGGCGAGAAAAGCTAGGGTGAACTTGCCACGAGCTTGTTGTAGTTCTTGGACGCCTCGTGGGGGTTGACCATGTCCGCTTCGAGGTCCGTGAGCTGCACCAGCTGATACATGCTCACGCCCAAGATGCCGCATTGCAAGATGAAGGCCAGCAGCCAAATTAGAGCTTCCAAGGGCATTGTATGACTGGTTGGTGATGCGATTAAGACGTTTTAATTGGTGAAAACCAGCGTTCCCGAGTATGATCAGAAAACAATTTACAGTTAAGCTGGCAGCAGAGAAAAGATGCACCCTTTTATTCGTTTGAAGAAAATACGAGTTATTAGGATGGGTTTTATATAGCACGGTATTATAAATTTAAGCAGCTGCAGAACAAACAAGAACTGAAGCTGTTGAGAACCTGCTCATACTGAGCTCTTTCTCCTTTCATCTTCGACTGCCGCTAGGAATGACTGAAGAAGAGTGGTGGTATCTAGAACATGGTTTGGCCGTGGTTATTCCGGCGGCAGATGTGAACGAACATAATATTCTGGTGGAGCCCAGTGGATGGCATCGTGCAAGTCAGATGGAAATTTGTAACGCTCAAAGCATTTTTATTTTTTTTGAATTGCGTAGTA
This sequence comes from Marvania coccoides, assembly GCA_963854735.1. Lineage (NCBI taxonomy): Eukaryota > Viridiplantae > Chlorophyta > Trebouxiophyceae > Chlorellales > Chlorellaceae > Marvania > Marvania coccoides. The sequence continues at coordinate 848,678 of OY978106.1, forward strand.
ATATATTATAGGCATGCTGGGCATCGCCGACTGCGAGGCGGCAGCCAAAAGCCCTGCATGGACACCCGCTCAGAAGTGCTGGCTGACACTCTCCGTCTGCGCCATATATTCTCTCAGCAGGCTTTGGGCTCAGCGGGTGAGGGCGCGGCATGACCCAGCGCATGGCGCACTCAGCGAGTCGCAAGCTTCGCCTTCGCCATCACCAAAAAACAGAGCAAGTTTGAACTTTTTGGGTTGGAGAAGAAGAAAGCGAAATGGTTGCTGGTGATCCACTCAAAAACCCTGTTTGCATATTAAATCAATCAAGTAAACACCAAAAAGACCAGGTTGCTTCGCAAGCAGCCTCCGGACTATGTAACCATTTTCAGTTTTGCCAAAAATTCAAAATATTTTTAACGAAAATGGTGCGGGCAAGGACTCGTGGGAAAAGTGGCACCAGCACCCCCATCGCAACTGTACGTGGCTTTCTAAAACTGCAATCGGCGCAGCCTGCCCTGCGGTTTGATAAAATTTTAACGAAAGATCGCTGTGCTAACAACCCTTTCCCTGGTGCCTTGCAGGCCGCGGATGGCGTTGATGACCTGGATTTCAAGCCCGGGGTCCTGTCTGGCGGCAAACTGACCCCCTCCGAGGTCGCCTCGCGATCCCAAAAATGCACCGAAGAGCAATTGCACCTGTAAGATCTTTTTTCTCCCCTCTTTTCCTCTGGTTCCGCACGCAATCCACTCACTTTCATACACCGCTCTGCAGCCTGCAGCAATCTCCCGAGTTCAAGGGATGGCAGGCGGCCAAGGGTGGCGCCCGCGGCAAGCCCTTCACTCTCCCCTTCTCCCAAGGCACGCTCGTGGCTTGCCTCACCTTCCTCGCGGTCCTAACCGCGGTGACCTTCTCTGGAGCCATGTCCCCCACCTCCGTAGTCACCCCGCAGCCCCCTGCGGTCAAAATTACTTCCACCGCCACCCCCGCGGCGGCAGCCCCCGCTGCCAACCCTTCAGCTGCGGCGGTGCGGCCCGCGCACATCCCAGTGGAAGCCCCCGCCTCTGTGAACTCCATCAACCAGCTGCTGCACGCGGAGCGCGAGCGTGCCGCGAAGCTGGAAGCCCAGGTGGTTGCTGCGGAGCGTGCCGCCGCCGCCGCTGCTGAAGAGAAGCGCGCGCTGTCTGCCCGCCTGGAGGGCGTCGCCAAAGCCGAGGAGGCTGCCGACGCTGAAAAGCGCGCGCTGTCTGCGAAATTGGACGCCGCCTCCAAGGCAGCTGCCGCCAAGCTTGAGAGCGCGGTCGCCGAGAAGCGCGCGCTGCAGCGGGAGCTGAAGGAAGCGGCAAAACGCGAGGCGGCTCTGGTGCAGGAGACGCACCGCCTGTCGGCAGCAGTCAATAAGGCTGGCAGCGACTCTGCTTCCTATAAAATTCACACCGGGGCCTCTTCAGAGCAGCCAACCCTGGCGGAACTCCTCCCCTACAACCTCCCGCCTTTCTTCGGCGCCCTCAAGCTCGCGGAGGCGGCGCTGCTGGGCCTGGAGACTGCTCTTTTGGCCGCGGCGGCCGCCGTCTTCTTTTCGCTGCGTTCCGCCAAGGCTGCGGCCCAAATGACGCGCCGGCAGTACCTGGCGGCCTACCAGCGACAGCAGGCGGTGCTGGCGCAGGCAGAGGACGCGTACTCGGCAGCCAAGGCTGAGGCTGTTGAAATCTTGGTGCGCTCCGCTGCTGAAGCTGAGGAAGCCGCTGCCGCTGCTGCTGAGGCGGAGAACCCGGGGTTAGACGCTGCGGAGTGGGAGGCCACCGCAACGCAGCTGATGGAGCTGGCCGAGTCCCCTCTGATGGCTGCCAAGGCGGCAGCGGCAGCAGGAGAAGAAACCGGCGAAAAAGGGGGAGAGGCGGCTGAGCTTGCGGTCCCCACCCCGGCTGAGGTTGCTGCCGCCGTGGCGGAGCACTGCGCCGAGCTGCGCCGCCGCGCTGCTACCTTTGAGGCGGCCGCGGAGGAGGCTCAGCGGGCGGCGGAGCAGAGCCGGCAGGAGGCCGCTGACGCGGCTGCAGCTGCAGAGGGCAGCGAGCGCCGGGCCATGGAAGCCGAGGCCGCGGCGGAAACCGCGCGCAAGGAGCGGCAGTATAGCGAAGAGAAGACGAGCGAGCTTGTTACTGACAACGAGCTGCTGAAGGTGCAGCTGGCGGAGGCCAAGCGCGCCGCGGCTGCCGCCGCTGTGGCGCAGGCTGCTGCTGAGAGCGCTGCCGCAGAGACGCAGGCTGCAGCTGAGGAGGCTGCGGCCGAAGCTAAAGCTGCCGCGGAGGCGGCTGCAGTTGAGGCGCAGACCGCTGTGGAGACGGCTGTCGCCGAGGTGCGTGAGGCCGCACCTGGGGCGGAGGTTGCAGTGCGGGCTGAGCTGCAGGCGGCGCGCAAGGAGCTGGAGCTGATCTCGTTGGAGAAGGCGGCGCTGGAGGAGGAGCTCGCGGGGCTGAAGCCGCGGCTGGACGACGGCGAGCAGCTGGAGGCGCAGGTGGAGCAGCTGTCGGCGTCTCTGGGCGAGGAGGCCGCGCAGAAGGCCAGGCTGGAAGTGCGCTGCCGCCAACTCGAGTCTGACCTTTCTCAGCTGCAAAACTACACCGAGAGCCTGCGGGGGCAGGTGGCGGAGCTGGAGGTGGCGCTGGAGGAGTCTCGCGCCGCGGAGGAGGGCATGCGCGGGGCTGCGGCGCAGTTGGAGTCGGCGCAGAGGGCGGTGGCGGTGGCTGCTGTGTCAGAGCCGGTGGGCAGTCCTGCCATGCAGCGCGCCATCGAGGAGGAGGTTCTCGCGCTGGAGCGGCTCTCTGCGGAGGCTGGCAGCTCCGGCAGCGGCAGCGGTAGCGGCGGAGAGCTCACTGTGGCCGGCGGGGCTTCCCTCACCCGCCGCTCTTTCACGGCCTCCAGCCTCGTCACACGCGCGGGGCAGATCGCCAGCATGCTGGCGGGTGGCGCCGGCGCCTTGGCCGGCGGCCGGCCCTACTCTGCGGGCTCTTCCGCAAACGCCGACATGTACTCCACTCCCCGCCCCGCCAGCGCGCGCAGCGCCAGGGGCAAGAGCTCGCTGAACGAGAGCCTGGCGCGCGCGTCGCAGCTGCTGAACCACACGGCAAATATCCTGGCCCAGAAGCTGCCTTCAGAGGTGGCTGGCAGCCCCGCTTCTGTGCGCAGCAACTCTGCCGCCGGCAGCAGCGGCGGAGCGGTGATACCCGCCTACCGCGATCTCCCGCTGCTGACCTGCGTGACCCCCGCAACGCTTAACACGCAGGCGGTGGAGGGGCTGTCGTCTGCGGTGCGCGAGTCCAGCTTGGAGGTTGGTAGGATTCAGTTGGCGTTGGCGCGGCTTGTGGACACCCCGGAAGCCGCCGCTGCGAGCGACGCGTTGAGCGCGGCGCAGGCGAAGGTAGACCACGCCATGTCTGCGGTGGCGGAAGCCACGTCCGCGGCCACTGCGCAGCACGAGGAGCATGCTGCGCTGGCAAAACGCGCGCGGGAGGCGCAGGCAGTGGTGGAGGCCGCCCGGCGGAGAGTTTCCCGCGTGCAGGGGGATTCTTCGGCGGCGGAGGAGGATCTGATGGCCCTCAAAGAGGCGGTGGAACAGGCGGAAGCTGACATGAAGGTGGCCGCGGCTGCTGTGTTTGCCGCCGAGCGCAAGATGCACTCTACGATGACCGCTGCCCTGCAGGCGCGGGACGCGCTGCGGGACGAGCAGACGGAGCTGCAGGAGGCGATGACGGAGGCGGTGCCGCTGCTGAATGTCGACAGCAAGGGCAAACAGGGGCGGCGGGGCAAGAAGGCGGAAGACGACTTGTACTTCGCCCCTCGCACTTATGAAGAGGCTGTGACTGCGCTGTACAACCGCAAGCTGTACGGGGCGTCCAAGCATGACATCCAGGCCGTTGAGCAGATGGCATCCTCCGCTGCGGCCTCTCCGAGGACCTCGCTGTCGTGATGGAAAAGCAAGTAACAGGAAGGAAAAATAATGAAGAAACAGTACAAGACGTTTTTGTCTTTTTTGTTTTTGCGTTCGTTTCTCCCCGAAAAGAGTACCTAAAATCTGGCTGCCTCCCTCCTTAACTGACAACCTAATATCATGATAACTTCAATTTTACCCCCTCAAAGAAATAGCTTTAACAGATTTCTATCAAATAGTGTCAATTCTCTGCCCTTGCTCTACCTGCGGTTTTCCCCCCTTCGAAGACACGGTGCATTTGGGCCGTGTACCTCCCACTCACTTCAATGCGTGTTGTGACCTGACTTTGCTGAAAAACCTGAAACCTGACCATGTAACCTGTTTCTTTTTCAAATTTGAGTGGGAAAATGGAAAGTCTCGAAGCAGCGGCAGAAAGAATGACCGCTGAAGGCTTGAGTACCAAACCCTCCCCACCTACGAAGTTCTGACGAAATCGTTCTGTACGCTGGCATCTATAAATTTAGTAAATTTAAAAGAGCAACCATTATGATATGATTACGCGAATATCAATCGTCACTGACACTGAAATGCCAACGAAAAAATGCAAGAGGCTCATCAGACCGTGCAAAGGCGGCGGGATGGTCCTGGGAATTCACAAGGGGCTCGATAAATATTTCAGAGCCCAAGAGAAGCAAAGAAAAGATTGCAGTAGATTTTAAGCTTGGCTGATAAAGAAGCATGAGCATTGGTTGCATAGGATTGTATCAAAAGGAAGGTATTTGAAAGGGGGAAAACCCCGGTAAACAGCGATATGCAACAAGAGTGGTCCCTTTCTAGGGAATACCCAAAATAACGATCAGTCACGAAAGAAAATTGAACAATGCAGCATTTTCGAATGTCAAGCAATGTTATCAAGTCACAACTGGCCTACACAATATAGTCAAATCTGCCTAATTTATTAAACGCCGCCCTTGCCAACCGGGCGCTTTCCAGGCACTCGCCCCTCGGGCTTGGGCACGTCAGGCTCCACAGGAGCGACCACCGTGCTGGTAGACAGAGAGTAGGGAGGGCCGGAAGGGCCGTAGGGCTTGAAAAAATGAACAGTCTGCACATTCGAAGGACGGTGCATATTGAGCATATGAAAATAGAACGGTGGCAAGAAGATTTGTGATTATTTAAATTATCTTTATGACATTATCATGGTATGCAAGAAACTGAATTTAAATATATTTTCGACGGCATTTTGAGCGCCGCTCACCTCTGTCAATTGAGCGCCTGTAAGCTTGACGCCCTGATGCTCCACCCCCACAGTGCACGACTGGTGCTGCGCGGTCCCCGGGAAGACAGCGCCGTTGATGAGCGAGACGTACTCGGTGAAAGTCACGGTGGTGGTGGTGGCTGTGGTTCCCAGATCGACAGTGCGTGTCGCGGGGACAAAACGAATGCTGATGGGGCTGTTGATGGGGCAGTCCGCGAAGAGGCTGATTGTCGCCGGGCCGTTTCCAGAGAGTGTGACTGTTTTGATGATTGAATGCTCCTGCGCAAAGGCCGCCACTCCCAGCGCCTGCGAGCCGGAGGGGCCTGCGACCGGCGGAAAAACGTTGACCTGGGGCGCCAGCTTGGTGACGGTGACACTAGCTCCTTTGCCGGGTTTTGCTGGCTTCGCTGGCTTCGCTGGCTTCGCTGGCTTCGGGTCGCCGGCCTCAACGGCAGAGACGGCGAGCAACGCCGTCAAGCAAACGAGAAGAAGGATGGAGCGCGTCATGTCCGCGGACGTGTATGGTTGGAGAATAAATATAATTTTATCAATATATATATACGGGCTGTTGCAATGTAATTCGTGTATTTTTAATATTAAGATGTGATCTGTCTCGCGCCGTAAGCGCCTGCCTTAGCGGGAGCTTCGGGGCGTGGACGTTCGGTGCACGACTTCGATTCCTTGTAATAGTTATAACTATGAGCAGAATGCAGACGATCGTAGGCCAAATCGTGCAGTTTTAATGTTGTGTAGCTTCCTTTTTTAGTGTGAATTGTGGACGATAAGGACGTGATCATATTGCGGAGGCCATAATAATCGACTCTATCTTTGTATGCATGTTATTCGCCATGAAAAAATATGAAACGCGCAAGAAACCCTCGAATTAACAAGTGAAATTCAAAATCAGAACTTTCAAAGTAGAGTAGACTACTTTCTTTTCCTGTCCTCCATACAATACCGGCTGGCATATATGGCATACATATATTTTTTTATTTTTATTTTCGTGAGAAGACGCGGTAGCAAGAGGCCTGTTGCTAACGGTAAATATGGAGACCGGCAGTAGGGCAGACAAGAATACAACCGCCGTCAGAATCCGCCTAAAAGAAGGCGGGAATGCCGCCTCAATTTTATCTCCCCAGAGGCAGCGCAGCACTGTGCAATATTTTTTGGCCAAAATATTACTCAAGATACCTTACTCCACGGCATGTTCAGCTGAATAATTTGTGCAGGCTCATGCCACATGGCTATACTACCCACCTGCATGTGTTCACAAAAGGAGCCTTTCACCTGCAGGAAAAAAATGTCCGTCGCCATGGATGCCATGCATCTGATCAGCTATAATGTGGATTGCTCTTAATATATTTCTTGAGCCCTTAAAAACTATATTAGAAACTGGGCGGGGAAATTGCCTCCACCCACTTTGCTATCCCTTTCAAAGATAGAGGATCCGTGTCCATAGAGGGGAATGTCGCCCTGAGACTTCAATAGGGTAACTATTTAAAAATTACCAGGCACTTCAGAAGTGCTACGGCTTCAGCTTCTCGGCATGCGGTGGCAGAGAGCCTGGGCACAGCAATTGTTTTTTTTAAATAGTTATTCGGTAGCATCGGCGATCGCTCGAACACATTTCACGAAGTAAATTGCATTTATTGAGCGTCTAGGGGGTACGGTGGTGACAAGCTCGGCAAAATATCGTTTAATAATCGAAATCGCAGCAAATGAGCGGCCCTGCATTCGAAGCACTATCACAGCGCCGCAAGAAAATTGCAACGGAGCTCGCTGAGCTGGAAACAAAAGTGCGTCGGGCGCTAACCGGGCGGAACAGCACTTTCATCCTCGATTAAATGCTCTCGCCTCTCTGAAGCTCACATTCGCGCCATTCTCACCGCAGATTTACAATTTAGAGTCTGAGTATGTGGGTAACGCCGACTGCACGTCCTTTGGGACGTGCTTGAAGGTGCGTCAAGAGGAAAAGACCCCCCCCCTCTCCCGTTCATACCGTCCCCTTTTTCTGCTATTATTTCACCTCCTTCTGCTTTTCCTTCTCTGCCAGGGCTACGAGGGATTCCTCGTCAGCAAGAACGCGCAAGCTAGGAACAAGGGACGCACCTTCCGCGTAGAGGACCGGGCTTTCAGCCTCTCTTCCTACACATCGCCAGCAGTAAGATTATATTTTTATCCTCAGAGCCTGCTAGGCCGCAGGAAAACACGTGCTATTTTTTCATAGTACACATGGATTTCCCAATGACACGAAAGTAGGAGGTTTAAAGATTGACAATTGAATGTTATTTTCACTTTGCCGCTGGTTTTTCCTTCCTTCCCTGCAGACGCGGGAGTTGCAGTCGGAGAGGGAGCTGTACGCAGACCAAGCGGGCGCGTTTGGGGTGCGCGGCAAGGGTGCTTACGCTGCTGGAGCAAAGGGCGTGGCACAACCTCCGCCTGCGAAGAGAGGAGGCGGCTACTAGGTGGAAATACAAAAAAATTATAGGGAAAAAAAAAACACGATAGGCTGTATATTTTTTTTTCATGATGCAGCAACATTGACTGTATGGCTGACTGACTCTATAGTATAGTATATAACTATTAAACCTGACAACCATTGTTTTTGAACTGAAGTAAAATACCGATATCACAAAGCTCTCTTTCGCTGGATTCAATGCTTTTAGATTTCTTCGTCGTGTAATAATACGTTCATGTAAAGAACAGACGATGCGGGGCACGTGTTCCGAAGAACCATAATCATTATAAGACAACTAAAAAGCTAAAGGGAAAAAACATGCCAAACCGCACCGTATTCTTTTCATCTTCCGGCCCCCTCTTCCTCGTCTTCCCACTCCTCCTCCTTTTCATCGCTGCTCTCGTCTTCCCCACCGTCCTCATTTTTATCCGAAATCCTCGCCCCACAAATCCTGCATGCATTGCCGCATTATTTGTATTTTGTACAAGTGTCTGCTCAACAATCCTCCCAAACTTTACTGCCGAGGTCGTTCATTTTGGAGGTTTTACATATGGTTGTAACACACAGTGCATTGGCGTCTATAAAATTAATAAACAATTCAAATGAGCACCCATTATCATTTTTTTTTATATGTGTGATTACTTAACTTTAAAAGCGAGAGGCGAGGCTCGATAAATATTTCAGAGCCCAAGAGAAGGAAAGAAAAGAGAGCAGGAGATTTTAAGCTTGGTCGAGGAAAAACGGCACGAGCATTGATTGTATAGGATTATATCAAGGAATTGCATAGGAATAGATCAAAGGGGGGGGCGGAGGGGGGGGGGGGGGATTGAAAGGGGGGAAATTTTGGTAAACGATACGCAACAACTAGTGGTCCCTTAGGGAATGCCCAAAATAAACTATCAGTCACGAACGAACATTGAACAATGCAGCATTTTGAATTACAAGGAATCGAATGCTATTCAAGTCACAATTGGCCTTCTGCAAAAAATATTTAGGCGCCCTTGCCAACTGGGCGCTTTCCAGGCACACGCCCCTCGGGCTTGGGCACGTCAGGCTCCACAGGAGCGACCACCGTGCTGGTAGACAGAGAGTAGGGAGGGCCGGAAGGGCCGTAGGGCTTGAAAAAATGAACAGTCTGCACATTCGAAGGACGGTGCATATTGAGCATATGAAAATAGAACGGTGGCAAGAAGATTTGTGATTATTTAAATTATCTTTATGACATTATCATGGTATGCAAGAAACTGAATTTAAATATATTTTCGACGGCATTTTGAGCGCCGCTCACCTCTGTCAATTGAGCGCCTGTAAGCTTGACGCCCTGATGCTCCACCCCCACAGTGCACGACTGGTGCTGCGCGGTCCCCGGGAAGACAGCGCCGTTGATGAGCGAGACGTACTCGGTGAAAGTCACGGTGGTGGTGGTGGCTGTGGTTCCCAGATCGACAGTGCGTGTCGCGGGGACAAAACGAATGCTGATGGGGCTGTTGATGGGGCAGTCCGCGAAGAGGCTGATTGTCGCCGGGCCGTTTCCAGAGAGTGTGACTGTTTTGATGATTGAATGCTCCTGCGCAAAGGCCGCCACTCCCAGCGCCTGCGAGCCGGAGGGGCCTGCGACCGGCGGAAAAACGTTGACCTGGGGCGCCAGCTTGGTGACGGTGACACTAGCTCCTTTGCCGGGTTTTGCTGGCTTCGCTGGCTTCGCTGGCTTCGGGTCGCCGGCCTCAACGGCAGAGACGGCGAGCAACGCTGTCAAGCATATGAGAAAAAAACTGGAGCGCGCCATGTCTGCGGATGTGTACGAATGAGAACATTATCAGTATACATACGCTAAATGCAACTGGTCGGGCCGTTGTGCATGTAAAAATCGCATTTGTTTAAATGTTGTGGTCGTATCCAGAGCAGCGAACCTGAGTCTGAGGGAGCTGGACGTTCGTTGCAGGACTTCAAATACTTTCCGTAGTTAACTTATAATTAAAAATACGAGCGCTGCTAACAATATAAAGCCAAATCGTGCAGTTCGTATTGTACTTGTAATGTAAGGGCAGCTTCCTCTCTCTCGTAGTGCAAATGTGGCCAAAAAAATGTGATCACTGCTGATACATAACTAGATAGACCCTCTGTAAGTATGTTAATCGCGTGTAGTGAAACCAAATGAAACGCTGAAAATGGAGACCGGCAGCAGGGGATGGAAAAAAGTACAACAGAATGCCGCCTGCCAGATTCGTGAATGCCGCCTCAATTTTTTGTACTCCCCAGAAGCAGCCAGCAATTCTCTTGGCCAACACAATACTCAAGATACCTTGATTCATGAAAATAACAGACGACGCACGGCACGTGTCCCGAACCATAATCATTTAAAGACAAACAAACATTCACCAAAAGGCATCGTTTTTCACACTTTTTCACCCTCCGCCCCCCTCTTCCGCGTCTTCCCACTCCTCCTCCTCTTCATCGCTGCCCCCCTCTTCTCCACCCTCCCCAGTTTCATCTGAATCCTCGCCCAACAAATCCTGCATGGCCTGCAACATCGCCGCATTTGCCGCCGCTGCCGCCGCCGCAGCAGCCATCGAGCCACCCGCGCCACCCCCGCCGGCCCCACCGCCGCCGGCGCCTGGCTGGCCCCCTCCGCTGCCGGGCGGCGCTGCTGCTGCTGCTGCTGTTGCCGGCGTGCCGCCAAAACATGTTGTGATTCCCATGCGACGGGTGTTGTAAGAGCCGCAGGCCTCGCACTTGTGGGCGATGAGGTTGAATGCCACCGTGGAGCTGGCCCTGCATGACGAGAAAAAGCAAAATAATAAGACAAGAACAAACTGAAATTTAAATATTTTTTTAATTTTGTCATGCTATTCGATTAATTTGGTTGCTTCCTTTCTTTTAATCCCCTTAAAACCGAATATGATTATTCATCAAACCAATTTAAAAAAGCAAAGATAAAATATCGTAGAAATACAATTAACTCACGAGCAGTCGTTGCAGAGCACGTTTGCCTGCCACCCTCTGTACTCCGGGGGCACCTCCGTGGCCGCCACCTCGCGATCGATCGCCTCCCAGTACCGCGAGTAGTCCCCCAGGCTCTTCTTGCAGATGGGGCAGGCGGGGCAGATGGCGGCCGTGTTGCGCTCCAAGTCGTGGAGGCACTGCAAAAAGTGAATAGCAGCAGTGCATGTGTCATTGTGGACAATAAATACGGCCATAATAAGAGGAGATGACACGCGTAGTTCTGTATATGCAAGCATAGAATGCTGAGCGCCAATAATGGACGGGAATAAACTATATATTTATTTAGTACCAAAATAATGTGTGATATTTGTATTTTGGCTTGCCTGTGAGTGGATGGTGTGCCCGCAGCGCAGCACGGTGGTGGGGTCCACGCTCTCGAACAGAAACTCAAAGCACACGGGGCAGTTCTGGTGCATGGCCCGCTCCACGCAGACGTGATTGTTTCTTAAATTGGCAGCGTAGCACGACCCGCAGGTGGCGCAGTGGAAGTAGTTCTCACGGCCGCCGACGCGGCAAATGCCACAGTCGTCGCAGTGGTAGGTCTGCTTGGAGAGGTCGTCATCGAAAAAGGGGCAGACCGTGCAGGCGTAGGCGCCAAAGGCGGCGCCGCAGGAGGAGCAGGCTGAAGACACGGGCTGGCGGGTCTCACACAGGGCGCAGACCACCTCGGCGATGCGCTTGCGGTCCAGCTCGTGCTTTTGGGCCCAGTCCTGTCGGGGGAAAAGGGGGGGGGGGAGGGTATTTTGGGAGTAAAGAGGGAAAAAAGAATTCCCTTCGGAAGAACAGGGGACCGGGAAAAAAAGCGAGTGCTTGCCTGCTCCTGCTGGTATTTGACCTCATTGTGGCAATGCCGGCACCACCACTCTTCATTGCTGCAGAGTATGGGAAACAAAACTGGATTGTCAGTGCTAAGAAACAGCGGCATTCTCAACTCGAAAATTTCCTACCAGCAAGGTGTCACGAAGCGCACGCGCCGACGGTAGTGTCGGCAGCCGTACTCCCCCCGCCCCCTGTTGCGCACAGCCTCCAGCTCCTCCGGCGACAGCCCAGCAAAAGGGCCGCCGCCAGCGCTGAAAGGCCCTGGTTCCGCCTCCCCTGCATCAGGTCCGTTTCGGGCATCTGCCATGATTTCAAGAGTGTTGAACTGAAAACGTGGCTAATGGTTCGCCATAACCAAAGTTCGGGGGGGGGGGGAGTTCGGAAGATTAATTTTAAAAGGTCAGGCAATTGCACGTATTGAAGTTGAGCGCGGCACTCTAGCGCTGTATTTGAACTTCTAAATGGTGTACAAAATATAATTTGCTCGAATCAGCTACACATACGCTAAAAAAAGGCCAACCGAGCTTCGCGCGTTTTGAAAAAAATCACGACTCTCAAAAAGCTCGCTGCATTCAGGCTCGATTCAATAATAAAAATGAAACTGGCGTGGTTGCCAAAGGTGCTCCTCCAGCACGACGCCAGCCCCTACCTCGAGGACCTCGACCTTCTCAAAGCTGAACAAGACCTGGGCAAGCTCATTCTGTGCCTGCATCCCAGAGGGTAAGCCAGAGAACCACTCATCACACCCGAATCTTCTTTACAGCCCACCATTGACCCTCTTTCCCGCTCTATAGCCTCGAAATCGCAGCACTGCTCGGCCCCCGCCTTGTCCTATTTCGAACCTCCCCCGAAGGCGCAGCAGCCCCGTCACACTTTTCCACCATCCTCCACCACTCGGAGACGGTCACCGCTGCCACTTGGCTCTGGTCTGCCTCATCTGGCGACAGTTGCCTGGCAGTTGGGACCTCGGAAGGTGCTCTGCAGCTGCACTCCCTGGAGGGCACTTTATTGCACCGCCAGGAGCTGCACGACACGTCGGGGGTGGTGGCGTTGAGCGTGAGGTGGAGCGGCAGCGGTGTGGACCCCGGGGATGCCTCAGAAGACCTCACGATAGGGTCAGTAGTGCCGACCTTTTCTTTTACCGTTGAAATATGCAATTTTTGTGTGCAGTTTAAATACATGTAGTATTTCCCCTTCTCAACTCCATATGCATTGCAATTTCAACTGCGTCCACGTAAAATACATGTTTTTCTAGCTATAACAACCTTCCCTCGTCGTATTCCTAACTTTCTTCTTCTTATAATCAGGTTTGAAGATGCGGCGGTGAGAATTCCGAGTTTTGAAATCTGGCCTCTCGTCCGCTGGCACCTGCGAGCGCAGCGCGCAGGCGACGGCTGGTGGCCTTCCAGCATGGGACACCCTGCCCCGCACCTAACCCCCACCAAATGGGACTTGCGAGGCAAAGGAGTGGGCGCCAGAACTTTCACAGAATGTGTCGGCCCCGTTCCGCCGACCCTAGCCTCCCTTTTCATCACCCGCCCGGAGCAGCATCGGTTTCTGTTGTTCACGGCGGGTGCAGACCCGCCTTTGGCGTGTTTTCATTGCGAAGAAGCGTCCAGGGCGGGGCTGGTGTCGCTGGTGACTGGCCTAGCGTCGGCAGGGGCAGCGGGGCTGTTCGGACAGGCAAGAGGGCTGCTTCCAGGCGGTAAAAAGAGGATTGGGGGGGATAATGGTGCGAAAACGGATCATGTGCAATCAGAAAGCGGAGATTCACGGTTGAAAAGGGAGAAAAAGAGCGAAAAAGTAGCGACGGGGGCAGCGTACCATGCCAGCGGTGTTTGGGACGAGAAGCGAAGGGTTGCGTGCACCGTCGTGTCGCCAGATTGCCGCTGGGCGGCGTGCTGCGACACACTGGGGCGCGTGGCGGTGGTGGATGTGGCCAGCTCGGTGGTGCTGCAGCTTTTGAAAGGGTACCGCGATGCGCAGGTGGCGTGGCTTGTGCTGCCTTGTCCTGCCGAAAGCAGTGGGAGAAGCGGTGCTGGAGAGGCGCTGCTGGTGCTGTATGCGCCGAAGCGAGGGGTGGTGGAGCTGTGGCGGCCCCATGAAAGGAAGAAAGTTTGCAGTTTGCATGGAGCGCCCAAGAGGGGGTCGCTGCTGCAGCAGCCGGCGTTGCCGGTGTCTGGGGGGCCTACGGCTGCGTCGGGAGGGGCGGGATGGCGGCTGCACCAGCCCAATGCGTGCTGGATTTTCGACTCTGAGGATTTGGAGCTGAGCGACCTCACGCCGCAGCTGATTCACCTGGCGACAGCAGCAGCAGCACGGTAGCAACTGCGATTCTTCTTCTCGCGGCCTAATCTGTTTTATTTCTTTTCGGTTTTGATAAACTGCATTTTGTTCTTCTGAACATTTTTTGATACCAGTTCATTCTTTTGACATATTTTTTTTGAGTCGGAAGAGCTTGGAGCACAAAGATCACTCAGCGGTGGCCGATGCGCAGGCAACCGTCACTTGAAATACACCATTTTTTAATTTTAATTTTGGTAAGTCTCTCACTTAGTTAAAAAGAAAGTCCACACTGATAAAAGAAAGGGCGAATGTTTGGTTGAAAAATTGCGCATCAGCTTGCCACGCAATAAAACAAATCGCACCCTTTAATATTTGAACTTTTAATTTAATTATTTAAACTGTCGATTCGCGCAAACCACGCTCTTCCAGACATTCACTATTATTTGATCTCGAGGTCTGAACGGGTTTACTAAAAGCTCACGCAAGTCAGCCAGGCCACTTGAGCACTTTATAACAGACCAGCGATGCCAGATTGCCCCATATAACCGCTTCATTTTCCTCGACTGATCCCCAGCCATCACCCAGTTGCACCTTAATTTTTCACCAGTCAAATTATGAAGCAATTCGTGTTTTCCAACGATCCCATCGACCCTGCCCTAGAGCTCGGCTATCTCCGCAACCTGTACGATGTCTATCAACAGGGCAGCGCCAAGCGGCTGGGAAGCGGATCCAACGGCAGCGTTTTCAAAATTACTCGACGCAGTGACAGCGTGCGATTCGCCATCAAAGTCATCCCCAAGATCGCCACAGACCTCAGCGTACCGAAGGTCATTCGCGCAGCTCAAATCTCATTCATTCGCCGCGAAGTCGAGGTTCTCCTCACGTTGCGCGGCACCCTCAACGTGGCAAAACTGGAGCAAGTGTTTGAGGACGCGCATCACGTGTTCCTAGTGATGGAGCTGTGCCGCGGGGGGGTGGTCGTGGGTCGGCATTCGCATTACACCGAGCCTGAAACTTCTCAAATCATCCGGAGCGTGCTGCAGACCGTGGCCCAGGCCAACGCCCATGGCATCATCCACCGCGACATCAAACCCGAGAACTTCCTGCTGCTGTCCAAGAGCAAGGACGCCCCCGTCAAGGCCATCGATTTCGGCCTCGCTGCGTTTTACTCTCCCCAGCATCTGCCGGTCACTGCCCCTCAGCCCTCCGGCACTTTGTGGTGAGCATTTTTGAACCCCCCAAAGTATTTCTGCCTTATTAGTTACTCAAAGAAATGATTATTAGACCCCTTTAAAACAATTTTGCTTTTGCATGCTACTCTCTTTAGGTACATGAGCCCTGAAGCCACTCGCGGCCAGTGGTACCCAACCTCCGACGTGTGGAGCGCAGGAATCATGGCGGCATACATGCTTATCGGCATCTGCCCCTTTGTGGACAACGTCACGCCGGAAGACCCAAGCCCTGCCCGCGTGTTGTGAGTTTCCGCTCCATTACAGTATATACGTGCATTACAGGGTTTAAATTCCGCACAAAAATGTTTTAAAATAACGTCTAGTCCCACATTCTTTCTAGAAAGCACTTCGTCACTGTCACTTACTTTCCTATGCTTGAATCCCCTTTCTTTTTGATGACTTTGCAGCAATTCCATTCGCACCGAGGAGTTCATCCCCGACGGCCAAAAGTGGAGCAAACTCAGCTCTGTGACCGTCGATTTCGTCAAGTACCTCCTCGAAAAAGACCCCCTCAAGCGTCCCACTGCCCCTCAAGCCCTCTTGCACCCCTTCCTGCAGAAGAAAGATAGCTCAACAGCTCTCTCTGCCGTCGACCGCCCCCTAAATCAAACCCTGGTGCAGCGACTGCAGCGGTTTGCTCAGCACGGCGTGTTCAAACGCGTCATTCTGGAGCACATCGCCGCTGATTTCATGGCCAAGCACTTCAACGCCAGCGATGACGTTTCTCCCGCTCACCTGTGCTTCTTAATGAACTCCATGGACGTAGATAGCGACGGGAAAGTGGAAAGGGGAGATCTGCAGGCTGCGCTGCAGCATATGGGCTACAAAGTGGACGACCAGGAGGCGGCAGAGCTGTGAGTTTCTTTTTGTTTTTTCACATATAAACACTCACATATAAACACGTATTTGCTTTATTATTTCAATTTTAAATAAATGTCTTCAGCGCTACGATTAATTAATTTCCCCTTAATAATCTGAAGGTTTGACGCAGTGGATGTGGAGCGGCGGGGGGCGGTGCAAAAGGCCGAGCTTTCGGCGAGCCTGCTGGACTGGGGGGAGATCCAGCGGCGTTATGCGCAGCAGTGGACGCAGTCCGCGCTGCGGGTGTTCCGCGAGCTCGACCGCAATGACGACGGCGAGCTGGACGCATCGGAAATTGCAGCAATGTTTGACAGCCATATGGAGGCTTACGAAGTGGAGGCTGTAGTGCGTGAGGCGCTGCTGGAGGCGCTGGGTGAGTCACAGCAAGGCACCCCTGACGCCGTCGCCCACAACAGCTGCAAGAAAGATGCTGAAAATGGGAAGGCCATGAAAAAGAGCAGCAGCATTGAATTTAAAGACATGTTGCACCTGCTGCAGGTAATCATGGCTCTTAGAGATTATATATACATACTATTTAAAACAATCCCCATATTTTCTATTATTTTGAGGACTCGACCATCTATTCCCTTTCTATTGCAGTCGGGCGGAACGATGGACGATCTCCATCTGTTTGACCCCCGCATCAGCACCTCTCCCGACAAGCAGAACTTCTCCCTGGGGCAGCTGGACGAGGCCATTCTGGCACGCCGCCGACTGAACGCCGGTCCCAATGCTGCAAAGCGAGGCAGCGGAAAAGGCGGCATGCGCCGCGCGCTGAGCCTGAAATGCCTGGGCTGAGCTGCTCTTATTTTCCACTTCCAACCACATTCATGATATATTGTTATATTTTTATGCATATTTTTGTCGACGTCCTCGTCTATGCGCACTTTTTTTATTTCCATGTGTGTATACTCTTTTGAAAGCAATTTTTTTAATGCACGATCTGTCTCTGAATGCTACATCAGCCCAAGCTGAAAATGAACTACTCATGATATGTATTCTACCTTCTTAATTGCTCTAGTGATTTAGATTTTTTATTCTTTGCCTGTGTCGGCAGTTTATCTGTTTTCAGTCGCACACAGGGGCCCTCCCCCGCTTTCGCCCGCTCGGTTCGCGGTGATAATTTGCCTGCCGGTTCATTATTTTTTCTTCCTCTCTGATAATTTTTTCCCCCATTTTTTCTTCTCGTTCTTTTCCCTTCATGATACTTTTGATACTTTCTTCCACACCAGAGACAAAAATACTTAAAAAGAAGGCATATACAGACATAAATTAACAGATACATACACAGTTATGATTTAAAAGATTAAAATTTCAGTTCCCATTCACCAGCGATTCAAGTCGTTGCAAAACTTTTCGGCAAACTCCAGTTCACCGCGGAACACCCGCCGCAACCGGCCGAGGTGTCGCCGCACCGCGCCGATTGTCTTGGGGTCTCCCCCACCCGCTGCCGCCAGCACCCTCTCCTCGGGGGCCTTGTCGTCCGCCACCTTCTTCGTCTTAATATTCTCTGCCGGCAGCCCCAAAAACGAGGTGATCTTTACCGCTGCCGTCTCTGGCTCCGACATGAAATCGCTGTGGAAGATGCACGTCATGGGCACGCCCGCCAGCACCCGCCGCCACCGCGGCAGCGTGCGGGAGAACTTCAAACTGCCCACCCCCTCCAGCGCATCGTTGGGGCGGTAGTAAGGCGAGCGACACCGCGCAAACAGCGTCTGGTCCACGCTGAGAATGCCCACCCACGCGGGAGTTTGCGCAACGCCGTCTACTTTCGTCTCCCACCCCGCGGCCTCCAGCACCTCCTGCTCGCACTTGGCATACTCCTCGTGAGCTTCCAGCAGCGAGTCGCTCCACTGCACGAAGCCCGAGGCGCTGGTGGGCAGACTCTTGCGCTTCATGCGGTGGAAGTACAGCGACACGTGCGCCTCGACGGGGTCCCGCAGCGTGAAAACCAGCGCCAGCGACCGTGGAAGCAGCGTGGACCGCACCCGATAAGGAGCCAACAAGTGGTCAGAGTACTCTGGGGTCTTCTCTGCCACCCACCGGGCGTTGGACTTCATGTTAATGGGCGGGAAGAAAGCTGACAGGGCCTGCGCTGGGTGGTCGCCGTCCCAGTGCCGGCTGAAATAATACAGCTCGCTGTCGCAGCAGGCGTGGCCCTGCAGCGTGGCATCGCCTACCAGGATGCCTGGGTGTTGTCGCAGCAGGTCGAAGAGCGGGGTGCTGCTGGTTTGGGCGGGCCCCACTCCTAGCAGCAGCGGCAGGTGCTTTTTGCCGCCCAGCAGCGGGACGCCGGGCTCGCGGATCAAGGGGGTGATGGATTTGACGCCCTCAAACACGGAAATTGATTGGGTGAGCTCTGCAGAGAGGATTTCGGCGTCAGAAACAGGAGATGTTGCGTGAGATGTGACGTCTCCAGCGGGAAAGGGGGCGAGATTTCCCCTCACCTATGGTGGTTACTTGTGTAATCATTCCTGCTCGCGATGTTATCCCTCTGGCGGTGCTCCACATGACGATGCTGGCCGCAAATGCGCTGAACACCAGAGTCGCCAGCGACCTGGTGTGGCAGTTCATTCGGGGGAGGGGAGGCCCCCAGTGGTGTTTGTTTGGTGTTGAAAACTCCATTTGTTTTATAATGAGCTTGAGAAAGTACTATAATTGACGGGGTCGTTTGCCCAGCCGAAAGATCTAATTCCCTAGCTGGATAAACTCCTTCAAAAGAGGCATCGCAGCCTTTTAACATGTATGAAATAAATTCTAGCTTGCGTTTCTTTGTTAAAAATCTAGAGGGGGACGCCGATTTCCCCTCAAAAAGGCTGCTTCCCCTCAACGACCCGGCTTGCGCCCTGGACCATTTTCGCTCCTCAAATGCGAGACATCTGTCGATACGAAAGAATGATGACGGCGATGTGAAAACAAGTCGGCGGGTGTCTCATCAACCTGGTTCTTCTGGAGGATCGCTCGGGAAGAGGCACACACTTCGGCTGGCCATCGTGACGCTCGGCCACTCTACCTCAAGGTGAAAATGACTGCTGAGTGCTGAGTGGGCGGGGAAAAGTTGGTGCGAGCGTCCTTGCCTATCAATGTGGTTGTAACATACATCGCCTGATATACTGCGGCTTGAACTCTTTGGAGTACAGCATGCTGCGTATATGAACATTTCACCACATTTCACCATATACGTATGAATTTCTGGGGCTCCGCAACTATTCAAAGTCTCGCTCTTCCTGCCTCCAGAACAGCGTCAGATATTGTTCATAGTAAATGCTTGCGAATAAATGCCAGCCGAGAGCATCAACTATAGTCCAATCATTAAAAATGAAACTGAATTTCGTTTTTTTCCCGTCCTCTTCCCATGTCTTCACCTATCATTATATTTTTTTTCTTAATTCTATTAGCCACATCACCAAGATC
Organism: Marvania coccoides; assembly: GCA_963854735.1. Classification (NCBI taxonomy): domain Eukaryota; kingdom Viridiplantae; phylum Chlorophyta; class Trebouxiophyceae; order Chlorellales; family Chlorellaceae; genus Marvania; species Marvania coccoides. The sequence continues at coordinate 867,913 of OY978106.1, forward strand.
TAGGCCACGCCTCCACCTCGCGGCACACGCCAAAATGCTACCTTGATCATTTTTTCGCAAACATTTTCTCAATTCCCCGCTAAAAACCTCTCGCAATGGGGGAGGACGCGACCAAAGAAAATTCTGCAGCGCAACCACGCCCCCAGCTCGGCACCTTCAAGCGCCCGCAGTTCAAAGCCCCTGGCTTAGCCTCGACCGCGGGGCCAGCTCAAAAAAAATTGGCTACCACAGCGAAGCCTTCAGGCAAGCCCATCGCCTCCCTGCCCCAGGCCGTCAACCCCCTACCGCCACCAGCAGCAGGGTCGCACGACTACTTTTCCGTGCTCTACACCAAGTACCAGCCTACTAAGAAACTTCGAAAGAACAAAAAATTCAACGATGGGGTGTTAGGCATCGCGCCAGGCAACAAAGCCTCGCTGTACGACGCCGAGGGCAAGCAGGTGGCTGATTCCACGCTGCGGGGGTACGACGCTGCCAGCATGGGCAACGGCAGCCAAGTGGTACAAGCTTTCTATTTAAATTTAACTAATGTCTTCCTTCATCTAAAATCGTTTATAAAAGTTTTCTTGCCCCTCTTTTTGAAACAGATCATGGGCAACTGGGAGGTGGAGATTGATGAACCCCTCCTCGAAGCCAAGTTCCGCAGTGGAGAGGCCTTCCTCAAATCCTCCGGCCCTCCTCCCCCCGCCTCCTCCGAAATCGCCGAAAATTCCATCTCTGCCTCCCTCACCGCCTGCACCCTGCCTGCTCCCCTCCGCCGCCCGCTCCTCCCCCAATCGTCTGCCCCTTTCAAGCGCCCCACAGGCGGCACCGCCCCAGGCCCCCGCCCTGGGCGCCCCAGGCCCCCGCAACAGCTCCACGACCCCACCGCCGCTGACGCTGTGGTCCTGAACGCAGCGCAGTGGCAAGGTGGTGTCGGCGGGGGTGCTGACACGTGCGCTGTGGTGCTGGACCCCCTGCTGGCGCGCCAAATGCGGCCCCATCAGATCGAGGGCGTCAAATTTTTGTACGACTGCGTAGCGGGCATCCGCGACCCCAACCAGCTGGGCGCCATCCTGGCCGACGCCATGGGGCTAGGCAAGACTCTCACAACGCTGGCCTTGGTGTGGACGCTGCTCCGCCAGGGCCGCCAAGGCCGGCCCACCGTGCAAAAGGCCATCGTCGTCGCCCCCTCCTCCCTCACGCGCAACTGGGCCGCCGAGGCGCGAAAGTGGCTGGGCGACGAGCGGCTCCGCACCGTCATAATCCCTCCCGGCCCTGAAGGCGCCGCTGCCGCCAACTCCTTCAAGCACGGCTCGGTGACCCGAGTGGCCATCGCTTCCTACGATACCCTGCGCCAGCACGCGCAGGCGCTGGCCGGCTGTGCCGGAATTCTGGTCGCAGACGAAGGCCACCGCCTGAAGAGCGCCCAAGGCAACAAAACTATTTCAGCGCTGCTCGCGCTGGGCTGCCCCCGCCGCGTCATCCTCACGGGGACCCCGCTGCAGAACAACCTGTCGGAGTTCTTCGCGATGGTAGACTTCGTGTGTCCCGAGGATCTCGGCACGCTTTCCACCTTCAACCGAGTTTTTGCGGCGCCGATCGCCCGCTCCCGCGAGAAGGGCGCCGGCGAAGAGGACCGCGCCCTGGGCAACGCGCGGTCCTCCGAGCTGGCGCGTCGCGTGGAGGCTTTCGTGCTGCGGCGTGGCGCGGAGATCAACGCGGCGTACCTACCGCCGCTCAGCTCGTTTGTGGTGTTCTGCCGCCCCTCGCAGCTGCAGCTGCGCCTGCTTAGCGGCGCGCTGGGGTCGAACAGCGTGCGGGGACTGCTGGGCGCCACCGGCTCCGACTTTGGGGACCAGGTAAAAAGCTTGGTTGTTAGTTAAATGTTTTTTCTACTCCTCATTTTTTTATTTAACTAGTTCCGAACAGCACCCGCGAAAAAATCCTGGGGAGCCCTCGAGTTGTACCCTAAAACCACTTTTTCTATTATAATTATCCCCTTTCCATTTGTTTATTTCAACGCCATAATATAACTCTGCTTACACAGGTGCTGTCTGTGCTGACCAACCTGCGCAAGATCTGCAACCACCCGACGCTCTATGACAAGCCAGGAGGCACCGACGACTTTGACGCTCTGCCACTGCCCGAAGGAGAAGGAGAGACCCTCTCAGAAGAAGACCCATCCCTTTCCGGCAAGATGGCCACCCTGATGGTGCTGCTGCAGCGCATCGTGGGCAGCGGCGGCGACTCTGGCAGCAGCGGCCGGTGTGTGGTGGTAAGCCAGAGCACGGCGATGCTGGATCTGGTGGGGAGGCAGTGCGTGGCGCAGGGGTGGTCTACGGTGCGCATCGATGGGTCCACGGATCCCTCCAAGCGCCAAGACATCGTGGATTCGTTCAACCGCCACTGTGAGCGCCAAAACTTTTTCCCACTTGTTTTCCCTTCCTGTCTGTCCTGTTTTCAATTTTTAATACATCAAAATATTATGCAGTTTTTGGAAATGAATAAAGCAATTAATCAAAACAAAACTCGTATTTTTTTCATTCAGGCGTGGGGCAGATTTTCCTGCTCTCAACTACGGCCGGCGGCGCGGGGCTCAACCTGGTGGGCGCGTCAAAACTGATACTTGTCGACTTGCACTGGAACCCGGCCATGGACGCTCAAGCAATGGCTCGGGTGTGGCGGGACGGCCAAAAATCTCCCTGCATGGTTTACCGACTCGTCACCACCGGAACCCTGGAAGAAAAGGTGTACCAGCGGCAGAAAGCGAAGGGCGACATCGCCGCGGTGACGGTGGGCGAGGGTGCGGCGGGCGGGGCTGCGGCCAAGAATAAAGGAATGTTTTCAAAAGAGGAGCTGCGGCAGCTGTTTCAGGTGCGCACCGACACCGCCTGCGATACTGCGGAGGTGCTGGGCGCGGAGAACTTTGCTGACGTGAGCGGCGGGTGCGAAGACGCGCCACTGAAGGCTGCAATAGAGGCCGGCCTGGTGAGCTTCGTGGCTGTGGAAAAGCAGCACGGCGCAGCCGTGCAGGCTGCCCAGGCGATTGCTGATCCGGTGACGACGGTGGGAGAGCCCAGTGGCAGTGGAGAGGTCAGCGCGGAGAAAGGGAAGGGGGATTCCTCCTACGGCGCTGCCAGCAGAGACAGTGCGGACCAGCTGGAGGTGGGGGACGAAGACGAGTGGTGAAAACTAACGAGCGCCAGATGTGTACTGTATCAATGCTAATTAAATCTTGAGAGAAAATGAATGCGTGAATGATAAAAATGGATTATTAAAAAGCCCAAATTATTGGTACACCGTTCACATATATTTATTCAATTTGATCAGTACGCTCGCAGTTATCACGAGAAAAAGAAACCTTTAATGGAAGATTCATGCAATGAGAAAATTTAAATGCCATATATATAAAATAAATAACGGATAATTATTTTTATCGCAGCATACTAGGGATTAACTCATAAAGGTTATTTACCACCTGATCAGGGATTCCCATTCTGACGATGTCGGGGAAGAACAGCGCGTCGCCCAACAAAAGGAGCAGAGAGAGCGTTAGCGGAACAGCCATTATTGCAGGCATCGCCAAGCCTCGCTGGCGCAGCTGCCGCCGCATCATGGACTCGGCGACAATCAGGGGACCTGTAATTAGCAATAAATTGAGGATTTGTAATGATAAAAGCTGCGTGGCATCAGATGTTTTTTTTTTTTTTTTTTTTTTGTTCGCTTTTCTTTTCCCCCGCTTACCTTGAACTGTGAAAAATGCCATCCAATATCCCGACGCTCGCCCCCTCAAATATATAATGAACAGCTCGTGCATGAAGCCAGAGCACGCGAAGGACGCGCAGAGTGCCGCTGCTCGCCGTTTGAACGAAAACTTGGCGATATTGTCCTCCTCCTCTGCTCCCTGCTGCTTCACCAACCGGCCCTGAATCCATGACAGTGGCAAGACCAAAATTAAATAAGCACAAATATTGCAAAAATGCGTGGTATATTATATTACTAGCTGCACTATGTAATGAAACTCGCCGCTATGATGGGGTCGTATACCATGAACCTCATTGTATAGCCGGTATTGAGATTCCACCGCCTACTCCAGTAATCCGTAAGCGACGAGCTCAAAAATGGGCGGTCAAAGTGTGGCGCCACCTTCAAGCCCAGCAGGCCCATGGACACCACCCCCATACCGTTCATAGTGAGAGCAATGAAGATGTAGAGTCCGACGGCATAAAGTACTTCTCGCACAAGTCTGGGCAGCGTGGGGGACTGCAACATCGTCAAAATGACTGCCATGACAACGGCTTGGATGGACAGGACCACTGCGCCGGCTGTGAAGCCCAGCCCTGGCTCGGCCTGGCGGGCGTTTCCAGACTTTGTGGGGCCTTTCTCGGCGGGGGTTGTGAGGACGGGGGTGATGGGGAGGGAGGCAACGGCAATGAACTGAGGCAGCGTCAGCCATGGCTCGACCAGAGGGCCTCTCCCGACCGCCCAACCGAGCGTCTTGGCGGTGGAGAAAATGGGCAAGAAAAGAGGGCAGTTGGCTCATTAATTCAAATGAATTTGTGGGTTTCTGCGTATTACGTTGTGATTCACGCGCTATTAGATACCTTGAAGGTGTTGAGCCACATGAATTGGAGGCCAAGCAGCGCCAACGACACGACCTCCTCAACTGGGAGGAAAAGCGCCGGCGTGAGGAAATTGAGGACGACCACGAGTAAAGCGGCGGGTAGCCGGGGTAAACCAGGTTTCAAGTGACGCCGATTGTGAAGAAGAATTGGGCTAAAGATGGAATGGGCAAAAATCAGTCCCATTCGATGCATATACGGCCATTGCTGCGCAATGCCGACGAGCTCGTAAGGCAGCATTTGGTAAAAAATATTTATATAAATAAAATAAAGACTCTACGCAACGATGTCGAGCCAGAAGTATATTGAAGGAGGAAAGCGCTCAAGGCCGAATGGGGTGCCTTTACGCCACGTGCCGCTTACCAACTTACTAAAATACTATTATAGATAACAGATCCATGTATCTGGATGGAGCAGGGTGCTGATATGCGCACTCGAGTTCGCTATAAAATTTGAAGTCGTGACATCTCTAGGAAATTTCCTGCAATGCATCAAACGCGATTTTGCGCAATTGAAAACATCGACTATTGCATTGTATGCGTATGTAGATAGTAAATGCCATATCTTGCTGAGTGGTTAGTTTTGCTTGACAAACTTTTTCTAAACAAACATCACATTGTGGTCCGCTTCTATTATTTTTTCGCTTTATATCGCCCTTCAGCACTTGATTTTTATTTTTTTATTTTTGAAGGGAAGCGAGCATCGTTTTTTTTTTGGCTGTTTGAAGTTAAGTTGCCAAATAAAATAAACGAAAAAATTGCATACAAAGAAATATAGAAATACAAATTGAATAGTATCAGTTTAATTTGAATCAGCTGTTTATATTCATTCTCCAACAATGCTCAGCTTCGTTCAATCAGCGATGAAACCGCTTCCAAACAAAACTCCGCCATCTGCGAGCAATCGCTCTCCCAGAAGTGCCCGTTCCCAGGAAACACCTTCAACAGCAGCGGAGATCCATTCTCACCCCCGCTGCCTCCATCCAGCACCGCCCGAAGCATACTCGAGCCGCGCATGCTGAATTCACCTCCTGCGCTCTCCTGTTGCTGGGGCGCCAAAACCACCCCTCCCGCTGCCACAACGGCCTCCTCTAGTTTTGCCTGTTTCGTGTACTGGTCGTCAGACCCCAATAAGAGCAGTCTCGGCACCGTGGTGGCTGCTGCTACGCGTGCAAATGAAGCTTTTGTGCCCAAAACGCTGCTTAAGCCTCCCAAAGGGAAGCTTATGCCGACGTAGGCTACCAGGCGAGGGTCCTCCAGGGTGTAGCTTGCGATACATGCACCGAAACTGTAGCCAACGACGACGATGGCGGGAGGGAGGCCGGCTGTAGCTTCACCGTCTTTTTGAAGCTGCTTGGCAACGAAATCAAGGACCAGGTCAATGAGGTCATCTGCGTCTTGCTGGCCCTTGAGGTTTCGCAACGCGTACTTGCTGCCGCTGGAGCGCCCCACGCCGCGCTGGTTGTACCTCACGACGGCTCCAAATGTACCGCTGGCGACCGCTTGGCTGAAAACCTCGGAGACGACGTAGTCGTGCATGGAGCCGCCCAGACCGGAGTAAGGGTGGATGAGGACGAGTCCGTAGTTGGGTAGGCGCGCCGTGGGCAGCAAGATGAGCTCGACTTCGAGCTCGACGGCAGCGGAGGTTTGCAAGAGGAATACCGGCATTGTTAAACGTGAAAATGAAGTGGGGGGTGGGAAATAAATCCACAAGTCGATTGTAATATTTTCGACGACTTAAAGAGCCATCAGATGCCAAATAGATTAATTAATCTTTGTTCCGGAAAAGATGCTTTATCACTCAAGCACGCTGCTTAAGCCGGAGCCAATACGCCGCTTGGACGAAATTAGATTGGCGCACAATGCAAGTGAGCAGGGGCTCTCATTGCCCCCCCCCCCCCCCCCCCCAAAGTCAAAAGTTGGACGGTCCAAACACCGGCCTCTAAATTAAAGAGTTTTTACTCAAGTATATTAAAAATATATATGAAATGGATCAGCAAGTGCTGCTTGTTGCGTCTAGTAAGGCGGACACCAACTTGACTGCTTGGTGAGGAGAACATTCGCATGCAAAAATGGCAGCAAAAAATGCTCAATTAATTCACTTATTGGCCATCCGTATGCACCAGTTCATCTGAATTAATGCATTAAATTTGCGACCATTTGAAAATCTCGCAGGGATGTGCGCACCGGCACTGCACTGACGACGTACAAGACCAACGCCTCTGCAGCCAACGGCATCGCCTTGCTCGGCAGCGACTACCTCATCACTTCGCAGCACATCAAGCCCGCCCTGCACGTCTGGACCTGGCACAAGGTACGCTCTTTTAATGGAGAATCACATATACACACAAAACACTTTTCAACGCCTCGTTTTTGTTACATTTGTAAACTTAAACCGGCTGCAGGACCAAGTGCACCAACGCAGTTTCCCTCCGGAGGCTATAACGGCGCTGGCCTGCACCAAAGACGGCGCGTACCTCGCAGGTGGCGGCGTTTCTGGTGCTGTCCACATCTGGGAGACGACTTCTGGACGTTTGCTGCGCAGCTGGCCCTGCCACTACAAAAAGGTAACATCCCTAGCGTTCACCGACGGCGGGCGGGAGCTGGTGACCGGCGGAGAGGACACTTTAGTCACTGCCTGGTTGTTGGCCGAAGTTTTGGACTCTGCAGCCCCACTGCCGCAGCTGGGCGGTGCCACGCTGACGCCTTTGCACTCCTGGAGCGACCACACGCTGCCGGTGACAGCTGTGGCCGTCGGCGCGGGCGTTAACGCGCCGTTGGTGTTTTCAGCAAGCGCTGATCGCACGTTAAAAATTCGAGTGCTGGGCTCGGGGGCGGTGCTGCGGTCGGTGGTGCTGCCGTCCCCGCTCACCGCTATCGCGCTGGACCCAGGGGAGCACGCGGTGTACGTCGCGTCCTCCCACGGCACAATTTTCGACGTTTCCTTGATCGGAGAGAGCAGTACATCCAATGCAGACGCAGAGGCAAGGGATTACGCGACCCTCGAGGGGCACACCGCCGCGGTGACGTGTTTAGCCATGACTCTGGATGGGGCGCACCTGGCGTCAGGCAGTGAGGATGGCTCAGTCTCAGTTTGGGATTTGAGAAGTCGGCAGCCGATACGGACGCTTACGTCACCCGCCAAGGGCCCTGTGTCGGGTTTATTGGTATTGGATAGACCCCGGTTCATGCCAGCGGGAGTGGGGGCCAGCGGGGCGGGGGGGAAGAAAGGACCGACCAGAGTTCAACCGCTGGCCCAGCTGAGCAAATATCCCGGAGCTGCGGGGCAGCTGAAGCCGTGGGAGGGAGGCCTGGTGGTGCTAGACGGGAGTGCGATGGAGGTGGAGGAGGAAGAGGAGGGTGGTTGGCGAACAGAGGAGGGGAAGGAGGGTGGAAAAGTCGTAGCAGTGGAGACGGTAGGAGCAGGAGAGGGCGATGTGGCGGCTGAGATGGCGGCACTGCGGGAGGAGAACGCGAGGTTGAAAGAACAGGCGGAGCGGGCGATGGCTTTGGCGCAGGAATGGGGCGCACGAAAGCAACAGCAACTTCTCGGTTGATTGTTCAAGGAAAAATGCTTTGTAAAACTGTCGAATCGAGTTTTCAACAATATAATATATATAATATAATATAGGCAAGAGCGGAGTACTCCTGTTTTCTTTGCATGCAACGCTGCGAAGCATACATTATTTTCGAAATTTAATCAAGCATCTCTATTCAAAAAAAAAAAAAAAAACATTCGATGCCTGCCGGGGAATGGCAGGTGGCAGGGGCGACAGGAGGAAGGCGAAAGCATAAAAAAACAGGAGGTACGCAGCTTTGAAAGCATGCTCCAATTAATTCTATTCCACCGCCGCCGGGCCACCGCTCACTCTGCATCAAATTCGCACTAGTTGCAGGCTTCATGGTCGCAGACGCACCGGCTGCCCCGCCAGTCCCCACCGAAAAGTCAATCGCAAGGCACAAGGAGGCCGTTGAAACCGCTGGCAGAGAACTTTCCTCCTCGCCTTTTTATGCTGCTCTCAGCTCCCTCCTTCAATCCGCCCAAATCCCCATTTGTGCCGCCCAACCGCTGCTCCCGTCAATGCGGCACCTGGTGGTCTACGGATTAGGTTCATTAGACCAACCAGGCGCAGTTCACATACGATACCAGCTTGCCCTCGCCTGCCGCCTTTCTTCCTTACTTTCCAGCTTGGAAACCACTCCAGAGGCGTTCGACCCCGCGTTCACGCCTCACGACCACGCTGTACTACCTCTCCTTTCTTTTTGCGTGTGCCCTGTCAACGAGGGGGGCAGGAGGGTGGCCAGCCAGCCGACTTTCTTTTTCATGCCTCACTGCGAAGCTGAACTCACGGACGCGCTGCTGCAGGCCAACGAGGAGGCAAAGACGCTCTTGAACGTGGTCATTTTGGGGAATTCATTTGAAATGTATCGAGAACGGTGGGGGGCGGCAGCGGCAGGGGGCGGAAACAATAATAATCAGCAGCGGCGGAGGCCAGACACGCTCCTGCGGCTGTGCAGCGAAGGGAAGGTGGTGGAGACGCCGGTGCCCGAGAATGGCTTCCCGGTAACGTCTGCTTTTAACGATATGAGTCTCCACTGGTTCAGAAATTCATGATTTTTCACTTTCATCACAATAATAAAATAAATAAACGTCAAGAATTAGTAATTATCAACGCGTCTTAAAATGTGAAAATAATTGACACTGTTCATGTAAATTCATTCATTCATTAGCATCAACTACTGCACTCAACAAATAATTACAACTTTCAGACGGACTTCCACTGTCCAAGTTAGAAGCCCACTACAGCCTCCCCCGGCCGCTGTGCTCCACCATCCCTTCCCGCAGGGATCAGACTCTCTTGCCGCACAGGCGGGTCCAGCCCTCCAGAAGCCACCACCGCCGCCGCCTTTGCCGTCATCACTCCTGCCGCCGCCGCTGCTAAATTTGCTTTGGCCATGAGCTGCTGGGTCGCGGCGGGGATGGAGGGCGACGGGGGATGGCGTTTTGGGGTCAGTCCCATGCCTGCGGGCGCCCCCCACAGCGGCTGCGTGGGCCAGCGGTAGCTCCGCCCCTTTTCGCCGATGCGCTCGCTGCCGAGGATGCGGCGCACCTGTTCGACTTGTACCTGCGTCTGCGGGGAGCGCACGTTCTGCGGGTACTTGCGCACGTCGTGCAGCGCCTGGGTGTAGTCCAGCGCGGTGGCGGTGGTCAGTCCGTACAGCCTGGCCAGCATCACCGCCACCTGGAATGAAAACAAAATTTTGTGTGCGTGTGTGTTTTGTCAACAAATACCCCCACGGTGTTACCGGGTATATGGAACCAGTTGTTATCGATGTATAACATTTGTATTAAAATCATGGAGGTATTAGAAAATATTGCTGATCAAATGCCGTACCAGGGTCCCTGTCCTGCCATGTCCGCCCCAGCAGTGAATGTACAGTCGCTCCCCGTCCAAAATGCGCTGGCAGCAGTCGTCTGCCAGGCGGCTCAGGGCGTAGTCCGAGGTGACGCTTCCATCCACGATGGGCAGGTGCAGCAAGTCCAACCGCTTTTGAGAAATTTTGGGGTTGGCGGAGTTGCGGGCAGAGACCAACAGGCGCTGCGCGTCCTTCACGTAAGGGCGCAGGGCCTGTCCCGAGCGCCAGGCGGTTTCGGGAGAGTTGAGAGAGAACTCCGCTTGCAGGCACACGAAAGTGTCGACGCCCAGCTCCAGGATGGCGGAGAGAATGGCCTCGGTGTCGGCATCGTCTGCCGACGCAGGGTACCTAGAGTACAAAATAAATAAATTTAGGTACGGTGTTGATATTGATCTCAAAGATTGTATGTAAAACCTGAAACCTGAAACCTTGGGTGTGAAGTGGTTGTAAATTCCCAGACCCATCCTGCCGCTCGATCTCCCAGGGGCACTCCCCCGAGGGCAGATCGAGCACCAGAGGGTTTTGGTCTGGCGACAACAACTTGCTGAGTTAGGGACATTATGAAGTGGTAGAAAATTTACTCACGCTCCCGCCAACACCCGGCCCATGATAACCCAGTTACTCCAAGGGGTGGGGCCCCGATAATTTAATGGGCATGGAATTGGGGGCAAAGGTGGGAGCAGGCGCGTCTCCATATCGATTCGGGTCCTGGAGGAGGTGATAGGGTCCTCCGGCAGGCCTCCGAGGCGGTGGCTTTGTTCGCTCGAAGGAGAGGCGATGGGGCCGATAGGGGGTTAAAATTGGAAGCTCTGGGGCCATAAGCTTATAACTTGGTGCGTATCAAGGGGGAATGGCTTAAATTGAGTTGCATCGACAGACTTTGTTTTGAAATCCTCGAACTTTGCGCCTCGTGAGGTTGACCAGGCGAAAATCGAAAATAAAATGATTTTTGGCAAATGCTGGGGGAACGCTTAATATTAAATTGTGTGTATACACATATATGCTTTACTGCAGCATTGTTGTACATTTCTGGCGCCTGCCTGAGCAACGAGCCTTGGACGGGATGACAGCAAGCTCTTCATCAGCCCTCTCACTGTTGCTTCAGCTTTGAGCCTCAAAATATAGAATCGATTATTATTAAACGCATCTGATAAGGAAACAGCCCTGATCTACCTCATCTAGGCGGAAATTGCCAACAGCGTTTTCTGCCACACCATTAATATTTCTGCAAATGAAGGTCTATGGTGAGTTTTGCCCATTGTTTTTAGTATGTAACATTTTTTTTTGTTTTTCGCACCGCTGTCTATTGAAAATAGCGATTTAATTTTGTTTTCTGCCTCCCGTCCGACCGTCTTCTCCCTTCAAAAATATACAAAACAACGCATCATCCTATGCAGCTGTGTCCGACCTTCACACCGACTACAAGGAGAACATGGCCTGGGTGGAGGCGCACTGCGCTGAGACCTCCCGCCCTTACGACGCTCTCATAGTGGCTGGAGACGTCAGCGACGATCTCGAGCACCTCCGAGAGACGCTTACGCTCCTAAAACACGCGTACGGCCACGTTTTCTACACCCCTGGCAACCATGAGGCGTGGGTGAGAAAGGCAGAGAGGGCGCAGCACGACAGCCTGGGCAAGCTGCATAAAATAAACGACCTCTGCCTGGAGCTGGGGGTGCATACCGGCCCCGTCAAGCTGAGCGAGTGCCTGTGGGTCATCCCGCTGTGGAGCTGGGTGAGGAAGCAGCTTGAAATAAAAATTATAGCGCTATCGCTGCACCCATTTCTCTCGTCTTTCATTCAAACGGCCTTATCCTCTAGACATAGTCTGATCAGTACCTAGAAATTGCCCTGCAGTACCACGCCAGCTGGGATCGTGAGCCTGACGTGCCTGGAGCCATTCCCATCGAAAAAGTGATGATGGATTTTCACGCCTGCTCCTGGACGTCTGAGCCTTCACTCAAAGCCTCAGGTGACGACTCTCTGGCCCAATATTTTGACAGCCTCAACGACCCTGGATTTAAAACTGTGGTGGAAAGCATCACAGCGCAGCGCAAAGCAGGCGCCGCCCCCGCCGTTGTTTCTTTTTCGCACTTTCTTCCGCTTCAAGAGCTGCTCCCTGAAAAGCGGTGGCTGCACCACCCCAACTTGGCCAAGGCCTGCGGCAGCGACTACTTGGCGGCGCGCGTGGCGGCGCTGGCGTCAGAGTGCCACGTGTACGGCCACACGCATTTCACGCAGGACATAGCGGTTGGAGGAGTGCGCTACGTGCAGTGGCCGCTGGGGTATCCTCGAGAAAAAGCGAGGAGGAGGGACGGCGGCGCGAGGTGGGAGCCGCTGGCTGTATGGGACACAGAAGCAGGGCTCACCCCGCAGCGCAGGAGCTACTGGGGGGATTTCTACAGGCAGAATGAGCGCCAACCGGAGGTGGTGACGCCCGCAGCTTGGACCACCACCGGCTGAGATTTTTCCAGCTTGTCTTATACTTGAATTGTAAATTAGGAAATGTGCGCTGAAAACTAAGGTTACAAGAGAGAAGAGAGTAGACAGGGTTGGGTCTAGATGGTGAGAGAGTGTGGTTGGGCTGCCTCCTTGCCTGATCAGAAACATAAACGACAATTAATTAGCTTGGCGTCTGCACTTTCTTCCACAACCGACTAACTTCGCACACATTCTTGTGTGAAATAAAATACCCTCCTATCGAAGAAAAACTACTGCCTATTCCTTGGGGGAAAATAAAGATAGATGCAAAAAGAAAAGAAAAGAAACACAGAGCAAAGCATTACGATTTTAATGCGTACGAAAGAAAGAACATGGGCGCGACAAGGCAAGGCTGCAAGCCGGTCTTTTCTTTTTCTCGAAAGAAAAATTCAAGAAAGAGGGGGCTGAGGTGCCTCCATCCCAGCTGTTGGCTTGCAGCCTTGCCGGTGGCACGGAAGGATGCAAGTCTCAACAAATGCGACACACGCCGAGTCATTGATAAAGGTTCAATAAATGAAACTACGGGTGCGCCCACTCCTGCAAAAACGCTCGAAGAGGAACTAGCAAACAACCACTCAGAAAGACTGGGGAAAAAGAAAATATTTTATAGATATCTGCTCTCCAATCGTTCATTAATAATTTTTTTCCATCGCTATGCTAAGAGGTTGTATTGCTGACGTTCCTATGGCGCTGTACACATGAACATGAATGGGGCGCTGTACAAGAAATAAAGAAGAACGGGTGCAGAAAAATAAAGAAAAAGTCGAGAAATATGTAGAGAAGGCTTCACGCTGCTCTAAGCGATCCAGCTGCGGCCCAGGAAGCCGCCCGCCGAGCCAGCGGCTTCTCGGCCTGCCTTGGGGGATGGGGGCACTCCGTTGCCGTTGACGCCGGTCACCCTGATAGGCTCAGGCTGCAATACAGCGAGAAAGAAGAAAGCAGGAATTATCAGTTAACAATAAGAAAAGGCAAGCGAATGATACATGCTTTCTTTGAAAAGCACGGCGTTTTCGCTGACTTAATGCATGTGGGAAAAAAAAGTAGAAAGCAAGGCAGCATGGGGCAAATTTCATTTCTGCCGCAAGTTCTGAATTTTCTTCATGTGAAAACTAGGCCCCCCCCCGCCCCCCCCCCCCATATACATCATACGAGCGTACCGTGGCGGCGGGCATCTTTCCCGACAGCAGGTTCTCTTCAAAGGTCTGCGCGAACCCTGTGGCGATGATGGTCACGTGGATCTCGCCCTCGTAAGCGTCATCAATGACGGCGCCGAAAATGACGTTGGCGGAGGGATCGGCCAGGGAGGTGACCACCTCGGACACGCGGTTGACCTCCGCCAGGGTGAGGTCCTTTCCTCCGGTGATGTTGTAGACGATGCCGGTGGCGCGCTCGATGGAGCGCTCAATCAGCGGGGCAGAGGTGGCGGCCTGCAGAGAGGGTGGGACACAAAGACATTTAGCCTTAGTATTTTTATTATCAGCGTTATTTCAGCATTCCTCCTAGTCTATTATTTTATTTAAAAAATAGCGACAAAAAACGAGCTGCGGAAATAACAATAAAATTCCTCGGCCTTTCAAAATTTGCGCTCTTCTTCTCATTTTTGGGGGGGCTTCCTTTCCAAACTTAAAGCGCAATCCAACGCGTGCAGTTTGTACACAGTGACTCACCATGGCGGCCTCCTCAGCGCGGTTCTTGCCCGACGACACGCCCACGCCCAGCATGGCCGTCCCGGAGTTGCACATAATGGCCTTGACGTCCGCAAAGTCGACGTTCACCAGGCCAGGGATGGTGATGATGTCGGAGATGCCCTGCACGCCCTGGCGCAGCACATCATCAGCCAGGAGGAAGGCGTCCTGCAGGGGAGTTGACTCGCCCACCACGTCCAGCAGGCGGTCGTTAGGGATTACGATGAGGGTGTCGACGTTCTTGCGCAGGGTGTCGATGCCGTCGGTGGCCTGGTTGGCGCGGCGGCGCCCCTCGAAAGAGAAGGGGTAGGTGACCACGCCCACAGTGAGGACGCCCATATCTTTAGACAGGCGAGCGACAACGGGGGCGGCGCCGGTGCCGGTGCCGCCGCCCATGCCTGCGGTGATAAAAACCATGTCGGCGCCGCCCAGCGCGGAGGCAATCTCCTGGTGGCTCTCCTGGGCGGCTTCCTCGCCGAGCTCGGGCTTGCCACCCGTGCCTGAGGGGAAATGAAAGGGGAGGGAGGAAGGGGGTCAGAGAGGGTGGAAACTGTGTGTGAAGGGGTTTGGCGGGCGAAATTTATGGAAATTGGGGTCCTTACAAGGGGGTGGGAGAAAAAAAAATTCAAAACATACCGAGGCCGCGGGTGAGGTTGGTGCCGATCTGCAGCTTGTTCAGGGCCTGATGGTTCTCGAGGGCCTGGGCGTCGGTGTTGACGGCCCAGAACTCCACACCCTGCGGACAGAAAAAAACAGATTTTGAAATTATCGTTGCACAAACCTTTTGGTGCTGGTCACAGTCATCGCGGCGGCAGCAAGCCCGTCCAACCCACCTGAAGCCCGCTGCTGATCATGCGGTTCACAGCGTTGCCACCGCCACCGCCCACGCCGATGACTTTGATGCGAGCGTCCCCACCCACAGGGCCGTAATTGGCGTTGGAGTAGGACGCGCGGGGCACTGCGATGAGCATTCGCTCCTGACGAGCAGCAGGGGAGGGCACAGGAGCGCAGATGCGGGGCAGGCGGGTGCCAGCGACATGTTTGGTTGAGCCGAATCGCAAGGCACCGGCCTTGAGCGCCGGTTGGCGCGTATACAGGTTGAGCTGCATCTCCACAACTTAACTCGACTTAATTCAGTACAAAAACTACAGCCAGGCCCAATTTTTTGCCTTTGAAAATTCAAAATTTTCCTGGAAAGGGAGAAAAATAGGAGAATTTTCCCTTGATTTTCAAAATGTTTATCTGAATGTTTTCTCGTTAATTCAATGTTTTTCTGAATGACGTTTTCTGACGTTTTCCTCGGCATGCACGGTGTATTTTTAGTCCAAGTATCACTGAGAAGTAAAATCTGAAAAGAAAGAATGAAAAAAGAAAAAGAATTGTGTTTCATTGGCGGCATTCTTTAACGCCCCAAAGGTAGGCTCAATCAAAGGATAGTATGCTCTGCAAAACGCTGCTGGTTCAGGGGTTCGCGATGGTCCACAAGAACCACAGCAAGTCCAGCGCCAGCACCACGCCAAATGCCTTGAGCACGTTCTGATAGCCGCCGGCGAAGCTGCTGCCGCTCTCCTGCTGCACCTCGGTCCAACCCAGCGCCGCAGACAGGCCGCCGATGCCGCCGTACCGAATGTCCTTTCCTCCCACGGTGGGAAGATCGCCAGGGGAGGCGGTGTCCAAACCGCCGTTGATCCATGCAAGTGAAGGGTAGCCAGCGCGAGCCAGACCCTCGCAGGCGGCCAGCGAGCGCAGTCCCTTTTGGCACACCACCACCACGCCCTTGGCGTCCTTGGGCACCTGCGACGGCAGATAAAAAAATGTGGAATTTATTTGAGAACAACATAATTCAACATGCGTTTTTTTCCTTCTTCTCAAGGAAACCAACCCACCTTGGCCTGCACTTCGTTCAGGAAGTTGACGTTGGGCTTCATGTGGGAGCCCCCCAGCCACCATCCGCCCATGCCCAGCGCCGTCGCCTGCTTGATGAGGTTGTTGATGCTGGCCTCGTCGTCCACAACAAAAAGCGGCACCTCAACAGCATTGGAAAGCTGCGCCTTTTCGATCTCGTTGGGCGGGCGCACGTCCAGAATGACCCAGCCGTCCGCCGCCAGCGAGCCAGCGTCCTTGGCAGTGACGTTGCGCACCTGGCTGCTGCGAGGGGCAGTCTGGGCTCCGCCCTGAGCCATAGCGACGATTGAGGAGGTCAGGCGAGGGGTGGAGGTGGGGTGACGGGCGGCGCGGCGGGTGGGAGCCACGACGACGGCCTTGGAGGCCGCAGCACGCCGGGCTGTGAGAAGAACAGGGGAGATGTGTTGAAATTATAAGATGAGGTGAAAGAAGGAGTTATTTGGGAGTAGGTGGTGGCTCACCCAATGCAATCTTTGCTGTGCTGGGGCAGACAAAGCCCTTGGATGCCACGGAGACCGCCATTTGGGTGCGATGAAGTGGGTGTGAAGGTGTGAAAATGGGACAAAAAATCTCGAGCGTGGAGGCTGGGGCGTTTGCAGATGGATATGGATGGCAACACTGAATTAACAGAATTAAAATTGACGCCCAAAGTACAGGGAAAACCAGAGAAATGGCACGCTCTTATCTGAGGATTTCGTTCCGCTCTTTTTACCGCTTTTTCCATGATCACCCACGCATTACCATTATTTTTTTCTTCTCAACAATCCAGATACCATTGCAAACGTAGACGCCCCGGCATCGTCCCTCCAGTCTCCACTCGCCAATCACATTCAATCTACACCACACTTGATATGCGACTTCCTGGCACGACGCGCTCCTGGGCGCACCAGCGCCAGACCCCCACACTCTCAGCACACCCACCACATCGCCAGTCTCCCTCCCCCGCCAGAGCATCACCACCTCTTAAAGGAGGAGACGGCAGCCCCACTCCCTCGCCCCCCACCACCGCTGCAGACGCTCGCACCCGCCTCGTCGCCTCGTTAGCCGCCGCCCTGTTGGCTGCCACCCCTCTGACCGCCCCGCCCCCCTCTCTGGCGGTCACCAACGAGCAGCTAGTATTCCTGGAGGCATGGCGAGCGGTGGACCGAGCCTACGTGGATAAAAGCTTCAACGGCCAGAGCTGGTTCAAAGTGCGCGAGGACGCGCTGAAAAAGGTGAAACTCACCAATCGGGAGGAGACCTACGCCGCAATTCGGGCGCTCCTGGCCTTGCTCGGAGACCCCTTCACCAGGTTTTTAGCGCCGGAGCAGTACGGCGCGCTGCGCCGAAGCACGTCTGGCGCGGTGACGGGCGTGGGTGTGGAGGTGTCTTTCGCCAGCGAGCGCGGCGCTGCGAGCCCCCTGGTGGTGATAGCACCGGCTCCTGGTGGGCCGGCTGAGGCCGCCGGCATCCGCACCGGGGACGAAATTTTGGAGATTGACGGGCAGGCCACCGCGGAGCTGTCGCTGTACGCTGCTGGGGGGCTGTTGCAGGGGCCAGAGGGCTCGGAAATCACTCTGGGAGTGCGATCAGGTGGCGAGGGGGCAGCGGTGAGAGCAGTGAAGCTCGTGCGCAGACAGATTGAGTTCAACCCCGTGGATTCCGCGCTGTGCAGCACCAGCGGTGAGTTAGCAATGGAGAATTGCGTTTTTATGACGCAACCAATTGAGAGCGTCTCTCATTTTTTACGTACTATTAAATCTTAATAAAATATGCTAAACCCATTTTTCTTCACTTTAACAGGTCAATACGCGCCTTCAGATCCCAACGCCAAGCTCGGCTACGTCCGCATCGCCACATTCAGCAAGCAAACTGCCGATAAAGTCCGCTCCGCTCTGACAGACCTCAAAGCCGCAGGCGCAGAGCGGCTGGTGCTGGACGTGCGCAGCAATGGCGGAGGACTATTCCCGGCGGGGGTGGAAGTCGCGCGCATGCTGATTGGGCGAGGAGACATCGTGTTAATTGCTGACAGCAATGGCGTGAGAGATATTTACGAAGCAGACGGCAACACGGTGGACACTTCCACGCCGTTGACAGTGCTGGTGAACCGCGGGACTGCCAGCGCGAGTGAGGTGCTGGCGGGCGCGCTGAAAGACAGCGGCCGGGGGCAGTTGGCAGGCGAAAACACTTTTGGAAAGGGGTTAATTCAAACGCTGGTGGAGCTGTCGGACGGGTCAGCGGTGGCAGTGACGGTGGCCAAGTACCAGACGCCGGCTGGGGTGGACATCAACAAGATTGGAATCGTCCCAGGCATTAAATTGGATGCAGAGGCGCTGGCAGCATTGCCGCTTTCCAGCAAAGGTTTCTGCAAGTATGGGGCCACTGACGCTGCCCCCAAGCTGTTTGGCTGAATGACTGTTGAACCATTTTGTTTTAAACATGTTGTTGAAGGAGAAAGAAAGAATGCATGTTGTAAACGGAGAAAGTCACAAGAGGGGCGGGGGCAATTGTCAAGGACAGAAAGAGACGGGAGGGAAGCTCCGAATTCGTCAGGAATCGCGGTACACGTGGTGATGATGCATTTGATTTTTTGCGAGATTGGAAAAATTAAATTAAATTATAGGGAATTTTGATGGGTAAAAAAAAGTATTTGCATGGGAAACAAAAATAGAAAGCACTGGGGAAAATAAAACACGAGCAACTGTTGTTTCCTCTTTATATGTTTTTGATGTTTCTTCTTGTGTTCTGTCTGTTTTTTCCCCATTTTCTCGCTCCTACTCTGGCAGGCGGGCCGTCATGATGGCCTCTGCCGCCTCAATTTTGCTGCGAATGGAGCGCAACCGCGCCATGGCTGCAGGCGACGGCATGGACCTTAACACCGGCGACCCTCCCTCCTTTCCACCGCCGCCAGGCATGCCAGGCGTGCTGGCTTCCGGAGCAGCAATTCCATGCCGCGCCGATAATTTCAGAGCCAGGGGAGAGCCTTCAGGGTTCCTCAGTCGCAGCACTCCGTCGTCCGTTGTGCGCGCCGACCTCGAGGAGCTGCCAGCTTCAGAATGCTCCCCCGCGAAGCTGCCCACCGAGAACTCCGCCGCAGGCAACGCCGGAGATGCTGCCGGCTCAATTTCGCGTTGTATTGCCAGTGCCACGGTGGGCATGCGCAGCGCGGTGGCTGCCGCCTTCATCAGCTGCACCACCGCAGCTCGAGTCTCTCCCAGCACCCCTGCTGTCGGCACTTCGCTGGCTCTGCCGTTGCTGTTGATATTCAACGTTGCTTGCAGCGCTGCGGTGAGGGCTTCCAGCTCTTGCACCTCCGCAATGCGGGAGGCGGCGGCGGCTTGCGCGCGCGCCACCGCCGCCTGCAGCTGCTCCGCCTGCTGCGCGAGGCGGTGGCGGCGGTGGCCAAGCTCCTGAACTGCTGCGATGTTGCGCAGCAGGGCGCCCTGTTGGGCGGAGATGGAGGCCTCCAGGGTGGAAATCTGGGCCTGCGAGAATGAGAGGGATAAAGTGAGGTAGGAGGAGAAAAATTCCCCTCGAGTTATAAAAAAAAATGACCAGGCGAAAACTGTATGTGTTTCTATGCAATGGAAACTCAGTATAGACACGTAAAAATGGGGAGAGGATTCCTTCTTACCTCCATATGGTCCTGTTCGTGGGTGGCTCTGCTGCTTTGCTCCGTCAGCGATGCCTGCTGCCGCTCGTGCTGCTGCCGCAGAGAAATCATGGGAGGCGAAAACGCAGCGACGGCGGCGGGGGGGGCAGCAGGAACGGTTTCTGCGACAGCCGCCCCTCTCTCCTCCTCCTGGGGCGCAGGAGAGGCAGCAGGGGAAGGGGATCCCGGAGGAGAGGCGGCAGCGGCAATGGGCGACTCTGCTGCCGCCGCTGCTGCTGCTGCTGATGCTGGGAGGACAACTGGAGAAGTCATTGCAGGTGGTTCTGAGTGCGCTGGAGGGGCGGCAGCAGGGGTGGGAGACACGACAGCAGGGTGAACTGCCAGCATGGTCGGTTTTTCAAAAGATTGCCCCAACGGCGATGAGGATGGCTGCGCATGGGTGGAGGCGGAAGTGGGACGCGGAGCATTGATTTGGATGTGCATTGGGTCGGGTCGTTGGGCGCCGCGAGGGGTTTGGCTGCCTCCACGAGGAGTGAGGAGGGCGTCACGGTAGGAAGACCCCCTGGGCGTCATCAGCGGCATTTCGGGGCCACCGCCTGCAAGTCACGGGTCGAACGGGGTTTTATGGATTTTATTCCGGCAGGAATGCATGTCGAGAATTCGAATTTGATCGAACTTACGCATTCCCATCTTATGCGCGTGGCTGGCGAGAGGACCTGCCCAGTTGCGCGCCGTCGAGGCTCCACTTGATGAAGATCGAAGGTTGGCCATGCGATCCCCACCTCGACCGCGTCCTCCACCCCTACCGCCCTCGATATTCAAATGTGATAGGCTAAACCTTCCGGCAGCAGAGCTCGTGGGCTTCTGGTTGGACGCGGCAGGGCGCCCGCTGCGCTGTGACTCCGGACCATGATGCTGCGGGTCCTTCTTCTGTTGGGGTGAAAGCTGCGAAAGGCTCCCTAAGTTTAATTTCGGGACAAGGCCCTTTTTGCGGTCCCCCATCGCTGCTGTTATTTTGATGTCAATGTTATTTTGATAAAATAAAATAATAATAAATACGTTACGAGTAAAAACAACAAAATAAAAATTTCAAAAGAAGGGCCATCAAAGCAGTTGACCTGGGCTCAACTTGCTGTGCAAGAGAGAAGAGCTGGAGGTCGGGCGGTAACAACAATATGCGTGCCCGGTCCAGCGTGCAAAAGCCTGCATATGGCCTGCCCTGGATCTGTGCTCTCCATCGGCAGTGGCCAAGAGTACGCAATTTTTGTCTCATAACAGGGCCATGCAGCTGATTTAAAGGATGAACCCCAACAGGTGAATCTGACACGCGTAGCTCAAGTATGGATATTAAGAATAGCTCACCGAATTCAAATTTATATGGGAATAAAAAATTCGAGTTATGCCCCAAACCAAACATTAAGGTTTCAAGGTTTCAGGTTTGGAGGTTTGGAGGTTTTACATATGGTTGTAACGTCTACTACCAAGGTTGGTGCAAGCCGACGTGCCACTCACCCCGCCACAGTAAGGCGGAGTGCCCCCTTCCATCCGTGGGATCAACCTCAGGTACTGGGGGCGTACGGATACAGCATTACGCCGATACCGCACCGTCGCCCACAATGTAAGACTCTGGCCCCTGTCTTCCTGAGTCCCCCAGCGGCGCGACCGACATGAGTAAAAGAAAGAGGGGAAAAAAATGGGGAAAGCAGGACTCTCCGGACGGCAAACGGCCCGTCCGGTTTGGGGTTCGCGCTTGGGCAATGCTGGCCCGCCCAGCACCCCTCCCATCTACAGCGGTCACTCAACCCCTGGCTCAAGGCTTTAGAAACAGCATACAGAAAAGAGCGATGTTTTAATTAAATGAGAAAAGAGCAATTGGGAAATAGAAGAAGAACTTTATGATTGAAAAAATAGCTCGACTCGACGGTGACAACGTAGAGCCACCAAAGCCATTTGAAAACCACTCGAAGGAAATATAGAAATGACTGTTTGGAACCGCAGCCTTTTTGGCTCGATTTAAATTCCTTAAGCTGTGTGCATGGCAAATGTAAATTGACGGCAAATAAGAAAGAAGAAGAAGAAGAAAGAAAGCAATAGCAAATATACATCAGATTATTATGTCTTCGTGTTTAGGAAAGCAAGTGTTGATTTATTGTCATTTTATGAGAGGGAAAATGGTTGCAGGCCAAATAAAAATTCAAAATTTCGGTGCAGCGTTTTTGCGCTGCAATCAGTACGCTTTGGTACTACTCCAAAGAGGGGGAAAACTTGAGATTAACGCGCGTAGATGGTTAGCTTCGGCCTGAAGGAGGCAGTAGCGCTCTCGCTCGACTCAAACGCCACAGTTGAATCGGCAACAAGGTCAGCGGAAGTGTACGCAGGATCCCCCACAGTGCCCGAAGGGTTACGGCGGAAGGGTCGGTGGATGATGAACCTGGGCGCGGCGCCCACGGATTTAACGTGATCGGTGACGTCGACTTGCAGGGTCACGCCGGCAGCGGAGGGGGGCACAGTGAGATGGCCCACGATCTCGGGAGGGGAGGTGGTCCAGTTGACGACGTTCTTGGAGATAGAGTTCACGACTGCAAGCGGGAAAAAGAAAAAAAATCATGTTTGTATAAATAATAATGAGCAGAGGTCATAAAATGCAATTTTTTGTCGTACCTGAGCTGGAGGGGAGAGCGTTGATGTTGGGGGCGGTGCTCCACGTCAGAGCGGCCTGCGACCAGGCCGGCGCGGCGCTGCTGAGGCCCAGCACTGTGAACACATTGCGAGCGTTACTGCCGGACGAGCGCACCCGCAGCGTGAGCACAGCAGTATGCATGTTGGCGGTGTTCAGCCCCGAGAACTGAATAAACGCAGCCTTGGTGGTGTCAGCGCTGACCGTGGCGCCAAATCCAGCCTCAAGCGTGTCCAGTGTGCCGTAATTTACGCCACTGTTGGCGCCACCGACAATCGTGGCATCTCCTGAAGGGTTGTACACCCTCTGCACGATGGCCAGCGAGGTCTTGGGCACAACGATTTGAATCGTGCTGTGCGCGGGCTGCCGGTAGGTAACTGTTTTGGTGGTGCCACTCAGCACAATCAGCGGAATGGCCGCCACTTCTCCCATCAGGCTCTCGCTAACCTGATTGATAATCACAGGGCTGCCTGCAGGGGGCGACGTCCACGCGTTCAGGTTGATAGTGAGCGCCGCGTCGGTAGCGTTAGCATTGGCCAGCGTCAAGTAATAGTTGGTGCCGTCGTCCACTGCGCCCAACGCCTGGCTGTTGTCCTTGCCGCTGGTGGTGAAGGCGTAGCTGCCCTTGGATCCCGCGAACTTGCGGGCAATCATGGCGTAAGCCTCCCCTCCGCGAGTAGAATCTCCGATATCATAAGGTGCAGCATCATTGGAGCCGTACAAAATGCCACCCTTCACCACGCCGGAAGGCTGGCCGGAGCTGCCGTCCTGCGAGAGCTTGAAAACGTAGTGCCGGTCGGCGCGCTTAGAGTTCACGGTCGTGAACAGCACCTGCGCCGCCAGCACTGCAGCCTCGTTGGAGTCGTCGATGGTGGAAGTAGAAAAATCGGAGTTCCAGGAGGCGCCCGTGTGCGGGTTGTACTCGGTGATGTAGACCGGGGCAGTCGCGGTGGTGTTAGGGCCGGGAGATTTCATCTCCATGGTGGCGGCAATGGCGGAAATGAGCTTCCCGCTCTGCGTGTTCATGGAGAATCCGGTGGACCCGTAGATGTGGTAGGCGTACATGTCGATGTTGCGCTTGGCAGCCGTGTAGGTCATTTCCGGGAACTGCAGGTAGTTGTCCATCAGCATGCGCTTCCCCATCGTGTTTTCGTTGTCGTACGACTGCCAGATGGCGAAAGGAGCGCCCCACAGCACCGGCGTGATGATCTAAGCACAAATGAGAAGATGAAACGCGAAGAAAGAAAAGAAAATCAGAATTGATGATTATGAATAATAAACACTGAAAATATAGAAAAGAAGAAAGTAAGATAAAAATCGAAACTGTAGGGGTCGATATCTACCTTACCGTGCCGGTCTTTGTGCTGCGGTCCTGGAAGGCGGCTCTCAAAGCCTGGGAGCGGATGAGGTAGTGCGCCTGCCAGATTTTGTACCCATCAGCTGTCATCACGCCGTTGTCCCTGATGCACGGCTCCAGCTCCGGCTCGTTCAGAATTTCCAGCTGCACGATCCCGTTGCTGTGCGCCCACACCCCGGAGGCGTAAAACCACCGCCACAGCTCCCACCGCTCCGCCCAGTAGGGAGCCATCGCGGCGTCAAACGTGGTGAACTCGAAGTTGGTGGTGGCGGAGCGGCAGGTGACTTTGGGCACGAACACAGGTTCGATCCTGAGCTCTTTCCACTTGTCCAGCGCCCACCGAGCGCTGCCGTCCTCTTCGGCAGGGTTCAAGCCTTCGATGCCATTGGAGGTGGAAACGGGGGTGCCCACCCAGTCGCTCCACTTGATGAACGTGGAGGTGGCGGTTCCCTGGCTGAGGGTGATGTCGGCAGCGGCGTCGGTGCGGATCTGGGAGACGGCAGCGGTGAAGGTGGCCTGGCTGCTGACCGTGATGTCGCCCTTCTGGCTCAGACCTGAGTAATAATCAAAGGGGGAAAATAAGTTGCAAATTAGCCAATAAAATAGGATATAAATAGGAAAAAAAACTTCACCCACCAAAGCGGGTGCCCAAGGAGGTGCGAACGTTTCCCTGGTAGTTGAAGAAGCGCCGCGCTCCGTTGGCGCCCAGGCGTTTGTACCACTGCCACACGTTGCTGTTGAGGGAGCTATGGCCGCTGTTGATGCCGACGATCTTGCTGGTCGTGGAAGGCGTGTCCAGAGTCGACTTGACGGTGATAGAAAATGCCGATGCAGGGCCCAGGGCGACCACCGGTGGGGGTGGGCTGGAAAGGGGACTAGGGGGGGGAGGCGAAGGCGACGGTGGCGGCGGTGGTGATTTTAATGTCGGTGGGGGTGGTGATATGGTGGGTGGTGGAGGAGGAGGCGACTTTGGTGGCGGCGGCGGCGGCGACTTGGGGGGAGGAGGAGGGGGTGGACGTTTAGGGGGAGGGGGAGGGGGCGATTTCTTCTTTTGGAGAAGGCCTGCAGTAGCATTTGCAGCATACAGCTTGTTGATGGTGAACATCTCGTAGCAAATAATTTATGATTGAAGAAAAACACATTTAATGGTGGTTTGTGAATTGATAGGTCGTCTTTCTTGTTGTGTTGGGTTTAGAAATACACATATTACTCACGGCGAGACAGGATTTTTTCGGTATCCTCGGAAAGTGACTCGGCGGTGAAAACGAATGCGGCCAGGAGCGCGCCCAGCAGCAGCGCCCTGGCTGGTATCATGACGGAATTATAGTAATTCTTATTAATGGGTATCGATATCGGGGCGCGGGCAAGACCAGAAGTGGCCTCCGCGTCCCATCCATTAGAGGAAGAAAATCTGTAATTCGCAAATAGAAGTACGAAAAATCCAGCACTGCTATTGCACGACAAATACCAAAAGATTGTCAGAATTGATGCCGGCGGCGATGCGAGGATGAACGACCGGAGGCCCCCATGGAGCGTGTATGTTGGGCTCCGGCACCTGACTGCCTATCACTCTCTCTGTATAATTAATAGCCTTTAGCTTGACAAACCAAGCTCTGCATGTTTTTGTATGCATCCAGCATGCGTGGCGCTTTTACGCGCAAAAAGGATTGCATCGCTGCTATGCTACCTCCGACGCATGAATGTCCCGGCCTCCAAAAAGGCATGGCTCGCCGCTCTGACACGCGTGCAGCGCTTTTGAGCAGTGGGCGAGCTTAAACATTTGGAATCCCAGGTCTGGCAAGTAAAATCTCTGCCACTAAAGCTGGAGAGGCCCTGCATTGTCGGGACTTTTTTATTTTCTTAATGAATCGACCTATGCTGGCCTGGTGTTCATTTTAACAACATCGTTTGACTCTTTTGGGGTCAGCCAATGCTTCTTCGAGGGGAGTTGCTGCATGGGAGGCTCAGTTGAGCGGCAGAGTTCCACACCTCATCGTCCTCTGGCTATGCGTCATCACCAGAGAGACCCGCAAATCCAACAGCCTGCGTGTGTGCGCTTCTACCCTGCCCCATGCGACGGGAAAAAAAATTCTTCATTTTGTGAACTCAGAATGGGCCCAAAACTTTCCAGCTCCAATGAACCAAAACAGCGATTTCCCATTGAATTCTGTTTTTATTTAAATTAATATCGACAGAATGTTGGCGCACGCTGCTTCCCGAGGCCCGTGCCTCACCCCACAATCCTTCTCTCTGAATGCGCGATCCCAAAACGCACGGGTTCGGCTGGCTCCCGTGCGTGCGAGCAGCAGCAGTAACGGCGACTCCAGCGAGGCCTTCCCCGCGGCCATGTCTCTGAAGGAATCGTATTCTCTCCTTGGGCTAAGGGAGGGCGCTTCTTATGGTGAGGAGTGAAAGGACTCTATTGGCAGGGCTCTCTCCACGTTTTCGGAAGGTCTATGCCCCTGGCGACGTGCCCCGCATTCCCAGCGACCTCAGTATCCCTCTGAGGCCTCTTTACTGCCTGCCATGAGGGCCCGCCTGCCTATAATATGTCCTCATTTATTTCTGTCCCCACTGCTGCAGACCAAGTGCTCGACGCCAAGTCCAAGCTGTTGAAGCGATTCGAGGGTCAAATGGAGAAGAAGATGCAGGCAAGGCTTCATTTTTTCATAAATAAAATTCTCCGCTAAAACTCTCACACAATTTCCTCCCCCATTCAAAACTCCTCCCAATTATACCAAATTTGCCGTCATTTCTCCCCCACGAACCTTAACCTCTTTCTACCTATGCAATTGCCAGATTGAGGGCGCTTACGATACTATCTTCTCATCCCAGCTCAAAGCCCGCCTGTCTGGCGACATGCCCGTTTCAAATCGAGTGAGATTCGCAGACGTCAATCCCCCTAAGCGCCCCCAGCCCCCCCCGAAGCCGTTAGAGCTTCCTGGAGGCGCCGTATCGGTGCGCCCGCTCACTGCCCAGCCCTCCATCTCTACCTCCGCAGTCTTCGGCGGCCTCGCTGCTTGGACGCTTGTCCAGGGTTTCACAGAGGCCTCCCCCATGGCTGCAGCTGCAGACGTGCCGGGATTACAGCTAGCCCTCGGTCTGGCGGCTTCTGTGTACGTTCTTAGGGAGAGTAAACGCGTGGGGTTGGGAAAAGCAGCTGGGCTGGCGGCAGCTGGGTTAGTGGTTGGAACGATTGTGGGCGCGGGCGTTGAGGGGTGGTTGAGGGTGGATCTAGTGCCCCTGGGATCGCTTTCTTCCCCTGGCATTGTTGTGGGGGAGTTTGCGTTGACTGGCTTGTGGGCTGCCGCTTTTTTCCTGGCGTAAATAAATTCGAAAGAAAAAAATCATTCTTCCGCTAACCCTGGCATTTATGGGCGACATACCAACCCAAAATTTTATTAACGGACGTTGATAACAACAGCATCTACGTTTTTCGTATGTCCTCCGTTTGTACGTTGTATATTCCCCTCCTGGACTTTCTCTCCCCGTGCTACTGGGGTTCATTCCTCGCGGTTGCTTAATTACTGGCACATAGCAAGATACTTTTCTTACATTTTTTTACCTTTTACTTTCTGTTGAACGAAAATAATGAACACAAACACGAACAAATTTAACTTCTTCATGGAATTGGCGGCCATGACACTCAAAAAGAAATGGGGGAAAGACGAGCGATGTGATGTCAAAGAAAAAATGCCGACACCGAAGAAATGGTACTTTTTTTGTGCATGAGCAGGCATAATGAAGTATCTGAATAATGTACGGGAAGGGAAAATGCAGAAGTGATCAGAGCAGGGTGACGGCGGCACGGAAAGTAGAAAGAAGACGTTGAAGTAAATTAAGGGGGGGAATATGGACAAAAAAATGGCGATAACAGTTGAAAAGACAGCCGGGGGCAGGCCAGCGAAAGAAAGAAGACCGGCACAAAAGAAAGAGAGGTACGGAAAATTTTCGGACAGTCGGGGCTGGAGAAAGGCTGGGAAAATTAGCGAGGGAGGGGGTAGGCGATTGGCACTAGAAAAGACAGGAAAAGGGGGAATGCGATGATGGGGATGATGAGGTGTGTTGGCATGGCTGACTGCGCAGCCATAGTATATATCAGTGAAGGGGGGCAAATGAGGCGATGATGCATGATGGAGGAAAGGGCGAAAGAGACCGAGGAACACTTTCTTTTGAAGTGGTGATAGGCGGCATGAAAGAAAAAACATTGCAGACCAAATAAAAGAGAAGAAAAATCAATTCAGCAGGCAGGAACGATACAGTGAGGCACAGCGGCGGCGGCGGTACATATGAAAGAGTTGAAGGGGGAAAGGGATGATGATGAAATTGCCAAAATCGAGAGGAAATGAAGGGATGATAAACGAGCTAGGATGAGCTAACAACGCAGATTGCCTTGCCAATGGAGTTCTCGGGATGCTGCTCTTAGCTTCAGTCATCCATCCCGCATATGAAGCAGTGATGACAAACGAAAAAATATGAAATAAACGACAGAGAGGAGAGAAAAAAGCCGGCGGTGGTGACTAGTAGGAGCTCCGCAGCGCCATGTTGCCCAGCCCGCGTCTCAGCTGCTGCTGCGCGGGCTCCAGCGGCTTGCTGGGGCCCTGCTGGTACGCGGAGCGGACCGCAGAGCCCCATTTCATGGCCGGCTGAGCCTCCGAGGCGGCGGGGCCCACAGGGGAGGCTTGCACGCGCGAAATCACGGCCGTGGAGGGGTACACGGCGTTTTTGCTGAGCGGAGAAGGGTCCCGGGTGACAGCAAAGCGGGTCTGCTTGCGGTTGGCGCCTCCTGGAGAGCGTTTGCTGGGGGCGGCGCCTGCGGTTGTTTTCGAGGCTTTTTTGTGAGAAACGAGGGTGGCGGAGGGCCCCCCGGACGCGGACTTGCGCTTGCGGCCGTTGGACCACACCCGCATGCCCTCCTCGCCCAGCCGAAAGAGCTTGCAGAGCTCGAGAGCTGCCCGGCGAGTTTTCACGAGGAGCAGCTGGTTGATGCAGAGCTCGCCGAGGTGGTCGGCCAGGCTGGTGAGGCGGTCGAGCTGCGTCTGCGGGGGGACGTCGTCGGAGTCGCTGCCGCTGCCGTCCGAGCTCTGCCCCTGCATTTTCGACTCCCTGTAAAACATTGAACGAAGAATGGGAGAATGAGGGCTGGAATGGGCGGCGGGAAGCGTACATTGTGCTGGCAATTGTACGTAAACGTGAATGAAGCGAGGCAGAGGCCAGGGCCAGCCAGCAGGCGAACTGAGAGAATGAAACAAAGACAAGACTGACCGTGAGACACGCTGAACGTGATAAGGCAGGAGCCTCAGCGGGTTGGGGATGGTCGGATCTTGGCAGCAACGTTTGGCTCGTAACGAAAGATGCAGCAATTGAGAAGCGGCTGCTGCTTCATCCTCGCAAAAGCCATTTCTAATGAGCGTAATTTGACTGTTGGCTAGAGCTGCGAGACGCAAGGATTGAGACATTTTAGAGAATTGGTGATTAATGCGGGATTTTTGTGATGAAAACCACTTCGACACAACACAATTTTCGAATTTTCCGTTTAAAACGAATTTTTGGCGGGTTTTTTACCCGCCAGTCGAGGCTGACTTGTGCATATGGCGAATAGTTTGTCGACGCTTCCGTCAAACAATTAAATATTCAAACTTTTACATAGTTGGCCCCTTTGCGAACCCACATTCTCCCATTTGAGTAATGCAATATTTTGCCACGCTGGCATCACCAATTTCGCACTGAAGTCAGGCCTCCAACGGCCATTAACCACCAAAATAGCCACTGTACATGCAGCAAGAGCACCACACACTTGTCGCCGTCGCCGCAGCGGCTGCGGTCATAGCCGGTGGGGCGGCCATCTTCTACTCCCTCGGCCACCGCCGTCGCGACGCCCCCCGCCCCACAAACTTCGATGCATTCCTTAAGACGCCCATTGCCAACCCTTCGCTTCCAAAGCATCCGCCGCCGACACGCCAACAACGTCGCTTTAGCCAGCCTGCTGCCACCGACTTTGATTCTTTCTTAAAGACCCGCATTGACAACCCCTCCTTGCTAAACCAGCACCCAGAAAACGCACAAGCTCCCCCGTCGCGTCCTATCCCCGCCAAAAGCGCAGTGCAGGCCCTCAAAAGCCGCCAATGCCCTCCAAAAGACAGCAAACCCGTCGTCGTTGTTTTTGGCACAGAATTTGGATTTTCCCGCGAAATCGCTGAGAAGCTGTGCACAGCCGTCTCCGCTGCCACCGAAGGAGGTTCTTTCTTTCCCGAGCTGTACAACATGGCAGATTTTCCGACCGGTGTACAGCTGCTAGACAGCTGCCAAGTTCTCCTTGTGGTGTGCTCCACCCAGGGGGATGGGGTAGCCCCGACCGAGGCGCGCGCGTTCCATGCCTGGCTCATGAGCGCCGCCGCACCAAAATTGCATAACGTCAACTTTAGCGTGTGTGCTCTTGGCGATACAGCCTACCCTCACTTTTGCGCTTGTGGGAGGGGAATTGACGCGCGGCTGGAGGATCTGGGGGCGAAGCGGTTTCTGGACAGGGTGGACACCAACCGGGAGGACTGGAGCGCGGTGAGTGCGTGGATTTCAGCGGCTGTGGTGGGACTTTCAAGTTTAAACAGCCTGCGAACCGCCGAGGAGCTGCAGTGGCGGGGTTTGAAGGCTTCTGGGGTGGAGGAAGACGGATCTGGCTCCGAGGAGCAGCGATGGCGCAAGTCCCGGCCGTATTTCGCTACGGTGGCGGCGGTGGCGGGGCTTTGCGCTGTGAGCTCAAGGGACGACAAAAACACAGGTGGGCAGCTATTAAGTATGAAATTTGTTATTGTTCTTAAAATTTCCACATTTTTTTTCCAATTAAAGCTCAGTAATATCCCCACGCCTGCTGCGTTATTCCCTCGCTTGAAACCTGAAACCTGAAACCTGAAACCTGAAACCTGAAACCTGACGCTCCTATTCTTCCTTCCTTCTTTCCCCTTTGCAGTGCGTGTGGACATCGACCTGGGCGACTCTGGCATAGCCTACCAGCCCGGAGACGCGCTGGGGGTGTGGCCCACCAACGACACCGCCGCTGTGGAGGAGCTGCTGGCAGAGCTGAGCGGCAGCGGAGAGACCGCAGTTCCACTGCCGCCATGGCACTACGCTGACCAGCTGCTTGAACCCGGGGCAGAAACCCTGCCGTTGCGCGATGCTCTGGCGCGGTGCTACGACCTGCGCAGCCCCAAGCCCGAGCTGCTGCGCCTGCTGCTGGGCAAGCTGCAGGAGGCGGCGGCGGCGGCGACAGGCGACAGCGACTCTGATGCAGCAGGAGCGGACCCAGGGGAAGGAGATTCTTCTCCGGAGACGCCTCCTCGCCAAAACAGCGCCAATTTCAAGGGGTCTTCGAGCCATTTTTCCCTTCCAGAGCTCTTCCAGACAACGCCAGCAGCTGCTCTTTTCCCTTCAGAGGAGAACCACAGCTGCTCAGCGGACCTCAGCCCCGGCACACCCCAGATGCTGCTGGAGAGCGTTGGCTCGGCAGCAATGGCCGCCAACATCGCCCAAAATGCGTGCTTTGCCGCCGCCGCTGCCATTGCTGCCGACCACATTTCAGCCATCCTGGTCGACCCTGCAGCAACGCAGCGCTACTTGGCGGAGCGCCACGTGGCAGACGTGCTGCGGGAGTGGCGCCCTGCGGCTCTGAGCGTGACTGAGCTGCTGGGCACGCTGCGCCAGCTGGCGCCTCGCCTTTACTCCATCTCCAGCTCTCAACTCGCCAATCCGCAGCGCGTTACGCTCACGGTCGCTGTAGTAAACTACCAGGCGCACGCCACGGGGAAATGGCGGGCGGGTGTGGCCTCCACGTGCCTGGGCGCTCGCGCTTTACCGGGCTCGCAAATTCCCGTTTACTTGTACTCCAATCCTGAGTTCCGCCTCCCTGAAGATCCGCAAACGCCGATTATCATGGTGGGACCGGGCACCGGCGTCGCCCCCTTTCGCGCTTTCCTCCAGCACAGGCAGTTTCTGTTGGCAGCTTCTTCTTCTAAGGAAGCGGCGGTGGCAGCCTCTGGCGAGGGTCTCGGCCCCGCCGTGCTGTTCTTCGGCTGCCGCCGGTGCGACGAGGACTATCTGTACCGCTCGGAGCTGGAGGCGTGGGAAAAGGAGGGGCAGGTGCAGCTGTTCACTGCATTTTCAAGGGAGGCAGGAAGAAAGAAAGTATATGTGCAGCACCGCATGGCGGAGCACGCGCAGCAGCTGATGGACCTGGTAATGGCCCACAGCAACCCCGCGCACGTTTACATTTGCGGCGACGGGGCGCACATGGCGATGGATGTTGAGGCGGAGCTGTTGCGGTCGATAGGAGAAAGGCAGGGATTTGGAAATGCTGCAGCTGAAGAGTACCTGCGGGCCATGGCCCAAAACGGTCGCTACCACAAAGACGTGTGGATTTCATGCAATTAAGTAATGTTGAAAAAATGCATTTTTTTAACAAAATTTTCTCTCTCGTCTCGATCTTTTTTTTTCAACTTTATAATAATGGTGGGGTGTATTTACCACACAAATAGTTGATTTTTTTCTTTTCTTTTGTATTCGAAAGTTAAATATGAACGTACTACTAATACCAATGCTGCGATTTTGTTTTTGTATATCAGCATTTTTTTAACGCTCCTGCTTGTTGTCATTATGGGCAACAGGCATGGAGAGATGTACACCACTACAGGTTAGGTTGATTAACCACCAAAATATCTTCATTTCATACTGACAGCCTCCCATTTTCTTCCTCCCACTCCACTCCTAATTCTGATTCATTTTTCCGACATTGCAAATATTCTTTTACAACATGGTAAAAAACAATATTATATCAATCGAATCAATCAAATATATTCACTCAGTCACTCATCCTTCTTGTTTCGGTCCAGCACGATGGGCAAATTGGCTTGAAACTCGTTCCAGCCCAGCGCAGACCCCTCCCGCCGCTGATCCCACGAGCTGCTCAGAATTCCGTAGCTGATGCCCAGCAGCCCGCCGCCAAACAGCATCGATGACGTAATGTACGCCACCCACACCGGCAGGTCGATCCCCTGCACCTTCTTCAGGTAGAAAAACAGGCCAAATGTGCCGGCGCCCAAAATTACCGGGCCGAGGGAAAACATCAGCATGCGCTGCAGCATGCGGTCAGTGATCTGCTCAGGCACCACGGGATCTTCCGCGGAAGAGGAGGAGGGAGTGGGGATGAGGGGGGTGACAGCGGCGGCAACACCTTCTTTTTCTCGGGCCTCCAGCTTGGCCTGGAAGGCTGCTTGGTACTCGCGCTCCTCTGCCTGCAGCTTCTCCAGCTGTTTCTGCTGCGACGGACGAGTGGCCACCTTGCCGCGTTTGCTGACCTACAGGAGAGGAGAAAAAATATTGAAAATGCAGTTTGAATTTTTTTTATTCCGCGGTGTACTCAGCCTCACCTTCACATTTTCTTTCGAGCCTGCGCCTCCGGCATCTCCAAACCCTTTTTTCGCGCTCACGACGAGTCGCCGAGCGGGAGCTGCCACTTGTGGTCGAAAATGTGTTCGCTGCATGTCGGGCTCTCTCCTGGTTCCCAGTGCTTTACATATAATTTTGGCCAATTAAAATTAAATAACATTGCATCGAGCAGCCCGAAATTGTGCGATAAGCCTCTGGCTGTCATGCGTGCTGAGTTTTTAATTTGTGGGTGATTTCTAAATAACAACAAAAAAACCACATTGTTTCATAATTTTCACACGATGCGTCGATCGGCTGTCACCCTGATCCGCTCCGCGCTGCGGACGGGCGAGATCAGCGTCACAACCTCGGTGCTCAACTCTACCACCGGAGCAGCTGCGTCCCTGGCCCTCCGCCGGGGGTATGCTGACGATGCTAGCCTCCTGAAGACCGCTCTCTACGACTTTCACGTCGAGAACGGAGGTGCGTCCCACATTTTCTCCCTTCATCGTATTTTTTTGATCTCACCCACTCACCCATTTCCACGCACGCTACCGCAGGCAAGATGGTGCCTTTTGCCGGCTGGTCCATGCCCATACAGTACACCGACAGCATCATGGACGCCACCAACCACTGCCGCACCCAGGCCTCCATCTTCGACGTGTCCCATATGTGCGGCCTCACCCTCAAGGGCAAGGACGCTGTCAAGTTCCTCGAGGGGCTGGTGGTGGGAGACATCGCGGGCCTGGCTGACGGCACCGGCTCCCTGTCCGTCTTCACCAACGAGAAGGGTGGCATCATCGACGACACCGTTGTCACCAAAGTGTCGGACACTGAGCTGTACATCGTGGTGAACGCGGGCTGCCGCGAGAAGGATCTGGCGCACCTGAACAAGCACATGGCGGCGTTCAAGGCGCAGGGCGGCGATGTGGACATGGTGTGTGAGGGAGAGCTGTTCAAAACAATTGAATACTAAGAAATTAATGAATTTTTTGATAGTTTCTCGCATATTTCACACAAATTAGCAGCTCAGAAATAAATGCGCCATGTTACCCGTCTGTCTGTTTCTTACCTTACCCTTCTCTCTTTTCTATTTCCCCCCCCCTTGCAGATCATCCACGATGACCGTGCGCTCCTGGCGCTGCAGGGCCCCCAGGCGGCGGCCGTGCTGCAGGCCCACGTCAGCGAGGACCTCTCCCAGATCTACTTCGGCAACTTCCGCAAGCTCGCCATTGACGGCTCCCCCTCCTTCCTCACCCGCACTGGCTACACCGGAGAGGATGGATTCGAGCTTTCTATCCCCAACGCCGACGTTGTCGGCATTGTAAAGAAACTCGTCAGTGACAGTCGCGTGCGCATGGCTGGACTGGGCCCCCGCGACTCCCTCCGCCTGGAGGCAGGCCTGTGCCTGTACGGTAACGACCTGAATGAAGACATCACTCCCGTGGAGGCTGGACTCACGTGGACGGTGGGAAAGAGGCGGCGCGAGGCGTTTAACTTCCTGGGTGGCGAGATAATCAAGAAGCAGATAGCGGACGGGGTGTCTATTCGCCGCGTGGGACTGGTGTGCTCCGGGGCCCCGGCTCGCCAGCACGCGAAGCTGCTGACCCCTGAGGGCAAGGAGGTGGGAGAAGTGACGTCCGGGGCGTACTCGCCCTGCCTGAAGAAGAACATCGCAATGGGCTACGTGGATAAGTCGGCGGCCAAGGCAGGCACGCCGCTCAAGGTGGAGGTGCGTGGGCGGCAGAGCGATGCGGTGGTGACCAAGATGCCCTTCGTGCCCGTGCACTACCACAAGCCCCCTCAGTAGACGCGGAGGGCGTTTTTATTTTTTGTGAGAGGAGAGCGGAGAGAGTGAAAGATTGCGTAAAATGAAACAAACTTGAAGATTTTTGATTTTATTACTGGCCGCCGAAGTAGACAAACCTAATGGTGGGCGTGCCTGTGAGATGAACGAATTTGCTATGTGTAAAAATGACAAAAGCAATTGAAGTTTAGAGAGGCAGATCTGTCTGTCTTCTGCCAACGACGAGGAGCCTGCTGGAGCTGGCGGAGACAGACCTCACCCAGGTGGCGGCCCTGGTGCGGGCGCATTTGGAGGGCGTGCAGGCGGCAGCGCAGGAGAGGACGAGGAGAGAGAGAGAGTCAAGATTATGAAATGAAGAAATTTTACAAGATAATTATGGTGATTTAATTTAATTATGCTTGCACATGCGGTGGTTCGCGCTCCCTACTAGCTAGCTCATTGTAGCTGCCAGTGCGTAAACTTTGGTTGTTTACTGCACTGCGACGTCGGATGCATCACTTCCCCGTGGTATCGTAGTCTCTATCGGACGGGTACAAATGGCGGGTGCCACATTTCCAGTGAGCACACCGGGTAGTACACCACAAACCCTTTAGCCCGGGGTTGAGTGACCGCTGTAGATGGGAGGGGTGCTGGGCGGGCCAGCATTGCCCAAGCGCGAACCCCAAACCGGATGGGCCGTTTGCCGTCCGGAGAGTCCTGCTTTCCCCCCATTTTTTTATTTTTTATTTTATTTTTATTTTATTTTATTTATGTCGGTCGCGCCGGTGGGGGACTCAGGAAGGCAGGGGCCAGAGTCTTATATTGTGGGCGACGGTGCGGTCGCCGGCGCAGTGGCAGTATCCGTACGTCCACAGTACCTGGGGTCGATCCCACCGGTGGAAGGGGGTACTCCGCCTTACTGTGGCGGGGTGAGTGGCACGTCGCCTTGCAGGTCTCTATAAGAGCGCCTTCGGTAGTAGACGTTACAACGATATGTAAACCCATAAACCCATAAACCCACCCATAGACAGCTTTCGGTTCAACCGAAAAGAAAAAAAACTAAACTAACGGTTTGGAGGTTTGGAGGTTTTGGAGGTTTGGAGGTTTGGAGGTTAGTTTAAAAAAAAACCCAGTAAAAATGCTAAACTCTCAGGGAATTCGCTTTATAAATTCCAATTATTGATCTGCAGTTTTAGGGGCCAAGAGAGCTTGTGCTGAAACCCCTGAAGCTTCGGAGTCCCTGTCGTTTATCCAAAATCCTTAAATGAAAAACTGTCCTTCCTTCAGTCCCTCGCCGCAACCCTTTGGAAATGGGGCTCGTATATGTCGATGTAATCAACAAACTTGCGGCAGAGGTTGAAGACTACGCCTCGACCTACGATGCTCATGCCACCGTCGCCTCTTTGGTCCCCCACAAGTTCACCGTGAGAGAATTGACCGACGCGCTGCTTGAAGACACGCACTCCAGCAGGTCCAGCAGTGTTGAGAAAGTAGAGTAAGTCCTCGAGGTTCTCGCGCAGAAAATCTCTCTCCCTAACTATACCTAAAAAGCAGCACCCGCGGAAAAATCCTGGGGAACCCCCGAGTTGTTACCTAATTAAATCTCCCTTTTGCATAATTCGAACGACCCCTTTGCCGCCCCGCTCCCTCTATGCAGGGCTCTCCGTCCGCTGTCGCTTGCCTTCAACAAGCTCTGCCTGCGCTTCAAAACACTCTGCCCAACCCTGGGTCCGGCCAACGCCTGTCTTACACTAGCCGACATGGCCTACTTCTCAAGAGCCTACAGCCAAGTGATTTGCGCCCTTTTAGACTGCTCCCCAAGGATGCCTGCCCTGCCAAAAGGCATGCTCATCACGCTGCTAAGCCCTCTCGAGTTGTGCATCATTGCCTTTCCAGTGGTTGAGCTAGCGTCGGAGAGCGAGAATCTGCCAGAGGTACTGCCGCTCATTGGGTGGTTTTATTCGTGCATTTACACAGCCTTTCGTTCTTTAAGCAGCGAAGAGTTGGTGGGCAACTCTCTTGGTGGAGACTTGGCGATTCTCAGGGAAAGTGTTCTCACAGCAGAGGGATTTTTGAATTTGTGGGCGGCGTCCAGCAAAGCACTGGTGGCCTGTGAGAATGGTTAGTTCATGCCGTACCCCTGCTAGTGCACCTCTTATTGCCATTTTCCATTTTACTCAACTCCATTTGTCTCGTTAATTTTAATTTTTCTTTCTTTCTTTCCATTTCTTTCAATTCAAATCAGGAATCGTCATGACCGAAAAAGACGAAGACGTTTGGTTCAATTGGCTGGCATCGTTCGACCACCAAGTTGCCGGCATTGTCTCGTGCAATAGCAGCCCACCGGACACTTCACACTTCGGGCGGCTGCTTGCCGAGGGGGTGGTCGACTTTTCTAAGAATCTCCCGCCGTGGACCATAGTATTGGACAACGTGTGGCCTGCTTTGGTGATATCAAACCCTTCAATCTTGCGCTGCGCCGTGTTCGTGGCGGGGCGCACAGTCCAAACCACGCTAGCTGGTGATGATGGAAATTGCTACCGCGCTCTCCAATTGCTGCTGTCGTCGCTGACCGCTGCTCTCTACCAAACTCCCCAAGTAGCTGAAGAAAATTCGGCCCAAATCGCGGCGGTAGTCGCCACATTTGCGACGCCCGAAGCGCTGCTGTGCTGGCCGAGATTCTGGACATCTGCAGGGGACTCCGCCTGAAAGCAGATGACGACGGAGTGTCGCAGATGTGTCGGTGTCGTTTGCTCCTCGATGCAGGCACCCTAGCGACGCTGGCTGGATCCATAGTGTGGCTTGCCGGAAATTTTGCCAACCCGACGGCGCTGTTCTTGCTGCAGAGTGCTATAACGGCGGCCACAGAGATGGCCTCAAATTTCGCCGCGTTTTTCACAACTGTGCGGGAACAGCAGCTGCGTGGCGATGTGGAGCAGGATTTCGCCGAACTGAGCGCTTGCGTTCTTTTCCACCTTCAGAAACTCAGCGGCGAGTTTCGTGGGGTTGGATCCAACCTACTGCCGGCGTGGATGCCCTGCCAAGAAGAAGGTGCCGGATTCGCAGCGGATTTTGAAATTTTCAACGCCGTCACCGTGTAGCATTTTACGCTCATAGAGCAGCTGGCGGGCATGGTGGCGGCCATGGAGGCTTATTCAGAGAGAGAGGGTACTCTTACATACAGGGCTCAGGTCAAACTTGCCGTGGACCTGGGGGAACGCGCCGGGATGCTGTCACTGTTCAGGGCTGAAATTTTGGTGACGCCGCTGTTCACCACCGCCGATGACGGACTACGGTTGTCTATTATGACAAAATGGCTCCCCACCCTGCGCGATGGATACAGGGCAGCTCATACGTGCTTCAAAGCCGTGCAAGCGGTGGAAAGCGCGTGCTTAAGAAAGGGCGGCAATTTATTTTTGCCATGCATTTCTGCGGGGCTTCCGTCGGCTACTGCGATCGTTCGATTCTGGAGACCTGTCGAGATAACGTTCCTCAGCGATGACCAAGAGAATATCTCCACAACGCCTGACTTGGAAGCGATGGCCATGTGAGGCATACTTTTAACAAATCTAAAATTTTGAAGCGCATCTCTAGCGCATGTACACCACCGCTTTTACCGTCACGCAGGCGGGCTTTGGAGGTGGCAGCGCCTCGCATTCGCAGCGAGCCGACGTTGCGCTGGAATTTAATTGCTGTGGACCGGGTACTCCGCGGCTCCCTCAAAGTCCCCCTGAACGTAGCAGCGTACGCAAAGGAGGTAAAGCTGCTGTACAGCGTGGCGGAGCCGGTGCTGGCGGGCGGGGACACGCCCTCTGAGTTCACTAGGTCCGTTACTCTTGAATACCTGTCTGATTTTTACGGCATGAAAGACGATCTAGTGAGAATGTTCGAAGCGGAGGAGGCGGAGCGAGGCGCAGGTTGGGAGGAGCGCCTGAAGAACCGCGCAAAGGCGCTGGGCACGCTGCCCTGCGCTTTCCTCGGCTGCAAGACCCTCCCAGCAACGCTGCGCGGCGTTCCAGCTGGAAAGAAGTGCGGTGGGTGCTGTGTGGTGCGCTACTGCGGGCCAGTTCGCCAGAACGCGGACTGGCGGGAGCATCAAAAGGCCTGCAAGCTGTTCCGAAAAAATGACGGACGGCCGCCTTTTTCATAGGTTTGCTTGAGTCAAAGAAGAAGTTAAAGAAGTTCGCACGATCTTGGAGCTAAATACAAGCAGTTAGTTTAGGAAACTGTGAACTGACAAAGGGGAAGTCCACACTTTATTTTCGGTGTATGACGGAAAAAAACCCAGAAAATTTGGGCTAAAAAAAATACA
This sequence comes from Marvania coccoides, assembly GCA_963854735.1. NCBI lineage: Eukaryota > Viridiplantae > Chlorophyta > Trebouxiophyceae > Chlorellales > Chlorellaceae > Marvania > Marvania coccoides. The sequence goes on from OY978106.1 coordinate 907,146, forward strand.
AAAAAACACAGGGTACAAGGCCGTAATTTCAAAAGCGGTTTATCGCTTGCTTCCTTTACCACCTCCGCCGCTCCTCCCGGGGAGCGTCCGCCCCAGCACAAAACCCGCCAGCAAGCTCGCCACCGCCACCGCCGCCACGCCTTTTTTCAAGCCGCTTTCCACCTCTGCCAGCTGCGCGTTGATCGGCTGCTTCAGCCCCTCCACAAAGGGGTCCAGCACCGGCGCGATAATGGGGTCCAGCGTTTGCATCATTTCCATTACGTTTGCCTGCTGAAAAAATGCCGATGAATTTTCTCTGGTGGAATTTTCTGCCTCTGCGTATTTGGTTTCGGTGGTGTGGCCCCCCGTAAAGGCGTCAATGATGGACTGCCCAATGAAGAGGCCTCGGTCCCGCAGCACCGGCTCGTAGGAGCGCACCTGACGGGCAAAATAAAAATAAAAATTTGAGGGACGTTATTTTCAGTTATTTTTTAATGGAAAAACAACTTGGGAAAAAGACTTTTTTGCGCGCTTAAAAACAACAACGTTTAAGAGCACTAGGAGACTGCCCCTTTATTCTTTCACCCAACCATTCATTATTATTGTTCGGTATTATTATATTCCCCCCCTTTTCCTCACCTGCGCTCGATACTCGTTCAAAAAGCGGCGCTGCACTCTTCGCTCCACCGCCATGAGCTTGCGCTGGCGGTCGCGGAAGAGGTCGGCCAGGAAGTCTGGCACGTACGCTGACAGCTGCGTGAGGATGGGCTCTGATAAAAGAGGCAGCTTGCGAGGCCGCTCCTGTGCGGCGGGGTTGAAAAATGGAGAGAGCAGGGAACGTCAGCGACCGTGAAAATACTACAGTGCGGTGAACAGTACATGCGGCATTACAACAAATGGACAAGCTCTCTTGGTTACGAAAAAACTTGAAAAATATATTAACAAGCGGACAAGCTCACCTTTGGAGCTTCTTCCGTTGTCATAATTGAATTATTTTATTCGATGCGTGAAATATGTGAATTGGGGAAGTCGCAGGGTTGTTCAAACGGCTTGTTTTGATTTATAAATAATTAATAATGGGTTAAGCTTGCCAAAAGCAGCAAAACAAAAAGTTTTCAGGCGGCTCATCCTGCCCATTATCTTGCGTTTTTTGAAGAGTTGCCAAAAGCACATTGAATAACAAATTTATACGCACTCTCTAGAGACTTCCTCTGCACTCCCAGCTTGCTGCACTGCGAAGAGAAGCACCCTACCACTTATTTTGCATCGAAAAATAGCTACACCATGCTTCTCGCCAGCCGCACGGCAGCCGGATGCCACATTGGCGCTGAGCTTGGAGCCAAGAGGCCCAATGCGCTGCGCTCTGTCCCCATGGCTCCCGGGATGACCACCAAAGGTCAGCAGCTGTTGATCGTTTTTTACGAGTCGCGCCCTTGAAGCCTTCTAACCCACCGCTTCAATGCCCCCCACAGGCCGCAGCCTGCGCGTCGCCCCCGTGGCCATGGCGCAGAAGGTTACGAAGAAGGACGGCAAAAAGCAGCAGCAAGTATTCCTGGGCGTCAAGGGAAACGCCCAGCTGCTGGGAATGAAGGGCGCCGACCTGGAGACCGACATCTGGAAGATCCGCGTGCAGCTGATGAAGCCCGTCACCTGGATTCCCCTCATCTGGGGTGAGAATAACCTGCAAGCCATGATTTAACTTGACAACTCTGTTGAAATTTTTGGAATATTTTGGCAAAAAAATATCGCCGTTTTTTGTTTTTAAACGCTGATAATAATGGTCACAGGTGTGCTGTGCGGTGCGGCTGCCTCTGGCGGCTTCGAGTGGACCCCTCGTGATGTGGGTCTGTCGCTGCTATGCATGACCATGTCTGGTCCTCTGCTCACCGGCTACACCCAAACCATCAACGACTGGTACGACCGCGACATCGACGCCATCAACGAGCCCTACCGCCCCATCCCCTCTGGTAAGAAATAATTTCACAGAAAAATACAAAATCCAGAGACGAAGAATGTTGGTATTATGAAATTAAGGAACACTCCGCTTCATTGCTGTGCTATATTGAACACAGCATGCGCACATACCATTCCACCGCATAATCCCCCCCCCCCCCCCCCCCACACACACACACCACCACCACCAGCAAAGTTAACCTCCTTCCCTTTCCCCCTTCAACCTCTACTTATCGCCATTCTTTCAGGCCGCATCACTGAGAGCGAGGTGGTGGCCCAGATCCTCATTCTGCTGGGCGGCGGCCTGGGCGTGGCCTACCTGCTGGACACCTTGGTGGCCCACGAGACGCCCACCCTGTTCTACCTCGCCGCCTTTGGCTCATTCATTTCATACATTTACTCCGCCCCGCCGCTCAAGCTGAAACAGTCCGGCTGGATCGGGAACTACGCCCTGGGGTCGTCCTACATCACCCTGCCCTGGCTGGCGGGCCAGGCCCTGTTCGGCACTCTCTCGCTGGACGTCGTCGTTCTCACAATGCTGTACTCCATCGCTGGCCTCGGCATCGCCATCGTCAACGATTTCAAGTCGATCGAAGGCGACCGCGCCATGGGGCTGCAGTCCCTCCCCGTGGCCTTCGGCGTGGAGACCGCGAAGTGGATCTGTGTGGCCTCCATCGACGCCACCCAGATTGGCGTGGCCGCCTACCTGGCGTTTGGTCTCAACGAGCCGGTGTACGGCGCGGTGCTGGCGGCGCTGATTGCGCCCCAGGTGTTTGCGCAGATCAAGTACTTTTTGCCGGATCCTGTGGCTAATGATGTTAAGTATCAGGCGTCGGCGCAGCCCTTCCTGGTGCTGGGCCTCCTGACCACAGGGCTGGCCATCGGGCACCACGCCTCGTCGGCGCTTTAAGAGAGAAAGACGCGCGGGAAAAAAGTGGTGTTTCATGTAGGTGTAGAGACTGAAAATGAAGAGAGACCCAAGAGAAAGACGTTCGATTACATAATCATTCTATTTTGGGGGGTAAACAAAACCAGTGCGACGGCAGGGCATTGTTTACATTTCTGGAAAATAGATACTTTGCACGGAAAACACAGGGAATACTTCAGACGGAAGGAAGGGAGTGTGAGCCCCAAAAAGCTCTCGTCTCTCGTCACTTCCAATAGAAAACAGGAGAGGGAAGGGGTCGCAGAAAAACAGTCAGGAATGCATGGGGAAGACGATAGGCTTGGTCAAGGGCCGGGTAACTTATTATTTTGTAGGTAACAGAGCATGGGGGATACACACGGGTAGGGGTGGGGTTATTTCAGCTGGGAGAATCGACACATAACAAAGGGTGAAAGGGAATTGCATGGCAAACAAAGAAGAGGAAATAAATTTTAAAATGAGAGTGGGGGAAAAAATGTTGCTTTAATCGTTTGCCGAGTCTATAAAGGTTGACAAATAAAGAAAAAGATACATTGCCGTTTCTTGCTCTGAGACAGCCATTTCGCTCTAGTGCCCTAGCTGTTGGTCGCCTTGCAGGCCATAGCGCCCAGCGATTGCGCGCAGCAGGTCTTCAGGCACTTCGGTGGACATGTGAAGACCACCGGGCCCGCCACCGCCGCCGCCGCCTTCAGCATTCTCGCCACCTCCTCCCCCACCTCCGGCGCCTTGCAGAGCCCTCACCGCATCCATCATGGATGCCCCACCGCCCTCGGTTCGCGCCTGCAGCAAGTGCTGAGCTTCCACCGCCAGGCCTGCCATCACCGAGGCATCACCGCCGCCGCCGCCAGTTGAAGATACTGCAGCAGTACCAGCACCACCAGGCGCATGCAGCGTAGAGGGGGCGGGTGGGAAGGAGGGCGGCGGCGGCCTGGAGCTCAAGCCACCCATCGGCAGAGGGCCGCCACTGCTGCCAGCGCCTCTGGCAGCAGGCGAGCGGGCGGAATGAGGAGGGGAAGAGGTGCCCATGCCCATGCCAGTGTTGAAGTGCGAGGACGTGGGTGCTACAGTTCTGGGTGGGGAGCGCACTGCCGCCTGCGGCGGTGCGGAGAACTTGCTGAGCGCCAGCTTGACTTTTTCGATGGACAGCTCCCCGCGGTCGTCGCACATGTCAGGGGGGATGGTCACGGCCTTGCCTGCGCGCTGTGCCGCCGCAATCTCCTGACAAATACATCGGGGCAAAAGAGGAGGCAAAATCAGTTGATAATGAAGGAAAACTATATCACTTGATATTTTGCAATATCAACCTGGGTGTGAAATGTACTGAAATTTGACTCACCGCCATGAAGTTGGCAGCCAGCGCGTCGACGTTTCGGTCGGCATTGGCGCTCCGCTTCAGCGCATTTAGGCCCTCAGCTAGAGCCTGTACCGACGAACTGCCGCCCGGCTGTTGCTGCTGCTGCTGCATGTGCTGCGGGGGCACTGCCCCCCCGTAAGAGTGCGTTGCATACGGAGGGTAGAGCCCCGCTGGCGGCGCTGCCGGGCGGGCCTGCGGAGGCGGAGGCCCCGCAAACTGTTGCAAGTGCGGCGGCGGCATGCCGTAGCGCTGCTGCTGCTGATCCATATGGGGAGGAGGGCCACCAGCTCCACCGGCGCCAGCTCCAAGGAAGCTCGGGTAGTGGGGGTGCATCGGCGGCGGAGGGAGCTGCTGCCGTTGCTGCTGCAGCATTCCGCCGTAGCCAGGAGGCGGCTGGCGCTGCTGCTGCTGCTGGTGGAGCAGGTCGGCGAAGGAGGGCCGCCCTGCTGGGGGGCGAGCGCTTCCCCACGACTGAGGAGGAGCAGCAGGGGGAGGAGGGTACTGCTGGTGGTGGTGCTGCTGCGGCGGCGGGTAGTAACCACCTCCCATGCTGCTGTGAGGCGGAGGAAAGGAGGAGGACCGGTAGGAGGGGGGCATAGAGGGCTGTGCAGGGGGCAGAGGAGCTGTCGCCAGCCCACCGCCGTACGCCGCCATCTGCTGCAGCTGCTGCTGCTGGCGGGGGTTCCCGTAGTTTTGTTGCGAGTACCGGGCTGCCAGGGCAGCGAGAACGCCGCCCCCCTGCTGCGGACCCCCGCCAGCCACCCCGCTGTTCTGAATCAGCCCCATCAGACCCCCAGCGTAGCGGTTGCTGGCCTCCCACTTCAGTCGCTCCGACTCTAGCTCCCATTCCAGCACCGCCTTCCTCCTCTTCTCCCGCTCCAGCAGCATCTTGATGTTTATGTCGTCTTCCGCCGCCGCCGCCTTGGAAACAACGTTGGAGGGGGTGCGCCCGCGCTGCGTGGGCTGGCTGTGCGACCCCTCCCTTGCGGCGTTGCTGCCGGTGGTGGTAGTTCTCCGACGCCGCTTCACCGCCTTTTCCACCTCCTCCTCCTCTTCGACATCACTCTCACTCTCGCTGTCCTCTTCGTCCAAACTCCCCTCGGCGCGCCACTCGTCCTCCTCCCCGCCGTCGCCTCGTCGCATCCCCTCCGCCGCCCTCTCAGCGTCCTCCAGCTCCGCAAACGTCACCTTCTTCCGGGGGGCGCCGTCATCCAAAGTCCCCATCTCCACAAGCTTGGCGTGGAAGCCGGGAGGGGGACGCGCACGCCGCGATCGCCCGCCCTGCGTTGCCGCCGCCGCCGCAGGGTGCGCCTCTGCTGGAAACCCGCCATCGATGGTGGACTGAGGATTCTTGGCTTTACGCTTGGAAGAGCCCCCAGCGGTGCCACCGACGTAGCTGCCCGGGTTTTGCCCCCCAGCGCCGGTCTGGTGGGTCATAGAGCGCTGGAGTAGCGCCTGCAAGAGATTTTGATTATGCTCCGCTGCCGGCGGCTGCGGTGGCTGCTGGTATTGCTGCTGGTGCTGCTGCTGCAAGCGCGGATCTCGGGGAAAGGGCTGCTGCTGCTGGGGGCGCTTGATCGTGGGTAAGGCCTCCACGGCTGCAGCTGAAGTCGCCAGCCCCATCAGAACGGCGGTGGCATCAAAAGTGGCATCTGGAGAAGCTACAGCGCTGAGATCAGGCCCCGGAGCGGACTCCGAGGCGATCGCGAGGTTCGCAGAGGGTTTTTGGAGCTCAGGGCCCACTGCAGGGGCTGCTGCGGTGGCGTCAACGCCAGCCTCCAGAGCATCGGCTGCACCGTTCGCAGGGGCTGCTTCCGCAGGGATTTCAGGCGCAGGAGCGCTTTTTTTTGGTGCCGGAACTGGATCGGCGGGAAGGTCTGCGGACTGCCGGATCTCTGCCAAAAATAAACAAAGAAATTAAACAACGGTGATCTTTTTGGAAAATATGTAAAAAAAACCCTGGAAATTCTTTAAGAACAATTGGCATACCAGGCGCGGGATCGATGGAGGGGACCATATCGCAGTCTTGGGGGCCTGTCTGCGGCGTTGCCTGGCCCTGGCTCTCATCAGGAAAAGGCATGATGTCTAGAGCATCAGCTGGTGGAAGCTTTTTCTTGAAAGTCTGCAAGGCGAAGAAATTCTTGACAAGCCGTCCAAAGGTGCGGGGGTGGTCGTACAATGTGCACAAATTGAGAAAGACAGGATCTTTAATTGCATGGACTCACCAGGGGGCCCTTGGGTCGCCGCCCTGCTTGATAGTAGGCGAGATCGGAGTCCAGCTTGAAAGATTCAGGGTCAAACTCGTGCAAACTGCGTGCCACAAGTAAAAAAAACGTTTAAGGGGCGATCTTCAGGATGATCAGTTTTCTCAAGTTCAAAAGATCAACACTTTTTTTCAGCGTCGCCACGGTGCTCGGCGGCTCAACGCACCGGTCAGAATCCAGGTCGATCCATTCGGCATCAGAGAGAGGAAATCCTGGAAACGCGGAGAAGGAAAAAATTAGAAGAGAAGGCAGCTGGATTTCGTTATTAACACTAGAAATTTCATACGGGAGGCCGGCCGGAGGCGCCCCTCTACGCCCGATCGACGCCCACCTAAATAGCCCACTTTCACCCGGCCGTCTTGGGACTCCAGCGGGAGAGCCTTGTAGAACCAAAAATCCTTGTAGCTGCTCAAACCAAAAAATTGAGAGGCGAATTTTCTTGTCGTCAGGTATGAGAAATCCGGCGCTCCGAGGGCCTCATAATATTGCCATTAGCACTCTGTACGCAAAAGAAGCAAGAATCTCACCAGACTACTAAATTTTTAGGGACGCCCTGGAACATCTTCATTGCATTTTTCACTTTGTGCGGCTTAGGCTGATTTGCGCTCAATTTCAACTACTGCACGGGCTGCTGCTTTGGAAGCGAGGGTGGCGGCTTCCGTTTTTGTCCCGGCGAGTTTCAAAGATGAAGGCAGAACAAGCAAAACTCCGGTTGCCCTTGGCAAAATGAACACGGTAAAAAAACAGCGTCACACGGTGTCATAAAATAGAAAAATTGCTTTTGCTGTGTGTTGCCCAAAACACACACAATCGAGAAGGAAATTTTTTTAACATTGTTTTGTTCCCGTTCGTTGTCTGTCGCATACCTATTTTTTTTCCTTTCAGCTTCAGTGCTTTACGCTTTAAAAATCACTGTGTGCCTCACAAACTCCATTTCACCCCGATTGTGCTTGTTTGCGCTCGTCCAATGTAGAGATCCTTGGTGGCAATTTCATTGTGCCAAGCCGAGAGACCGGAAGTACGCTTGCCTTTCTCTCTTCTATCTTTCGGAGCGCGCAGCGCAGCTGCTGTTAGGCACCGGGCCAGAGCTTTCAGCGGCCAGAAGACACGCAACACATTTTTTTGAAAGCTGAATAATACTACAATTCGTGTGTTTCCCCTTTCATTTGCAGGTCCCGGTAGTCTTAAACGAACCCGGGGCATAACGCATGGAGGGCAGGTACAGCAAGCAGCCCACATCAAAATATACATAGTCTTTTTTGACCAAAACCAAATGATCGACTTCTGCGAGCCTCTCTTTATTCATTACATCTTGCTGCTGTTTATTGAAACCCCGTTTTGCAGATAATTGAAGCATTCATCTGACAGCCGATCGCCCCATTCTCGTCTTCCTTTTTCTTTGCATTTCTGGCTGCTGCCCGCTGCTGCTGCTGCCACTCGGAAATTCGCGAATTCGGTCACCAAGATCGAGGCTTTATTTGTGGATGCCCCGTAGTAGTTGCCCGTGATGACCACATTGCTGTGGAAAGTTCTGTGGAGGGCTTTCCCTGCGGCGCTTGCTGGCAACGTGAAGCCCTAACGTCATTTTCCAGCGAGCCACCCGCTCCCACGCTGATCGGCGCCAAAGGTATCTGTTTTTAAATCCCATAAAGCTATTATTGCAGCGATCGGAGAGGCCGCGCGCGGAATACTTCATGCTGGGCTTCTTGATGACGAGGGCTTTTTGATGCGACCGAAATCTCACTCGCAGGGCGATTTTGAGGCTTTTTTCTTGCTTATAGTGATGGTTTTAAATGAAGAAAATTGGGGGAATGGCGTGGCATGGATCAGAGAGGGGGTCGCAATCGTTTTGGATTTTCTCTCGGGCAGACAAGTTTTCGAATAATATTTCGTAAACTAGATCATTTGAATAATACACGCAAACTTGAAAGAAAAGCGATTATACAAAAGTTTGATATGTATATAATTAAAAATGAGCAAACACCCCTTTCAGGAATTGAAAAATAAATAAAATTTCATCAGCGTCTCGAGGTCCCTTCTGGCATCTCCCCGAGATCCTTTGCCCTTCTGGCCTTCCCTTCTGGCATCTCCTGAGCCACGTAACGGTCTGCAATTGCACGCAAAAGGTCGCTTGGCATCGTGTTGGACAGATGCACCTCGTCCTCTGCGTCCGGCGAACTCGCTGCAACGATCTGCGAGGGGTCTTTCCCCTGTGCCCGCGCCTCCAAAATGTGGTGCGCCTCCAGCGCCAGCCTGGCCATCAGAGCGTCAGGAGGCACGGGGGCGGACTTGGCATGTTCGGGGGCGGCGGGCGGAGAAGGGGACGGCGGCGCCGCGTCGACTAGATGCGAAATTGGGGTGGCGGAGGCAGCAGTGACGGATTCCGAAGGAACTGGCGTTGGCTGGCTGCTGTCTGCTCCGACCAGCTTGCGCAGCGCGATTTTGACCTGCTCCACAGACAGCCGACCGTTTTCGCCGCACATTTCGAGGGGAACGTGGATGCTCTTGCCTGTGCGCTGCGCCTGTTCAATTTCCTGCGGGGTCGCAATACAACAATCAGTAGGAGTGAAATATCGCTGTTTTCAGTTTTTAAAGGAGAACCGAGGGTTTACAAAATTTTGGTAACATTGTTTTAGTTCCCGTTCGTTGTCTGTCGCATACCTATTTTTTTTTCCTTTCAGCTTCAGTGCTTTACGCTTTAAAAACCACTGTGTGCCTCACAAACTCCATTTCACCCCGATTGTGCTTGTTTGCGCTCGTCCAATGTAGAGATCCTTGGTGGCAATTTCATTGTGCCAAGCCGAGAGACCGGAAGTACGCTTGCCTTTCTCTCTTCTATCTTTCGGAGCGCGCAGCGCAGCTGCTGTTAGGCACCGGGCCAGAGCTTTCAGCGGCCAGAAGACACGCAACACATTTTTTTGAAAGCTGAATAATACTACAATTCGTGTGTTTCCCCTTTCATTTGCAGGTCCCGGTAGTCTTAAACGAACCCGGGGCATAACGCATGGAGGGCAGGTACAGCAAGCAGCCCACATCAAAATATACATAGTCTTTTTTGACCAAAACCAAATGATCGACTTCTGCGAGCCTCTCTTTATTCATTACATCTTGCTGCTGTTTATTGAAACCCCGTTTTGCAGATAATTGAAGCATTCATCTGACAGCCGATCGCCCCATTCTCGTCTTCCTTTTTCTTTGCATTTCTGGCTGCTGCCCGCTGCTGCTGCTGCCACTCGGAAATTCGCGAATTCGGTCACCAAGATCGAGGCTTTATTTGTGGATGCCCCGTAGCAGTTGCCCCTGATGACCACATTGCTGTGGAAAGTTCTGTGGAGGGCTTTCCCTGCGGCGCTTGCTGGCAACGTGAAGCCCTAACGTCATTTTCCAGCGAGCCACCCGCTCCCACGCTGATCGGCGCCAAAGGTAGCTGTTTTTAAATCCCATAAAGCTATTATTGCAGCGATCGGAGAGGCCGCGCGCGGAATACTTCATGCTGGGCTTCTTGATGAGGGCTTTTTGATGCGACCGAAATCTCACTCGCAGGGCGATTTTGAAGCTTTTTTCTTGCTTATAGTGATGATTTTAAATGAAGAAAATTGGGGGAATGGCGTGGCATGGATCAGAGAGGGGGTCGCAATCGTTTTGGATTTTCTCTCGGGCAGACAAGTTTTCGAATAATATTTCGTAAACTAGATCATTTGAATAATACACGCAAACTTGAAAGAAAAGCGATTATACAAAAGTTTGATATGTATATAATTAAAAATGAGCAAACACCCCTTTCAGGAATTGAAAAATAAATAAAATTTCATCAGCGTCTCGAGGTCCCTTCTGGCATCTCCCCGAGATCCTTTGCCCTTCTGGCCTTCCCTTCTGGCATCTCCTGAGCCACGTAACGGTCTGCAATTGCACGCAAAAGGTCGCTTGGCATCGTGTTGGACAGATGCACCTCGTCCTCTGCGTCCGGCGAACTCGCTGCAACGATCTGCGAGGGGTCTTTCCCCTGTGCCCGCGCCTCCAAAATGTGGTGCGCCTCCAGCGCCAGCCTGGCCATCAGAGCGTCAGGAGGCACGGGGGCGGACTTGGCATGTTCGGGGGCGGCGGGCGGAGAAGGGGACGGCGGCGCCGCGTCGACTAGATGCGAAATTGGGGTGGCGGAGGCAGCAGTGACGGATTCCGAAGGAACTGGCGTTGGCTGGCTGCTGTCTGCTCCGACCAGCTTGCGCAGCGCGATTTTGACCTGCTCCACAGACAGCCGACCGTTTTCGCCGCACATTTCGAGGGGAACGTGGATGCTCTTGCCTGTGCGCTGCGCCTGTTCAATTTCCTGCGGGGGGTCGCAAAAAAAACAATCAGTAGGAGTGAATTATCGCTGTTTTCAGTTTTTTTGGTAACATTGCACAGATGAAATTAACTCAATCAGCAGCAGGAAATCTCTTACCGACACCAATTTTCCCGCCAGAAAAGTGATGCTACGTTCTTTCTCTTCACTCGGCATCGCCGACTTCAGCCCCTCCGCCAGCGAGCGCATCACCGAAGAATCGCTGCTGGTGGCTGCGCCACCGCCTGCCGCGTCCACCAGCACCGGCACATTTAAGATCGGGAGAGGGCGAGGCGCTGCGGACAGGCTTGGCGGCGGCCGGTACGGTTGGTGGTACGGTACAGCTCCGTAGCCCCACTCACGCTGGGGAGGGTTGTAGAAACGCGGGGGAGGGGGAGGCATGAGCTCCCTGGAGCTTGGTCGCATCTCAGGGGGCGGCATTTCCCACGCTGCATATTGAGTTTCGTTTTCATATTGATGCGGGGGCGGCTGCTGTGGAGGAAGGTCTTGATGGTTCTGACTAGGCGGGGGTGGCGAAAAGTTATGAGGAGGTCGTGGGCGGAAGGGGCCGTAGGGCCCCGGCGCAGCATGCATGTGGGAGTGCATTAGACGAGGGTCTAGGGGCGCTTGCGGCGGAGTGCCGGAATAATAATTATTCATACCGACAGAAGGGTAGCATTGTTGCTGTAAGAGGGGGTAGCGCGAGGGGCGCTGCTGCTGGTAGGCTGGATGCTCTGAATAGTGATTGTACGGCGATTCCGTGACGTCAAGTGAGTCTGCGCCGTGGGAAGGCCCAGCTCCGCCGCTGTGGCCCTGCAGCAGCCCCATCAGCCCTCCAGAGTAGCAGCCCGCCCACTGCGCGCGCTCCACCTGCAGCTCCCGCTCCAGAGCCTCCCGTTTGCGCTGCTGCTGCACCTCCAGCAGCGCCTCGAGCTCCATCGCCTCTCTGCCTGTCTCATCCAGCAGCCGCTGCTGATGGTGGTGGTAATCGGAAGCCGCTCTTTCTCTCCGCCGCTTCGCTCCCCTGCCGACAGCGCCGTTTCTGTACCCTTCGTCTTTATTGATCGCCAGCGCCTCTTCATCATCGTTTCCCCCCAACTCTTCATCGCTGATTTCTTCATCATCATCGTCCCCAGCGGCGGCCAGGGCGATGCGCATGCGCGGGAAGCCCTCCTCTACTGCCCCCTGCCCCACCAGCTTGGCGTGGTAGCCAGGAGGGGGGCGGGGCCGGCGGGACCGGCCACCGCCTCCCACGTGCCCATCCGCTGCTGCTGTTTCTGTTGCGGCGGCGGCGGCTGATATGGTGTTCATAGCGGAGACGGCCTTCTGGGACGCGCCCACGCTGTGGTTGATTCTGTCGAGGCCCAGAGGAGCGCAACTCATCCTTTCGATTTGTTCAAAGGAGGGGCCTTCTTCAACGGCTTGGGGGCGGGTTGCCGCCATCTCTTGTATGGCTTTTGCTGCAAGGATAGCTGCAAATCTATCGGCGGCGTCCTCTGTGGGGTAGGGAGCGGCAGTTGCGGGCGCAGCGCCGGCAACGGGAGCCCCACAGGTAGAGGGGCGCATCTCAGCGCGGGCTGCGCGGATTCCAGGAACGCCGCTGTGTGGAAAATGTGGAGCTGCATTGAAGCGCGGCTCTGGGGGGGCCTGGTGCGGATCTGCGCAAGATAAATATATATTTTGAAAACAGCAATGGAATACATCGGAATTACACCATTCTCCATTCGTTTAGGTAATGCATTCAGCAAACTTACTGCCTACATGCTCCATGGAGTCAAAGATTGTTACGAATTGCTCTTGCACCCGGCGCAGGGGGTAATATTTCCTGGTAAGCTGGGCGGAATGAGCTAAAGGCGGTATTGGCGAACAGCGGAAGGCTGATATAAGAAGCTACACAGAGCGAAACAGCGATATTTAAAGCATAGCTGGTCAGAAAAATGACAGAATGTAATAAAAAAATGAAAAAGACCGAGTCTTGGAGGTGCATACCTTCCGAAAATTCCGCTTTGGGCGCCAGCCAGTGACAAATTACGCTGGCCAGCTGCAAATCAAGTTTTTCAAGCTGGGAATCGTCGGAGTTTCTTCAGACTGCGAAATATATGGCTAAGGCACAGAGTGAGCCGCACATAAACAAAAAAGAATCAATCTTTTGTGTTTGATCTTTTTTTTCTGCCCTAACAACGTTCTTGCCCTCGCCGGCCCTCAAAGTGGTACCCAGTCGGATATGCTGCTGCCAATCCTGCGGTATGAGGACATGTGAAAAAGGGCGGGCCTGCAGTGGTACGTGTGTAATACAAATGGCCCCATGCAGTCAGGGCAGGTCGTGCCGTGCCGGACGTAGCCAGGTGAGATCACGATCCACTCACCTCGCAATAATTGAGCTTTTAAGAATGGGACTATGTATTGGTGGGACTATTGGAACTTGAACCTGGCTCAATTTTGAGAGAGAAACTCGGATAAAAATCGCATAATCGCAGATGGCGGTCAAGACGCGAAAATTTGCTCTGGGTGGGGCCAAGAAACCAACGGTAATAAATTTACATACCTGGAAAGACTAAGATTTGGTCCTTTTTTGGGCGAAATACGATTTCTGGCTCGGCTAGCCGCGGCTTGTTCTGTTCGGACTGGTACATTTTTTAGCGGCCCACGCTGCTTTCAAGGTCTCTCATTGCTAAGGAACATCATAGCCACGCTTGTTGGATTTAGAAATGGAGTTTCCATTCGGGAAGGCTTGAAGAATAATCAATGTATTTTGGAATTAAATTAAAATGTGTGAAGGGAGAAGGGAGGCGTCCGTCGTCTCTCGCACAAGTTCCCTCCAAAAAGAGGCAGACCGTGGTTTGAATAAGGGCCCGCCAAGGTTGTGTGTTTTGAGAATCTAGCCTGGCAACCCACACACCTTGGCAAGAAAGAAGAAGGCCGAATTGCTTCTCAGGAGGCGATCGCCGTCTGGTCGTCCATCTATATTTTTGTTTTTATTCTAGTTCTAGTTCGCTTGGTTCGGGCATTGTTCCCGAACCATATACTGGCAACTGTATCAGCTCAAATCCATCCCAGAGAACGTTTGTTGAGCTTCTTTGGATTTAGAAGCCAGCTTTTGTTCTATTGAAACCGACTTAAAAATAAATGACACGCATACAAACTTTACGCTTAACGAACTTACCCCAGGGAAGCTTGAGGTATTACGGAAGAAGAGAGATTAAAATGATTTTCAACTTTATACCGAGATAAACATATCAAAATTTGCATGCCACGGGGGGAAACTTAGACACATTGTTTGAACAAACAAATAGGACGGATGGGTAGAATATAATTATTGAAGAAGTATGTTTTTACTAGCTCAACATTAAAAAAAAATGGTGGGGGATTAAACAAAACCAACCAATTAGTTGTTGCAGTGGAAAAAAACGGGGTTACTGTACCAGGGCGTCAGCGCCCCTGCCCCCCTTGGCCTCCTGGACAGTACCCGGCAATGGCGTGGAGCAGCTCGTTGGGCAACGCAGCGCTCAGGTGGATGCCGACGCCGTCCCTCTCCCAGTCCAGCGCTCGCATGGCTGCCAAGAGGTCCTCGTTGCGCCCCTCGGCTCGCGCCTGCAGCATCTCCTGTGCCGCTCTGGCTAAATCCGACATTGTCACGCCAGCTCGTGCTGGCTCTGCAGCCTGTTGAGGCGTGCCCCGCCCATGCCCGTCCCCAGAAGCATAACAGGCAGAGACTGGCGGGAGAGCGCCCTGCGGCATCGGCCTGGACTGAAGCTGCATGGCAGGTGCCGGGGGAGCGGCAGCAGGGGGAGCGGGAGGGGGGCCCCCGCCGGCTTGTGAGGCCGCCAGGTTGCGCAGCCCTAGGCGCACGCGGTCGATGGAAAGCTCGCCGTGCTCCCCGCACATATCCGGAGGAATGGGCACGGTCTGGCCCGCCCGCTGCGCAGCTGAAATTTCCTGCGAAATTAGGGGGCAGAAAGAACAGAACGGGGTTTAAACTAAGAAAAAATATCAGAAAAGAAAGAAAGGAAGAAAGCTCACCGTGACAATCTTTGCGGCCAACACGTCGATGTCCCGCTCAGCAATGCCGCTGGCAATGGCGGCACTCAGGCCCTCCGCCAGAGCACGCAAGGCATCAGGACCGCCGTTGCCATCGCCCTGCTGCTGTTGGGGCCGCCCAGGGGGAGGAGCAAACCTCTGCTGCTGCTGTTGGTGTTGGTAGAGGCCTGGAGGAAAGCGTTGCTGCTGTAGGGGGCCTGCAGCGGCGAAATGGCGCGGCTGCGGCGGCATTCTGGGCACAAATCCCGGGTGGGGGTGAGTGGGGGGGTTCCAGGGCTGGGCCGGGTTGTACTGGGGCATGGGAGGGAGGGCGCTAGGAGGCGGTGCTGGGCGGAAATAAGGCCTGGAATCTACTGAATGAGAACGCACAGGCATCGCTGACGCCGCCCCTTTCCTGAATGCCGCCACGTGCTCTGCGTAGTGCGCCTGCTGCGCCGCGTGCTCTGCCGGAGTGGGCGGCAGCATTGAGAGGGGGGGCGGCGCAGCCCACCCTCCCCCTCCCCCGCCGTGTTGAATCAGCCCCATCAGCCCCCCAGAGTACCGGCTCTCCCACCGCCGCCGCTCCGCCTGCAGCTCCTGCTCCAGCTCCTCCCGCTTCTGCTGCTGCGCCGCCAGCAGCGCCTTCATCTGCGCGGGGTTCATGTCGATACTAGCCAAGGGAGCAGCTCCGCTGTACCTTCCTGCACTCCCCCCTCCGTATCCCCGCCCTGAAAGTTCCCCCTGAGCCACGGGGTACGTGCCATGGCTGCCAGTCCCCCTTCGCCGCTTCGTCCCCCTCCTGTCGTCATCCCCCGCCTCCTCGCCCGCGCTGATGTCGTCGTCCTCGTCCCCCCTCTCATCGCCGCTGCGGCCGCTGCCCCAGCCGTCGCTTCCCAGCTCGTCAGCGAAAGTGACTTGGCCCTTGGGGGCGCCATCATCCAGGGTGCCCTGCTCCATCAGTTTGGCGTGGAAGCCGGGAGGGGGGCGCGCACGCCTACCCCGACCCCTGAGCCCCTCGTCCTCGGCTCTGAGCGCGTCGCTGGCCTGCGCTGCCGCCTCTGCCAAGCCGTCAATCGTCGACTGCGGATTTCTCGATTTCCGCTTGGAAGAACCACTCAGGCGGGGTGCAAACGCGCGCTGCTGGGGTGCAGAAGGGTACTCCACGATGCGATCCCTCAAGGGGAAGCTTTGGCGGGAGCCAGCGTGCTGCTGGTAGGCTGCAGCGGAGGTGGTAGTGGAGACCCTGGGAATCTCCAAAATCGCACTGGGATGCTGCTGTTGTGCTGCAAGATCGGCGTAGTAGGCACTGCGCCCCACCCCCATGTCTGCCACTGCGTCAAAAGGCTGCAGCTGCCTGGGGTCAAGAAACAATTCATCGTCGGCATTGGCTTCAGCAGGCTGCGCAGCCTTGGGGGCAGCCCCCACGGTAGCAAGCGCGGCAGAAGCGGCATTGTCTTCTGGCTCGGCTTTTACTTCGGCTCTGGGCAATGGACCCTCAGCAGCCTGGGCGTTCTCTTGCGCCGCCGCTGCTGGCTCTGCTGACGGCGCAGAAGCCGGCCTAGACGCTGCCTCTACCACGGATTCGAAATACTGCCGACTTGCTGCCGCTGCGCAGTTTTTAAAAGAAGGAATTTGCGTAAATTTTGGTTTCATTGCGGGAAAAAAAATGGATTGGACGAGTAGGGCACGTCAATATTGGCTTACCGGGAGTGTAGTGCGGCTGCTGGGCCGCCACACGTCCCTGGAGTGCCACCACATGCTCCGGACGGCTCTGGTTCTCAGGAAAAGGCACAATGTCTGTAGCATCAGCGGGCGGCAGCTGCTTTTTGGACGGCTGCAAAACGAGGGCGAAAAATATCGAATTTCAGGGTAAAGTAAATCCGTTAAGAGTTCCGTAAATGCAAAATAATAAGAAACACGGTTTTTGCAGTTTAAAAGTGGACTCACGGGTTGCCCCGACGGCGGCTCAGTGAGACGAATGTGAGCGTGCTCTGCGTCGAACTTGAACACCTCGGGGTCAAATTCAGCAATCCTGCAGTTCAGCATAGTCCAAAATATGCGTGAGCGCCCCATTCCGCGCATTCGGCACACCTCCAGTGCAAAACAAAGATTTTTTTCTGCGTCCAGGCGCTGCCCCCCTCCCTCGCTCTCACCTTTCGGGGTCGCCCACCGCGACCCACTGGGTGTCCGCTGCAGAGAATCCTGCCAAAATTGGGGGAAAGGAGGGTGCAACGGGGTGAGAATCAAGCTGCAGAGCCCTGTAGTTACCGAAGATTGCCGGCCATGCAGCGCATGGCAAAAAACCAGGAATGGCCACTTCACACTGAGCTCACCCGGAAACGCTACGTGCACGCAGTCGATGCCATCTATTTTGTGAATCTCAGAGATGGCGACGGCGCGGTACCACCAGTAACGCTTGAAGCTGCAGCACTCAGGAGAAAAAAAATAGGTGAATGAAATACAAGTGACAAAAATAGGGTATTGCTGCCCCAATTTCCCCTGGAAATCGGATTTCCTTACCAGACGATGGGATTTGTGGGCACCACGGCGACCAGCGAGGGCGAACTCTGCATTCGATCTCGGCTCTAATCAGGGCTCAAAAAAAACAACTAGCATACAGTATATCGAAAGATTTGGCCGATCGGCTATTCCGCCCTCTCAAGCCCATGTGCATCAATTGCCCAATTCAGGGCAGGCTCAGCGAGCGCCGCTGTAATTATTACTTTCAATTCCGTCGGGCATTTCTGTTTTATTTTTTTTAACTCGATGCAAGGAGACGGTTTGCGTGAATCTGATCGGAAAAACTATATATACACCATCAAATCAAGCCCCCTTAATGTATAGATGGGGGGAAGAAGAAAAACGAAGAAAAAATATTAATTGCCTGGGGTCTGATGGGGGTGTATTTAGGCCGTTGTGGTAACGCAGCTAAGGATTTTCATTATTATTTATAAGCGTGTACAATTGAGCACACGCTCCCCTCATTATTGTACTGTACGGATGTCTTACCAACGCCTGACATGCACTCAATATTCTTTGTCGTCCACAAGAACAGCGGAATTTATATGCACGCAATCCCGCGATTTTTAAAGCAGAGATTGCCGCCAAAACTCCTCGTTGAGAAAACCAGAGGGTGGTAGTTTTTCAAATTAACTTAGTTTATGACCCCGCCTCGGCAAACATGCTGAGCTGAGCTCCTTTTTGGATTCCAATGGGTGTCTCTTAGAAACAAAATCCGGCTGTAGTCCTGGGGGGATTGTCTATCCTTCCATGCTTTGGGATTTCAAATAATTAATGCGGCGTTGAATAAATTCATTGGAGCGTTGAATACGAAAATGGAGCGGTAAATGTTGATATAGCATCCCATTTGGGAAGTTCTATCGCGTGGCATTTGAGAGGTCGCATGAAACCCGAGTGGGCTGCCCCATGCGGTGCGAGATTGGCGGGGCTGTGAGTCCATGCTGCCACGATTTCGTGCAAATTCTCATTTTGAATAGTAGGTACGTTTTGGGGTTAGAATTGGGCTACACAGCGTTATTTGTTAGACACTAAAATTGGTTGTGCTCGCCGACACGAGTCTGTGTGGGGCCCAAGTGGCGATTTTTTTTTCCTTATCACTGCTTCGCCGCACAGATTCCACGCCTTCCGCCAGGGTGTGGGCCGCAGCGCTGGTGTCTAGCTGCTCTGGGGCCCCAGCAGCACACTGGAGAATTTGTCTCTAGAGAGCAGAGCAGCAGTCTGGCACCCAACAAAGATGAA
Source organism: Marvania coccoides (assembly GCA_963854735.1). Lineage (NCBI taxonomy): Eukaryota > Viridiplantae > Chlorophyta > Trebouxiophyceae > Chlorellales > Chlorellaceae > Marvania > Marvania coccoides. The sequence goes on from OY978106.1 coordinate 925,718, forward strand.
TGTTGATCAGATGGCCTGGAAGTACCCTCGCATGTATAGTTGTAACGAATATTTTCTCGCAAACACAGCTGGGTTTGCCACCGCATCATTTGCTTGGATAGCCCCGAAATAAAACACACAATGATTTTAACATTTGAAGACAAACAGTAGGAACGAGAAACAGAAGTTGCCACATTGCGATTATTGAATAAATCAATATATAAAATGAAGCAGTGATCAACAGTATTCGGAGGAGGGCAAACAGAAATTCTACAGACAGAAAAAATATGATCATAATTATATACCATTTGCGTTCATCTGCTCCATATACTATCAAAAGAATTAAAAGAACATCATTCACAGAGAGAACGCTGAATACGATGCATGCTGAGCTGAGAGATAATCGTGATCAATTTCATTCCACACAGCGCAAGCAGCTAATCAGTTCCGCTAATTCCGCCACTTTGACTGATGTCGCAACCCCACATTGCAATGGAGATTGAGGATGCGGAGGCTGGAAGCGGCAATGCGCAGCAATCTACCTGGTGGTGGGTGATAAATTATTTTATTTTTGCTATGTTAAAAAACACGCCCCTGTGCTTTCTCATACACTTCTTCCACCCCTCTACAGGTCCCGACGCCCCTCATTCTTGCCAGCCTGGCTCGGAGGAGGCCACCACTCCGCCTCCTCTGGCTTTCGCCGCCTTTCCACCGACGATTTGACGACGCACCCCCACTACCGCTACGGCGAATCCACGCGGTGTTGCCCCGAAGATGACGCTGGCCCGCTCAGCAAGGTCCTGTTCCTGTGGGTCGGTGGTCTTTTACGCCTCGGCGGCGAAAAAACGTTAGAGCCCGAGGACTTATGGGACGTTTCTCGGCGGGATCAAGCCACCACGGTGTCCACTGCGTTTCAGTCCCAGCTAGAGGCGTGCGATGGCTCAATTGCGCGCGCCATGTGGAAAATCCACGGCCAAAAATTCATCCTCGCTGGCCTCATCAAGCTCGCGCACGACTGCGTCATGTTTCTGGGGCCGTTCCTGCTGGAGCAGCTACTGAAAGACCTGCAGGCGGGGGGTGGCGGGCGGCGGGGGCTGGGGCTGGCCTCTGCGCTGGCAGGAGCAGCGGTCGTTGAAACTCTAGCCATTAATATCTACTTCCACATGATTTTCCGCATCTGTCTGTCGTTGAAGACCTCGCTCGTGGACCTGCTGTACGCCAAGAGCCTGCGCCTCAGCTCCGCGGCCAAGGCCAGCCACGGCACCGGCGCCATCGTGAATCTGCAGAGTAATGACGCTGCCAAGCTGTGGACCATCCCGCAGTACCTGCACATGTTGTGGTCGGGGCCTCTGCAGGTGAGGAAATTAGAAGAAATGTCGCGTTAATTTAATAACCTTTTCCATACTGACGTCCCCAAATGAAATAAGTAAATAATTAATAGTAACGTTTTTTTTTTAATAATTGTCCCTCCAAAATTTGCTGCAGATCGTGGCTGTCATGGGTCTGCTGGTGCGCGTGCTGCGCCCCATCCCCGCTGCGGTGGGCCTGGTCGTCACCCTTGCTCTCATCCCGCTCTCCGCCTTTGTCGCCAGGGCGTTGGCCCGTGTGCGCAAGCGCGTGGTGGCGCTGACCGACGCGCGGGTGAAGCTGTGCGGGGAGGTTATCACCGGGGTCAAAGCAATCAAGCTGTACGCGTGGGAGGAGGCGTACCGGGATCGCATCACCGAGCTGCGGCAGCGGGAGCTGAAGGAGATCCGCACTGCGCTGTTGATCGGCACGTGGAACACAGTTTTGTGGGTAGGAGGCCCCATTGTCATTTCCATGGCAGGTAGGGTTATTCACCAGTAACTGATCTGAGCAGCAGTTTTGCACTACACTGTGGTAATTTTCCAAGTTATTCATTGCTCATCACCTCCCCCCCCCCCCCCCCCCCCTCTCATCTGTGCAGCGTTTCTGACCTACACCGCCCTGGGCTACAAGCTCACCGCCTCCGTCGCCTTCCCCGCCCTCTCCCTCTTCAACCTCCTGCGCTTCCCCGTGATGATGTTTCCCACGCAGCTCACCAACCTAGTCAACGGCAAAGTCGGTTTGGATCGCTTGCAGCGCTTCATGGGGGCCGAAGAGATGCGCCAGCCGCCCCAGCAGCCCCCCAGCTCCACTCCCCGCGATCCCGTGGTGGCGGTGACGCGCGGGACCTTCTCGTGGGGCCCTGCTGCGCCGCCTGTGCTGCGAGACGTTGATTTTGAAGTCCGCCCCGGACTGCTCGCAATTGTGGTGGGGGCGGTGGGGGCGGGGAAGTCGTCGCTGCTGGCTGCGCTTCTGGGAGAGCTTTCTTGTATTTCCGGGAGGGTGGTCGTTAAAGGAGCGGTGGGCTATGCCCAGCAGGACCCTTGGATTCAAAATGCCAGCCTTCGGGACAACGTGCTGATGGGGGCGGCGGAGTGCGACGAGGGGCGCTACAACGCGGTGCTGGACGCGTGCGCGCTGCGGCCGGACCTGGAGGCGCTGCCCGCCGGCGACGCCACAGAAATCGGAGAAAAGGTGAGCGGCAATAAAAATGGAGGGAGAAACTTTTTCTTTTTATTGAATTGCTGTTTCCAAGGTTTCTAAAATTTTACAAGTTATTTTCAGTGCTTTGCACTTCAGCTATCGACTTCCTTCCTCCCTGGGTTTTCAAATACTCACTCTACTTTCCAACGCAAAATTTACCCAGGGAGTCAATCTGTCTGGCGGGCAACGCGCCCGAGTGGCTCTAGCGCGCGCCTGCTACGCCGCAGCCGACGTCCTCCTGCTGGATGACCCCCTCTCAGCGGTGGATGCGCACGTGGGCCGCCACCTGTTCGAGAAATGCGTGCTGGGCCTGCTGGGCGGCACCACCCGCATCCTGGTCACCCACCAGCTGCAGTTCCTGCCCGCTGCTGACGTGGTGCTGGTGGTAAATGACGGTCGAATAGCTGAACATGGGACGTACGCAGAGCTGACTGCTAAAGGGGTCGATTTCCATCAATTTGAGCTGTTTGAAGGGGAGGAAGAAGGTGGAGATGAGGGGAGCAAGGCTGGTAACGCCCTCGGAGGCAGCAGTGGAAGAGAAAACGGAAAGCAGGCGGTGGCGGCGGCAGAGAATGATGAAGAGGGGGAAGAGGACCCTTCAGCAGAGGTGCCGCTCCTGGAGCTGGCGGACCTCAACCCTCCGTTGAACGCAGAGGGGCAGGCCATGTCGGCTGTGCTCAAAGATGAAGCAGCTGCCGCCGCTTACTCCCTTGCCACTGCCACCACCAAACCAGGCTCCCCGCACGCTCGCTCCCGCCCCCCTTCACCCTCCCCTTCCTCAGACCTTGAAGAAATCGACCTTGAGGACGCGCCACTGATGCTCAGCGGGCCCAGGGGTGCATTTGCAGACAGCAGCGCTGTGTGTGCAGCAGCGCAGACGGCAGGGGCGGTGCAACCTCAGCTCCTACACGGTACAGCTAGGAATCACCCCGGCTCCCCTTCTTCCTCTGCCTCTGACAAATTTGCTTCCTCCTCCTCCGCCGCCGCCGCTGCCGCAAATAAATCTTTGGCGGCGCAGCTGACGAAGGCGGAGGAAAGGGCGGTGGGCCGGGTGGAGAAGCGGGTGTATTTCAGCTACTTTGTGGCGTGGGGCGGGCCGGCGATGCTCATTCCAGGCGCGATTGTGGCGTTGGCTGTGTCAGAGCGGGGCCTTCAAGCCGGGCAGCACTGGTGGCTCAACGTGTGGTCGGACGCTGCCGCAGAGGGCGACATCGACACCAGCTTCTACATGTCGGTGTTTTTCGGCCTGGGCACCGCTTCTTTAGTCTTCCAGATATTCAGAGCGGTGGCTTTGGTGCTGGCTTCTCTCGGCGCCGCTCGCCGCCTCCACGAATCGCTGCTTAGCACGGTGCTGCGCCTCCCGATGTCGTTCTTTGACTCCCAGCCCACGGGCCGCCTGTTGAACCGCTTCACAAAGGACGTAGAATCGGTGGACTCGGCCATTCAGGCGTCTGTCGCTTCGTTTTTGAATTGCGTTGTGAGCGTGCTGTGGTCGCTGGTCATTGTGATAGCGGTGTCCCCCGCGGTGGCCGCCGCGCTGATCCCCCTGGGGATCGCGTACGCGGCAGTACAGAAGCGGTACATAGCGACGTCTCGAGAACTGAAACGCCTCGACTCCCTCGCCCTGTCCCCCATTTTTTCGCACTTTGGGGAGACGCTGGCGGGGCTCGCGACCTTGCGCGCCTTCCGGGCGCAGCATCGCTTCGCCGACCGCAACGCCGCTCTGTTAGATTTATCCAACCGCTGCTACTGGCCGGCGCAGTGCATCAACCGCTGGCTGTCGGTGCGGCTGGAGCTGCTGGGCACGGGGGTGGTTTTTGGCACCGCTGTGATGGTGTCGTCAGCCATGCCCACCTCGCCAGGCATGGCTGGGTTGGCGCTGACGAGCGCCCTCAGCTTGACGGGGCTGCTGAACTGGCTGGTGCGGCAGAGCACCGAACTTGAGGTGTCGATGAACGCGGTGGAGAGGATGATTGAGTACGACTCGGAGCCGACCGAGGCGCCTGCTGAGGTAAGATCAAACCAGCAGTCGATTCATTTTGTATAATAGCTTGCCGGCGGTGGTGTTTTTTGCACGGCAAAATACCTCTGTTTTTACTTGATTTAACACCAATGTCATTAGTTATTTCCCCAATTATTTTCTTCTAAATCCTGCGTATATATTAACGTTACGTTACCCCCTCCATTGCAGGTGCCGGAGCGGCGTCCGCTGCCGGCGTGGCCCTCCCAGGGCCGCATCCAGGTCGAAAACCTGGTGGTGCGGTACCGCCCGGGGCTGGACCCGGTCCTCAAGGGCGTTTCTTTCGAGGTTCGACCCAGGGAGAAGGTGGGAGTAGTGGGTCGCACCGGCTCTGGCAAGTCTACGCTCATGATGGCGCTGTACCGCATTGTAGAGCCCACTGGGGGGCGCATCGTCATCGACGGCATCGACGTCTCCACAATCGGTGAGATATTTGCAGTTTGAGAAGCTGCAGATTATTCTCAACTTCTGCCGAGTTGGCCACCATTTTTTCAGTTTTTACTTGCTTTGCAGCCACGTGCTTCTTTTATTTTAGTTTATAAAACATTGAAATTCGTCCTGATTAAATTAACTATTCATTTTTTCAACTTATTTCTTTTCCTGGCTGCAGGTCTCCGTGACCTCCGCTCCCGCCTGGCTTTGGTGCCCCAAGACCCCGTGCTCTTCACCGGCACATTCCGCAGCAACCTCGACCCCTTTGATGCCTACGCCGCCGACGGAGACGCCCCCCTTTGGTCCGCCTTAGAGCGAGCAGGCCTCGCCGCCACCGTTCGCTCCTCCGCCAGCGGTTTAGACGCCCACGTGGCCGAGGGCGGCTCCAACCTGAGCGCGGGGCAGCGCCAGTTGCTTTGCATGGCGCGCGCGCTGCTGCGCCACGCGCGGGTGCTCATTCTGGACGAAGCAACCTCGTCCCTGGATGCCGCCTCCGACGCCGCCATTCAGGCAACGATTGCGACCGCGTTTAGGGACCGCACGGTGCTGACGATTGCGCACCGACTGCACACGATTGTGGGGTCTGATAGGGTGCTGGTGCTGGACCAAGGCAAGGTTGTTGAGTATGGGCCACCGGCGAAATTAATGGAGAGCGCCGGAGGGGCGTTCAAAGCACTGGTGGACGAAGCGAGCAAGCAGATGGACCACTCGTCTGATGGCTAATGGTAGTGGAAGTATGGCAGTGAGATATTCTTTCTTTTGCATGTGTTTTATCTTTCTTTTTGGTCTCCTCCTTTCTCCGGTGGAAAGATTCTTCAGAGGCCTTGAAAGGTCGCCCTAGCCTTCAGAATAAATGTATTGATTAAGCACTAATCGATTTGATTTTTTTCCCTTCTTTTCCACCCTACTTCTTTCTTAATTTTCAAATAAACCTACAAATTTTTCTTATTTTTGGCCTGCTGAGCGGACGCTTCCTATGATTCAACGATTTCATCTCCTCGAAATTCAGCGTGTCTACGAATGCCTAGCTGAAGCCCTCCGTTGTTTGAAAATTAGAAATTCAGGCTTTCTAGATGAAGCCAAAGGCCACGAAATATTGTTCTCTGTATTCCGCAATTCTTATTTTTTTAATTCGTTTACATGCTTTTATCATTCCCAGTCAGTTAATTAGTCTCATCACAAACCCGCCAGCGAGTCCACGATGATTTTATACCCCTCAGGCACAGGGCCCCCCCTGGCCACCGCCCCAGCCAACGCCGCCACATCCTCCTCCTGCAGCCCCGGCTGGCGCGCCAAAAACAGCAGCAGGTGGAAGTCCGCCAGCCGTTCGTTGTACGGCTTCCCCGAGCCGCGCTGGAGGTGCGCTTTGAGCTCCGCCGGCCCCTGCGGCAGCAACCGATTTTCAACCGGAAACGCCGTCCCAACCGGCCCGTCGTGGTCTTTGATGCCCACGGGCACGAGGAAGTAGTCTGCGTCGACCTCCGCCACGTCTTTGCTGGCCACTATTACGGGAGATTTGTCCCTGAGGTCGTTGGGGTTCTGTACTGCCATTGTGCTGGTGGGCTCGCCTGTGGGCGGCACCTGGAACCAACCGTCCTTCCACAGCTTGACGCATTGCGCGCTGACCTACAGGTAAAAACATCGAACAGAGAACCAAAAAAGCAGAGTGTGAGAAAAAGTCTGCGTCTCTTACGTAATCTACTTTTTCAGCGCATTTTTCACTCTATAACAGTCAAATGAAGGGGAAAAGTAGAATTCATAATCAGCGTGTACCTGGAACGCCTCAAAGTGCACCTCCGGCGCCTCCCCCTCGTCCTCCGGCGGGAACATCGCCACCAGTGCCGTCACCGCCTTGTCCCCCATCTCGTTCTGTATTGCAGCCATCTGGCAGATCTCCTCCGCGCTACAAATGAACTCCCGCTCCTTGGTCGACTGCGTAAAGATCCACCCTACTTTTCTCCACCCAAACGCCTCTGCAACCACGTCCGCCATTCGTTCTTCCTCGGTCCCCCTTTCTAGCTGCAAACTGTCAGGGGAGCCCTCCTGCGGGGGCTCGTAGATGGCGTGCACGCTGACGCCGCCGCCCTCCTCGTCAAAGGTGCCGTACAGGAGGCCGCCGCGCTTGATGGAAAACGCCAACGCCGACTGGACGTAAGACTGAAAGGCGTTGGCAGCGTGAGAGTCAAAGGACACGGAGGAGCAGGCCGCGGTCTCTTGTCGCTCGATTCGGGTTTGGGCTGCCACCATGGCGCCCACGGTCATGTGAGCGCCAAAGGGGCGCCTGTCGAATTCAGACAGTTTGACGCCTTCAACTTGGCGCTCAAAGTGGTAGAGGAGGTGCACCAGGGCGCCGTGGGCCACGCCTAAGCTAGAGAGGGAGGCCGAGGCGGCGACCATGTCGCGGAACTCGGCTGATGGGTCGCCATTGGTGGTCAGCTGCACAAGAATTGAAGGATTTGAACAAGTTGAGTTTGAGGAAAGGTTTCCGGGAGGGAGGGTGGGAGGGGTGGGACTCACCAGTTTTGGGTCCTGAGACAGCAGCATGTCCTCCATGGGGACGCCCAGCTTGTCGCGAATGGCCACTTTCAGGTCCTGCAAAGTGGCCGCGTCTGGGACCTCCACGCGCTCAAGTCCATCCCTGCGAGTGAAGTATGCATGGTGAGATCAAGGAAATCAATTCATGGCACCGGCAGTAGGAAAAAAACTCGCCTTGACCGGATTCGAACTATCATTTTTGTGATCAAAGGCTTGTCTCTCTCTAGTTCTCTCCCCCGCGCGATGTCGTATCAATGATATCTAAGCTGTAATCTATCGATTACAAATTTGAAAGCGGGATGAGAATTGGGGTGGGGTGTTCACTTCAAGATTTTTTTTGTTTTTGCTGAATTTCAAGGGGAAGCCATTTTGTCAACCTCGTACGAACCATTGCAAAAAAAAAATCTTAGGAACTTGGAGCTTCGCCCGACCAATAGAGCGTCAGCAAGAGTCCCAGCGAAGCTCACATAATTTATTTTATTTTTTTCTAGATCGCCGAGTGACAAAAGCTTGAATAATGTCGATGTCCTTCCAGCTGCAAGTCTCTAAAGAGCTTCAGGACCAAATCTGCTACAGTGCCAAGTACAGCGATGATGCAAGTGGAACGAGCATTGGGCGTGAACACCAAAATCAATCTTGTTTGACTGGGTTTACTTCCCCTCTCTCTTCTTGCAGAATTTCGAATACAGACACGTCGTGCTACCCAAAGAGATGGTGCCCAAGGTTCCTAAGCATCTCTTGTCTGAAGTACGCTTCTTCTTCGATTTTTTTAATTCAATTTTCTATGTGACTCCCCTCTCTCATTCAAATTCACCTTGCCTCTTGCAGGTCGAGTGGCGGTCGCTAGGGGTCCAGCAATCTCGCGGCTGGGTGCACTACGCCATCCACACTCCAGAGCGGCACATCCTGCTGTTCAGGCGGATGCACAACAACGAGGTATCTGACAAGTCCCAGCACCAACAGATTCAGAAGCAGGCCGTGCCCGCCAAGTAATAGAGGAAGGCTAGAAATTTTGGCAACTAGCTGCAAAAGAGCCATGCCTAGAAGATGCCAAATATATAACGAAATAATTTCTGGCGTTCAGCAGGCATTTTCCCTGCTGATAGAGGAGCAAACCAATGATAACTGTAGCCTGCTAAACAAAAATACATTTTATCAAGATTTCCCTTGCCTTTTACTCCTTTGCCCTATGTGTGTATTCTTTATTTCCTAACGAGCGGTCTTGTCCGTTTATAATTTTTGCAGACCTTTATTTTCCATTTCAAAAATTAGCAGATACCTGCCTTTCCCCCTGTAATAAATGTCAAAATAAGTTTACACCATCTTTGGGCGCTGGGGGCAGAGCAGGTTGTAAAAAGTAGACGCAAATAATTCTCCACCGGCAGAAGCCTTGTCGCCTGGCCGCTTCCAGGCCACCCACTGCCCACTGCGAATCCTGCTAATATCGTCTGTGCCCGTGTAGTGCGGATCCAGGATTAAAAAGGCGCACTCTCCACTAGACTCGTTGTAGTCAATGCCTAGCAGCGTGTAGGCCAGCACACCGCCGCCCATCATAATGGGAGTACCTGAATAATAGTATGATTAATTACAGAATTTAAAATAGCACAAATGAGAGAAAATATCGCATTCAGCTTCGAAAAACTCAGGAACGGCATTTTTTTCCTTTCCCTTAAAAACATATTTTAGAGAGTTTCTGTGCCATTTTCAAGTGGGCAATGCCTTTGAAAATTATTTGACGGTGTTCTCTTACCTTGAGAGTCGAAATGGTTTGCGATTTCCCTGGCTTTGGTGGCCATGTCTTTGCCACTGGCCACAGTCATCACTTTGCACTCAACCCCCAGCAGGGAATCCAGAACGAAACCTAGCTCGATGGCCCCGATCCACTGCTTGCTGCCCATAAACTCGACGGGCTTGTCCCCCAGCCCAACCAACGTCGATTGAATCTCCCGGTGAGATGGCGGTGCCTGCCAAAACAAGTCATTAATACTCAAATAGGTGAAAAGAAATGACGAATACTGCTCAGCTTTACTAATCACCAACGAGTTTTTAATCCGCGAAAAATAATCAGCAGTGAGCATTAATTCAACGCACCTTTGCTGTGTAGTGCTGGCGCTGAAACCAGGAACAAATGGTTTGCAGAGAGCGGTACGCACACCCCCACCCTGAGTCATCCATGCCGTCCTGCATGTAGTGGAAATACTCGTAGTCACCGCGAATGAGATGCACTTTGCCGCCAGGAACTCCGGACGCTGCCAAGCCTACGTGGACATTACTCAACCGCTGCTGCGCCTGCTTCGTTTTGGGGCCGTCAGAAGGGTCAGCAGATGCACCTGGGTCGACTGCATTGGCGGCACGCAGCAGGGGGCGGTCCCCTGGCAGCCCAAACGCAGCGTGCAGAGTGGCACGCTTTGGCCGCAGCCCCGCTTCGTCTGCTTCGCTGCAGGGGGTCGGTAGGGGGTACACCACCGTGAGATGGTGAGCCAGACCCGGCGGCGCAAAGTGCAGCGCTCGCAGCGGCAGCGGGAGCTCGTTTCGCGCCTCAAGGTCGGCTTGTGCAGAGGTGAGTTGCGCTACCAAGCCCGGAACGATGAATTTCTGGGCAGCAGCGGCGGTGGAGGCAGTTGGAGGGACGTACGCGAGCACGTCAAGGTGCACAGCAGACCACCGCACCGATTTTGCGGACGGTTGGATGTCAGCGGCAGGAGCCATCGGCTGTGCAGTGCGGCGGCGGCACAGCGGTCGCAGCACGAGCGGACGTTCCCAGGGGGCCTCCCCGACGGGCTTTTCGCCAACAACGCGTGGCTGAGCGGCCGACTCCACCAGAAAAGTGACGTCAGGGCCGCATAAGGCCGCCTTCCACCCCTCTATTTCGGCCGAGACGGAGCTGTCGGTAGAAACTTCAACGGGGAGGTCTACTGAACAGCGCACCAGGCTGCGGGTGCGCTGCAGATGGTCGGGCGGAAGCTGTTCAACTGCGAGGACAGCGCTGCCGCCCGGGCCCGCAAACTGCAGAGCGCCTGAAGGAGAGACGGTGACCGAGAGAGCAGCGGTGGAAGAAGGGCCCAGAGAGCCCACCGCTTTGAGCGGCGCTGGGAGCAGGGCGTCGAGTATGGCTGCGAAGGTGGTCATGGGCGTGTGGGCAGGGGACTGGGTTGAGGAAAGGGGAGAGATCAAGCAACACGCACCTGCTGCTCCCTTCGATGGCAAAGCTGCTGCGCCCACGATGATGGTGGCGCCCCCTTCTTCATACCCTATCAATACCCCGCCTGCATTTGAGCTGCACAGCGCCTGGATCCGCTCCTCGCATGCTCCAGTCTGATATTTGATTGATCGCATAGTTTTTGAAAGTATTATTAAATCACTCGTTCATACAGCTCCATAAGCTCATTTAATTATTTATTTCGAGAAAGTAAACATTCATAATCGAGCTTTTCTCTTAAGGAGGGGGAGAGAAATTATCATCACATCACATGGGCTGGCACCGCCATGATGAGTCTCTCTTTTATTGGCAAAGGCCAGGCCACAAGATCCGTACCCAAATTCGACAGATTGCAATCAATCAGCTAGCCTAAGCAAATCAAAGCAAGCACAAAAAAAAAATGAAATTCTAGTTGGCTGGAAGGTTGGTCAGCCTTGCTTCACCAACGCAATTCAAGGGGAGGACATTGAAATATACAAATCCAGGGATTTTACGCTCAGGCGCACGCTAAAGAGAGGGTACAAAAATCTACAGCGCGCGAGGTTCTTATGTATCAAAATTTCAAATTTCATTTCGACCAGCGCTTCGTTCATGCCTCAGTCAACTTGGCCTTGACGCGGTCAATTTCCACCTGCTGCATGCCTGCGCTGCGCAGGTAGCTGTGCACGTCGCCGTACTTTGCGTGCAGGTAGTCCAGGGTGGCCTCCATGGTGCCAGCAGCAGAAGCTATGATCTCATCTGTGGTCATCTCCTCTGCAGAAATAGAATATTTGAAGGGAAGTAGGGTAAAATGTTGAACATCTAGTGTATCTTCAAATAATACGATTTAAATATACAAAAAAAGGAGGCATTAGGAAACAGTGCTGGCTGCAAATATTTCTCTCTCCAATAATAATTATATGCCATCTTTCGAAATAAAAAATGAACATCGTACCTGGCAAACCGAAAAGCAGGCGGCTGTCCCGCCCCTCCCTCAACAGCGACTCAGACTGGGCGTAGTCGGTGATGATGACGTGGCGGGGCACGTCGCACAGCAGATAGACGAGCATCACTATCAGTCCAGTGCGGTCTTTGCCGTGGATGCAGTGGATCACGACGGGCAGGTGGTCTTCGCAGATGAGCAGCCGCAGCGCCGACGCCAGGTTGCCTTTGGAGCGCTCCAGAATGATCTGCAAGCGAGTTAAATAGACAGAGGCAGTAGGAGAGTAGGCATAGATGGATTGAACAACACAACAATCAAATTCAGCTGCAAAATGTGCGAAGGAAAAACACACACTGCAGAAAGAGGAGGAAAGGAAAAAAAAAGCTCACTTTGTACAGCTTGAAGTAGCCCATGACTCGAGGGTCTGCCACCGCAGCGGCCACCTGCGGCTCAGGGTGCCGCCCTGTCAGCTTCAGGTAGACGACTTTTGCTTGCAGGCGGCCAGGCAGCGCCGCGAGGATGAACAACGAAACCAGGCCGGGCAATAAATCCACTGCAGACTCACGGGGAGGGAAGTTTAGTAAAGGTAATTGGAACGAGGGCGTGGTTAGAAACGAGATTTTATATCACTCACCGTGGTACACTCGTGCTTCCACCCCGTACTGCTCAACTCCAGCTTCTGTGCAGCGCCAGCAGGGTGCCGCCTCCCTCACCTCCACCTCCTTCTTCAGCAGCGCCTCCAGGTCTTCGGGGTCAATGGGCTGCTTCTTGATGCGGTTCTTTATCCACAGCCACGCTTTGAGCGCTGCCCGGGCGACGGACTGTCTCACGTTGTGGCTCTGCACTCTGCAGGCGGGATCAGCCTTGCGCAGGTCAATAACGGTCTGAATATGAAAGAGGGAGGGAGAGAGATGAATGCAAGGGAACTCGAGTCAGTACAGAGGGGATTATTGGGGGTTGGGGTTGGGGGGGGGGGGGTACAGTTGAACTTTTTCCCCCTCTCTGACCTTGACGCCCAGGCGTTTGAGCTGCGAAGGCGAGACCACTTGAGAGCTCCTGAACACAATGCGGCTCCGCACCAGCTCTGTGATGGCCCCCAGGTCGCGCAGGTTGATGGAGTGCGACAGGAGGCGCTGCAAGTCGGCAACCGACGCTGATGGCGCTTCTGCTTCGCCGAGGGTGGGGTGAATACCGTGCTCGGTGAGGGTGGCGCTCTTTCGGCGTAGATGCTTTATTGTAGCGGCATCTCGGCGTGCTGAAACGTCTGAAAGGGCAGACATTATGGTTCTCGCGAGAAAAGATCGAACGTGTTGGTCACAGAATGGCCCTTGACGGGCCTGTTTGGTTGCTCAAAAAAGCCAATAAATGCGCAAAAAAAATAAAGTGGGCGAATGGCAAAGAAGCAGGCTGAAATGGTGTGAATTTTGTGCATTAGTTTGGTCTTGCGTCATGCACATCATCATCTCAAAGATCATCCAGATGTGGTTTTATTCAAATAAATGCGTATTTAACATCGTTATTGCTTAGTAACTAATGCGCCAGATCATCAACTGTATTATAAAACATTTCTGATTTATATAAATTCACTCGAAATGAAAAGCATAGACGCAAAAGGCGAGTTTATTATCTCTAAAAATACGCGACTTCATCTGAAACTAACCCATACTTGTCGTGCACTGCAGCCGTGCACGCAGCGGGGGGTGAGGTGTTGCCCGGCGGTTCTGGCGTGCGTGTGGCAGGCTGGAAAATCGCCACCCACCGAGGTCCCATCGCCTCCGACGCCTCCGCGGAGCACTTTAAGGATGCCCTGGGCGTGCTGGCCATCCCAGAGCAGTGGTACGACGCCAACGCCCTAGAAATTACTCACGAGGCTTCTGGGGTGATGCTTTCTTTTCGAGGGGAGGACGCGCTGCGGGCGTGGCACGCGGAGGAGGTCGCGGAGCAGCCCGTCCAGGTGGCGTCCTCCGAGCAGTGGACGCGCTCGAGGAAGCACGAAATGGAGGCGCACTCGGCAATACAGCTGGAGTATGACTGGACCTTCACCTCTCCCTACGCCGGAACGACCACCCTAGGGGGCGGGGAAGACGGCGCGACCGCGTGGCTGCCTACCTCGCAGCAGATGGACCGCGCGCTGCTGACCAGCCGCGACCCAATTCTATTTTTCGACGACATTCCGCTGTATGAGTCTGAGCTAGAAGACAACGGCGCGTCGCAGCTATCGGTGAAGATTAGGGTGATGCCCAATTGTTGGTACGTCCTGCTGCGGTTCTTTCTCCGGGTGGATGGCGTGATGGTGCGGCTGAGGGAGGCGCGGCTGTTTGCGAAATTCGGGGGAGAGGGGGGCTGCGCCGTGCTGCGGGAGGTGAAGCACCAGGAAGGTGCGTTTTCGGAGCTGCGGGCAGGCGGCGCGCCCCCAGAGGGGCCGGCTTACGCGGATTCTGACGCTGCGGCGGTGGCATTGTCGGCGGTGGCTCCTGTGGGGGTGAAAAAGTACGTGATGGAGAGGCTAGAGGTGCGCTACTAGCAGTGAAGTGATGGGTTGGTTATTAGATTAGAAACATGTGTGGAATTTGGTACTGTGCTGTGCGTGAAATGATGCATTGTGAATTTTATTTGATAAAAAGAAATTCTGTCGTAACGAAGTCTCTAGAGTATTTTTTTTGGATGGCGTGTTGAAAGGGAGAAGGCAAAGGAGATGGATTTCGAGCGCGCAGCAAAGGCGGATAATGCTGCCTGCCCCCAGTGCCGTTGCCGCATTGAAAAAGTTCGAAGCACAGCGCTTGACGCAACCCGCTGAAATCTTCTTCTTTGCTGCTTTGCCAAGACATTAAAGCATTTGTTGTGGAGACAAAATGAGGTGAGATAGCAGCAAATACTATTGAAGGAAAAAATATCACAATCTAAAACGGCAGTGCGGCATCGGCGTATACATTATATGAACGTCCCTAGTACCTGAGGTAGATCCCACGGATGGGAGGGGGGCCCCGCTTTACTGTGGCCGCGGCACGCCCCAAATCAGCGGCTCCAGGGCGGAGAGCCGATGGAAGTTGGCGGTGGCCATATTGGTGGACTGCCCAGAGGCAGCCTGAGCGGTGAGGGCCTCTTGGTGAGTGGCACTCGCCAGCAGCATGGCCTCGGCAGCCAGGGCAGCGGCCATATCGGCGATGGAACCGCCATGGTTCGCGACTGCAGGAGGCCTCTTTTACAGGTTAGAGGAGAGATACGACGGCCTTTGTCGCCGTCTCTGTGCGGAGTATAAACCCTCGATTTTTTTTTTTTTTTTTTTTTTTTTTTTTTTTAAAGGTTTTACATATGGTTGTAACGTCTCCTACAGAAGGATGCTCCTATAGAGGCCTGCAAGGCGTGCCAACGGAGGCATGGTGCTCCCTGGTGGCGAATCATCATCAAACATCTGCTGCAAAAAAATTGGCAGAATCGGTGTACGCCATCGCTGATATACCTGCTTTTCATGCTAGAAAGTAGAGTCAAAATGCCGGAACACGCTTGAAAAAAGCGAGACAGGGGGTGGCGGCGAAAGCGAAAAACCTTTGAAAATCGGCAAGAATTTCAAAACTTGATTTTGTAGAGCTGAGACGCCGCCAATCGCGCGGACAATGGTGTGGGGTGTGATGAACCAAAATAATTTTTCTTAAGTGCGACGGATTAACCACTCTCCCATGGCAGCCTTTGCATGCATCGAGTACTGCCAGTGCGGTTCGAACGCACGACCCCGAAGGGATCGCAATATTTAAGTGAAGGAGAAAAAATCAGCAGAAAATGAATTTCCGTGCCGCCGGTTTTATACGCCCCCCGGCCCCCTGCTTGGAACCGAAAAAATCCCAAATTCCCAATCAGCGGAGTTTGTTATCAAGCATCCTTCGCATCCACATCGGCCCCTGCAGTGCAATGAGTGCGGGCGATAGCCTCTTGGTGTCCAGCGGCAGCGGCAACGTGCAGCATTGTCTCTTTGCTGAGATTGATTGCATCTTTGTCAGCGCCAGCTTCCAGCAGAAGCTCCAAGACGTCAGCATGGCCAGCTGCGGCAGCGGCAATGAGGGCAGTGCCTCCTTCCTCTCCAGCTCCAGCCTCAATCAAAGCAGCTGCACCAGCAGCAAGCAGGCGCTCCATTTCCATTTTCCCAGTGGCCGCAGTGTTTTGAAGATGCAAAAAATTGCTCGATTTTCGTTGTCAAGCGGCTCCATCTTGCATCGAGATTGAAGGGCAGGTTCTTTGCTGTTAATTGCTGTGGGGAAAAGCCCATCAAATGTTCAGTCCAAGGGATTTTTGTTCAGTCTCGTCTCTCTCCCTCCGAGGCTCCGCGGCAAGAATTTGCAAATTTGCTGCTAAGAAGGCTCAAAATCAAAATTTTCACAGCCAGAAATGTATAAATTCGATAGAATTGTTGAAAGGGCAAAATCTTAATTTGAAGAAGGTAGAAGTTTAAGCCCTCTTTTCATTTTTCCTCCCCCATTCCGCAGCAAACAATTCGCCTCGATACTAATTGCACCTTCGTTTCGCCATGCCGGCTCTCTGGGCCTTCACCTTGATGGCCTGTCTCCCGCTCCTTCCCCACCCCGCCAGCGCCAACACCGTCCAAAAATTGGAGTTTCCAACGCAGCAACGTGGCTCTCTGAGGCAGAGCTACCCCGAAGCTCTGGTGCCTAGTGAAATGGAGCGCTTGACGTGCGCGGTGTCAGGCGAGGGATATTATACGCTGCATGTCGCCGGCTTGGACCTGTTTGTTTACCCCGGCGCGTGCGGCAGGCAAGCGATTCCGATGATGCCTTTGCCGATTTCATACTGTTATACTAAATTATTCTAGCATACTTATATACTTCTACTGATATTATACACGCATTTTTCCCAGAAGAATTTCTCTTATTTTGCTGCAGGTGCATCAACCTGCGATGCCCCGAGGGAAAGACCCCCGCATGCAGCGCGTGGGGCGCTGCCTTCCCCAACGTCACGGTCGCGGTGATGGACCACTGCCCTGGCTGCGGCAGGGGCACCGTGGCCACCACCTCGTTCGCTGTGAGGGAGCTCGCTGGCCGGCTGCCCACTGACAAAGGAGCAATGCCGGTGCTCTGGGAGTTCGTGGATTGCAGCCCCTATGGGGAGGTGAAATTTAAATTTCGTTGCAGTTTATAGACATAAAGAAGTTATTCATTATTCTGGCACCCGTACTCGTAGTACGCATAGCTCACAGAATGCGCTCACGCTGGCCAGAAACGCTGGTACCCGATCTGCCCTCCGGGAGGAGTGCCCCAGGGGCGGTTTTGCCGTGGCAGGAAACGGATATGGGAATTATCGTCAATTAAATTCGCGTCAAATTATAATTGAACTCAAAGTTCTCGCTGCGTTTTCCCATGCAGTTGACATTGCCGCCAGCATCTGAACTTCCCCCATCAAATGCTTCGCTGCCCCTGGTGATCAAGGTGCCCACCGCGCTTGCGCCAGCGGCTGAGCTGATTGAGGGCTTCGTGGCAATCGCAGGTGTCCCTGCGCCCGAAGCTCTGTTGGACATTGAAGAAAGCTCTCCAGCCCCAGAGCTGCTCCCAGAAGAAAACCCGGCGTCTCCTCCTTCCATTGAAATGCTTGTCACCTTACCTGCGCCTGAGCCTGAGCTCGTTTTAGCCATTGAACTCGCTGCCGAGCCAGAAGGACCTCCAGCCAATGAGGCGTTTCCGCCGCTGCAAGAAGCACCCACCTTCATTCGTGTTGAAGTGCCAGCCCAGGAACTCGAACTCCCATTTATGCTGCTTGAAGACCTCTCCTTGACAGCTCCTCAGCCGGAAGAAGAGGGCGCTCTGACTTTTGCTCCAGAGAGCGAGGCTCTTCCTTCGCTCCATGTGCCTCGAGAACCGCCCAGCAACGCAACCGCATTTCTTTCGTTCTACGACCCTTTCCCCGCCAATCAGTTCAGCAGCGCTGCGTGCGGCTTCGGCGGCGTCAGCCCTCATTTTCAGGCAAGTAATTGCTTTCAACCAACTAATTAATTGTATACAGCTGCTTTAAAAAATCTTCTGGGCAGTTCGATTTTGGGGAAGGGCCCTGCGAGGTTGTATGCACGGCAGCGGCTCGAAAAAATAACAAGAGTGCTACCCGAATGCGCTACCCTAACTTAGGGTTGAACCCAACAAGTTTCAATGCCAAAACAGAACCTCTGGTATCCGATCTGAACTCGGGGAGTGCCCCTCCGGAGAGTCAACATGCGGCGGGCGGTATCTAGATGTTTTTCTTTCATCAACACGCGAACATGTTTATATCTTAATTTCTTTTCTCTATTCTATATTAACACCAATAGCTTGCTGCTTCCCCCCAATCACCTCCCCCCGTGCAGACTCATTTCGCGGGGGCGGCTATCTCCAAGCGCACACCCTGCGGCACATGCCTAGCCGTCGACTGCACCGACCCCACCGCGTGCACTGCTGGACGGAAAACCGTCGTGGTACAGGTCGTGGACCACTGCGGGTCGTGCAGCACCGATGAGCACCTTCTCAGCCCTCAGGCGGTGAAGTAAGTTTGAGTATATCGTTTATAAACACAGGGTTCTTGGATAGTTTGTCACTCAAATACAATTTATAATATTAAAATATGATTAAAAGACATTTACAAATATCTCCTCTTCTTCCCAGGGAGCTCACTGGAAAGACCGAAGAGTTCAAGGGCTTTAAGGTCGCAATTTCGCCGATTCCATGCCGGTCACTCACCAAAGGAGGGCTGGTTTTGTGGGTGTCGCCTTCAGGAAACGAGTACTACCAGCAGATCACCGTTGGCAACGCAGCTCAGCCCATCGCCAGCGTGAGCGTCAACGGCCAGCCGCTGAGGCAGGACGATTCGAACGGACGGTGGGCTTGGGAGAAGACGGGGTCCCAGGTGCTTGATGTTTCGGCGCCGCTGCAGCTGGCAGTGGCTGGTGAGGATGGGAAGCAGGCGGTAATTCAACTCGGCGGTTTGAAATCTCAAGACCTGGGCGTGCAGCTTTAATGATGAAGAAATTTTACAATATGGTGATTTATTAATATATTATGCTTGCACATGCGGTGGTTCGCGCTCCCTACTAGTTCGCTCATTGTAGCTGCCAGTGCGTAAACTTTGGTTGTTTACTGCACTGCGACGTCGGATGCTTCACTTCCCCGTGGTATCGTAGTCTCTATCGGACGGGTACAAATGGCGGGTGCCACATTTCCAGTGAGCACACCGGGTAGTACACCATAAACCCTTAAGCCAGGGGTTGAGTGACCGCTGTAGATGGGAGGGGTGCTGGGCGGGCCAGCATTGCCCAAGCGCGAACCCCAAACCGGACGGGCCGTTTGCCGTCCGGAGAGTCCTGCTTTCCCCATTTTTTTCCTCTTTCTTTTATTCATGTCGGTCGCGCCGCTGGGGGACTCAGGAAGACAGGGGCCAGAGTCTTACATTGTGGGCGACGGTGCGGTATCGGCGTAATGCTGTATCCGTACGCCCCCAGTACCTGAGGTTGATCCCACGGATGGAAGGGGGTACTCCGCCTTACTGTGGCGGGGTGAGTGGCACGTCGGCTTGCACCATCCTTGGTAGTAGACGTTACAACCATATGTAAAACCTCCAAACCTCCAAACCTCCAATGGGTTTAATGGGTTTAATGGGTTTAATGGGTTTAATGGGTTAAATGGGTGGCCAAGCTTTCGTAAAGCAAAAAATGAATTACCTTTGTCATGTCATTGTTTATGTCATTGTTTATGCCATTGTTTCTGGGGTAGGCGAGCATTAGAATCATATTCTTTGCCGTGGAGAAAAATAAACACACAAATTATAAATAATTTCATTATTCCTTCCACCGTCAACAACATAATCAATCTAAATCCAGCATTTCTAACGCCACTGCCATTCCCTTTAGTATTTTGCCCTTGAGAGGCTCCCAGGGGAGAAGCTGCCTGCGTTGGCGATTATTTTTCATCCTGTTTTTTCCTTTCCATATATATTATATATTTTACAGCCTCGTGGCAAAAGTACAACCACCTAACGCTGGAGTCGGACACCGGAGGGGTTTTCTCTCAAAGCTGGAATGGGTTAAAAAAAACAAAAAAACGAGTTTCCAGTTCCTAGTAGTAACTTGCCGTAACCATCTTTCAAGACGACGCTGCCTGTTTGGGATCTCTCAACGGTTGCAACCGGACTCATGTTGGGTTTGCTTCCAATAGAGAGCTTGAGGGCTGCTTTGCTGACCGCCGCCTCCTGCTGCCTTCAAATTGTCTTCCTCCATAATGCAGCGAAACAGACGAACTCGTCAAGCATTGCAGGCGTATCTAACGAATGCAATCTACGGCCGATCGCTGTGCAAAGAGGGGTATATTTCACCTATGTGATCAAACAGTCTAATGCGAATGGAAGAAGAACAGAGGCCACACCACAATGACGATTAGATTCCAAATACCTTGATGCATTTATTATATTTGATGCATTTATTATAATTCTAAGATGCATTAAAGGATTGAGCTCCTTTTGATTTTTCATCTTTGTTTCGTTGAACAAAACAATTGACGCACCTCCACCCTTTTTTTAATATAATTTAAATTCAACAATTTTATTTCGATTTGGAACCCAACACTATTAGAAGAGGGCATGATTTGAGAACTTTTTTTTGACGATCAACGCTTTGATCGGCTGCGGCTGCCGCGCACAGCCAGGAAACGGCAACCATGGGCACGCTTTACCGCGGCGGCAAGCTGGGAGACAGTCTGATGGAGGCTCTGGACGTGCTGGTGACCGAGGGAAAGATCTCCAGCACTCTTGCGATGGAGGTGTGCAGCAAGGTAGGAGGGGCGGGTTTTCTGCTTGTCTAATGCCTGTGACACGTGCTTTAATTTATCCTCCAACCCCCCTTCCCGCGCGCAGTTCGACCAGGCCATGCTGCGCGCCTTGGAGGAGCGAGTCACCGCCAAGGCAACGCTCAAGGGCAAGCTAGACGTCTACCGTTACTTTGACAACGCAAGTAATAGTTATCCACTGCTATATGCCTGCTTTTGGCGTCCTCTTTTTTCCTTTTTTTCTCCTGGAGTTTTTTCCTGTCCAAAGAGCATATTTTTCTCCCAACCGGCAGGGCCAGCGGATTTTCACACAGCTTTTGCAGCACTCTCTCTTCACTCGTATCCTTCCTTATTCTAATCATTTCTTCCCTATCACCTGCTGCAGGTTTGGACTTTCGTGCTGCCCAACGCTTCTCTGCGTGTGGCGCCCACACTCAACTCCCAGAAGAAGGACGAGGAGGAGATCGACATCGAAGGGCCGCTCAAGCTGGTGGTGGTGGACTCCAAAATCGTAAGGGCAGCAGGGGAGGCTGCTGAAGGCGGTGGCGACAAATGAAATAATGGCACTCGCCGAGCGCCAGGATTGTTTTGAAAAAAAAATTAGAAAGTTACAATAGATATGACTTTTTAAGCTGCATGATTCTTCCTCTTCCCTTTCCTATTGCTCGTATCTCAAAAACTTCGGCGCGCAGCGTGCAACGTACGCATTAAGCATTCAAAAGGCGTCTTGAAATATGAATAATATATGAATTGCATCAGTTTGCTCCCCAAACGCAAATTTCTTCTCTTCTGTATTCAGCGTGTAAATCTAGTGCATCCCAAGCTAAACCAGCTTACATCCCAAATATTCGGATCAACCTCGAAATTATTGTTTGGTGAAGGCAACGCCAAATTCTATATACATAGGGAATTGTTTAGAATGCGGTAAACTCAGTGCCCCTGGAGGAGCATCCAGCGTGTGGTAACATGCATCTACTACTGGCGTCGTCCTCCACTGGGCACCTGTGAATAGCGTGTGCCGCAGTTCTTTTTCACCCCTTTCAAAGCTGCTGCTGCTGCTGCTGCATGGTGGTATCAGCAGCAATAGCCATCCCTATTCTTCATTTCTGCATGTTCTTGAAAGGTATAAAAACACGAGGAGGATAGTAGTTAATACAGATTTGAGGCTTTACCTCGCGACAGATAAAATAATAAGTTAGGCATGCTAGCAGTGTGTGTGTGGGGGGGGGGGGGGGGGGCTTCAAAATTAGCTTTTGCTTTTGAAGGAAAAGAGAATGTGGCACGACGGCAACAATTTGAACCAACGAATCAACGCGTTATTAATAAATAAATAAAAGGAAAAAAGAGAAAGAAGAAGCAAGCACAGCACATGAAGAGAGAAAAGAAGAGAACAAGCTTAGGAGGAAGGATCAGAAGAAATCAACGAGTTGATGGAGAGGAGGGCGGAAGAGAAAGAAAATAATCGATAGGGAAAAGGAGAAATAAAGTTATAGCTATGGCGCGCACACACAAAACTAACAAAAAACAAACGAACTAAAAAACTAAATGAGAGCTTTAACAAACTCCTGATGGATGATGTGCGCGCTATCTCCATAAATATCCCTCAATTTCGTTCCCCCTGTCATTCATTCTTTTGGCGCATGCTGGTAAAAAAAGATCGCCGTCAATAAAAATAAATTTCGTGTCGCTTCCTCCCTTCAGTACCAGCTCCACTTGCCCAGCTCCCTCTCTTCGCACCGGAACGCGGTGGAGGGCACAAACATGTCCGCTTCCATCTGTTCCTTCAGGTTGGCGTACATGCGTTTGAGTTTCTTCCAGTACCCGGTGCGCTGGGTCACCATCCACGTGTCGGCCTCGCGGTGGGGGACGTGCACCACCCAGGCGCGGGGGGTGACCACGAAGTTCATGCCCAGGTAGTGCATGTGCATGAGGTGGACCACCTTGTTCTTGCGGTACCCCTTGAAGCGCTCTGTGGAAGTAAAAAGAAACCGAAGGGGCGTTGAAAAGGTGTTGATTTGAACTGGATTTCCGAAAACATAGAATATACGGTTTATAATGCAGGGTCTCGGCAGAGTTAGCTCAAACATCCATTTCATTACGTCTCCTCAGCTCACCGTCATACCAGGGCGCCAGGCTTCTCTGAACCATGACGTACGGCTCAAAGCCCTGCAGTCGAAACAGAAAAAAAACGTCAGCTTCAATTTGCCAAAAGAACACACTTCATCGATTCATGATTATTTACGACCCCGCCCTATATAATTTCTATAATAATAATTTCCACTGACCTCCTCGTACTGCGCGGGGTAGGCGATTGTGGTGTCCAGCCACCTGTCGAACTCGGTGGCGCGGTGGCCGTTGACGAAGCCGTCCATGTGGAAGCCCTGCAGGCGGTCATTCCGCATCATCCTCCTCACGTTCTCCTTGTCCTCCGCCGCCTTCATCGCCAGCCGCTTGCCCTCTTCGCCCTCCACCAGCATCTCCAGCGCGGGGAGCACGATGGCCTGGTGCTTGGAGGTCGCGCGGTGCAGCACCTCGTACTGCGCAGGGTCTGAAATGTCATCCGACAGCTGCATGTTGGGCACAAAATCAGCGTCCAGAAGCAGCACGATGTCCGTGGAAGCCAGCTGCAGCGCGCGGTTGCGCAGCGCGTTCACGGGGTAGAGCCCAACTTCGTCCATCGAGGCCACCTCCTCAAAGACGTACATCAGATCCAACTTGCACCGGGCGGTGGCCTCCATTTTGGCGTGGAACTCCTCCAGCACCTTGATGGGGGCAGCTAGGGTGGCGCCCTTGAGGCGGGAGTCGCCCGACACCACGGAGCCGTCCACAATTGGGACGTACACGGCTACCGATATCACACTGCCCCACACCGCGCATTGGTTGGACAGCGCGGATAGGCGGTCGACCGAGAGCTGGGTGACCAGGGTGACGTCGGTGTTGACGCGGGGCTTCTCGGAGCGCCACACCTTCTTCACCACCAGGGCTGGCACCTGAGGGACGACAACTCTCTGGCATGCGCCCTTCCAGGTTGCGCCCATGTCGCCAGGCTGGGCGGCGGTGCGGGCGGCGGCGAGGTGGCCCTGCACCGGGGCGCCATCGTCGCCGTCCAGCTCCACCATGTCCTCGCCGAAGGAGCCTTCCAGGAGGAGGGCGCCGGAGCCGGAGCCGCGGGCGCGGGCCAGGGTGCGCTCCTGCGCCATGCGCCGGGAGGCGGAGCCGCCCTGGCCGAACTCGCCGATGGTCTGGGAGACGAGCTTGTGGCGGACGCCGGGGTCGGAGGCGCCCGCGGACACCAGCACGATCTGCGAGCAACAATCGGGAAAAAACAATCATGTAGGGCGGGAGGCAAGACGGGGGAGTGGCGGGGGGAGATCAGCGCCTGATCCTGATTTGAATATATTTTAGAGTTGTTAATACAGTACGCACCAGCAGGACGGCTGGTATCAACCACAGGGAGTGCGAGGACCATCGTTTCCGCTGCCCTGCCTGGCCTCGCCGCGCCAGATGGATGGGCTTGGGCGGCGTGATTTTCGTTTGAACCATCGTTCAAAGCTGCTGTGTAGAGTGCGCGATGGCCAAAACAGTGACAACGGGCAGCTCCAGGCCAACAAACAACGACTAAATCTTCTTACTGGATGCTAAGAAAAGGGCATTGCGCCGCTCCTTTATAGTACATTCTATATAAACATAACTGTTAAACATTAAATCAGGTGTGCGGCGGGAGTTTTTGAGCTGATTCACTCAAATTTCAGGGACGCTCCGAGCAGCAGGCGCAGCAGGCGCCATGTTTTTTTTTCGAGCTGCTGGGCAGTACATTTTCAAGAGCTCCTGATTTAGTTTCTAAGTAGGTGCAGAAGGATGTTGTCTGGGGAATAATATGTGCAGAGAGAACGGAACCATCAGGGAGCAGAACACATTTTTTCACGTTTCCATCTTGTGGCCGGCTGGCTGGTTTGCACAAAATAAAGCCAAATTTCTACGGAGAGGCAAGAACCCAATGCCCTGCAATGCAAACTTTCCCCATCTCTTATTGGGATTTTTTTCCTGGTGCTTGAAAATTACAAATTTGGCTGCAGTTCGCTTGCTCAAGTTCCCTGCATGCAGCTACGAAAGAGCTGCTGCCACAGCCAGTCGAGGGGCTTCGCTGATCTTACTATTTGCAAGAATTCTAAATAAGTTTGCTGTGAAAATACTTGGCAATCGCCTGCACAATGGAAAGAGAAGGACGAAGATTTCCGCAGACTCAGCGACAAAGGTTTCAAGGTTTTTACAAAAAGTGAAAGCGAATTGGAAAGAGCGACGTGCAAAATGAAGGGTGAGGTTAGTTGGCAACTTTTGAAAGCAAAAAAAAATATACGGCTTTTTTTCATACGCTCAATATGCACCGAGGAGGTTTGGAGGTTTGGAGGTTTTACATATGGTTGTAACGTCTACTACCAAGGTTGGTGCAAGCCGACGTGCCACTCACCCCGCCACAGTAAGGCGGAGTACCCCCTTCCTGGATGACTTGGTGTTTCAAAGACGGGCATCGTCTCAAAGTGAACATGGACAGCCTGCGAAACATGTGGGTACTAGGCTTCGCTCTCAGAGAGTTGAAAGGAAAAAAATGCGATGTGCATTAGGGACAATGGGCAACTGAAGGGGAAAAAGCTCGGCACACGGGGCATCAAAATGTTGGTGTTTCAATAAAGTTTCTCTCGATATTTATAGGGAAAGGGGGGATAGATTGAAGGGAAATGGCGCTTGGCAGACATTGGGCCTCAGATCAAAGAAATTCCAATTTGAAAAAATGGGCAAGGGAGTGTTGAGAGCAGTTGTACTGCATTCGTTTTATTACTGAAGGATGGCAGGAGCGTAAAATGTTGTGATGGATGAAAAGAACAAACTGGCTAATTGGTGGGGGACAATATGGGTGAAGGTGATTGTAGGAGAAGAAACTGAATAACCGCCTCCGTCATTCAAATGTTGAGTGAAAAAATATGTAGACGTAGACAAAAGACGGGTGTCAACATGGACATACTTAGGATTAATTTGATATAATTCATAAAAAACAAATGAATTCTGTAATTGATTTCGCAAAAAAATAAAACCCTTGGGCAGGTTTTTTGTTAAATTGGAAAGAAAAGCAACCCCAGCACCTACAGCTCGTTATAAGAAATTACTCAAGCAGTTATGCATGTTTTGTATCCAACGTTGAACACGCTATTGATTGTAGTCGTGCGTGGCGCACGGTCCGCATAAAGGTAGCAAACTCTGGTGGTGGCAGTGTACCTATCAGAAAAAATAGCAGTGAGTGTTGAGGTATATCAAGATTGACGATACGGTGCAGTGGAATGACCAGCTGCAGCATGCGTACCTATAATACATCCAAGAGTTGCACGTGGTGTTTGTGCTGCAGGCGGCGGAGCACGTCGCGCCAGTGCTGTCAGTCACCGCAGTAACAAAGGCTCTCACGGACGTCCCGCCAGAGAATCTCCGGCCGGCAGATATGCCCGTCATCGTGCATGTGGCAGTGACGGGGACGGTGCGAGGCAAGATTTGCGCCGGAGGCACGGGTGCAGGGACAGGCACTGGGGTAGACGAGGGAACTCGTGCCGGGGGAGGTGGAGAAACAGCCGCAGAGGTGGGAGCGGGAATAGGCACCGGCTGGGGTGTTGGCACAGATGGCGTCGCAAGGTTTTTCGCCGCCTGCACTGCGGCGGCCGCGTCCAGCCTGCCTCCAGTGGAAACTTTTCCTGTCAGCCCCGCCACTTTGGTGACGGAGGACAGCAGCGCGGTGCGGAGTTGAGCGGCGGTGGCGGTAGCGGGACTGGCAGCCATCATCAGAGCTAGGACGCCGCTCACGTGGGGTGCAGCAAAAGAAGTACCTTTGATTTAAAATGAAAATGACTCGTTTAATCAATGAAATAAATTACTAGTAATGTAGAAGACAAGTGAAAAATGCAATTCTTACCGCTCAAGATGTCGTACTGAGGAACCATGGTGGACATCATTGTGCTGTAGATGCCTACACCAGGCGCAGCCAAATGCACGTCCGCGCCGAAGTTCGAGGTGGCGGCGAGAGCATCATTTGAGTCGGTGGAAGCAACGGTGACAGTGCAGTCAAGATTGTACGCTGCTGGGTAGGTGGGGATCACACCGATATCACTGCCGCCAGCAGCAGTATTTCCAGCAGCTGAAACAAACAGAGCGCCCTGAAAATAAAGCACATCGCGATTCATTAGCTGGGCGAAAAATGGCGTAAAGCACAGTAAAAAGATACACCTTGTTGCAAACATTCTGAATGGCGAGTCTGAGTGCTTCTCCACCGCCACCAGACCAGCTATTGCTGAAGATTTTGGCGCCTTGAGCGTCGCAGTACTCAATGCACTGGATTGCGTCGGAAACAAAGCCGACGCCTGAAGAAAAGAAGAAGGGTTGTGCTCTGAAGGGGATGAGATGAACGTAAAAAATGACATGTGTTTTTACCTGATGCGCCCATGAATTTGCAAGGAATGAGAGTGACGTCCCAGTTGACGCCAGCTATGCCAATGCCATTGTTAGTTCTAGCACCAACGATTCCAGCTACAAATGTTCCGTGTAAGTTATTATCAAGTCCAGGGGCGGCATTTGTGATAGCGTTGAAGCCCGGCACGACATTGCCAGCCAGATCTGGATGGTTGTAGTCAACACCTGCTCGCCACCCAGAGTTCATATTTTGTGAGTCTTTCAGCACCGATTTCTGTGGGAAAAAAGTAGCCCTGATCTGCTCACCAGTGTCAATGATGCAAACTTTGGTGCTTTTCAACCCCGTGGTGATGTTCCAAGCCGACTTGAGGTTGATTTTGTTGAGAGCGTATTGCTGAGCAGCGATGTCGTTCGCTTCGACAGCAACGCTCACCTCGTAATCAGGCTCCGCGAACTCGACCCCTACATCCCAACAAACAAACAAATGCAGTCAAAAAGTATGCTTGCAGAAGTCAAACCGGAAATTTTATGTTGAAAATCAACAACCAACAGGGTTTAGAAAATGCGCAAAACTCACGCTCGTCATCAGATAGACGCTTCACAGCGTCGTTCACGGTCTCCCCCGGCCGTACATCCTCTCTATAGGTGCGAGACAGCTTCAGTTTCTTGGCGTGGGAGGCCCCCACCTCGCTGGGGGCAACTCCTTTTTTCCACCGCACAATAACTCTCTGCGGATCCTTCTTCGCCGCACCGCTCTGCAGCAAAACATTTTTGTTAGATGCGAGGGAAGATACACCTAGAGAGAAAATTATGCTGGAATATTTCATCGTAAGAAATTAACAATTAATTGTGGGCTGCTCCGCACGCGTGATGTACATGAACGCAACTGCTGGTCGAATTCTCCCCCCTCTTCCGCCCCGACACGTAGGTGCACGCAGCACTGGCACCGCCACTTGCCTGTGAGCACAGTAGGACAGCCAAAATCACTAAGACCGGCCGCATTTCGGAGTCTGCTTGTAGGGCCAGGAAGTTGATCAACTGCCGAGTTGGGAAATGAAGGGCGGTTGCGGAAAGGCTGCACGGGAGAAGGGGGACAATCTTGCGTCGGCGAATAATACCGACGTATATAATCAGTCGCGAATAGCCGCGGTCACTATCGACCTGTGTGTATCGACTTCGGATCTTGAATTCTGGACTGTCACGAGATTATGTAGTGCGCGGCATCGACTAACACCTCGTCGTGTTCCAGCTGTTGTGTCAACATTTGAACCCTTTCTTTTCAAGATACAATTCGAGGATTTTCAGAAGATTCTCCGCATTATTGCGAGATCGGCGTGCTCGTAAGGATGCACTGATTGTTCACCCAACTACCAAGGCAGAGCGCGTGGCAACAGTTTGGTGACCTGAACTCTTGCAATGGATGGTAAAATTCTATTCTCTGAATTGCAAAAGATGTCCCCTTGCTTCCAGCTCAAATTTTATGATAATAATTCAGTGGGTGGAGCTGTTGCACCCAGACATAAGCATTTACGGTCCCAATCAGGTTTTGATCACTACGTCAGTGTGCGAGTTTTGTTCGTCCCTACATGGTCTATGCTGTCATCTACCCTTTGCTTGAAGACGCCTTATCCCCGCAGAGCACTGTGCTTTTGGAGCGGTTGGGGAGCCAGTGCTGGCGGCTGTAATGTCTGACAGCTAGAAAGCTTTCAAGGGTAACATAATTAGAGCTCTTTATACGACAACACACCAATTTGGCGTTGCTCAAATGGGGCAGATCCCGTCAATTCAGGCAGCGTTGGAGCATGCAAGCGCATGCGGCTTATAACCAAGCGAAGAATTGGCTGCAGACAACAAAACTGACGATATCTGCAATGGTTTAAATTTATGGTCTGCCCCTAAACATCAATTATTATTAACGGCGCAAAATAAAACACACATCAAATTGCGATAGTGCTCGCTCTATTCTTCTCTTCTCCATTATAAAATCATGCCGTTGCTGCTGCCGGCGCTGCAGCCTTCGCACTGCTCCCGCCTCGCCGCCGCTCCACCGTCATGTACAGCCCATTGGCGGTGTGAATGGTGGCCCCCGTGGTCATCCCCACGTCGTGCCCCGGCTTCAACTTGAAGTCGAAATCCTTCAGCACCGTCGCCAGCGCCACAACCGCCTCCATCAACGCAAACTGGTCGCCCACGCACTTGCGAGGGCCCCCGGAGAAGGGGATGTACCTGTAGTCGGTGTTCTGCTCTGTAGGGACCGGTCCGTCCAGCGGGCCGAACCTCAAGGGGTCGAATTTCTCGGGGTCATCCCATACAGCGGGAGAGTGATGAATGTTGTACACAGAAATCATGACATCTTGGCCCTGAGGCACGGAGTACCCGCCCGGGAGCGTGTCGGGGACTATGGCGCGGCGTAGCAGCACGGGAGGGTGTGGGTACAACCGCATGCTCTCATTGATGCACCGCATGCAGTAGCGCAGCGCTTGGAAATCTGCAAAGGTCTCTGGCGCTGCGCGGTCGCCCAGCACCACGTCTACCTCCGCTTGTGCTGCTGCCATGCACTCGGGGTTGTTGGCGAGCAGGTAGAGCGTCCAGGTCAAGGCAGAGCCGGTGGTCTCGTGGCCCGCCACCAGCATCGACAGCAGATCGTCCCGCAGCTGCACGGAGGACACCTCTTCGCGGGAGGCGATGAGGAAGCGCAGGATGGAGGGGTCAGAGTCGTTGATGTAATTTTCTGGGTCAAAAGACGCCGCCTCAGCTTCCGCGTCCACCATCGCCTTGCACTTAGCCACCAGCTCCTCCGTGGTGCGGCGGATGATCTCCACCGCCTCCGCGGCCTTGCGCTGGCGCGGCACCAGCGCGCACAGCAGCGGCACCTTCCAGTAAGGCAGCAGGTCTGTGGCCCGTGTCTCTGTCTCTTTCAGCGACGTGTACACCGCCTGAATGACCGGACTGTCGGTGTTGAGCGCGTCAAACTCAAAGTTGAACACCGCTTTACCGATCACGTCCAGCGTGAGCTGCGAGAAGCAAGCCTCCATGTCGATTGCTTGCCCCGTGCCCGCCACCTTCTCCAGCTTCTCATTCAGCCGCAGCGCGGACGTGGAGAACACCCGCTTCAGCATGGCTTCCAGATAACTCTTGTGGAAGGCAGGGCCCACCGCGCGGCGCCGCACGCGCCACTGGTCGCCCCCCGCCACTGCAAAGCCCTCCCCAAACAAGAACTTCGACACTTCAGCCACCAGACCCTTGTTGTAAACAGGGCGGGTGGGGTTGTCGGAGGAGCGCAGCACGTGCTTGGCGGCTTCGGGGTCTGAAACGACTAGGAAGGAGGAAATTGGGCCGGTGGGTAGAAGGTACACTGGGCCGGTTTCTACCATCCACTTGTACAGCGCTTTAAACAGCGCGCCGCCCAGCAGGTCCTGGATGTCTTCGGGCTTGGCGTCGGCCACGGGCACGTCCTGCGAGTTGAGTAATTTTGAAGGGGGGAGCAGCGTTAGGCCGTGAGGAAGTTAAAATGACCCTGGTTTGAAATATAAAGCAATGGAATAGCTAGAACGCTGAAACGAAAAGGGAATCAGAACGCTTATAACTTAAATTGTTGTATTAAAAATTATAATATTTAACCAACTCACCGACTTGCCGCCCCACAGGCGGCCCAGCTGCGTGAGCCACCCAGGGCTGAAGACCGACCTGCCAGCTCCAGCTGCGTCAATCAGCTTGCCCTCGTCGATCTTCTGGTCCAGGTCATATTTTTCCTGCGAAAAAACAACAACAAAGTCAGCAGGCGGGGACATGTTGTATTTGGTAGAAATAAAACTGCGCATTATTGCGTCTCGTGCCTGCTCCTCTACCGCATTTCGCACTACGGAACGAGATCGCCGGGCAGCGGTGAGCGGGAGGCTCCTGCGGGGCGCGAATGGCCGGGCCAACCCAGAGTGAGCCCCCGGCTGGGGGTGAAACGCCGCGACGCGCATTTGTGACGAATGATCACGGTTTCAACCCAATAATTTAGGTTGAAAAATAATGACAATGTGCGGCAGAATACGCAGATCGAGACGACGCAGTGTAGGAGAAGAAAGACGATGAAATTTCGATGAAACCGGTCATTTGTTCATCTATATTCTGTTATTAACACTATAGACGCGATCAGCAGCAAAGGACAGGCCCAGAACCAGCGCCAGCATCCGTTCAAAATGGTGAGTTGTTGGACCTGGTTGTTGCCCAACAGCTCAGCGGAATTGATGTCAAACCCGATTGAAAAAACACGGAACACATATTTGAGCACAGTGGAATCGCGGCAGCTTCTACAGCCATCGATCTGTGCTGGTCTCCGAATACTGATCAAAAGCCCTTGTTGCTGTTGCTTCGCAGGCGACCGTCCTCTTCAAAGTGTTCACCCTAACGGTGAAGACAAGTAAGCATCGTCTGCATGCGAAATGCGGTGTCCACCCATCACCTCACTTTCTCTTTTTTTCATACTTCATCTGATCTGCAGTGTCAAAACCGCTCGCTGCCCAATTTGAGCGATACATTATGGGCCACCCGGTGGCGCGAAGTAAAGTCATCTCTCTAGCCCAGGTCAGCCGGCGCCCCACGCCGCAGCGTGTTTTTAGCAGTTAAAGCTATCAATTTTCCCACCTAGGCTGGCACTTTGACCTGCAGGGCCTGCACCGCATGGACGTCTCCATCACGCGCGGAGCCGAGGGCAAGACTGGCAGGATATTTGTGGGCGACATGTCTGAGGAAAAGGCCGTGGCTTTGGCGTCAAAAGTGGTCTCAGAAGGATTTTTGTATTCGGTGAGTACCATTTTATTACCTTTTATTAAAGAGGGGCCAAGATAATGCGCTTAAAAACATTATGATGCCTTTAAATGCAGTAGTAACCAAAGAATTACTGCAATGCTCCTTGCTCATACTTAAATTACATACATATTTTTTTTCATTGCAGACAGCGGTGGTGTTATTGTTGCTAGAAATGGACCGAAAGAATAAAGAAGACGCAGCAAAGAAAGAAAAGGCGGCCGCTGAGGAAAGGAGGGTCAACGACCAGCATGAACGTCACATCCAGACAGAGAAGGAGCTGCGGAAGCAACAAAACGACCTTGAGGAAATTATGGGGCGAATGGAGGAGCGGTTGCTTATGATTGAAGAGCAGGTGCTGGACATTCGACAATCGCAGTCCAAACAGCGGCGATGGGGATTTTTCTAGCCTCATTTTTGGCGTTGTTTTTTTAGCGGCGTGGAGGCTTTTGTCCTTCCAATTAAATTTGTGTATTGATTCCTACAGAGGTCATTGCCTCTGTGGCCATTGTATAACAGCGAATACTTCAGCATTTGTAACCATTTTTTATTCAAGCTTTCTTTATAGTTGAAGAGGGACACTTTGGCGCCCATCGATGGCAAATTTGCATTCATTTTATTTAATACACAAACAATTTATAAAAAAACTGCGTTCCAGATACCATTCTTCCACTCTCAGAAATCTCATTACTCAGTCCCCTTCATCTCTCAGCTAAGAAACAAAGCATTCTTAAAAAAAAAAAAAAAAAAAAAAAAAAACTCAAAAAAATGAAGCTAAACCTGGGAAATGTTTTGCTAGTGGCCGGGCTGAGCATGCTGGTTTACACAGGATATCAGGCCATGACTTGTGAGGAAGCTTTTGGCTATTATTATTTTTTGATCACTTTTCCGCCCTCCTCTCGCGAACAACAAGCTCACCCAACACCTGGTTAATGCATTTGCAGACAGAGAAAACCTGCGATTGTCGCAAGTGGAGTTCGAGGGGCTGCCTGCGTCGTTGCTGTGGCTGCTTGCTGCCAGCGTCGCCGTCAGTTTTGCTGGGGGGCTGCAGTCATCAGGCGAACTCAAACCCATTTCCCTGGCAGACATTCCTCAGTAAGGAAATCTTTACAGAGCCAAACACTGCTGCTTCCTGTTTTTAGAATTGCTATAAAATGAGAAACACGCCTATTCAAATAAACTCCTCTATTTCTTTCGAAAATGCTCGCAGACCAACTGTATTGCGGCCGCATCAAAACGAATTCGTCGCCTTCAACCACCGCGGCCCGCTCTTGGAGGCCTTGCAAACGCGAGCGGTGAGAAAGGTGGCAGCAGCGCTATAGCAGCAGAACAGGGCTTTGAACACATGAATTGCGGAGCTATCGGAACGAAAAAGACTCAGGGAAAAGCCATTTGATTTATCTGCACTTAATGATTGGATGTAAGCTGCAGTAGCAACGGAATGAGAGAGGGGCGGAGGACAAGAGAGGGCGGTGGCATAAAAAAATGTCAGAAGGGACGATTGATAGGGCTATGCTGCGCCCACTCAGTCACCAAACCCAGACGGCAGCTGCTCGTACCATTACTACTAGGAAAATGGGGCGCCTTTCTCATCTTCAGCTACCTAAAAAATTGAAGGAAAATGGCCACTCAGCAAAGTGCTCCAACAAGCCTCCCTGCTAGTGCATTTCTGTTTTTTTTATTTTGCTGATTAACTTGGCATCGGTTTCTAGCCACAGGCCTGCCTATTCTTCACAGAATTGTAGGAGAACAACAACAAAAATGTCATCTGTCGAGTCTTCGCCCCTCAAAATCGGGGTGCTGGCCCTTCAGGGCTCGTTCAGGGAGCACATGACCCTGCTGAAACGCGTTCCTGGCGTAGAGCCCATCGAAGTGCGCACCGCAAGTGAGCTGAGCAGCGTGGCAGGCCTCATCATCCCAGGTACAGACATCTCCCTCCTTACTACAACACGCCAAACTCCCGCCATTTCTCACACCCAGAACTCATCTACCCGAAGGCGGAGAGAGCACCACCATGGCGCTGGTGGCCGAGAAGTGGGGGCTCATTCCTGAGCTTCGAGCGTTTGCCGCTGCCCGCCGCCCCATCTGGGGCACCTGCGCGGGGCTCATCTTCCTGGCCAACCGCGCCACGGGCCAAAAGGAAGGCGGCCAGGCGCTGCTGGGCGGCCTGGACTGCCTGGTGCACCGCAATTTCTTCGGAGCGCAGATCAACAGCTTCGAGGCTCGGCTGCCGGCCCCTGCCTGCCTCCCCAGCGATGGCCAGCACGAGGGGCCCTTCCGCGCGGTGTTCATCCGCGCGCCCTCTATCACAGAAACCGGCCCGAGCGTTGAAATTCTGGCTGAGTATAAGCTATCTGAGGAAGAACGGGAGGCAGCGGGGGGGAGGGAGTCGGTGATAGTTGCAGTGCGCTCTGCCAACCTGCTAGCAACGGCGTTCCACCCGGAGCTGACGGATGACGCGCGGTGGCACGTGCTGTTCGTGGATATGGTGAAAGAGGGGCTGCAGGCGGCGGATTTGCAGAAAGCGGCGGCGGCGGCGGCAGAGGCGGCGGCACAGCTGGGGAGGGCGCCCAACCGCCCTGCAGACCTCCCGGTGTACTGATATGTGGTAATAAAAAAATCTGAATTAGTGAAACTGCATACTTTGTATGTTTTCAATTCCCTTCTATTATTTAATTCAATTCTTTCTTCGTCAAGTTCCTCATTATTTGCCTTGGTTGACTGCGCTACCTTACGGTTATTTTTTAATATCGCAATGAGCAATTGCACAGTATTAAGTCTCCTCCGTAGTGAGGTCAATATAACAATAAATTTAAATTATGGCGAAAAATTTAGAGGCAAAAAAATTTCATCAAATTAAATATAAGCAGATGAGGGGTGAATAGAGAACTCCAGGAGCCAGAATTCAATATTTAGGGGGTTCGAAAATTGATGAATGGGGATGCAACGTATCCTAATGAGAAAAATGCAAGGAAGGTGTTGAGAAATAAGGCTGAGCTTAATTATCCTCGGTGCTTATCGGGCATTTGAGAAAGGAAGGTGCATATTGAGCATATGAAAAAAAGGACGAATGAAAGAAACAGCCTGACTAACTTAGTCAATTTGAAATTACGCGGCATTGCAAAGCCAATACATCCCACAAAAAGAAGCCTCGTTCGTTTAACTGCGGGAGAAACACTGTTAGTATCTCCATACTGTGATTAGTTCATTCATGGCATCCCCCTGAAAGGGCGCCAAAGGCAAGGTTTGGAGGTTTGGAGGTTTGGAGGTTTGGAGGTTTTGGAGGTTTAGAGGTTTGGGGGGAAGTTGGGGGGAAGGGGAAGTTGGGGGGGCGTTTGTTCCCCATATGCCGCCATCAAATTTCTAGTCAGGCTATATATCGTAGTGGGCCAGGAGTCGGGCTCATTCCACCACGCCGTTGAGCCGCAGAATGGCGTTGATGTCCCAGTCAAGCGAAATGACCGCACGCAGCTCCCGGTCTCCCAGCAGCGCGGCATCGCAGGCGGTGGCTTTGCTCATGAGGGCGCGATTGGGCACCGCAGTGCGGATCGAGCAGTGTTTCAGCGCGATCCAGAAGCAGGCTGCAAGGTCGTGCTGCACAGCGGTTTGCGAGACCGGAAAGTCGACGCCCAGGCCTGCCTGCCACTGTACGTGGTGGAGGCACTTGAAGATGCACACCCCCGAGTCGACGAGATGGTCGCTGACCCACACCTGACGGGGCGAGAAGGTTGGAAATGGAGGTGAGAAGGAGGCTGTGTGCGAAAGTGAAAAATTCAAAAAAAAAAACTGCCGAAATATCTGCGACCCACCTTGGGCTGCAGCCTCTTCAGCTCTTGCGACCACTTGACGAGCTGGTTTCGGACCAGGGCGTCGGGATCTGGGCTGTTGAGGGTGACACTGAGCGCGGCTGTCGAGTTCACATCTCCGAATCCTCGGAGGACCAGCCCCCCTGTGGACTCCGAAGTCAGCCTCCGCCTCTTGGAGTCGGTGTCCTGTACACATAGTAATATTAATTGTTTAATAAAGCGTGCGCTGGAAGGCAGTAACGCTTTAACAAAAACAGGGCAGCACTCACCCTCTTGTCTGGTGTGGTGGACAGGATTGCCGACGGCATCGGCTGGTCTTCGGTGACCTTTCTGGATACCAGGGCCCCCAGATCCGATGTAAGGCGTGCGCGGAAGGCGGCAGTCATTGTTGGGCGAGAAAACTGAGAAAATAAATATCCTGGGAATCCTGCCGAAAATGGGGCGATTTACGTGGGTTACTCTCTAGGGGGCGCAATCTATAATCTGGCAGACGCTAATGACTGGAATAATCAGTAAATGTATTTAGTAAAGTCGCACAAAGAGCGATTCTCGAGGTTGCCTCGGTTGGTCAAGTCTATGAATTTAAAGCGCCAGACCAGATGTCGGAAAGGAATTTTCCCCATTAAGAAACCCCAGGGAAACTTCTAAGGCGTGCCCAGGGATTCTAGGGCCCTCTTGTTATCTGATTTGGCCCCTTCCGCGCGTCGCAGACATACTCCGAGCGACAACTGGCCGGTCAACCCCAAAATCCAAGTTTGACCGCCGCTCTCCCCCGCATCTACATCGCAATAGGGGCACCAGGGTGATATACACTGGGGAAAGTATCTGCCCACCTCTCTACAAGCTTATAAACCCAAAAAGGAGCCTGAGAAGAGCTGAATTCACCTCTTCTAAGACTCCCTTCTTCTCAACCACCCCGCTGAATAAAATCCCAACAAAGTCACCTTTCTGCTGCGTCCGGCTTCAAACCGAAGCGCCAATGCCTACATACGAGTCAATCGTTGTTTACAGAAGCGTACAGAATGAATTACAAGCAAGTCGAATCAAAAATTGCGGCGGCCGCCGCCTGTAGAACCACCATCAAATCGAATACATTTTCTTTGTATCATAATCGCAACAAATAGAGCCACCCTTCTCAGCAGCTTGCTCAGCTTAACAGCTACGTTTATGCGCCGCCGCTGCTGCTCTCCCCAGCCGCCGTTCCGCTGCCGGCTGGCTTCTCCTTCTCCTTCGCCTCTGCGGCGCGGTTGATGCGAATGTGCAGCAGCGACTCGATGTGGTTGCGGCAGATGGGGCACCGCGACGACTGCTTGCGCAGTTCCGCAGCGCACTCGTTGCACAGACACATATGCCGGCACGGCAGCACCGTGGTGTCCCTCGGATTCACCAGGCAAATCACACACAGCCGCTCCTCGCTGTCCTCCAACGGGGCCGCCCCGGGCCTCCCTCCCGCCTGCTCCAGCCCGTAGATCTCCTGCAGCTCGTACGACACCCCCTCCACCCAAATTTTTTGCTTCAACGCCCTCACGGTCCACCCCCCACCGTCTTCCTCGCGGTGCAGCGTGGCAAAGGTGGTCTGGCTCTGCGCCCACGGCTGCTGATCTTGTCCCGGCTTGAGGTCCGCCAGCGTGCGGCCCTCTTTGGCGCCCCGCTCGGTGATCGACTCCAGTCGAATCACCAGCGGGAAAACAGTTTGGGCCCCGCTCCCACCGCTGCGGCCTCCTGCGCCCGCGCTGAGCGCCTCCAGGTTGTCCGCGTGCACCGTCAGGTCCACCACGTGCGCCGCCGCGACCTCCGGCGCAGCGGAAGGCGGCGGAAACTTGTGGCCGAGGCCTTTGGGGTAAGCAACGCCGGGGCCCACCGGCTGGGCTGCCGGCGTCAGTCTGCATCCCTTGGCGGTGTCTTCGGTGGCCAACACGAAGGTGGACACCATGCAGGGAGCAGATGCGTCAAAAGTGAAGGTGATGGCCAGCTTTAATGGGTCATGAGGGAGCGGCGTCACCGACAGGCTCGGTTTTTTTAGGTTCACGGCGTTGCGGATGGTGGCGGTCTGCGTGAGCTGCTGAGTGGGGGGCGGGGGACGGCGGGGGGGCGCCTGGGGTGGGGGAGGCACGACAGTGTGCGGCGGAGCATGAGGGTAGGGCGCCGGTGCTGAGTGGTGAGAGTTAAACTGCTGCTGCTGCTGCTGAGCGTGCGGCGGGGGAGGCGGCGCCCACCCGCCATAGTACTGGCCGTTGTTCATGAGAGCGCCTCCAGTGGGGGGGCCTATTGGAGGGCCATAGTACGGTGGGTAGTGCTGCCGAGGCAAAAAAACAAAGCGGGAGGTTTAGAGGGAAGAAAAGAATTTTTTATCATAAAGATGAAATACGGGGGAAGGAAAAATGTGCATTCGCTTGCCTGCTGCTGGGCGGTGTAGGCAGCGGGAGAGGGGTACTGTGCATAGCCCTGTTGCTGCTGCTGCGTGGAGGACGGTGCGGTGGTAAAAGTTGGAGGGGCGTGCGCCTGCTCCTCCGGTCGCTGCGGCCTGGCGACGCGGTTGCCCATTTGCGACGAAGAGCAGTGAAACGAGGTTGTTGGGGAAGGCTTTTGGAAATTTACACAGGATCCTTTTGGTTTAAAAACAATGAAAATTAGACCTAGTTGTTGTGTTGGTGGTTCATTTCAACGTGGTCATTCCATGCTTTTACGGCCAGCAGGTGCTGTTGAATCGTAAAAAACTGATGAACACGCTGTGAGAGGATTTTTTTGGAGGAGCTCTTTTTGGTTTTGGCGCGCACTGGAGCAGGAGCGGCGGGCGGATGTTTTCACACAAAATACTGAAGTGCTGGCCACATTGTAATCGCGACGCTCGAGATCTCTGCGGCACGCTTGGGATCGACAAAATGCACGCAGCGCTGCTCGGCCAAAGAACAGTGGTAGGCGAAAAAATAAACTTTGTTGCCGGCGAACGAACCGCATTGTCCCAATTTGCACTATGATTGGGGACTTGCCGTCAATGGCGCCTCGCGAATTATCGCCGGCATCGTCGCCGCCCAATTTTGTGGCCAAATTATCCGCACATGCGAGTCCTCACCCTCCCAATTTATCCTGCCAATTCCCTCAGGTCCGCCCCGCGGCCACCACCTCCTTCTTCACCGGAAACCAAATTCAGCAGCGCGCCGCCCCCCTGCGCGCCGCCCGCCTCAGCGTGGCCACCGTCTCCGCCACAGCTCTCGAGGAGGAGGAGCGCCTGCGCCTCAACAACCTCTCCCCCCAGCCCGGATCAAAGCACGCCAAGAAGAGGAAGGGCCGTGGCTACGGCGCGGGACAGGGTGGCACCGGCGGCTTCGGAATGCGCGGCCAAAAGTCCCGCTCCGGCAGCGGCATCCGCCCTGGATTTGAAGGCGGGCAGACCCCCCTCTACCGCAAGCTCCCCAAGCTGAGGGGCATTGCGGGCGGCATGGGCGCTGGGCTGCCTGACTACGTCACCGTGAACCTGCGCGATCTGAAGGCGTTTGCTGAAGGCGAGGAGGTGACGCTGGAGGCGCTGCAGGAGAAGCGGGTGCTGAACCTCAGCGGGCGCGAGACGCGGCTGCCGCTCAAGGTGCTGGGCACGGGCGAGCTGACCGCCAAGCTGACGGTGCACGCCACGGCCTTCTCTGAGAGTGCAAAGGCTAAGATCGAGGCAGCGGGTGGCAAGGTGAGCATTAGAAGCGTGATAGGATAGGATACGTGATTTTCACGAAAATATTTTAAATCAATTTGTATTATTATGTTGAGGGGACGGAGAAATGTGGTTGTACAAATGCAGCATTATTGTTTTTTTAATGGAAAAAGGCTGTTGGCATGGATCAAACTGGCTCCCAGTTCTGACGCTCACTTTGTTTTCTCCCTTTGATTTCAGATTGTGGAGGTGGCACCGAAGATCAAGTGGACTCGTGCTGCTCACGAGGCGGCCAAGTCGGCAGCAAAGTAGAGCGCGCGAGGCAGAGAGACTCAAAATTACAAAAGCTGCCCGTAATTTGGACACAGTACAATAGTAGGAACTTTATTTTTTTCTTTCGGAAACTAGCGGGCGAAAATGGTGGCAAGTGCGCTGGCTTGCGCTTTTTTCCCTCGTTCTCATTTGCTGCGCGCATTGATACCCATCGCTAGCACGCCCCCCTTTATTTTTTTTCTTTACCTTTGTTGGGAAAAAAGCATACGTTACACCAGTCATCACACCCCCAGAAAACATTGCCAGTTTTTCATGGCCCTTGGCATTTGTAAAAGATGAAATAGTTAGCTGCCTTTCAAATGCAAATTCTAAATACAGCATCTACCTAGACTATAATAAATAGGAATTAAACACGCGTGCTGTCATCTCTCAAGTATCGCCAAATTTCATTGCCATCCTTTCTAAATGCATTTCATTCATTACACCGCGCCTTCTGCTCCTCCTCTCCTTCTGCTCCGGCGGCAACCACCGCGTCCCTGTTGCACTGCGGGCACGCCTTCTTCTGCAGCAGCCACTGCCCCACGCACTCTGGGTGGTAGTAGTGTCCACACCGCAGCTGCTTCACCTCATCCTCTGCCTCGTACTCCACCCTGCACACCGCGCATTGCTCCTCCGCGCCCTCTCCTGCCACTCCTGCTGTGCATACGTCGCTGTAGCGCAGCACGGGCAGCGCGTCAATCTGCGCCTGCGTGAGGCCCGAAGCCACGGTGCCCACAACGTCGCCCAGGGCGGTGAGCTCCTCGTAGGACATTTGGTCGGGGTCAGGACCGCCCTCGGAGTCGTCGTCGCCGCCGTTGTCGCCGTTTTCAGCCACTCCAGGGGCATAACCGGCCAGCGCCAACATTCTTCGCTGGAAATCTGCTTCCTCCTCCTGCATCAGCCGCCACGCGAGCTCCTCATCGGTGGGGGGACGGTCCTCGCCGCCCTGGGAGCCGCTTCCAGGGGGGCTGGAGGGCGGGGCGCCGGTGGGAGGAACGTTTTCAGCTGGGCTGCATGGAAACAGGGGCGAAAAAAGTGGAAAACGGTGTCGTTGGGGAAGAGGGGGTGGAATTAAGGGCGTGAAAAAGTGAAGCGTACCCTTGATCGTAAGCTCCGCCAGCCAGGGAGAGGAACGCGCGCTCCTGCTCCTGGAGCAGCTTAGCTAGTGCCAAATCTTGATCCTGAAAAATAAGTGAACGGAGAGGGGGCGTCAGGGCGGCGGCGTAAAATAGGCTAAAATGGGGTGAAGGAGAGAGCGTGCTCCATCATCGGGGATGTTATTTCAGCAGCAATTGGGTCCGGTGGTTGGGATGTTTAGTTCCTCACCTCAGCGGTTTGGTCCGTGGCAGCCTGCCTCAGTGCGCGTTGGTTGATGAGCACCTCGCCCAGCACCGCATCGTTGTTGGGTTGCTCGTGGCGACGACCTTCGTTATTTTCAGCCATCGAAGATTTATTTTCAGAAGCACGTCCGGCTGCTGTATAGGTGACGAAGAATGCTAAAGCAACGCACTGCAAGTAATAACATAAAATACAAATGATTGCCAAGTTTCCATGCATTTGCTTACCTGCGAGCCTTTTCTGACTGCCTATTTTTGCAGGCCCTCCCTGAGCCCCTGCTGTCCGAATCTGAATCCGGCACATTATGATCAGCTGGCGCATGGTCGCATCACTCTCGTCTACGCAGTACTGCCTCTCTCCCTCCTAAAATAAAACATATTACACCGCCAACTGCCGGCAGAGTGAAAACCCAACGCAGGCCTCTCAACCAGCAAACCAAACCAAACATACGTAGTAGGTACTAAAAAGAAGAGAGAAACGAAAAATCAAAAGAACAAAAACAGGGAGTACGGCAGAAAATCAGCAGCTTCAAGCAGCAGACAAACGCAAAACGAAAAATAAAACAGCAGAGCAAAATGGAGCATCGCTGCGCTGCTTGCTTCCCTCCTGGTCCTCAGGCCCAGAGAAGACAGCAATCACACAGAACCGCACGCCTTGCATACCCAAACCGGCATCTAACCCAATGATTTTCTTTCTTTTCTGTCTACTTGTTCACGTCAAGGGAAATGTCAATCAGGTTGGCCTGCTCCTGGGCGTGCACTTCGCCGTACCCGGTGGCGGTGGAAGCCATTGCGGGGCGCCCCGCGAATCTGATGCGAATGGGCACCTCTTCCCGACCCACCGCCTCCATGCAGCGCTGCAGGCGGGGCTGCACGTGGAGGTAGGCTCCCTGGTTCATGGGCTCCTCCTGGCACCACAGCACCTCGGCATTGGGGTATCGCCGCAGCTCGCGCATCACCTGGAGTTGGGCAATTAAAGAAAGTGAAAAACGATTAGATTCGATACCGTGAGAAGAAAAAAAATATTAGCATATAAAGGCATTCATTTCATTCAAAAAATCATGGGATGGGTCGCATACAAAGAAAGAAAAACGAAAGCAATGCTCACCAGGTCGTAGGGGAAGGGC
This sequence comes from Marvania coccoides, assembly GCA_963854735.1. Taxonomy (NCBI): domain Eukaryota; kingdom Viridiplantae; phylum Chlorophyta; class Trebouxiophyceae; order Chlorellales; family Chlorellaceae; genus Marvania; species Marvania coccoides. Next base: position 967,610 of record OY978106.1, read on the forward strand.
GCCAGCTGCTCCACGCGGGCGATGGCCACCTCACCAAGCAGCCCCCGCTTCGCCCGCTCCGCCGCCAGCTCGTAGTACACTTTGCCGGAGCACAGCACCAGGCGCTTCATGCCCGCCTCCACGGGGGGGTTGGGAGACCGGTCGGTGGCGGTCTCGTCCATGATGAGGCGGCGGAAGCGGACGCCCTGAATGCCAGCGTCGTCGGGCGTGTCGTCAAATTCGGTGAGCGGGGAGCGCGCCTGGGGGTGGCGCAGCAGGTTCTTGGGGGTGAAGATGATGAGCGGCTTGCGGAACTGGCGGTGGATCTGGCGGCGCAGCACATGGAAGTAGTTTGCGGGGGTAGTGGCGTTTACTACCTGCCAGTTAATGCGTTGAATCTGCGACCCCAAGTGCCCCCCGCGGAACCACTCCGTCTCGTTGATGGTGGGCAGCTCGTAGGGGTTCTCGTCCACCATCTGCAGGAAGCGCTCCATGCGCCCGGAGGAGTGCTCGGGCCCTTGGCCATCGTAGCCGTGCGGCAGCAGCACCACCATGCCGTTCTGGCGCAGCCACTTGGCCTCTCCCGACGACAGGAACTGGTCGAAGATGATCTGCGCGCCGTTGGCGAAGTCGCCGAACTGCGCCTCCCACATGACGAGAGAATTGGGATTTTCGAGAGAATACCCCAGCTCAAAGCCCAGCACGCCGTACTCAGACAGCGAGGAGTTGGACACGGTGAACTGCCCGGGCTTCTGGCCCCTGAAAACGTGGGCCAGAGGGGTGTAGGTGGCCCCTGTCTTCTGGTCGTGCAGCACAGCGTGGCGGTGCGAAAACGTGCCTCGCTCCACGTCCTGGCCGCTCAGACGCACGTGATTGCCCTCCGCCAGCAGCGTGCCGAACGCCAGCGCCTCCGCCATGCCCCAGTCCACCAGGGAATCGCCCGAAGCCGTCATCTGCCTGCGCGTGTCGTACACTTTTGCGATTTGACGGTGGGGGGTGAATCCCTCTGGGATGGCGGTCATGGCGCGTCCCACCTCTTGCAGCAGGTCGAACGACACGCCGGTGTTGCGGATACGGGAGTGCTGGTGCGGGGACATGAAGCCCTCCCACACCGACGACAGCCAGTCAATCTTTTTGGGCACATAGTCCTTGGCTGCCTCGAACGCGTCGTGCAGGGTCTGCTGCACGCGGTCCGCCACCCCGCGCACGTCCTCCTTCGTCAGCTGCCCCTCCGTCAACAGCCGTTCCACGTAGAGCTGGTGCGGGTTGCGGTGGCGCTTGATGATTTGGTACATGAGCGGCTGCGTGAACATCGGCTCGTCGATCTCGTTGTGCCCGTGGCGGCGGTACCCCTGGAGGTCGATCACCACGTCGGAGTGCCATGTCTGCCGCCACTCAGCCGCCAGTTCAAACACTCGCACCACCGCCTCAACGTCGTCGCCGTTCACGTGGAACACGGGCGCGTTCAGCGCCTTGGCGACGTCCGTGCAGTAGGGGGAGGACCGGGACTTGCGAGGGTCGGTGGTGAACGCCACCTGGTTGTTGACAATCACGTGGATTGTACCGCCGACTGAGTAATCTGGGAGAGCCGACATATCCAGGGTCTCGTACACGATGCCCTGCCCTGCGAACGCGCCGTCGCCGTGCATCAAAATCGGCATGTTCTTGATGCGGGTCACATCATCGCTGTAGTACTGCTTGGCCCGTACTTTTCCCATACACACCGTATTGACCGCTTCCAGGTGGGAGGGGTTTGCGAGCAGAGAGAGGTGGATGCGGCGGCCGGAGAGGGTGGGGCGGTCGTAGGAGGTTCCCAGGTGGTACTTCACGTCGCCAGATCCCGTGTAGGTGTCGTCATCCCGTCCCGCCGGATCCTGCATTGGCTTCCTCCCCGCAAACTCGGAAAAGACCTGCTCCATGGGCTTGCGCATGACGTTGGCCAGCACGTTGAGCCGCCCGCGGTGCGGCATGCCCAGCACGATGGACTCCACGCCCATGTCGGCGGCGGTGTCAATCAGCGCCTTCATCCCCGGTATCAGCGACTCGCACCCTTCGAGCCCGAATCGCTTGGCCGCGGTGTACTTGTTGGCCAGGAAGGATTCGAACATCTCGCTCCAGGTGAGCCTGTCCAGGATGTTGAGTTTTTTTTCGCGTGTGTAGGTGGGCGGCTCGGCGGTTTCCACGCGGGCACGCAGCCAGTTGCAGCGGTCGCGGTCGGGGATGTGCATGTACTCGTACCTGGAGCAGATGAAAACAAAGGTAAACAACCATGAATAATGGTGTAAAAATGTCTAAATTTGGCCCAGTATTGACAAACGGCATAGTATTTCCAAAGCGTTCTAAATGAATCACACAGCAGCAGCAACTCACCCAATGCTGCCGGTGTAGGTTTCCCGCAGGCGGGTGAGAATCTCGCGGAGGGTGCGGACGGGGCGCGACTCAGACAGGAAGCCCTCCTGATTCCAGGTGCCCAGGAAGAACTGCCTGTCCAGATCAGCGTCGGTAAATCCATAGAAGGCGGGATCCAGCTCCTGAGGAGGCGGCCGCTTGTCGAACCCGATGGGGTCGAGGTTGGCAGCGTAGTGGCCCATCACCTGGTAGGCGCGCACCAGCAGCAGCAGCCGCTGCGACTCTTGAATGGTCTGGTTTGAGACAGCGGCGGCAGCCAGCGGGGAAGCCACCTCCCCGCGCTCCCAGGCGTCGAACGCCTCAGCTACAGCCTCTGCGGGGACGCCCATGTCTGCAGAGCATGCGATGGAGCGTAGCGAGTGGGTTTAAACCAGTAAACTGCTGATAGTTTGGGCATTCAAAAGAAAGGTCCTCTGCCTCTTTTTCCCTCCAACTTACCCATGGAGTTAAAAAACGAAGCCCAGGAGCGATCCACGCTGCCTGGATCGGTGCGGTAGCGCTCCTCCAGCTCCTCCAGGTAGGTGGAGCTGGTGCCGTCGAGGAAAGAGTCCTTGAGCTTGCTCATGGCCACCGGCTTGGGCGCCGCCGACTCGGTCTTTGCTAAGAGGGCCGGGGAGGTGTGCAAGGCGCGGGAGAGGACGGCGCCCCGCCACGCCACCTCCAGCAGCTTCCGCCGGCCGCGGAGATGGGTCAGCAAACCCATCAAGTCACAGGTTTTCGATGCCGCGAAAAAAACTTGATGTGAAGACACGTGAAGAGATGAACGTGGCTGCGCGTGTTCTGAAGGCAGTTCAAGCCGCTGCCGGTCGAAATGCTATTAAAAAACAGACTGAAAAGCAGGGTTTGGTATGAAATGCGTTTATGAGTAAAAGGGCAAAAAGAAAGAATTGGTCGTTCTCAGTAGCCTCTGCCTTGAAGAATTTGAACTTTGGTAGGGCTACTCGGCGCGGGGAACGAGAAGAACGAATTGTCAGTCGCATATCCCGGCTGGTGAAAAAATAGCCATTTTTTTTCAAATCACATCACAGGTAAATACGAATTATCTAGGGCTGGAAATGCAAATGTGATCATTAGACTTATCTCCTGGATGTTATTTCGTGTCTATTATGCAGCGCCGAGGCGCTCACATGCTGCATACCGTTGGTGATTAAATAATGTTGTTTCCCTCTGATGTTCGATCTTTCAATTTTTGGTCGCTGGAGACCCCGATGATGATCGCATTCCGCCTGGTACACGTCTATTTTGATTATAATTCAATTTCAGCCGCCCTTTTGCCGTGAACTGGCCATTTCTCCTTTCAGTGGCAGGGCGTGGCCCTCCCGCAGCTGCTATGCCACGCCCTCTTTCGCCTTTTCTCTGTGTTCTGTCGTACTTTTGGGTCATCCCACCATTTATCACATTTTTTTTCAGCCAATGAGCTCACTCCCCCCCCTTTCCTGCATTTTGCAGATTTTTGTTGACAACCCGAAATAAGGCTCGCTCAGTTTTTCAAGCCTGCGCGGACACTGTGATGGAGCTTGCCCGCGCCAGCTGCCAGCCGTGAATGACCACAGAGCAGATGGTGCAGGCTGAGCAGCAGACGGCCACAGCGCCGCCCACCAACGGCGCCGCCGCAAAGCAAGCGGCAACGGCAATGGCAAAGGAAGGAACGCCGCAGCCGCCAGGGGCCGCGCCGACCGCTGATGGCGTCCCCGCCACCGAGAACGGCACCCCCACGCCTCCCGAGCCCACGCCAGAGGCCAAAGAAGCCGCGGAAGAAAGGAAGCGGGAAGACGAGCTCGTGGCAAAAGGAGCGGAGATCGCGGGGGTGCGTGCGCTGCTGGCGCGCGCTTTTTCCCGGGCTTCCGAAGAGCCCGCTCGCCCCAAGACGCATTGGGCGTTCCTGCTGGAGGAGATGGCGTGGCTGGCGGTCGACTTCAACCAAGAGCGGCTGTGGCGCCGCACCGCCGCCCTGGCTGTGGCCTTTGAGATCGCGAAAAAGAAGGGGGACTTTGGGCTGAAACAGCCCCCGACCGAGTGGCGCGTCTACAGCGAGGAGGTCCGCGCTCTGCGGGCCGCAGCAGCAGCAGCGGGTGGCGGCGGCAGCGGCGGTCAGAAGACCCCTTCTTCTGCCACCCACGGCCGCCGCTCCTCCGCGCGGGAGGCCGCCAAGGCCGCGGCAGCGGCTGCAGCCTCCGCGGAGGTGTCCCCCGCCACCCTGCTGGCGTTGGATTCAGCCGAGGACCCCATTTTTGCCGACCTGGAGGCGGCATCAGAAGCTGACGGTCTGATGGCGCCCGGCACGCCTCCGCTGGAGTCCCTGGCCGCCGCTCTGGCGTTCCCGTGCGAAGATGAGTTCGCGGTCACGCTGGAGAGCTGCCTGATGGCCAGCAACGTTGACAGACTGATCAAAGAGGAGATGGCGGTACGGGCGTACCAGCTGGAGCACGAGGCCGCGCTGATGAGCCACCAGCTGGCGGTGGCGGAGCAACAGGCTGCCGCCAACAACATTGGCGACCTGGGGCTGGGGCCTGCCATTGTAGCGGGTCCAGACGACGGCCTGGATGCGTTTGGCACGGGGAAGAAATCGGCGAAGCGGCGCAAAGGCGGCGCGCGCGGCGCCTCTTCCGCGGGCGGGTTCCTGGGGCTGGACGACTTTGCGGAAGAGGAGGAAGGTTTTGGGGTCGGTGGCGCTGCGGCGGGCGCCGCTGGCGGGCCCAAGCGCTCCTCCAGCCGCGCCGCGCTGGTGGAGGACGTGTACCTGCGCAAGCGGCGGCCCACCCGCACCCCTGCCTACCGCGAGCAGGACGCCGACTACGATCTGGCGGCAGACACCGGCGGCAACCGGTACGCCACTCGGCGGACCACCGGGGCGCTGGCGCGCAACCAGGGGCGCGGCGGAGTGGGCGAGCGCGCGCGGCGCGGTGGGCCTGGCAGCCGCGCGGACGCGTACCAGCAGCAGCAGGCTGCTCGTGCGCGGGCGCAGGCGGGGCTCCCGGGCATGATGCTGTGGAGCAAGGCGGAGGACGACCTGCTGCTGGCGGTGGTGCACGAGTTTGGTATCAACTGGACGCTGGTGTCGGAGGTGCTGAGCCTGAGCTTGGGCATGCAGGGCATTTACCGGCCGCAGCAGCAGTGCCGCCAGCGCTTCCGGCAGCTGACCATGCAGGAGGGGCAGGACTACTCGGAGGAGCGCGCTTTCGCCACCCTGTCGCAACAGCTCAGCAAGCAACAGGCGCGGGAGCTGCTGGTGGCCTCCCTCCCCGTGCGAGACGATGCGTTAGTGCGGCTGCTAGAGGCGCTGGTGCAGGTGGGAGCCACGGCCAAAGGGAAGCGCGCGGCGGAGGAAAAGCGCAACGAGGGGCTGCGCACGCGGCAGCAGGAGCCTCACCCGTCTTACATCACGATTTTCACCGCGCTGATGCAGCAGACGGGGCGACGGCACCTCTCTCCGCTGGACCTATCGGCCCACGTCAACAACACCTACCTGGCGCAGGCGCGGCAGCAGCAGATGATGGCGGCGCAGCAGCAGATGATGCAGCAGATGCAGTCGCAGCAGGGCCAGCAGCAGGCGGCGGCGGCGGCAGCCGCTGCGGCGCAACAGCAGCAACATCAGCAGCTGCTGCCTGGCCAGCCTGGGGCCATGCCGGCGCAGCAGCAGATGCAGATGCCCTCTGGCGCCAACGGCGCCGCAGGGGGGCCTCCTCCTGGCACTGGGGGCATTCCGCCGCTGGGAGGGCAGCAGCAGCATGAGCAGCAGCAGCAGCAGCCGCAGCCGCAGCAGCAGCCCCCGCAGCAACAGCAGCAACAGCCTCCCATCGTGCACGGCACCCCCACTGGGCAGGGCCCGCTGGCTATGCCGCCCCCTGGCAGCGGCTCCGGCCCCCAGCCCCCCATGCAGGCGCCTGCCCCCCCTAAGCCAGGGCAGCACCCACCACCCCAGATCACGCTGCAGCAGCTCAACACCATTCTGGCCAACAACAAGCTGCCGGGGGGCCAGGCGCTGTCGGAGGAGATGCGCAACGCCATCGAGAACAAGCGCACGGCATTCCTGGCGCAGATGCAGGCGCAGCAAGCGGCGGTGGCGCAGCGCCAGCAGCAACAGCAGGTGATGGGGATGGCAGGTGGCATGCCGGGGCAGCAGCAGCAGCCAGGGATGGTGGGCACCCCGGGGTCGCAGCCCGGGCTGCCCCCGCCCAACTCCGCGGGCGCGCTGGCCGCGCTGCAGGCGGCGCAGCAACAGCAGCAGCAGCAGCAGCGGCCGCCGATGCCTCAAGGCATGCAGGGCGCGGTGTACGCGGTCCCGCCGGGGGCTGGTGGACTGGCGATGCAGGGCGCGGCTGGGCAGCCCATGGCGCTGCCCCCTGGCATGTCTGTGATGTCTCAAGGAGGGCCGATGATGGGCGCTCAATTGGCGGCGGGCGGAGTGAACGGCGGGATGACGCTGCAGGGGCTGCAGCCTGGGATGCTTCCCCCTGGCACCCAGCAGCAGCTCCTGGCGCAGCAGATGATGCACCAGCAACAGGCTGCGGCCGCTGCAGCGGCGGCGGTGGCGGCGGCGGCAGCGCAGCAGCAGGCCAAATGAGCCCGATGCGAGTGGTGGGATGGCTGCTCGTGCTGTGATTGTGCGTGTCGACTTTGAAAGTGCAAGAAAAAAGGTATACTGAAAGTAAAAAGTACAGTTAAGTCTCCTCAGACAAAAATATTCTTTATTCGTAGGATTGCCTGGAAATGTTGCTTCGGTGGGAGATAATTATAGAAAAATGTCGTATTTCATCTCCCCCCCCCCCCCCCCCCCCATTGTGGTATCTCCATTGCGATGTTTTTCAAGCGGCGTCCAACAGATCTTCTTTCTCTTGTTCAACTGTTCAACTGCGTTGATTTTTCGTTTTTTTCCCACATTCTCTCTTGATTTTAACAATTATGACACCTTGCCGCTGGGGCAATGTTACTAGTAGAAACAAATCAAAAAAGAAACAGATAGCATTATAATAAAAGAAAGTAAAAATCCCGCCGAAAGAAAAATCAAGTCATCAAAAAGCACGAAGCTTTTCTTTTCCTCTCAAAATTCGGCACGCATCGCCGTCGCTCGCGCATTCTCCCCCTCCGTCAATCATATCTCATCACATTTAGGTAGTTCTTATGTATAATATTTTTTCAATTACTTTTTCCGTCTTCGTCGCCGCTGCTGCTCACTGCCACTGCGTCCACTTCCTTGCCCAACCACCTCGCAACCACCGGGGTCAACGCAACGGTCGGGGGGAAGCGCACAGGAGACAGCGCCTTGTGCGCAGCGTATGCAATGGCCACGGTGCCCACCTTCTCGCTTGTCTCCGTCACCTGAAGCCCCACCTTTGATAGGACCGACCCCACGTCCACGCCGGACGCCACCATCGCGTAGCATGCCGCAAACGACACGATGGCGAACGAAATTGAGGTCAGCAGGTAGGCTGAGCCGTAGCGTTTCAGCAGTTCCTTCGCTGACTGGCCCTTGGTGGCAGAATCGGCATCCCGGGAAGAAAGAACCTTCCACAGCCCCGCTTCCAGGCCATACTTCTTTGTGGCGACGTCCGCCTCTTCAGGGACGCCGCTGCCGGTGGGGGCGGGGCCGTTGTCGGCTGCCGCAGCTGGTACCCTTCGGGGAGGGAGAACGGCGGGTCTCGTTTTAGCGTTCAAGGACCTGGATAATAGAAAATGGGGGGATGGAGTTGGTGGAGAATGTGGGACGTTATTTGGAGAATAAATTTGGGTGAAAACCTGGGGGCCAGGCACCCACCACCGGAGAGGGAGAAAGAAAAAGTGCTGCTCACCTGCCAAAGCATGTCGTGTTTCGGCGGCTCAAGGGGCTTCCGCACGCCCGAAAAGTGGTTCGGCGAGGGGCGATGGCAAAATGCATGGGCGGTAGGTTCGGAGTGCCGAGATGAATGTCTAGAAAATGTGCAAGGTACAAAAGGGAAGTGGCTGTGGCGAGGCGAGCGGATCCTTGGATTGAATTTATAAAGATTTAATATGCGTTTCCTCGCAATGCGCGACGGGATGGGTTGAACTGAAATCAGTGGTGGGATTTTTTTTCTCCAAGCCGGCCAATATTGGCCCCAGCATTCATGGGCCTCAAGACCTAATTTTGAGAAATTATTTTATTTAGATACACGTTGACCATAAACCGTGGCACGCCAGCGGCCCCCCAGGACTCTACCACCACATTCTCTTTTTAATTTGTTTTGAAAACTACGCCCCCAGAACACCCTAATGACGCTATCCGCCTTGATCGTGAGCCCATCGGTGGCGTTTCAGCCACATCGCCGCAGCGCCAGGCGCTCTCGCTTCGCCGCTCGCAGGCTGTGCCTTTTTTCTCCTCCCGCGGTCCTCGCTCCCCCTCAAGCAGCTGCAGCAGACCCCTCGCCGTCGCCTGAGCCCAAGCCAGACCCGTTTGCCGTCAAAGAGGTCTACACCGACGCAGACCCCCTCTCAAAGTTCATGATTTGGTACTTTAGCAAGGTAAGCATAACATATAAATGAATCCCGCTGTCAGGTTTGTCCTATGTATCCAGAAGGGCTAATATGTGTTTGCATGCTCGGTGCAGGTGATGTCTGACCAGCTGGAGGGGCGTCCCGCCTTTGACGGCACCTACGAGTCGTTTGTGCAGCTTTCTAGGGAGATTATGCGGGGCAGAAACACGGCACAGCAGCAAGAGACGGTGGACAGCGTGCTCAGGAGCCTGCTGCCGCCGCAGGCGCCTGAGCGCTTCAAAAAGTGGTTCCCCCTCAACAGGCGCAACGCAGAGTTCAACGTGAGCAGCATTTCATCCCAGCATTGTTTACTAATTCCCCATTTTTTATTTGGCAGCCCCGCAACCGTTTCCCCCCCCTTCCGTATCTGCCTTAACTTCCTTTTTCATTCGTATACGTAGGCATGGATCACTACCTTGGGCTTCACCTGGCTGGTGGGCCCCTCTGTGCTGCAAAACGTCGAAGTTGAGTACAAAGGCAACATTGAGACTTGGCGCAGCGGGGTGAAGATCGAAAAGTGCAGATACCTCGAGAACAGCGGATGCGTGGGAATGTGTGTCAAGTAAGTACCCTCCTTTTTTCTCTCTTCATAATGCTGTTTTTCCAACTTTTTTGAAGATATATTCACAAGGTTTTTTTAAACTAGAATTGCCTTTGTCCCAATCGTTTTTCTCGCTTTTTTTTGCAGCATGTGCAAGATCCCCACGCAGCGGTTCTTCACCGACAACTTCGGCCTGCCCCTCACCATGAACCCCGATTTTGAAGACCTGAGCTGCGAAATGATTTTCGGCCAGGTGCCGCCCCCCGTGGAGGAAGATGCAGTCTACAACCAGCCGTGCCTGTCGGTGTGCAACCTCGGCACATCGCTGGCAGGAGCGGCAGGGAGGGCGGCCGGCGATAAAGACACGCCGTGCCCTAAAGTTGACACTGAGAGAAGCAAGACAAGAGCCTAATTACTTCTTCAAATATAGCGTCTGAAGAGCATTTTCCAACTATTTTTTTCCACCAGTATTTATCACTTAAAACGAACCCTGCTCATTTTTTGTTTGTAAGTCACAGTTTTTTTTTCTTCATTCTCCCGGTGTTGCTTTCTCCTTCTTTTATCTCGGCGGTTTTTTCCCTTGTGATGTGGGGGCTATTTTTGTTTTACTCTCGTTGCACGACGTTTTCTCTTCGCTCTAATGAAAGCAAGTATTTTTTTTTTATACCAAAATAGAAAAAAGAAGGGTCAACGGAAAAAAAAAGAGGGAAGAGAAGGGAAAAAACATATTTTAAAGGGGAAAAAGCATCCTTTGAACTGTGAATCACAAAAAAAAAGCTTTGAAGTAAATTTTCGCACGCTCGAGCGCTCTCTCGTAATAATATTATTATTAGTAATATGCTGTCAATGCCTTCTATCTACCAACCTTTCCCTCCTGTCGACTGGCCGCCCCACGAGCCGTAGGGCTTCCCCGTCTCCCTTGCTTTCTTGTCCATTCGCGTCTTCGCAAGCGTGGGATAGGCAACTGGCTGCTCGTCTTCATCTTCGTCCAGCAGCTCCTCGTCGATGCTGCCCATGTAGGGTGGCATATCGCCGCGTACCTGAAAACAAGGAAAAGACAGGAAGAACGAACGTGAAAAGACGTATTGCATGTCAAGCCCCTCCCTTCCCCGCCAAAATATCAAGCGTTTTCATTCGAACTGGAAAACATGCCGAATCAAACAGAGCACTGTGTTGATTTCCCCCCCTCAAAAAAAAATAAAAAAAAATAAAAAAGTACCCCATTGTTAAAATTTGCAGCTCACCAGCCTCGGGTCATACTGCGACAGCCCATCGGGCGCAGGGCCCGCCATGAGCAGCTCCGCAAACTCCTCCCTCGACACCCGCCCATCCCCGTTCACGTCCGCTTCACGCAGCATGCTCCTGGCCTCCCGCAGCCGCTCGTCGTCCTCATTGTCTTCCACCAACTCCTCCAACGACGACAGCGAGATAAAGCCGTCGCCGTTGCGGTCCAGCCGTGCAAACGCGCGCCCCACCCACGCCCCCCACTGCGAGTCCTCCTGCATCATCTGCCAGTCCACCAGCCCCGCCAAAAACTCATCCAGAGTCAAAGTCCCATCGTGGTCGCCGTCCATCCTCTTCATCAGCTGCTCGATCTCATCGCTCTCCAGGTCGTACCCCAGCTTCCCCAGCCCAATGGTCAGCTCATCCATCGACACCGAGCCCGAAGCGTCAGAATCCAGCTCGCGGAAGAGCCCCGTCACCCCCTCCAGCTGCTCCCGCGCCTCCGCCGTGGAAGGGTCTGAGGACTTGAATGCCACCTCGTCAGCGATGATGCGGAACACCAGCTGCTTCAGGTGGCCGTAGGTGGCGAACCGCTGCAGGCGTTGCACCACTGAGGAGCGAAGCGGTAGGCGGGGCGCGTCTTCCGAGCGCAGCCAGCGGTGGCGCAGCGCGTCGGAGGCGCTCAACCGCGCGTCGGGATCGCGGCAGAGCAGTCCCCGCAGCAGATCCCGCGCAGAGGGGGAGATTTGCCGCAGCGCCGGTGCCTCAAAGTCCACGTCGTCGTTCAAGATTGCCTTCCACACCTACGAAAGAGAAGAGGAAGAAGAAAGAGAAAAAAAATCAGCAATAATGGCATAATTAAAAAAAATTAAGCATTCATAAAAAGTGGTTCGATTCTGAAGCTTTCAGAACAAAAGAACTGGACAAAATGAGCGCCCAAGGTGTTTTCCTCCTCCCTTCCAAAATATTACTTCTTAATTCTCACCTGCTGCAGCGAGCACTCTCGCACGTTGTCCCAGAAGGGAAACTTCCCGGTGAGCAGCTGGTACATCATGATGCCCGCGCTCCAGATGTCCGCCTTTTCGTTGTACCTCTGCTCGATGACCTCAGGTGCCATGTAAGCAGGCGTCCCGCTGCGAGACTTCAGCTTGGGCTCCCCTGGGCGGTGCCTAATAGAAAGCCCGAAGTCGGTGGCCTTCACTGGAGACCCCAGCTCGCTGTGGTTGTAGGCGTGGCGGGCACTAGAGTGCCCCGGCCCTGCCACCGACTCCACAGCATCGCCAGAGCCGCTGCCTCCTGCGCGTTCTCCGTCTGGGGAAGGGTCTTTCACGAACCGCACCGCCTTCTGGATGTTGGACCACAGCTTCCCGGCGCTGCTGCCGTCGTCCTTGCCGGCGACTTCGCCACCCCCACCGCCGCCTGCTTTGTGCAGCAGCAGGAAGTTCTCGGGCTTGACGTCGCGGTAGACCAGCCCCTTGGCGTGGCACTGGCTCAGGAAGCGCAGCACCGCGCGCATCACCTCGGCCGCCTGGCGTTCGTTGTACTCTCCAGCTTTTAATCGCTCCAACACGCTGCCGCCCTCGCACAGCTCCATTACGAGGTGGATGCTGACGTCATCCTCAAACACATCCTTCAGATACACCGCGTCCAACGACGCCCCTAGCTGATCCATCGCGTCCACCTCTGTCTGCAGCTTCAACAGGTAGCGCGGCGTCGCCTTGCCATTTTTGGGCTGCTTGGGGATGGATTTCACGGCGTAGCGCCGCTTGGTGGCACGCTCTGTGCACTCCCTCACCACACCGAAGCTGCCCGCGCCCAGTACCGGCCCCAGCGCGTAGGCTTCCCTCAAATTTCGAGGAAAACCGAAGACGTCTCGGATTTCAGAGGTGAGAAGCTCGGCCTTGAGGGGGCGTTGGAGGACGGAGGAGTCGCTGGCTTTGGCGCGGTAGTCCGCATGGACGGCGTGGACCTTAAACGCCGCGCCTGAGAGGCGGGAGGGCCGGAGGGCGGCAGCTTTAGCGGAGAGTCGGTGGCGGAGGGGCACCCCCAGAGACCGGGTGAAAGGGGTCCGCACCGGCACAGTGCGCTGGCCCAGTGGTCCGACGATGTGAAGGGCCATGGCTGCACCGCGCGAGGCACTCGGCCGCTGTGGCCTGGGTGGAACACGAGAGAGATGAAAGAATGATCAAACTTTAAAGGCTGTATAGGGAGGGGGCAGCGGCACTCCCTGCCAGGCTATTGCTGACTTAATTGGTCAGTGAAAATTAAAATAAGGCGGAAACAAGGCCGCAACCTTACTAACAAGACACAAAGAAAGGTATAACGCTAGCAGCGCTGCCGTGTCCCCCTCCTTGTCTGTTTCTCCTTTTCCATTCATTATCACTTCAACTTTGTGGTCGGGATGTGATTCGCCTGTCAAACTCGAAGTAACAGCCGAAAGGAAAATTTGCTTTGAAATTTTAAATCTTTTATCTCTTCTCCCCGTTTACGCCTTTAAAAATACAAAAATAGTAGATGCACACATGCGTCCAGCCGTATGACCAGTCTTTTTCGACGTGAGCATTTTTTCAAAGATTGAATGAAATTCAAAATTTTCTCCCACTGTGCCAGCTGGGAAAGAGAAAATTTTCAGTATGTGGAGATTTGGGGCTCGCTTCTCCAGTGAGCAGCACATGTTGCCCTCCTCTTCTGAAGAACACCAGAGTGAGCCGCCTGCCGATGGCCGTCCAGGCTCGAAAGACCGCGGCTCGGTGCCCCACAAGCGCTGAGCGCCGGCCCATTCAAGCTCAACCCCATCTGGAGGCAGCAATAGAGGTCCACCATGCGGAGTTTTAGAACGCTGAAGAGAAATGAAAAAATTGGTTCCACTGCGCTAACGGGGCCTTCAGAAGAACAAAAGGGTCACTGAATTTCTTTAGAAACGCATGCATATTAGAAAATAGAAAGAGAAACAGTGATGGGGGATTTGATTTAAGGCGTGTGTGCACATGCATGGACTGTCAGGAGGCTTCCCCATTACAGTTTACGGAGGCAGGAACGTTTCAAAACGCGCTCATCATTATACGGCCCTACCATAGATTAAATACCATACATGGCATAAAATAAACGCTAGCATAGTGCCCAGCTACCCGTTTCGCACCCACTGCAAATATTTTCCATTCTTATCTCGCACCACTTTACTTCCGAAGCTGTGCTGTTCTTTTCTGAAGCTAAAGTAATATCTCCCCTCTGCCCAACTTCCTCCGCTGATACGTTAACGCCCATGCGCGTCGAGCATTGGCTGCAACTCTGCCAAGGAAGGTCCAGGTCAGAGTGGAGCGCCAGCAAAAGGCGACCGGTCAAAATGGGAGAGGAGGCAGCGTTTACAGGCGGTAATACGCCTAGTTACATGATCAGTACTCTGCCTATGCGCCAGCTTTTTACATTCCGGCCTTTTTTTTTTTTCAACAACTTTTGGCTGGTAATGTATCAAACCTTCGTTCCCTCTAAATTTCTTCTTCGACCGTAGGGTTGAGAAACGTGTTGTGAAACCAGCAAGACGAAGTGCTATCGCAAATTTTATTTATTAACTGTACGAAAGTGATCATAATTGATTGTTTTCCCGGGTTCCAGAGCGTAGGAGCCGCGAGGCAACACCTTCCCGCTCCAATTAAATCTCTGCGTCAACTTGCAGCCCCTTGTTGCAAAGATATTTCTCTTTGAGGTATCATTCAATCCAATGAGTACCTTGCATGAACGCTGTTGACTGCGGCAATTTTACAGTGTGCAGCAAGAGGATCTTGCCCAATTTCAGTTTTGGCTTGGCATTTTTTTGAGCGGCCATGGCTCTGAACATCGTCAAGCGCATCCCGGTGACGAAAGTCGCGGCGTTCTCAATGCTGGGTGCCATGATCATGTCATCGTTCGTCTGGGTGAGTTCGCGGTTCCCACCCAACTCGTTACGATTTCATCTGCGTCAATACTCATTGCCTCACTCCTCACCGCCCTTGCGCCCCTGCAGTCGCAACTAGGAAGCTCTACAGCTCGGATGGCAGCCATAACCGACCGGCATTCGTCCAGCTCCCCCGGTGACAGCGAGTCAGGAGAACGAATGCTTTTGGGCGACTCCATAATGGAGCTCCCCGAGCCGCGGCGGCCCTGCCGATCGGGTGGCAACCTCCCCAAACTCATTCCTTTGCAGCAGTGGAACAGCGCCAAGCAGCGGCCGCGGCAGAGCATCACTCTGATGACTCAGCTCTCAGTAGACAGGTTGGTTGTGCCTTGAATTTTCACCCCCATTTGCCCCCTTTTTCACACCCTTCTCCTCTCCATTCTCCCCCCAACAGACTATCGATGCTGGAGAACCAGTGCCGGACCTGGCCCGATCCTTTAATCGCGGTGGTTTATGTCCCGCTCTTTAGAAACGCCAGCGGCCCCCCCAACCCCGCAACCTACCGCAACACCACTCTAGACGACATCACGCGCGGCATCAGCTCCTTCCACACCTTCATGGAGACCACGGCGCAGTGCGCGCTGCGCATCGAGCTGGTGGGGCAGTATCTGCGGCGGCGGGACCCGCAGCAGTACCCCATCAATTCGCTGCGGAATCGCGCGTTGAGCGCGGCCACCACCGACCTGGTGCTGGTGCTGGATGTGGACTTTGTGGCAAGCCCAATGGTGGGGCTGCCGGAGCCGGGGTATCGGGATCCCGCAGTGTACAATCAGATGGTGGAGTTGGCGTCCAAAAAGAAGGCGCTGGTGCTGCCTGCGTTTGAGATCACCAACCGTAAGCAAGACCTCACCATGGCGCAGAATTTTGCCCGCACACTGGTCATCGGTGAGTTGTTGATGTGTTTTTTTGTTTAAAAACAAGGTTTAGCGGGCGGGGTGTAACAGGCTGGACATTGTTTGAATTTTTTGGTCTCAAAACAACGTTGCTGTCCACTATTGCATGGCGCCAGTACCATCTTGCCCCACGTTTTCTTTTTCATTTGCCTTTACAAAATTTAAATTTTGCTGACACCCTGTACCGTCAAATTTGAATCAACTCGCAGGCGGCAAGGAGCGGGTGCAGCAGTGCTACAAGGAGGGCACAATCGATGCATTCAACGGGCGCGACGCCCCCTGGGGACACGGCCCCACCAACACCACAAAGTGGGTGCGCCTCTCCCGGCCAATCCTGTACCGAGTGCAGTACCAGCCAAAGTACGAGCCTTTCGTAATTATGGCGCGCCACCTGGCGCCCTGGGCGGACGAGCGGTTTGTGGGTTACGGTGGCAACAAAATTGCGTATATTAACCAGCTAATGGGCCTAGGATTTGGCTTCCATGTGCACCCGTACGGTTTTGCAGTACACGTACCTCACGTAAGAACGCGCGCTGCCAACGTCTTTGTGCTGTTGAAGCACCGCGGCGAAGCGGAGATGGAGGAGCTGCGGCAAGAGGTAGAGTGGCAGGTTCGGAAAAAGTCTTATGTCCCGGTGATAAAGGGGTGCCAGGCGCAGCTGGAGGCGGAGGAAGAGGAGCAGCAGCAGGGCGACAGCGCGGCAGACGACTCAGAGGAGTGATGGCCGAGTGGACTTGGCGTGATACGCCTCCTTTGAGGAATAGAACAATAAACGAATAAAATTCTGCTTTTTGGATTTAGTATACAATGAGTGGGTTAACGCTACCTATCACTGTCGTTAAATGTGTTGTATTGATTGCTGAGGCAGGAGACTTGGTATTGCTCTCCTCGCATGCAGCTTTTAATTTATAAACTGTCCTGATGTTCTTTCGGGGCGAGAATCATTATCATTATTTTTGTTAATCTCAAGAAGTTTTGGGCTTGCGTCGCTCAGATTTTTTTTTCCTTCTCCTTTCTTCCTCCTCCCCCGCTTCTTGTCTTTCTGCTTCCTATTTATGTTTTCGTCTCGTTCGATTCCCCCCAGCTAGCTTTTTTCATCGCCACCGTCATCCCTTTTCAGCATTATTTATGTTTTCATCAATCACTGTCAACAGCACATGATATCACGAATCAAGAATTAAGGTCGGTATCACGAATCAATAATTAAAAGCTGTGCCATTACTGCTGCCGCCCCCGCTGCAAACTTTTCCTCCCCTGGTACCTGAGGCCGCCGAAGGCACGAGCTGCTGCTGATGCGCAACAGGCTGCCTGAGATGCCCAGAGCCTTGGCCAATTTCAGTTGACAGGCCTGGCAAATTTGGGAGAGGAGGAAAATAAAAGAGATGTGCGGTAGAAGAGAAAAAAACATCGAAGGAGCCTAGCAATGGTGTTATATTTAAAAACTGTATAAAACACGATTGTAACGCTATTTTCGCCAAGCAATTCGGAAAATATTATACATGCAATAGGAATTTTAATTAAGAACTCGTGCATCTGTGTGCAGTTTTCATTTCTGAAGCATCTACAAGTTCAAAATTCCAATCTCGTTCTGATCATTCACTCGATCAAAGCCTCCTTTGTCCCTTTCCTGACTTCCATCTCAAGAAAATCAAGATGAGGAAAAAAGTGGACCAGCGCATTCGCACACTGGTGGAAAACGGCGTGAAGCTGCACCAGCGGTCGCTGTTCGTTATCGTGGGCGACAAGGGCCGGGACCAGGTGCGCTCTATATCTTACCCCCCCCCCCCCCAAAAAACAGTCTCACCGCCGCTGCTGCCTCTCGAACTCACAAACCCACCTCGAATTAACCTCCAACAGGTCGTCAACCTGCACTACATGCTGTCCAAGACCGTGGTCAAGGCTCGCCCCTCCGTGCTGTGGTGCTACAAATCCGATCTCTACCTGTCGTCGCACCGCAAGAAGCGGATGCGGCAAATCAAGAAGATGGCGGAGCGGGGGCTGCTGGACCCCGAGAAGGAAGACCCGTTTGCGCTGTTTGTAGCCTCCACCAACATCCGGTACTGCTATTACGCGGATACCCACAAGATCCTGGGTCAGACGTACGGCATGCTCGTTCTGCAAGACTTTGAGGTACGAAATTTGCCCTGTTATTGCTGCAGATTTTTCTTTAAAGTTAAATGTACCGATCGAGCTGCTGTTAGCCTTATACTTGGCTGTTTTCTGTTTTATTAATTTATCGGAAACTGTCCATATAGGCGCTCACCCCCAACCTGCTGGCGCGCACCATCGAGACCGTGGAGGGCGGCGGCATCGTGGTGCTCCTCCTTTCCTCCCTGGAGTCTCTCAGCAATGTCTATACCCTCACCATGGACGTCCACGCTCGGCTGAGAACCGAGTCGCACCAGCAGGTGGTCCCGCGTTTTAACGAGCGCCTGGTGCTGTCGCTGGCGGGGTGCCACGCGTGCATCATGATGGACGACGAGCTCAACATCCTGCCCACCAGCACCCACGTGAAGCACATTCAGCCAGTGCCGACGAATGCGGATGGCAGCGTGGCGGTGGAGACGGCGGACGCGGCGGCGGCGGGGGAGCTGAAGGACCTGACGGAGTCGCTGCGGGAGGTGCAGCCCGCGGGGGCGCTAGTGGGGCGGTGTCGCACGCTGGATCAGGCGCGGGCGGTAGTTTCATTTTTGGACGCCGCGAGCGAGAAGACGCTGCGCAGCACGGTGGCGCTGACGGCCGCGCGCGGGCGCGGAAAGTCGGCGGCGTTGGGGCTGGCCATCGCGGGCGCGCTGGGGCTGGGGTACTCGAACATTTTCGTGACTGCGCCGTCCCCTGAGAATCTGAAGACGCTGTTTGACTTTGTGTTCAAGGGGCTGGACGAGCTGGGGTACAAGGAGCATATCGGTGAGTGGTTTGTCTTTTTGTGATTGTAGTACTTTGAAAGGGGAGTAATGAAGGGCAAGAGGGAGGGTTTGTGCATGGTACAAGCTCCCGTTTTCATGTTTTTTCTCCCATCGTCACTTGTGGGTGCCTTCTCTGTACATTGCGGTCGAGAATTGTGACAAACCGCCCGCACACTGCGCCCCTTGTAGTTAACATGCATTTATCCTTTCTTTTTTCTTTTCTTTCTTCCTATCCCTCAGACTACGATCTCGTTGAGTCCACCAACCCGGCCTTCTCCAAGGCGGTGGTGCGCGTCAACGTGTACCGCACCCACCGCCAGACCGTGCAGTACATCCAGCCCCAGCACCACGCCGCCCTGGCGCAGGCGGAGCTGCTGGTCATCGACGAAGCTGCAGCCATCCCGCTCCCTCTGGTGAAATCTCTGCTGGGACCCTACCTGGTGTTCCTGTGCTCCACTGTCAACGGGTACGAAGGCACAGGGCGCTCGCTGTCGCTGAAGCTCATCCAGCAGCTGCGGGCGCAGGGGGCGCAGCTGTCCAGCAAGGATTCAAATGCAGCGGCGGTGACGACGGCTGCCGCAGGCAGCGCACGCACCTTCCGCGAGATCGTGCTGCAGGAGCCCATTAGGTACGCAGCCGGCGACCCCGTGGAGCGCTGGCTCAACGGCCTGCTGTGCTTGGACGCAGCAGATTATGTCCCCGCTTTGCCTGCTCGTCTGCCTCACCCAGACGAGTGCGACCTGTTTTACGTGGAGCGAGACACCCTGTTCAGCGGGCACAAAGCCTCGGAAGCCTTCCTGCAGCGCATGATGGCGCTTTATGTCGCGAGCCACTATCGAAACACTCCCAACGACCTGCTGCTGCTGGCAGACGCCCCGGCGCACCACGTGTTCGCGCTGCTGGGCCCGGTGGACGCCTCTGGCGGTGGAGGGCTGCCCGACGTGCTGGCGGTGGTGCAGGTGGCGCTGGAGGGCGCGATTTCGAAAAGGTCGGCAAAAGCGAATTTGGCGGCGGGGCAGATGCCGCAGGGGGACCTCATTCCGTGGACCATCGGGCAGCAGTTCCAGGACTCGGAGTTTCCCGGTCTGTCGGGCGCGCGCATCGTGCGCATTGCCACCCACCCTGACCTCATGCGAGCAGGCTATGGCACCAGGTGAGCCTCCCCCCCTTTATTTTTAGTTTTTTGGTCGATGGTTTGTATTGGTGATACATGGCAGGATTTTACTTCTCATGGTGTCCCCCCCCCCCCATCTTGTTACCTCCCCAGCTCATTTTATTCCTGTATTTCGTGTCTGCTTATTATTATTGTTGTTGTTATTATATTCATACGCTGTGGTTAGCTCACTTTTTTCCCATCTTGAAAACAATTACAATACAGGGCTGTCGAGGTGCTGCGACGGTACTACGAGGGCGAGATGGCAGACCTGCTGGCGGAGGGTGAGCATGGCGCAGGCGGCGCCGGTCCCTCTGCTGCCGTCGCCCCCCCCGCCACCACCGGAGGCAGCGGCCTGCTGTCAGAGCAGCTTCGCCCGCGCTCCGCGCTGCCGCCGCTGCTCACCGCGCTACCAGACCGCCCGGCGGAGCGGCTGCACTACCTCGGCACCTCCTTCGGCCTCACCCAAAGCTTGTATTCATTCTGGCGGAAGAACGGCTACGCTCCGCTGTACCTTCGGCAGACCGCCAGCGACGTAACGGGGGAGCACACCGTCATCATGCTGCGCGCGCTGCGGTCCCCCGACGTCGCGGATGCCTCCTGGCTGTCACCCCTCGTTTCCGACTTCAGAAACCGCTTCTCAGCGCTGCTGGCCGGAAACTTCCGCAGCTTCGACCCTGCGCTGGCGCTCACGATTCTGGACCCGAAACTGCGGTTCCCGGAGAAGGAGCAGGCGGCGGGGGCGGCGCGCGTGAGCGTGGTGCGCGGCGACGGCCGGCCATTGAGCCCGCACGACCTGCAGCGCCTGCAGGCGTACGCCTCCAATTTGGTGGACCATCATTTGATTTTGGACCTGGTGCCGTCGCTGACGCGGGCCTACTTTGCAGGTAGCATCCCTGTGAGCATTTCCTACAGCCAGGCAGCCATTTTGTTGACGTTGGGGCTGCAGCAGCGGGACGTGACTGCGGTCGAGGCGGCCCTGGGACTGCCCTCCTCACAGGTAGCCACTCTAGTTACTCTTTATTTTATTGTCATATATCGATTTATTACTTTACAGTGTATTCATTTAATGAAATCGCGTTTCAATGGCCTTTTTATCTTGATTTTCTCCCTCAGAACTGATGCTTATTCTTGTTAGTTATTGGGAAATTGTACACTCAAAGCTGCATGCAATTAATTTGAGCCTGGTTTTGTCCTTTTACATTTTGCAGGTGTTGGCGCTGTTTGTCAAGGCCATCCGGCGGCTGCACGGGTCGCTGCGGGCAGCGGCAGAAGCGGAGGTTGAGCGTTCTCTGCCTCGGCCGCGCCTGGACGCAGTGAAGGCCCTGGCCACGCCACACGCTGCCGACCTGGACGAGGAGCTGGAGGAGGGCGCTCGCGCGGTGGCCGCCGCGATGAAAGAGGCGCTGAGGCCCGAGGAGCTGGCCCAGTATGCCGTAAGGGGCGGCCACGACGATTTGGCCGCTGCTGCAGGAGGCGGCGGGGCGCTGAAAAGCGGGGGCATGGTGAGCGTGGCCAGCAAGGGCGGGAAGCGGAAAGACGGGAAGAAGGAGGAAAGGAGGAGCAGCAAAGGCGTCGGGGAGGGCGGACCCCCGTCCTCGCAGAGAAAGAAAAAGTTGAAAAGGTAGGCGCGAGGGGAGGCGCGGGTTGGGCTGGTTTCTGCGAGCGCAGTTTCCCGGCTGTCTGACGCGCATGTAGGGAGGACACGCTGTGTGTGATAGAATTCAGTTTGGGGGGCAAATTTTTCTTTTTTTTTTTCTCTCGACATCGGGTTCTACACTCTCAGGGCATTTCGAAACAAGTTATATTTGCCACACCGTGTAATTAAACGCTCTCATAATGATGCTCAACCCGCAAGCCAAAGAGTTTCAGCCCACGGCTCCTATAGGCATTCCCTTGCCCGAAGACCCCTGGAGCCAAATGGACGATGTGAGTGCTTGGAGTATCGTTGAATGTGCCAGTATGATGGTTTACTGCTGCGGGAGGGCCGGGCATGGCCATTTGCTCGCTTGAGATCAACAACCTGAAAAATATTCTGAAGCCCTCGCACCCTTCCTCTGTCGAGCGTTTCCTTGCCACTCTTTCGGATTTTGCCATACAAAGCTGGGACGGGCCCGGAGGATGCCCTTTGTCTATTTGTTAGCCTTTGATCTCAAAAAAAAAAAAAAAAAACGCTCCTCTCCCTCCGTTACGCTGTCTCTCCCCTCCATTCCCACCTTCTCTTCTCCGTGGTTCTCATTCGGGTGTTGCTGCCTTCAAGCCACCTTCTCACCTCCAATTTTCCCCTTCAGATTGCCGTCTCCCCCGAAGACGCTGCCGAGCTTGAAGAAGTGCAGAACTGGGTGCAGATGATGGCTGACTTTGAAGAGTCGGAGTCGGATCACCTCATCTCCCTTGCCATGCGGTAAGCCAGCTTAAAATTCAGAGCTGTTTCTTCATTTTTGAATATTTCTCTAACACCGCCTCCTCTTGGTGACATTTTCGTTCCCTTTTCAGCTACGCCGACAAGTCGCGCCTCGCTGACGTTAAAGAGCGCGCCGCTAAAGCCGGCCTCTCTCCCAGCCGTCACGGCCACCTGAAAGCTCGCCACTGAGCTGCCTGTGCTGTTCTTTGGCCACATTGCCGCTGCGTGCTTGTAGTAAAATAATTGCAAATATACGATTAAAAAAGATAAAATCGCCCACCTTGAATGTTTATTTGTGTCAATTTGTATTTTTGTGAAACGGAGGAGCGCTCACTCGGAGCCTCTTTGTACGGATACCCCAAAAAGCGATCGGAATGATTAAGAATATTTTATCGTAAGAGTATAGTACTACTGTATCACTGCATCACTCTCACTCAATCTCTCGTCGTATTTGCATCAATTCTTCTTGATTATTTCAATCTCTCGTTTTTTTCCTTCCTGCTCCAGCTCCTCCTTTTTCTTTTTTTGAAAATCGTTAATTCATAACGGCGGTGTTTCACATGCCCCGTCCCCTAAAAAATATTATACTCCTAGTTTCAGTTTTATCGTTGACATGACTCGTATATACATTGCACTCCTACATGAATGCCTCTGTCCTTATGATTTGTTGCATTTTTCACCATTTCTTTCGCAAAAGAGGGGAAAAGACCAATCCGCCCCCTTTTGGCATTTTTTGAGCAACACATTTTTAACGCGCACGCAGCGGAAAATAGTATTACACTCTCAGACCAAGCAGGCACTCTGGCACACGAAAAAACAAAAGAATAGACAACTGTTTTTCCACACAAAAAAAATTGCAAGTTGGGAGGCAGCACCTCGGAGAAATCACCCCCCTAGGCGGTGCTCATGCTGGCAGCCTCGCCCCCGTTCTCCAGCGCCACCCCCCTGGGCGCCCCAGGTATCTCTACCAGCTTGCCCTTGCCGTTGAACGTTTTCCTGAAGGGAATGAACTTCTGGCCCATCATAAACGGCTGCAGTATCTCGGGAACCCGCACCCCGCCCTCCTCCTGGTAGTTCTCCAGCAGGCAGCACAGCGTACGCTCCGTGGCGGTCAGCGTAGAGTTCAGCAGGTGCACAAACTCCTTCTTTGATTCCATCCCCGGGCCCTTGGGGGTCCGCAGCCGCACCTCTAGCCGCCGCGACTGGTAGTCCGTGCAGTTGGAGCACGACACCAGCTCGCGATAGGTGGCGGACGCCGGGAACCACGCCTCCAGGTCGTACTTTTTAGCCGCTGCGTTGTTGAGTTCGCCGGAGACGATGTTGACCACGCGGTACGGCACCCCCATGGAGCCGTAAAAGTCTTCTGCGTTGTTCAACATCTCGTCCAGCACCTTCCACGACGAGTCGTCGTGCGGCGACGCCACGCAAAACTGCTCGACCTTTTCAAACTGATGCACCCGGAAGATGCCCAGGGTGTCGCGGCCGTGGCTGCCCGCCTCTTTTCGGAAGCACGTGGAGTAGCCCACGTACTTCAACGGCAGCTGCCCCTTCTCGAACCAGTCGCCCCGGTGCAGCGCACACAGCGTCTGTTCGGCCGTGGCGATCAAGTACTTCTCCTCCCCCTCGCCCGTCACCTTGTACAGCTCCTCGTCGAACTGCGACAGCTGCGCGCACTGCGCCATGACCCCCTTTTGCATGAAGAAAGGGGTGTGCATTGGAGAATACCCCCGCCGAACGCCAAATTGCATGGCGTAATTGATGAGCGCCTGATTCAGCAGCACCCCCTCGTTCTTGAGGTAGTACCCCCGACTGCCCGCCACCTCCGTGCCCTTGTCCAGTACCGCAATGTCCAGCAGCTGCACCAAATCAACGTGGTTGTACAGCCTTTCTTTTTTGCCGTCCCCCAGGTCGCGCGGGGCCCGCAGCTCCCCCACCTGCCGCACAACCACATTGTTGGCCTCGTCGTCGCTAATGGGCACGGTGTCGTGCACCAGGTTGCCGATGGGGAGGATGGCTGCGTCACGAGCTTCCGCCAGCATCTTTTCTTCCTCTTCAGCGGCCTTGATGCCGGCCTTCATGGCCTTGCTCTGCTCCTGCAGCTCTGTGGCGTCGCCCTTGGCCTGTGGACGAATGAAACGTGTGATTGAAATAGAGATGAGAAGTGTGGTCCATTCAAAGTTGAAAAAAGGGGCGGTGAAAAGTGGAAAGAATGAAAAATGGGGCTTACCAGGCGAATTTTCTTGACCTCGTTCACCAGCTTGTTGAAGTCCATGTTCAGGGTGTCGAGATCGCCGCGAACTGATGGTTTCCAAAAAAAATATGGGGGAGAGGGATGAGAACGTTTAACGGTTTCAGCGCTGTGAACGCTCCAGAAAAAAATTGCAGCTTCACACCAAGCCTGCAAGCATCTAAAGAACCCACCTTCCCTCCATTTGGAGTCCAACTCCAGCACTTTGTCCACCAGCCCAACATCTGCGAATCGGCGCCTTTGCGACTCGCGCACCAGCTCGGGGTCGCCGCCCTTGTCTGCACACATCATGGAAAATATGGATGGCATCAGTACCGTTCCACTGCTGCAGCGATCCCAACAACAGCAGGCAGCCGCCGCTTACCAGTGCGAAACAGGTTGATGTCCAACATTTTGAGCTGCGCCCGCTTCCTGACGTAGTCTTTGCCCTGATCAACTATATACTAAAAAATCAGCTCAATGCAGTAGCTATCCGCTCCAAAAAGCACTAAAATATCTTTCTTCAAGTGATCATACAAACTTTGAAATGGGCCCAACGCTGTCCACATTCATTTAAACAACTGTCGGCAAGCAATGACTAAAAACACATGTTTATCTCGGAGTTGAGGGGAGCGTGCCGATAATGTCGAAAGCACCAAACAAGTTTCTGCAGCAAGGCCTCCCCTTGCTGGTGCTCACGATGGGGGGCTGGCTAGGGCTCTCATACTTTATGAAGGGGCGTCTCGATGTCCAGGTAAGCGGTAATTTGGGCTGTATGCGGATTGCTGTGCCAATTTGTTTGCCGACGAGAGATCTTGCTCTTGCCGTCGCAGATGAATTTATTTATGTTTATTAATTTACTTGATGCAGGACGCCCATCGACAGGATGTGGACTTGAGGGCACCAGTGGAGAAGCAACGCGCCAAGCGATTCAACATTGAGGAGGAGCTGGCCAAGCTGAAGGGAGAAGGTGACGACTACGTCAACAAACCTATCGAGCGACCAAAAGAGTGGTGGGACGCAGCGCCGCTGCCTGAGCAGCCATCAAAATGATGCTCTTGATTTCCTTTCTGGGTGAATGTTCCCCACATTGTTGCAATTTTCCTGCTGAACGAACGAACCACGAGCAATTAATTTTTAAATGCTGCCAGAAGGCAAGCACGGACACAGACACAGCTTTACAAGCAATTGAATCAATTTGGGCAGGCCTTGTCCTCCAGCACCGCATTTCTTTGGTTTAGGCTCTTCCTGCCGTCCACTTTTTCTACCAAAAACTGACAGCAGTTGTCGCCAGCTGCCTGGCTTCGCGCCAACCTCCCAATCACGCCCCCTTTTCCCGGCGCCCCCTCCAGCCACAGCCGGTCAATCGAGCAGCACGAGCAGCTCAGCAGCTGCGGCACCTCCTCCTCCTCGTACAGCTGCCTGTAGAAGCAGGAGCGGATGGTCATCGTAGTGCGGCGGTTCCCTGCGTGGTATTCGCTCTTGAATCCAGCGCCATAGTCTAGCTGTAGGGCTGTCAGACGGGACACCAGCGCTGCATACTTGTCGCGCTGCATCCACGATGTTGCCTTCATCAAAAAACTACCAAGGAGGGGGATAGGAAGGGAGGGGGTTCGGGGCATCGTCTATATAAACAATATCGTATAGAATCAAACAATTCAATCTTGAAGTAGAACACCGAATAGACAAAATATTATTATATATATAAAGCAGGAAGGAAAGAATCGGGTTGCATGGACAGCAACAATATCAGAGCTCACTCGAGGGCTGGTTGGCTTTGCGCGCCCATGTGCTCCTTGATGATCTGCAGAACCTCGTTCTCGTCCCGGATAAACGGAGTCAGCACCTTGTGAGTGGCTACCGCTAAACATGCAACCGACAGGTGCTGCTTGCTGCGGGAATCTACGATGCGCTGCGCATGCTGCTCCTTCAGCTGCTGGTACGTCGTCTCCAAAGTCGTTTTGAGGAAGTCTTCCCTTCCTTCGAGCTGAGGGTGGCTAGCGCAGCGGGCGGCCACCAATGAAGAAAACCACCAACGCCGGTTGGCCTCCTCCAGCCAGTCTCTGAGTGACGGGGCGTGTCGATCGAGCCAATGGGTGGGCTGCTGCTGAGGGGTTGGATCGCTGGTGGGCGAGAAGGGCCGGGTGAAACAGAATGAAAAGGCTGGCCCCACGGGAGGAAGAGAGAGGGAGGTGCTGCGGGCTAGGTACTGGCGCATCATGTTTTCAAACAAAATTGTGCGTTTATGGTTTCAAAATTGGAATTTCTCCAACAAACTTCAACATATGATGGATTCGTTGAACTGAAATTTGAAAACGCTGCACGTTTTGCTATATTTCATTACTTAAATTTCGCATATTCAAATTCTAGCAAATGATAAAGATGCATTTGTCCTTCGACTAGCCCATATTTACTCCTCTGTTTATGAAAAAAACAATCATTTGAACAAATATGGGCGACTTCGTTGATCTCACGCTCACAGACAGCGACTGTGAAACACAGCCGGCCAAAGTCCCCGCAAGAGCCGCGGCAGAGCCCCAGGCCGGCGGAGCAGGCCTGGGGCGAGCCCCGCTGCGGCGTTGCAACAATTCCGCAGCTGCCGAGCGGGACCGCTGCGCCAAACCCCCTCAATCTCCTGAAGCCGTGTACCTGCTGTCCAGCCCAGAAACCGAGCGTCCCGCGCAGCCACAGCAGGCGCAGCAGCATCGCTCCCGTCAGCAGCGCCAGGTAGAAAGTGCAGCGGCAAGGCGAGCAGCTGCTGCTGAAGAAGATGAGGAAGAAGAAGGATTCGAAAACACGTTTGATCCCGACGGCCTTGGTGGCAGCGGCGGCGGGGCTTCTCAGCCTCTTGGCGGCTTTTCCAGCTTTGGCGGTGGTAACAGCGGCTTCATTCGCGACTACGGCGTCCTGGAAGAGGAAGAAGAAGACCCGGAGTGGGACCCGACGGCGTCCCTCCCACTGCAGCCGCAGCAGAAGCAGAAAAAACAGCAAAAGAAGCAGAAGGAGCCCGCAGCGGCAAAGGTCCACAAGCCGAAGCGCACAAGGGAGGAAATCGCTGCAGAAGCCGCCCTGAAGAAGCAGTGCAAGTGAGGAGTCAAAGAGACGGTTTCTAATTGTTTTTACAGTTTTTTTTTCCTCGTTCACTTTTCTAAACAATTGCTCTACCCTCGCAGGGCGGCGGAGGCGGAGGCGCGGCGCCAAGCGCGGCAATACGATTCTAACAAACACGTAATGCGGTACGTCACCGTTTTATTGGATCCTCAAGTCATGATCACGTCATTCGGCGCCAAAATCCTGGAGGCATTCCAAGCCACGCGCCAGCAGGGCAAGGAGCACGAGCAGATCAACTACAAGGTGGCCCCCACAGGACTCGACGGCCTCTGCGCCGCCAAATGGCTGCGGAAAGTGCCGAGTGCCTCCTCCGGCAGCGCCCCTGCCTCCCAGGCCTATCCTTGTATCGATCCGAGCATGAACGAACCTGGCGCTGCGGGGGCTTCTGGGGTGGATGCTGCTGCGTCTGCTTTGGTGGAATCCGAGGAGCCCCACGTGCTGCTGTGCTTTGAGCCGCAGGACTTCGTGGCAGCGGTACAGCGGGACGGTATGGCCTCAATTATTTCCACCTTAGAGTCGCGCTGCCCAGGGCACCGCCCGCACCTGCTGGTACACCGCCTGGACGCGCACCTGACGAAACGCGAGCGCGAAGACTTCAAAAACACGCTGGGACGCTGCGCTGGCAGCGACGGCCAGCTGGCGTTCAATAGGCGGGAGGTGGACGAGTTCATCGCAAGGATGGCGGTGGAGGCGCCGTCGGTGTCGTTCAAGGATGCTACCAGCGCGGAGGAGGGCGCGGCCCACGTGGCCACGCTGACCCGAACGATTGCGCACCGATTTTTGGCAAAAACCGACGCAGCACAGTACTTAGCGGGGCAGACGGGGCGGCATAAGAAGGCGCCGGGGATTGGGGCGGTGCTGGCGGCGCACGCAGAGGACAACGCGGGGGTGCGGGCTGTGATGACGGCGCTGTGCGCTTTTCCATTGGTGGGGCCGCAGGTGGCGCACGCCGTGGCCACAAAGTAAGCTACATTGCTGTATTCATTATATGCTTATGTACTGGTTAGTTTTTATTTTTGTTAGAGAATTGTTTGAGGTTGTTTTCTGCTCTCTTTGGGCGGTTTTTCGTAGCCTGGGGACTCGATAAATCACATTTCTCTTCATATTTGCGCAATTTCATATTTTTCGCTACCTCTCTCTAAACATTTGAGCCATTTCGAGGATCTAATTCATGAAAATGGTTTTTTGCACGTGGTGTTGCAGGTATCGGTCCCTTGGGGCTTTGATGGAAATGCTGCACGACCCTGCCAGGCCTTCTGCCCAGAAATCCAAAGAAGTCGAGGCGATGCAGCGGAGCGGCACCGCGCGGTCGGCAGCCAGGCGGGTGGGGCCCAAGGCAGCAGGTCAGTTGCTGGAGCTGCTGACGTGTGAGGACCCGGACAGACGGGTGCATGGAGATGGCGGGGATTGAAAGAAATAATTTATTTAAGAAAGAGTGGAGAGCGAGAGCTTCTTGAATGTAATTATGTGTAACACATTTGTGGTGGTGTAAATTTGGGGGAAACAAGTATGGATAGAAAATTATAAAGAAACTGGGTTTGAAAGAAAAGGCGTTGGGTCACAGATAGATAGAAAGAGGGGCACTAGCAAAAAGGCAAAAGTAAAAGCATTGAAATGAAATGAAAATTCAGTATTTGAGAATTCCCACGACCATCCCGCCGCCTTTGCGCGATCTCCTTAGGGCACTCCCCCTAGGGCAGATCGAATCAGTGTTTGCAAGAAGAAAAAATTTGGCAGGTAGGAAAATGAGGGGTTCGTTAAACTTCTTCCTATATGCAGGAACGAAAATTTATAACATGCGTGTTGAAACGTCGCACTGCTCACCCACCTTGGCGGCCTCCTCCACATCCAGCAACTCCTGCCGAGCAGGAATGCATGGGAAACGCGAGCTCGCTGTAGGGACAAAAGTAGGTCCACCGGCCAAACTCTAAATTTTGCCGTGTTTTCCACGCTGGACCGCTGCTGCTGCTGCTTTTGCGGCCGTTTTTCAACTTTCCCGCGGCTGGGGGATTGAAACGCCAATCGTACAGCTGGTCGAAGCTCTCCTGCCCCCCGCACCGAAAGTCAAATGAAGGAACAGCAAAGTCGGCAAATCGGTCGGATTTGCAGTGTCCCAAGACCGGTGTCGATGCGGGGAATAATAGATCGCCATCTGGGACGTTTCTGAAGCTCAGAGGGTTGTCTCCCATGTGCACCATGAATTCTGCATCGGCCAGAGAGTGAACTAGCGCTGCTTCCACAATCTCTGCTATGAGGACGGCAACCCGGGCGCTCTCTGCTTCCAATGGCCGACGAAGCTTCCACTTCAATTACACTTTGCCTGCACAGCAATGCAAACATTTACTCGGATGCTGATTGCCCAACTACTCTCCACCAGAAATTGTCAGAAGCCAAGGGAAAAGGGACCTACCGCCCGATATGACGACTCGCGCTGTCATGTTGATCGAACCATCGTCTCGCGAGTACTTTTCAAAGGCGTCCACGTCTGTCTGCTTCACCGTGCCATTGAAATTCGAAAGGTCCTTGTCCAATTCCGAGTACAAAGCGTCGTATGCCCGGCATTGGGAGGTAGGGGATTGCGATCCGCACGTTTGTAAAAAAGCATAGAGGCCGTGGCTCCGAGGAAACGAGCAGCTTCGGGGGAAGATGAGAGCTCCAAACAGCTGTGCCCTGCAGGCCGGAACATAATAGCAAAAACAGGAGCTTGGCCAGTCGATGGTCTTGCTTCTGATTGGCGAAAAGCCACAATCGCTTTAAAGGCAAGGCACGTTCGCGTAGTGACAAAAATAAAATTGGAATGCTATGCAAAAATCGATGAAATTGAGGGCGAAATCCGGGCAGCAGCCGCCTGCGCGCGACATCTGGCAGGCGGGCCATGCAGACCCCACCCGAGAAAAATGTTATGTTAGAAAAGCACACATGCGCCCATTCGTATGCCTCCGTTCACAAGGCAATGCGTCCAAATCCCTGCAGGACAAGGCAATGCGTCCAAATCCCTCCAGCTGGCAGCTGCTAGCCTAGCTGAGCTGATGATGGTGCAACCGGGTAAAACTCGATTTCCTCAGACGAGAAGCAGATTCACATACGCGTCTTCAATGGTTGGCGCCTTCCCTGCTGTGAACCCCCCCTCTTCCTCTGTTTTTCACAAAATCGCCGGCCCCCCCCCCGCCACCGATGGACATCACTGCCCTATATGTGCCTTCATTGTTACCGAAAAGCAACCTATATCATCAAACTCAGAAGCACAAAGGGCGAAACCGCCATTTCATTCTCATTCCTTTTATCATGCATCTACACGGCGAGCTTAATTATCCTCGGAGTACACTGGGCATGTGAAAAAAATCTACAAAAACAATCGGTTTCAAACAACAAAATACTAAGATCTACGCAGCGCTGCTCCCCATCTACCTCACGCATCGTGCTTCTGGGTCTCAGGCCCGACCGAGTACCAGTGCGGGTTCATGTGCACTTTGTGCTCAGAATCGGCCGTGAGCTCAAAATCACGAAGGCGCCGCTTCTGGGCCTCTTGCCACTTCTGAATGCAATAATAACATCGCCGACCGTTTGAAAGAGAGGTACATGAAGGTCCAACAACTTTCTATTATAAAAAGTAAATGATAGTTTTTTATTATTAATATGCCCAATATATTCCGTGTGATAGTCGTACCTCTGTGTGCGTGAGAGGCACTTTGCCGAGTTTGGCTCCGCTGCGAACTTGGAGCTCCCATAACACGTAGACTGCAGAGGAAAATGGGCAGATGCGTGTGAGAAAATGGGCGGCGCCGATACCCGCAGCGGTGACGAGATTGCAACTTTCCGGCAGTGCATCCAGCTACAACGCTGGCTATGACTTTGTTCTGTGAAACGTGCTGCACGGACTGCAGGGAAAATGGAAATAGAAAGAGTCTCGCATGCGCACTTGTTTATTAATGAAATAAAATTCCGCTTTGAAAAAACCTTCATGGCACGGCCTCCGCCAACACTTGCGCTCGTAGACATCTATTCTGAGATTAATAAAACAAAAATAAAGGTATGACTGCTCGATTTAACACTCCAAGGGATGTTTTTGGCTCCCAGCTTCTCTGCCTTGGAAAGCTCTTTCTTTTTTTCTTCTTGTTATTAATCGATTATTTTGTTGTTACCCACTATACAACCAATTCAAGACAAGCGACAGCAGCAAAAAGCTTCAGCGAACTATTTTCTATCTCTTTAGATGTGTTCAAAGTTTCCTGTCGGTGGCTGCGGTGCTAGTGCTGGTGCTGCCTCAGCCACCACCACCTCTGCTACACTTAAAGGCAGCTCCTCCACGCCTCCTACATGCTGCCCCTCCTCCTCTTTCTTCAGTGGCACCCCAGCATCAACCGCACCGCCCAGCACCTGCTGCTGCGGCTGCTGCTGCGGCGGCGGCTCGAAAGTCTCGCCCCCATGGCCCCCGCCCTCATCTTCTTTCTTCAACCGCGCGTACACCCCTTGCATCTTGTCACCGCTCAGCGCGTTCTCCGTAAACTCGCTCACGTAGGCCCACAGCTCAGCCCGATCTTGCTCCCCCGCCCCCGCCTCCTCGATGCGCTTTCCAATCGAGTGCATGTACTTGCGGGTCTTGCTGACCACTAGGTTGGCCTCCATCTCGGAGCCGCGGCGCTGCAGCGTGCGCAGCTTGCGAACCAGCGTAAGGGTCTCTTGGCCGAGGGCTGTCTCACACTTTTCAGAAACGGCGTTGAAAGCGGCAATGGCGGCAGCAGAGGGCGCCCGCGCGGCGGGGAGACCGCCGGGGGTGCCTCCCGCGGCGGTGGTGCCGCGTGGGCCGCCCCTCACGCGCGTCAGCGGCGGCTTTGGCGGCCGCGTGGCCACCTTTTCGATCTGACGCAGCAGTCCCATCACTCGGGTGTCTAGGTGAGAGGGCTTGGGCAGGTCGGGGGAGGCCCCCGGTTTCTGTGCCGCCAGCGCCAGCTTGGGCCCCAGCCGCAGGTCCTTGTCCTCAGCCATCCTGGGGGACACGAGAAAGCGCTGAAGTGAGGAAAATACGTAACGAGGAGAAGTGGAATACACAATTCAATAGAAAATGAAGCGAACGACGCAAGAGAACATAATTTTAACGCTCGTGAAGTGTATGATCAAATGTAATAGACAATGAAATTGAAGTGCGCTACTACACCATGAAAAAAAAAGTAATAACAATAACTCACTTGGCCCAGGCGCCCATGCCGTGCCGCAGCACGCCCACCAGTAGCGCGCTGTCTTCGTCCGCGGTCCACGCGCACACCCGCATCCAAGCGGTGGGCGCAGGCCGCTCAGCCATCGCCAGCCTCAGCTTCTTCACAGCGTCGGGCTGAGTCGCAAACGCGCCCGCCCGGTTCTCCAGCAGCACCATCTGCCGCAGCAGCGCCAGCATGTCGCCAGCGCGCACGTCGTGCCCGAAGAAATCGAGGTGAGGCTCGCTGGCCAGCTTCGCCGCCGCCCCCGCAGCAGAGGCAGCAGCAGGCGCCGCTGCAGGGGCCACAGCAGGCGGCACCCCGGCGTATTCACTGGCGGCGGGTGTAGCAGTGCCTGAGGCTGCCGCTGACGCAGCAGCAATATCTCCTCCTACTCCAGCAGCAGTGGCGGGCGGCTGGAGCGCTCGCAAGTTCTTCTGGTGCACCTCCGCCGCCTTTTCGCACCCGCGAATCAGCCCGTGCCACAGTGCCATCAGCGCGCGCTTGTTGCACGTGGAGGGCGCGCCTCCCGCCTCCGCAGCGATCAAGTCCAGCTTGGACGCCAGCGCTCGGTGCTTCACCGCCCGCACGAACGCCGTTGCTTCGCGGCGGGTCAGCGTGCGCGGGAACCCTTGCGGCCGGGGGTCATCTTCCCCCGCCACCAGCTTCCCTTCCTCATCCACAGCCTGCGGCCAGCGGTCAATCCTCAGCAACGCCCCTTCAACCGGAGGACCCGGCTCCGCCTTGCGCTTCACTTTCGGCTTCAGCCCCGCTGCAGCAGCGGGGTCCAGCACCCCGCCCGTGGCGGAGCCGCCCTCCAGCGTGCGCAGCCTGGCCGCCCGAATGCCCGGCTCCTCGGTGGCAGCCGGGGCGGCAGCCGGCCGCATATTCTCCGGGATCAGCCTGCTCCAGAACGCGGCGTCGTCCTCGTCTGCTTTGAACGTCGCCACGTTGAACGACGCCAGCAGCTCGCCAGCCCCACCAGCCGGGGGCTCCTCCCGGTGCTCCACGACCTCCGCCCTCGCGAGCAGCGCATCCAGGTCTTCATCGCTCATCATAGCGCCACCGCCACCCGCCACACCCCCGCCTCCTTCCCCCCCCTCCCCGCCACCGCCCTCCTCTTCCTTGAAAAGATCCCCGGCCCCAAACTTCAGAATCGCTGCCATTTCGTCCTTCCCAAACAGCCGCGCCCCCGCGGTGCCGCCCGCGGCGGCGGGGTCCAGCACGGTGCGCCCGGAAGTGTCCATGCGCTGGATCACAAGGTGGTCCAGCACCATTTTGCGCTTGGCGCGCTCCAAAATGTCCTCCTCCACCGACCCTGACGTCACCAGCCGGTATATGTTCACAATGTCCTTCTGGCCGATGCGGTGCGCGCGGGACATCGCCTGCAGGTCGTTCTGCGGGTTCCAGTCGCTGTCGAACAGCAGCACGGTGTCGGCGGTGGCCAGGTTGATACCGAGGCCACCGGCGCGCGTGGACAGCAGGAACGCGAAATCGGGGGAGTCTGGCGCATTGAAACGCTCCATGGCTTGGTGCCGCTCGTGCGCGGGGGTGGAGCCGTCCAGGCGCTGGAAGCGGTAGGCCTTGGCCCGCATATACTCGGCAATAATGTCTAGAACCCTCACCATCTGCGAGAAAATCAGCACGCGGTGGCCTGTCTCCTTCAGCCGCCGCAGCAGCTTGTCCAGCAGCACCATCTTGCCGGAGGTCAGCACCAGGCGGGCCGCCACGTCATCGGTGTCGCCGCCCGCCCCCTTGTACTCATCCCGCACGGACTCGAACAGAAACGGGTGGTTGCAGCACTTCTTCAGGTCCATGATGATGTTGAGCAGCGTGACCTGCGACCCGCCGCGGCTCTTGTTGAGCTCCTTGAAGTTGCGAGTGAGGATCCATTTGTAGTACTGCCGCTGCAGAGGGGTCATGGGCACCCGCAGAATGCGCTCATTCTTGGGTGGCAGGCTCTTCTCCACGTCCTTGATCACACGACGCAGCAGGTGCGGGCGCAGCACCGCGTGCAGCCGCTGCACGCCAGCAGGGTCCCGAGGGTCGTGGGCCTCCTCGAATTCCTCGCTGGAAGGGAATTTTTCGGGGTGCAGGAAGTGCAGCAGGCACCACAGCTCCCGCATATTGTTCTGCAGCGGCGTGCCTGTCACCAGCAGCTTGGATTTGAAGTTCCACTGCGCCAGTTCCCGGTACAGTGCCGATTCGTTGTTCTTAAGCCTGTGGGCCTCGTCCACCATCAGGTACGCCCACTTCACGTCCCGCAGCAGCGCCGCGTCCTTGAGCGCCAGCTCGTAGGTGGTGATCAGGGCGTCGAACTTGAATTGCCTGCCAGCTGTCTTGGCAGCGTTGGGAAACTCAAACGCGCGAATGACCTGGCGGGAGGCCGCATTTCCGACGTACATCACCGTGTTCACCTGGGGGATCCACTTCTTGAACTCGCGGGCCCAGTTGGAGATGGTGGAAAGCGGGACAATGATCAGGAATGGCCCGCCCAGATTCTGGACCTGAGACAGGTAGCCAACCATGCTGGCGCACTGCACGGTCTTTCCCAGCCCCATTTCGTCGGCCAGGATGCCGTTCACCCCGCGCGCCCAGCTGTAGGCCATCCAGTTGAGACCCTCCAGCTGGTAGTCCCGCAGCGTGCCGCCCCCCTGCAGGTACTCGGGCTGCTTTTCGAACGCGCGCTGGCCGGTGACGCTGAACGCGCGCCGCGCCGCGTCCACCCCCTCCCGCGGCGCCGCCGCCGCCGCCTCCCTGCCGCGAAATTCCCCCACGAGCTCCGCCCCACCGGGGGTCTTTTCTACGTCCGCCGCCGCCTCCCAGGTGTTCTCAGAGTACGGCAGGCCGTTCCATTTGCACAAGAACTGCACCACCGCGCCCCCTCCGTCCTCTTCGCGCTCCTCCTCAGTGGGGTTTCTCACCCGCTCACTGATCACCCGCTCCAGCTGCGAGTGCTCGCGCTCCAGCTCCGCCTCCAGCTCCGCGCGCACGTTCTCCTCCTCGAGCTCGTCCGCGGAAAGTCCCGCGCGCATCGCTTGCGCGGCGTCGACCTTGCGGCAGTAGTTGAGCACTCGCTTGAAGCCGCCCAGCTGGGAGAGCGTTGAGTAGGCATCCCACGAGCAGTGAATGTAGGAGTAGCGCGCCCACTTGACGTAGAACTCGCGAGAGGCCCAGGGGTCTGCGGGGTTGGAGGGCATGCCCTCGATGTCCCTGTTGAGTAAAATATGAAAAGAGCGCGCGATAATCAATTCTTGGCTATTGACAAAACTTATTGAAGCAAAATGGCGATTTCATCTCGAAGAAAAAGATTGCAGGAAACATAGGATTGCCCTAGGAATAAACATTGTAAGAAACAGAGGAAATTACGCTGAAATTCAATCAAAATAAGTCGGCGTCAACGAAGAAAAAAATGGGGAAAATGCTATTTAAAATTATTATGTTGACTACTTACCTGTGTGTCAGGACCACCTCCACCTCATCGTCCATGCCCGCCATCTCCTCGGGGCTCAGCAGGCAGTGCGGCATGCGGCGGCGCTTCTTCGCCTCCTCCTCCCTCACCTCTGCTGCATCGTCGTCCCAAGGGATGTATCCCTCCTCATCGACGTTGATCGCGCCGCTGTCCTCCGCGTGGCTCACCCCAGCGCTGCCGGCAGCCGGCTGCCCCATCAGCTGCGCGGAAGGGGCTTCCCCGCCGGGCGGCATTCGAATCTTTATCTTCATGCCGCCGCCACCGCCGCCGCCAGAGCCCCTGGAGCTGCGCCGGACGCCGGCAGGCTCGGAGTCCCAGTCCTCGTCCTCCTGGTACTTGAAATCGCCGCCCCCAGCACCACCGTCGTCGTCGCTGTGATCAGCGTAGGTTATTCCTCGCTCAGTGGCAGGGACGCCGCGCATGCTGGAGCGCCGGCTGCCGCCACCCTCACCGCCCCAGGCGGCCTGCAGCTTGCGCGCCATGGCCAGGTCGGCGTCCAGGTCGCCGCTCTCGGAGCGCTGCGAAAACAACAACGGAAGGTGGTGAGCCCTAAATTAATGATGGTATCTTGGCAGGAGTTATAATTTCTTTCAGCCGAAATGCAAAAAAAGTGAAGGGATGTGATCGCGAGTTCAGGAATGTTTTTTCTGAAATTTCCCACCTTGCGCTTCACCGCTGCGCCTGCTGCGCCTTTGCTGCCGCGGGGGTCGTATTCCTCTTCAGACGCGTCCTCCTCCACGTCTTCAGAGTCCTCAGAGTCGTCATCCTCCTCCTCCACGTACTCAGGCTCTGCAAGAGAGGGAGAACAACGATTTGTAAGCCAATATTACCCTCCTAGATCACACGCACTCTGCCAAGAACTCAAACAGAAACAAAGTGTTCTCACCGTCATCAGCGACCTCCTCCTCTACTTCAAAGTCCGCGTCGGCGGCCCTGCGAAAATAGGATGCAGAACACAAGGTTACGACGGAAGAAAAAGTGTGGGACGGCGGCCGCCGAGTCATCACGAAATAAAGACCTGGCAGGCGGGATTTGGGGCGGGATCTGGCGCTTACTTGTCGGGGGCTTCGTCCGCAGAGTCGAGGAAATCGTTCTCGCCCGCAGAGTTGCCCCAGCCTGGGTGCCTAGCCGGAGCGCCTGCAGACCCTCCAGC
Source organism: Marvania coccoides (assembly GCA_963854735.1). Taxonomy (NCBI): domain Eukaryota; kingdom Viridiplantae; phylum Chlorophyta; class Trebouxiophyceae; order Chlorellales; family Chlorellaceae; genus Marvania; species Marvania coccoides. Next base: position 1,004,694 of record OY978106.1, read on the forward strand.
GCCAGGCCCAAACCTGCCCCCTGCGTTCCAATCATCTGGGTCCATGCTGGCCTGCGTGTGTCTCCCTTCAGCGACGCCTCGGGAGCGATCAGAACAGCGGTCAGGCGACCCGAATGTTTTGAATGTTTGCAGCACGAATCAAACTGCGACACAACTTTTTCCAGCCAATCTGACCGGCTCAGTGTGATTTTGCAACTTTGTGAGTGCAGCTAACACGCCTGTGGCGGGCACTTATTCCCTCCTGCGATCGCCCTGCGCGGCTTTCCTCTTCGTTTTTGTTGTTGCTGTGGCTGAGGAGCTTTTCGCGGCCAGCTCCTTTGGAACTCTGTTCTTCTGGGATCTCTGCGTTACAACACGTTACCATCGCAAAGAGGGCCTCGCGGGAAGGATAATGCAAGCATGTTCACATGTTACCCGCTGCTGCCGCTCACCGCCCTCCCACAAAAAGAAAAAAAACTAGCACGCAAAAAGTAGTAGTAGAAAAACAAAGATTTTACCAATCACACAAAATCAATGCCCTAATCCTGAAATAGAAAGAGTTGCTGTTACTGCCGCCGGAGGAGGTCATCGGTTTGCCCTTTAAATTTTGTTTCGTCGTTACGTTTCTTTCTTTCAGTACTTGAGGTCGAAGCTGACGCCGTACTTGGGCGCCTTGTTCAGGTCCTTGGAGTCAAACTGTCCGCTAATGGCTACCTTGCTCTTTCCCTCCAGCGTCTGCTCGTGGATCACGCTCACCACACCAGAGTGTTGCACCTTCATCTTCTGCAGCGCGCCAGACGCCAGCCGGCGCTGCACCGCAGCCGTGAGGGAGGTAGCGCCGCCCTCGCCCAAATTCTTCACCACCTCGGCGCCCACAGTGAGGTCCGACCGCACGCTGTGCGCGATGAGCACCGACAGGTCCTGCTTCTCATTGTACAGAGTGGCGACCTGGTAGTCAGCGGCGGTGTAGCCCATGCCCACCGCCCACTTGGAAATGGCGCCCTTGGCGGCGTCATAGCTGACGTCAGCGCCTGCCACCACGCTGCGGCCCTTGACCGAAAAGGCCGAGGTGGCGGCAACGTCGACCTTGGGGGCAGCGGCCAGGGAAGCCGCGGATTTCACGTTGATGTGGGGGCCGACGTAATCCACAGCCACCTTGGCGGACTCCACGTCAGGGATGGTGCCGGAGAGGCCCAGGGTGACGCCGGGGGCGACGTTTTTGATGGAGGTGGCGAGGCCAAGCTTGCCTGTGGCCTGGGCAAGGGTGGCGACGATCTTGTAGCGGGAGGTGTCGTAGGTGCCCTTCAGATCGGTGGCCAGGGCGCCGTCGCGGTGGACGCCCTTGATGGCGAAGTCCTGCAGAGCAGAGAGGGTTTGATCAAATTGACAAGTGATGAGTAACGAAGGGAGGGCAGGGGGGTGGTTGGGGCCGTGAGAGGGCGGTATATTGTGGGTGATGTGTAAGAATGTATATACGGTGCAGAAATGGGGCGAAAACGCAGGGTTGGAGCCTCCAAAAAGCCACAAGATGTGCAAGAATTAGAAGCCAAACCGCCCATGCAGCGCTGTCGGGCGTTCCGACGGCTGGTCGCCCCGCACAGGACGACATCAAAGATTGATATTGTTCAGCGCACTCACCACGCCATCAGCGGTGCGTGTAGAGACAGTGGCCACGTTGTTGAACTGGAAGAGACCTTCCCGACTGCCGTAGAGCACATCTGCACCCCAAAAAACGCCATGAGACCATCGGACAGTCGAGATGCAGCATCCGGGGGCGCTCCATGTGCCAGGAACAGAACGGTTTTCAGCATGTGATGGTCATCCCTCTCACCTTTGGCCGTGCGGCCAATGTCCGAGAAATTCGCGGCAGGCATTGTCTCCTTCCGATGATGGGTGTGACAACGGGATGTATAAAAAATATATATGATTTCGCAGTTGCGAGAAAATTGAAGGCCCGTTGTCACCTTTTCCTCATCTTTCTCTTTTTTCGAGCAGGATTGGTGGTGGTTGAGACAAACAATGCTGGAATATGTTTACATCTCAAGCAGTACATGCACGGTCATGAGGAGGGCCTGGGGAGCTCAGCAGCCACGCTCGTGGCACTGCCGCTGGAAAAAAATGTCGCTCCAGCGGCGCTGCCGCTTTGGGGACTTCATTTTCATCAGAAACCACCCCCACAGCTGCCGCTTCAGCCTGTCTCCGCGCCTCTTTATTGTTCCTGGCCAGGCTATGTCCGGTCTCCCCAGCAATGAAGCTCGCCATTTTCAAAACTGCCCACACCTAGAATAAAAAAAACAGTATAAATTGAAAAAATCTAGCACTGAACAGCGTGAACCAGGTGCAGAAATGATGACAAGTGATCTCACCCCGACCGCAGCGATGAACACAGCGCCACCAGCTGCAGGAAACGAAGTAATAAAGAGTGGGGACATTTTAATTAGCTTGTGATTAAAATTGAGTGAATGATTGCTTCGGGGTTGAGCAGACGCTTGAAACTCACCCCCTGCACTCATGGCGCCGATGGTTGCAAACATTCCGGGAGGGTCAGGAAGCTCTTCCTCAGGAGGTGTGTTATTAGGCTGCTCTGGCTCTGCTCAGGCGGTGGGGCGGTGAAAAGCTGTGAATACTACTGAAATGGACACGAAGCCGCGAGAAAGAACGCATCAACTCACTTTGTGTCTCCTTGGCCGCTTCTGATGCCACCAGCCTCCTTCCCGTCGAAATATTCCCCTGTCGAAACATCTTGATCGATCGCAAAATGCCATTTCGTGCGAATGCAACGCACTCCATGGCGATATATCTTGGTTAATACAATTGGGTGTCGGTATGAATAAAAATTTTGCGCAATTAATGCGGTTCGGGCGAGAAAATTTGATTTGTTGCCATCTTTCCATTTGGTGTTGACCACCGGCGTCGGTCTGCGAATGCTGCATTTGAGCCCGTCTCGCCCAGCCTAAGCGACTTATACTCCCTTTATCTTTCCGCTACCGGGGGCAGCGCAACACCCTGAGCGCAGTTCGTGCAGTACAAACTTCATTTTGAAATGCCTTCCACTGAGACCACCCGCAGTTCGGCTGTAGCCAAAACAAAAGCAGCAACAAAACCGCTGAGGCCGATTCCACCGATTAAAAAGCCGCCAGAGAAGCCGTCAGGCGTATCAGCAAAGCCTTCCCCCAGACCTGCTGCAGCTGCAGCAACTTCCACTGCACTCTCACCGCGAGCAGCGGCCCCTGTCCCCACTCAAGACGCCACATCAAGTGCCCCACACACGGCCCCAGGCAGCCCCTCGCAGAAACCAGCCTACTTGGTGCCGGAAGATGCAGCAGCGGAGGAGCAGAGCGCAGTGCAATTCAGCGTGAAAAAGGGCGAGTTTGTGTCCACGCTGCGGGCAGACGGCCCCTTTGGCGCATTTGACGAGCCCCTGGTGCCGCGACAGCCCCACCCAGATGCTGCGCCAGCCAGATCTGCAAGCAGCAACCCCCCGCTGCGCAATGGCCTCTCCTGCATCAACCGCGCCGTGCAGACCTCCCACTGGCCCTCCAAAGACCGCACCACATCCCCCCCTGATCAGTATTTTGCCGAAGCTTCTGGGTCGTGCAGCGCCTGGGAGATTCACGATGCCTACACAGCGCAAGCGGCTGCGCAGGACCCTACCGCGCCGGCGCCTTCGCCCTCTCGCCCAGCCAACTACGTGGAGCGGGTGATGCGGCGCATGATCTTCCAAAACCTGCACCACGTCGTGTCCACAGACTTCAAGGCAAGTAAATTAAGATTTGTGTGTGTGTGTGGTAAATTCACGATTAATCCTTTTCGTGTCCTTCTGCAGTACTGGGATGACCCTGCGGACGAAAAGAGGCCCGAAGAAGGCACCCTGCTGCCGCTGTGGTACTTCCAGCCTGCCACCAAGGGGCGTGCCGTCACCTCCTTGGCGTGGAACCCCAAACACCGCGATCTCTTCGCCGCAGGCTACGGATCTTTCGACCCTGGGCGACCCGTCACCGGCGTGGTCGCCTGCCACTCCCTCACCGACGCAGACCACCCCGAGTGCACGGTGGCGCTGCCGGCCGGCGTCCTTTCTTTGGACTTTCACGCCGCGCTGCCCAGCCTGCTGGCGGTGGGTTGCATGGACGGTAGCGTGCACGTCATCAATGTGAGCCACACCGCCGAACGGGCGCTGCTGGCTTCCTCCCCTGTGGCTGCTCGCCATGGAGATCCCGTGTGGCAGGTTCGCTGGGCGCCAGCGCCCAGGGGCCAGTCTTCCAGCTTCTGGGCAGCTTCCTCCGACGGCACCCTGATGCGGTGGGAGCTTGGGCAGGGGGAGGAGCTGCGCCGCCGGGACAGCGTGCCGCTGCTGGGTGGCTGCAGCACCGCTGCCGCCGCAGCGCTGCCGCCCGGGTTCCCTGCGCTGGAGGTTGCGGCATCGGCGTTTGACCCCCACCCTGGGGCGCAGTCGTTACTGGTGGTGGGCACCCAGGAGGGCGACGTGCTCCGGTGTTCGTTGGACGGTGGGCTGGAGAGCTCGGACGTTTACAGCGGCCACGCAGGGCCGGTGTACATGGTGCAGTGGTCTCCGTTGCACCCCGCCGCCTTCCTGTCGGCCGCCGCGGACTGGACGGTGCGCATCTGGCAAGCCTCCACCACTGGGCAGGTAAGAAGAGAGAAAAAGCTGTTATTTTGTTTTTGTTATTTCCTCTTCCACGCTTAATACGTAATACCTGATATAATTTTTCAATGCTGCAGGCGGCACTGGTGTTTGACGCTGGGGCGCCCGTGGGCGATGCCGCTTGGTCTCCCTACTCTTCCACCGTCTTTGCCGCCATCACTGACACCGGGCGAGTGCTGGTCTACGACCTGGCGCACAGCACAGACTGGCCGCTGTGCAAGCAAAAGGTGGCGCAAAAGCTGCGCCTCACAAAGCTGGCCTTCAGCCCCACCCACCCCGTCATTTTGGTGGGCGACGAAAAGTAAGCAGATATTTTTTTTCCATACAAGGTATTTTAATTCAAGAAAATCGACTAATGCGCATCAAAATTTTTGCAGAGGAGGTGTGGCGTGCTTCAAACTGTCACCAAACCTGCGCAGGATCCCACAGCTGCCAGCCGGCCCCGGCGGAGCTAGAGGGCGGAGCGGTTCCGGCAGGGCTGCGTCAGCTGAGAAGGGACACGGCGGTGGGGCCCCAGCGGACGAAAACAAAGATGAAAGCGCGAGAAAGCTGGCTGCGCTGCAGAGGGAGCGGCTGCAGGGCGTGCTGCAGGTGGCGGCAGCGTGCCGGGCGGCCGAGGCTGCGTGGGAATCTTCTCTACACACTGACAGCGCAGCTACTGCCACTGCCACCAACAGTTCTTCATGAAGTAATTGAATGTCGGTAAAGCGAAATCTGAATGCAAATTTCGCTCCCTTCTTCCTTCTGAAATGCATCATTTTGCTGCCGTCCCTGTTCATCTTTGCGCCCCCCCCCGCCCCCCCCCCCCTCTTCTTTTCGTGTTCCTTTGTGTCGAATAGCTCGAGAGAGCTTACATGAACTGGCTCCATCAACACATCAATTAATGGGAGTGGAAGGGATCGTTTTCAATGTGCAAAAAAGAATTGATGAAAGGCCACGTAGAGAGTCTACACAGCATAAAGTAAGCCAGAGGCGTCAGCTGCTGGTAGGACGCATGCTCCCAGAGTGAAAACGGAAAAGAAGACGCAGCAGAAAAGGGAGGGGGAAGGTAGACAGGAAGGAATCGTTAATGCATTGACGGCAATCATGCCGCTGCACAAAATTAGGAGGGAAGCAGTTTTTTGGGTCAGTTATCAATATATTAGGAGTATCCAAATAAAAGAGCGACGAATCAGCCGCATTGCACACAAAAAAACAGCAAGAAAATGTATTAAAACCGTCGCTTTCGGAAAACGTACTTGAGGACTTCAGGAACGCTATGAGGTCGGCACGGTCCTCCGGTTTCTTGAGGCCCGCAAATACCATCTTCGTCCCCGGGATATACTTCTTGGGGTTGAGTAAATAGTTGTACAGCGTCTCTTCGCTCCACAGCACGCCCTTTTCCTTGTTGGCCTTGCTGTATGAGTAGCCCTCGGCCTGACCAGAGGTCCGGCCGAAGATGCCACCCAGGTTGGGGCCCTGTTTGTGGCCACCGCCCTTCTCCGCGACGTGGCACTGCGCGCACCTGCAGTGAGAGAATTGGCGGAGGTGGTAGTCAAAAAAGGTCTAGTTTGTTGAGGTGAAGATCGGGCTCCAGCACGTGGAGTGCCAACACCATTAGGAATGCAGGGCCGCAGGTCGCATTCGATCCTTGGGGTTAGGGCCCACCACATCAGTTTGTCATGAAATCCACCCTGGGCGTAAACCCGACCCCGCTTGTGAAACCAGCCCCACTAATCCCAAAATAACAAGCCTCGATAGGCATCGTGCTGAGTTGTTGCAGCAGCCACTCACTTTGTTTTGAAGATTTTCGCTCCTTTGGCGGAGTCGCCTGCGGGGGCTTCAGCGAACGATGCCATTGCCGTTCACGCCCAGGTGATGTTAACTCGCAAATGGATTTCAAAAGGTGTTGAAATTGCGTTTGACTCTCGAATCATAAATCGAGGGAAAATTTTTCATTGCGCCCTGCGGCTGCTTTTGTTGCCCTAATGCCCGCTCCGCAAGGCAGTTTGCATTGCTAATTGCACTGGTTTTTTGCACAGCATTGCATCCGAGCGCCCCACCACTTCGCCGGCAGCCAGGGTTTTTCACATCGATTTTGACCTCTCTCCCCACGCCTCGCCTTTTTAATCAACGAGTTCTGGGGGCCGTGATCGCACGCTGCACACCGAGTATCTTGACCCACCCTACCAGCAGCAAACATGCAGCGCATTCTCTCTTCCTCCCTCGCTCGCTCCCTCACCGCCGCTGAGGCGCTGGGCGGGGCTCGCGCCTTCAGCACCCAACCCGTCACAGCCACGATGTTCCCCGGAGATGGTACGCGTTTCATCGCCGCTTTAAACACCACCCACCTCCTTTTTCTCCCAACAAAGTATGTCCAGTGGTTTTCTCCCACTTCTTCTGACCACAGTTTTCGCCCATTTCCCACCCAGGCATCGGCCCTGAGATCGCCGACGCGGTGATGAAGATCTTTGAGGAGGCCAAGGCCCCCGTGCAGTGGGACGTGCAGCAGATTGGCAAGGAGGTGGACCCGAGGACCAACTCCTTTGTGACCCGTGAGAATTTGGACTCAGTGCTGGTAAGAGGGAGACAGCTGGGCTTTTTTTAATGCAGAAATGTGGCGCATACTGCTGTTTCTGGCGTTTTTCATGGGTTACTAGTTATAAATATTAAAGCAAATGAAATTTGCTCACCAACTTATTACCTCTGCTTACCCCCCCATTTCCCTGTTGTTTCCCCTTCTTTTTAAACCCCAACAGAAGCACCGCATCGGTCTCAAGGGCCCCATGGCCACCCCCATCGGCAAGGGCTTCCGCTCGCTCAACCTCACTCTCCGCAAGGAGCTGCAGCTGTACGCCAACGTGCGCCCCTGCCTGTCGATCCCCGGGTACAAGACGCGCTACGACGACATCGACATCGTCACCATCCGCGAGAACACCGAGGGAGAGTACTCGGGGCTGGAGCACGAAATTGTCCCCGGCGTCGTTGAATCTTTGAAAATTATCACCCGGCAGGCCTCCACCAGGGTGGCCGAGTTTGCGTTCGCGTACGCCGACAAGCACGGCCGCAAGAAGGTTACTGCGGTGCACAAGGCCAACATCATGAAGCTGACCGACGGGCTGTTCATCAAGTGCACGAGGGAGGTGTCGGAAAAGTACCCACACATCAAGTACGAGGAGATGATCGTGGACAACACCTGCATGCAGCTGGTGAGTGGAGAGGGCTACCACTGCTGCAGTTTTGGCAGACAGCAGCCATCATTTTTTGGGGAGGGGGCGGGGGGTTCCAGAATTCATGCTTTGAAGATGGGGTCTCAGGCAGCCGTTTTGGCTTGCATTTCGCCTGGAATGTGATTTTTACCCGCGCCCCTTCATCGCACCACAACTGAGCATCACTAAATGCCCCTTCCTTTCTTCCTTCCCTCCTTTCTTGCTCTTGTCAGGTGTCTCGCCCCAACCAGTTTGACGTCATGTGCATGCCCAACCTCTACGGCGACATCATCTCCGACCTGTGCGCCGGCCTCATCGGCGGCCTGGGCCTCACCCCCTCTGGCAACATTGGCGCCAACGGCCTGGCGCTTATGGAAGCGGTGCATGGCACAGCCCCAGACATCGCAGGCAAGGACATGGCCAACCCCACCGCGCTGCTGCTGTCGGGCGTCATGATGCTGCGCCACATCAACCTCGAGAAGTGAGCACAGTTCATATTTTGTTTGCTTTTATATCGCCCCCCCCCCCCCCCCCCCCAACGCACCCCCCCCTCATCTAAGAGCCTTTGTATAAAGATACCTCAATATATCTTAGATATTGTGCTCTGCATTACTACATTGTTCGATCAATGCGCTGCTTTTTTCGCCCCTTTAATCTAACTACTCATACTACTTTTATCTTCCTTCTTTTTCTAGGTACGCCGACCGCATTGAGAAGGCCACCCTGGCCACCATCGCCGAGGGACGCTACCTGACCAGGGACCTGGGCGGCCGCAGCGGCACTTCCGACTTTACAGGCGCAATCATCTCGAAGTTGGATGACTAGATATTATTTTATAAAATGAAATAACGCTATTGTTGTTCAGGTTGGCGGCTGTGGGGGAGGGGGGGGGGTATACAAGTCGATGAACGCGAGCTAGCGAGCCTGAGAGAGCGGTGAGAAGGGCCTGCAGCAGCCCTATATAAGGGTGGTTTTTCTAATGTGTCCATTTTGAAGGGGGCGGTTATTGATCGACTCATTCGATACTTTTCCCATGATGTTTTCTTTCTGTTTGTTTCTTTATTTCCTTTTGTTTCGTGGCGCTGCAGCAACAACTCATCGTGCGCTTCTTTCAAAATGCTGTATGTTCGCGTGTTTAAAAAATATTAAGAGTGCGGCATTTTTCAGCGCAACTTCAATATATATATGCATTGCTGCAATGAAATTTGGTACTACTTCGTCAATGAAATTCTGCGGTAGAACGCAATGACCTTGGGGTCTGCGCGCAGCGCCGCACTCGCCACGCCACCCACAATGCGCAGCCCCTCCAAGCAGCGGGCGCGGCTCAATGCCACGTACGCCATGCCCGCTTCAAACGCCTTGTCAAGCGAAACCTCGACCCGGTCCAAACTCAGCCCCTGCGACTTATGGACGGTCACGGCCCAGGCCAACGCCAGAGGGATTTGCCGCCGCCACGCCATCTCGTGGCCACCTTGGTTGATGGAGGTCTTCTCGTGGGTGATCGGCATCGCCTCCCCGCCCTGCACCCACTTCACAATCGGCATACCCGCGCGCGTAAAACCCTCCACCACCCCTCGAGCGCCGTTCACCAGCCCCTTCTTCGCGCTCAAATTCTTCGTCAGCATCACCTGTGCCCCCACCTTCAGCTTCACGGTGCGGGGGGCGGAGCACGCGGCGTCCAGCGTGGAGCCTTCCCCTGCGTCCACCGCCCGAAACACGCAGGTTTCCCCCGGCAGCGCAGCCAGCTCCTCTTCGTTGATTCGATCGACATCAGCCCGGTGAGTAAACAGCCGAGTGGGCAAGATGCCGTCCTCTAAATCCAGCGGGCGCGCGCACCGCGCCAGCAGTGTGCGCAACGTAGCTTCTGGCGCGGTGCCAGAGCGTACCTCTGCCAAAATATCGACAAAAGTGGTGTCAGTTTGGCGGAAGACTAGAGTGAGCTGGATGCTGGCGTGGACGCAGCGCTCCCAGGCCTCGGACTCGAACGCGAACTTGCGGGAGGCCGCGTCCTTGGCCACAGGCGGCAGCTGGTGGAAATCCCCTGAAAGGATGAGCTGCAGGCCGCCAAAGGGGCGGGAGCTGCCGCGCACCTTCCGGGCAATGTACTCCAACAGATCAAACATTCGGCCCTCCATCATCGATACCTCATCAATGATAAGCGCCGTGGCTTTGCGCCACCGCGCTCCCGACGCGCCCCGCGCCGCCCGCTGCGCCAGAGCGTCGAAATTGCCGTCCCCGTGGCCGACCCCCGCAAACGCGTTGATGGTGGTGCCGCCCAGCAAGCTGCCCGCCATGCCCGTAGTTCCCGTCACATAGGTGGTGTCTCCCGGCAGCGCGCGCAAAATGTGGCGCAGCACCAACGACTTTCCGGTGCCAGCGCACCCGGTGAAGAAAACGTTCTTTCCAGCCTTCACCAGGTCCAGCGCGCGCTGCTGCTCGGCGCTGAGCGGAGGGAGCTCTTCCTCGCACGTCGAGGCGGGGTTCTGAGGCTTGCCAGCGACGGAAAACGCGCCGCCCCCGCTGCGGCTGCTGCTGGCTGTGTTCAAGTTTGTCAGCGCCCGTCGGTGCACGGCAGGCGGAGGTCCAGCCCTGCCAGGGACGCCACGCCGCGATTTACTGAGCGCTTTGTCCACTCCGCGCGCCAAGGACGTCAGCGCAGGGATGTCTTCAGGCCCAGCAGCTGTGATGGTCACCTGCAGATTCCGCACTGCTCTGTCCCAGGGGTTGGGCCGAAACTTCTGGAACCGCATGCCCAGCTGCCCCGCGGACAGCCGGGTGGTGTACAGCGCGGCGGGTGGGTGCAGCGGCACCAGCAGCTCCTTTGGTTTCATGGCGATGGAGAGGCAAGGAATGCCGTCATCGCCAACCACCAAGTCCACAGCCACGCTCTGGGAGCGGGAACTGGAAGGCCCACCACTGGAGTCGCCTTGATCCACGGTGACCTGCGAGAATGGGTGAGAAAATGAGCGAGTTGAGCTTGGTTGTTGCAAGGATGCGAAGATGAAACAACTTGTGTCAGAAAAGGTAAAATGTAGGCGGTCTCTACCTTTGCTATTATTACTGGCATGATTTGTGGTTTGTTTCGGAAGTAATATGGGGGTTAATGGAGGTATTCGCTTGTGGGTCGGTGCGATCTAATGCCGGTTGCAAATATTTAGACAAAAACACCCATCGTGGCGCGATATATTAATTATACGGCTTGTCTGGGTGTATGTCTAAATAATTAAGTACTTCATCTGCTCAATTACTTCTCACGCCTTCATCTCAATTTCAACCACCCGCGCTTTCTAGTTAGTTGTACAACTGAAGGGAGTGAACGCAGAGTTGGGAGCATGCGCAGTCATGTACTCGGAGTGTGCTCGTTAGCTTGGTTCAGATTCGCATTCGTATTTTTCATATTCCATACGGACGCTTGTCCATAATGGATGTGTCCCCCCAATATTCAAGTCTTCAATTTATAATTAAATAATGGTAGGCTACACACACTCTAGAGATAAAAGAGTACTAAATGCGAAAAAACCAAACAGATTGTAATAAACATAGCAAATAAAACAGGCAAATGCCCCGTGCAAACCCAATAAAAAAAATGTTGCATCACCACTTCGCCATGTTACTATCAAAATCACGCTCCGCTGGATACAGAGAACCGCCCGAACAGGCCGGGGGAAGGCTTCGGCCCCGAGCTCGCCCTCGCCACGTCAGCGGGGCTAAACTGCAGCAGCCGCGCCAGCACCGGCAGCATGTGGCTCCCAGGGCTGAGCTCCCCAGAGGCAAAGCTCTCCACCAGCACCGCCTTGAGGTAGTCCAGGTCCACCGCCGCGCGCTTCTGGTTGCGCCGTAACTCCGCAATCTCCTCCTTCAGCACTGCCGTGGCTTTATCTCGCAGCTCGTGCGTGCGGTCGGCGTCTTCCAGCTCCACCTCCAGCGAGCGTATGCGCGCTTCAAGCACGGGCGCGGGGCTGGGCGGCACGCCGGAGGGTGGCGGACTCACTGCACCTGGCGCAAACATACCGACAATCGTGTTAATCGCTTCAGGGGTGCTGCCTTCCGCTGCGGAGGTGCCGGAATCTCTCGGCGTCGTCGCACCTCCCGCCGCTGCTGCGCTTGCTGCTGTTTGTTCTTCTGCTGTGCGCGCTGGCTCGATTTCAGAGGAGAACGAAGGGTCTCGCTTGTGGAGGGGCATCAAAGGGAGGCCAGAGCCTGTCAGCGAGCCTGCAGACTGCAGCGAGGGGGACCGCACGTGGATGGGGCTGGTCACCGCAGAGGAGGATGCGGCAGCCAGCGCTTGAGAAAAGGCGGCGGGGGAGCGCACAGCTCTCGTGGCAGCCAGCTCTGCGTTTTTGCGCTTCAGTGCCGCCTCTAGGTCGACGCAGCGCGCGTTGGACGCCTGCAGGTCGCTCCACAGCCGCAGGGTTTCCCCTTCAGCAGCAGCCAAAGCCTCAGCTGCTTCTTGCCGTCTCGCTTCAGCCTCCAGCGCGCGCTGCGCCGCCGATTCAGCCTCCGAGACGGCCGCTTCCAGCTGCTCTTGCACCCTAGCAGAGAAACTCGCAGCAGTAAACGCCGCATCTTCCTTTTCTTCCTCCTCGTCCTCTTGGTCCTCCCATTTGCTGGCTGCCGCTGCGCGAGACGCCCCCAGGTCCCTGGACAGCGCCTCCACCTGCGCCTGCAAGGCCTCTGCGGCCGCGCGCGCCTCCTGCAGCTCCTTCTCAGCCTCTGCCCGCGTTGCAGTTGCTGCCGCCACCTCCGCCTGCAGCGCCGCCGCTCGCTCTTCAGCGCCCTCCGCTTCAGCCCTGGCAGCCTCCACCGAGCGCTGCAGCTCCTCCGCGCCCTGCCGCAGCCACCCAGCTTCTTCCACCGCCGATTCCGTGGCCGCCGCTGCCCGCTCTTCGGCGTCAGCAACCTGAGACTGCAGCGCAGCCAGCGTCTCCCCCACAGCCTCGTGGTCCTCACGCAGCGCAGCCATTTGCGCCTCGGCGTCTTCCAGCTGCCGCAGCCGCGCCGCAAGCTCACTCTCGAGCTGGCCCCGCAGCGCAGCAATGTCAGCGCCAGCCGCCGTCAGTCCCTCGATTTCTCCCTTCATTCTATCCACTTCTGCCGTTTTTTCAGACATCAGCCGCTCCAGTTCCGCCACGCGCGCCGCCGTGGCGCTGCCTGCAGCAAGCTGCGCCTCCAGCGTTGCCACTTTCTCTCGCAGCGTGTCCGCCGCCGCAGAAGCCTCCTCAGCGCGATCCAGCCCACGCTGCGCCTCCTGCAGCGCCCCTTGCAGCCTCTCTCTGTCCAGTCGAAGGTCCTCCACGGCCGTGGCTGTTTCCTCAGCCTGGGCCTCCACCGCAGCACGCTTGGCAGCAAGGCCTGCAGCATCCACCTGAGCCCCTCTTTCTGCCTCCAACTGCGCCTCCAACGCCGCAACCCGCTGCTTCAACAACTCTTCTGCGTCCCCCTCAGTGGCGCTGGTGCCCTGCGCAGCTGCCTGCTGCGCCTGCTGCAGCGCGACAGCCAGGCCGTCGCGTTCAGCGCACAAACCCTCTGCAGCGGCAGCGGCATCCGCAGCCTGAGCCTCCAGCGCCGCGAGCTTGTCTGCCACGGCTGCTGCCTCCTCTTGGTGCGCTGCTGCCGCTTTCTCTAGCTGAGCTTGCACAGTTTCCTTCAGATTCGCCACCTCTGCCGCGCCTGCCGCTGCGCTCTGGGCGGCCTCCTGCTGCGCCTGCTGCGCTTCCACCAGCGCCGCTTTCAGGCTGGCCACAAGCTCCTTCAGCGCCGCCACCTCCACCGCTGCCTCTGCCGCAGCGGAACCATCTCCTGCGCTCCGTTCCTGCTGCGCCTGCTGCGCTGCAGCACGCAGCTCCTCGTTCTCCTGACGCACCGCATCGGCGGCGGACACCGACTCCGCGGCGTGGGCCTCCAGCGACGCCGATGAGGCCCTCAGCATTGCCACAGTGCTGGCCATATCCAGCCGCTTTGCATGCTCTACCTCCAGCGCCGTCGTCATCTTCGTGAGCTCCTCCCGCAGCGCTTCTGCTTCCCCGTTGTTAGCCTGCGCGGTCGCAGCCTCCGCGGCGGCCGTCTGCTCCAGCAACGCCGCCTGCAGGCTGTCATTCTCCCGCTGCAAACTTTCCACAGCTGCCGCCGCCTGCGAGGCCTGGGCCTCCGCCAGCGCGAGCTTCTCGGCCACACCCGCGGACTGTTGCCGCCCAGCCGCCTCTTGTTGCAGCTGCGCCTCCAGGCTGCCCACTTTTTGCTTTAGCACCTCGACTTCCGCCGCCTCCTGGCTCTGCTGAGCATTCTGCGCGTGCTGCGCGCGCTGCAGCGCCTCCTGCAGCTCCCCATTCTCGCGCCGCAGGCTCTCTGCCGCGGAACTAGCCACCACAGCCTGAGATTCCATCGAAGCTTGAGCAGAGCGGAGAGCCGACACTGTCTGCGCCAATCCCGCCATTTCAGCCTGCGTCTGACGCGCGGACTCTTCTGCGGCGACTCGCGCTGCTGCAGCAGCAGCCATTTGCTCCTCGGCGGCGGCTTGCGCAGCGTGCAGCGCATTTTGAGCTTCCGCTGCGGCGATTTCCTCTCTGTCCTCCGCATGGCGCAGCGACTCCTTGAGCTGAGCGGCCTGCTTGGCGAGGCGCTCGTTGTCCGCCAGCAGGGCGGTCAGGCGGGCGCTGAGGGAGGCGGTGCCGGCCGTGTTGCCGTCGCCATCGCCGGTGGGGGCGGTAAGCAGCTGCTGTACCTGGTCCGCCAGGCGCTCGTTCTCCTCTGCCGATGCGCGGAGCCTGTCCCGCAAAGTTTTGTTTTGGATCTGCACTAGGCGCAGCGCGTTCTCGGTCTCAGTCATGAATGTCTCATCGTTTGTGGAAGCAGAGGCGCCTGCGTGGTGCATCGGACGTATTTCAGACAAACTATTGGCGACTCGCATACCAGAGGCACGGTAAATTGGTTGAATGGAGCAAATGGCGCAGGTTGAAAGCTAGATTTGGCGATTTTAGATGGCACACAAGCACACAAAAAAAATCATCTGCACTCACCTCCGCCGTCCTGTGACTTGGCAAGCTTTTGCTGGGCTTGTGCAGCAAGCTTGTTTCCAGCCTCCTGTGCTTTCCCAGCAAACTCTTTTAATGTGGACCTCCACATCCTTGCTGTTGCAACTGCCTGCTCTCCAGTGCAGCCACACAGGCGATGAGGCAATAATAAATTTAATTGAATATAATTTAGCAAGCAGGTAATGGAAATTTCACCCAAATCAAGTTCCATGCTTTCTTTTTGCAAGCCACTTTTCAACCGAACCTGTAACTTCCACTCTCATTTTTAATCATTTTCGGAATTCAGGTAATTTGATAACGCGCTCTGCATCGTTGACTGCGAGCAGCGGCGTCTAGTTAGCATGAGCACAAAATTGGGGCGGTGGCATGACGTCGTTGCCATTACTGAGCATATGCAGTTTTTCTGCCAGCGCTACTGCATACTTCAACTGTGATATGCCCATGCGCGAGGCCATTGTCCCGGTTTGGCCGCTGGCTCCTAGTAGGGCCGTTTCCCCCCCCCCTCCCTTGGGACTTCATCATGTAGTGATCTCCTGGTGTAGGGTCTCTCCCACCAGCTGCGTCAAATTCAGCAAACATGCAACTGGATAAGAGGATGGCATTGCTGCACAGTGTGCAGAGAAATTTACTCACCGCCCGTTGGCGCCTACGCTGTGGAGCACGACACCTGTGCAAGCATCCCCGTCGTGGCCTAACTCTTTTCCTTTCATCAGAGGCAACCGATTATTTGCATCATCCAAATTTTGAAGAGTGCGCATCATCACATTTTCTCGAGAACGATCGTCATCTTATTTGTCGCATTTCGCGCTTCAGTCAATCTCCTATTTGTTGGCGTTCCTGACTTTTTCCGTTTTCTTTCACTCTTCCACCCATATAATGGTATGGGCTTAAAAGCACGTTTATAAATTAAAGTATACGCTCTCCCCAAGCTATCCTGGGAGGCTGTACACCAAAACGTTCTTGAAAAAACAAACTTTTTTTGTGTGAGGCCATCTCCGAAGGACGAATAAACAACGACAAGCCCAAGACGGGGGCATGCAAGTAAGGATACCGTGGTGTCAAGGTGCGGCAAAACGCGTATTCTTTCGGTCTCAAATATCAAATATTTGAGCTACATCTTTACACAAGTTCCCTCTTTTTAACCCCTCCAATGCAGAGGACTATCCTTGAAATCAGGAAAGGGGAGGTGCTCCACCATCAAGCTATCCAAACTCAAAGTCCAACAACCCTCACCAACCTACCCAGCTCGAGGAGATACTTTCGAAATGCGAATACTCCTGCCAGACACCCGCTTTCTAGTGTGCGTAGACAAAGGCGACGTCACCTCGCCAGGGCAGATCCATCTTTCGAACTTCTGGAGGGGAACGGATGCCACCTCGATTCCTCCTCATGCTGAAGTCATCGTAGTCACCGCCAACGCTTTTTCCAAGCCGCACGCGTGCGACTCCTCACCAGTCGATAGTACCATTACGTTTGTTTTCCCGCTGTTTCAGACTTCTGACGACGCCTCTGAGCTTTCTTTCGCATTCCCTCAAAATTCCAACACCGCGGCCCTCATCGACCGCTGCTGCTGCGCAATCGATGGAGTGTACACCGTGGAGGTCTCTGACTGCGCGCAGTGCGGCAGCGCTGTCATCCCGCGGCTCGTTCTGACTGTGTACCCGCCCGGTGAAGAAGGAATTTCTCAAGCGCTGAGCTTGGTGGCGTTGAACATGATGATCCCGCGGATGGCAGCCACTGGCGTCGTATCCGAGGCTGCTTGAAGCGGAGGCAGGGGTGGCTGGTTCTGTTTGCGGCGGGAGCAACGAAAGGGAGCGAGAGCGGCAGGCAGGCTGCGTGGATGAATTGAAAAAAAAAACTGAAATTCTCTGTATATATTTGTTTCGACGCATTTGTTGGTGCGTATTATTATAACAATATGGTTGCAAACATGGTCCCATGGGATTTTTCTCCTTTTCTGGCATTTCTGTGGCAAGGCTCAATTTATTCATCAATACATTTTTCAAATTTTTTTTTTGATGCATAGCGCAATCTAGGGCGATATTCTACGTACGCGCAACCTCTAGTCTGTAATTAAGCAACTTGGCAGGGGTAAAATGCGAGATTATTGAGATACGGGCCAAAATCAGGTGGCAAATTCAAAATGTGGCAGCTTCCTCTCAGGCTTCCTCTTGCCTCTGTGCCCGCTTGCGATACGGCGGTTGAGCTCAGTCTACGTTCATCTCCCCGTATATCTCCATTTTAATACTTTATACACCCACAGTTAAAGATCAGTGAGCGGCGAGAGCGTGCTCCGAGCCCAAAAGCATTTCCCTCGCAAATGGTTGGCTTCCTGCCTCAGCGCGGCAACTAATCAAGGGCTGGCATCGGCGCGACTCTTTAAACGCATTGCCCAACATGCTAAACATCCTCGATCCTTCATATTCGATCTCCATCCGACGGGAGAGCGGCGCTGTTTACCAGCACTGTTTCAAAAATTGCAACGATCTGCACCAGAGCGTGGAGGTGGTGTTTGCGGATGTCAACTCGCAGCTGGACAGCAGCGCCGAACCCATCACGTTTATCGTTCCCCTGCGCCGCGCCCCCGATTCCGATGACCTGGTTTTCAAAATTCCCGCCTTATCTTATTCCCACCCCCAACGCTGCTTCAACGTGGGCGACGTCTACTCCCTAGATGCCGCAGGATTCGCGCGTGCACTCCCCGACTGCACCACCGCCGCACCCATCCCCCGTCTCCTCCTCGCCACCCTTCAAATCCAGTCGCCACCTGTCAACGCCACCATCGAGGCAACACCCATCAAGCCTCACCTCGCCTTTTCTACCGGCATCGACCACGCACCTGTCGAGAACTGCACCCCCATGCAGCGCACCACCACCCGGCCCAACCTGCTGCACTTCACCCCCCAGAAAACGCTCCTCCATTTAACGGCAGCGGAGCTGCTGGCCTCCCACGAAGAAGAAGAAGAAGATCCCTTGGCGCCCGCTGCGGAGACCTCTTCGGACCTCCTGTCGCTGGATGACGACACCGACTCCGTGATCGACGACGCCGAACTCGAGTTTCAGCAGCAGGCCGCCATACGGGCGCTACAGGAGGGGAACAACTTGTTTCTGGGCGTGC
The DNA here is from genome assembly GCA_963854735.1 of Marvania coccoides. Taxonomy (NCBI): domain Eukaryota; kingdom Viridiplantae; phylum Chlorophyta; class Trebouxiophyceae; order Chlorellales; family Chlorellaceae; genus Marvania; species Marvania coccoides. The sequence continues at coordinate 1,022,673 of OY978106.1, forward strand.
ACATGGGTTCAACAGCAGCAGCGGCGGCGGTAGCATCACCCACAGGGGGGATTTGCGGCGACAACTTTGGCGGCAGCGACGCGGTGCCAGGCTCAGGCGCAGGAACAACAGCTGCGGCAGCGGTGTTGCCGCCCTGCGGCGGCAACCACAGCCCCCGACCCTCCACGCCAGGACCCTCCACGCTGTTGGACTCCCACCTGCTGCAGCCGTCTTCGCAGCAGCTGCTGCTGAGCCCGCGTGAGGGGGGCCCGTCCGAGACTGACTTTCTTCGAGCTTGGGAGACGCTGAAGGAGCAGCAGCAGCGCCAGGCCCCGCCCCAGCTGCGCACCCCTATCAAAGATGGAGCGTTTGTGGCGGCCCCCCAGATGTGGGGCACCCCGCAGAAGAAGCGCAAGTCGGCGTCCAACACCGCTGAGAGCGAAGTCGATGCTTTCTGCCGGCTGTTTACCAAACCGCCTTCCCGAGAGCAGCAGCTGGAGGCGGAGCTTTTGCAGGCGCAGTTTGAGCTGCAGAAGCAGCGGCTGGGGCACTGTGCGGCAGTGAACGACATGCGAAGTTTTTACGAAGCAAGGATCCAGCTGTTGGAAGCTCAGGCGCAGGTTGCAGAGGAGCGGGCGCAGCTGCAGCGGGATGCGCACGAAGCCGCCATGGTGGCAATGCAGGAGGAGCTGCGCCAGGCGCAGGGCACGCTGATGCGGCAGCAGCAGGCAGCTTCTCGGCAGATGCAGCGGGCGACCGACGTGGCGGAAGCTGCGCAAGCCTTCCTGGCAGCCATGGACCCCCAGGACTGCCTCAATCCAGAGGCGTCTGTGGCTGTGGACAACTGCTAGCGGGCGATATTAATTCCTATATAATGACGATGACTCCAACACACAGCAACTCGGTTTTTTTCTTCTCCTTCTCGTTCTTTTCTTAAAATTAAATTTAACTAACCTATTAATACTACCATCATTCCAAGTAATGTTTTTTTCTTCTTCACTATTTTTAAGTCCTGATGCTTTTCATTTTTATTTCTTCTTATTTTTTCGGGTTTCCATTTTTAGAGTCGTCGAATAAGAACCAGAGCTGTATTGATTACTTGATAATATGAATTTAATGGGTCTCTGCTGTAAATACTTTCCTCCCTTACTTCTTTTTTGAGCGAACCAGAGGAGGGGAGGGCGAATGAGGCAAGGCACCGCCCCTGTTGAGAAAGAAAAGTTGGTTCAATGCTTCTTTAGGCAGCACATAGATTCAGTTCCCATTGCAGCATCCATCCACGTCGACATTTGCGCTTTTATAAAGAAGCCGCTACATCTGGTACGGAATTTTGAAAAATAAAAACAATACAAACACCCCGTGGGGTCTCTTTAAATCTTATTTCTGTTGAGAAATAAGACTGAGCTTAATTATCCTCGGTGCTTATTGGGCATATGAAAAAACACCCCAAGTGGTCGCCCGCTGCAAGTATGTTGGCAGATTCGAGCACCAGCCGCACTACCGCCCTACGCCATTCGGCAAAAAATAAATTCGTAACAAAACAAAGACCCCTGACTGAAGAGGCGATAAAGTTGCGGATACTTTTAAACCCGTCGCCGTACTTGGAAATTCCCAGGCCCATTCCGCCGCCGCACGGTCTCCCAAGGGCACTCCCCCAAGGGCAGATCGATCGAATGCCAGAGTTTCTGGCCCGGCGTTAGAACTTGCTGAGTTACGGTGGTATATTCGGGTGAGGGTGACTGACTGTTAGTCAGGGACCCCCTCGGCACCTTTCTTCCTCGATGTTGTAGAGAAAAGTTCCCTATACGAACACGCGCTTGATAACGTATTGAAACGTGTCTGCATCCCCTCTCCGCTGCTTTAAAGGGCGCATCGATAGTTTTGAGGTTTATTTTCTCTTCGAAGCTAGCTCGAGATCACATCTGTCACTGCACGCCCGGTAAGTCAGCTTACACGCGCTTTTCGTTATTTCGCATTCAAAAATGTCTCAACTTCCACGCCTACGCAAATGCAGGCTTGTCCAAACCATGCCGGCTGTTGAGTATCCTCGAGATAATTCAATTGAGCCCGGGGCAGGTTCTCGTCATGGGCTCCTCCACATCTACGCCAACCAATCCGTCTTCGCATGCTTCTGGAGAAACGACGACAGCCACTACACCATGGCTGAAGTACAGTTTGTTGTTTTGGGCGTTGATTTCGGGCTCCCGCAGCTGTGCCCTGTCAAGCAGCCCAGCGACTCCCTCCTCTGCGTGGACCTGGGGCAGATCGACTTCTCTTTGGGCAACCACTACACCGTCGCCAGCGCAGGCCTTGCTCGCACTAACCCACGGTGGGGCACATCTCAGGTCATCCCTCGCTTCACTGTGACCATCTTCCCGGAGCCCGTCATAATCGATCTGACGGGGGCGTCTGACGGAGAAGAAGAAGCACCTGCCGTGGCAGCGGAGGAAGAACTGCCCCCTGCACTCAACAGCGACCAGAGCGGCAGCGGGCTCGTTGGAGCCAACGCTGCTCAGCAGGAGTTGCCAGCCACCGAGAAAGAGTCCGCGCCCCCGCTCACCGGCAGCCCGCTCACCGCCTGCCCACTCACCGGTAGCCCGCGCCGCCGCCGCCGTCGCCGCATTGAAGAAGCAGCCGCCGAAAAGGCCAAGCAGGACAGCAAGGCGGTCGTGTCGGCCCTGATGCAACTTGAAGGTGCAGGGCAGCCGGCGGGGCTAGAATCGTCAGGGGACGCTGGAAAGTCTAGCCAGGGAGCGGACGCGGCGTATTCTGGCCCGTACAGGCCGCCCTGCGGCGGAACTGGGGGAAAACGGAAACGTCCGCAAAAAGAAAGTTATGCTGACGGCCAGGGACGGGCACAGCAGCAGCTCCCCCATAAGAGAGACCTTCTCGCTCAGATGCAGAAGCTTGACACTGAAAATAAGAAGATCGAGGAGCGGCACAATGCGGAGAAGGAAAAGTTGAAAGAGCAGCTGCAGGAGAAGTTCTTTGAGATGCTGCAGAACGTGGGGGAGAGCCACGCAGAGATGTAGCGGGTGAAATGAGACGCGGAGATGCGCAAGCTGAAGGATGCCCATCCAGCAGTTGCAGCTTGAGGCCAGGCTGTCTGCTGCCAAGACGACGCAGAGCTCCAAGGTGCACGGCGCGTTCGACGAAGAAGGCGACCGCGGCAGCAGCCAGTTTCTCTCTCCCTTCATCTGCGGAATGCTGTTAAATTTTGATTGCGAGAGCCCCTGCCGACAGTACGAGCATGTCCAAATATTTCATACTTACTAATGCAGTAGCATATTTCGAACAACGTCACCCCCCCACCCCCGGGGTGTTCTTCTTAGCCAGTGTAAAATCAACATCCAGAACAAAACACACGTGCTCCGAGCACGTGGGTTATAGATTCTACCCACTCAACGCCAGCCATCTTTGTAATCAGCCAGCAGCATAGAGATTTATATACACGAGTTCAAAAAATTTGACGAATTTCAACGGAATTAGGAATTCTAGGTTTGAGGTTTGAGGTTTTACAATGAGTTAACGTCTCCTACTGAGGTTGTAAGGGGCACACCACCCCTTCATCTCGTCTCAAGACAAAATACATATTCAGGTAGCAATATAGTGTGGAGTTGGCTGTCCATGGTCAGCAGTCTTCTTGTATGAAAGTCTTCAGAAGAGGCTTTGTGAAGTCTGCAACCGCCGACATTTTTCTCCGTCACTTGTGTTGTTGTCACAAAACAAATTTGGTTTTCTGTGGCGGGTAGCCTTTGGCGTTCGCTGACACAAGTGAGGAGTGCCTCAGAATTTTTCAAAACTAATATTTCTTCTGGCACGACGGAAGTGTGTTTTTGCACCTGGCCCCTCTGTGCGATTGTGCTCCATACATGATGCATCTTTTGTTGCATGCCGTTCAGATGAATTGTAATTTTCTCATTCTCCTATGCTGAAAGGCTCTGACCGAGCGTGCACGTGTGTCGCCCTTTCCTGTGTAAAAATCATCGTCATCATCATCAAGGGGCACACAAGCAATACTTCCCCTTATATTTTTTATCACACCCTCTCTGGATTTGTTTCCTGTCCCGATCGCTTTCTCAACGCTTTTGCTACTCACTGCTGTCCTGATCAGACACATTTGGTGGCGACGTTTAGTTTTCGGAGATCTTTTTTTAATCCCCCCCCCCTCAAAAAACTGAAATTAGTCATTGTGTTGTGCAACCTACCGTTAATATCCCGTCCCATGTTACACATCCGTGTTTTAGCGGCGTGCGTCTTGCTTTTCGGCACTTTTTGCGCGGCCGAGGTTTTAAGGAATGTGTCGGCCACTGCCAACGCTGCGGCAGCACCCAAGCAATCCTCTGAAACTATGATATTGACCGGGAATAAGACGGGCGTAGAATCTCGATCTTTGTGCACTTTTGTTGGTGGTGGTATTGAAGGTATTTTTCAAGGAATATGGACTACCGGGTGTATCGGTGGCCGAAATTGGTGTGGGGTCAATTGTGGCTATCATTATGGAGCAAATGTCAATACTCTTGTAAAGGATGGACCCGACGCATGCTGCCGTAGCCACGACTTGGATCTACATGGTACCTCAGTAAGTCACAAAAAAACTGGTCCAGAGAAGTTAAAAATGTTTTTCTTCTTCTTTGCCACGGTTATTTATTTCCATATAACATGCAGGAAGGGGTTGGAGCCGCTGGTAGGTGCTGTGCAGACACAAAGATAAAACAATGCCTCAGCTCGTACGCTGCTGAGGGAAACAGAGATGCTCAGGCGATGATGGAAGTTTTCACCACCATAACGAATTGCTATGGCTGCGATAGCTGCGCCACCGACAACGCCCCAAGTACGTTCATTTCCATATCGAATTTCTCATAAAATTTCAGAAAATTTCTTCTTGTCGCAAAATGCGGTTAAGTAGTAAGCAATTGCACGTCTCACCTTCCAAGTTTTCGTTTTTAGGTGGCGCGAGTACATTCAACGTTGGATTTGAACTGAATTTCGAAAAGCATGCTTGGGTAACAACTCACGAGCTGTCACATGACACAGGGACATATGAGCGGATCCACATGTGTGGTAAAAAATGTCTCGAAACACCCCAGTGCAGTTATTTCAAGGTCGCAAGGTATCCCTGGGGTTGGGTTATTAACAGTAGTAACGTTAGGTGTATACTGGCTGATAGCTCTGGCGGGCCAACTTTCTTCAACACACTAGCACCGGAAGTCACTTCTGGAGAAGGTACGGTACACGCTGTGAAAATTTCCACTTTGTTTGTGCTTGTCGATGATTATTTCAACCCTGTTGCTCTGCAGTGATTCAAAAACGCCCTCCCGCTGCTTTCGGGACTCGGCGCGCCAAATCCATCGCGATTGGCAACACGAGGATGTCTTACGACGTTTGCGCATGCAACTCACCAATAGTTTTCAGCAAAGCCGTCAGCCAACAACAGCCGCACGGACAGATGTGGGATTTGCTTTCCACTTCGACTCCAAACCGTTTCCACATCAAGGCTGCATCTTCTAGCAACTGCAATACCGCGGTGCAGCTGTATTTGACGGCACCGCCGTACTGCAATGATGATGGAGACTACTCGACCAACGAGTGCAGCCCAAATGACAAACCTTACCTTGCCACCTTTGGCGCCAGCGGGCAAGCATGGCTCCTTGAACAAGTCAGCCCTGGCATGTTCACATTTCGAAACGAACAACGCAGGGATGTGAGAGCCCTGAATTCATACCTGGGAATGTCGAGCGAAAATTCCCAGCAGCTCTACTTCGTGTCAAGCAGTTCTCCCAACGTCTTTCAAATTGGCGAACTCATCTCATCGCTTCCTTCTTGCTCGGCTACCCCGGCGCCTCAGCCAACTCCTTCCCCGTCTCCTCTGCCACCAACGCCTAAGCCCAGCCCTTCCCCATCCCCTCTTCCACCAACGCCTCAGCCATCTCCTTCCCCGTCTCCTCTGCCACCAACGCCTAAGCCCAGCCCTTCCCCATCCCCTCTTCCACCAACGCCTCAGCCATCTCCTTCCCCGTCTCCTCTGCCACCAACGCCTCAACCAGCACCGACGCCCCAACCGACCCAAAATCCTCCCGCCACCGGAGCTTGTCCCTTTGTTGGCACGTATCGCATCGAATCTCTTGGCTGCACACACCCCTCGCAACAATCTTGGTACTTCTTGGCGGTGCCACGTGATTGCCGCGACATTCGCGTGGACTTGTTTTACACTAACTGGTGGAATTATCGCACTTCGCAATGGGCTCTGAATACTGATGCGGAGGGTTTTACTTCGTTTCGCTCCCAGTACCGACCCCGCTGCACCAAAAAATATCTTAATGGCGAGGCAAAATCGACTGGCACTGTTGCTCGGACTTTTAAAATTGTGCCAACTGCAGGTTGCGCGGATCCAATGTTGAGGCTCGCTCGAATCGTCAAACTGGGCTATGGACGGAATTATTACTTAACTGCGAGTGCCGACTGCACCAGCGTGAAATTTGGCACTAATAGAAAAGCCAAGAAAGCACAGTGGAAATTGCTGTATATGGGTCCAGCTTAATTTATTAGCAGAACAACTGAAATTTGTTTCAACCCCAATTTTATTATTTTTTTTCATGTTTCTGCAGCAAGCTCCGAAGCAGGTTGCTTCTTTCATTACAGCCAGCCATGACGCTGGCGAGTACGAGAAGCTGCGTGGTTGGATATAAGCTTTTCTTTTCTTTTCCTTTGTTATTCTTTTCTCTTTTTCTTTTAGCGGTTGGTTTTTCTTTGGTCTTTCTTTATTCTCATTTTCATTCATCAATTTATTATTATTATTTCTGCTTGCACTTCGGTGCCAGTCTGCTATGTTGCCTTAGCTGCTTCTTTGTGCGGACTTTAAACCTGTAATGTATGTATGTATGTATGCGCCATTTTCATTTTGATATTAAATTCATTTTTTTCTCTTCTTCTTCTCTTCTTTTGGAGGTATGCCAAAAAGGCTTTCTTCATTTAATTTATGATATTGCGCATATATCTAGCAGCGTTGCTCAAGCGCGCTGCTGCTTCTTTGCATTGCATTGCAGGAAAACTCTTTCGCCTCACCTCTGTTTTCATCAGTCATGCTTACAAAAACAATATAAGAATATACAAAAGATTAACACATACTGCTCTCACATGCATTACTGCGGGTCAACATAACAGAAGAGAGAAATAGACTACAAGGATAACATCAGCAGCATGACACACAAAAAAACACGCTCCCTCATATGAGCTCCCATGCAGCGCTCTTCGCGCTGCTTCTTGGCGACAGCATCGACTCTGCCGCCGTTTCTCTGGGGGTCTGCAGCTCCTCCTCGCCGCCGCCAGTCAGCTCTGCAGCCCCACCGTCGCTATCATTCTTTTCTTCCTTTCCTGCACTTTCCTCGGCCTGCTGCTCTCGCCGCACCTGCTCCACGCTGCCAACCTCAACCACCACCCCGCTGTCTTCTCTTGCAACTCCCCCGCTCGCAGCACCCTCCTCTTCCTCCTCCTCCGCCGCTGCCGCCGCCGCTGCTTCCTCCTCCTCCTCCTCTTCTTCAATGTCATCATCCATCCAAGGACACCCCTCCACTGCAGGCTCTGGCACCTTCCGCACGCACACCAGCGGGTTCGCAGGGTGCGCGCCCTCCAACCCTGTCAACCGCTCGCACAAATTTTGAAAATCTGGCGCTCCGCTGCAATAGAACCCCAGCGCCATAGAAGGGTCCAGAGACTGCACGCCCATCGTGCGCAGCACGTCGCAGCCGTACGTGGCCCAGTCGGCGTCGCTGAGCGCGGCCGGCTGTACGACATGAGGGTCGAGGTACAGTACTGCCTCGCCTTGGCAGCCGGCAAGAAACATTGATGACCCCGGGCGCCCCCCCACGATGCCCACGCTCTGCGGCATGGCCAGCACCTCGCGCAACTGCGGCAGGTACACCGGGTTGATCTGCAAATAAGAGTAAGTGGAAGACGGCTACTCTTGCTACTATGTGAAAAGTGGCACTTAATTATTTTGAATGTTAAAGTTGAAGTACAAAATAATCGATTGGACCGCTTTCGAGGAGAATGAATAAATTTGATGATAGGCGTATTTTTAAATATTAAGAGCAGCATAATAAAATAGAAAACTGAAACTGCCGCTGCAGGAGAAGAAGGAGAAAGTCTCTCACCTGGCCTAGGCCGAGAACCAACGGCACCAGCAGCAGCAGACCGGTGCAACCGGATACTGTGGCCTCCTCCCCGCTTTGACTCGGCTCAAACAACTGCGAGAAGTGGTCTGTGCTGAGCACCGGAGCGCCGCCACCGCCACCGCCGACCAAATGCACCTGCAGCCCGAATTTGCTGCAGAGAGCGGGAGAGGAAGCCTCCAGCGCACGACAGGCTGTCCACGGTCCCAGCCATCGCCCAGGGGAAACCCTGCATAGTCGTTAGGAAATAAAATCAGCTATAAAAACACCGATAATTTGTCGCACTCCCATAATCTGCTTATTTTCAGCTGAAACGAACAAAACTTGCCCGTATTTTGATCCATTGAAGCACAGGGTGTGGATGGACAGTGGACTGGCTGGATCCGGCGTGTCCCAAAATATTCGAAGAATTGCCGCCAAATCCGCTGGCGGGTCCCCTGCTGTGCCTGATGCGCCGCGCTCCTCCCCGCCCAGCGGCCACCGCCACTCCGGCCCAAGCAGGTGCCGCTTCAGGGCTTGCCCTGCAAGCATCTGAGCGCTGCGCAACGTGCACCCCCACCCCGCGTCGGTTATCAATCGAGCGCCAGCAGCAGCCAACGGCGCGAAGTCCACGCGGTAGGTCATCCACAGCGTAGAATGGAAGTGGTGCACCAGCTGCGACAGCACCTCTGGCTCCTCTGCTGGGTTGTAAACGTGACCCAGTAGGGCAACGGGGGTGTCCAGCGCCAGGTCCGCCCGCTGCAGCAGCGCCGACACCTTGTCCAGCCGCAACGCGCGGGACACCGAGTAGTAGATGGCGGTGGCGCCCAGGCGCAGCGTTTCGAGTTTCGTCAAGGCATTTTCGTTTTTTTCATTGTCGATCGAGGCCTCCTTGGCCGTCATTGTCGCCGGTACACCGCGTCGTATGTCAACATACAGGTGTTGGGGAAATTCAAAGATTCTAAGTAATGACTTTTCAACTGCTCTCGAGCGATGCTTTGAATTTTGAGAAGATTAAAGCTCCATGAATTAGGCTTGCTTTTCAATTTTCAATTTTTGATCTCTCTTTCCCAATCCCACACTCTCTAAAACCCATCGCTGGACTCAGATTCGGGGGTTTTACCCAGTTTCATTTTTAAAATCAGTTTCGAGCGTAGAACCCCCACTGTAGACTTCGCAATGGCGCTCGCCCGCACCAAGGGAATGCAGCTCCTACGCAGCGCTCACGGCCTCCTGACTCGCCCCAATTGTTTACTCAGCCTGCGAGAGTTTTCAGCTGCCGCCGACGGCAGTCCCAAATCCAGCGATGGCGTCCCAGGGTCGTTGTCGGGCTGGGTGAAGAGCAAACTGCCATCAGTACTAGGCGGAGACCGTGAGTAAAACTCAAAGCCCACAAACCCCCCAAAATGAGGGCTCGAAGCGCAGTGGTAGTTTTCCCTTATTATTATTATTATTATTTAATTGCTCTCGTTCTCTTTGGAGCCCCTCGATCCCATTTAATAGCCGTAAATTTCTATAAAATTTCTGCTGTTGCTGCTGCTGCTGCAGGGGAAATGGTGGCCAAGCTGGAAAACCTCAGCATGGACGACTACGCTGAGAGCTTAAAACAGGCTCGAAGAATGGGAGCTGTGACTGGTTGGGTGCAAGGCACGTCCCAGGCCAACGACCCACAGGCTCAAGGCACGCTGCGGCTGTTCGAGACCATTATCGGCGCGATGCAGCCCGCAGAAAAAGAAGATTTGTCGACATTTGGGGCGGCGGAAAGGAGGAGGGTGGCTTCTGACGTGGGCTGCACGCTGTCCCAAGTGGTAAAAAAGCCGCCGCCGCCACTTTGCAGGCCTTCTGTAGATGTATGTGTGGTAGTGATTTTTTTTTTTTTTTTTTTTTTAGGACGACTGCATTGCGCGGTACCGCTGGATGGGGGCGATGACGGCGAAAATGGCGCAGCTGAAGAAAGAAGGAAAAGAAATGCCGAAAACTATCGATGAGGTGGAAGCGATGCTGGGGACGTGGCAGCAGTTCAAAACGGAGATGGGCAGCGCGGCAGAAGTTGGGGGCAGTGGGGGTGGTGCCGCGGGTGGGCTGATTGTGCCAGGGGAGCAGAAAGGGGCGAAAGGGCAGGCCTGTCCGCTAGCGGGAAGCACTGTGGGCAAAAACACCAAATGCCCTGCCACCAAAAGGGCGTTCAAGTCCTGTTGCGGCAAGAAGCTGATGGCAAATTGAATAATACCCTGTGTGCGCGTTTCTTCCCTAATACTAATGCAAGTTGCGCTATTTACGGTTCTTGCTTTAATGTTTTTTTCTCCCGTGGGCGTTGCTATGATTTTTCGCCATTACCACATCAATAGACAGATTACATGCTCAAGTTTATTTATGAGGGAAGAAAGCAGTGGCAACTCTGTACAGCAGCATCACTGCTACCGGCATGAAGTGTGTTACGAAACAAAACAAAGGCCGGGCAAAAAAAGCAAACCTCGAGCTTTGTTTGCACAGCTTTTGGGAAGAAAGGTTTAGAAATAAGCAAGAAAGAATTGATAATTTCTGTACAAATGCGAAACCCAATTAATTGCCACAAAAAGGAGAAGAAGAAAAGAAAATCAACAAAGCGAACATTTTTTGGTCATGTCGTGGTAAATTTTCTTCACCGTTATGCCGAGGAAGGGGCCAGCGCGGGCTCCGCGGCGCCGGCCACGATCGCGAAGTTCTGGCAGGCCACAGCAGGGTCGGTGATGATGGAGGGGTTCACGTTGGTGAGCACGGTGGAGCCTCCGGAGGTTTTGCACCCGGTTTGGCCCGGCAGAGAGCTCGTGGCAGCCACCCAAGGAAACTGCACCCACGCCAGGTTGTTGCTGTTAGTAGAGGTGCACACGAACTCGCCAGTTTCGCGCTGAAATGTCTGACCATCGACGATGAAGTCTTCGGTTTGAGCAACGCAGCCCTTGGGGGTGTTGAAATACATCTGGGCGCCGACAGCGGCCACAGGGGTGAGGTGAGGGACGGCATTGCGCTCAAATTCGCCAAAGTACTGCACAGGGAGGGCTGCAAAGGGGGGGAGAGGAGGTTAGAAGCGGAGAAAAAAACGAGGGCGGGGATGTTTCTTGAGTGAAGTTGCTCTCACTTCTGAAGGAAGAGGTGCCGCGAATGCGCTTCGACGCGAACAGCAGGCCCGTGAAGTAGCCGGCTTCGATGCCGTAGAGGACCAGGAAAGCGAGCGAGATCCAGCCTGGAGGAGGAGGGAAAAGATTTAATGAATGTTTCAAAGTGGCATGATCAGGCCATTGCGGGCCCTATGTTCAGTTCAACAGCGGGCATCGCTCACCCCACTCCTTCCACGTGTTGCTCCAAATACCCTTCTTGAGGGCCTTGCGGTCTATTGTGACTTTGGGAACCTGCAAATGAGAAGAAGTGCCGAATATGAGCGCGCATGAGATGGAAATCAATGGAGACGGGCATTGCGCATTGAATAGCTTAAGGCTCGCCTTCATATTCGCGTTGGAGAGAGTCTGGGGCTTTTTCAATGCGATTTTTTTTCAGTCTCTGCGGCTCTCCCCTGGTTCCTATGTTCTTCACAAACTTGACTTATATTTTCATAACCCTCAATGTCTGCCATTTTTGATGAGAGCGAATCTTGGGCCTTTCTGGTCGCTGGTCCAGCAAATGTGCTCGTGGACAGCTATGAAGGGGGGGGAAAGAGGAGGAAACAACAATCGCGTGTCGATAATAGAAGCTTCGAGTTGGGGACTCTGGCAGAGCCTGCAAGGTGCTGCAATGGCAGCAAGCTGTTCAAGGCAAGCATCCTCCGTCAATGGTGGCCCATAATTGGCATACATATTAAATGACTGCAAAAACACATCACCGCTCACAATCAGGTGTACATTTTACATCGCCCTTCTCAAATCTCCCCCTGCTCTACTGAGTTGTTCTTCACACATCATACTCATTCAATATTTGAAATTTCCACAGCTCAGTCGCCCTTCTTTCCAATTAATCGCGTTTATAGCCTTCTGCACAACGTCAGCCCGTCCCCAATGGGCACCAGGCTCACGACCACCCTGGTGTCCTCCGCCAGGAACGCATTCAGTTCCCTCAACGCCAGCGTCGCTTTATCGCCCACCCCTGGGTCCGCCACTTTACCATACCACAGCACGTTGTCGATCGCAATCACGCCCCCAGGCCGCACCAGCCGCAGCAGCGCCTCGTAATACTCCCGGTACTTTCTTTTATCAGCGTCCACAAAAGCAAAATCAAACGTCCCGGCTTCTCCGTCATCTAAAAGCGCCTGCAAGCTCTCCATTGCGGGTCCCACCCGCGCCTCCACTTTCCCAGCCACCCCCCCTCGCTCCCAGTACTCTGCGGCGATTGCCATGGCGGTGGGGTCCCTGTCGCATGCTATCAATTTGCCGTCTGCTGGGAGGGCCAACGCCATGGCGATGGAGGAGTAACCCGTGAAAACGCCCAGCTCCACAATGCGCCGCACGCCCAGCGCGCCCACCAGCCACGCTAGGAAAGCCCCTTGCTCGGGGCTCACCGCCATGTGGGCGGCCTGAGGGAAGCGCGCTACGGTGTCGGCGCGCAGCTCACGCAGCACGGGGGCCTCCCGCGTGTGCTGCAGGATGTAGGCGTAGAGGTTGTCTGCCACGTTTTGTTTGTTGGCAGCGGCGGCGGTGGCGGCGGTGTCAGGGGCGGCAGCGGCGGTGTGGCGGCACAGTGAGCCGCTGGGGGCGTAACTCTCGAGTCGGTTGGGGGTGAAAAGAGGTGGGCAGCAAAATGGGGGCTGCCATGGGGCTGGCGGACGAGCTGATTGAGCTCTGGCATTGATCGAAAAGGCGTACCCCAAATGGTGCATCCAGGCGGCGGGCCGCGCGGTATGCATGTTTCTCGGATTTATGATAAATATTTCGGTCAGCCCGTTTGCGAAATGTGCTGAATTGATTTTTGCTCATCTTCAATTTAATCGACGAATTCCGCCATCATCTGCCTCTTTTTCAATCCAAAAATTCAGCCATGGCCTCCATCATGATGCGCCCTGCCCTCCTGCGGGCTGCGGGTCTCCGAAGCGCCGCGGTAAGATGAACGAAAAATCGAGAGGACAATTGGGGCGTCGATCCCGCACGTCCACTCTCATTTCCACGCGCATTGTCATGTTCTGACCCCTCGTGACGCATCCATGCAGGCTCCCCGCGTCGCCCGGGCCGGCCGCAGCATGGTGCCTCGCGTTTTCGCATCCACCGCTGCTCAGTCCGAGTACGCCATGGAGAAGAAGGTAAACCACCCATTATCCCGCGTGATCACACCCATATCTCACCATTGCTGCCTCTCTTGGCCCCCCAATACCCCTCTCCCCCACCCCAACCACCAATCTCATCATCTCTATCTTTCCCACAGGGCGCCCCTGAGACCCTGGAGTACCGCATCTTCCAGTCCACCAAAGGCACCGTGGTGTCCGCGTGGCACGACGTCCCCCTCTACGCCGGCGACGGCTGCCTCAACTTTGTCTGCGAGATCCCCAAGGAGTCGTCTGCCAAGATGGAGCTGGCCACCGACGAGGTGTCCAACCCCATCAAGCAGGACACCAAGAAAGGCAAGCTGCGCTTCTACCCCTACAACATCCACTGGAACTACGGCATGCTGCCCCAGACGTGGGAGGACCCCGACCACAAAAACCCCGAGTGCCTGGGCGCAGGGGTGAGTTGTACTGTACTGCCATTGGCAATGCAACTGTATTGCCATTCGTATTAATTGTGTATTGGTGTATTAGAAAGAGAGAGTGTGCCAGTGGTTGTGCTGCCCCAGTGATAGAAATCGCCAAACACACATGAACAATCCAACTCCGACACCCAAAACTATGGGGACTCACAGGCATTCTGCAATTTTGAGGGGCTCACAGTCACATGCCACCACCGTCTTCCGTCTCTTTCACTTCGTTTCTCCTACTTTTTCTCAAGCATTGTATTGTGGTCTCTTATCGCCGTCGCCTGATACCTGTTTCCACACCATCAATCATTGCAGGGCGACAACGACCCTGTTGACGTGGTTGAGATCGGCTCTGCTGTGGGCGAGATGGGCGGCATCTACAAGGTCAAGCCCCTCGGCGTCTACGCCATGATTGACGATGGAGAGGTCGACTGGAAGGTCAGTTGGAAAGAAAAGAATTTCATCCATTGCAACACGGTTTTATTCAAATACCAACAGTGTTACATTTAACCATTGCTATTTAACCCCTCCCCAAGTACTGCTTATATTAATATAACTTAAAACTAAGTATTTTCTTTCCGTCTGCCTTCTCTCCCCCCTATCTCCACAGGTGGTTGCCATCCGCACCGACGACCCCAAGGCCGCTGAGGTCAACGACGTGGAGGATGTCGAGCGCGTGTTCCCTGGCGAGCTGCAGCGCGTGCTCGAGTGGTTCCGCGACTACAAGATCCCCGATGGCAAGCCGGTCAACCAGTTTGGCTACGACAACAAGTGCCTTAACAAGGAGTTCACCATGGGCGTGATCGAGGAGACCCATGGGTTCTACAACAAGCTGCGCTCGGGGGCACGCGCCAACACCGAGGAGCTGAGCCTCTTCTGAGAAGGGCGAAATCGGAGATTTGAAATATAATTATTTGATTTTTATCAATAGACCAATTTTTATGTGCCTGATGGCTGTGGCTATTCCAAACCTAACCTTCCCTTTTGTGTAACAACCAGAACTGACTGAAGAAAAATGGCCGGAGCGTGCTGTCAAGTTTTAAGCTGGAAAGAAGCGAAGCAGACAAAAAAAATAGAACGGAAATAAATAATGATTAAATGTTGCAATTATCTTATTAACAACAAGGTGTATACATTCGTTGGGTCTCTTAAATACGATTCAGAGGATTCTGGCTCTCTGGAAAAGTGCCGCAGCTACTGGCGGCAAAAACGCATTCATAGCTTGACGGCCAAGGCTGATGCGAGTCTTCATCATCGCCAACACCATTGACGAGGAAGCCGTAGGCACAGTCCTCGTGTGTAAGCTGGCAAAGCGCATAGTGAGCTGCTGGACAGCAGCAGCACAATTCCCCGCTTTTTTCTTCAAGATTGACAAGGTGGGGTGCAGCGACGTGGCAGTAGATAAATTGAAGCCAAAGAGGCCAACGAGTCCTGTCAGAATCTGCCGAACTACGGGGTGTCGGTCTTCCAGCAGCGAGGGCAGCACCTGTGCTACTGCCGCCCGCACAACACACTTTGCCGCAACAGAGCGAATGTCGTCGATGCCACAAGCTAAGCACTGGACGAAAAAGCCTATTGTAGTGGCAAAGAAAAGAAGGAATACTTCGAGTAAGACAGTCGGTACGTAAATTTTTGTTAACTACGACCGCTCACGTTTTAATTAGTCGAAGCCACCTCCATCATCTCCGTGGCCGGCAAGCGGATCTTGAGGCGGTGCAGGTGCCATTAGAGCTTCGACGGTGGGGAATGGAGGAATGGAAAATCACAAGCCGCCGATGGTCTAATGGATGTCGCCAATTTGAAATCTTGCTGGTAATGATTTACAAATAATCAATATATATATAATGTCGTATGGCGAAACAGCGAGAACCCATTGGTTTTACCCGAGTCACTCAATTTTCTCAGCAAACTTTGGCCATTCGTCTGACCTGTCGCATCCAAAAAAGAAGAGCCAGTGTGGCAACGAGGGCTTGCTGCAGCGGAATTTCCATCTGCGGTGAAGAAAACCTGGAGGCTAAACTATGTTTTACCCTGGCGTAAAGTCCCTTGGCGGCAATCCAAGGCATTGCAAGCGAGACGCAGACTGCAAGGCAAATTGCAGAAAGGAGCCGCGAACTTAGTGTCACCATCAAAGGCGCTATTTGCCGACCACGCTCGCCTGTCGCACCAGCAGAGCCAGGCCAGTCGCCTTCGCTGCTCCCGCTTTTGCAGCTGTACTGAACGGTAAACTCACGCGGCCCGCCACGCACAATGCCAACCCCCATACCCCCAGTAGGCAGCATGGCCATCAAGGCGGCACCCTGGATGGCCGTCGTCATGAGCCGCTGCAACCAAAACATTTCTTTTGCAACACGACCCGCACATTCATACGTACATACATACATTGCAGGGTGTAAAGTATTAGAACCCTTAAATATGCGGCGATGTACGCTATATGCTTGATATGCATGCTGTCAATTCAAATATGCAAGGATAGAAACTACGAAAATAAATATGTGACCGTTGTTGAAAAACGTATGATACTGAGTATCCATTCACTCCATGCACTAATCGCCATTCACCGCTCGCTGCCATACCGCTGCACAATCCAATGCCCAATCACACCACCGCTGTCGCACCTCACCACCTCATGCCCACCAAATAACCTGTTGTTCTCAAGGAAAAAGCCGAACAGAATTGGCAAGTTTTCTCCATTTTGAGCCAGCTCTGCGTCCACCATGGCCCTCATTTGGTGCCCCAGCAGCGCAGAAATTGTCAGATAGACAATTCTCAGCTGGGAGGGAATTAGATGAGCCTAAATTGACCTGCGAGCGCCGCTCGAATGAAGCGCTCCTCGACGATCATGCCGACGAAGATGCTTGGCATCAGAAGGGCCAAAATGGCCACAGGGTCCTTTAGTGCTCGCACTAACACCTAGGAGATGGCGAGAAAGCGAGTTATCGTTGAGGAAAGGCCGCGAACTGCCACATAAAAAGCAGCCACCCGAGAGGCATAATATACGACGGCCGGGACATAGGTATACTACGGCCGGGACGTAGGCGCTCTCTCGAATGGGGTGTCATAGATTGAGGATGTAATAGGCGGCGGAGGTTCAGTGGGAGGGCGGCTGCGGCGGTGGGAGGCATTTTATAGCTAGCCCAGCAAAAGACGTCGCAAACGTCGCAAAAGGAAGGCCCGAAGAAGAGGCGGTTGACGCGTTGCGTGGAGATCCAGTGGCGTAGACGGCGGGGTGGACGTGCCTCTGTCCACCCGCACAGTTGCAGGGCGCCAGCAGCTCTCATGGCAAACGTTAAGTGGGTGGGATTATTAGGAAAAGGCGGCATGTGGGTGCTGTGAGTAAAACATTGACCCTTCCCATCCCCTGATTCACCCCAGAAGACTCTGCAAGTCGGAGCTTTCGGAGCTTCAACTTCCTCGGTGCCAGCTAGCGGGGGATTGTTCATTGTAACTAGTTTGTTTACAACTGTTTCGAAACTGAAGCGATAAATTAAAATCCGACGAGCCTTGGGATTCGAGAATGTTCGTATACGCGTATTGAATATTTATAACAAATTTAAATGAATAAAATTAATGGATTATACAGCGAGCCACTCATGTCCCTGCTATCTCCGCTAAAAAAATCACAGCAGCCCCCTTGTTGACCACTACCTCATTTCAAGCCTCCCCATAGATAGATACCACCGTTTCCCACCGGCTGCGCCAGCAGCGCCAGGCCGGCCGCTCTCGCTGTTCTCGCCTGCATGGCCGCAAATGTCACCGCTCTGAACGGAAGGTTCAGGCAATCCAGCAGGCCCTGGAGGATGCCTTGGCAATACCCACCCCCGAAAATCATAAAGAAAAGCACAGCCGCCTGTCCGCTTGTGGCAATCGCCCTGTAAGCAATGCAAACTGCTTTCTCAAAACTCCGGTAATTTCCAACCGCCCCCGCCCGCTGCTCCGCACCCGCCGTCCCGATCCAATGCAAGACAGACGCCACCCCGTATATTCGGCACATGTTTACGTACGCTCCAGCCCACACAGTCAGTTGCCTGGCAACGCCTCGCCTCTGTCTGTTGTACGCTGTAAGCATCACCGCAGCACCGAACCAGGCAGGCGCTAGCGACGCTAGAGTGGCTACAGGGGCGGCCCGCGCTTCCACCAGCAGCTGTGGCACGTTGAACGCCTGCATGGCTGCTGTTAACATCGCCCTTGACCGAACATACAGTTTAGCAGAAACGATGGCCAGCTGGAGGGCAGGGCCGTAGACTCCGTCATTAAGGTCGTGCCACAGCGCAAGGGCGTGGCGGGGAAGCGTTCTCCAGCTGAGCTCAGGCGCCAGATCATAGAGAAAGTCGTTGGGGAAATTGCGGTACACTTCGCCGCAAATGCTGCAGGTGAAGGGTCGGGATTCTCCTCTTCGCCGCACCCCAGCACCGTCTTGCTGCGATATGATCCAATGAGTAAGACAGCGAGCGTGGACGTGGCGCTGTGTCCCGCTGCAGTTGCACGGCGCCAACAGCACTCCGCCTACGACAGCAAGCAAAAGTGGCTCGGTGCGTTGGTCTAAAGGCTATTTCATGAGAAATTTGATGTCTTCGTTGAACTCATTCTCACCCTCGTCGGTGTCTTCACACTCCCAGCAGATTCTGCAGATTGCAGCTTCCTCAGCTGCAGCTCCAGCTACTTCCGGGGCGTTGTCCATGCAGAGAAGAGCAATGCAAGATTTTAGAGATAAAAATAAATGAACTTTCTCTGGCTCCGAGACCAGACCAAGAATGGGATTTTATGTTTTGAAAATATATTTGACGGTTCTGCCCCTCCTGTGGCGTTTTCATTTTTATTAAAATTTTATAATTACCTTGAAAATATGGATGATCGAGTAAAGCAACGCCTGGGCCGAATCGCAGCCCACCTGACAGCCTCGCAAGATGATCACTGTCCGCTCTCCTCGAATGCCACCGCTGTTGCGGACCCCAGCACCTCCTCTGCTACCGCCTGGCACCAGCAGTGCTACAACTTCAACCCCGGCCAGCACCTTCTCAACCAGGTGTGCATTGTCACTGGCGCAGGCTCAGGAATCGGCAGAATGGCTGCCATCCTCTTTGCTCATCACGGCGCGCTGGTGACCGTGAGCGACCTGGACGCCGCCGCTGCACGCGGCACAGCCGACTTTATCCGCAACAGCGTCGGTGACCGCTGCATCGTGGTAGCTGGCGACGTCAACGACGCTGTTTTTCCGAAGAAAGTTGTCGAGGCAACGCTGGCAGCGTTCGGCGCGCTGCACGTGCTGGTGCTGAACGCAGGGTTCACCTGGGATGGCGTTCTTCACAAAATGAAGGAAAAACAGTGGCAGGCGATGCTGGATGTGCACCTGTCGGCACCGTTTCGGTTGATCCAGGCGGCGGCGCCGGCGATGCGGGACGCGGCCAAAAAAGAGATAGAAGCCACTGGGAAGGCGCACCCACGGTGCATCCTCACGGTGTCCTCCGTGTCGGGGGTCCACGGCAATGCAGGGCAGTCGAATTAGTAAGCCAAAGTGTTGTCAAAATTGAAAAAAATAAACGTTCTTAACCCCTGCCTAAAAACACTTTAAAGATACTGAAATATTTCCCCTTGCTTTCCTCGTTATTTTCCTGGACAGTGCTGCTGCCAAGGCAGGGGTGGTGGGCCTCACAAAGGCGGTGGCTAAAGAGTGGGGCGGCTTCAACATCCGAGCAAACGCTCTCGTATTTGGACACATCAGCACTCGGTTGGTGGCGGATAAAGAAAAGGGGGCCAGCATCGATGTGGGGGGAGAGAGGGTGACGCTGGGGATCCCCCAGGCGGACGCCACTGCGGGGGTTATGACGCAGATGATAGCTTTGGGGCGGGTAGGGGCGCCAGAGGAAGCGGCAGGCGCGATGCTGCTGTTGGCGAGCCCGTATGCGTCGTATATCACGGGGCAGGCCATTGAGGTCACCGGCGGAGGCTGGATGTAGATAATAATTCCAATGTAATACAAAATATTGGCTGCTAGAGTTGATAGAACGATGGATTCAACGCAGCAAATTGACATTTAGCAGCGGCAGATATGGTATCCAATAAGAAGGCGGTGGCGTGAGCTTGGGTGCCAGGCTCCCGATGGGTAGATTGGCAGTCAAACCTTGCGCATATCTGCCTGAATCCACCCATGACGCATGCCCGTCGAGTTTTCAGTTGGCATGCTGTGGGTTGAATGAAAGCAGCAGGAGCGGCGGGTGGCAGGAAAGCAGTGAGAGGCGTTTGTTGGCCTGTTCACAATTTAAATAAATCTGTAAAATAAATCCGCGAATCAAAGGGTTTGCGTAGAGATCTGAACAGCGGAAAAGGCCAACGAGGCCTAAAATATTATAATAATCAATCATTATCAAATATGCACGGCGGGGCAACGCCCAGTGCATGGGCGCGGCTTTCGTGAGTAATTTGGCATCTGCACTGTGTGTTTGAATTGTTAGATACGCACATCGCTCTGATAATGGCCACGTTTATTTGATCAATCAATTTTGTTTGCAGACAACACGGGGGCCTGGACATCAACAGCATCTCCCGCGATGAGGCCGAGGACCTTGTTCTCAAGGTGTCCATGCTGGAGGAACAGGTGCGTCTCTTTGCCTAAAATTTCACACGAACGGGTGTGTTGGCATCTCAATTGCAGTTTCCTTTTCTCCCGCAGCTCAACGAGTCGGAGGCCAACTACGAGACCCTCTACAATGAGTATGAAAAGGCAAAGGTGTACTACCGTGGCGTGGAGGCCAACATCGAGGCAGCCACTCAGGCCTACCTTGAAGAGAAACGCAGCTTCCAGACGGAGCTGGCAGAGCAGTGGCGCGAGAAGGAGGCGGTGGAGGCGCAGCTGGAGGCGCTGAAGGAGCAGCTGCAGCAGGCTCGCGCCGCGTTGGCCGCTGCAGAGCAAGCAGCGGCAGATCGCGCTGAGTCTGAGGAAGCGTTGGAAAATGCAGAAGCTGCGGCAGTGGCAGCGCAAGAGGAAGCTCGCGCCGCGGAGGCCGCCGCCACGCAGCGCATGGCGCTGGCGGACCAGCGGCAGCAGGCCGCAGCGGAGCAGGCTGCCGCGGCGGCGGCAGCCACCGCCGCTGCCGAAGCCCTCGAGGCGCGTTGCGAGGCTGCGGAGGAGGAGGCGCAGCGCGCGCTGGACGCGCGGGATGCGGAGCTCCGCCGCCAAGCGGAGGAGCTTTCCTCCATGGAGGCTGCCACCGCCGCAGCCGAGGCGGCATGGAGAGCTGAAGCAGAGAGGCAGCGGCAGGCTCTGGAGGACCGCGAGGCGGCGCTGCGACAGCGGGAGGAAGAGATGGCGGCGCGGGAAGCCGCAGCGGCGGCTGCGGCCGCGGCCGCCGCTGCTGTGCCCCCACCGGTGTCAGAAGCGGTTCCCCTCCAGCCGGATGGGCCCGCCATGCCGTCCTTCGCTATGATCCAACAAGGCCGCAGCAACCTGGCCACAGCGCTGCCTTCTACCGCGGCCATGATGGTTGCTCACCCTGAGGCCACTGAGGAGTTGACTGGCTCTGCGGAGGGGGATGAAATCGACATTGGCGGGGCGGAGGCTGTTTCCCCCGCCCCTGTGCCTGTTCCCGCGCCGGCCGGCCGCAAGCGCGGGCGCGCCTCCAGCATGACCACACGCCATCCTGCCGCGTCCGAAGGCAAGGAGGAGGAGGAGCGGGGCGACGGCGCCGGTGGCCGGAAGAAAGTTAAGAAGGAGAAAGAGGAGGGCGGTGGCGGGCATTCTGAGGGCGGCAATTTCACGGAGGATGGCAGCCCAGGCAGTCCCCGGAGGTCTACTCGCGCGCGCAGGCAGGTGGATTCTTTCGTCCCCACCGTGGCGCCTCCAAGGCCTCGGACTCGGGGGGCATCAAAATCACCCCAAGTCGTGAAGAAAGAAAAAGCGGGCCGCCGGTCCAGCGCCGCGCCGGAGGAGAAAAGGAAGGTGGGACGGCCGCGGAAGGTGTCTGATGAAAGCGCAGCTTGGCAGCCGTCTGCGGCGAAGTCTACCGGCAGCGCTGGGGGGAGTGCGCGGCGGCGGGTGAAAGGCGCGTCCACCGCTGCTGTTGAGCATGCTGCGCTGCCTGCTGTGCCTGAGGAGGAAGAATATTTCGACGCTGGGGAAACAATTGAAGAGGTCAGCGCTTTGGAGGAGGTGGAAAGGAAGAAACGGGCGGAAGAAAGTGAGGATGAGCCGCCGGCGACCAGGCGGCGGACGCAGCGCGCGGTCAGGGCTTCTACCAGCGCTGCTGGAGGGGCGGAGGATACGGTCAGCAAGCTTCTCCCGGGACTGTCAATGAAGAAAGCTGGCAAAGACGCAGAGGGGGAGGGGCAAGTCGCAGCGCCGGCGTCGACTGGGGCTGGACGGAGGGCGAAGGCCACCCGCAGCAGCAGCAGGGCGTGAAGGAAATGAAGTAAGAAATGAAGAAATTTTAAAATTTAATTATATATACTAGGGACTAGAAAAAAGTAATAAAATTTCTTTGATTAGGGGAAAGCCGATGGGATCCCACGGGAGCCTTGATTTGACTGAACCTTAATTTAAATGGAAAATGATGATTTTTAATCATTGAGCCGGCGAGCGTTGTATTGTCGTAGAAGTGCATTCATGCAGGCGGCGGTGCCGCTCGGTTGGCTATGCTCCCTGCCACAGCAAGGCGTTGCAAGCAGGGGATACGAAGCTGCTCCCAAAGAACATTAGCTTAGGCGCATTTTCTTAGAGCCTGTTCCATCTGCATGTTAGAAACAGAGGAGCAGAACGTGTTTCTTCTGTTGCGCTGAGCTCCATTTTCATCTACTCATGTATCAGAACCCAGGTATCAGAACTAATCAGACGTGATTAATCAGGATCACTAATCGCGCCTCTGCTATTTTTTTTCATATGCTCAATATGCACCGAGGATAATTATGCTCATCTATTTCTCAACAAAAATATGATTTAATAGACCCCAGGGGGAGGACGCCTGTAGTCAGTGCTCTGTTCCTGCTCAAGGTTTTCCCAACTTCCATTTATTTTGCTAATTTTTTTCATATGCCCAATGTACTCCGAGGATAATTTTGCAGCATTTGCTTGGATCTGCCTAGATAAAATTTCCAAACCACGCCGCCCGTGCCGCATCGACGAAGGTCCCAAGGCCATTCAATGCCAATTCTCCCTCCAGCATAAAGTCGTATGCATAAATTTGCACACCCATGCTTTCTTTGGGAGAAAACCTTTCTTTATGTTGAAATTTTAAAGCATTCATTCAGCATGCTCAGCAGGAAGCTTTCTCAACCTCCTTTCGTCATCACTATCAATCTAAGCAGCTTTGCACCCAGCCAGATCCGAGCGTCGGCTTGCTCAACTCCCTTGCGTTAGCAGCCAGGCAAAGCAGGCAGCTGCAGCGGTGTCGTATTGCAGGGCTTAAAGGCATTAAGCAGGCCCCAGTCGCAAAATGCACGCGTCCGTTCATTTCAGCATCATGCAACCGCGCTTCCACTGTTCACGAACATGTTGCCACAAAATACATCTGAATGAAAATTCAACTGTCAACTAGATCAACTGTAAAATTGTAAATCGGCCAAAAACATATTTAATGATCGTATAATTATACAAATTGAGTTCATTTTTTAGGAGCACGTCCAGCGATGGAGCGCCAGCTCAGCGGTTGGGCGGTTGGGTGGTTACACTACACCTTTTCGGAGCTAAGTCTTATAATGTAACGGGAAAAAAGACCCGTTTGTTCTATATGGATGCATATATCATATCCATATTAGCTTCAGGTAAGTTGCGAACAAGAAATATTTAGAGGAAGGTCGCTCGGCTTGTGAGTTGTTTTTTTGAGCTTTTTGAGAGCGATTTATTATTGTTCCTCTGCACTGGCGGAGGATTGGGTTGCCCAGCATTAACGTTCCTGTTGCAGCATATTTGTTAGATTTTTCAAGACGCAGCAGAACGAGCAGGAGGCGGAATGCTGGGGAGCAAGTTGATGCTGTTGGCCATCTTGGTCGGCCTTCAGGTAGTTGACGACGATTTCTCGTCTATAAAGAGAATTATTGGTCACTTGCATCAGAAATGGCTGTAAACCCCAATGCTGAGCCACTTTTATGCAGGTTGTCACGGCGGTTTGCAAGGATGAGGCAACAGGGCTCATTGTGCGCTATAAAACGACGCTCTCGCGGCCAAAAACAAAATACAAGAAGATGCGAATGCCCCGGATGTATCGAGAGGAGCCCAAAATTGGAGAATCGGTTGAGGCAGCTGTCATTCGTTTGAATAGCGATCCCAGTGAGTTATTTTTCCTATGTGCCTATCATATGCACGTTTACCTTGGCTTACAAATTTATTCATCCTACAGACGTGGAATTTGCCGAGGCTGATGTTATGCTGCACACTGCGGCCACAGTTAACGACCCTGGGTTTGCCATTGCAACTTCGTGGGGAGCAGACAGAATTCAGCTGCGGCAGGCCTGGGACATCACGACGGGGGTTGGGACGGTGGCATCCAAGATCAAGGTGTGCCTCATCGACACTGGGGTCACACTGGTAAGCACTAAATTTATATATATATATATATATATATATATATATATATATATATATATATATATATATATTTATTGACAAAAACTATTTTTGTTGATTTTCTAATGACGTTCTGTTTTTCAGGCCCATCCCGATCTTCTGCGAAATGTTGTTGCTGGCTACAATGCGATCACAAACAGCGGTACTGGAGGTGGAAACGACGATAATGGCCATGGGTAAGGATAAGGAAAAGGAGGGAAAAAAAGCAGTGAATTGTGCATCCATCTTCTTGATCCTAACATTTCCATATACATTTTGTGCTTCTCTCGCAGAACTCATTGCGCAGGCGTGATAGGTGATTGATGTGGGGGAATGCTCCAGCTGAAGCCCTCCTGCCAAACACGCATTTTCTGCCCATTTTCTGCCCTCCTGCCAAACACGTTTTATATTTGAATCACTTCTTGCAGGAGCGACCCCAAACAACGCAATAGGAACCGCTGGAGTCAATCATAACGTGCAGATTCTACCATGCAAATTCATGGCGGCGACAGGTAAGTATTTGCAATTTTATTCCAACGCTGTTGCCTTCCATTTCTAATTTTCGTCTTAAATTTCTGTTTTGCAGGCGGCGGGTTGCTGTCAGATGCTGTGAGGCGCCAATGGACGAAGGGCTGCGTTTTTACTTCTTTTTTATGTTTTCTCTGGCAAATTGTGTTATTTGCCGTCCCCTCCCTTTGTTGCAGGTTGAATGCGTCGACTGGTGCCGAGCCCAAGGCGCAATCGTCACCTCCAACTCGTACGGCGGCTATGGCGCGGCGTCTGAAGCAATGCGAATCGCCATCAACTCCTCATGCCAAGCGGGCCACTTGTTTGTTGCCGCTGCTGGGAACGCCGGCAGCAACAACGACCTCAGTCCGTACCACCCCGGGTCATACGCGTACACCGACAATCTGCCTTGCGTGATTGGCGTGGCGTCAACTAACAGCTCCAACATGCTGTCGACCTTCTCCAACTACGGCACGGCATCAACCCACATTGCAGCCCCAGGTGAAGAAACTGGCACCTTTAAATCTACCTTTTTGAAAAATGGAAAGTTGAGTGTTTCCCCTATTGAATTGCACCCTGCAGGCGAGGTTATTTACTCAACCTATCTTGGCAGTGGCTATGCTTATCTGAGTGGCACATCCATGGCCACGCCCTATGTCGCTGGGGTGCTCGCTCTGATGGCGTCTGTGGACCCCACCCTCCGTGGCGTTGCGCTCAAGGACAGGCTGCTCAGCTCAGCGGTCGTCACTCCAGCGCTTGCAACCAAAGTTCAAAACGGACGTCTGCTCAACGCATTTGAAGCTGTGAAAGCGGCTCGGGGGACGACAGCCTCGTGCGCCGCCACTTCCGTCTCGCAGGTCGGCAACTCGCATTACTCCAGCTCTGTGACGCCTGCCGCGCGAGTCGCTGTGATGTCGAGAAATCAGGCCTTGACAGGTTGCAAAACCCTCTGCGTTGCTGAGGCAGACTGCAGAGCATATACCTACCGCAATTCAAACAGGAATTGCTGGCGCTGGACGCAGCTCCCCACTTCGGTGAGTCTTGTCACCATTTTAAAATCGGTACGAGGCATATTTTTTCAACGTGGTATTTGATGTTTTTTGCAGTTGACGTTGACCACGGCGATATCTGGATACACTTCGGGCCTCAAGAGCTGCACAGTCTCCGGATAATATAAAACAAGCGTATCTATTAGTTAAATAATGATATAATGATCTTTAAACTTTGTCTCCTTCGAATTGCTGCATGAAACTCAAAACTACACATCCTCTTCAATCGTCAACTGCCAAAGTAACATTTCCATCCATCAATCCATCCTCCGTATGTTTATGTCATCCCTTTCCATTTTTTTCTTTTCCAAGCATGCACATGCTCACTTTTTAAGACGCGCCGGTGTTGAAGCCCTTCCGCCGTATTCTCTTTTCTGGCCCAAAGCCTCGCCTCTATTTCATTAGACGCCCTGCTATCGCGAAGGGCGTCCAATCGCGAATTCTTACTCAGCACGCGGTATCCCATTATTTCCCCTATGAATTGTGCAGCTGCAAAGCGTTGAAGCCTTTCGTAGCTACTCGATTTGAATTTCTTCTTTCTCATAGCTGAGCATGCATACTTCCTCCATGGATGAAGCCGTTTGTTGGTTAACCATGAAAAAAAAGCTCGTGTTTAAGAGCGTTTTTTTTGTGGAAACTTAATAAACATCATAGCTCAAGCCTAAGGCCATTTGCCATCCCTTTGTTCATATCGAATCATGGCCTACTTGTTTATGATCTCAAAGACCGTTCATCGTGCAGCCCATGCCTTAATGTAATATGCTGCGTGGAAGGTTGGCCAGACGCAAATATGCCAGCCCCTTCCTCCCACTTTGTCCATTTATTCAAAACCAGACAAACACACAATCGCATGAATTCTATTTGTCTTGCATTTTCAAACACCCAGCAGGATTAACTGGCAATTGAAAAGCCGGCATGCGAGAAATAAAAAAACGCTGGAGAGGAGCTCTCTAACATGCATGGGCACAGTGGTGGGTAAGCTTGCTTCGCCCCTTTTCAGTTGGAAAATAGTTTACAAGTGCCAAATTTTGGGCAGTTATCAGTACACCGTCACGGTATTGCTGATGCGGCATCAGAAGAAGCGGTAGCATGTTTCAGCACCACCTTGGTAATTTGAATGTGTAATAAAAGAAGCAGGGGGAAGAAATTCATATTTTGATCGGCAAGTATTTATTGAAGAACATATAACTTATAAGAACTATCTAGGAAGAAAATTGAGGGTCTCTTAAAAATTGAAGTTCATTTTCGTCACGGCGTGGTATGGCAGTTCATGCCTATGCAGGCGATTGACAAAAGGAGGCAACTTGCGCTTGTCCTAAGGTTGGTGGTACAGTAGACTTGGGGGCGAGCTGCTCAGCAGGCTGTGTTGAGCGCTTCACTCCCCCATTCAATGGCGGCTTGGCTTCCACGCAGTGCAAGGAGTGCTGCGGTGCTTAGCGCCTCCTGAGGCGGCTCGGCTGCGCGTGGATGCGCCATCCGAGGAGGTGGGTGGGCTGCGACGACGGCGCTGATGATGGGCCGGCCACATTGCGCCATGCTGCACCGCTGCTGGCGTCGCTGCAGCTGCTGCAGCCAGCGGCGGCGGCGGCGACCACGCAAGCATGTGGTCCGGGCAGCTCCTCCCGCACGGCGGGAGCGGGGGACACAAACAGCAGCGAAGTGGCAACAGCGGCGGCCGGTCTTCCGGGCGTCTGCTGCTGCTGCTCGTTGGGGCTGCTGGCAGCGGTGGGGCTGCTGGTCTGAGATGCGACCTTGACAGCAGCTATGGATTCCTGCTCGCGGCAATGAAGGGGGCGCGAGGGATCTTGCTGCCGACAAAGCGGGGCGGAGGGGGGCTCGCAGCTGCAGCACGCCTCTGCAGCTTCTCCTCGGCGTCTGCGAGCTTGTTGGCGACCTCCGCCAAGGCGATGGCGTGGAGCTCCTTCTCCGCGGCCCGCTCTCGCTGCTCCCGTTGCAAAGCTGCGTCCAAGTTGGCCATGCGAACAGCGGACGGTGCTGCTTTGTACATAAGTTCCGCCAGGGAAGTCATCATGGCGCCGTACTCGATGTCCTGGTCATTTGCAACCTCCTGCAGGTCCGCCACCTGCTTCTCAAGCGCTCGCTTGGCTGTGTGCAGCATTGCGCAGCTTTCCGCATTCTCCAATAGCTGCGCCGCCGTGGCAGCGTGTGCTTGCTGCTCTTGCGCCAGCCGCTCTCGCAAGTCGTCCGTGCCGTCAATGAGTGCCTCCTGCAACACCTCGGCGTGCCGCGTCTTCTCGGCCAGCTGCTCCTCAAGCTGGGCGGTGCGGCGCTGCTCCGCCTCTTTTGCCGCCTTCTCCTGGAGGAACATCGCCTGCCAATCCAGCGTGTCTTCGAGGGTGACCTCGTAACTGGTCACTATCGCCTTCAGCGCCGCGTTCTCAGCCAGGACAGCAGCGTATTCCTCTGCAGAGGGCGGGGCCTCCACCGCCGCCGCTGCTGCTGGCTCCGCCTCCATTGCGCTTTCCTCAAACACCGAGTTGCCAAATCCCAGCTTCGTGGAGGCATATGAGTCCTCTGCGTCCATGGCCACGGCAGCAGCGGCGCTCGTAGCGTCGTCCTCCTCCTCTTCCGTCCAATCCCAGGCCATCGATGCTGCCGACTCGCTAGCTTCGCTGGCCTGCATTGCGTTAGTCAGCGTCACACCCTCGATCGCCGTGGCCGCAGATTCCTCGCTGGAAGCGGCTGCTTTGTTTACCGGCGCCCACTCCATCTCTTCCTGAATTTCTGCAGCGGGCTGGGCGTTGCCGGCGAATGCCGAGGTGGTTGAGGCACGGACAGCCTTGGGGGAAGAGCGCGGCGGCGCCGCGACCTGCTGCGGAGCCTCTGCGACATCTTCCTCCTCTTCTTCCTCCGCCGCCGTCACTGCTGCGGGCTGGGCAGGCGCGAGCTGGGCTTTGCCGATGGATGCCAAGCTGCTGGTAGCATGGACAGCCCTGGGGGGCGATCGCGGCAGCGCGGCGACCTGCGGCTGGCTCTCAGCGACCTCCTCCTCCTTCTCCTCTTCCGCCGCCAGCGGCACTGCCGCTGTGAAGTAGCCCCCTTCGGGGTCGCGCCCGCGCTTTCCGGGGCGCTGTGCGTCAGCGTTTTCTTCCCACTCATCATCCCGCTCCAGCTCGTCGCGTCCGCGCTTCTGGAGCCCGGGCGGGGGCGCGAGCTCGGCAGCCAGGTCAGCCGCCTGCGCGGCCTGATGCACTGCGGCGTTGCCGGGGATGGTCTGGAAGGGTCCCTGCACCTCGTTGGGGTCGACATCCTCCTCTATATCGTTGATAAAGGCTCCAGCGAGCGGGGAGGGGCGTTGTGGGGGGCGGAGTTTGCTGCGCCCGAGCTAGCGGCGCTGTTGGCGTGCTGTGCGGCCGCCGGCGCGTTGCCGACACCTGCAAGGATGTGAGAAAGTGCTGAAGGTCAGATATTGGTGCGGTGGGCATGGCTAAAGGGTGCACCCCACCAACCGCAAAGATGAGAAGATCCCGATGTTTAAATGTCCACGTCGTATTTTCGGTGGTTGCGCGCTCAATAAGAGCAGAATCGGGTTCTACTCACTGCCAATGCTGCCGTGCGAGCTTTCGGCAGGCACCGCCTCGCCTTGCTCCGCTTGAATTTGATTTGCGAACTCATCGTCGCTATAGACTTCGTTTTGTCCCGCCATGTTTCTATTTATATGCTCTGATTGCAATGCGCTATTTAAATCCAATTCAAAATGCCTGGATTCAAATCCCGATGTTTTGAAAAGGACCGCCCAAGTATTCTGCACCCCGATAGAAAGCGTGCGTCTGGGGCGCGAAAACAGCTCCAAATTCTCAATTCTGCGCAATTGTGAGCTCTACGGATCAGCGCGACTGAGTGCAATGCATGCCATAAGCACGATCGCAGCCTCCAACCAGGCGCAGAAAGGCCAAGCTTGGGCGGGGAACCGGGGAACCATTGGCGATGGAATTTCTTTTTGCACAATTTCCATATTTCCCTTGTTTTCTGCCGCTGAACTGGTCATGGCGAATGAAAAGATTTCAGTCCCTGCAAAACTTATACCTTTTTCCAGGATCAAATTGCACCTTTAGCTGAAAACAAACCAAATACTAAAAACGAGGTGGCGACATTAGCAGAACAGCAGTCTTGGGTAATCAGTCTTGGGAGGGGCCCATTATCCTTTTGGAAGTGAAGGCGGTGGGGTGTTCTAGAGAGAGAGAGAGAGAGAGCGAGAGAGAGAGAGAGAGAGAGGCACGCGCGGTGTAAATTTGGGTCTCAGACCTGTGTACAGTCGACACAGGCATATAAAAATTATAATTTTTGCTATTCATATTATTTAGTTATTTAATTTAAGACATCTAGCTCGTTTCATCGTTTCCTTATTTGACTTGATGGGCCTGCAATCCTGACTCTCCGTTTGACTTTTCATTTTAAATTGTTCGAATTCAGAACGGGGCCGATAGTTTGATTTTCCCTAGTGTCCTTGTGCCCAATTATGGGGCTGCGCCGATCAAATAGAATTGTGCGCTTAACTCAGTATTCGTTCATTCTTTTTTTTGCTTATTGGGTGTTTAAGAAAACCACCGTTCGCGCCCCCAAAGCTACTGATAATAATGATAATAACTCTATCTCTTCTGTCCCCTCCCCTACCGTTAACAAAACATACCGAGTCGCCCTTTGTTCGTGCACGATTGGTGCGTACAGCCCATGGACTGTGCTGTTTCAAGAGAGCCATAAAACTTACGCTCGGCGCCACGGCTATGATTTCATAGCAGTGGACAAACCTCTGGACCCCAACGTCTCTAGCCTGTCAAACGCCGAGGAGCTGTACCCGATGCAACGGCTGCTGGCGTTTTCCCGCGAGTGGAGCTACAAATACGATTACGTAATTCTCGTTGATGAAAATATGTTTATAACGTGCCACGCGCCGCCGATTCACACCGCCGTGGGCTTCGGACAGCCGCTGGCGATGGCCGACGAGTTCACCCAGCCCTCGGTGGAGGCCCGGCTGCAGGTGCAGCAGAAACTGGGCTGGGATGCCACGGCATCGGCTTATTTTGAAGCATCTGGATTTCCCATCACCACCGCTCGGGTGCTCAACACAAATTTGATCGTGGGGCAGCCAGCGTTCCACGGCAAATTCCTGGAAGAGCTGTACTACCGGCACTACGAAAAAGCGATTGGCAACCCCAAGAGAATTCATTTCATGCAAGCCGCGCTGGGTTCCGTGCTTTTGTCCAACAACTCGTACGTGGTGTTGCCCAACGAGTTCAACCCGGCGTGGTTCATTTACACCGCCGCGGATCCCGCTGCGGACTTTGACAAGTTTCAGGAAGAAAACCATTTCCTCAATTTCGCGGGGTATAAGAAAGTCCAGCGGCTGAGCATTGAAAAGTCGTGCATCGAAATGCCGCCAAAGCAGTGAGAGGAGATTATTTTCGGGTTGAAACAGTCGTTGAGTGCTTTGGGTTGAAAGAAAATATATTTTGGGTACGCTGGAGCTACATTATGCTGGTTTTGTTTGGCGGAGGTTTTGACTATAGGAAAGTGACCATTTTGGAAGGAATTAGACTTTAGGCTGCGTCCAAAATGCCCATGCTTGGTACTAATTGATTCCAAATGTTAACAGTTCATCCTCTTTCTCACAGAATTCGAAAAAACAATCAAGTACGTCCTCTTCAGCCTCTTCTAAGAAAAACTTCAAGGTTTCTTCAGACTATTTTTCTTTCTTCAAGAACCCCATTCTGTATTTGCTCAGCCGCCTTCTTTTTAAAGAGTAGCAGCTCATCCATGACGCCACCACCGACTCTTCACCGGAACAGGTAGTTTTGGATGGGTTTGGCATTTACACAAAGAGGGGAGAGTACAACGACGGTCATAGGGGGGGAGGAGAGTAGGCATGCCACATGAACAGACTTTTTTTTATTTTCAATACAATACGGAGGGGGTCTTGTGCTGATACAATTAAGTCGCCTTGGCTGGCGAGATCTGAAAACACGCGATGAAAAACACACAAGAGAAAAATAGAAAGGGCAAGAGAAGGAGAGAGAGTACATGCCTGATAGTGGGACACACCAAAGATATGGCGGCGTACTGGATATGAAAAGAAAGGTTGGCACTGCACTGTTGGATGGCGGCACAGAGATACAATAAATCTAAAGAGGGGGAGAACGCAGGGAAAGCACAGGGATGCATGTGATTATGCAATGATCGTTTTTAACTGTTTGTTTGAACAGATAGTCGCTGAAAAAGCACTAGTAGTGCGTGGGGAGAGAAAAAATGCATTAAAAATTAATCTACGCTGCGGCAGCGGCAGCATTGACGTACTCAGCGGTGACCTCCTGCTGCAGGGCAGAAACCGCGTCCAGCAGGACCGCCAGCTCCTGGGGGTCCACGCCATCAATCAGCGCCTCGGCGCCCCGCTCCAGCTCCGTCACCCGCGCCGTCAGCTTGGCACCCCCTCCTTTCCCCGCAGTCTCCCCGAGCTGCCCCTTACCACCGCATTTCTTGTGGCGCTCAGCCTTGTGCTTGTGTTTCTTGTTCGAGCGGTGGTGGTGGTGATAGTGGTGGGGCTCGTCCAGGCAATGGCCGCCCCCCACAACAGCGGTATCGTCTTTCAGGCAGGCAGCATCGCCGCCGGCATCGCCACCGTCCTTCAGGGCCGCCAGGTACGACTCAGCGACCAGGTCTGCGTTCCCGCGCGGGACCATCGTTGAGCGGGCCTCCAGGCGGTGCTGCGCCTCGGCAGCGCCGTCCAGGGTCTTTTTGAAGAGGTCGGGGAAAGTGGGGAAGCGCTGGCGGTTGGCAGCGAAAGCTGAGGCCACGGCGTCTGCGAGCTCGGCCACGCGGGCCTCCAAGGAGGCCAGGCGGGCATCGTGGTGACCCAGGCGCTGGGTGGCTGACAGCGACTCCAGCTCCAGGCGCTCAACCCTGCACATCAGATAAAAATAAAGATCGAAAAAACGAAGGTGAGTTTTGGGTGGTGCGTCTCCAAAAAACGAGCGTCTATGGTATTATGTTATTGAATTGGGCATTTCCAAATTTCATGGTAGCATGCCACTTACCGAGACTCCAGGTCAAGGTCATTGTGGACGTCCCCAGCCAGCAGCGGCTGCCCCTCAGTGGCGCCTTGGGGAAGGGCATGGGGGTGAGGAGAGGGGTCAACGACAACCGCCCCGCTGGTGGGGAAGGCCACCTCCAGGTCGCAAGGCTGCCTGAGAGTGACGGTGGTGGCGGTAATGGCGTCCTTGGCGGCGCGATGGTGGCGTCTTTGGCGGAGCTGATACGGATACACCAGCGCGTGTACTGCGATCCCGAAAATTATGAAAATACCAATTAGGGAAAGATATTTACACACGCTATCTAGATCTTGGTCCATCTGTGCCGCATCGTTATGGTGATCCATCCTCCGCTGCTGCACGGTAGGCACGCGGGGCGCCTCCACCTCCGCCTGTGCTGGCAGCTCTGGCAGCTGCTGCTGCTCCTCCTCTGCACCCAGCACGGCGTCTTTCACCAGTACCGGGGGCTCAGAGTACTCGAACAAGGAGCCCTCCGCCTTAGAGAGCTCCTGGAGTTTGGAGGTGGCCTCCTCCTGGTTGAATGCAGAGATGTCGGGGATGGGAGTGAACACCGCGGTCAGGGCAAGGGCCTCCTCCTCTTCCGACTCGATACTGGCATCCTCAGAAGCCGTGTCGTCAACAATTTCAGCAGCTGGGTGCGTCTCCTCCGCGACCACTGGCTCGTGAGATTTCTCTGCATTTTGGGGGTACACCAATCGTCAATTAAGGCAAGAAGTGGTTGATGAATATGATATTTCTTTCGCACCTAGCCCCTCTTCGCCAATCAGGGTCCAATCGTTCTGCTCGTTGGCCATATTCTCTAAAAATTCGAAACCAAAAGATTTCCGAGATGCTGACCCGCCTCCACGCACGTCCTAATGCCAAGCCGAACGAAATTGGGCGTGAATTACCAATAAAACAACATAAGTGTCGAGGTTTCGTACTCTCTGAGAGGGTGGGTGGGTAAGAAAGGACATCCACAGTGCCATGCTGCACCTCAGACCTCCGAATGGGCCGGATGCTCCTGCTTCACAACAGCACAATCAAGGGGCGCGCATGGCCAGCCGTCTTGTCGAGTTTTTCAAAGATATGAACACCCACCTTCTCTTCCAAACAGCTAAAAAAGTTCTCCTCAAGGCCCCTAAGACTCGCCACAGCGCTGATTTTTTATGTTTTACAAGCGGCAGGTGTTCCCCACCATTCATTTCTTTTCCATTTTTTTTTGGGTCGGTATATCCTAAAATTTTAATGTTTTTACACGCCTCACACCGCTCTGCTCAGAACTTCATGAGATGCGGCCTGTCGCCGCTGCGCAGGGTGAACCTGTGCGAGAGGTAGCCCTTGAGGTCTCCGTCCACCGCCGCCAGCACCGCCGCGTCAACCGCCTTCTGGTTGGCGATGTAGTCAGCGGGCAGCTCGTTCTTCTTCTCCTCCTGAGTGAAGAAGTCCTCCTCGCCGCGCTTCTTGCGCTGCTTCTTCTCTGCCGCCTTGAAGTAGCTGTCGTCGTACTTGGAGATGTCAACCTGGGAAAGAGTGGAAAGACAAAATGTAAAATTAGTTTCATGGCGGTACTTGGTCTTTTTCTCTCCACTGCTTATTCTTCCGCCGCCAACTCTCCAGAATATACTGCATAATATATACGTCACTGTGCTACGCACTCCTCCGACCACTTTTCTCTCCACCCTCCATTCAATATTCGAGAATTCAGCAATGATTAATTTCCCGCTCACCTTGCTGACGTCAACCTTGGTGGAGGTGGCGATCACGTAGGCCTGGTTCACGCGACGCAGGGGCACGCCATTGAGCTTGAAGGGGCCAGTGACGAGCAGCAGGCCGGAGGGCAGCTGTCCCAGGGTGACCACGCGCTTGCCCTTGAAGCGGCCCGCCAACAGAATGAGAACGGTTCCAGGGGTGATGGAGGCGCGCAGCCTGGTGGGGTTGCGGATCACGCGGCGGGGGAGGGGCTTGGGGGCGTCCTCCGCGGCGTAGAACTTCGGCGCCTTGGCGGGCGCTGCGGCGGCGGGGGCGGCCGCCTTGGGGTGCTGGGGGAACTTGCCGCCGTTCTTCTTCTTGATGGCCCACAGACCACTGCAAATTAGGAGCGGTGGAAACGTATGAGTGTCTAGCTCGAACCAAAGATAAAAGCTCCCCTCTCCCCAAAAAATTGCCATCGAAAATCGCCTCCCAAGAAATATAGCGCCGCTGCCAAAAAAAAAAATTGAACAGCCTCCAGCACCGCCCTAATGCCAGTAATGCGCGGCCAAAACCGCCGTCGCTGTCGATATTGCGTCCGCTTCTCAAGGATGAAAAATCAGTGTTTGCGGCCGCCTCGCGCATGGTGTTCCGCTGATGCATCCAAATCAGCTATTGCTGCAATCCCATCTCCGCATACGTCCCGCTGCCGCCAGCCGGCTCTCCAAATGCCCCTAGATGTGATTATTTTTATTTCTCACCGTCTGTGGTAAGACTTAGACCGCCCCTGGCTGCCGATCGACGCGGCCAGTTCCTTCGCCATTGTGTTTGATTTTGAAAAGAGGCAGAACTAGCGATATTCAAGACTTTGGCCGCAACGCACAGAGTTTCCGGGGACAACGATTGAGTTGCATGTGCTGAAAGGCCAAGGCGCGAACTCGCTTGTTCAGGTTGACTTACCTGCTTGCACGCCATACAGTGCCTCAGACCCATTAATTTCGCGTGGTTCCGCATTTGTGGCACGTTTGGGGCCTCGACACGGCGCTCAGCGTTTTGCAAGGAGATTTTTTTAAGAGAGACGGGTTGTATCTAGCCCTTGATTTTTTTCGAGCGCTGGCTTGACGTGTCATTGAAGCAATCGTATTTCCAGAAAAAATTACATTTAAAAAGCTTCACAGCCAATCCGATCCTTTCCCTACTCCCTATTCCCATCTTTTCTCCCAGAAAAAATGAAGGGACTGGTGTTCTCCGCGCCAGCCGCCCACCCGCGCACCCTCACCGCCCACAAACCCGGTTACACCGCAGCCCCGCACTGCGGCACGTTCACCCGTCGCCCAGCCTTCCCCTTTTCCGCCGCTGCCGCCCCTGCTGCCGTCGCCTCCTCCTCCTCCAACATCCAACCGTACCCAGACCCGTTCCCAGGCATCACCCCAGGCCAAGATCTGCCCGCAGACTACGATTACGTGGGACCTTCCCCCCCTAAGCACCGCCGAGCGGGCGTCGTCCTGCACCCCACTTCTCTGCCCGGCCCCTACGGCGCTGGCGAGATCGGCACGGAGGCGCTGCGGTTCGTGGACTGGCTGGTGGATGCTGGCATCCAGATCTGGCAGCTGCTGCCCCTGGTGCCGCCTGAGACTACGTACTGGTCGCCCTACTCCGGTGAGATTTATTATTACAGTCATATAGTTTCATGGCTTATTCTCTTGGAGTTGCTTACGCGGGCTTGCAATCGGTGTTGAAAAGAGAGTACCTGTCTGATGCGTAAATCACCAAATGGCCTCACTCATTATTTCATTCCTTCTCCCCCGCCAGGTCTGGATGCGCTGTGCGGCAACACGCTGCTGATCCCTCTGGACGGCCTGGTGGAGCTGGGCCTGCTGACCTACGCCGAGCTCCCGCCCAAGCAGCCCCAGGAGCCGCAGGCCGACTTCACAGCGGTTGCAGAGGTCAAAATCCCGCTGCTGGAGGCCGCCGCTGCTCGGGCGCTTGACTACAAAAAATTCGCGGGGCTGCGGGCGGATGTGGCGGCCTGGAGGGCGGCCAATCCGTGGGTGGAGGAATCTGCGTTGTTCTCGGCGCTCACTGAGGTGCCAGAGCTGGAGGGACTGCCGTGGTGGGACTGGCCGGCTGACGTGCGAGATCGCGATGCCGCCACGCTGGCTGCGCTGCGTCAGACCCACGCCCGCCGCATCGACGTTTTCATCGTGCTGCAGTTCCTGTTTGACCGGTTCTGGACCGCAGTGAGGGAGTATGCGAACGCGAGGGGGGTGGTGTTGGTGGGCGACATGCCCATCTATGTGGGGGGACAGAGCGCGGACGTGTGGGCCAACCGACACCTATTTGAGCTGTCCCCTGAAGATGGCCGCCCTGCGCTGGTCAGGTACGCAAAAATATTTCGTGTTTGTAGTGATAATATAAAGAAATCCACGTTTTTATTAATGTAGATGATAATCCTACTGAATTCAATTGATTAATCATTTTGCTGCGTATTATTACCCTGGTGCAGTGGCGTGCCGCCGGACGCGTTCTCATCCACGGGGCAGCTGTGGGGCAGCCCACTGTACGACTGGCCTTCCCACGCCGAAGAAAGTTTCGGGTGGTGGGTGCGCCGCTTTGCCCGCTCCCTCTCGCTCTACGACGAGACCCGGGTGGACCACTTCCGCGCCTTCGCGGGGTATTGGGCAGTGGAAGCCACGCAGGAGACCGCGATGGTGGGCACCTGGAAACGCGGCCCTGGGGTTGAACTTTTTGCGGCCTTGGAGGCGGCGTTTGGCGGCATTCCCATCCTCGCGGAGGACCTGGGGGTGATCACCGCGGACGTCATTGCGCTGCGGGACGCCATTGGCGCCCCGGGCATGCTGGTGCTGCAGTTTGCGTGGGGTGGCGGCCCAACCAACACCCACCTGCTGCATAACGCCAGGGACAACTGCTTTGTATACCCAGGCACGCACGATAATCAAACCACGGTGGGGTGGTGGCAGAATGGCGCCACCCCGGAGGAAAAGGTGCTGATCAAGACCTACTTTGGGATGGCAGAGGACGATGAAGACATCGCTGGGGCGTTCATGCGGGCGGCGTTCGGCTCTGTGGCGCGGTCCGCGGTGGTGACGATGCAGGACGTGCTGCGGCTGGACGACACCGCGCGAATGAACACCCCGGGCAAGGCGGAGGGCAACTGGGCGTGGCGATTGAGCGGCGATGACGTGTGGGCGAGGTTGGATGAGGCCGCGGTGGAGGTGAGGCAGCTGGTGCACATCACGGACCGGCTGTCTGAAGCGCACGTGAAAGCCCTGGCCACCACCTCGCCAGGGAGCAGCTAGAAAGCTGTGATTCAAACAACTTGATTTTTTTCCCCGGCACAGCACACAATTGTGAGATGTATACAAACTTGTTTTCTTTTTTAATTGTTTTTGTGTTTTGTTCAAATTACGAATGCAAGGGAGGTGGACGTAGCATTTTTATTTTGTGAAAGGTGAAGGCATAATGGCGTGTAAACAGCACATTAGTTGTGGAAACAAAGAGAAAATCCGCATTTTTCTCTGCACGGAACTGCTGTTTTGGGTGCAACAGTTGTTAGCTTGCTGGAGCAGCTTCTTGGCTTCGCTTCAATCTTGCTACTGCAGCTCAGATGTGGGGCCAAAAAAAATTTCGGCTGCTGCACTGTCGTGTGGGCTTCACTGCACCTAGATGCTGCACGCCTGGTCAAACCTTCATTTGCTGGGCGTTTTGTCAACTGCCCAGGCAGCATGCCAGCGGGGAAAAAAAATGTGTTTTCTTCCGCTTTCCATAATAGCACGCCAGCAGCTCTCCATCTCCGCATTCTCTTCACACTTCGCTATTTCTAGTGAGCATGCCCCCAACCCCTACCTTTTTCTCTCGCAGTCAATACTTACAGCAGCGACAGCCAAAAATATTTCAAGTCAATGTGCCAGAAGAATCATCATCTTATAATTCAAGGTGTGCTAAAAAACAAAAAGAAAGGAAATTTAAAGAAATGGACCCAGCGTACAGAAATCAGCAGCTGTTTACCACTCCACGCCGGCGGCCTCTGCGTAGTTGACGTCGTCGTCGGACGAGTCGTCGGCGGGGATGAGGCCCTTCTCCCTGAGGAAGGCAAATCCGGCGCCGGTGCACTCATCGCGCATCTTCAGAGGGAAGCGGCCCTCCTCAACGTTGGCTGCAGAAAAAGAAGTTTTAAATAAGGCGTTATGGGTCAGAAATGTGGTACTATCACAAGGAAAAACCATAGGAGAAGCAAAAAAACAGTGCAGAAAGAACACAAATTTTCGGTTAAAATATTAATTCCCAGAAAATTATCGCGTATTCTTTAGTAACCCCCCCCCCCCCCCCCCCCCTCCCTCCCTCCCTTTTTTTTTCTCCTGCTTTTGACTCACCAGGCACCACCAGCTTGGTGATCTCCTCGGTCTGCTCCACAATATGGACGTGCTCCTTGATGGGGGCGGTCAGAGCCTCAATCCACTCAGCCATGGTCACGCCCTTGGCCTCAGCCACGGCCTTGGGGACGTGGAAGATGATGGCCATCTGCTTGTCGCCCGCGGACAGAAAGGCCTTGCCCAGGTCACTGGCGCCGCCCTTGCGCTCCTCAGCAGCCTCGTCGACCTCCACATTGGAGCCCTCCAGGAGCTTCTCGAGCAGCGCCATGTCGCCCTCGGGGACGTCCACGGACTGTGATGCAAAACGAAAGAAGAGCGAGTTTGATTTAGAAGAGGTTGGTGGTGATGACTTTTGGATTTCAAGTTTTTATTGAGCCAATGAAATTAGGCTGCTCAATCGAGGGGATGGGGGTGTATGACGAGCAGGGAGCATGCATATATGCTAACGCACCACGTTGAAGAAGCAGACGCCGCCCATAGCAGACACGCCCCTGCAATGTGCAAAGAAATGGATGTTCTCGGGTGAGAGGCTGCCCAGCGGCGGGTGGACCCAATTTTTTAACATCGCTGCCAACTCACGAAAGATCCTGGCCCTTCTTGCCACCCTCCTTGAACGCCGCAGCTGCTTTCTTGGCGTCCATCTTAAGTTTTGTAAAGTAAAGACTGAGAAAAAAAAGTGATTCAGCGAGTGGAGCTGAATTGAAAGAGAGGGTGGCGCGAGGGCGAAGGAGCCAAAAAGAGCGTGGATCTGCGAGCCGCCAAAAAAATTCATGGTGCAGCCCAGAATTCAGCTGCTACTGTTGAAAGCTTTGCAGCTGCAGAGAATGGCGGTGCACCTATAAGTAAGTTTGAAAGAGAGGAGGCATACGAGCCTGTATTGCCGCGCATGTTCCTTTCAGGCGAATTATGCAGGTATGGACAGAGGCTATTGGCGTTTACAAATTACATTTTTCACCTTTACTGTGTATATGTCATCGTATTTTCATGCTGCTTCGTCAAACTCCCTCAGCAGATCATCCAGCTCCTCATCCACCTCCATGCCCACTACCACTGGCGCCGCAGCTACGTCATCCGCCTTTGGAGGAACGGCAGCAGCAACAGCAGCAACAGCAGGCTGCTTTTCCTCCTCCACCGCATCTTTCATTTCCTCACGCTTCTTCGCCGCCCTTCCTTCCTCCCCCTTCCCCCTCTCCTTGCGCCCACGCTCCCCACTACCGACCCTGTCTCTGCGGCTGCTCCCACGCTCTCTCCTGTCCCTGGATCGAGATCTAGAGAGATGTCGCCGCTCCTTGCGATCTTTATGATCCTTACCCCTATCTCTGCTTCTGCTGCGGTGCCGTCTGTCACGGTAGTCCCGCTCCCTGCTCCTGTCGCGTCCACTGCGCCTGCTGCTCTCCTTGGGGTCTCTGTCCCTCCTACCGCTGCGTTCTCTGCTGCGGTCCCGGCGGTGGCCCCGGTCCCTTTCGCGCTCCCTGTCCCTGCCGCTCCTCTCCCTGTCGTCAGAGGTCGTCGCTAGCTTGCGTGCCAGCGCCGCTGCAGCCGCCATGGCGCCCGAGGTGCCTGCCTCTTGCCCTCCACCGCCGCCGTTTTGCTGCGCAGCTCGCAGCTGCGCGACCTGCGCCGCCAGAGCCGCCTGCTGCTGGTGCATGAGCTGGTAGGCATGCACCTGCTGCGCCTGCATCGCCAGAAAAGGCGCCCCAGCAGCAGCGCCAGACCCAGCAGCGGCTGCCGCTTCCGCCGCCTGCTTGGCCGCTGCAGCTCTTTCTACTCTGAGCACCTGCCCCTGCAGCGCCACGCCCGCCATGCGGGTGGCGGACTGCGCGTCCGCTTCGCTGCCAAACTCCACAAAGGCAAACAATTTCGACGTGCCCACGAACTGCATGCTGCGCAGGGAGCCGCACATCGCGAAGACGGCCTGTAGCGCCTCTTGCGCAAAGGGGCTCACCCCGCCCACCAGCACGGTGCGCTGGAGGTAGGAAGGCTCGGCGGCGGCGGCGGCGGTGGCAGCTTCGTTGGGGAAAACAACGCCCATTTGCGCCGCTTGCGCGCCCTGCATTCATTGGGAGAGAGAAATGAGGAAATGGGAAGAATGACAGTGGGGATTCGAGTACGCTATTTAAGGACCAAAAAAAAAAGTTTAGGTAGAAACAACACTGGAGAGGAGGATTTATAGCGTAAAAGCCAGCAGTACGGGCCGGTTACCGACTTAATATGCTGCCATCCTAGCTACAACTTGCGTTTCCAGTTGAAGAATATGTATTCATATTAATATTCAATATTCATTTTGCGAGCGGTGAAAAAAAAAACATCCAAATCAACTCACCAGGGAAAAGTGGACCTGGGAGGCTGCCGCCAGGTTGGACATCGCAGCAACAGCCTCGGCCTGCTGCTGCCCCCCTTCTCCCCCGGCACCGCCAGCAACCTCAGCTGCCTGCGCCGCCACCTCCTCTGCGGTCGCTGCTGCGCTGAAAAACACTGGGAAGGGTGAGCCCCCAATGTGTTTTCCATTTACCTGAATTGTCAGCTCGTAGCTGCCCTTGGCTGGGGCAGTGTACTTGACCTGATAGCTGCCATTGCTGGCGTCAGAAATTTCAACAGAAATGGGCTCTGTCAGCCCCCGACGGGTGACGGTGACGGCCACATACGCCCCGCCCTCGCGCACGCGGCGCCCAGCTGCGTCTTTGGCCGTCAAGATGAGGTTAACAGGGGCGCATGCTGCCCCGCCACTGAAGCCGGCACCGGAGGCCGTGCACCGCTCCGGATCGATGGGCCCCACGAACTCCTCGTCTTCCTCCTCCTCCTCTTCTTCGTCTTCTGCTGCTGCTGCCTCGGACTCGGAGTCACTGCTGGGGGCTTCTACGATGGCTCCCTCAATCTCTTCTGCAACAGCATTCGGGGCTGCCGCTTCTTCTATCGAGGGTTCTGCGGAAGGACCAACATCCGAGACGGCACCTACGTGTTCTATGCGCGCTTGGGCGGGATGGTCGCCTGCGACTTCAAACTCAATAATACACTTTTCGCCCGGCGCTGCTGCATCGCTGTTGCGCGGCTCCTCCTCCATCGCCGTAAACCTAGAGCTTGAAAATAATAACAACGTTTTTAAATTTTAATTTAATGCTGCGATTTTTTGGTGAGCTTAAAAATCGAAAAAGTCGGATTCCAGCCACATAAATCACAATTATAAACCGCATTTTCAGTTTGTGAGTTTGTGTGTTCGATCGTCCATCATGAAGGTCTTGGCACAGGCAGGCTCGCGGCTTGCTGGCGCACCTGATCAATCCGCCAAGCTCACAAAGAGCATCGCGTCAGCCCCTCGCCTGGCAACCCCATCCTCTCGGCGTGAGCTGCTGGCTGCATCCATCGCGCTGGTGGGCTCCAGCGCCTTTTTCGCCAGCCCCGCTGCTGCCGAACTCCCGCCACCGCCGCAGACAGGGGACTGTCCAGAGTGCATCGGTGAAGTCAACGACTCCCTGAACGCATGCTCCCTGGAGAGGTGAGTAGGCCAGCATCCTATTTTTGGATAATGCAATAAGTTGGTGGTGATAAATATTTCTCCAAGCCACGCTGGCCAACCCCTCGTCCTTTCTTCTTCTAAATTACTGCAGCAATTCCTGCATCAGCACACTCAACGAGGATGAGATCCACTTTGAGGCCCCGTGGGAGTTTAATGGGACAACCGAGGACGCAGTCACCAGACTCATCGACATTGCGTGCGGGGGAGCGTGAGTGATGCACTTTTGAAGTACATGATTTTAATATGGGGGGCAGCTGCCAGCGGAAAATTCATGCATTCTGTTTTCTTACCTCACCAGCGTGAAGGAGGGGATTTTTTCTTCAGTTTTAATAATCTGTGAAGCGGAAATGCATGCATGGGGAAATGTGTTTATTTTTTAACTTACACGAGTAAATGTGGGAATCAATCTGCCACTTATTTTCTCTTGTGGAGCCAGAAACCAATTGGTGAATTATTGGCGGTTCCTCACTTCCCTGGTCTTCTACCACTGCAGGTACGCGCCCGGGCTCATTAATGAACCGTTCGGCATCTCTAGGGTCGACGCTGCTGGCTACGTGGTAATTAGTAAAATCGGTTTATTTATTTTTCGCCTTTGAAAACTCGGGCAGTCTTTGGAACCTTTTGTTTGAACATATAAATAAATCTGAGTACGTCTCGTATTCGGTCAAAAGCCGTATTGATCTTCTTCTCTGATAGGGGTTGCTTCCTGTTTCTATTTCGTTTTTTTGCAGGTCAAGGGCGTGCTGGCTGTGCTAAAAAATGGCGACATGCCGGAGCAGCCCAAGCGCCGTCGCCAGGCCGCTTCCATTCCCTTTGACGGCGTCGTCGCCGAGCGCCACACCACCGCCAACGGCAGCGAGTACGTCCGCATCACGCTGGGCACCAAAGTCGAGGGTGACGACACGGTGGACCCTGTGGGCGTCATCGATGCCGAGTTTCTGTTTTTGAAAAACGACAGCATCGTCAATGTGCGGGCGGCGTCCCGGGTGCAGCCGGACGCCTCTGGCCTGGGGCTGGGGTCTGGCGGCGAGCTGGCGCTGTCATTTACGAGCGGGCTGGTGGTGGACCGCAACGTGGCGCGGCGGCGGATGGATTCGCTGCGTTCTGCGCTGGATTGGGAGCTGGCTGCGGTGCTTGCGGACTTTGACCCGAAATTCAACCCAGAGGCGCCGGTGTGGTTGGAGAGGGTGAGGCATAGACGCGGGTAGAAATAAAAATAGCAATAAACACGGGTATTTTTAGCTTACTGACATGAA
This sequence comes from Marvania coccoides, assembly GCA_963854735.1. NCBI lineage: Eukaryota > Viridiplantae > Chlorophyta > Trebouxiophyceae > Chlorellales > Chlorellaceae > Marvania > Marvania coccoides. The sequence continues at coordinate 1,066,485 of OY978106.1, forward strand.
CGGATTTGGCCATTTGATTGGTGTGTGTTTGCAGGTTTTCCAGCCGTTCAGCGAGCGGAATGAATTCAAGCCATCAGGGGTGTCCTACCCGGTGGATGAGTGAGTAAAGATGCAACAGGATGGCGTGGGATTTGGTGGGAAGAGCGTGTTAACAAAGAGAAGTGAAGAGAAGAAAAAAATGCATCCGGCAGTAAATTTGATTATTACTCTTAAATGAGTGAATTTATTTGGATTAAGGGATGGTAAAACCGTTGAGAATTAGTTTGAAAAGAACCAATTATGGCTTCTGCTAATTGGGATATAATTTGGGAGGGCAACAGCAGCTGGTCTGCCCTTGGGGGAGTGCCCCTGGACTCAACTCAGCATATCCCCGCCGCCGTCAGGAACGGTCACTGGGGACAAGACCTCCTGGCGCCGCCCTCGTCACCGCTGCACTGCATCAGTCGCAGCACCCTGGTGGCTACCCATAAACTGGTCCGTAGCCCATGCGGTCGCCGCTCTCGGCATCTTCAAGGGAAAGAGGTGCTAGATTGGCCGAATTTCTTTCTGAACCAATCTGTATTTGGAAGTATGGGAGGTTTAGTGTCGTGCTCTTCGATCACGAAGACAATTCCTATCAGGCAATGGCAGCCTTCTTTTCACCGCAGCACACTGACTTAATTTGACAGAAATCAACAATGGTGCTTGCAAATTTGTGGTGAACTTCATGATCAGGGGTTCAGTTCCAAGCTTGCTCTGTTGGTGTAGGTGGTAGCACTTCTGTTTGTGGGCCTGGCCCCTAACGCATCTCTCTCGAGATTTCTCGAGTATATCAAATCACAGAGGACCGCAGTTCGAGTCTGCGACAGAGCACTTTATTTTTGCCGGCGTGAAGGGGTGCTTGCAGGGCGGGGTTCTCTGCGTGGGTTGGAAGAATCAGCAGCTCGTCATGTTATACGATTCGGTATGCTTTGCTTTGTTTGGGAGCAAAGCGGCGCTTTACCTTTTGGTTGTCAACTTCTGTGGGGTCAGGTTCTTCAAGTTGATACGCTTTGCTTTAAACTAGGTTCGGTTTTCAAAACCCCAAAAACAGAAACGTCAAGTGGCAAAACACTAAAAACTTTAGTAGCGCTGCTGCTGGTGCTGCTGTTGGTACTGCGCCAGCGAAATCCCTGGCCGCCCACTCACAGCTGCTCCGTCGCTGCCGCCAATCTTCATCCCCAGCGCCCTAGCTCCCAGAAGCCGCCTCGCCAACGGCTCCACCGCCGCTGTCCCCTCCAGCAGCGACATATCCAGGCCGCTCAAATCAACAAGCGTGATGGGAACTGCAGCAGCAACAACGCCAGCTCCATTTCGTCCGCCAACCTTATCAGCAGCATTGCCACCGCCGTTCATTTCTTCCTCGCCTGCAGCCACCAGGTCCAGCTGAGACCCGCCTCCCTGGCGCTGCGTGTTCCAGTACACGGTGGAGCGCGTGGCGCGCCGGCTGAAGGGGTCCAGCCCCCCCGCATCGCCGCCGCCGCCACCACCGCCTTCCTCCTTCGCTCCGCTTTTAAACGCCGTCTGAAAGTTGCGCTCTGCGTTCTTGCGGTTCAACATCGCCATGGAGGCCCCCGCGCCGCGCTTGGCGAACGAAGCCACCGCCGCCGCCTCCAGCGCCTGCAGCTCCACTTCCGCCGCAGCCACCTTCTCTGCGTCTCCCGCCTCCTGGGCGCCGTCGCGCTCGCGCTCCAGCCGCGCGCGCTCCAGCGCCACATTGCCCCCGCCCTGCCCCTTTGAGCGCTTTTCCTCCAGCATGCGTGCCACGTCAGCAGCCGTGTACACGTAGGTGTCTGCCGCCGCCAACCGCCCGTGCACCTCCTCGACCTCCCGCCGCGAGATCTGAGGGCGGTCCACTCGCTTGCACGCGCGCTGCCACGACCCGAACTCCTCCTCCGTCATCCCGCTGTTGGACACCTGCGCCAGCGGCCAGTACCGCTCCGCCCGCCCACGGCACACCTTCAGCCACTTTGAGGTTTTGCCGCCGTCGGGACCGAACGAGTACGGCGATTTCCACCCAGGCCCAGAGTCCTGGAACTTGTGCCACCCCGCGGGCAGCTCCTCCACCCCCACTATCTGCACCAGAATGTACTTGGGCATGGGCTGTCCCCGCTGGTCCCTGACATCGTTGCCTGCCTCGTCGCGCACGTTGCCCTCCACCACCCGCACCAGGCACCCTGGCAGCGTGGTATCAAAATGGGGCTTCGTGAACCACTCCTCTAGCTTGTGCCGCCGCACTTGGATGGTTTTTGCCTCCTCAAAATCGGCGTCCTCGTGCTCCTCGGCAGCGCCTTCAGCGCCCTCCACACCGTCGCGAGCGGCCCAACGCATGGGCGCGGGGGCCTCCCCCTCCTCGTAGTCGGAGTCTTCGCCGCCTGCGCCCGCTTCCTCCTCGAGCTCTTCATCTGACTCGTGAGCACGGAGGCCCTGCTTTTTGCGCTGGCGGGCCGCCTTGAGCTCCTCGATGGCGGACTTTTTGGCGTCTTCCTCACGCACCTCGCGTCCTGATCGCCGCGCCGCACCGGCGCCGCGCTTGGCTGGCGTTTTCTTCTTGGCAGCGGCAGCACCGCCGACCTCAGAGGCCCGCAACAGCAGCTCGCGCTGGAGCTCCTCCCGGCGGCGCTCGGCGCGGTCTGCGAGCTCCATCTCGCGCTGGAACTCGGTCATCTTGGCAAGCCGCGCGCGGTCCTCCTCGTCCTCGATCAACTCCTCCTTGTCAAACTCCATCGAAGCTGCGGCACCAGCCTTGCCCCCGCGGCCCGCTTTCGCGGCAGCCTGGCCCCGCTTCTTGGTTGGCTTGCTGCAAATAGCAGTGCGGGAGGGCAGGATTCAGCTTTTTTTTGTTGCGAAATAACATAAAGATCAAAAAAAAAAAACAAAAAAAAAACGTCGCTCACATGGCCTCGATCTCCTCATCCTCCCATTCAGACTCCTCCTCTAAGGACATGTCGTCGTCGTCGTCTTCGCTGGACCCCTTGCGCTTGCGCTTCGATGCTGGCTTCTGCACCTGCTTGGGCATCTGCAGCAGGCTCTCATCGAGCTCGCTCTCCGAGGAAGACATGCTTGCTTTGATTTTTTGCCAAATCGATTTTTTAGTTAATAAGAAAAGGTGAGGCAAAAATTGTTCACAGCCGCACCGCCACCCTTTCTATATCTAGCTAGAGGCTCCACACAAAATCCTGCAGGTGCCCATTCTGCCGCTCAAGGCATATATGCGTATTATAGTCTAGGGGTCAGCTACTGTCAACTGCTCTCGTCCTCTCAGCACTAGATGAATGGCGGTCCCTCCGCAGCAGCCTTGCGTGCCACCAAACTGGGGGTCTCTCCGTCACAAGGGAGAGCTCTGGGTTGGCTGCATGCAAAACCGCAATAAAATAGCATGGTAAATTAGCTGGCTCGCTTATTTCATCCCTCTCTGCTATAAATTTGCACCACCAGCCCTGCAATTTTCCGCCACCCACTGCTTCGCTTCTTTACAGGTCATCACCCGCGCAAATCCGTACCCCATGTTCACCAGCGAAGCCTGGTGCATGGCCTCGGAGGCGGTGGCGGTGCCGTCGCTCAGAAACATCACGTTGAAGTTCTTGGTGAAGGCGCTGCGGGCGGTGGTCTCGCAACAAAGGTTGCTCATCACCCCGCCGATGATGAGAGTGTCGATGGCGTGGGCGGAGAGAAACTCTGCGAGGTCGGTGCCCTGGAAGGCGTCGTAGGTGCGCTTGCAGGTGATTAGGTGGGAGTTTGGTGGGGGATGGAGTTCTGGGAGAAGCTGCCAGGAAGTTGAACCGTACCTGCAGGGATGCATATTAATTGCTGTTGAGATAAAATAAATGGGAAATGAGTGAAATTTCGCTTGAGTGCAATTTCGCTTCAATTAAAAATAAAAATAAAAATAATAATAAAATGCAATTTTGCTTTATAAAATGGCTTTGAAAAATTCTTCCACTGCTCATCTTACTTTATTGAGCCTTCTGCTCCCCACCAGGCCACCAGAACGCTCATACGCTCCTCCTCAGTGGGGGAGAGGTGACCGTGCTGCGTGAGAACCACCGGCACCCCGTGCTCCTGGCACACGGCCATGAGAGCGTTGAGTTTGCTGACGAGCAGCTCCGCCATGCCTTTTCTAAAATGCTCCTGCATGTCGATCACCAGCAACGCAGCGCGCCGCCTTCCGTTATTTCCTGTCGCATTTACCTCGCTTGCTTGATCGGAATCCGTAATTTGAGAGATTTGCAAACCTCTTTGAGGTTGCAAATCCAGCGCACCCTTGGCGGCTGTCGCAGTTGGTCCAGCCATTGCTAATTGAATTCAAAATGCGGCGAAGGGTCAGTTAAGTGAATTTGAACTTTGACAGGCAATATTGGGGCGCCGGCGCTCTCCTTTCCTGCCAGCTCACCAAATAATTTTCAATATTCAGCTCAGCCCATTGCTGCATTTTATTGCATCTTCGCTTGTTGCAAATGATGCCAGATGCTTGCTTAATCCAGCTTCAGCGAGTCTGAGATTTCCCAGGCGGATTTTTCTCCGTAAAGCGCAACGCCGCTACATACATACACATATGAATACATACACACATTACATGCTACTTGCTGCTCCCTCGGCAACTACCGTATGATTGCTTCGACATTCGCACAAAGGGCATGCATGAAAAATATATGTTAAATGGAGCAACTCAGCACGTTGATTTTGCTTAGAACTCCTGCCCTTCCAAGCTCTTTGTTCGCGCTGACTTTCTTCGTCCTCAAGCAAATTTACCTGGGCTGTGCAGGCACCTTCATGCTCTGTTTCTTCAAAATTCCATAATCATTCTTTCTATTGCCTTAGGGCACAAACTCTCAAGTGACAACCTTCTAGCTTGGGCCCTGCGCCAGCCACGCTCAATTTCAATTATTTTACCATAACAGGTATTCACATTATGCTACAAGTATTCTGGCACACAGCTGACATAGAAAAAGCCGAAAAAATCGCAAGGTCCGCAAACCAATCGCAAAAAGAAAGAAATCGTATGTTTTAAAATTCTTCGCTAGCAATGTGCAGCCCAAAAAACATCAAAAGAAGCGAGACGCGCGATACAAAATTTGCTTGATTAGAATCTCACTCTCCATAGCAAAAAAATGAACGAATGAAACCTCAAAATGCTGTTTTTTTCAAACACCTTCTCTCCGTCTCGGCGTGGCTCATAACCCATGGGTTATGAACACCCTCCAAAAAATACGAGCATGCCCTTTTTTGCTCAAGGTTGGGGGGTCCCTTCCAGCTGTGCCGCCAGCTGGTTGAGGTGCAGTTTGCTGAACAGGCACAGGTACTTGTGGCCGCTGTCCATGTTGTACACGAATCCCAGCTCAGCTCCCCGAGTGACGGGGTTGGTGGCGGAGAGGGTGAGCAGCTCGCCCTCAACCCACTTGGCGGCAGAGTAGCCCTCACGAGCCACCCTGCCCTGCCCCTTGTACCTGCAGGAACGAAATTAAAAGTAGGATAAACATGGTATAAATTAACTTCCGAAAAAACTGCCCCCCATAACGGCAATAAATCAACGCAACTCCGAGACTGCTACTCGCCTCTGCTGCACGCCGTACTCGGGCGGGTACGACCCCGAGGTCGACAGCCTGTTGTCCCGCCCGATCCTCGCCCTGAACGTAACTTTGCCGGCCGGCACGTTGCGGTCCCCAGTGAGCTTCACCGCCTGCACCCACTCCTCGCCGTTCTTCTGCACCCGCGACACGCGCAGCACCTCGGGGCCGTGTGGGCCAAACGTGCCCAGGTAGATGCCGCTGAGGGGGTCGGTTGAGGGGTCGCTAAGGTCCAACCGCTGGTACGAAACTCGGCCGGACAGGCCCATGCCGGAAGGCCCCGCCAGCGCGCCCAAGCTGCTGGACATCATGTCGTTGACCACCCCGCGCAGCAGGTTCTCCACCTCATCCGCGTTTCCTGCGCCGGCAGACAAGAAAACTTTCTGACCAGTGCCAATGCCTTCGCCGCTGCTGGAGGAGGCGCGCTGCTGCTGCTGCAACGCCGCTTGGGGCTCCAGCACCTGCTGGTCTTGGCCGGCGCCTGGCGGCGTGGGCACTGTGATTGCAAAGGCGTCCCGCCCCAGCCACTCCAAGTCAGCAGGCACTCGGTGGGGCATAGCAGGCATGCCCATGGAGCTCAGAGTGTCGCCGTCACCATCCGCAGGCTCGTCTTCGACCTCGCTGCTCGCCACCTTGTACTCCCGCATCTCGGCCTCAACGACGGCGTCCGCCAGCTGGAAAGCGTCCCCCAGCCGCATCCTCCGCAGCTTCCCGTCAACTTCTGTCTCCACCCACGCGTCCACCATGTCTTCAGCGGGCGACGGCCGCCCCTCGTCGTCAAACAGCCCCCCTGATGACGTCTCTGCCTCTGCCGATGCTGCAAAATGTTCGCCGCTGATTTCCTCAACCTCTCCCAGCTCAATCATGTCCAGCAGGTCCTCGACGGTGTGGATCTCGGCGTCGTCGTCCTCCGCCTCGTCGTCGCCCTCTGCGCCCGAGGCTGTGCCATCGGTGGCGTCAATCTTGGAGGTGACGTTGATGCGCACAAAGCCCTGTTCCGAGTGAATAAATAGCAATTGGAGGGATAAATGGTTAGTACAGGGGGGTGAAATGCGTGCGAAGAGAAAAGAAATTGCCCCAAATCTCGATTATTAAGAGTTTAATAAAAACACCGCGAGAAAAAATAAAATAAAATAAACACGACTGGATTTCTAATCTTTTTTTCTCTCTTACCACGCCGGACTCGTCCATGCCCTGCTCCACCGACACCTCGGCGCCGTCCTGCCCCGCGTGCTGCGCCAGCAGCTCCGTGATCTGGTCCATCGCCGCAGGAGCGTCCACGCCAGAAACAGGGTCGGGGTCGTGCACAGCAGCCACCCGCTGCAGCAGCGCCCCCGTCTCAGGGTCCCGCCTCAGAAACAGCTCAAAAACCGGCAGCCCGGGGCCCATGTCCTCCTCCTCAGGCGCCGGCAGCGGCTCCATTGGGGCGCCACTGCTGCGGAGCGCAAACGGCGAAGGCGGGGGCGCGGAGGCGGTGTCTGTCCACCCCGACAACTCCGCCAGCAGCGGCCCTGTGTAGGGGTGCGCCACGTAGCGCGCGAAATCCGGGGTCACGTGGATTAGGTGACCGAAAGGGTCATCTTCCCCTCGCCCAGCCCACCACCCCTCGATGCCAACGGCGCCTGCTTCCCGCAGCGCTGCTGCATCCTCGTACCGCTCCTCTTGCACGGCGGCGTGCAGCTCGTCCAGCACCGCGCCAACTGTGTCGACCTCTGCAAGGCGCTTTTGTTGCGCGTGGACGGCGGCGGCTCGACTATAGTTTTCCTCGCGAACCGCCACCTGCAGCTCCTCGTCCAGCGCGCTGAGCTCGCGAAGAGTGCACTCTAGCGAGTTGAAGAGCTGGGTCCAGGACTCCCAGCTGCACATTGCAACCGAAAAAAAAACATGAAACTTACAAACATGAACGTTTAAGTTAAATCCACTAATCCAGCAAAACTAGACGCAATATGGCGGCATTTTACCTGTCAAGGTCGGAGGTGGAGGCCTGCGAGGCGGCGGCAGGGTCGGCCCTGCTGTTGGCGCCGCCAGCGGCAGCGCCTGGATGGTTGGGCTGCCCTGCTTGAGGCTTCGCGGCACTCAGCGATGAGGGGTCGTACCCAGGCAGAGGTTGGGACAGCGACTGATGGGCAGCGCGGTTGAGGGGCATCCCGCCGCTGCCCTCTGCGGGGGCTGCTTGTACTGGGTGAAGACGCAGCGGGCGGTGAATTTTGGGGGGGAAATGGTGCTGGGGTGGGAGCGCGTTGCCCGCCAGGAGGCTGGCAGCCATAATTTTTGCGTGCATGGCGTTTCGCTCGGGGAGCCTAAAGGGCGAAGAGCGCTCAGCTCACTGTGCAGCAAGATGTCAGGAAATGCGTGAGCAACCGAGACAGAAATAGTAGGGCGGGGTTGAATGTTGAACAAGATACGGAATGCTGGTTGTTTCGTTTGCGTCAAGGTGCGTGCTGCTGCAAAAAAATACTGGGGCAGAATCCTATTAAATTGACCTGTTCCTCACCAAAACGGGGCTCGCACGCTTGTCACACTCTCATCAATTTATCTCGATTTCTCTCAATTGAGTTATACTTGCCAATTTGCAGCGTGCTTAGAACTTATCGGCTTTGGAAGAGAGCAAAATTTTCCACCTTTTTCTTTCATCAGTAGAAAACGGCGAGTCCATCACCTGCCTCCTTATTCATTGAGCCTTCCTGCGCCTTTGTCCCTCGGGGCAAAGGTGCAAGTTGTTCTTACGGGGATTGATGAGTGGTGCACTCAAGCTTTTGCTTGACGGGAGAGATCGCCCCACAACCTTGTTACTTCAAGGCTCTCCTGGCGAAGCCAATTCTGACCCCTTCCCCCCACGTCGCAACCCTCTTGCAATGATATTTACCCCAGTTTTCGCGACGAGAAAATAAATACATGTTTGGCATGCATACGGCCAACGTGGCCTGCGTCCTTCTCTTCCCTGCCGACTCTGAAGAAACATCACAGGTGACCAAAATTTGCGGCTTTTGCAGCGCCGCATCTTCATTTGCGTGCTATCTTTTGTGTCGCCGTCCCGGCCGTTCTGGTCGCGATGCTGCCAAGCTTTTTTTTTTTTTTTTTTTTGCCTTTTTATTCAAACCAAACCAAGAGGCCAGGGTGATCTCAGGCGGTCCTGAGTGCGGACTTCAAATCCGTAGGTCCCGTGAGGGACAGAGGCTCGACTCCTCCTCCCCGGCGTAACGAAGAAGGGTCCCTCACCAGGGTCCCCTCTGCCGGCCCCCCTCGATTCACCACAATTAACAACGTAGATTTAGTTATCGTCATAGTTGCAGGAGAAAGAGCTGCCCCTCAGATATTTCAAGTGCGTCGACGGCACCTCCATTGTTTTCATCATTCAATATATCTAGCCAAGCGAAATTGTGACGCCAGCCTAGCATGCAACTAAAACTATAAAAACACATTCCAAGTTTCAAAACTTCAACAGATTTAATCTGAGATGAATTCGTTTTTTATTATAACTACACATTTTTTCAAATTGTTAGCCCCAGGTAACCGCCGCGCAATCCTTATAAACTCGAAATAAGCCCTGCCTCGGAAGCAGCAGCAGCAGCAGCAGCACTGCCTTTTTTTCCTATACCCTCGTTGCTGCTCAACGCCTCGCTCCGCTCCCTTTTCGTCAACAGCCGCAGCATCAGCGCCAGCGCATGCGGCCGCCCCTCCAGCATCCGCTGCCACTCGGGCTGCCGCGCCACGAACCGGTACCCTGCGTTTCTGTACAGCTTCACCGCAGCTTCATTCTCCAGGTCAACGTGAAGGGCCACTGTCCTCATTCCCCACCCCGCAGCCACCTCCTCGGCCCGCCGCAGCAGGCGCATCCCCACCCCTCGTCGTCTGGCCGCTGGCGCCACCGCCAGGTTGGAGAGATACGCCATTTTCTTCCGCGGCACCATCCTGCCATTTTTTTGGGATTTTTGGGGCAAAAACTCTGACGAAGTGTCGATGACCACCGCGCCCACCACCCCCGCGGTGGTGTACCTCACGGCGTAGTTCTGCAGCATGCTGGGCGGGAACATCCGCTGTAGAATGAAATCTAGCAGTGGGCCGAGAGACCCTTCGGTTGCTTTGAAAAGTCCCCTTTCCAGCGCCTCTAGCTGGTCTGGTGGGAGCTCCGCGATAATGCACTCGACCTGACCGCCCCCCCTCATTTGTTCACGCTCTTTGGCGACCTGCAGCGCCATGACGCGGTCCAGGCGCAGCAGCGGGGCCCAAAATGGGGTGGCTCGGGGGTAAAAAGACTCGCAGTGGGCGTCAGCTACCGCCCAATAGTCGCTGACGGATGCCACGCGGACGCTGCACGAGGTGGACGGCGAGTCGATGGCGCCATTGGGCTGTGCAGCAGCAGCAGCAGTAGCAGCGGAAAGGCGATGGGTGGAGAATCCAGGCCCTGGACGGATGGGAGCGACCCGTGGAGGTGCTGCAGCGCGCGAAGTGGTGAGGGCCAGTGTTTGGAGCATAATTGAGGGAAGATTGAGGGGTGCTAGAGGGCTAAATTTCAAATTGACCTTGCCTTGAATGATCTTGTTTCTTGGTCCCACGAAGGGGCTTCCCGGCACCATGAAAAGGAAAGGCCAATGCCTAAAGATACAAACTTTGAAATAAATAAATAAAGCCAAGCGAGAACTTCTGTATTTCTTTGGGGAAAATGAAAATATTTCAAGCCACCTGCTCACTTTGCTGCTCTGCTGTTTTAATTCCGTTAAATTGGTTTCTTGCAACGAACAAAAATGAAAGCAACAATGCTGTCCCATACCGAGGGTGTGCGGCGCCCCACCTTTGTCGGAATCCCTCAGCGTGCACAAAAAACAATGTCTCGGACCCTTGTTGAACGCGCCCCTCGCGTGGCGCCCTTGCGCGCAGACCCCAGTTACAGCCCAGACAACGGCGTCGAGGTGCCGTTCAAAGAACTGAGCCCCGCAGCGAGAAAAATTTTCAAGGAGGTGGGTCATCTACGTTGCTGCTTGCATACCAGTGGAGCCACAGCTCCGCTCACCCTCTCCCCTCCCTTTCCGCAGGCCCAAGAGAACATCTTGGCGCTCAACAAGAGCCGCATTCGCGCGCTGCAAGAGCTGAAAGCCGCCAACGAAAAAATTGCCGAGCTGGAGCGCAGGCTGGAGGACGCGGGGCTGCAGCTGTCCAACCTGGCCACGCGCCGCGCCTCGTCAGAAACGGTACCGGAGGCGCAGAGCGCGGCAGAAGTGGGCCCCAGCAGTGCCGCTCCGCCACCAGCCGCTCGCCCCGCTGCCCCTGCTGCTGTGATCACGCTCTACTACGAAACAGGGTGGAACGACGCCTTCTTGCACTTCCAGGTGGATGACCAGCGTGAGTTTTCTAATTTAACGACATTTCCTTGCATTCGAGAAACACAACAAACGCCCCTTCCTTGGCGCTCAAATGTTTTTGTTTACATTCTGTTCTGTTCTGCGTGCAGCGTGGACGTCGCTGCCGGGGCTGCGCATGGAGGAAGACAAGGGCGACAGCAAGGGGCTGAAGACTGTGAGCGTGCCTGGCGAGAGAATGGAGTTTGTGCTGACAAACGGTATCGGCAAGTACGACACGCCAAACCCTTTCGGAGAGAGCAACAAGCCGAAGAACTACTCAATCAAGTCGCCTGGCACCTACCAGCTCCACGCTGGACAGGTCCGCAGGCTGTCATAAAAAGAGAAAGTGGAGAAGAAGGGAGGAATCATGCCGCGACAATATTATGAGGCAGTCAGCACCCTGTCATCCCGCCATGAGAGCGAATTCAATAAATAGATAGAGATGGGGAAATAATTATATCGTCCTTACCTTCTTCTTTCCCCCATTTCGGGGTTTTTCTGAACTGGGTTTTTCAGCTGCTTTATCAATGCCGTTACGTGAGAAGAGAGACCATACGTTTTCCACCGCTTGTTTTCCTCGGCCTTCTATAGTTTTCTCGCATTCAACAGCATTGCATTTTCGACAACTAGCAGCTTCGAAAGAGCGTAACGCATTTTTGCAGCAGGTGGCGCCTTCCTCAGCCCACTTTTGTCTTTCCAAGCCCAGCTTGGACGTAAAAACGTCGATATATTCATTAGCATGCGAAAACAAAAGACATTATTCCCCCCGTTTTTTTGTTTAAATTTGTAAAACACTTATCAAGCTTCAAATTCATTCCCTTTTCTTTACTTTGTAAGGCAATGCATTAGATTAACGCACGCGCCGTCTTCTGCTTTCACCGCCGCCCAGCAGGAGCCCCATCGCCATCCTTGCCCCTCGTTTTATCGACTCCCGCTCCAAAAACGCTGCATAGGCTACAACCGCCGTCGCTGCCGCCACCGTGGCTGCCTGCCATGTGGGAGCTGCCTCCTCACCCGCACCCGATACAGCCCCCGTGGTATCCCCTGCTCTTGCTGCTACTGGTAAAGCTGAAGTGGAAGAGGAAGCCCCGCTGCCTTCATCATAATAATAATTGGTATTATTTGCTGATGAGGGCAGCGCTCCTGTTGAAGGTTTTGTGATGGGCCCTGCCAGCCACCCCATCAGCTCTGACGTGCCGTGGTAAGCGGCGGAGGCGACGTCGAACGCCGCCCGCTGCCACCGTCCCAGCGCATCCAGCTCCGACAGCGAATCCTCGTGCTCGAGGATCGGTTGGGAGTTTAATTGACCCCGGGCAGCTTCGGGATAAATTCCTCCGTCCCCTGCCCATCGCGCGGAAGACGGCGGGGTGAGCTCCGGCAGCGGGGATCGCGCTGAGGAGGAGCGATCCAAGTCGAGGACTGCCGACGCTAAACCCATGCTGCTCATGCTGCGCATGACGCGATTTTCTTCCCTTTCCGCCCGCGCCCGCTCCTCCTCGTCATTGCCTCCCTGGCCCATGCCGTCGCCGCATTTTCTCACCCCTGGAAGCAGCAGCGAGGGCACAAACGGCGGCTGTTGCTTTGCCCCGCTGCCACCCCTACTGGAAGATCGTCTGTGGGTGCCTGCCGCAGCTGCGTCTGCCGCCGACGGTCCCGCTGGGGCCCCCGCTGCAGCTTCGATCACCTCATCCTCCAGGTACTGCCTTTCTCTGGGGTCTAAAGGTGGGAAGGTTTGTCGGCGCAACCACAGCAGAACCTCCGAGGGGTCTCGCAATGCTGGGAGCAGCACTTCTATTACGTAAAGGTGGAGCAGCGAGATGTACTGCTGACGGGTCCAGGTGGAGGTGCCGCTTTGGGTGCCGCCCTGCAGCAGGCGCAGCATGAGGGACTGTGCTGCGCACGCTTCGTCGGTGTCCAGAGCTAAAGAAAGCCACAGCAGGAGGGTGGTGGGTGGGGAGGCCTCCAGGGAGGAAAAGGCGGCGGCCAGGCAGGGCCGGGCGGACGAAAATCTGTGCGTAAAGTTGTGGAATTTAATGGGTGTTGGAAAAAACATTTAAAAAAATAAATAGCAAATGAGTGCCTGACCTGTTGGTTTCGTAAAGAGCTTGGAGCAGCACTATGGCCGCCCTGTCCCCCAGGGCCCGCTGGTCTGGCGAGCAGGGCTGTTGCTGGGCGGCGGTGAGGCTGTCCAACGCCCGGCGGGAGATCTTTTCGGCCTGGTAATAGTCTTGGTCTATCAGCATGCGCTCGGCGTCTTGAACCCAAGCGGCAAGTGTAAAGTCTAGCGAGACCATGGTGAAGCGATCTGAGGCCTAGCTCGAGACTTCAATGCATGTTTTTTTTCGAATTACGATTTATTTATTTTTTAGGTTGAGCCTGCGCTCGCGAGTTTCTTATGCTGGTTTTTATTATGCAAAATTTATGAAAGAGCTTTGCTGAGTATACAGAGAGCTCAAATTGCGCGCGAAAAGAGCTGCGTCAAAATGGATCGAGAACGCTGTTTCTGGCTCTACAGCAAGTTTGACCTTTTGATTTTTGTTCATCGGCACCAGCACGCATTACATTCACGATGCAGCGAGCGGTGCTAGGCGCATTCCCCTTCTCGGCGGTGGCGAGCATCAATCCCCAGCGGCCCTTGACGTGCCGGCGTGCATCGCTGCAAACCCGTGCATTTTTGGTCCAAAAAGACGCCCCGGCCCCGACTAAGCGCGCCCCAGCCCCGCTCCCCGCAAGCGAAGCCAAGGCCACCCAAAAGGTGACGACGACAAAGGAGCAGCAGGAGATGAAGAAGGGTCCTACCTCTCAAGCAGCCTACCAGGCACCCCTCCCTTCGGATGGCACCTCTCTGTTTTCCATGGACGGCGACGACCTGAGCTTCGAAGACAGCTTGGCGCCTTGAAAGGATAAAAAATCGTCCGCCCTTATCTTTGAAATCTTTGGGGTTCTACCCCAATTTTCTCGTATCTAGCACAATTTGTTCTACTAACTTGTTCTTCCCCCCTGCGCATACGTCACTGTACCATGAACCTCCTTATTAATATTTCCTTCGGCATATAGTCTACAAGTGTGGTTTCCCTTTAAAAAATTCTGACGTGCCCGGGCAGCTGTGAATGGCTGCTCACCGTGCACCCCTCTGTGTCAAACATATATTCGGTCATTTGTTACATGCGAATGCAGTCATTTTTGTAAAGCTAAGCAAATTATTCAGTTCAATCTCTGGGCGTTTCAAAAAGAGGGCAGGGCTGGGCTAGCTAAAAGACCCGATTATTATTTCTTTCTAGAACAGTCAAGTGCATAATTAATAAATTGGTAGAACAAGAGGTAAATGAGCACTGTCGGTTCAGTCATTTATAGAAGAAAAAAATTGTGGAAATTGACGTTTACTTCTTTCAAGCAGAGTCATCATCGCTGTCGTGCATTGTATTGGACATCGTTTTCAGATCATTGGCCAGCCCTGCCAGGCGCATCAGCGCCTCCAGCACGATGGTCTCGCTCTGTCGAGACCACACCAGCTCAGCCAGGCGCTGCTTTGCCAGCGGGTAGGCTCGAAAATGCTCTTTGGCCACAGAGTAAGGAATGACGGCCACGCGCACCCCGGAGCCGGCCGCGCGCACGGAGCAAGACTGCCTTCGGTCGCCCCCACCTGAAAATCCACAACAAAAACAACATAGCAATGAGCTTTTGTGGATTATTTGCGAAAACAATTATGAATGGGTAAAGGGGAGAAACTCGAGCTCGAAATTTGCTTACCTATGAGCGGAGTGGTGCTCAGAAACTCGCCGGGGCCTCGCCGCGCCAGCATGTAGTCACCCCCCCTGCCCAGCGTCCCCACAAACTCATCAGCTTCGTCTGCCGCCGCAGCCAACTCACCAACGAGTTCCTCGCCGTGCCGCTTGCGCTCCTCCTCCTCCTCCTCCTGCTCTTTGTCTACAGTCCCCTTGGCATTTGTATCGGCGAGCGGGGTGTCTGGAAGGGGCGCCTCCTCGGGGATTCTGCGCACTGAAGGCGGCGGCAAAGGAGACCGCAGCTTGCTGGGGCTGGTGTTGAAGACCCTGGCGGGGAGGAGAGGGCGGCGGTTGGGAGGTGTTTGACGAGCGGGGCTCAAGCTGGGGCTGGAAATGGGGCTGGAGGGGGCAGTGGGGGGCGAAGAAGGAGCACCGCCGCCGGCAGTCGAAGCAGGGTCGTGCTGTTCAGCTGCTGCGGTGGAGGGCGCTGGAGTGGTGGCTGAACGCTCCAAATCGGCCGCCACCGCGCTCTTCCCTCCTTCACCGTCGCTGCGCGGCGTTTCTAGGTCTGTTGCCGCTACCACTGAACCGCCATTCTGGCTGCCGTTGCTCCCCGCTTCTCGCGCTGCGGCCTCCGCCGCTGCAACCTGGTCAATCTCCGCTTGTTCTGCAGCTTCCAAGCTGTACTGCGACCGCAAGCTCACCTCTTCCCCCGCAGCGTTTCTGTTTTCAAGCTGCAGCTCCTTCAGCGCTGCCATGTCCATCGTGCCGCACTGCGTTAGCATGGAGAGCTCCTTGTCCTCGCGCCCCTCGCTCCCCATGTCAGAGTCGAAGGTAGAGGTCAGCATCAGCGGGTAGGCGCTCAACTTGCCGCCACCGCCGCCACTAGCGCCACTGAGTGAAGTTCTCATAGGAATGCTAATGCTGGTGCCATCAGGGGTGGAATCGCCCGCCCTGGGCATCAGCCGTAACGAAGAGTTCCCTCCGCTGCTGCTGAGACCAACTGCTCCGAAAGGTGTGAAGGGCGACGCAACGTCGGAATTTGCATGAGATTCAATTGCTGCGCCGCCTGGCGTCCCGCCGCTGCCACCCAGGGCAGCAGCGGCAGCCGCCACTGCAGCCGTCATTTCGTTTGCCAGGAGCGGCGCGGCGGCGGGCGTCGCTTCCGTGGAGGATTGCGGCGGCTCTGCAGCGGCAGCCGGCGGCTGCGGTGGCGTCCCCGGCAGCAGCTGCTGCTGCAGCGGCCCTCTGGCGCTACTCGGCTGCTGCGTGTCCCGCGCCGAGGGCAGCGGGGTGGCGGCGGGGGTGGTGACCGCGCTGTCGATGGCTGTGCTGAAGGGGGGCTGTGACTCTGCAGCTGGCGGCCCGAGCGCCAGCTGAAAACTCGAATTTGTATCGCGCGCGAAGCGAGGGGAGGGCTCAGGCGTGGGTCCGGCCCCGTTCCCCAGCCTGGGCGAGTAAAATCCGGGGTCAGTGGACAGCTGTCTCTGAAAAGAAATCGCCGTGGGCGTGGCATCGCTTGCCGCCGCCTTTTGCTGGGACTGCGAGGAAGCCCCCAGGCGGGAGGGCTGTACCAGCGGGGTGCCGTGCCCCGAGCGTCTCAACCGCGCTGTGGGAGACCACAGTTTGTGCCCCGTGGGCAGCGAGGCAGGCGTGCCGCCACCCCCACCGCTGCAGCCTCTAAAAGCCTTCCCAGAGGAGGCATTCGAAGCGTTCGACGCAATGGAAGCCCTGCGGTTCGTTTCCGCCTTGGGCGTGGGGCGATATACCTCTTCTGCCGGGCGGTACAGCACTTCAACCTCTCCCGATAGCACGTACAGCAGGCGACCGCACCGCTCCCCCTGCCGCATGACCCACTGCCCGGGGGCGTACGACCGCACCTCCAGGTCCTCCCGCAGCATGCTTAGCAGGGCTGCCTCCCCGTCAGCCTCTATCGCTTTAGTCCCGGGCTCATCGCCGCTGCGGCTGCACCGAGCTGGCGGCAGCCGCCCCGCGTCCGTGGTCCACGCGTGCTGCGCCACGTCTACAAGCGTGAGCCGCGCCTCCGGGTCCTTGCACAGCATGCCCCCCAGCAGGTCTCGCAGCTGCTGGCAGGCGGCGGGTGAGGGCGGGAACACCAGGGCTTCGTTCTGGACGACCTTGAAGAGCTCGGGGATGGTGTCGGCGATGAAGGGAATCTTGCCGTAGATAAAGGTGAACAGGCAGGCGCCCAGGGCGTAGACGTCGGCGGGGCGGCCCCTGGGAGATAAATTCAAGAGAAGCCATATGAAAAAGAGAATGCAGGAAAATGATTGAGGCATGTATAATCTACAATCATTTATTATTCTGTCGAACAAGGTTAACTCAATCGGAAGAAGAAATTATAAAAGGAGGGGCGAAGCAATTTCACTGCGCTTTCCGCCGCCCAACTACCAACTCATCACAGAAAAACAAGAAAGAAATATTCTTCTTCCTCACCTGAACGACCCGGGGGCCATCATCTCGGGCGCCAGGAACGCCGGCGTGCCGTTGCACCTGTCCACCGTGTCACTGCCCTCCTTCAGAATCTTCGAGCATCCAAAATCAGACAACACCACCCGCCCGGTGGCGCACATCAACGCGTTCTCGGGCTTCAGGTCCCCGTGAACCACCCTCCTGGAGTGTAGGAACGCCAGCGCCGCCACCATGTCCCTGAAGTACGCCCTCGCTACGTCCTCAGGGATTCTCCGCCCCCGCTCCAGCCCTGGCCGAGTCATCACAGGCCCCCCCTCGCAGTACCCCATCACGATCAGCATCTTGTTGGAGGTGGGGTCGTCCACAACCTCCCTCAGCGCCACTATGTTGGGGTGCGACCCCCCCCCTCGCATGATCTCGATTTCGCGACGCAGGTCCGCCAGCAGGTCGCGCTGGTGCCGACGCAACCGCCGCTTGCCGCCGATGGACCCCGCGGACACAGGGTGGCTAGGAGGGACGTTTTTAGGGTCAGGAATGGCAGCGTTTGCGGGGGTTTGGGGCTCCTTTTTGGTGCCGCCTCCAGAGACGTCAGCATGCGGCGGTGACGGTGTTCCTGCAGGCAGCTGTGGGGGTGGCGGCGTGGCTGTAGGCGGTGGCGTCGCCTCTTCTCCTCCCCCCCCTTCTTTTGGCGCTGGTAATGGCGTTGGCGGTGGCATCTGCGGCCGCTTCACAATTTTCACCGCATATAGCCTCCTGTCCAGCAC
This sequence comes from Marvania coccoides, assembly GCA_963854735.1. Lineage (NCBI taxonomy): Eukaryota > Viridiplantae > Chlorophyta > Trebouxiophyceae > Chlorellales > Chlorellaceae > Marvania > Marvania coccoides. The sequence continues at coordinate 1,084,331 of OY978106.1, forward strand.
GTCCATGCACAGAAACACCCTCCCCGAGGTCCCTTTTCCAAGGTACTGCACCACCAGGTACTGATTCACCAGCGTGCACCCCCCCAGCTTTGTGACTAATAAATGCCGAGTGGGCGCCGGACCCAAGTCTTTGATGGCTTCTTGCAGCGCTGGGGTGCCTAGAAGAGAGGGTGAGTGGATGGGGCGGAAGGGCACGGGGCTGGGGTGGGTGGGGTCGGCTGCCAGGGTGCTGGATTGAATGGGGGTGCCCACAGGAGTGAGGGAAGCGCCCTCCACAGATAGCCGGGTTTGCACCAGCGGTCCTTGCAGCTCCCGCATGTCCCAGGTGCTCAGTTGGCTGATGTGGCTGGCGCTGGTAGTGATACTGCTGGTGGGACTGGCGGGAGGCTCGCCGGAGGCGCCCGCAGGCGGGGTGGGCACGGCGGCAACAAGGGCGGGGACAGTGGAATCGGAAGAAGCCAAGCTCGATTTCCTGCACGCGGGCGTGAAATGGAGGCAGGTGAATGTTTGAAAGCGCTGCAGATGGGGTGGCTGCGGATGCGAAAAGGTTTGGGGACGCACCCAGGGGGGAAGGAGGGTTTGGACATCCGATGTGCGCCATTGACCCGTTCTTCCTCTGCCGCCGCCTTGGAACTGGCACACCCCATGTGTATTTATTTAATTATTTATACGCTGAACAGGTGGTATTGATATATTTTCAAGTACATTTTTGATCGAAAACTCTATAAAATTTTGAGAAATATTGGGGGTGTCCCGGGAGTGATCTACATTGACAAATGGTAAGATACAAATGAGGTCAGGTTGCAATTAAGTTAATTTAAGTCGACACAGAGTTTAAGCGCCCTGGGTTTTGGCGCCAAGCATGGAGATGATTTGAGGGAAGGGTGAATTTTGGGTCTTCGAATGGCTTTCAGACATCACGGGCTTGGCCATGGTTTTGGCCACCACATGCCGCAACGACAGCTGCGCAATCAGGCTTTTGTCGGCGCGGTGTTTTTGGCAACGCCGGAGCTGGCAACCTGCCTGTGTGGTCACATCAGAGGAAGCAGGATGGCTATAAAACAGTGGAGCTTTATGAGTGGGCCAGGAAAATGGGGTGGGTTGCAGGGAGCTTCTCTGTGGGATTGAGAGCAGCAAAAGCCGTACACAATTTTCAGGTGTGGAAGCGGCTGGATCGTCCCCTGGCGCAGCCATGGCGAGGTTTTTGAATTTTCTGAGGGAAGGATATTGCAATTGTGAAAATTTAAAGGAGACGACGTGAAGGGGAGGTAACTGAACTGTTTTCCCGCCCATCGACGTGACGTTGTCAGCCTTGCCTCAGCCGCCCCTGACTGATGCACTTGACCGATCCCAGAGGCATGGGAAGTACGCATGCAGGCAGCCTGTCCTTCCCCCCTCCCCTCCATATACACCACTGCTGCGCAGAGCATGCCTTCGCTCACGCTAGCGATGCGGTTCAGGGTGAGCCACGCGGGGAGTTTTTGCTGCTGACGCCGCTTGAACGTAGCCTCGGTGTACCCAATGCTCTTCAAAATCTCTTTGACCTGGTTTGGGAGTTGTTGATGAGGATGACGGTCGACGGGGGGGACTAGGCCTCGGGGGAAAGGGCGAATGGCACGGCAAGGGCCTGGGAAGGGCGGCCGCGCGAGAAGAACGCATCCACGGCGCTATGCCATGCTTAACGACGTGCTCCCCGTCAGGCCCCTCGAGCTATTGTCGGCCTTCTCCCGGAGACACTGGGCCGCTTCTCACGCCTGGACGCTGTTCATGCGCTGCTGGCTGTGTCTACCAGAACTTAATGCGCAAAATACCGACTCCAAATCTACCCTGCTGCGCCTGGCTGCCGCTTCCCAAGGCTCTACCGACTTTCTCCAGGCGCTCCTGGTCGCTGGTGCAGACCCCCAGGTGTTGGACTCCCCGCTGGGGGCTGCGGCAGGCGGAAGTGCTCTGCCGGAGCAGTTTGGGGCGCGTCCCGAGGCGCACGTCGCTGCCGAGCGCTTTGAAGGCAACTGTCTGCCGCAGACTGGCGAGTTTGGGGGGTGCAGGGCCATATAAATCGCTGCGGTGGCCGGCAACGCTGAAGCTGTGCGTTTGCTTGGTCTGGCAGCGGAAACGAAGATTGGACAGGAGGAAGAAGCTGGAGATGGGTCAAAGTCAGAAGAAATGGACGAATCGGCGCCTGAAGAGCCGTACAGGTCTCGCTGGGACGCGCTGAAGCTTCCCATCGAGTGTGACTGGCTGGAGGTTTTCGAGGCACTGGTGGAGGCTGGGGCGAAGGAGGAGGTGCGGACGCGCAATAATATACGCCCATACAGTGGGCCATCCGCATGTGCCAAAATAACCTGCTAGCGGAGGGCGGGACTGAGAATGTGGCTGTGGCAAGAGCAGTGCTGAGGGCGGGGGCTGAGTCGCTGGGGGGAGGGGCGGGGAAGCTGGAAATGGCACTAGATGGGAGCCCTTATGAGCAGGTGGCTGAGTTCAGGCGGCTGCTGGCTACCGAGCAGAAGGAGGCGTGAGACGAGAACGTTACTTGCGCTGAAGAGGGAGACTCGTCGTGAAGCAGCTGCCGCTGTGATGCTGCTCAATATATCCTAGTGATGCATTTTTGTGCGGACTATGTAGTTTAGCTTCTAATATTTTTTTGTATCAAGGTGGGGAGGAGAACCTGAATGAGCCCCATTGCTGCTTGCATTTGTGCACACAGAGAAACTATATTTCGACACTAGCAATAGCGCATACTTTCATTGTAAAAATAATGACAGTAAAAGAAAGAAACTATTTGCATTGCTTTATAAATGGCCGTCTTGTAAATTCCCAGACCCATTCCGCTGCCTCACGGTCTCCCAAGGGCACTCCCCCAAGGGCATATCGAATACCAGAGTTTCTGGTCGGCGTTTAGAACTTGCTGAGTTAGGGGTATTCTATTCGGGTGAGGTCATAGTCATAGTCACAGTACTAGTCATAGTCATCTTAATTTCTTTCTACCCCCCCCGCCTGCAGTCCAGCGTTGGCCACCACCTCGAGCCCCTCCTGCAGCGCACCCACCAGCCCCCCGGGCTGGATGCCCAGCGCCCCGCAAGCTTCCGCCAATGCGCCGCCCGTCTGCGCCCGTAGCAAAATCCCTGCAGCAGCCGACGCAATCACCGGCAGCGCTCGGGCCAAACTGCGCTCCCTTCGGCTGGCCAGTACCGCGGGGCACAGCTCCCGCAGGTGCTTTAGCGCAGCGCCCACTGCTGCTTTTACTAGCGCCACCACGTGCCGACCACCTGGAGGCTTCAGCTGTCCGGCACCGCCCCGCCTTGCAGCCTGCACCGCAGCGTTTGCGGTGTTTCTGTACAGGTGGAAGACCACCGCCGCGATTTTTGCGCTGCTTTCTGGCTGATCGCAGGTCAGAGAGAGCGCGAGAGGGCCAGGGCAGGTGATGTCGCAGGCGTCAATGTGAGCCAGCGAAAACCCATACCCCGCCCAATCCACCCCCCTTAGCCCCCTTTTGGTATCATCCCTGTCTACCAGCTGCAGCGCGTGGTCGAGAAACACGTACGCTGGGACGGGAGAAGCAGGGTGCAGACCTGGAGGCAGGGTGCGAACTGCTGCAGCTGCCGAGCTGTCGTGCTGTGGCATGCGCAGCACGATGCCAGCGCAGGCCGTCCAATTGCATCCACGCGGGGGCGCGACCGCTTGTCCCACGCCAACGAAGCTTAGCAGCGAGCCCTCCACTGATGGAAATTCTCGCAGCAAGCCGGCCTCCAGGCGACGCAGCGGAGACTGCGTGGCTGCTCCTGGGGGAAGGTCCACACGATGCGTGATGCGAGACAGAACTGGGTGGGACGGCGATGCTTGGAGCGGCGGTAACACGGCAGCCGCTGCTATCGCGCCTGCAGAGCTCGCACTGCTGGTGCTCTGGCATTCTTCAAGTGGGGTGGCGCTGATGGGTGCATCAAAGAAGCCACGCATTCGAAAGGTAAGCTGGATGGGTGGGCTCAGCACGCTCAGCATGTTGATGGCCTGCTCACAGCAGCTGGCGGCGTCGGAGGGCAGGACTGCGTTTGGAAGATCATAAATATTCTTTTGTTAGCAAAAATAGTTCATAAATACGACTGTTAATTTTACTCCTCGTTTTCATCATTTTAATGGCAGGAACAACTGTTTTACTCACCCAGCGCAGTGGTGAAAGTCACCGATGCCTGCGTGCCTGTGAGCTGCAGCCCAGACGGCTTGGGCTCAGATTCCAGCTGGATAAAAGTGAATGACGATGCGTGTCCTTCTGGAGACGCCACCGCGTGGTACCTCCGCACCTCGCTCTCCTCCAGCCCTGCGATTTTTTTTATTTTTTTTTGGTGACTGGAATAATCACATCAACATAGTTTTGCGACTGTTCATGTTGCTGAAAAATTCTAAAACAATTATTTAGAATTTTGGACACCTAAAACAGGCTCTATCAAAGCAAAAATATTTCGAGCAACTCACTGGTGGTGCGGAGCAGGAGGCGGGAGTGCAGCACCGCAGGAGTGCAGGTAAGCAGGCGTCGAAAAGGGGCCAGCACCTTACGGAGAGCGGTATCGGCTGCAGGAAGACCTACCCCGTCGTCGCAAACTGCGGACAGGGGAGAGTGAAAAAATAAATTCAGAAGCGCCTTCAAAACAATTGGCGCAGTTTTTGTAGCTGACCGACTTACCGCGCAAGGATATCTCGGTAGGCTGGTTGTTTGACTGTATCAAGTCCACCTTGACCTTTTTTGGCTCAGCGTGCTGAAAGGTGGGGTCCATGCAGGCCGTCACTGCTCGGCCAAGCAGTTGGCAAGCCAGTTCGCTGCAGACCAGCACCGGGTCAGCTGCTTGCGTGGCCGCCGCGGATTGCATATATGTTTTATTAATATATAAATGTTGAGGTGCGCACGTTCAACAGCTAAACAAACGATAAGAAAAAAATAAATAATTGCATCAAGATCAAGGGACAATGTCTGGCGCTTCCTAGAGAGAATAAACAACATTTATATATTATAATAAAATGCTATTTTACAATTTAAGACAAAACTAAAACTTTTTGCCGTCGAAAAAAATGGGAACCAGCATGCTCTTCATTTTCATGGCAACCGAGGTAGACAGTTAGGGTACTTTGTGAGGGTTACTACCTTTGGGAGTGGCAGCCTTTCAACAATCTCACTTATTTAAGGAAGACGTGATTTTTGTGTGTCAGGGCACCTCTCGGCAGCCTGAAGCGTGTTTCATTTCCGCTCTCCCCTGCCCATTTGCTTCACATATAATTTTTTAAAGAACATTACATATGCATACACTAGAAAGGCACAGTCCTCTGCGTGGCACACGGTTCAGCCGAGTGCACTGGGGACAAAAGATAAAGAGGCGCATGGCCTTCAGACCAAGAGCGCATTGATTCGCTAAGAGAAAAATAACAACAAACTGCTGCGGTGAAACAAAGAACGGTGATCAAAAATACAAGACATCACTTTCAAAGTGTGTCGGGAAAAATTAGGAAGATTGTTTTCTAGCTCTTCTTCGACGTTGCGAATTTATTGCTCTTGATAAAAACACAAAAGAAAAATATGCATGTAGAAAATAGAATTGCTTTGGTACATAGCTGATTTAATTATTCCAGCTGAAGGGTCTTGGCGCGGGCCTAAAACGACGTGCGCACGACGGCACGGCGCAACAGCACAGCGACCGCCACTCCGGTGACCACGCGCATCAGCGCAGCCTCAAACCGGGTGTCGGTGGTGCCGTTGAGAGTGGTGAGAGCCCCACGCCGGCCTCCCAGGCCCATGCTGCGTTACAAATAGGAAGAAACCCATCAGAACAAATGCATAAGCAACAAAAGCAATGGCTTTGTAGATTTGATTGCAAATTAAGACAGCCTGAACGCAGATGGAAAGAAAAATGCATTTCCATCCCCTCCGTTTTTTTTTTTTTTTTTTTTTTTTTTTTTGAACTCACAGCACGATGCGCACGTCATCCCCCAGGCGGCGCAGCAGGTTGCCAAAGGCGCTGATGGCGTCACCCACCGCGCGCATGGCGCCCAGAATCACCTCCTCAAAGGGGTTGAGCTGCGGCTCAATGCGCACAGGGCCAGGCACCCACCCCTCAGGGCCAGGCAGCGCCAGGGCAGCGCGAGCGGGCGCAGGAAGGCCCATAGTCTCCGCGGTGTGGTGGCGCTCCACCAGGCGGCGGAACTCGGGGTCAGCCATGACGGCGGCAGTGACCTGGGGACCTACTTCCGGCTGATTGAGGACGTTGGAAACGATGGTAGAGAGAGAGTCCATGAGAGACGGCGGCTGGTCGGCGTAGGCCATGATGCGGTCGGCGGAGGAGCCGTCCGAGACGTCGGACTCGGAGTCGGAAGAGTAAAAGGCCGCAGCAGGGAGCGCGGTGGTGTGGCTGGCGTGGGTGATCTCGCCCAAAACGTGCGACACCTCGCGCTGGGTGATGGGGCTGGTGGAGAGGTCGGAAGTGAGGACCTCCCACTCGTCCTGCAATGGCCAAGAAGGAAGTGCGCGGGGACATTTTGAGAATTTGATCAGATCACTGAATTTGAAAATTGCAGACGCAAAATATTTCGTTGCTGTGCTGCGAACAAAATAAAGGACGGTTAATTTCTCAGTAATTGGGTAGCAGACCTCTTCGAAAGAGCTCGCATTGCGAGGTGGGGACGATACATTCTGTGATGCAGCCTACAAGTGAGCGAAACAGGCAAAGGTGAGTTACACTCTGGAGGAATATCCGTGCCATGTTTCATATTAACTCACATGGCCAGCCCTGACGGGCAACGCGGAGCCTCCCAGCCCCGAGGCCACGGGAGGGATGATTCTGGCCGCGACACGCTGCATCTTGCCTTGCTCTTCGTCAAGATCACGGGTTCAAATTAAAATTTATCGATTGATTGATTATCAGGCAGTCCGAAACACATTCAAAACCAGGTGGAAAGCCTTTTTTTGCTGTGCTGAGCTTCCAGCAGTCCTCTGCTCTCAAAGCAGAAGTTTGAGCGTTCGAAAAATAACAACGCCCCAAAAACATCTTCAGGGGTCCCGCCTGACGTCTCGATACGCCGCGCGAGACGCCCAGAGGGGTTTTCGGTGCCCACGCAACTGCAGTTTCCCCCCTTCTGACGCGCTCCAGTGTGCGCCACCCAGCCATGCTAGCCATCAATCCCACGCAAATTACTATTCCATGTAGCGTACCGCCACGTTCCGAGCTCCTCTGCTGGATGCATTTTTCAGGAATGCATTCTTGAGGAACACCCCCATGCTCAATTTATTCTTACATCCTAGCTGGAAAGAGAAAAAAAACGAGGAAGAAGAATGATGGAGACGGTACAGAAACGAAAATTACGAGTACAAAAGCAGAAAGCCAACCAAAAAAATGCTTTTCAAGTCCCAAACCGACGAAATTATAGACTCACAAAAATACAAACAGAGTGCATAATTAACTACACACACAACCGCTGCATTCCTTCAGAAACAGCAACGGGCTATATTTCAAAGTCGGGGAATGAATCATACACATCAAAGAAGAAAAAATATTGAAAAAAATCGCTCAGCCTCCATACCAGACGTGCGTTGTTTCAGCAGCCGTGCGGGTGCGGGCTGTACATTTCAGAGAGGTACAACAGGTGGTCGGACACCGAGGAGCACAGCCCCACATGGCACATTGAGTTGTGGCAGCGGGGGTCCTCACCAGTGCCATCACAAATGCCCACCAAGGTGCGGCCGGACAGAAAATCAACCACCCACACCTCCTGCGCCACATGGTAGAACCCCATGTAGCCTGGGGGCACCGAGGGCACGATGTCGCGGTTGTGGGTGAACCGCCAATGGGGGGCGATCTCCTCGGAAAACCACTTTGCGAAAATCCAATTGCCCACGCGAGGGGACCCAAACGACACCACGCGCACGTCCGGCAGCTTCAGCGACACCTTCAGGTCCAGCGCAGCCAGGGTGGCCAGCGCGCCGCCCAGCGAATGCCCTGTAACGAAGACTGTGGGCGCCTCTGCCGCTGCCGCTCCCTCCGCCCCACCGTCTGGCCGTAATGAGTGCTCAGCCCAGTCTCCGCCACGCCCCCCACCCCCCGCACCGCTGGGGTGCGCTGTTCGCTCCTTCACCAGCTCTTCCACCGCAGCCGACACATTCGCCGCCAGGTAAGAACCGTTGTACGAATAAAAGAAGCCGCCGTGCACAAGGGCGCCCGTAGGGATGCCAGCAAAGGTGAGCGCCAGATCCGTGCGCCACGTGCGCATGTTTTCCACCCAGTTGTAGTACGAATGGCTGTCTGTACCTCGGAACGCCACAACAATGGCGTCCAGCTCATCGCTCCACCCCACAAACCCCAACAGATCCCACAGCGGGTCGAAGATGACGCGCTGGGGCTTGAAATTCGGGGCGCAGCGGGCGCAGCGCCACCGCGGGAGATTTGAAATGTTGCAGTATGATGCCGCAACAAGGCGGGACAGCGCGCGTGCCACGTCGATGTCTAGGCTGCTGTTGTCCGCGCGGAGCGCCATCTTGTGGGAGTCAATCATCCACGCGTAAGAGCGCGGCACCAGCGGCGTGGCCCGCGATGAGTTAAACCTGGCCCACGGCTGGGAGCGTTTTTTTGGCCACGGCGGCCAGTCGGGGTGCGGCCAGGAGGTGGGCGCTGCTGCTGGGAGCTGCGCTAGTCGCTGCTCCTTTTCTATTTGGGAGGCGGGCAGCAGGAGCTCCACCGGGGAGGCCGGTTTTCCGTCAGCGCCGCGTGGCGTTAGAACAACTTTGCGCAGGGGGTCAGGGGGCAGCACCCAGCGCCGCCACCATATGCCAGGGCGCTGCCACCACGCGGGCTGCCCTTTAAGGGTCCAGGGAGGGGGCCCACGAGACAAGCTTTCCTGCTGGTGCTGCTGCTGGTGGTGGTGCTGCGGAAGAGCGATGGCAGAGGAAAAGAGGAGCAACGCGAGGCAGCAGCTAAGTCTCGCAAGTGAGCGAGGCCCTGTGGTCGATGCCTGTGGGAACGCGCGTGCGAGAAAGCGGTTGAGGGCGTGGCAAAGGAGGGTGTCGAGATGAACAAAATAAATTAAAAAAAATTCGCACCATTTTCGAGCTCAACCAGTTACGCCATTAAAATTTGCGACGTGAGGATGTGAAGCTTATTATATATTAGTCGTCAAGCCCAATGCCCTTGTGTCCAGGTTATCAACATAAATCGTTTCGAAATTGTTGTTTAAAAAATATGGAAGCGACGAGGCAGCCTCGCCTGGCTGGCGCAGGTGTTGAGAAGAAAAAAACAATTATTAAGTATCCCAATGAAGCGCATTGTCTAGAGGAAGGGCTGAGAAGGAAACTACTTGAAAATTATTGAAGGCCACAGACTTGCCAGCAATCTCCCATTTCCAAAACAAGTGCATTTTTTATTTTCAACTCAACATCGCAATTTTAGCCAGCAGCAGTGCAGCCTTTGGATGCAGCTCCCCACACAAACAAATCTTGCCAGTGGTGCTGTGCAAGGGCCTTTGCGCTCCAGATGCGCATTTGCAGCTCGGCATCGATCCAGGAACGCCCTATCCCGCCCCGCTGCCTCAAAAGCAACAGCAGTGGAGGAAAAGCCCGTGGCAGCGGTGACACCGACAGACGGTGAAGATGCGGCCGCAGCCCTCCAGCAAAGCCGCAAGTACCTGTCCATCCTCCCCCCCTTCTTCAGCCGCGAGACCACAATGACAGAGCTGGGCCCTGGCCTTTGGGGCTTGGTGCAGCCGCTGAAGCCGCCTGGGCAAGCAGACATTCGGCTGCGCATGACCTGTGCCACCCTCTCCGACGGCTCCCTCGTCGTTATTGGACCCGTGGCGCCCACCGAAGAAGTGTTGGGCATGCTGCGCTCTATGGGGGGTAAGAAACCTCTTCAATTCCATCTCGAATTTTGCATTTTTCGCTTTTCTTGATTTTTTCATGGCATCGTACTTTCCCTTCGGCAGGCCCTGTCAAGCACATTGTGGTGCCCAACACCTCCCCCGAGCACTGGCTCTACGCTCCCGCTCTGGCAAATGCCTTTCCCTCGGCCACGCTGTGGACTGTCCCTGGTTTCTTCCAAGGCAAGGGTGTGCCGCTCCCCGGACGCTCGCTGCTGTTCACCGCCGCCCGCAAGCGCGAGCAGTGCGCCACCCTGGGGCTGGACCCCTTCCCCGCAGAGCTGCAGAGCGACTTGCAGGCCGTTCTTTTTGACGTTCCTTTCTTCATTGAGGCTGCGCTGTGCCTGACGCGCCACCGCGTGCTGATGGTGGCCGACACCGCGGTAGCGCTGTCTGCCAGCGACCCGGAGTACGCCAACATGGGTGCCGCAGGGATTGCGCTGGCCAAGCGCATTGAGTTGTGGGACCGACTGGGGCCAGTGACCAAGATTGTGTTTGAGCAGTCCTCAAAAGAGGGCAAAGCCTGGGTGGAGGCGGTACTGGAGCGCTGTGATTTTGACGTGATTGTGCCGGCGCACGGCTCCGCGCCGATTGGCGAGCGGGGCGATGGCGGGATGGCGGCGAAAAAGGCGTTCAAGGACTGCTTTGGCTTTCTTTTTGTTGAAGAGGAATAGAAAGAAAGTACTATTATTTTACGGCGCAAGCCTTGCGGTTTAATTTTGGAACAAATACTATCTGTGTTTGGTTATTTTTTTATTTGATTGTACACGGTACTTTGTATTTGAATTTGATTTGACGGCGTCAGAACATAGTATTGCTGGCTGGCATGGAACAAACTTAAACTTGTTTATAAGACAAACCGTGTTGCTGCATGCATGGAGATACACGCCACGCAATATTTCTTTGGCTCAAAATTTACTCATCAAAATTGCAAGTTAAAATTAGTAAAGTGTTTGCGGGACGAATATGAGGCGTGTAAGAAAGCCAATTCCATTGGGTTAAGCGTGGGAAGCTGCCAGCCGCAGCCGCATGCAGTCAGCTTTGTGGGACTGCCAGTCTGCGCGCTGACATTCTGAAAGAAGGGTAGAACAGCAGCAGAAGCGGTGTGGAATTAGCAAATTTCTTACCTAAACAACTCAAATCGATCCATCCAGTCAGCCCTCACCTGAGTTGCAGTACTTGGAGATGCTGCATCCGCTGCACTCTCGCAGGGTAGTGGATTCAAAGCCGCAAAAAGTGCATTTCGCGTTACAGTAGCGCATGAGCCCGTCGCTCTCTGCGCCCGTTCCCAATCCTCCTGAGGCGGTGGCAGGCTCCACGCTGCAGTCTCCGCGGGGGACCACCAGCACGAGGTGGCTCTTTTTCTTTTTGTGGGAGAGCGTCACGTCAAGAATAATGTTTTGTCGGGAAAGCTCGAACACTGTTTGCCCTGTGGCCTCAGAACAGGCTTGGTCGAGGTCGGGCGCGGCCTCGGGGGTGTGCTGCATCTGCTGCGTGCTGTTTCCCCCGCTGAGGCTGGTTGTGAAAAGAAGAGAGGTCGAACCCCAGCGGCCGTGCTCGTATAGCCGTGATATCGTCAGGGCTGCCTTGACGACGTCCTGAAATTTAGTTTTGACGTCGGAAAGCCTGCCGACAGATTTAATTGTGAATTTCATTATTTTTTCAAATTTATTTCACCGGTGAGGGCCGCGGGTTTCATCTCTGTGCGTGCAAATTAATTAAATATTATGTAGAAGTCTGTAAAAAAAGTCAAATGTCTATTTAAATATGAGTAGAGCAAGTTTTTGGAGTGTGGATTTTGTTGAGCTGTTTTCCTCATGCGCATGCAACTTTTTACGCCTTTATTACGCACGTTTTACTCTTTATGGGGCCTAATTTAAACATTTAACATGTATTCCAGCAACCTTGGCCGCAGGAGATCGCCTGCGAGGTCACTTACTTAAGCACGCCCCCCACCGTGGAAGGCTGCCCCTTCTGCTGCGCGCCCCACCTGCATCCAGTTCTCCACCGATGCAGGGGTGTTGAGTTGGATGACGTATTCGACTTCCTTGGTGTTGACCCCCATTCCAAGGGCGATGGTGCACGCAACTATCCACGGTTCGCCCGCCGCAAGGCTGTCCTGCGCACTAGGCCAGCTTTGCACACCCTGCCTCACTTAAATGGGCTTGCCCGCTTGGTGGGATGCAACCCCTGGAGTCGTAGGAGGCAGCAACGTAGTCTTCAGAGGAGAGGGTGGTTCAGCGGGGTGGTGGGCTTTTCAGCAAAGGCGCCAGCTTGCATGGACGCGCCCTGTCTATTGTAACAGAGACTTTATAACGTGTTGCACCAGCTACCGTGTGAAAAATCCGCAGCAGCAGCAAAATTTCGAATAAAATTTAATCGAACCATATCACAAAACATTGGTGTCAATTTGTGAGCAAAATCCGGGGTTGGGGAGTATTTCCCCGTTCTCCTACCAAATTTATATCCATACAAATAGCAAAAACTGCAGCATAGAGCGGGTTTCGTAGACAACAGGCGGGGAATTTTTACCGGAATGAAAACCAAAACCGCAATTTAAGCCGCCTTTTGCAAATGTAATAGATTGCTACAAAGATAAAAGTCAATATGGTGTATTGGCGCGCCCAAACCCTCAATTCCATCCAAACTACTTGTTAATTTTATGGGTGATCAAGATGATCGCGATAGCAGCGGCGGGGAGGTCCCCCGCCCGCCTGCCAAGCGCGGCCCCAGCTTCCTGCGGCCCAACACCCAGCGAGCCGCCCGGCGCCGCGCCCCCGAGTTCACCAAAGACCGTTTTGCCGGCGAGGCCCTCGGCGGCAAGCTGTGGCACCCAGGCTGCCAGGAGGCCGCCAAGGACGACCTAGTGGACGCCATCCCCCTGGAGTTCCTCTCCCTGGACGACTACATCGCCACCTTTGACCCCCTCGTCTTGGAGGAGGCTCGGGAGGGGCTGAAGGCTGACTGGGCTGAGAGCTGCGCTGGAGGGCGTGCGTGGCGCGTAGAAGTCGCGGGGGTGAGCCAGGGCAACGACGGGTGGTGCACCGTGCAGCTGCGGGTTCAGGGGAAGGACGACAGAGCCCGCATGGTGTGCCAGCCCAATAGCGTTGTGGTTTTAACACTGGGCCGCCCCCCTCAAAGGAACCCAATGGAGTGGATAACAGCGCAGGTGGGGGGCCCGGGCAATGGGGGTGGGAAGCGCGCTGCGAAGCGCGCCAGGATGGAAGCGCTGAAGGGGGAAGCGGCGGGTGGCGAGTCCAGAGAAGGGACGCCAGGCGGAAGCGACAGCAAAGGTGAAGAGGAGAAGGGGGCGGTTGTGGTGGACAGCGTGCCGGGGGAGGCAACCGTGGTGGCAGGGCTGGCTGTGCGTGGCAGCGGGCGAGAGAGCGATCTGACTGTGAGGATTCGGCCGCAGTGCGCCCACCACGCGGCGGCGGCGGATGCGCCCTGCAAGGCGGTGCTGCAGACGTTGCAGCGGCAGTCTCAGAGCTGGTGGATGTCCCCGGCAGGCATGCTCGTCACCTCGGTGAGTGAAGCTTCTAGCGTTTATAATATTGGTTTGTCTTATTTGTTTTTGCCGAGGATGCGACTGCTGGAACCTCTCTACGATGCAGGAGCGTGAGTTTGAGGCGGTACACGGCGTGCGCAGCATTGACTCTGGCCTCATGCGCCACATCCTGAAGCCCAAGCTGCTGGCAGAGATCGGAAAGCCATACGAAAATGACGTAAGGAGGGTGGAAAGAAAAGGGCTGGTTCTATTAGTCACGTTATTTTATCAATTTTATTGCTTTCATCTTATTATGCATCAACTAGAGTTATTAACAAAACTGTATTTATTGTTATCTTCAGGACGTTCGACGGCGAATGTGGCCAGAGCAGGCCCGCCACCCCGCGTTCATCAAGCATCTGCAGGCGGAGTACGATCGCAAGCAGCTGGAAGCAATCGAGGTGCGCTTTTACACTACTTAGAAAGCCAAATATATTATTAAATTTAATGATGATACAATGCGAGGGTTTGGGGATCCAATTTGAGCCATTCCGAGTGCGGTGGCAGGCTCCTGGCTTCATTGGCAGGACCAAAGCTTGCCTATCTGCTGTGTGGCCTTTGTCGCCGTCTTTGTGCGGAGTCTAAACATTCAAATTTGTGTTTGATACGCTGTGATTTTTTTTATTTTTACCCACCCTGCAGATGACTGCCTGCCACCTGGGAGCTGCGACATCAGTGCAGCAACAGCAGTTGGGGGCATCAAGCTCCCCACACTCCATGCCCACCCTGCCGTTTGTCCTCATTCAGGGTCCCCCAGGCACCGGCAAGACGCACACAGTGCGGGGGGTGCTCAACGTGTGGCATCTGGTGGCTTTCCAGCGCTACTACGAGTCCCTAGTGCAGCAGCTGCTGGGGGCAGACGGTGGCGCCAGTCGGGGCGGCGTGGATTTCTCCAGAGGGGCGGGGGCGGGTGCTCGCCTAGGGGCGGCCGCTGCCGAGGCCAAGCCTCGCATTCTGGTGTGCACGCCGTCGAATGCGGCCTGTGATGAGCTCATGTCGCGGGTGATGAGCGCAGGGTTCTGCGACGGGGGAGGTGAGACGTTTATATTTAGTTTTGCGGAGATGCAAACTTGTATGTTTCCCGAGTTCTCTGATATGAACGCATATTTGTTTTTATGGGTTTTCTAGGGCGGATTTATCGGCCCAACGTGGTGCGTGCGGGCGCTGACGACTCGGTGGTGGCTCATTCTGTGCGTGAACGCTCTCTGCGCTCTCTGGTGTCCCGCTATCGCAACATGCCGCAGCCAGAGTGGCAGCGGCGCTGCGCTGACGCGGCCCAGCGATTGGCAGTGATCGAGCAGGAGCTGTCGGTGCTGGAGACGGCGTTGGCGCAGAGCAAGCCGGGGCAGGAGGCCCTGGCTGCGGCAAAGGTGCGAAAAAATAAATCGATCAAAACAGCGTGTAGGGACGTGCACCTACTGATTTCGTCCTCCCCTCGGGGACTCTTTGATTTCTAAAACAAGAAGCGCAAAATTATAATAAAAAAATGTCGTTAATTGATGTGCGCCTCTCCCTTCTGCCACACAGAGGCTGGTGGAGCGGTTGCAGAGCGCGCAGAAACTGGCCCTTGAAATGGAGCGGCTGGAGGCTGTGCGGGCGTTGGTGTGGGGGAAGCGCGATGAGGGCGCGGCACGCAGGGCAGAGCGGGAGCTGGAGGTGTCCATCCTGGCCGAGGCAGAGATGGTGTTTGCCACGCTGTCCTCCACCCAGCGCAAGGTGTTCAAGGAGGTGGCAGAGCGCGTGCCGTTCAGGACAGGTAATGAAAAACAGTTTATGTTGCGCTTTCATATGCATCAGGGGGACGACTGAAACGTATATTTTTTCTTTGACAATTTTTAAGAAATGTTTTTCCTAACAAACTGTTTTCATCTTCATCTGCAGTGCTCATTGACGAGGCTGGGCAGTCCTCGGAGGTGGCAGCCCTGCAGCCCTTGGCATTTGGGGCGCGCCAGGTGGTGCTGGTGGGCGATCCCCAGCAGCTGCCGGCCACCATTCTCTCCGAGGCCGCCAAAGCTGTGGCCATGGAGCGGTCGCTATTCGAGCGGCTGCAGCAGCAGCGCTGCCCGGTGGTGCTGCTGACCGTGCAGTACCGCATGCACCCAGAAATCCGGTCGTTTCCCTCCCGCCATTTCTACGCCAACCGGCTGGAGGACGCGGCGGAAGTGACAGCGCTGCCGCCTGAGCCGTACCACGCCCACCCCCTGATGCGCCCCTACCTGGTGTTCGACGTGGCCAGGGGGAGGGAGCAGCGCCGGCACGGCGGGGGGTCGCTGAGCAACGCCGCCGAGGCGGAGCTCGCTGCCTGCCTGTTTGCTGCGCTACGCTGCCGTCTGGCGGAGCAGGAGCAGCAGCAGGGGGCGCACGCTCTGGGGCAGCCAGGGCGCCCTCTTCCCCCCACAACCGTGGCTGTCATCACTCCATATAGGGAGCAGCGCAAGGCGTTGCAGGTAGTTATTTTTTGTGTATATATCAAGGCGTCTATTTATTTCGTTATCTATTTATTGATGTCGGTTCTGTTGCTCCTCATTTTTTCAGGAGGCCTTCACGGCGGTGTGCGGCCCCGGGGTGCTGTCCCAGGTGGCCATTGAGACCGTGGACTCTTACCAGGGTCGCCAGGTGGACGTTGTAATATTGTCGTGTGTGCGCGCGGGAGGCGGTACTGGGCTGGGGTTTGTGAATGACGTGAGGCGCATGAACGTGGCGATCACACGGGCGAGAAGGAGCCTGTGGGTGCTGGGCGCGCTGGCCACGCTGCAGAGCAACCACGAGTGGGCTGCCCTGATAGAGTGAGGAGCTCTTATGTTTATAGCGTTTCTATTTTTTCTGACGCCATCCAAATAAATTTGAATAAATACGTGCTTATGTGTATTTTGCTGATATATTTCTCTGCTCATGCTTGCAGTGACGCTGATCAGCGGGGTGTGGTGGTCAGGGACGCCCACGCTGAGGCTCTCTTTCCTGAACTGGAGTACTGGAAGAGAAACCCAGCGACGGATCAGCAGCAGAAACAGCTGAGTGGAGAAGCCTCTGAGAGAAAGCAGCAGCAACAGCAGCAGCAGCAGCCACCTCCTGCTGCGCCTGCTGTGCCTGCTGCCCCAAGGGACCCCCGGCTGCCACCGGATCACGTACCGCAGCACCACCAGCAGCAGCGGCCACCTGTATCGATCCAGAGAGTGCAGCAGGTAGAGGAGCCTCCTCCGCCCTCACCGCCGCCGCCGCCTCCTCCTCCTCCTCCTCCTCCTCCTCCGCCGCCGCCGCCGCCTGCAAAATCACAACCGCAGCAGCAGCCCCTTGCTGCGCCGGTGGACCCTCGACTGGCGTGGAGCCAACCTAAGCAGCAGCAGCAGCAGCATGCGCTTCCTATCATCCAGGATGACCGAGGACACCAACCGCATCAGCTGCCCCCAATGGCCATGCAGCACCAGTATGCGCCGCCCATGGACCCCCGCATAGCACAGCAGCAGCAGCATTACCTGCACCCGCCGCCACAGCAGTATTATGCCGCTCCGTCAGGTGCAGCAGAACCGCTGCCACAGCCGCACCCCCCTCTGCAGTACGCGCCACCTCCAGCGCATGACGCTCGGCTGGCCTGGAACGGCCACCTCCAGCCGCCGCCGCCGCCGCCGCCGCCGCCGCCACAGCAGCAGCTGTACGCTCCGCACACGCTCGGTGTGCTGCCCCCTGCTGGGATGCACGGACAGCAGGCCTTTCACAACAAGAGCTTGGTGCAAGCGGGAGGGGATGAGAAATCCGGCCAGCAGGAGAAGGAGCGAGCGGAGTTGCTGGCCAGGCGGTCCCAGAGGAAGAAAGATAAGAAATCAGAATTGCGGCAGCAGGCGGAGCAACAGAAGCGGGAGCTGAAGGAACCGCAAGAACCGAAGCAGATAAAGAAGGCGAGAAGAAGTTTGAAAAAGCACCAAAAAAAACAACGGCAGCAGCAGCAGCAGCAGCAGTCGCCAGCTAAGAAGCAGCAAAAAGGGGGGGCTGGAGTAGCTGTAGCTACAGCTGCAGCTGCACGGCCTTCTTCTGCTGCGGGAGGACCCCCTGCGGTGCAGCGGCCTGGTGGGCCTGGGCGAGGAGGCGGTGCAGCCGGGCGCGGGGGCGGCGGCGTCAGGCAGAGGGAACGCAGCATGTCTCCGCCGTCGTCGCCCAGAGCAGCGCCTCCACCGGCCCCCCAACAACAGCAGCAGCAGCAGATTCCTTTGGGTGGCATGCGAGGCGGCAGGGCGCGGCCTGCTTCGGCTGAAGCCTACCCGCTGCCACCGACACGGCGATAAAAATGCCCATTCTTTTTGCGTTCGGGGAGCGGCGAATGGAGCACTTCTGCTTTGACACGGTTTGCAGAGACTTCTGTGTTTAAATAAAAACTACGCTTTGCCATTGAGAAGACAACAGGCGAACGGGCGAGAACTGTGCGCTGGCGCTGTCTCAAGGAGCGCGGCAACTACTCAAAGCCAGCCATAGATAGTAGCGTGGCCTTTTCGGCACACATTTTGTCTGAGCCACCGCCCCTGCCGATGTGCTCAGTCAAGAACCCGAGCGCCGGCACAGAATGCTCGCCTTGCGAGCCACCGTCCCTGAGTCCCGGTGCTGCTTCGCACACGGCAGCCCAACCTTGCTGTTTCCAACCCCGCTTTCTCCCTGTGTTAATAAAGAAATCAGAAACAGCAGCTTAAGTCAGACGCTGAGCACTTCCCTTTATGCTGCACGCTTGAGCGTAGATCACGCACCACTGCCCTTTCCTGAGAGCACTTAAGCGGGGATTTTAGGTTCTAAACGTATTTTCCCGCCCCTTTCTCGCCGTGCAGCCTTGCCGCCAAGCAGCTTCGCCTTTTGCGAGCACCTCCTGGCGCCGCCCTCGCTGCTGGGGGCCCCCCACAAGCTGGCCCCGCGGCCCGTGTGGCAAAGACTGCCGCTCTGCGCCCTCTCCTCGGTGGACGCACGATGGTGCGGTAAAGGCATTGGGAAGAGAGGGGAAAAGCTCGGTTCACTAGTTACAGCGCGTATTCGTCTATTTTTGGAGGATTCACGCGGCGCTGGCCGGTTCCAATGCAATTAAATGTTCCGAATGTGTAGTTTTGACATAGTTACAGGGTTTTAAAAGCAGTATTATTAAATTCGGAAGATACTCGAAAGCGCGCCAACTCGAAAAGGGGCAGGGCTCAGAACCCAGTTATGTTCACAGGAATTACAAGGAAATGCGGGGAAGACAGAAGAATGGTTTTTTTTTCAAGTCGTGAAAATGGTCCATGCAAAAAAGGTAAAAACAATATGACGGCGTCAATTCAGCCTCCACCATGTCAACTTAGCCGGTGTGTGAAATGCGGGCGGTCCTGCTCTTGTCGCTGGCGGCCTCAAATGCACCGACCACATCTTCCACCCTCCCGGGCAGGGCAAGGAGTATAGTCCTGTCCGGCGGCACCAGCCCGCGCTTCCACCAGGTCGGTTTCCTGCACTGGTTGGAGAACCGGGCGAGGACCTTCTCAAGCGCGACATAGTGTCTCACCAGCTTGTCAATCTCCACCGCCAGCTGCTCCGCCTGGAATTTCAGTTCTATTAGGCAGGTCGAGAGCACGATGAAGCCAGCAGATATGTCTGCAGGCGGCGCAGCAGGCCCGGCGGGCTGAGAGGCAGGTTCACGCTGAGCGGTGAACGGCAGTCGGTCAAAATCAGAGGCAAAAGCATCGCAAAGGGGACGCAGCAACGCGGGGTTGAAAGCTAAAACTGCCTCCCACAAGCGGGTTGTTGTCATTGACCAGACTGACCAGGCTGGCTTTAATGTCCCGAACGCGATCCTTGGCCGCCTGCGCCGCCTGCCTGAAGGTGGTGGTCGCTGCGTGGAATGCAATGCCATTGTCGATCATCTCCAGCAACCCCTCCACATGGGCCAGGGCGTGGATGCATCCTGCGTCTAGCTCACACTCAATCGCACGAAATTCATCGCCACGGATGATTTTGCGCCCTAAATCGTGCATGAAAGCAGCCAGCTTATGCACATTGCCGGCGGGGGGCGCCGTGCCGCATATGCTCTGATGGAGTTCCAGAACGGCGGCATCGAGCAGCGGAACTGGGCCCGCTGCAGAAAGTGCATCTCCGTTATCCTGCAAGAAAGAAAACTATGATTAGAAATACACTTACAAAGCTCTGGGCGACAAATAAATACATACATATACAAATACATATTTAAAATAAACAAAGCATTGTGCATATATCATTTCCATGGGTGGAACCACCGTGGCGGGACAGCCTTTGTATTGAAATTCTCAGACACGACGGCCACATGTCTATACAACAGCACATCACTTTTGTTGCCACGTCTAGCACGGAAACATAGAAAAAATATGCGTGCGGTGTCGCCTGTTCCTCGTCCATTGCTGCGCCCACCCTCGCTTTATTTTAGAGTTTGAATTTTGTATTCTTGCCAGCCTCTAGAATCTAGAGTAGATTTCAAATGAATCAGAGGCCTTGCCACCTGGTTGGGCAATAAATACATTGTATTAAGCAGCATGGCGCTGTGGTGACATCCGCGCGGTGTATTTGACCTTCGTTTCAGCAAGCGACGGCCGCCTCGGAGGATACTCCCACCTGCCCGTTTCCTCAGCCTGGTGGTGCCCCCAGCCTCCTCCTCCGCGCTCTGAAACGTTGAATTGATCTCAATCATAGTGCTTGAGCTCAAGCTGGGGCGCTTTTGTGTGCTTGCTGCTGCCTGCGACCGCTTGAGCCGCTGCTCAGCGTGCAGCTGCTGGGGAGGAAATATGGGAGGCAAAAGGCAAAATAACGCAGAGCATTATTCTGGTGGGATCTGGCTGCTGGCAGATGGACCCATCAAATTCTTCAGAGACTTTGATAATGCTCCTGACACTGCGCATCCGGGTGCTGCTGGAGGCCTTTCTGGCGGGATACAAGGCGGTGGGGGGAGGAAGCAAATGTGGCAGCGGCAGATGTGGCCATCAAAAGTGAGCACCCACCAGACGCGCAGCGTCGTAAAAAAAAATGTTCCCAATATTTTTGGGAGCGATTGGCGTTCCCATCCCCCCCCCACACAATTCTTTGGATTTCCGTCCCCGCCTGCCCTTGTCGCCACCAAAAATGGGCAGGCCTTACCGCTGCGCACTCGCAGCTGAAAATTTGACTTGAAAAACATAACAAAACAAAGACCCCAAGGGGGATGACTGAAGGGGCAATAAATTGCCCCTATAAGAAATGACGCAGTATATAATATTTTTTCGTAGCTGAGCAAGCGCGTGCATGCAGCGAGCTGCCATCAAAAGTGAGATTTCTGCATTGATGCTGGTGGCCTGGTGGTGCTGATCAGGGAATTCAATGGCGCTGCGCATGCACAGCTCGCCAGCCTACCTCCCCCCGCTCTGCCATGGATCAATTGAATAGCGTGCGGTCTCCAGAGGCTTTCGAAATTTGGCTATTTTGGCGCCCAACCGGGCCAGCCGATTGCTCATTTGGAAATTAGGGGGTCCACACTCATTTCTATAGGGGAGCTACGATGTTGAAGTAGTCGATTGTTTGGGAAGCTTCAGGGCCTTGTTGCAGCCGGCTGCACAGAAAAAGCCTCGTTTTAAATCCCTTCCAAACTCTGCTGAAAGCAAGAATTTGCCTTTTGCCGTCGCAGCCTCATGTCTAAAAAAAAGGTTAATTTCAGCAAGCTCTGTAAAGTAGGTGTCAAAGCACGAAGGCTACATGATTTCTATAACATCACAAATTCGTCTGAGTATCATCTAGTACTACGTCGGCTTGTAGCCGACCGTCTCCGTAGTATAATGGTTCAGTATTTGTGCTTGTCACGCACAAGATCCGGGTTCGATCCCCGGCGGGGGCGCACCCGCCAGACGCTGAGCGTCCTAATTAAAATGTTCTCAACTTTTTTGGCGATTGGCGTTCCCATTTTCCCCCCACACTTTACGTCCCCGCCTGCCCTTGTCGCCGCCAAATATGGGCAGGCCTTACCGCTGCGCACTCGCAGCTGAAAAGTTGACTTGGAATGACAGCAATATCCGCCCCCCAAAGCTTACAAACAACTTCATCCAACTTTCTTTTTAAGGTTGACCACCACAATCTCGAATTTTTAACCGTGTTCCGGCATTTTGACGCCAATTTATTGTTTTTTACATTTAGAAACAGGTCTGGCAGCGACGTCGTACGCCGGCTTGTCATTTTTTTTGCAGCAGATGTCTGACGATGTCGAAAACAAAAATGTATAATATCACATGTTTCTAAACGAATTTGCGCCACTTCGACGAGTTTGCACATTAAAAACGGTAGCATATGCTAATTTTGCCAGTTTTAGTTCAGATGTCTTGATCCATGGTGTTGGGTGCAGCGTTTTCCGTGCTTGCCGCTGCCTGCGACCATCTGGACGAGCCCGTTGCGCCGCTAGCAGCTGAAGATGAGGAGATGGGACCTGCGCACCAGCAGCTTGTCCAAAAAAGCTGCCAATTCTGGGCTTATTTTGGACTCCAACTGCATGGAGGCTGCAAATAAAATGGGGGTTGCACAGGAAGCTTTTTCGGCCATAAGACATAATATATAATATTTTTTCGTAGCTGAGCAAGCGCGTGCATGCAGCGAGCTGCCATCAAAAGTGAGATTTCTGCATTGATGCTGGTGGCCTGGTGGTGCTGATCAGGGAATTCAATGGCGCTGCGCATGCACAGCTCGCCAGCCTACCTCCCCCCGCTCTGCCATGGATCAATTGAATAGCGTGCGGTCTCCAGAGGCTTTCGAAATTTGGCTATTTTGGCGCCCAACCGGGCCAGCCGATTGCTCATTTGGAAATTAGGGGGTCCACACTCATTTCTATAGGGGAGCTACGATGTTGAAGTAGTCGATTGTTTGGGAAGCTTCAGGGCCTTGTTGCAGCCGGCTGCACAGAAAAAGCCTCGTTTTAAATCCCTTCCAAACTCTGCTGAAAGCAAGAATTTGCCTTTTGCCGTCGCAGCCTCATGTCTAAAAAAAAGGTTAATCTCGCCAAGCTCTGGGCCTGCTTTCCCAGCCCCTGCCGCTTTATATGGTGCACACCGGCCCCCTTGCCTGCGGCCAACACCAATCATTGCACAAATGCAGCCCAGCAGAATCTCTCAGAAGCCATCGCCGCCGTCAACACCCCCATTTTTAATACCAATTTTAAAGAGGGCTCCGCCGATTCAGTTGGAGCTGCCCACAGAGCTGCGGCCACGTCTTGATCATATTTCACCCCCCGAAGAGTGGGCCAATAATGCAGCCAGCAGCCTACCCAAACACACCATTCGAATTCTCGCGGAATCACCCCGAAAACCCAAGTCCGAGTGAACGGCAAAAAAGGGCGAACCACAGAGGCGAAGGGGCGTCGGAAAACTCCAAGCACGGTATCAGCTTGCCACCCATATGCCTCTTTTACATCCTCTCTCTCAGATGATATAAAATAGGTTCAGGTAAATCAGCGGGCCCGGTAGGTGCCATGCCGAGTGCTTGTTTAATTAAATCAGCATATAATGTAGTCGTGGGCTCCACCAAGTGCAGCTATATGAGGAGAATGGGAGCGCAGCTCACTGCCGATGGTGAGTTATGCCAACAGAAATATGAGTTTGAATTTGCCAAATTCATGGCATCGGTCGGTATTTATATTAATTAATCGCTTATGATTAATGTAGATAAGGAAGAGAACAATGCATTGCACTGGAGCAAAGTCTGGTCAAAAGCAAGAGCGCGCTATTCGCGATTTTTTGCTGAGTTGTTTGGCAGCGGCCATGTTTTGTTCCATCAAGGCCGATGGCTTTTAATTTTTATAATAATTATCACAGACATATGCCATTTAATTCATTCCGACTCCGACCCAGAAAAATGCGTTTTTAAACCTTTTTTTATATAGTTGCGGCAGAAAAATACATCCCCGCGCCTGTCCGCCCGAGATGGATCGTCCTACATCCTTCGCCAGGCGCCATGATGTTGACAAGACAAAAGGAGCGCCCAGAAATCGCCAAAAAAAAAAACATGTCTGCCCCATTCCAATACTCGGGGATGGCTGGTATGTATGGAAACGGTCGCAATGGCGGCGATTCTCAGATGATGATTTCCATGACCATGTCATGCATGTGCGCCGTGAGCCTGATCGCTCTCGGGGGGGCCGCGTATTTGCTGAAGGACAAGAAGGATACCCCGTCGCCTACTCCCTACGTTCCTCCGGTCACCGAGGCAGACACCTCCAGCGGCGGCGGCGGCGCGAACGCGGATGGCGCAACGGACGTCGACGGGCTGCGCGTCATCAAGTCGGGCGGCGTCAGCCTGGTGGTGGACCCCAAGACGTGCGCCAACGGGAAGGTGTGGTTCGAGAGCTCGCAGGACAACGACCAGCACAATTTCAACTTCATGCTTGTCCCCGGGAAGGACGGGTACTACCACATTCAGAGCAAGCCGCGGCTCTTCAAGGCTGCCTGCCCCCTTTTGTGCAGCGCTGGTGCCTCTGACCGATGTCCAAAAGGCGGCTGTTGACACTGAGGCCGCTAACATCCGCGCAGCCGTCAGCGAGTACAGCACGGCCTCCTTTCGGCCACACGTCGACCTTCCGCCATGCATGCCGCCTCAACATGAATTGAGGAGGTGGTACCCTTTTCTACGATCCGACAGCAGTCCTGGCCTCCCCAATCATGGGGATGCCCAGGTGATTCGCCACCTGCGGCATTGTGATACCGTGGTGGTAATACACGGACCACACGGACTCGTAGGCCAAAGGGTACCACCTCCTCAATTCATGTTGAGGCGGCATGCATGGCGGAAGGTCGACGTGTGGCCGAAAGGAGGCCGTGCTGTACTCGCTGACATTTCGCGTGCATGAGATAAGTAAATACAATTAATTTTTATACGGGAAGAACAATTTGTTGCGGCGTTGCCGAAGAGCGAGGAAGCTCCTGGCGTCAATAAAGTGCGCACTTGACGCATCCTAGATGATAAAAGAGAAACTGCCGACGACCTCCTGACGACAATGAGGAGCTGGAGAAAATGCAGGCCGAGTTCTGGGGCCCTGGGCCGCACTACGGGGGAGAATGAGGCGGATGAACATATTTATTTGAACCATATATATATATATTTTTTTCATATGCCCGCCAAGCACCGAGGATATTAAGTCTCTATATATTTGAACGCCTGATTTTATTCTGCAAAATCCCAGCAAGACTGTCAAGGGCTTCACAGATGCCACTCTCTCCGACGCCACCATCTCATTCCACGATGTGCGCCACTTTGTCTGTCACTGCTGTTGGTCTGCCAACCTGAAGACGCTGACGCTGTCCGACCCTTCTCAAACCTGTCCCACTGCCATCCCTCCAGCCATTTGGCAGCTGAAGGCCATAAAAAGGCTCCACCTGGGGGATAGCTGGCAGTTGGAGTCTCTTCCTCCGGAGATTGGGCAGTTGACAGTCTTGACAGAGCTGCAAGTGTGTGATTGCCCTTGGCTAAATTCTCTTCCTCCAGAAATTGGAGAGCTCAGAGCCCTGAAAAAACTGGAACGTTATGGGTGCAGGGAGCACCAGTCTCTTCCTCCTGAGATTGGGCAGCTGACAGCCATACAATTGCTCATATGAATAAAATTGTTCAGAGATTTAAGTACGAAAGAAAGCGCATGCCAGTTTAATCTTTTTCCGGTTCATTTCCAGGTGCTCAAACTGTGCCTGGACCTTCATTTTTTGTTTTGACGCCAGCCCACCGCCTCCCACCGGGGGAAAGTGGTGACAACGGCCGCACCATGTTGCAAACTTCCGTTGTGTTACGGGACGTTCCTTGCCTCCACCTGTCTTCCTAGGCAAGCCTTATGTATGCCCTGGTCCCTGCTGTGATTAGTTGTTTTAAGCTGACATGTTAGATATGTAGTCCCCAACCAAATTTCAGACTCCTTTATTACAAGCAGCCGTCCGCCCGCCACTATGTTTTTGCTCTCGCCTTCCTCCAGCCCAACCCACCCACCCCCCACCCAACCACACACTTCCCCTCGTGATGGTCGAAGAAAGCACTTCCCATGCCGCTGGCCTGCGCCCCAGGCTCCACCAGCTCCTCGTCGGTGCTAGGATTGAAGAAGGCGGCCCAGCTTCCACCAGTGCCGCCACCACTCAAGCCTCTTTAACCTCTTCAAATGAATTCTTCTGCAGCACACTGAGGGCGAATCGAAAGGTCTTCAGCAACATTTTCTTCTTCAAACCTTGTTGTTGATCACAACCATCATTCAACTGTGTGTTCAGCAGTTAAGGACAAGACTCTATATTTTATAACATTTTTTCAAATAAAATATGGGCCAGAGAAGCGCTGGAACCCTTGTTTCATTGTTTTGAGTGCTTCAATATTCGAAATACGGGTTTTTTCGATTCGCAGCGCGGCATCACTCGCAATACATGTATTAATAAATATGCCACGTTAAAATGCACCCAGGACTGCCGCCTTCGGCTGCATTCCGATCCCTTCCGTCGCTCACATATTGCTGCATCGCAAATGAAGACGCCGACGCCCCCAGCCCGCGCTACACCCAGTCCACGCTGCGGCAGACTCTTCAAGCCATGGGGTGCAAGCCCCGACACGCCAACAAAGCCTGCGCCAAGCTGTTTCTCATCCTGCAGCAGCGCGCCGCCCTGCCGCCCTCCGAGACCTACAGCCTGCGCCCGGTGACGCTGTGCCCGGGCGTCGCCGCCGTGTCGCTCCCCCGCCCCGAGTTTGAGCGCCTGGTGCTGGAGTGCCTGGCTCCCCACGACCCTGCAGCCCAGTCAGCGAGCCTCCAAATTTCGTCAGACCTTCGCACCGCCATGGCGCTGCAGGAGCGCCACACGGGCGTTGCCATCCTGCTTTGCGGCACCTCTGGTACCGGCAAGTCCACGCTGGCGTCGCTGCTGGCCGCCCGTCTGGGCATCACCACGGTCGTGTCCACCGACTCCCTAAGAAACATGATGAGGGGGGTGGCTGCTGGGGATGCTGCCTCACACCCCCTGCTGTGGGTGTCAACCTACCAAGCTGGATCCGCGTTGCTCGCCTCCCAGAACCCCACGTCTGACCACGCGAAGGAGTCCACCACAGAAAACACAGCGGTGCAGGGGTACTTGGCGCAGGCGGAGGCGGTGATGGCTCATGTGGACCGGCTGGTGGCCAGCGCCGCTGCTCGGAGGGAGTCCCTGGTGATAGAGGGCGTCCACCTGAGCCCAGCATTTGCCGCCCGGCTGATGCAGCTGCGCCCCGAGATCATCGTCGTCCCCTTCCTGGTGCACATATCCAACGCAGCCAAGCACCTGGAGCGGTTTGCGGTGCGCGCCAAGGCGATGTCGCTGCGGCCAGAGGGCAACCGCTACGTACGCCACTTGCGAGCCATTAGGGACATCCAGGACCACCTGGCGGCCGCGGCGGACCGACGGTGCGTGCCCAAGGTTGACAACACCAACGTGGATCGTTCTGTGGCCGCCATTCACGCCACAGTGCTGGGCTGTCTGCGGCGGGTGGCAGCGGGGGAGCCGCTGCTGGACTCTGGCACAGAAAAGTGCACAGCAGTGCTGGAGGAGTACCTGAGCTGCCGGGCAGCG
Organism: Marvania coccoides; assembly: GCA_963854735.1. Lineage (NCBI taxonomy): Eukaryota > Viridiplantae > Chlorophyta > Trebouxiophyceae > Chlorellales > Chlorellaceae > Marvania > Marvania coccoides. Next base: position 1,111,301 of record OY978106.1, read on the forward strand.
ACATGGAGTAGCAGCGGCATGCTGGAGCTGATCAGGAAGAAGGTGGCGGCAGGGGAGGCGGTGAGCCCGCCTGACCGGCCGTCAACGTCCGCTGCTTCCACCTCTGTGGCTGAAGCCACGCCCAGGGGGCCGCTGTCTGAGGCAGGAGGAGTGGAGAGGAGGGGCAGCGACCAAGCCACCGCAGTGGCGGGTGTTCTTAATTTTTCAAGAGGCGACAGCAGTGGCAGGGGTGTCAACAGCATTGAGGCAAGCTCGCAGCGAGTTTTGGACGGCGGGGAAGAGGAGGGTGGCCCTAGTGGTGATGGTGGTGTGGAGTTGAGCGTGAGCGGCGGCAGTGACAGCGAGGGAGGAGAGGGTGAGGAGCTGGCGAGCGGGGCGGCAGCGGCGACAGAGAGTGGCAGAAGATGGCGCTCCGACGTGGGGTCGGTGCTGGAAACTGATGACGGGAGGAGCGAGCTGGGAGAAGGCCTGCTTCTTTTTTGAGACTGTACTTTCGCTGTAATATATGAATTGAGAAAGCAGAAGGAGCATCGGTGGCCCAAAAATGCTTATTTTTCCTCATATTTTAGAGACATGACTTTAATTTAGAAATTTCCCCGCATTTCTGAATCGTTACTCACTGAAACGCTCGAAACATGTTCGCGGTGCGGCGTGCGATCAAAGCTCATCCACTTTTAAATAGCCATCTCGAAGCGCTGCTTGCAGAGTGCCTTGCCCAGCCTGGCACCATCCTATTCCACGAATCGAGATTTTTGAATTTTTTCCACACGGAAGCACGCTCGTTGCGCGCCTGGAGGCCCCCAGCATCGCTGCCGCCGCCCCTCAGCCGACACCGAGGCTTGGCTAGCGCTGCCAGCGAAGCTGAGGGCACCCAGGAGGAGCACGACCTTCTTCAGTCCAAGTTCGTGCGTCTGTTTGCCGCTGTGTTCCTGGCTGGCGCCGCCATTCGCGTCATCCCGTACGCTGCTGTGGGCGCTGTGGAGCACTCCGTCAAGCTCATGGACGCGGAAGAAAGCATGCTGGTGAACGCGGGGCTGGGGCGGATACACCGCCTGGTGGGCATGGAGGCGGCCAAGACCAAGGCTGTTGAGTGCGGAGTTGTGGGGCGCCTGGTGCCGCTGGTGCAAAAGGAAGGCAGCACAGGTGAGGGGTGGCTTTGCAGTAGTAGTAGTAGTAGTAGTAGTAGTATTCTTGCGCCGTGTTGATACAGAGTGCTGCCTCTTTTATTATTTGAATATTTCCTTCAACGGGTTTGATTTTTTTATTTTTTTTTTTAATTTTTTTACAGAGGTGTCTTGCCGGGCGGTGGAGGTCCTGGATGCGGTGTGCGACCTGCCACAGGGTCTCGCAGCGGCAAGAGAAACTGGGGGGGTGGGGGCGTTGGAGGCTTTTCTGCAAGCGACCGAGCGGAGTCCAGCAACTGAGGACGCGCTGCATGCAGCAAAGCGGGTGCTAAAGATGCTGAAAGCGTCAGAGCTGACGTAGCACCCCTTAGCGCGCCATGCAGCGGACACAAAGAACCCAGTTTGCTGCTATTAAAATTTGTTGTAAGTAGTAATTCCACATTGAGACGCTTTTGCAACTTGGGGGGCAGCAAGTGATTTTTCAGGGGGGGGGGATGTGAAGAGCCGCACTCCAGATCGTTGCAGCCATGCAGAGGAGCACTTGCATAATTTATTCGTGTTAGCACATTTTAATAGTTTTATTGTAGGGCTGTGGAAGTCGTGGCAGGTTGTCATTGCCAGTTTTCTTGTGCAGGCGACGGAGTGGCGGCTGAGCTGGCTGTCGCGCTCCAGGTGCACTGCTGACCATGCTACATTTTTCTTCCTTTCGAATATAAAACTATTTTACAAAGAGCAGAGCCAAATTTCAGGCAGCGATGAAAATCAGTAAACATACAATGCAAGAAGGAGCGACATTTATTGGACATGCATGGGCACTGACGTAGGCTACTAAGCGTTGCCTCGCCACCTTTTTCAGTTGATAAATTAAATAAATAAATAGTATACAAGTGCCAAATTTTAGGCGGTAATCAGTATACCGTTGCGGATTGCCAGCATGGGATACGAAACCAGAAGGAGTGGGAGCATGGTTCAGCACCACGCTCGGTATTGAATAATATTTAAATAAGCCGGGGAGTGCATTAAACGGGATAAGGTATTAGAAGAAGCGGCAGCATGGTTCAGCACCACGTTCGATATTGAATGGATAATAAAAGAAGCAGGGGAAAAGCAATTCATGCTTTGTTGGGTGAGTATTGAATGAGAAGGTATAATTTAGGAAGAGAATATTTAGGAAGAAGGGATTTTTTATATATTTGTTTTTGAAATTTTTGTCTCTAAAATATTTAGTTCGCATTTTCATCACAGCGTGGTGTTTTATGCCCATACAGCGGGCGAGTCACAAACGAGGCAATTTGCGCGTGTCCTAAGGTTGGTGGTACAGTAGACTTGGGGGCGAGCTGCTCAGCAGGCTGTGTTGAGCGTTTCACTCCCATTCTATGGCGGCTTGGCTTCCACGCAGTGCAAGGAGCGCTGCGGTGCTTAGCGCCTCCTGAGGCGGCTCGGCTGCGCGTGGATGCGGTAGCCAAAGAAGTGGGTGGGCCGTGACGAAGGGTCGGCCACATTGCACCATGCTGCACCGCTGCTGGCGTCCCTGCTGCTGCTGCCGCCAGTGGCGGCGGCGGCAACCATGCAAGCATGCGGTCCGGGCAGCTCCTCCCGCACGGCGGGGGCGGGTGACACAAACAGCAGCGAAGTGGCAACAGCGGCGGCCGGTCTTCCGGGCGTTTGCTGCTGCTGCTGCTCGTTGGGGCTGCTGGCAGCGGTGGGGCTGCTGGCAGCGGTGTAGCTGCTGGCCTGGGATGCAACTTTGACAGCGGCGATGGATTCCTGCTCGCGCGCGGCAATGAAGGGGGCGCGAGGGATCTTGCTGCCGACAAAGCGGGGCGGAGGGGGGCTCGCAGCTGCAGCACGCCTCTGCAGCTTCTCCTCGGCGTCTGCGAGCTTGTTGGCGACCTCCGCCAAGGCGATGGCGTGGAGCTCCTTCTCCGCGGCCCGCTCTCGCTGCTCCCGTTGCAAAGCTGCGTCCAAGTTGGCCATGCGAACAGCGGACGGTGCTGCTTTGTACATAAGTTCCGCCAGGGAAGTCATCATGGCGCCGTACTCGATGTCCTGGTCATTTGCAACCTCCTGCAGGTCCGCCACCTGCTTCTCAAGCGCTCGCTTGGCTGTGTGCAGCATTGCGCAGCTTTCCGCATTCTCCAATAGCTGCGCCGCCGTGGCAGCGTGTGCTTGCTGCTCTTGCGCCAGCCGCTCTCGCAAATCGTCCGTGCCGTCAATGAGTGCCTCCTGCAACACCTCGGCGTGCCGCGTCTTCTCGGCCAGCTGCTCCTCAAGCTGGGCGGTGCGGCGCTGCTCCGCCTCTTTTGCCGCCTTCTCCTGGAGGAACATCGCCTGCCAATCCAGCGTGTCTTCGAGGGTGACCTCGTAACTGGTCACTAGCGCCTTCAGCGCCGCGTTCTCAGCCAGGACAGCAGCGTATTCCTCTGCAGAGGGCGGGGCCTCCACCGCCGCCGCTGCTGCTGGCTCCGCCTCCATTGCGCTTTCCTCAAACACCGAGTTGCCAAATCCCAGCTTCGTGGAGGCATATGAGTCCTCTGCGTCCATGGCCACGGCAGCAGCGGCGCTCGTAGCGTCGTCCTCCTCCTCTTCCGTCCAATCCCAGGCCATCGATGCTGCCGACTCGCTAGCTTCGCTGGCCTGCATTGCGTTAGTCAGCGTCACACCCTCGATCGCCGTGGCCGCAGATTCCTCGCTGGAAGCGGCTGCTTTGTTTACCGGCGCCCACTCCATCTCTTCCTGAATTTCTGCAGCGGGCTGGGCGTTGCCGGCGAATGCCGAGGTGGTTGAGGCACGGACAGCCTTGGGGGAAGAGCGCGGCGGCGCCGCGACCTGCTGCGGAGCCTCTGCGACATCTTCCTCCTCGTCTTCCTCCGCCGCCGTCACTGCTGCGGGCTGGGCAGGCGCGAGCTGGGCTTTGCCGATGGATGCCAAGCTGCTGGTAGCATGGACAGCCCTGGGGGGCGATCGCGGCAGCGCGGCGACCTGCGGCTGGCTCTCAGCGACCTCCTCTTCCTCCTTCTCCTCTTCCGCCGCCGGCGACACCGCCACTGTGATGTAGCCTCCTTCGGGGTCGCGCCCGCGCTTTGCGGGACGCAGGGCGTCGGCGCTGTCGTTCCACTCATCATCCCGCTCCAGCTCGCCGCGTCCTCGCTTCTGGGGCCCGGCAGGAGGCGCCAGCTCAGCAGCCACATCGGCCGCCGTCTGCGCGGCCTGGTGCGCCGCGGCGTTGCCGGGGATGGCCTGGAAGGATCCCTGTACCTCCTCAGGGTCATCCTCGTCCTCTAATTCGTTGGAAAATGCTCCAGCGGGCGGGGGAGGGGCGTTTTGGGGGGCGGAGTTTCCAGCGCCCGAGCTAGCGGCGCTGTTGGCGGGCTGTGCTGCCGCCGGCGCGTTGCCGACACCTGCAAGGATGTTATAAATGGATGAAGTTCAGATGTTGGTGCAGCGGGCATGGCTAAAGGGTGCACCCCACCAACCGCAAAGATGAGAAAATCCCGATGTTTAATTGTCCACGTCGTATTTTCGGTGGTTGCGCGCTCAATAAGAGCAGAATCGGGTTCTACTCACTGCCAATGCTGCCGTGCGAGCTTTCGGCAGGCACCGCCTCGCCTTGCTCCGCTTGAATTTGATTTGCGAACTCATCGTCGCTATAGACTTCGTTTTGTCCCGCCATGTTTCTATTTATATGCTCTGATTGCAATGCGCTATTTAAATCCAATTCAAAATGCCTGGATTCAAATCCCGATGTTTTGAAAAGGACCGCCCAAGTATTCTGCACCCAGATAGAAAGCGTGCGTCTGGGGCGCGAAATCAGCTGTCCAAATTCTCAATCCAGCGCAATTGCGAGCTCTGCGGGACCGCGCGACCGACGCGAATGCGTGCTATACTTACCGTACGCACACCAGCAGTCTGCAACCAGGCGCAGACAGGCCACGAAGCGCACTTCTTCTTAGCCTTCCTTCCTCTTCTTCATTGCTATATAAAAATCAGTACACTACTAGTCCTACTACTATGTAGCCAAAATTTGAAGCCCTGCTTTCTTTTCCACCATGCACGGAAATAAAAAATGTGGTGACCTCCTCCCACCCGTCCCTCGCTCCATCTTTCCTCTCCGCTCAATCCCCTCCGCTGAACCACCCATCATCATCCTTGCCGCCATCAAACCACCCGTCATCCTGCTTCTTGACGCCGCCCTCATCCTTGGGCGCCGCAGCGTCCTTGCTGCCGCCGCTGTTTCCGCTACCGCTGGGACTGTCCCACCAAGACAGCTCATCCATCAGCGGGGCAGGGGCTCTGTGAGAAGCGCCATCGCTGTCGCCTCCAAAGTCTCCACGTCGCCCCCTGCCGCCGCCAGATTCTCTGTCCCTCCGGCCGCCCCTGTCGCGCTGCTCCCTCCCGCCGCGCCCTCCACGGTCGCGGGAGTCGTCCCAGGAGCTGCCAAAGCTGCTGCCACCGCCGCTGGCCTCTCCAAACTGACGGTTGTCGTTGTCCCGCCGCCCCTCGTAGGACCTGCCGCTGTTCCTGTCTCTACCCCTATCATTATCTCTGCCCCTGTCTTCCCACCGCTTCTCCTCTCTGGATGGCACGACATTCGCCTTCCAGCCGCTGACGCTGCCGTTTGTATACCCGGCAAATGCATCGCTGCTGGCGGCGGCCGCTGTGTCCCACGCTGCCGCCATGTCGTCCTGCGGCGCAGCAGGCGCAGTGTCACCACCACCCGCACCAGGCGCATCAGGGGTCACGTCGTAGTCGTCCACCCACCCAGAGAAATCGTCGTCAGACAGAAGGCCGCCTCTGGCGGGAGCAGCGGAAAACCAATCATCGCCTGCTGGAGCGGGCGACGACCGCGCTGCAGGAACCGTCCTTTCTTCGACGAACGAAGGGACCGCCGACGGAGAGGGGTCAGAGAACCAACCACCGTCGTCGTCGCCAGCAGCAGCACCGCCACCACCGCCAGCAGCAGCGGGGGAGTCACCAAACAGGGCATCGTCGGCGCTGGCGCCAGCAGGACCAGTGTACCATCCGTCGCCCTGCGGCGCGTCCCATTCCCTGGACTTGGAACCAGACCAGTCGCTGCCGCTCAAGGTGTCCCTGCCTGAGCCACGGCCCCGCCCGCCAGCTCCGTCCCTTTGGTCGGAGCCACGCCGCTGCTCGCGGGGCTCCCGCCTGGCGTCCCAGCTGGGCTCTTCCTCGGAGCGGTAGAACCCAGCTCCACCTGGCCCGCGCTCCCCTCCGAACCGGCCGCCGCCCCTGGCGCCGCTGCTGGCAAATCTGCCGCCGCCCCGCTCCCGCTCCTGCCCGTAAGGAGCCCTGTCGCGGGCGTCCCGGGTGTACGGTTCCCTCTGCCGGGGCGGAGGCAGCCCGTAGGCTTCGTAGTCGTCCTCTGCGCTCACGGCTTTGGGCTGGGGAGGCGGCAGGCCGAGGTCTTCACGCACTTGCGCTTCGGAGAGCTCTGTGAGGTCCTTTTCCCACGCGCGCACCTCCTCCATGAACTCCTTGGATGCGGGGCGGGGGTAGGCCACCTCCTCGTACATCTCCCGGTCCCGGAAGCCCCTGAAGGAGTTGACCGAATTTTGGGAAATGCGGTGAGCGAGAATTGTGGGGGAAAACAAATCTAAACAATACGACATGCATTCATTTTGGTGTCGAAAGCAGTATCTCGCCAAAAAAAGCTGATTCCTTTGGCAAGCATGGGCCTCTTCTCCCCCCACCCGGCAAAAACCCCCCTAAGCAAACGTCAAAGCAACCAAAAAAACTCACAAAAAGTTAATTTGGCTCGTGAGCAGCTCCGCAAAGTGGTTGTCCATCACCGCCTTGACAAACACCCACCCCCCGCCGTCATACTTCAGCGTTTTGGTCCCCACTTTGTTGGTCTTAGGGTTCCACGCCTTGACCTTCTTCGTAGGAACCCAACTTTGAACCTCGCGGGCTGCTGTTTCAGCGCCGTCACCCTCCCCTTCGATTCCCGTGTTCAGCGGCGGCAGCGACGGCAGGATGCGGTTGATGGCGTCCACCAGCTGTTTTTCACGGCCAATGGGGCACCACAGTGCCCACCACCGCACCTTCCCGCCCCCATACAGCCCCACGTTCGGCTTAATCATGCCCGTGACTGGGTCAGGCGGTAGGAAGCGGTCGGCAAAGGAGGCAGTGGCCACCGGCAACGGGGCGGCAACTTTTTCAACTGGAGGAGGCGGCTGCGAGACGGCGGCCTTGCGGCGGACGGTCCTGGAGATGCGGGCGGCGTTGTACGCCCTCAGCGCCTCTTGCTGCGCCTCCAGCTCCGCGGTGTCGTAGTTTTGGAGGACCTTGGCCAAGCGCTTGCTCTTTTCGCCGGTGGCTGGGTCAGCCTTGGGCTGGCGCGAGGGGGTGGCTGATGGCACCCAGCGAGGGTGGGAGCCACCCAGGTCGGTGTGGCGCAGGCCAGCGCGCCGACCGAAGACGCTCATGCCTCAGACGGCGCGATTAAATGTGAAATTGCAATTGAAAAGGCGGCGGCACCCACTTTAGAGCCCCAATTAATGCAAGTTGTAGTGATTTAATATGTCGGAATGCGCAAGGCGTGTGAAAAAGTTGCCCACCTTTGCAAAGCTTGTGGCATTATTGACAGGAAAGAGAAGACCGAAACTCCTCAGCGAAATGGCTCTATTTTTCGATATGAAATGTTCAGCCCATTTAAATTGGTGCCCGGATCGGCCAGTAGCGCTGCCGGGCTCTTTCGCTCGACCAACTGAGAACACTCCTCCCACCCTTTCGATCATTTCTCTGCCAGTAAGCCCCACATTTTGGAGCGGTTTAATGTCTTTAATTTTGTATTAATTGGCCTGATTTTTGAACCGCGCAGGACAGCGCAGCGGGATTGGTGGTGACCAGCAACGCCCGAATTTGTGAAGTGCTCTCCGCTTCTGCTGCAGGAGAGGCCCCTACCTATGTGTGCACGCTCAAGGCTGTCCCATTCAGCGGGTATGGACGCAGTCTCTTCACTCTCACGCATGCGCCCAAGGTAGGGGCGCCCATGCAGCTTTATGATGAAAATTATTTAGGGAAGTAACCGGAGGGTGCTCAAATTTGCAATGCAGGGTGGCCTGCCTGCTGGAACTGCCGTCACATTTCGGTTGATATCGTTGCTAGACAAGGCTAAACTTGTTCTAGACTCGGTGGAGGTGTTGCAGCATGGAAACGAGCCAAGCTCAAAAGACAGCGCAGCAGAGGCGTCAGAGGCGAAGAAAGGCGCGGTAATGTCCCAGATGGAGGACATCAGAGAAATGGCGCGCCAGTTGGCGATGAGCGCAGGCACGGCTGAGGCAGCTGCAGACCCCAAGCGCGCCATGATGGCTGAAATTGCGAAAGCGGCGCTGAAAAAGAGCAAGAAGAAAGTCAGCATGCCTGCGGTCGGTGCTGGTGGTAGTGGAGGCGAAGGACAGATGTTGGGGAGGGTTCTGGAGCTTGTGGAGAGGCAGAGCGCGGAGATTACGAGGCTGGCGGCTGCGGTGCAACGGCTGGAGGCAACGTGCGCAAAAACGCAGCAGCAGGTCGAGGGGCTGACATTACAACGACCGGCTAATAGAGGCGCTACATCAACGGTGGTTACACAAGCAGATAGTGGCATGCACAGCAGTAATGCACGCGGACAGGGTGATGTCACAACATGAAGAGCAGGCAAGTTCTGTTGGATTTTTCTACTTCAGCAACACAATGAACGGAGCTGTTTTGCTCAAGCCTCGGCTTTCTTCGCGAAGGCGTCGGGGCGGAGGATGTCCTTCCTCTCCGGAGGGGACAGCTGCCTGCAAGTTGCACTCCATGTGGAGTAATTAATTAATTGTGAGGGGCCCCGATTTGAGTGGAAAAACGGGTTTTTCCTTCTTGCCTGAAACCAGCCATTTCCTTGATCTTGCCGCTGTCGGGGTCCATGCAGATGGCGTTCAGGCCGTAGGTGCTGAAGGTCTGCTCGGTGTCAGACATCTTGCCTGCAGAAAAAAATATTGAACTTCAAATTTGCACCATCCTGTGAAAACGAGCTTAATTATCCTCAGGGTATACTGGGCATATGCAAAAATAAATAAATAAAAACAAAATGGCATTGCTGTCCAACCGTACCCTCAGTGGTCCAGTGGATGAGGGCGGTGCGGCCGTCGGGCGCCACGCCAACGTCGATGGAGGAAGAGATGGGTGTCCAGCACTTGAAGGTGCGGGATACCATGTCGCACCACTGCTGGCGCCCCACCTTCTCCCCGCCGTGCAGCAGATCCACGCTGCGCACGTCCTCAGCCATCAGGGTCTCGGCAGCGAACACGTTGCCAGTCTGCCAAATGCTGGACAGGCCATTGGCGGCGCAGCGGGCGGCCGCGCGGAGTTCTTCGCCGGCCTTTTGGTCTCCGCAGGGGAAGCGCTCCGGTTCGACACCGCCCTTGACGATGGAGGCAGGGTCCTTCAGCTTGTGCTCGGCCTCCTCGGCGTGGAGCTGGCGGAGGAAGAAAATGTCGGCGACCTTCTTGCTGTCGGGGTCGATTTTGAGCTTTGGAAAGTTTGAAAAAGAAAGGGGAAATGTGCGCTTTCAGTTGGTAATTCCTCGAGCATCGTTGAGCAAGTTGGGAAAGGTGGTTTACCTTCCAGATGCCAGAGATGGTAGATGCTGGGGCGGCAGCCGCTTCCTCCTCGGTTCGGCGGTGCAGGGAGTAGTCAATCCAGAACCCAAAGGCAGCGTTTGTGTCCGCATTGACGGCCCTGAAAAAGCCCGAAATAAGAAAACTTAGCTATAAAGGATCCAGTATTCTACATCATTACATTATAACACAATGTTTTCTTACTTGACGATGTTTTTGTGCTCGTAATCGTACTTGGCGAAGTAGTGCTCATGGATCTCGATGATTTTGTCAGCGCCTTGGACGTCTTTCTCAAAGAGAACACCATCTGCATTTGATTTAAAATCCCAGTAACTAAAACTGTGCTAGTTAAGGCGTAACGAGCTTCAAATTTCAGTTCTTGCCTGCTTGCAGGGTGGCGTTGGGGCTCAGGACATCGCGCAGAGCGGCAGCGTCCTTGGACGCCCAGGCCTGGTCCCATCCCTCCAGAACTTGAAGAAGGGTGCGTTCTTGACCCTCGGGGACCGCAGAAACGGGCTGCTGGGACATCTTTGGATGCGAATTGGAGCAGGAGAGAAAATTGACGCTGGGTTTTTTTTATTTGGTTTTTAGGCTTTGGGACGATTGGCTGGGGTGCTTGAGAGCCTTGGAAAGGTGCAAAGTATAGGAAATCGTAAAATTGGCTGAACTAAAAGTTGTTGTTTTGAAAAGGGGATTGGGAGGAGTGGGTGAGACCACGAAGCTCATGGAGGGAGTTTGACGACTTTCTTCCTCCTCTTGAATGCATGCAGCAAGCGAGCCATCACCTCGTCTATACTATTTAAAATTTTGATTTGATTAAAATATGTTCCACACATCATTTCATGCAACATATGTTTTTCCAGAAAGACATGAACCGCGGCCAGCGTTAAAAAGACACCAAACAAACTTGGTACAAATTTGGAAATACTAATGCAAGGCTGGGAACATGGGGATATGGGGCATCGCGCAAGTGAGGGGCCGCAGCCCAATCGGCGACCTCGAGACCGTGCATGCTTCATCGCTAACTGTCCAATCCGCCCTAAATACTAAGGACCTCCCGTGTTGTTGTTTTTCTGCCAGAATGCAGCATGCCCCTTACGTGCTTGGTTGCGCGTGCTTCTCTATTCCCAAAACTTGCGGCAGCTTGTCCCTCGCCGGTTTCTTCTCCCTGAATATTCCACCGGCGCCATTGTCCTTCATTACAGGAAAAGAAAGAAGAGCACAAAGAAGAAGAAGAAACATTCCAATAAAATGCAGCAGCTGCAAAAAGTACACAGGCATACAACGAAATTATAAGCAAGAAAAACGAAGAGAAGGGAAATAAGGAAAGAAAGAAAAGCAAGAAAGCAAGTGTCGCGTGCTGAAAATCACAGTTATACTAACGCATTATATCCGTCCTAAGAAAGAAATAGTCTGAAATAACCGTCAAAAGAAGAATAAGATGAAACACACAAAAAACAAACTAGAGCTTTTTATTATGAACTTCCACATGCAACGATTTCTACACCTACTGCTGCTATGTCGCGTTAACGTGCGATGCTATTGCGTCAGATATGCTGCGCGGCAGCACCTGCTGCCCCACCAGCACGTTGGCCAGGTGCTCCAGCAGCTCCAGCTGGTGCAGCTGCTCCAGCTTCAGCGCCGACGCCAGCACCGCGCCCACAGTCAGGGTTGCCCTCTCCACATAGGTGTGGTAGTAGATGTACGAAAACGCGGCCATCACGATCTGGCAGTCCATGCGGTCGGTCATGCCGCCGTGCCCTGGGATGGAATCTCCAAAGTCTTTAATGTCAAAACCTCGCTTGAACCCTGAAGCAAAAAATCCGCCAAACGGCGCGATGGCAGACGCAAACGCCGCCAGCGACAGCGCGTGGAACTGCATCGGAGCAGCCGTCACGGTGGCTTGCCCTGCCCACGCCGTCCACGTCTCTGGCAACTTTCTTGCTGCCACCATTGCCAGCCGCACCGCCCCCTCCGGCATGCCCTCCGCCACGTCCGCCAGCGTGAAGTTGCGCGGCTGGAAGGTCTCCGGCGGGACCCTGCACTCCATGGGCTTCCAGATAGAAAGATCTGGGCGGGGGCACGTCAGCCACGCTGAGCGCGACATCCATGCTGCGAGGAACCACGACACGGCCATGGTGCCGATGGCGCCCCCCACAAACCCCTCCCAGGTCTTCTTGGGCGACAGCTTGATGAGTGGGGTCCGGCCGAAGAAGAATCCCGCCAGGTAGGCTGCAATGTCGTTGACGATGACGAGGGCACACGGCAGGATGAACCAGATGATGCCGTCGAAGATGTTGGAGACGAAGAATGAGGAGGGGAGAAAGACCACCAGCAGGATCATGTGGGTCCAGGCGTACTGCCCAAACTGGTAGGCGTACATCCCCTTGCGCAGCGTCAAAACAAAGGAAACGAAGCCAGCGCAGTACAGGGAGAAGCACACCAGCGTGTGGCGGCGGAGAATGAGGCCCAGCGCCGCTGCCAGCTGCGCAGAAGACGTCACCTCTATCATGAGATTGTTTTTCATGAAGCGCACGTACACCCAAAGCGCCGCCACCAGGAAGAAGTACCACTGCTGCGCTCTGAAGCCCGGGAGCTTGCGCTCCTGCTGCGCGACGCGTGCCAGCGCGAACAGCTCCTTCACCATGACTGTTTGGATGGCGAAGACCATGAACATGAGGGGGACGTGGCCGGCGGCAATGATGCCGATGAAGGAGCCAATGAGCACCACAGTGGAGTAGAGACGTATGCGGAAGGAGCGGAAACGGGTGGGCTTGGACTTGCCGCGGGAGGAGGGCGGGGGAGGGGTCTGGATGGCGGAGGAAGAAAAAAACAAGGTGAACTTTTGTAGACGGCAAGCAAGCCAGCAAGCAAACATAATAGCAGAAATTTGAACTCGAAACGCACCATGCTCATCACGGGTGTTGTGCAGGGGGTGTCTTCTGGCTCAGGGGTTGTGCTGGGGGAGGGCGGCGCTGCTTCTGCCCCTCGGCGCTGCGACCTCCTCCGCCTAGTGGCGGCATTGCTTCCACCATCGGAAGCCATTACGGCTGCTGCTTTACAATGAACGCCAGTTATGGGTGGATCAAAGATGATTTGCTGTCCCCAGACCACCGCGTCGTCGCAAATGTGCAGGTCTTTTTTTAGAGTGGAAAATCAAAATGTATATTTTTTTCAAAGAGAAATAGAGGCAGATGGCTACTGCTACGAGGCGGAACTGTTTTCTGGCATGTGCGACGCTGCATAAATTTAAAAATAAACGCTTCAGGCGATGGGAAAATGCTTTAATTCTTTCTTCCATTTTTTTCTCTTCTTCGAGAACACGAGAATTTGAGAGGCTCTGGGGGGTTCACTCAATAATCTGACATATCAGGAGTAGCCTCGAACCACATCAGCACCTTTTTTGCGTACCGCAGCCGCCATCACAGCGTATAGTTTGTTAGAAATTAATATAATCAGACATGTCTGCAAAGAAGCTCATTCCGCTGCTCGATCGCGTCTTGGTAGAGCGATTTGTGCCCCCCACAAAGTCTGTGGGTGGAGTTCTGCTGCCTGAATCCGCAACTCAAAAGGTGGGTGACTCAATCAAGGAGATGTTGGTGATGAAAACCCATAGTCATGCTCTTGTCTTGCCATCTGCGTGTGCGTAGTGCGTGTTGCCGTTGGCAGATTGCGCCTGCTTCGTAAAAATAGCCCCATACGAGTGTTCTCCAGTTTTAACTTTCACTGCCACCTCGCTCACACCTGAACATTTCTATCGTTTCTTTTTACATATCGCGCCCTGCAGATGAACCAGGGCACTGTGCTGGCCGTCGGCCCTGGTCGACGAACTGTCAACGGCGACCTCGTTCCCGCGGCTGTGAAGGAGGGCGACAAGGTGCTGCTGCCAGAGTACGGGGGCACTCAGGTGAAGCTGGACGACAAGGAGTGAGTTGGAAGGAAACATTGACAGTATAATATATATTTGCTCTCAGGTTCTTAAAAACTCTGTAAATTTCAAAGCTTTTTAATCTATTTTCTCATATTTTTTTATTCATGTGCCCAATATTCTCATTTTCATTTTTCCTGCAGGCTGTTCCTTTACAGGGACGAGGAGCTGCTTGGCGTGTTGACCGAGTGATTTTGATCGATTACTTGAACAACTGCGTATCACGAGAAAGAATCCTGGCGGTGCTGCCCTGAGTTTTTCATTGTTTTGTCTTTCCATTTGAAGACACGGATGGAACGCCTCTCTATGTAAAATTAAACACGTGGATATTACGAGAGAAGGTAGTGCATGGTGGTCTTAGATGCAGCGAGAGAGGGCGGATCATGAAAAAATGCTGGAAGGTTTTTATAAGGTATTTCATTGTTTTGCATTTTATAATTTCGAAACAGCTGGTAACACTATCTTTCCCAGCCTCGTATCCTATCACTTCTCTCTCCCAGTTGCATGCGCTTTGACAATGAGCAGCTGCAGCAATATGACCAAAATAAGAAGAAACAAATTGAAGACCATATTTCTAAATGATGAGTTGAATAAAAGTTGTAGGAGGTTTGGAGGTTTGGATAATTCCCGTCAAATTTGCAAAAGAAGATGTCAAGCTGTAGACAAACAACAAAATGTACTCTGCACAGAGTGGAAGCAAGCAGGAAAGCAAAGAGGAAAACAAGTCAGGCAAGTTTGCAGCGTGAAGAAATATGGAAAGAGATTTCTTGGTAAGACTCAATAAAAAAGATGCTATAAACATAAAAGAAAAGGTTGGCAACGGCGACGGGTGAGTGCCACTGCCCAGTGGGGTGATGATTGGTGGGAATTATTGTCAAAGAGGTGATTGATGGGATGGGCTATGACCACGAGGAGAACAAATGCGTATAAACAGTTTAACAAAAAGAAAGGAAAATACAAATACTTGTATTTGGTCCCGGGAATTCTCAAATACTTCAATTTAAAATTTTATTTTAAACCTTGAAGCCTATTTACCGGCAGTACTACTGCCACTATTGCTGCAAATTTTAGTTCCGGATTGGAAGCCAGCGACTCCTGTCGTAAAAGTCAACTGCATGCAGTGTCGATGAAGTATGGGGGTCAGCTTATTTTGCATCTCCAACAGATGAATTGAAGTCCCTTTTCCTCACCTTTGAGGCGTCTGCCCATCGGTAACAATTCCTCGTGCTGAAACTGTAAGCTTGGCATGCGGCACCCGCACTAATGCACGCTGTTCTGCAGGCAGCCACAGATTTCGTCTTTGCTGAAGCGGTGGCGGTCGCTGTCGGGCCAAACTGCCCAGCGTAGGTCGTCATGGTGGGAGTATTGCAGGTAGGTGCGACGCTCTTCATTGCGCGGTAGGCGTTAAGGAATCGCCCGTTTCCAACCTTTGCGGTGAGCCCGGCAAGAACATCAGCGGAATTGAGGAGCGCATCGATGAGCTGGCGGCCAGTGGCGGTAGGGGCGAGAGCCTTCATGAGAGCAAATACGCCTGAGACGTGCGGCACTGCCATTGAGGTGCCGCTTGAGATGGCGTATCCACCAAGATAAGTGGTGTAAATTTCAACGCCTGCAAACATAACAGCATAGAAGAGAAAAACAGTATGTTTGCAATCTCAAGCATGGGACGATCAAATTGAAATTGACTCCATTAAACATAAAACAAGCTCACCTGGAGCGGCGATGTCCGTGGTGACAGGCCCATAGTTGGAAGAGACCCACAGGGCGTTGGTCCTATCTGTCGCTGCCACTGTGACCACGCAGTTAGGGGCGTACGAAGCAGGGTAGAATGGGGTGGCATCAATATCTACGGCGGAATTTCCAGCGCCCGTCACAAAGATGTGGCCAGCATTGCATGATGCATTGATGGCGTCATTCAGGGCCTGCGTGTACGGGCTGATGCCGCCCCAGCTGTTGCTGGTAATAGTGGCACCTTTCTCACGACAGTAGTTGATGCAATCGATCTGCGAGAAAGAATGGATGTCCAACACACAGTTTAAAGAATGTGTACAAAGGAAAACACAGCTTAGCTGTAGCTCTGATTTTTTTGGCTAGAAGCTCACCGCATCCGAAATGTAGCCGTTGTTTGTGGCGTCGATGAACTTGCAAGGAATCATTTCGATGTTGTGGTTCACACCGGCAACCCTGCAATGCAGAAAAAGGAGTCGGAGAAGTTTAGGTTTTGGTGTTGAAAAAGAAAAATGCGCTGCTTTCCCCCCCCCAAAAAGCTTACCCTGCGGCGTTGTTGGCTTTTGCCCCCATAATTCCAGACACCAGCGTGCCATGCCCAAAGTCGTCTTGCCCGCCCCCTGTGTTGTTATCGTAGATAGCATTATAGCCGGGAACGACGTTGCCCTGGAGATCAGCGTGTGTCTGCGCGAGAAAAGACGCATACACATATGGTGGAAGTTTTATTTGAATCTAAGCATGCAAAATAGCAGGAAACGGCGAAAAGTTGAAGGAGATGAAAACAATCAACACCATGCTATCTTACCAGATCGATGCCGGAATCAATGACGCAGACCTTCACGCGGGTACCCACTCCAGATGTTCCAACAGACAGGTCCCATGCCTGGTTCATTTTAATTGCGGAAAGGGCGTACTGTTGGGCGAACAATGGGTCATTGACAACTCCCAGACCGTGGACCGTGTAATCGTACTCGGCATACTCCACATCTGCATGGTAGCATAGCAAAGTTTTCCATTATTTCAGCCCCAAAGTCGAAAGCAATAACAGCCAATCTTACTTGGATCGTTCTTGAGCCGCTGCATTGCGTCTTCCACCGTCTCTCCCTCCCTGGGATCTTCCCGCCACAGCTTCTCCATGCGAAGATTCTTGTAGGTGGACCTTGGCGCCACCCTGCTGCTGCTCTTGTAACGCACAATGAGGCGGTGGGGCGCATCGTCTCTGCCCAGAGCGCTTGAGATCTACAGCAAAGGAAGGCGGACAGTGCGGTCTTCGGAGCTTGCAGCCACGCAATTGCCGTTACGTACAACAGCTGCAATTTTCTCACCTGGCCCACGATGATTGCCACAAACAAGAAGTTGGTGATTTTTGGTCTTTCTCCCATGGTCGTGATGGGCAGAACGGCTGGTTCTCTGCGATCGGCGGCACTCAAAAATGTGCTCTTAGTGCTCCAATCGTCGGTTCTCGCCTCAGATATCAGGCAGTCTCGGCGATGAAAATTGCGGGCTACCTTCTATAACTACCTTTTATCAGCTGGCAGAAATTCAAACTTTTCGCAGCTTATTCTTTCTCGTCCAACTTACCTGAAGTTAATATTAAGAATTAAATGAAGCGACAGCTGTGTGTCTTCTTGTAGATTTCATGCCGATGGGGCCGCAGGGCGCCTTCCTGCCTTCTGTAATGCAGGAGGCTGTCGTGGCATTGCTCGTTGTGTCATTTGGACGCTTCGCTTGTTGCAAGTCGAATCTCACGAAGCAGCGGCAGAATGAGCACACTTGAGGTGAGATATTGCCAGCGAGTTCGAGCTATCGAGCACCAGCCTCAATCGCGGACTGCCATTTTAGCTGCCATTTTAGCTTTAATGTCACAGCTGGCAGTTGGGCTGGCCAAAAGCTATTTTCGGGTAAATCCGCGTATAACCAATGTATATGCAATAAAGACAGATAGCATTCACCATTTTCGTTGAAGTTTGTTGTCTCGATCACTTTCGAAAACATTTGCAATTTATGTTGCGTTGAAACGTGAAAAGGAAAGCCCGTTAGCAACGTTAATGCACCATCCATTGACATTCCGCGTAGATGTCTAGCTGCCAGGTGACAGCGAACATTTTTTGTTGTCTTTCATCACCAGCATTTTGGGCTTATTTCTCAATAAAACAGCTATTTTTGTTCTTGCATACAAATTTAATTGTAGTTCAGATCTGTGTAGCCGATTTTCCCTTCCTTCACTGGCAATGTCAAACTCTTTGAGCAGCGGGCGGGCGACAGCAACACGTTTGAATTGTTCAACTGTGTCAATGTTCACTATTGTTTCGAGCTATAAATCTTTGCTGGAATAATTATTTAATTACATTTGCTTAAACTTCTTGACCATTTATTCATTTTTGTGCGATAGAAGAAAAAAAAAATAGCGGAAGCGAGCGGCACGCTGCAGCATTATAAAATAATATGAAAAAGAGCCAAGGAAAATAAACACCTGCCGTAAGAAAAAATGCATGCATGCAATAATAACAATAAGCGCGTGAAGAAAAAGAAGCGAGAAAAAAAACAGCTGCAAGAAAAACCTCCATGCAGCAGCATAAATGTACGTCAAAATTGAGTTTAAATAGCGGCGATTGAAGGCATGATAAACGTTATGCCTTGACAACCCAAAAGCGAGGATCCTGCAGTAAGCTGGCTGCAAAATATCATCGTCCTGCGGCGGAGCAGTATTTTGTGCCTGTTCGAAATTCCGATCCCATCTTGAAAGTCAACTGCAATGGAGGGAAAGAAAATAACAGAGGGTCATTTAATATATATTTTAATAAATTAAATAAAAATCCAACGCACATAATAAGATAACGATATCTCACCTTTGAAGCGGCCACAGACCACTGCCAGCATTGCCTGTCTGCCACGCGGTAGGTGAACACCAGGCACTGCGACGCACTGCTGCAGCTTGTTCTGCACTCTGCAACGTCTGCCACGGCAGAAATGCTGTAGGCTGTTTCTGTGGCGCTCGTGTACTGCCCTGCAAATTCAGTCATGCTGTAGGTAGCGCAAGCTGCAATGGTTTTTGTGGGCGGTGGGGGCGGCGAGGGCGGGCGTGAGGGCGGGCTTGAGGGCGGCGATGGCTTTGTGCTGACAGACTGCAAAGCTGCATAAGCGTTGAGGACGCGGCCGTTCTGGATTGACCCCATCAGGTCAGGGACGACGTCAGCGGAGCTCAGCAGCTTGGACATGAGCTGTGGCCCTGTGAGAGCAGGGTTGGCAGCAGCCATGAGGGCCAAGACCCCACTCACGTGAGGGGCTGCCATGGAGGTGCCGCTGAGCTGAACGTATGTCCCGTTGATATACGTGGACAGAATATCGACACCTGCACAAAAATCCGAAAAAATAAAACTTTGTTAGTATGTAACTTTTATTTTAGAGATTCTCTGTATATTTTATTTCAAACTGACCTGGTGCACCGATGTGAGTAGAGGCATTGCCGTAGTTGGAGAATGAGGCCACGGTGGTGGCCGTTTCGGTGGCAGCGACGCTGACAACGCACGAAAGGTTGTGGGAGGTGGAGTACGATGACGGGAAGGAGGGGGTCACATCATTATTTGTCCCTTGGTTCCCAGCTGCAGCCACAAACAAGTGGCCAGCGTTGCAAGATGCGCCAATAGCGGCAGCCATGGCCTCACTGGCACCCCCGCCACCCCAGCTGTTGCTGGTAATGGTGGCATTTTGGTCCCGGCACCAATTGATGCAGTCGACCTGAAGAAGGAACAAATCGGCGGTGAGTAGGAATGAAATTATGTACTAAAACTTATGATTACCGGTAAACTTAATCATGTATGTTGAGAACGAGCAGAGGTGTGCATTGAAATCTTACCGCATCCGACAGAAATCCAGAGCTGCCAGTCATAAACTTGCAGGCGATGATCTCAACGTCTTGGTTGATGCCAGCAATGCCCAGATTGTTGTTGTGCGTCGCTCCAATCGTCCCGGCGCAGTGTGTACCGTGCCCACTCTGGTCCAACCCCCGATCAGTGCTGTTGCTGTCGTCAATGGCATTGTACCCCGGGACAGCGTTCCTTTGAAGGTCGGGGTGGCTAAGGTCTACGCCCGTATCTACTACGCACACACGAACGCGGTTGGTTGCGCTGCCCTTGCTGATGCCCCACGCCTGCGCCATCTTGATCTGCGTCATCGCCGTCTGCTTGGAAAAGTCGGGATCGTTCACGGGGGCTGCCTGCTTAAGGGAGCGCCCGACCGTGCGCAGCACGACGTCAGGCTCCACAAAATCCACCCCTGGGTCTGCTTTCAGCCGCTGTATAGCGTCATCCATGGTCTCGCCCTCGTCTGGCTCAACGCGATACAGCCCCTCCATGCGCAGCGGCTTCACTTTAGAGCTGGTACTCGATGGCTGCAGTGTGGCGGCCCGTTCATCCCTGTGGTCGGTCTTGAAGCGCACGATGAGCCTCTTGGGGGAAGAAGATTGATCTTCATCTACATCTCGAGCAAAACTCTGCAAGTGACACCGGGGGGCTCAGCGTGACGATTAACTCAGCATGTTGGCTTGTATTTGGTCTATTTAATGGACGCCACTGGGATACCTGAGTGAAAAAGATCAACAGCAAGAATTTTGCCAGTCCACGCGAAGACATCATTGTTTTCGACTGCCGGGCTTCTCAACTAAAGATCTGTTTGCTAAAGAAGTCGGATATTCAAATAATCGAAGCCAAGCTCACAAAGGCCGCCTCTTTCAAAAAAAAAAAGAATCTAATCACAGATCTTTAAAAAATGAGGAGATTGAGTGGCCTGTGCAAAACTGCAAGCCAACTAATTTTTTGTTCCCTATCTACTATTAAGAATAATTGCTTGGCTCCTGGTGATGCGGGACAACGCAACTAGTTTTGAGCGACCTTCAATCAGGCGCAAGCGCGCTATTCCCCTCATCTCACCACAGCCAAAACTCTCTGAGTTTTAGGAAGCAACGCAGGTGAATCACCAGCGTGACGAGCCCGGCGTGCTGCTGTCTCTAGTTTACTGGAAAGACGACGTTATCGCGTCACAGGCAAGGAGGGAAACGCCACCTACTGAAAAAAATGCCTGATCAGCACACGCCGGCGACACTGCTTCCTTAGTCCTCTCAATTCTAACAGGCAAATTTACTATCAATTCAGTTATCAAGCTACTATGTATTCGTCAATCCAAGCAAAGCACACATTGCAGCTGCTGTTCATTCGTCAGTCAAGTCAATCACCTCCTGCTGCGCCTGCTGCCGCTCTTTCCTCCTGGCCGATGTTTTCTTCTCCCCTGGCGAGTCATCGTCCACCAGGTTGACCACCTCCGTTTCTTGGCTCGGCCCACCGCCGCCACTCAGCAGGCGCCCCACTTCAGCCCCCCGCTCCCTCATGCCTGCCAGCTCCGCATCTCTACTGGCCTTCTCCCCCTCCGCAGCCTCCCTGGCAGTCCGCTTTTCCACCAGCGTCCGCAGCGTCTGAAGAAGAGGGGAGTTATCTGGGGCCTCGCCCGGCAGCTTGGAGGGGCTGCGGGCCTTCTTTGCAGGGCTGGCTGTCCCGATAATAGCAGCAGCGCTGGAGGGACCTGCGACGTCTCCCTCCATCTCCAGACCCCTCTGCCGTCCATTTCCATTCCCATTTTCTGCAGCGCCCATGCTGCTGCTCCCTCCAGTACCCCAAAACTTCGCAGCAGCAACTTTTGCGGCCTCATCTTCCCCACCGCGGGTCTCCCCTTCTCCTCCCCTCCTCGAGCCTCTCCCCACCACCAGAAACCGCTCCATGGCACCCCTGGGCATCACCTCTGCCGCTGCAGCCTTGCTTTTGCGTGCGCCGATCGTTTTTCCTCTTCCACCGGCACCGGCCTTGCCGAGCAGCTTGTCCTGCCAGGCTTGCTCCACCGCAGGCCATCGCCGCCGCAGCTCCATCTGCCGCACAGCTCGGTGAGAGCTCGTCGTACCGGTCGCAGCGAGCCACTTGCGATCGAATTCCACCACAGACAGTCCAGCAGCAGCGGGAGATTCTGAATCGCCAGCGTTGCCGCTAGCATCTGCCTGAGATGCCCCAGCTGCATTAATTTCCCGCCAATGCAGCTTCCTCTCAAGCGCGCGCTCCACCACCACGTCCGTGCGCCCCCACTCCACCAGGTAGCGCCACCCTGCGTCAGCTTCGCCGCTGCCCTGGACTTTCTTCACGGCTTTCGGCTTAAATTCCGCTCGTGACGCCCCCCGCGCCCCCTCTCGCAGGTCCCACTCCAGCAGCGCGGGCAGCACCTTGCCGCGCACCATTCCCAGGTCCCATTTCATCGGCTTCTCTCCTGGCAGCCCTTCAATTATCGAGTGAATGGCGACAATGCTGGGCCGGTGCTGCCACGTAAACCGCTGCCCCAGCTGCATACCGCGCAGCGCCATGGTCTGCTGCACGTGCTTCCGCGCCGCCTCGAGCTGACGCCGGTACACCGCCGCCGACTCCCTCACCCTGGCCGCCATCCCTGGTTGCTGGCGAGCCTTCGTGAGGATGCGCTCCGCGCAACGCTCGTTGGCACGGCGGTGGAACGCGCACTGGCAGGGCTGATCGCTGCCAGCGCAGCAGCAGCCATCTCCAACTCTGCCGCTGCTGGCCAGGCACTCTTGGCAAGGGTTTTTCTCCGTGTGGGCCTGGATTTTCGTCCGCCTGCCGCTCTCATGCCCGCACTGCGCGCACCCCGTGCACCTTGTGAGCGCGGCCAGAGTGGGGTCTGGCCCTGCATCCAGCGCTGTCTCGAATGCGTCAATGACGCCGCTGTCGTCTGCTGCGCCGCCCAGAAGCTCCTTGATCAGCGCCAGCGTGCCCTTGGCACCCACTCCCTCAGCCCCAGCCTCGTCATAGTCGCAGCCAGCCAGCCCTGCGATCAGCATCAGCGCTTCGGTGCCGGCACCAGCAGCTGTGAGCCCCAAGTGCCTGCACAAAGACTCCAGCGTGGTGCGAGCTGCTTTGACGGTGTCAGTCCCCGACAGACTGAGTTTAAGTTCGTGGTAGACGGTGGATGAGCCGTACAGCAGGGCATCGCTATCGCTGGTGGCCACAGCGTCCACAGCGCCAGCCAGGCACAGAGCGGCGCAGGTGGCCTCAGCCTCTCCAGGCGCTTCAATCACTGGCAGACCCTGCGCATTGTATTTATGACGTGTCGGGTAGTTTAAGGAGACAAGCGAAGATGAAGAAGAAGAAAAATTGTGTCGACGTAAATATTTTGTTTCGCAGCTTACCATTGCTTCCAGCACGGTGGCCACCTTTTGGCCCCACAGCGTGAACATAGATGTTCCGTTGGAGGAAGAGGGCATGAAAGAAGCCTGCCCCGCCCGCCCAGCGCGATCCGCAGCTCGCCTCTGCTGGGCCGCCGCTTTTTCTGCCGGAGCGTTGCCTTCCACGACGAAAACCGGGGTGATGCCGAAGCGCAGCCATTGCAGGGACTACAGGGTGACACATATCTAGTTTAGCGTTGTTTTCAGAGCATTAATAGGTAAGGAAATCATCAAAACTCTCACCCGCTCAAACGCCACTTTGGTGCTGCGCTGGACGTCGGAAAAGTGGGGCACCAGGGCCGCTTGCTCGTTTGCCTGCTGCATCCACACCGCCAGATCGACGGCGATGACCTTTCCGTCCAGCTGCTGCGCCAGAAGAGCGGTGTCTGCCGGCTCATTGCTGCGGAACTCGGTGACTAGGTTTTCGGCCCGCATCAACTGCCAAAGGCACTTGACACCCATGCTGGAGGGCTGTCCTAGTCAGATAAAATTATTAACGGTTATTTGGGAGGCGGGTTGCTCCTGAAAAGGCCGGAAACTCTGGTGGGTCGTTGCAGATACATGCAAAAATAGATCGGGGAAGGAACGAGGGATGGCTGCATTCTGACACCTTCTACAACTTATCAGTGTATTCAAATTAATTCGGCAAACCTTATAATCGCCGTTAAAACAGGCAAATTGAGGATTTGGGCGGTGCCCGTAATAACGGTATTCCCCCCCCCCCCCTTTTAAGGAGCTTCTTCTTTGCTAGCGAACAATGTACGTACGCAATGTTTTTATTTCTGAGGCGAAGACGCAATGCAACGGGTTCCAATAGTATTGTTAATAATACATCATCGGACTCGCACACATTTTGTCGCGAAAACTTCACTCGAGAAGAGAAGGACATTAAAGACGCGCTCAGCATGATGCTCTGACACGGATACAGCTGCCATATGTTGGGTAGACTGGCTAGCGTCACGAGAAAGCTGCACCGTCTCAGCTGAGGAGTTGCCGGCCGAACGCTGCTCTCTTTCAAATAAATGCTTTTCATCTCAATTTTGCACACATTAAGGATGAGACCACACAACGAGTAAAAGCAATATGCGGGAAAACGATTTGTTTCCATTAAATGGCGGCCACCACAGCAAGAAAAAAAAAGAACGCCAGATCACAAAACACGCTCCTCTACGCTGCGCAGCATGACGAAAGTAAGAAAGAAAGAAGGAAAAAAACATCCAGGGACCCAAAGAAAAGGGAGAGAGAAAGGTGGAAAAGGAAGAGAGAAGGAAAGGGAGGGGCCCATGTGTTGTCTTCATCCGTTATAACAATCATCAAGAGAGAAAGTCATCCAACTACCCTTTTTTCGTCTTGTCATTATTAGTATCTATCATCGTCGTATATAAAAGCCTTCAAAACTGTTAACGCGTCGCCACCGCTCTCCCCTTCCTTTTGTTCGGTCCACTCTCCCTCCATCACTGCGCATTTAATCGCTGATTCGAATCTCCGCCCCCAGCACCTCCTTGACCTGCTCGTACGTCACGAACGCAATGGCGATGCTGGGCACCACCTTGAGGTAGTTGGGCGCCAGCCCCTTGAACAGTGCCCCCACGCCCTCCTCCTTTATCGTCCGAGAAAAGCAGTCCACCATGCCGCGGTACGCCACGGCGTGGCCATGGTCGGCGTGCAGCCCCTGAGCACCCTGCCACCCCGACACCTGCAGTCGCCTCCTCACCACGTCAAAGGGGTAGGCCACCGTCTGCCCGGTGGTCCCTGCCAGAGCCCCACACCCCAGCCGCGTGGCGATCGTCAGGTCCCGCTCGTCTCTGCAGCCGTACATCTTGATCAGCACGTCCTTCATGGTCTCGTACACCGCGAAATTGAGCCCCACGTAGGGCACCACACCAATGACCGATGGAAGCCACCCCCGCCACAGCGCCAGCAGTCCCTCCTCAGCCACAATGACCCGCGTGGCGTGCAGCATGCCACGGTACTGCTGGTTTGTGCCCTCTTGGATGGTGATGCGGCCGCGCACCATATCCATGGGGTAGGTGAGCGACATGCCAACGATGCCGGCACCGGCGCCCGCAGCCAGCCGCAGCCCCGGGGTGAGCTGTCCGTCGCCGCCCGCGTCGATGAGGGAGTGCGATATCTTGCGCGAGAGCTGCTCGTAGGTGAGGAACTTGATGGCCGAGTTGGGGAAGATGCGGATGCAGTTGAGGCCGTTGCCCTTGAAGAGCCCTCGGATGCCGTCTGTGCGCCACATGTGCAGCATGCCCTGCCAGATGCCGGTGTACACCTTTTCGTTGCCTTGCACTTGCATCAAAATCTGGAGAGAACAAGAGGAAAATTGGAGGGTTGGGAAGAGTAGGCGGCAGGGGCAGCTAAAGAAAAGTGCAAAAGGAGGGGGGAAATGCAGGGCAGGGTTTGGCTGCTCACTTTCAACCTCTCCAGGGGCGCCACTGCCGTCCGACTCCTGCAGGCCAGCCAAAGAACCAGACGAATTTGAGTGAGAAAAGGATGAGATGACAAGTTTGAAGGCTGTCCAAACCAAACCCTGGAAGGGGTGCATGCACTCACACTGCCCCTGCTGTGCCACCAGCTAGAAGTGACTTTGTGATCTGCGCAGTGAACAGGCGGAAAGGGGTGAGGGCAAAGAGATGGAAAAATTGAGAGCATTGCACAAAACATTTTGAGTCTCTGCAATTAATGCGAGAAAATCGACTCACCTGCGACCATGTCAGTTGTCTCTTGTCATTAGATGCCATGACAATTTTTGGAACCGTCTTCTTCACTTCCAAAACTCCGATTGCCTCTTTTTGGTTCATGTGTGTGAACTGAAGGGTGGCCAGCAGAGTGATGACTCTCTCTCGACCCCAAACCGAACACTAAACGACGTTCCAATCCAGATGGGGGGCTGCACCACCGAAACCGCCTTTCAAAACCTTCCGCTTTCGCAAGATGAGACCCTTGCACAGCAGGTAGTTCACAGCTGGAGACGATCCAGTCTTGGGTCAGCTCCCAAGAACCTGGAATTGCCGCAAAAGCTACAAAGACGCCGAAATCGCGTCGCAGCTTTTGGTGGGGGCGCCCTTTAAAAAATAAAAAAATGCGAAGAGTTTTTTCTTTCTCTGGCGGTGAGCTCCGCTCAAAAGGCCACGAAACCGAGTAATTGTTATTTCGAAACACTCGACTGTTTAAGCTTTAGACCGCCTGCGGCGTGCGGCAGTTCCTTTGCTGGCCTTTTTAGAAATGTTTTAATTCAGACCCACCAACACGACTTGGCGGCCTTTAGACATTTCGGCCTGTAAATTGACCCCCCGACATGCAATCCATCGGCCACTCTCGAGCACTAGAGTGCTGCATGCGCACAGCTGGCACATTCCCTCCGCAGCGCCCCATTTTCTCTTCCGCCGCAGCCCCTCGTCCCCGCCTCAGCAGCAGGCCGTCCACCCCCTCCCTGCGGGCCGCCGCTGAGACTTCAGAACCCTCTACCCCGTCCTCTTCTTCTTTCGACTCCAATGGAGCTTCGCCTTCAAATGCAGCCAACAGCAACAGCAGCCCCACACGAATCACCTCATATTCTTCATCGCAGCAGCAGCAGCTGTGGTGGGATGACGAGGAGTATGACGTAGTCGTTGTCGGCGCAGGCCACGCAGGCTGCGAAGCCGCCCTGGCGTCTGCCCGCCTTGGCGCAAAAACGCTGCTCCTGACGCTCAACCTAGACCGCATAGCCTGGCAGCCGTGCAACCCAGCGGTGGGGGGGCCCGCCAAGAGCCAGCTGGTGCACGAGGTGGACGCGTTGGGGGGCGAGATAGGGCGCATGGCTGACCGCTGCTACCTTCAAAAGCGCGTGCTGAATAGGTCAAAGGGTCCTGCGGTGTGGGCGCTGCGGGCGCAGACGGACAAGCTGGAGTACGCGGCGGAGATGCGCAGGGTGCTGGAGGCGGCGCCAGGGCTGCACATTCGCGAGGGGATGGTGACAAAAGTGGAGCTAGACGGCAACGACGCTGTGTGTGGCGTCACGACCTACTTTGGACTGTCCTACCGCTGTAAAGGCGCGGTGCTGACCACTGGGACGTTTATGAACGGCCAGATCTGGGTGGGGCGGGCCAGCATGGCGGCAGGGAGGGCGGGGGAGGCACCATCCACCGGTCTCACTGAAAGCTTAAGGGAGCTGGGCTTTGAGACGGATAGGCTGAAAACGGGGACCCCCGCGCGCGTGGACCGCCGCTCCATTGACGTTTCGTTGCTGGAGGAGCAGCCTGGCGACGAGGAAGTGCGTTGGTTTAGTTTTGACACCTCTGTGCACATTCCCCGTCCGCAGCTGTCGTGTTACCTCACGCATACCACCGCCGAGACGCACCGCATCCTGCGCGACAACCTGCATGAGACCCCGGTGTACGGGGGGTGGGTTGACGCCAAGGGCCCGCGGTACTGCCCCTCCATCGAAGACAAAATTGTGAGGTTTGCCGACAAGCCCAGCCACCAGGTGAGAGTCCCCTGATGTTGATGGAGTGATGCAAATTCCGACTTTTTTAAAACAACCCCGTTACTCTTTAAAATTCTCAATGCAATACAATATCTCTCGGTGTGCTGTGTTTTCGCTGCTACAGCCAACTCCTTGGTTTTTAATGCTAACTTGACGGTTTTTCTTTCTTCTTTTCAGGTTTTCCTGGAGCCTGAGGGTCGCCACACCCCTGAGATCTACGTCCAGGGCTTCTCCACTGGGCTGCCAGAGCGCCTGCAGTTGGCGCTGCTGCGCACCCTGCCTGGGCTGGAGCACGCCGTCATGTTGCGCGCTGCGTACGCTGTGGAGTATGACTACCTGCCAGCGCACCAGTGCCACGCGTCCCTGGAGACGAAGAAGGTCCAGGGGCTATTTTTCTCGGGGCAGCTCAACGGCACGACGGGCTACGAAGAAGCGGCAGCGCAGGGCCTGGTGGCGGGGGCCAACGCTGCCAGAAGAGCAGCGGGGCAAGAACCCTATGTGTTTTCTCGAGAATCTTCCTACATTGGCACTCTGATTGACGATTTGGTGACGAAGGATCTGCGGGAGCCGTACCGCATGCTGACGTCACGCTCAGAGTACCGCCTTGTGCTGCGCGGGGACAACGCAGACCGGAGATTGACCCCGGTGGGCCGGGAGTTGGGCCTGGTGGACGACGCGCGGTGGGCGGTGTTCCAAGCCAAGCTGGCGAGGCTGTCGGCGGAGGAGCAGAGGCTGGCGACGGTAAGGGTCCAGCCAGAGACCGAGGTGGCGCTGGCTGCTGCTGTTGCTTCGGGGCAAGCTGTGCCTTCGATTGCGTCGCTGGCGGACCTTCTGCGCCGCCCGCACGTGCACTATTCGCTGCTGGAGGAGCACGGAGTGGGCGGAGTGGGGCTGGTGCAGGCGGAGAAAGAGGCGGTGGAGATTGAGATCAAGTACGCTGGTTTTATTAAGCGGCAAGAAAAGCAGCTGGCCACGGTGGCCGCCAAGCACTCGCGGCGATTGCCTGACGAGCTGGACTATGCCTCGATATCCACGCTCTCGAAGGAAGCCAGGGAGAAGCTGGAGAAGGTGCGACCGCGGGACGTGGGCCAGGCTTCGCGCATTGGGGGCGTGAACCCCTCGGACATTGCGAATCTGTTGGTGCATTTGGAGGCGAAGAAGAGAGGGGCAGCGGTGGGGGAGGTCAGAAAGGAGCGGGTGACGCAAAAGCAGCTGAGGAAACAAGCGGTGGCGGCGGCCATCCAGGCGGCAGAAGAGGAGCAGCAGCCAGAGAAACAGCTTGCGGGCGCAAACTCGCCTCCGTAATCAGCAGCAGCGGCTGGCTAATTACTACTACCACCACTACTGCTACTACTACTACTGGAAAATGCTGTTTATTGGTCAATCTTATTTCATGTTCCGTTTCAAAAATACAGTACACATGTAATGAAATTTATATTTTCACAATGCAAGCAACTGTACATATTATGCACCTCAAATCAACAGGCTAGCTACTCCACACCACCATATCTCTTCACTTCTGCTCCAGCTCCTTTAAAAAGTCCTGGTTGTCCACGAACACAATCTTCCAGCCATCGGGGTCGGTGCACGCCACGATTTTGGTGTTGATGCCAGGCACTGGTCCCGGCTCCCTGTTGATCGTGCCCCCTGCTGCCTTGATCTGCTCTGCCGTTTTGTAAACGTCGGTGGTGGAAATGGCTACCTGGGCGTAGGCGTTGCCCTTCTGGTACTCCTGCAGGCATGTTTGATGTTTGAACGGAGTATTCAGGCTAGCAACAGGTTTGAAAATCCATGCAATCAAACCCTTATACAATAGAGGACAGGCACAGCCGCGCTGCTAGATTGACTCATCGCAGTTTAAAGTGCCTCCGGGAGAGTTCTACCATTTTCAACAAATACAACACCCCCATGCATGCATTTAAATGGTCTTTCTTAATACTATCTCTTACTGTGACCCCCTCGTTCTTGGTCAGCTCAAACACCGTTGTGTTGTCCTCGTCGTCGTAACCCAGAAACGCCAGTGAGTACTTGTACTCAGGGTTGTCACGGGTGCGCAGCAGACGCATGCCCAGCACCTCGGTGTAGAATTTGATGGACTCGTCGAGGTCGGCAACCCGCAGCATGACCTGGCAGAGGGGCTCGCGAATGGCGCCGTCGCGGCCGATCAGCTCCCACTTGTAACCCGTGGGGTCCTCCACGAAGGCGATGGTGGATTTGCCGCCCTTGACGGGACCCGCCTCGCGGGTGACCTTGCCGCCTGATTTGGTTGATAATTTTTTGAAATACAGACAACGGAGGGTGACAAATGTTGAGAAGATATAAAAATGGAACCCGGATGAAATGAATTTGAATTCTGAAATAGAGTAAGAAGATGCTGGCGCATTACCCAAATGCCCTCTTCTTCCGCCCCCCACTAACTCACTCGTTGCTTTCACCGCATCCACTGTCTTGTAGACGTCGTTCACTGCGATGCCAAAGTGGCCAAATCCGGTGCCCAGGTCGTAAGACTCAACGCCGTAGTTGTAGGTGAGCCTGCAGTAATACCAGCAATTTATTCATATCTGAAAGTCCTTCCATGCCCAGAGAGAGATGGCGATATTTCGTTGGCATTCGTAATTGTAAATAGAGCTCACTCGACGGCAAAGTTGGTCTCCTCAGGGCCGTACCCCAAGAACGCATTGCTGCAAGAAGAATGAAAACCAAACAAGGTTACTCGCTCAAAACGCCCATGAAAAAAGTATCCCGCCATTCTGCACGCCGCCTCATTATGGCGATCCATCGAGATTCATTATGCATCCCATTCCTTCCTGATTCCTCTAGGTTCTTTGCTGATCTCCCCCCACCTGTATTTTTCTTCAGGGATGTCT
The DNA here is from genome assembly GCA_963854735.1 of Marvania coccoides. Lineage (NCBI taxonomy): Eukaryota > Viridiplantae > Chlorophyta > Trebouxiophyceae > Chlorellales > Chlorellaceae > Marvania > Marvania coccoides. Next base: position 1,141,286 of record OY978106.1, read on the forward strand.
CGGTAGCGCAGCAGCTTCATGCCAAAGCAATCTTGCATGTACTTGATGTACTCATCCATGTTTCCAACGCGGTATACTGCAGGCATGAGAGCAATAGTTGGCTACTTTAGATACATGGTTCAGTAGGAGAGCTCAGCGGCCAGCAACCACTTTCCGGCATGCAGCATGCGGCGCTCGTCCTCCTTGGCCCAATCGGTGGAGGCAGCGGCGGAGACAGACATTCTGCGGGAGGACCTGATGGCGGGAGAGGCCTTGCGGACGAGAGACGGGCTACGGAGAGCTGCCTGTTGAATCGTCGAGATCATACCAGCAAACCAAAATGCTCTCTAGCTGGTTTTCCAGAGGGCGGATCTGATGAAATTGATCTTAAAATTAAACTTGAAATTGAAAAGAGAGAGAAAACTTGTGGCAATGCCAAGAATTCACAGTCCAAAGAATAATTATGATCATCCACCAATTCCGCGCTGTGCACTTTAAAAACATTTTAATAAAAACACATCTGAGCGAAATGGCTGCCGTCCACCACAGCATCGGCCCGCTGGCCAAGTTGACGACTCAAAATCACATGCCATGCAGCTTGTCGTCTCGGCCTCAGCCCTTCCTCCCGCGTATTGCCCCCCAGCCGCCCTTATCAACTCGGCGACCACACTCGCGCGTCGTGCCGCGTGCTGCAGACCCTGCCTCGTCGCTAGCGGCCACCCAGGCGGTGTATGAGCTTGCCGTCGATCCCTCAACAGCAGGCATCCTGGCAGCGGTGCTGCGCCCTGCGCTGTCGATATCCTCCCTCCTGATGATCGTGCGCATTGTGATGACCTGGTACCCCGAGATAGACGCCACAAAAATGCCGTGGACCATCGCATTTACCCCAACAGGTCAGTTGCACAAAAAAAAAAAATGAAATAATGGGACCATGGTGGCTGGAGTGCAGGTTCGTTTGTGACCCCTTTTGTTCAATGACCCTCTGCAGAGCCGCTGCTGTCTGCCACCCGCAAGGTGGTGAAGCCGTTTAACGGGCTGGATATTTCTCCTATTGTGTGGGTGGCGCTGCTGTCGTTTGTGAGCGAAATTTTGACGGGGCCACAAGGCATCCTGAGTCTCATCGAGCGCAAAATGTTGTGAATGAGTGGAAATGTTAAATATTTTCCAAGTACTGGCTTTATGAGCGAGCCAAATACAAGTATAAGTGACTAGGAGTGGTAAGAAAGTAACAGGACAAAAAAAAATTGAAAGAAAGAAAAGAGCATAAAAATAAAGTGGCAAAGAGTAAAATAACAATACGCCGGAAAAAAAAGGTGAAAGAAATGCCAATATGCCCAAATGTTGAAAGACTCTAAAAATGAAAAAAGAAGAGGGGCATAAACGGTGCTGCAACTGCCTACGAAACAAACACTGGCTAGATGCTGCCTATGAACCGAACGGGAATCCCTATCACGCGGCAAATACAAATTATAGTAGTAGTGCTAGTAGTATTAGTAGTACTCGACGAAAAGTGTGCAATATTTGAATATGTATTTAAAAAAAAAGGGTTCGGTGCGTTGCTTTCCTATCTTGTCGACTAGACCCCTCTCCGCCTTCGCTGCTCGCACGCTAGCCGCCGCGCATCCAGCGCTTCCACCAACTTCTTCGGGTGCGACGTCACCACCGCATCAGGCCCTGCGTCCAGCGCCATTTTCATCATCGCTGCCGTGTTGGCGGTCCACACGTGGATCTCCCGCCGCGCCCTGCGCAGCTGGTCTGCCAGCTCGGGGGTGGCCATCTCGTAGTGCAGCCCCACCACCTCAGGACGCAGCGACTGCAGCCGCAGTGGGTCCGCCATTCCAACCTCTCGAGCAGTCTCAGTGGCGTTGGTAGCGACGATGCCCACCCGCTGCCGCGGGTCTCGCGCCTTCATGAACTCCGCCACCCAGTCGGATTTTGCCCAAACCATGCAGGCGCTGCCGCAGCCCGACCCTCTCAGCGCGCCCAGCACAGCGTCCACCATTTCTTCAACCTCCCCGGGGTCGCTGCCGTCCTTGCGTAGCTTTACGTCGACGGTGACGGCTGCTCCGCGCGGCACCACCATGCTGAGCACGGTGTGGAACTCAACAACGCCGCCTGCCTTGGGCGACCAGTCAAGCCGCTGCAGCTCCTCCCAGGTGTAATCGCTGGCGCGGGGGGCAGCATGAGACTTCTTTCGCATGCTGAACACCTCCAGGAGGTTGCGGCGGTGGGGCTGTTCGGTGGGCGAGAGCAGCCCTGCAGCGGCGCCGCTGGTGCGCAGCAACGCAGCGAGGTCTCGGTCGTGGAGAGCCACCAAGTGGCCGTCTTTAGTCATGGAGACGTCCACTTCGACGCAGTCTGCGCCGCCATCGAGGGCGGCGGCGAATCCTAGCAGAGTGTTGGGCGGCGCAGCATCTGCGTCGCCGCCATGAGCGCAGACTAAAGGGCGACGGGGGAGGGTGCAAAACTCCTTTGAGGGCTCGTGGTGGAGGATTCCAATCTCGCGGTCGCTGTCGAACTTCTGCTCGGGGTGGCGGGTGGTCTTTGAGGGGAGCAGGCTGTGGGTGGCAGCGATAATCACCGCCAGCAGGGCCAGGCCCAGCCATGTGGCGATGGAGCCAGAACTTGCGTATCCATGGTGTTTTGCAGTTAATACTCTGCATGGAAACAGGGGGGAGAGGTAAATTTTGATTCGAAAGCGAGCGAAATGACATGGAAAATTGGTTCCCCATCTCTTACCTTCGCCTTTGAACAGAGGCAATTGGCTGCCGGCCCCTGCCAGGGAACATGTCGATTTTATGGCATGCGCTTCTGTCTAAAGAGGGGTTCTTGAGCTTGCGGATGTCTTTAATCGATCCAAACTTGAAACTCTGGCACCAGATTTTCGGCGGTGTACGCAAGGCAAGGGGTCTATGCCGTATCTGCCGATTTTTTCCGCATGTAGATGATTTTTAGTTATGGACTCGAGGCCGAAAACCGTCGCGTTGGGGTCCTATGTGCCCCTATTCATACATTCATACGAGGGGAATGTGGTTATCTTCTTCCCCCCAACGTCCTCCCCCTCGTATGCTATTGGTTATGCGGTTATACTACTGGAGATCAGCCGGAGACGCAGTCCAGCGAGCGCCCTCGTCGCATACAGCCACGATCGTTTGATTTTTTCTCACTCTTGTTTCGGTGTATACCATATTCAGATTTATATTTTTAAATATACATGCTAGCTTTGTACAGTCTTCGAGATGGATAAATAACCGTAAACAAGAGACTTACAAAGAGATTCAAATCATCCGAATAAACCCAACCCAGCTCTGATGTATGAACTCATCGCGACGGCTGCAGCCGGGATTAATTCCGGAGTGGGTTTACACGCCGCCATAGCCACGTCGCCTCTCGGGTCCTACCACACCAGGACGCGGGTGCTCACATTGCTGCTGAGCAGTTTAAGCAGCGGATGTGCTGCCGCTGCGTACTACCAAGGCAAAGCTTGAGAAGAGTTGCTGCAATCGTCTCAACATCACCGCTCCATGGCTGCTTCTTACTTAATTATTGTTCATTTTACTACTCCGCTATTGCAGAAGGCCATGGCAACCTGTGGCTGGTGGCTGCTGCAGGAGCAGCGCTGTCCATCCCCTACCACCTGCTTCTGATGAGCGCACCCGTTGCCACGGCTATAGACAGAGATACTGCTTCCTCAAGCTGGACGAGGAAATATTGGTTTGGGGCGGCGCTTTCTTGCGCTGCTTTTGCTGGCATGATGTCGATCATGGCGAGCAGGAGGGAAGCGGCGGCTATTTCTGGTCCTGATTTCACGTTTTGAGGAATTGCAATATATTTGTTTTGTTGTTGATTCTCTGCATGGAACGTCATGGATGGTAGGAAAATTGAAAAAGAAAAGGGGAAATTTAGTCCCTGCTGCCTTTCAGCACAGATCGCACGTCGTTTTGGGGACCAGAGTTTGAGCTGACGTCCACGCTCCCAGCCATCGCAGTAAAAACATCACCAGCCGCTGCCACTGCCGCTGTGAACTCGCTCCCAGGCGTTCCAATGAGCAGCGCCGTGCGCCCCAGGAGGTACATCTGTGCGGCCGCCTCCTGTAGGCCTGCCACGCTCTGCGGTTGCTTGCGGCGTTGGCCGACGGGGAACACTGCGGCAGTGCTCTTTGCGCCGGTGAGGCGCATAGCCCAGATCTGGTCCTGCATCTCCAACTCTTCGGCTGCGCTGTCACTGACGATGAAGAAGCGCGGCACCGCCTCGCCGTCCATAGGCATGCTCACGAGTTTTTTAGCCACCGCCACAAAATCTTCAGTTTGTGGCAAAGAAGTGCCGGCCACGGCAGAGGAGCGCACGCAGTCTTGTGTCCTGCAGGCATGGATGCCGACCCACTGTCCCCACTTGTCCCATTGGGCCTCCAATTCAAAAGGAGCGGTGAGCGCCAAGACCCTGCAAAAGCAGCGGCAACAAGTTAACACATTCAGTAGTGAAAATGCACTTGTTTAAGATGGAAGTTGTGCATGGTTGATCTTGTTGAGTCATTGCTTACTGAGGAGATGGCACCAACGCACGGTAGAACCAGTCGGCATCATGCGGAGACGCCACAAAAAGAGAGCTGGCTACAACGCACAGCACCTTGGCAGACGCAGAGTTAACCCTAAAATAGATATCGAGCAAGATGAAATGTCAGCTTCGTATATGTTTAATGCCTGGGAAAAGAAGAAGGGAAAAAAAATGCGGCTGTGACACACTCACTCCTCCCATTTGTTCTGGACCTCCAAAAAGTCTGCGTAGTTTCTCAACCTGTGCGCCGTGCATCCGGCGTCGGCGTAGGAGTAGCGCCCGCTGGGGAAGGGGCCCACCTTGAGTGCGGGTTCTGCAAGAATAAAGCACAAACCATCACTTCAAATTGTATCAACGAGGGACACGGGCATGGTATTTTAAAATTAAGACATAAAAACAATAGTTCGATCTATAAAGCTGAAGTTATACGGCGGACCTTGGTAAAGATCGCTCCATGCAGCCGCGAACGTTGCGTCTCCGCTGTTCGGCCACACCATAACCAAAGAGGCTTGAGCTTCACGAGACAGGGTGGCAGCTGACGCAACAGTGGCCAAACGATTGGGCAGTGAACCCAACGGCTGCGTGCAAAGACAAAAAAAAGTTTGATATTTGAGGAGAGCGTCCCAAATGTCTTGCGTATTTTCTCAATGCACTTAACCATGATGTACATCGTCTTATCAGAGCCAGCTCGAGACGTAAGGTCCACAGCAGGCGGGCCCAGCGCCGTCTTTTTCTGGGTGGAGCAATTTCTAGCGAGCTCTGGCTGCAGCGCTTCCGCAGCCCCTGCAGCTACCTGCGCCAGAATGAAGAAGGCGGCGTATTATTATGCAGCCACAATATGCGTCATCCCATATCCTAAAGCTTCTCTATGCCAGGCTCACTTGATGCAGCAGGACGGCCAGCACCGCCGCCGCTATGAGAGAGGTTTGCTGTCCTGAGCTTCCCATCGTTCGGTGGTGTAGTCTTCGGCGATTTAACGCTATTAAAAAGCTGTACAGGTTGACACCTCTCTTTAAAAGCAAGCCATTTATTGCAGCCAACAACACTCTGGGAGCGCCTCTTGGCAAAAAAAGGCTATCAAGAAATACAATAATCAGCGTCTTATCTTTTTTACAGAAAGGCTCACAAAGATTGCCAGAAGGGAAAAAGCTCTTCCATCCAATGGACTCATCCAAGAAAAACTTTGTCTGCTTTGACCAAAATTTGCCCACTGGTCAAAACTCCAAAGGGCAGCTGTCTGTGCACTCTTCGCCCTCCGCACTCTCATTGCCGTCACTGCCAGCCAATGCAGTACCATCCACAAAGTGCGCCAGGTACTCTGTGTTGCCCGAGGCTGCACCTTTAATTGGTGACTCGATCCACCCTCGGCAGCCGAACCCAGCCTCCTCCCAGCCAGCAATAACCCGTGCCAACACCTCCTCCCGCACCGCAACATCCCTCACCACCCCTCCCGCGCTCACTTCCGCTCTTCCCGCCTCAAACTGCGGCTTGATCAGCAGCACAAGCTGCCCCCCCGGGCGGAGCACGTCTGCCACCGTCTCCCGCATCTTCAGCGACGAAATAAACGACAGGTCGAGCGTCACGATGTCCACTGGGGTGCCCCCGGGGAGGTCCTCCCGCCGCACGTGCCTCAGATTCGTTCTTTCCACCACTGTCACCCTCGGATCCACTCTGATCTTTTCCGCCACCTGGCCGTAGCCAACGTCGATGCCCACCACCCGCGCCGCCCCCCGCTGCAGCAGACAGTCGGTGAAACCGCCCGTAGACAGCCCAGAGTCCAGCGCTGCCAGCCCGGTGGGGTCAATGTTGAATTTGTCAAAGGCGGCTTCCAGTTTAAGTCCTGCCCTGCACACGTACTTTGGCATCTCGGCGGTGATGAGGACGCGGGCGGTGGCGGGTACGGGGGTGCCGGACTTGTGCACCACGCGGTCGTCCACTCGGACCTTGCCTGGAGAGGAAAGGAAAAACACATTTAGCTAGGGGAGTCAAGTTTCTTCCATTTCTAGGGGTTAAATGGCAAATCAGGGGAAGAGAGCAGCACAGGTTCACACCTTGCACAATCCAGGACTGGATGACGTTTCTGCTGAGCTCTGGGTACTGCTCAAGGCACACCTCGTCCAGCCGGCGCCGCTTCTTCTTCTTGGGCTCAGGGGGCTCGGGGCGGGTAGCCTCGGGGTTGGGGGTGCTTGATATGCATCGGCAAGGCGACATGCCCCTCCAGGAAGATGTTTGGCGAGGCGCAGGCACCGGGAGCAGGCGGATGAGGGAAGTAATTGCCCGTGGTGGAAATGCCCAAGACCCCAGGGGCCCTGCCAGCATTGAACACATACCAAAAATTAATAAATAAATATAATTATTGCAGTGCCCGTCGCTAATTGCGAAAATGCCATCGAGAGGTCGTCCGCGCGTTTTTTTTTCTGCTCCATTTTTGCCCGCTGCTCCAGCCATTTGCAGTCCTGAAACTTTTATTGGTATACTCTGAAAAATAGTGCCAGTCGCCATGAGGGCCACCAACTGCGTTTGACAACACTTGCAAAGTTGTAACGACCTTGATTTAGTTGAGCCAATTTGCGGAGCGAGCGAACGCGATGGCAAGCACTGAAAATATAAGGTGGGTAACCAAGATCATGGGCTTGCATTGGGGAGTCCAACACCCATCGCAAACCTCTCTCTGTTTTTTTATCACGTCCGCAACCACCCGCATTCGCAGTGTGCACGTCCGCGTGCGGCCGTTGAGCGATGCTGAAAAGGAGAAAGGAAAGGCGTGGAAGGTGGATGGCAACGCCGTTGCCCAGATTGATTCCACCTCGGGTGCCCCTTTCAGCGATGCCTCTCCCTACATGTTGGACACCATCTTCGACGGCAGCTGCACCACCGCCGACGTCTACAAGCGCACCACCCGCGACCTCATCCATCAGATCGTCGAGGGCTTCAACTCCACGGTGTTTGCGTACGGCCAGACCTCCTCCGGCAAGACCCACACGATGCGCGGCACCGACGACGAGCCAGGCATCATCCCGTTGGCGGTGCGGGAGATCTTCGACCTCATCAACGCCACCAAAGATCGCGAGTTCCTGCTGCGCGTGTCCTACATGGAGGTGCGTTTTAGCGCTATTGCGCAGTATCCGACGACTTGACAGCAGCGCTTCTGACCTTGATTTTCTCACACTACTGCTGCAGCTGTACAACGAGGACATCAACGATCTGCTGGCCCCTGGCAACTCCAAGCTGCCGGTGCACGAGTCCCGGGAGGCGGGGGTCTACGTTGCCGGCCTGCGCGAGGACATTGTATCGTCGCCTGACCAGGTGTTGGACTTGCTGTCCCAGGGGGAGCGTCACCGCCACGTGGGCGAGACCAAGATGAACAAGAACTCGTCTCGCTCCCACACCATCTTCCGCATGGTGGTGGAGTCCCGCAGCACCGTGGTGGGGGTCGCTGACGGCGCCGGCGGCGATGTTGGCGCCATCAGAGTGTCCGCCCTCACACTGGTGGACCTGGCTGGCAGCGAGCGCATCGCCAAGACGGGAGCTGAGGGTCAGCGCGCCAAAGAGGGCGCCGCCATCAACAAGAGTCTCCTGACCCTGGGCACGGTGATCAACAAGCTGTCCGAGGGGGTGGCGGCGGCCCAAGGCGGCCACATCCCGTACCGCGACTCCAAGCTCACCCGCATCCTGCAGCCGTCGCTAGGAGGTAACGCCAAGACCGCCATCATCTGCGCCATCACCCCCGCGGCCGTGCACGTGGAGGAGAGCCACAGCACGCTGCGCTTTGCATGCCGCGCCAAGCGCGTGGTCAACAACGCCACTGTGAACGAGGTGCTGTCGGATGCGGCGGTGCTGAAGCGTCAGGCCAAGGAGATTGAGGACCTGCGCAGCGCGCTGCAGTCCAGCGGCAATGCTGCGCACATTGAGGCTGAAATCGGGCGCCTGAGGGGGGAGCTGCTGCGCAAAGACCAGGAGAAGGAGCACATGAGCGTAGCGCTGGCGGCAGAGAAGGAGGAGCGCGAGCGGGCGCAGCGCAAGGTGGACAACATGACGCGGCTGATGCTGGAGGGGGGAAAGAATGGCGGTAACGGAGGCGGCGCTGCCGGGTCCCCCCAGGCAAATGCAGGCAAGGGCAAGGGGCGGCGGGAGAACCGCCGTGAGACTTGGTGCCCTGGAGCTGCGCAGCGCAAGCGTCCGTTGCTGCCCAACCTGGCTGCGATGCCTGAAGAAGGCAACGCTGCTGGCGGTGCTTCTGATGCAGCTCCTGCTGTGCCTGCGCAACGGCGCTCTGACGGCGGTGCGCTGCTGTCTTCCGCCCGCATTATGGGCGCCTCCCCTCCCCGCAAGTTCCAGCACACTGGCGATACCGCCTGTGACGGCATGCAGCAGCCACCCAACCTGGCGGCGCTGCAGTCCAAGCTGCGGGAGCTGGAGACCGCCAACGACCTGATGCAGCGAGAGTTGGACGCGGTGGCTGAAGCCGCCCAGCGCACCCAGCAGCAGCTGAGGGACGCTGAGGATGAGCTGATGGCTGTGGCCGAGGAGCGAGACAAGCTTGGCCCTGCCGTCAAAGAAGCGCAGTGGAAGGCGCGCCAGCTGGAGCGGGAGGTGGTGGCGCTGGCGAAGGAGCGCGATGCCGCGGTGGCCACCGCTGCAGAGCTGGAGGCGGCCGCCGCTGCGGCGCCGCAAGTCGGTGCAGTCGATGAGGCAGCTGTGGCGCAGCTGGAGGCGGCCACTGCGGAGGTGGCGCGCCTGAAGGTGGAGATGGAGGATGTGGCCACGCTGAAGGTGGAGCTGGCTGAAGCCGCCGCCGCCAAGGAGCAGCTGGGCAGCAAAGCTGACAAGGCCAAGGCCGCCGCTGCCGAGGCTGAGGAGAAGGCCAAGGGCCTGGCTGCCGAGCTGGCGAGCGCGAGGACGGCCAAGGAGGCGTCGGATGAAAAGGCCGAGGAGCTGGAGGTGCGGTGCAAGGAGCTGGCTGAGGAGGCGCAGCGTCTGAGCGCCCACATCACCGACCTGGAGACCAGAAAGCGCGCGCCGCTGTACCAGAAGCGCCAGGAGGACGAGCTGCGCGCCGCGGTGGAAAAGGCCGGCGAGGCGGAGGTGCGGGTCAATGAGGCTGAGGCTCGGGTCAAGGAGGCACGAGCGGCGCAAGAGGCCGCTGAAGCGGCGGCGGCGGCGCTCAAAGAGGATCTGGAGCGTGCGCAGGCGGCTGCCGCTGAGGAGCTGGCCGACCAGCGCGGCGCTGCGGAGGTGGCTGCCCAGCGGGCTGCTGCGGAGGCTGAGCTGGTGGCTGCTCGGCACGCAGAGGCAGTGGAGGTGGCAAGAGCGCGGGAGGCCGCGCTGGAAGCCGCCAAGACCGCCGGGGAGACTAACCTGGCGGAGCGCGATGCTGCCGTGGCGGAGCTTACCCAGGAGCTGGCTAGCGAGCGAGAGACGGTGGCGACACTGCAGGCCCAACTGGAGGAGACCCAGGCCTGCGCTGACGCCGCTGCAGAGCACGTGCGCTTCTTGGAGGAGAAGGCGGAGACCGAGGCTGCGGAAGCCGAGAAGGAGAAGCAGGCGCTGGAGGCCAGCATTGAGGGTGTCCGTGCTGAAGCGGCCGCTGCTGCCGACAGCCATGCTGCCGCTCTGGCGACGCTGGGCGAGGAGCGGGAGGCTCTCACCGCAGTAAACGCCGCCCTGGAGGCGTCCAAGAGCGAGCTGGAGGCCAGGGTGGCTGCTGCGGCTGCCGCCCTGCACGCTGCTGATGAGTTGAAGGAGCTTCGCCGCAAGTACAAGGACCAGACCGCCAAGCTGAACCAGGCACTGAAATCCGCCAACGCGGGGAGCAAGGGTACCGAGCGCGCGGCGGACCGCGCTGAGAAGGAGTCTGAGCGCCTGCGTGGGCAGGTGAAGGAGTTGGAAGGGAAGCTGCGGGCGGCGGTGGCTGACAAGAACACCGCGCAGCTGGAGAAGGCGGCGCTGGAGAGGGAGCTGCGCGGCGCTCGCGCCCAGCTGGACAAGCTGAGCAAGAACATTGGGCGCATCGCCGGGGTTGAGGAGCGCAAGCGCGAGTCCATCATGGTGGGCTTCAACCAAACCAAGGGGCGGCTGGCCACGGTTGAGGACTCGCTGGCTGCGGCGCAGAACGAACTAGAGAGGACCTCCTTTGAGCTCGAGACCCAGCGTGCGGAGGCTGGACGGCTGGCGGCTGAGCTGGAGGGCGCCCAACGCACAGGAGACGAGGCTACTGCGCGCGCTGACGACCTGGCAGGGCAGCTGGAGGCGACGGAGGCCGACATTGAGGCTCTGCGCGCTGACCTGGACGCCGTGCGCGCCGATCTGGACCAGAAAACTGCGGATCTGGGTGAGGCCACCGAGCGCGCGGCTGCCCTGGAGGCAGAGCTCGCAGAGGCCCAAGACGCGCGGGCCATGCTGTTGCACGAGAAGGCTGGGCTGGAGGCGGACCTGGTGGCCGCCAATGCTGACGCAGCAGTCGTGGCTGAGCGCCTGGCTGCAGCCGAAGCGCAGCTGCCCCGCATTGAGGAGCTCGAGGAGGAGCTGGCGGTCGCCAAGGAGGAGGTGGTTGCTGCTGAGGCGGCCGGCAAGGAGCAGAGTGAGGCGTCCAAGGTACGCAGAGATGTTTTAATCTTTTTCATCTTCAAAACTGTTCAGCTGTACGGGTTTTTTTTTTCTCATTCATTTTTTTACTTCTTCTTGCTGCAGAAGCGCATTGCGTCGCTGGAGGGTGACATCTCCGTGCTGCAGGCGGGCATGGAGGAGGTAGCTGCCGCCGCAGGCCAGGAGAAGGCTGCTGCAGACGCTGCCGCTGCTGGTGTTGCCGAAAAACTGGCCTGCCTGGAGGCCTCGCTGGAGGAACGCGCTGCCTACGTGAGCACCCTGGAGAGCCAGATCAATGACGCCATGTCCGAGGGGATGGAGCTCAAGGCTGCCGCCGATGGGGCCGCCGCGCAGTGCAAGGCGCTGGAGGAACAACTGGCGGCGGCAGCTGCCGAGATTTCGCAGCTCAAGACCGAGATGGAGTCCAGCCGCGCTCAGGAGGAGTCTCTCGTGGAGGAGGCGCAGGGTCTGCGTGCCCAGGTGACGGCATCGGCTGAGGAAGCCACCGGCTTGCACACCCTCCTCGCTGAGCTGAAGAACCAGCTGGAAGCCAGCCGCACCGAGGCGGCAGCGCTGCTGGAGGAGGTCCAGGACCTCCGCAGCCAGGTGGCCGCCTCTGCAGAGGGTGAAGCCGGGCTGCAGGGCCGTCTGTCGGAGCTGCAGGCAGAGCTGCAGGGCATGCGGGCTGCCAAGGCGGAGTGGGAGGCGCGTTCCGCTGAGATGTCCGAGGAGGTGGAGAAATGGAAGTGTGCGGCCGCGGACGTGGAGCAGAAACAGGCGGCAGCGGAGGAGGCCGCCGGCGAGGTCGCGACAGCACTGGAGGCTGCTCGCTCCGAGGCTGGTGAGCTGCGCGCGGCTGTGGATGCCGCGGAGGCGGCAGTGGGCGCCGCGGAGGAGCTGCGTGCCTCTGAGGCTGCTAGCGCTGAGCGCCAGATTGGAGCGGTGCAGGCCCGGCTGTATGCCGCTGAAGCAGCGCTGGAAGAGGAGCGTGGGGACGCCTCTGAGCTGGTGGCCGCCGTGGAGTCTCTTCGCGCGGAGCTGGATGTGGAGCGCGCTGCGGTGGCGGCGCAGGCTGACTTGGCTGCTCGCCAGGTGGCTGCCGCCCATGATGAGGCTGGCCGGGCCGTCGAGGCTGCAGACCGCAAGATCGCGACCCTCAACTCCCGCATCCAGACCCTGGAGTCGCAGGCCATCCGTGCCGCGCAGCAGGCTGAGGCTGCTCTGGCCAGGGTGAATGCTGCGGCAGGCCCTGAGGGGGCCGCTGCCGCGGAGCTGGAGGCGCGGTGCGCCGCGCTGCAGGAGGACCTGCGCAAGAGCAGGCGCCGCGAGGAGAAGCTGCAGGCGCTGCAGTTCCGCCTGCGGGAGGACCTGCGCAGTGCTGACGGGGACCTCGCTTCCTTTGACCAGCTTCGTGATGTGCGTGCTCTGGAGTATGAGCTGGACCGCATGGCCAATCGCGCGTCGAGGGACAAGGCGGCGCTGAAGCAGGCGCTGGCTGCGGCCCAGAAGCGCGTGGCTGAGCTTGAGGCGGTGACCAGGGGCAGCAGCGGTGGAGGAGCAGTGGGCAAAAAGGCACTGGCGCCTGCTGCCACGATGGCTCTGGCTGACAAGGAGAACCAATTGCTGTAGTGAAGAGGAATAGTATTTAGAAGTAGAAGTAGTAATAATGTTTCTGACTGAGATTGTTTCCCTTGAGAATGAGATTTTATGGTGTTGTGGTGGATTTGGCTGATGTGGCTGGCTGGCAAATTTACTGGTGGGATTTGGTAGTTGGCGCAAAATTTGGAGAATTACAAGACTTGACGCAATGCGGTGCATGCAATAACTATAACTGTTTTTACGTTCACTATGTAATGCAACATTAAAAGTACAAGCAACCCATTTTTTTCTCGCGGTGGTGGCCGCGATGCGCTTTTTCTGGGGCGCCGAGTTTTTGAGCACGATCCCGTTGCGTTCAGCTGCGCACCTGGCGAACTGCGCCCGTGCCCTGCCGCCGTACCCAGTCATGTTTGCAATTTTGAGCACCTCCGCCTTGGTCAGTGACCGCCCCCCTCGCGATACGGCCACGCCCGCCGACAAGGTGCCGGCCTTATTCGCGAGCTTGATTTTCCTGGCGAGGTTGCGGACGTCGTACTGTGTTCCGTTGATGGTGACGATAAACTTTTCTCGGAGGTTCTTGGCGCGCTGGGGGGAGCGACGCGCGCGAGGAGATGATAACATTTTTTACAGTACTACTAGAAACTATTTTTTCCCTTCAAATGTAGATGAAACTTTGACTTTCACTCAGCTGTAGAAATGCTCGAGATCATCGCACGCGTCACCATCGAGTCAGGGCCCACCCCGACGACTCTCAGCAGACGCTCCCGCTCCTCCAGGACCCGCCTCCGATATCCACAGATGGATTCGACAGTGAATCGAGGTGCGCCTGAAGGTCTTCCCCGCTGTCGAAGTTCGAGAGGTCGATGTACGTATCCCTTGGGGGCTTAACCTCGCGGGGGAAATTGGTTCCTCGGTAAATGCAAACGCATCCTGCCATCAGGGCGTCCCAGAATTTCTCAGAGACGTACCCGGGCGCATCGTTATTTTCCAGTATCAGGGCAAACGTATGCCGCTGTCGCATGAATCCGTGCAGACGCTGACGCCGCTCTCGTCGACGATGGACCGCAGGGAATGGGCCCAGACGGCGCCGGGGGTGCGGACGATGGATGCCACGAGGTTCTCGACGTGGTCCTCGCGGTAGGCGTTGTCCGCGTCCAGGAAGCAGATGAAGGCGTACTCCGGCGCCGGCACCAGGAAACTTGCGGCGGCGTAGATGAGATGGCCGGTGTAGCCATCCGCGCCTGTCGCCACGGGGAGCTCGATTTTGCGGGCGATGTCGTGCTGGCTGACCATGTCGAAGGCACGGGGGCCGTCCGCCACCACCCAGTGGTCTGTCGCCGCAAACGTCTGGCGGCGGACCGGGCCCACGCACCTGGCAAGCTCGGACGGGCTGGTGGAGCCACCCACTGCGGTGACCACCGCCACTCTGATCGACAACATTTGGGTTTGCCCCTAGAGCGCATGGTCGAGCTTCTCCTATGCTATATTACCATGACATGAAAGAATCTTACAGTAGAAGAAGAAGAAGAAGAGATGACGAAGAGATGAAGTGCTTGTAAGAGTATTAAGGTTTTTCTTGTTTGTTTACACAACAAGAAGAGTTCAATTTCAATGAATAAAGTCACGAGGGCGGCAGGGAGGCTAGCATTACCAAGTAAGATGCTTAGGAAGAGAAAAGAAGGACAAGGATTGGTAGGGATTCACATAATTTGCGTTGACTTCGCAACAGAACCCCGTGGCGAAGCGCTGGAGGAGGATAAATAGAGAAATTCAAAACGATGACGTCATTTTCCGAACAGGTTAAACCACGTGCAAACTGGAGCCCATAGTTTCGTGCAGGCGGGACTTTGAAGGGCAACGGAATAGGCGACGACGTTCTCCGAGTATCGGCATTTCAGTTTCAGCGGGTTAATCCTGCAATAGGCCGAGTTCATCACTTTTGAAGCGCACCTGCATTTCATCGTGAATGTCAGAAGGCAATTCCTGGCTTTGAGTTGAGTTTGATATTTCTTCTTACCTGGTAAGGTTCCGTGCGCATACACAGTTGATGGCAGAGTATACGCAATTGCCCTTATGGCAACTGTCATGCGCTTGGCAGCACTTGTCCAGGTTGTTCAATGTAATATTCGGGTGCCCAGTGCTCGGCCCTGACCGCCCGGGCCCGCACCAATTTCCTAGCAAGGGACGGTAAAAACTTAAGTTTGAGCTGTTTCGTGTGCATGCGTCTCTCGATATTTTCCAGTGGTTGAGCTTGTAGAAAAGTGCTATTTTAAGACAGACTAGACAAAACGTATCCATGGATATCGTTATTCTAGGAAACTCCTTATAAAAAAGGTGGAAAAATGCATTTGATTTGACTTACCATAATTGAGTTGAGGAGCTGCGCGAGCTGAGCGGGGACTGGCCACCTCGAATGCCTTGCGAATCTCGGTGTCAGTCATGTTTTCGTACTTCTTCGGCATCGGCACGCTGCAAAGACAATGGGGGGCCAAGCACTCTGGTAACATCTCTAGTTGCAGATTCAATGAAATAAACATTTAATAAACATGGGACATCTCCTACGTTTGGCCTCCAAGTGCGAATGTGGAGCACACAAAAAGGAGGATGCATAGGGGTATGAAGACTGACAGCCTCATTTCTCCTGCGCAAACAGATGGAAACGCAAACAGTCAATGTACTGCAGCCATAGCAAGAGTTGCAGATTGCTATTTGCAGCAGCCCTGTGGGGGGGCAGGGGGCAGATTAAAATGCGTGTTTTGAAATTATCTTGAAAAAATATATGACATTCAGCCTCTCCGTACCCTCAATATAGACGCAGTATCTAGTATATTGCAATACATAATGAGTAAGTAATGAGTAATAGCAATCCAACCCCCCAAACAAATACGTAAAATTGTTCTGGCAAATTGTTCTGGCAAATTGTTCAGTCTAGACTGGAAAGCATATAGTCACTGCTCTGCATTATTTAATTACAACACCATGATGATGAACTAGTAACACGCATAGCTATAAACCCTAAAACAGAAAACCCCTAAACTAATTCAAAGTTGTACTTGCGCGACAGGATGCAGCAGGATGTCTAGGTGGGCGGTCGTCAGCGTGATGCACTGGTCGTGAAACACATCCTCCACGTCGCCCCCCCGCAGCTCCATCCCCTTGGAGTAGAACGGCGGGCAGTCTGCAACACGTCCATCCAGCGCATCCCTCAGGAACTGGCGCAGCATGGGTGCGCTCTCCTCGGGGAACGCGCTCCACACCGCCCCCGCCCCGCAGCCAATGATGGTCAGTGGGTCGTCACCGCAGCGAGCGACCGGCCTCTCGGTTTCTGGAGGGTGCTGCACGTGGTGCAGGACGTTGCAGGCGTCACTGAGGTCCACGTGCAATTTGGTCACGTTGTCGCCACCCCCTGTGTGCTCCTCCTCGCGGCCGTACGCAATGTATCCTTTGGGGCCCAGGTCAGGCCCCGCAGCCGGCAGGTGGGTCGCCAAGTTGAGCAGACCCTCAGAAGGGTTCAGGTACACGGCCAGTGGGTGCAGCATCTCCACGAAATCCTCGTACAGGCGCGGTAACTCGTCGGCAAAGGTGTCGTTTGGCGGGAAGTCCTTGAGCTTCTGCATCCGCAGCGGGGCCCCACCAGCGCCCATCGTGGGCCCATGGCATTCCTTGTACTCGGAGAAGAACTTCTTCGCGGGCGTGCTGACAGTCTCCCAGTCGGCGCAATCGATGACATCCAGGCTGCTGTTCTCGCCCACAGCGCTGGCCATCATGGTGGGGCCCCATTCCATCTTCCCCCGCAAACCGCGGATGACGATGATCTGCTTCTCGCCCCACAGCTTCTCGAAGAGTCTGACGGTCCGCTGGCGGTGGGGAGAGCTGGGTGAAAAGTCGTTGGCGTGTGGCGTCCACACGTAGATACCATTGCCATTGGTGTCCCGGCCAGCGAGGCGGTAGTCTTGGCGTTCCAGCGACTCGTGCCAGCCTCCTCCCCCTTTGCCGGGTGTGGTCTCGACGGCACCCCCGCCTCGAGCCCCTGCCACCACCACCTCGTCGAGAATGCGCATTATGGGCACGGACAGTAGGCGCTTCATGGTGGTGGTTTCCTTCCATGAGGGGCACTCCAAGGCTGCAGTCCCCTGGGCGAGCTCGGCGCAGCACTGGGGGCAAAAATCTTCGCCGCAGTGCTGGCAGTTGGCGTGCACGTTGTCCACGGTGGTCGCACAGCGGTTGCAAAGAATGCGGTCTGCGTGTTCAGATCAGTATATTTTTAGGTGTGTTTGAACAGATACGGCACATGCAGCCTTTTGGAACTCACCGTCAGAGTCTACATGCACAACCTGCAGACGGTTGATATCCAGCCCCTGACGCACAACCTGCGAAAAAATACCGTTTTTTTAAAACTCGATCAAACCCAGCGGCACACAAGCAAGCAAGCTCTCTGTCCATGCATGCAGGAGGGAATAACGGACAACTCATATTCCGGCGCTAAAACCTTTTCCCACCAGCTATTTCGATATATCCTTCCCCAGGGGACGCTTGGGATCAAGCGCTGCCATGGGAGGGGCTGGATTATTTCACTTGGCTGGGGGAAAGACTTCCAAAAACAAATTTTGAAGAGAATCCCTTGGGTTGATGTTTTCGTAGCAATGGACTCCATCTTCGTAAGAGGCTGTATACATGCTTACAAATCTGAAGGGTCGGTGGGAATAAAAAATCCACCGGGTTTGACCATGCAAAAATGCAAATTCTCAACAGGCGCTGCTTGTGAAAAACTTTGAATTCGAATACCAATGCAAATCAAAACTGGGTGCATGCTGCTCACAAATGGGCAACTCTTGTTTGATGTCTTCAGCGCTAAAAGTATATGCAAATGTACCATTATCCAATCTACTCCTCAGCCATCTGCTTCGACCTCTCCACGGACACCCTCGCACCCGTCCCGGCAGCCGCCTCCTTGCCCATGGCGGGGAGAGGCGGCGCAGGCGCCATGCCCTCCACGGCCACCCCCTTCAGGCGGTTTGGCAGCGGGCTGCGCAGAAAACCTTCCAGCGCGTCTGCAGTTTGCTCGTACAGCCGGAAGCGGGCGTGGGGGGAGCGGGCTTCCTTGTTGAGGGGCTGAATGGTGGCCAGGCTGATCATCTGCAGCGTCAGGTTGCTCCAGTAGCGAGGGCCGATGAAACGGCCGCCGTGGCCCTCCAGCGCCGGCTCAGCGGCAGCATATGTGAGGGGCAGGGCGCCGCGGTAGGCGGACTGGCCAAAAGCGGCTTGCATGAACTGGCGCATGACGGCGCCGCTCAGCCTGCGCTCGAAGCGCGCGCCGATCTCTGCAGAAACGAAAATCGCCAGAGACCCATAACATGAACCAAAAAATTAAATGTGCACAGTTGGATGCATTACAACCATGCGAAAACACTCGCCAGTTTGGGCAATGCCGGGGTGCGCCACAAACACGTCCACCCCGCTGCCCTTGAGGCGCCTGGCCATCTCCAGTCCCACCATCAGGTTTGCCAGCTTGCTGGTGGAGTAGAGGTCGGAGCCAGGAGGGGCGCGCAGGGCGACGGGGTCGTCCCATGGGATGTGCCCCCACTGCTCCTCCAGCGAGGTCATCCACACGATGCGGGAGGGGGTGGACTCTTGCAGGCGGTGGAGGAGGAGGTGGGCCAGCAGAAAGTGGCCAACAAAGTTGGTGCCGTATCTGCCAAAGTAGAAACACGATTGATATCACGTGTTTCGATACAGATACAGTAGAATTTCAACGTTTGCATATATATGCGGTTTTGTTGGAGCGCTTCAGTCGGTTCTTACCGTTGCTCCATGCCGTCCTCCGTCGTCTCTGCGCACGTGCATTTATTGAAACTCAGGAAAAAGGTTTGGATACAATTAAACAGAAGGCGATTACGCGATTTACCTTCAGCGCGCAGCTGCAGCGCGGCGTTGAGCAGCAGGCCGTGCAGGGGTTCGTTCTTGGCCAGGAACCTATCGGCACAGGAGCGGATGGAGGCAATGGACGCCAGGTCCAGCTGCATCCACTGGAGGCGGCCACGCATGTCGGGAGTGCTGCGCAGAATCTCAGCCATGGCACTGCACACAAACAGGGAAGAAGGAAAAAATTGTTGCAATAATAATAACATACAAATATCGCGCACGAAAATAATATTCAGCATGCCATCGGGGCCATGCATTGCACTATTTATTTGAATTCCTCACTCCTCAGCTCTCTTGCTGGAGGGTGATGCTATGTACACGTTGGCCCCGACCTTGGCGAGGTGCCGACTGGCTTCCAGGCCAATGCCGCTGCTGCCACCTGAATATATACAACAGAATTCCCGCATGCCGTAGTAAATTTATTGAATTAAAGAGAGAGAGAAAAAATATGTGTTTACACAAATCGATTTCCCCCCACGTCATCGGTGGATTCAAGCACGAGCGCACCCCTGGGCATCTGAAAATGCGCCCCGACATCGGTGACCCCCGCACATATGTATATGATATTTTACCTGTCACTACGAAGGTCTTCCCGCCTAGATCAGGGAGGCTGTCGTAACCCCAGCCTTCGATCGCAGCCATCATTTTGGGGGGCGCGTTGGGGAGCCACCTGCATACAAAAGCGTAATCCAAAGGGGAGAAAATAAGTCTCGATGCCCTGCCGTTACAAAAGAAGAATGAAGACCCCTCAGCCTGCCTAGGCCCTGCGTAGGACCATTTTTAGTTCAAGGTCCTGGGCGTCTCACTTGGTAATGAAAATGTCAGAGAGGCTCCATGACGGCTTTTCAGTTTTTGTTTTGCCGCCGCGTGGCTCCCCTTGAGAGGGGGGTGGGTGGGTGGCCATTGGACGCAAAAATAGTCGCAAATGAAGTTAAAATGCTGTATACTGACCGCACTGGACTGGAGTTTATTTGTTTTTTTTTCCTGTGGGCATGCAGCTTTGGAATTTGTGGGGCAGCTGCCTTTTTTCGTCTTTAAAACGCATCGTTTTATCATTTTATTTTAAATTCAAGGAATATCAACGCATCCATGTCGCTGAGCGACCGTCACTCTGCCCACGACAGGGAGCCCAAGCACCCTCGCCCAGTGGAAGACCCCCATCATCACCACGCTGGTGCCGGGCTGTCCAAGGACCAGGTGGAGCAGCTGGCTGAAACAATGACAGCCGTGGGTCAACATATGATTGGATATGCGAATAAATGAAGGCCATTTGACGGAAATAAAGAGCTGCGAAAGCGCCGCCGCTTTCGCAGCTCACAGCGCTTTATTTTATCGCTTTTACCACAGGTGGGAGCGGACTACATTTCCGAAAAGACAGCTGCCCGTTTCTCTGCAGATGAGGTTCCCCAGGGTCCTGCCGCCGTGGCCACTGGCCCTCCCCCGGAGGCTCTGGCCAACAAAATCATCAAGGAGGCTGCTCGCGAGATGGAACGGCGGGAGGGCACCGTGCCCAAGGGCAGCGACGCCGCCCTGGCGCAGAGCGTAGCGTTCCACCGCCTGGATCCCCAGGCGCCAGAACACGCCGTGGCCGAAAAGGTATATTGCCGAATTTGCCATTTCTTGTTTTAATATGGAGACTACGGTGTATTATGTGGAGCAATCTGACGAAGGCTTCACATATTTAACATATTTGAATGCTGATGCCCTACTGCCGCTGTGCAGATCCGCGAGCGCGTGGCTTCTGCTGAGGAGCACGGCAGGCATGCTACCTTTGTGGGGCCCGACCCTGAAAAAGGATCAGACCACCCCAACGCCAAGATTAGGCACTTCCTGCAGGGCGGCACTGCGCAGCACCACGTCACCGGCGGGTTTAAGAGCGAACGCAACCCTGACGTCAGCGACCCACGCACCTGAAACGGGAAGGATACGTATCAAATGCCATAGTATGGTAAGAAAAGAAAGAAAGTGGAACGTAAAGAGCATTGGACACCTGTTTATATGTGCGCTGTTAGCCTTCATTGCATAAAGTTGGGGGTGAAAATGAGCCCAGCCCCTCAGTTTTGTGTGTTTTGCTTGCTTGCGTAAACAAACCAACAACCGTGGGTTTACAATTTTGTGGTTGGTATCAGTACAAATGATTTGAAAAAATAGTAATCGTACATGCTGCAAAGTCATTGCTAATAAACCAACAGCCCCCTTCGTAAAGCCTCAACTGTACTGTCCGTACCCCCTTCCGTCTGCTCTCTTCACGCCCTGAATGGTGCATACAATCCTGCGGGGCCCGCCATAGTTCCTGTGCTCGTTCAGATAGATGCCCTGCCACGTCCCCAGCGCCAGCCGACCCTGCGCCAGCGGCAGCATCAGCCCTGGCCCCATCAGCGAAGACTGCCAAAAGAGAGAGGATTCTAATTGTAATAAATCATTATAATTCCCCCTGTTTATTTCATCTTCAACAAAACACTGCATTGTATTGCCATCCACTCTTCGTACACCTCAAAAATAAATGATAAACGGCACAGTGCTTCTTGCCTTTACGTGCGCTGGCATGTCATCAGGCCCCTCCTCATCGTGGCGGTAGTGAGCTCCCTCGGGAGCAATGCGATCCAACGCATCCGCCAGGTCCAGGGGCACGTCTGGCGATGCATTTTCGTTGACAGTGAGCGACGCTGAGGTGTGCTGAATGAAGAGGTGGACCAGTCCTGTCTCAAACTCGGAAATCTCAGGGAGGCGCTGCAGCAGGGGGCGGGTGATGACGTGGCAGCCACGGGAGTGACCAGGCAGCTCCACGACTTTTGAGACCCACTCAGTTGGGCGAGGCACAGTGGCAACAGGAGCGTCGCCTGCAAGAAAGCAACGATTTTTTCTCTCATCAAATTCAAGCTACCTGAACACGGCACAACCCAGTATTTTTACGGCGATTTTAATCATTTTCCTCCCTTGTCTCCTTGTTCACCTGCAGCTGCTTTTGGCATCCTAAATGTTTTTGGCGAAGAAGATTTGAAAGAAATGAGACCGGCACGGCCTTTGACAGCAAGCACGGGCTTCATCTACCCGGACTGTATTTTGGGGGGTTTTAATTAATGCCACACCAACACAGCCTGCGAGCGTCCTTTCCAACTCGTTTGAATCGCCTTTGACCGATTTTTGTTTCAGGCGGGCCTTCCAGTGGCTTAATTTCAATACAATATAGTGGCAATGAAGCAGCGAGTAAGTCCCCAGGAGCTGAGAGGGGGCGCTCCAGCCCCCGCGGGGCGGGCCAGCCAAAACCGTTTTGAAAACGAGCTGCGCCAGCCAGAGCCAGTTACCCCCGCCTCACTGCTAAAAAGGCTGAAAGAAGTCCAAGGCGAGGTCATGAAATGGAAACTCTTGACTTCAAAGCCGGCGCCAGCGAAGCCCCCCCCTCAAAATCGCGATATCAGAGGCCCAGCGCCGCTGGAGCTTGGGACTTCTTTCATCAATCGCCTGGCCAAGGCGGAGAACACGCTGTTGCGGGCAACCAAAGCCTTGAAGGGTTTTTGCGCTGCGCCACCGACGGCCCCCAGGGAACGGCCCTACTACGGACGTGTCTCAATCAAAAGCGACCCTCCTCCACCTCAATTTGACACCGCCGCCCCTCCGCCCTCCGCCCACCCAGCCGTGAAACGCCAAACCACCTCCGATACCAGCTGTCAGACCGAAGAACCCAAAGCTACATCGCGCTTGACCAGCCCGCGCGCTGGCAGCTATTTGGCAGCACCTGCAGCTGTGGCTCCACCCCCTTTGCAGCTGGATTCCACCATCAGCAGGGATTCAACCGCAGCAGAAGACAGCTCAAGATCCCTTTTGCAGACACCTGGAGGCTATCGCCGGCTATGGGAGGTTGATCAGAGCTCAGAGTTGATCGCTGCAGCGTGGGGTGGCGACGCCAATGACAGCCTGACCATGATAGCTTCCGGACCTTCTTTCAGTCCCAGACCAGACCCCAGAGACGGCAACATCGAGGATCTGAGGAGCAGGGAGAGCAGCGTGGCTGAAACGGTGGACTGCCAGTTGAAATTTCCTCGAGCAGAGCAACCGGCAGCAGCAGCGGCTGAAGCTGATGACCTCATGCTGCTGTGCCCTCGCAACGGCAGCCTGGCCTTTGTGCGGCCTGAAAGCTTGGACTGCTGCGATTGGTGCGGCGATGTTACTCCCGTGGACAATTCTGAAGTGGAAGCAGGGCCTTCAACGGCAGCAGCCAAAGAGCAGCATCTGCCCCTTTGGCCGGCGATCAGCGCTTCCTCTATGGGGGATGATTCGAGCGCATCGATACTGGCGCGCATGGACCCAACTTCGAGGTCAAAAGCTGCGTCAAAAGCGCAGATTTCTGCCCGACAGGATTCAGCTGCGGCGGAGCCACCTGCTGCCCGCAGCCTGCTGCTGCCTGACGAGCTCTCGCTGCTGGGGAAGCTCCCTAGCGACGATTTAAACCCTACCACTGCCAGCGCTGGGGGTGATAGCTACCAGAACCTTCATAAACTTGCTTACTTGCGTCCAATGCCCACTCCCTCCACGTCCTCCACAGTGGAAGGGGATGATGGGGACATCAGCCCGTTGGTGGCGCTCAAGCTGCGGCGGCTGTCTCAGCTTCAGGGGATCGTGACGGCCCAAGCCTGGGCGACCCCAATCTAAAAAGAAAATGAATGACCACCAAAATCGAAACTTTCTTATTTCATTTTAACATTTGGTAATTTGTGAAGTCACGAATTCATTTTTTATATCATGTGGAGGAAGAAGAAGCGCTTCCTTTGCCGCTGGCAAAGCTGGTGGTCGTGGCTGGTGCCGGCATGTGCCTCATTGCCTCTTCCCTACTGCTCAGAGGCCGCCGTGCCGCTGCAGCATCCGTCATTGGTTTGTGCCCGTGACGTTCTGTGTACGTCTGCAACGCCTGCTGCAGATGCGCTTCCTCCTCGGTCTGCACCAGGTCAATGATACCAGGTTCGTTTGCCGCTGCTGCCGCCTCTGCAAATTCCTTCTCCGCCTGCACGCGCGCCTCCCTGCGCGGCTTGCCCTGCTCCATCAGCTCCAGCTGACGCGTTGCAAATCTCCTGGCGGTTGTGGGTTCATAGCTGCCCAGGTCTATCGCCTCCAGGCTTGCCCCTGGGTTGCGTCGGTAATAGTTGCGGATGATGTCGTCCTCAGGGAAGTGAATGGGGGGAGGGCGACGACCGGGCTTGGGAACGATGGGAGGCACGCTGCAATGGGAGGGAAGAGGCAAGGTTTAGTGGCTTGCAAGGGGTGAAAAGGTGGGAGTTTATTTCTCTCTCGCCCACCGTTCCAAGGCATCCAGCCACCTGGGCTTCTCCATCACGCCGGCTTCCATTAAGAATTTGACATACTTCACCAAGCCTGCTGTGGAGCGCTTGGCCATGTTGTGGAGCGGGGGACTTGATTTGTTATATACAAAAAAAAAAAAAAAAAAACGTCTGTAAAACAGTAAAACAGCAGCGGCGCTCTGTGGTTCAATGATCCTGGCCGAATGACGAACCGTTGCTGGCTCAATTTGTGTTTAAAAGTTAATTGAACTTGTTTTGGATTTGCCAGGAGTCGGCCAAAACAAACTGCAGGTTTTTTGGGGGAAAAAAGCGTTCTCTCTGCTTTTATGCAGAAACAATTGTTTTGCAATGTGCGGTCGGATTCTCGGATACAGTTTAATAGCATGTTGACGATTTCTTTGTGCACTCTTCGCCTTCAAATCTTCTAGACTCTGAACATCTCGCTTCGCGCGCCGCTTGGGGCTGAGTGTTCCAATTTTGCACTCGGAGCTTTCTCTTTCTCGCAGTAAGCCATCTGGATCCGTCCCTCCCCCAAACCATATTCAAACCATGTCTAAAGACAGCGACGAACTCGAGGATGGAGAGCTGCCCATCCGGTCCCTTCCCAACGATGGCAGCTTCATGGAAGCCTTCACCAGCGGCAGCCTCACCCTCCACACCATTACAACGGGCAATAAGAGCGAAGCTGGTTCTGGCAACAATAATCCCGCTGACGCAGCATCCATTGCGCCTCTTGCTGCTAGCAGCGAACAGCCAACAATACCAGCTGTCGAGAAGGGAAACCCGATGTCTATAGCTGCACCTACCGCTCAACGGAAGCCCGCCATGATTCTCAAGTCCAAGCGGCCCATCGTCAACATAAAAAAGCCCCGTCTGGTGATGCCGTCGAAGCGCAGCAAAGGTAGGGTGGCCGTCGGTCTGGTTGCCAAGGAATCTATGAGAATGCATTTTAAAATACGTGTATTATAATTCTTTTACTAACTGGAGAGAGCGGGAAAATCCCCAAAATTTCCTTCAATTTGCCCAATTCGAGTGCAGCTGCTGGTGGTGATGAGAAAACTAGCGAGCCTGGTGGCAAAGATTCTTTCTACCTTCGAGAAATGGAGCGCTACAGGCAACAGGCCTGTGATTCCAACAGCGGCGACAGACCACTTGTGAAGTAATCGGCAAGCGATAGAAAGAATGAAATTAAAAATCTGTATGTATATTATGTCTTAAACTATATTCCATTTTACATTATTCTCATTCTACTTGATTGGTGCCATTGGTATTTTCTCATATACGTCTCATACATACATACATAGCAAGGGCAAGATGTTTTTTCATCGCCCTTGCCCAAAAGGAAAGAATTTGAACGAAAACAAAACTCTCTGAATCAAAATAGAAAATGAAGAAGCAACATGCAGCAAGCTCAACGTCATTTCGACGTGTGCTAATGAAGGAGGAAGGGGGGGCATTTTAAGCATGCGAGAGCTCACAATACAACGCCTTTCGTCTGTAGTAGGTGAAGCAGGCTTTTCGATAACGGAAGAGACGCATGCCCCGCGTTGCTACTAATGAATGAATGAAGAGGGAGGGGGGGGGGGTGTGGGGGGGGCAAAAAGGGTCGCGACACTTCTCCGCAGAGATCAGAGATACATTCATGGAGTAATAAATAAATAAATAAGTAAAAAAAGAAAGCACAACAACAAATTACAAAATAATAAACACGAATCACGCATTTGACACTACCACCCTGATGGGCCTGCTGCCGTAACGCACAGTGGTCATGGCGGGGCAGATCACACGCAGGCGCTCCGCCACCGCCTCAGCCCTCACCGCAGGGCAGTGGTTGATGTCCAGCTGCTGCAGCGCGGGGCACCCCTTCAGCGCCCTCTCGACAACCTCCAGCGTCACTTTTAGGCACGCCTCCATTTTAAGGTGGGTGAGGGAGGGGCAGCGCAGCTCAACGTCAACCAGCTGCCCGCACCCGCTGAGCTCAAGGCACTCCAAGTGGGGCAGGGCCACCCCCACAGACGAGAAATCACCGACTCCCAGCCGCAGTTCTGCGAGATTGACCAGGGGGGTGGCAACCTCAACAAAATTCGAAGCAGGGGCGACGAGATTGTTTCCGCTGGTGCTGGTGCTGCTGCGGAGAGGGAGTTCTCGAGATATGGCTTCTTCTGCGGGCATCAGTCCCAGGTAGAAAGCGGCCAGGCCCCTGGTCTTCACGAAAGACAGCGAGCGCAGCGGGCAGGGCAGCGCAGCGCCGTGCAGCAGCGGCCACAGGTCCCCAGGCGCGCCGTCCATGCCGTTGATGGCCAGGGACGCCCCGCTGGCGGGGTTGGTGGCCAGATGGGCTGCAGCGCTGGGCGGTACTCGGCAGTAAGACACATCCAAGTGCGCTGGGCATGAGGGCAGCGTGCGCAGCATGGCCAGCAGCGCCTCTGGGTCCATCGCGAAGTTGTCGGTCAGCACCAGTGAGGTGAGGGACGCGCAGGCTGGGGCCAGCGGGGCTGGGTCCTCTAGAGATGTGTACGCCAGGTCCAGGCGCCGCAAGTGGCGCAGGGAGGCCAGCGCAGCCATGCCTGCGGCAGACACCGCGGTGCAGGCCCCCACCTGCAGCTCTTGTAGCTCGCTGCACTTGGCCAGCATGCCCAGCGCCGCGTCTGTCAGCGAACTGCACAGCTCAGCGTCCACCGCTCGCAGCCTGGGGCACCGCAGCTCCATGGAGGCCAGCTGGTTGCACCCGCGGATGCTCAGATCCTCTAGGTTGGCGGCGCGCACCGTCACCGCCTCCAGGCTGGGGCACGACCCCAAGCTCAGCGTGGTCATCGTGGCGGCGGCAGACAGCGATAGCGACCGAAGGAAATTGCACTCGGTCAACTCCAACGACTCCAGCACCGTGCCTTCCACCTGCACAGTGTGTAGTCTGCCGCACGCGACGACCTTGAGGTCCGTCATTGCGCGTGGCGCAATGGCGATCCTGTCGAGGGCGTGGCAGTCGATGATGGCCAGACTGCGCAGGCAGGGGGCAGCGTTATGAGAGTCCAGCGCGGAAATCGCTTCGCCCCGCAGCTCCTCGCACTCTGCGATCTCCAGGTGCTCAAGGTTGGGACACCGCAGGCGGAGGCCGTGCAGCTGCGGCAGCCCCTGCAGCCGCAGCTCGCGCATCGCAGAGGAATGCACCCTGAGGTCGTCCAGGATGGGGGCAGGGGACAGCCCAGTGACGGGGGGCTTGAAGACCAGGGCAGAGAGGTTGGGGCAGTCCACTTCTAAGGTAGAAAGGTAGCGTGGACCCGACAACTCCACCTCCAGCAGCCTGCGGGACTGCAGGCGCAGGGTGTTGAGCGAGCCGCACCCCCTGATCGTGAGTTTCTCCAGCGCCGTCATTTTCTCTACCGCGTTGCCGAGCATGTTAGCAGACAGCACGTCGCAGTCGAGGAGGGTGAGGCGCTTCAACGCACGCCACCCGTTGGCGTTGGCCAGGCCGCGACCGGTCAGCGCCTTGCACGCGCACAGCTCCAGCACCTCGAGCGCCGGCTGATTGTTGCCGCACTGCAGTTGGAAAGCAGGGAAAGGGGAGAGACTTGTGTGAAAAAAGCATAGATTATCAACCAATGGAAGATGCGTCAGTTTCTAATAGTGCAAAACCTAGAAATTCGCTGCATGAGCTGTGCTGTAGATGTCATGATACTCACCCATGTCATGATGTCGTCCAGAGGGTCCACCGAGCTGTGGATCACAATTTCACGCAGCGCAGGCAGCGGCCTCATCACCCCATCGCTGTTCACCCGCAGCAGCGTAGCGATCTCCTGCTCCGCCGCGCGCGTCCCGCCGGTGACCTTGACCCGCTCAATCGCGTCGTAGGCCTCCAGGCGCAGCCCTGTGAAGCTCAAGCGATCAATTTCCAGGGAGCGCAGCCGGGGGCACCGCAGGTACAGACCCCTCGCCTCACCCTCCACCAAGGTGAGGGACTCGAGGGTGGGGTGGGAGAGGCGAGGCACACGCACGTCAATGTTGCCACCGCCAGCTGCTCCGACGTGGTTGGCCCAAGCAGCGGCCTGGTTGGCCCAAGGCTGAGCAGGCGGTTGGTGCTGGTGGTGGGGGTGGTGCTGCTGCTGTTGATGATGATTTTGCAATGCCTGGTGTTGATCCAGCTGCAGTTGCTGTTGCTGTTGCTGCTGCCCAGCGTGCATAGCTTGGTGCAACTGGGGCAGGAGGCCGTTTGCGCCGCCGCCTGCTCCCGGCATGTTGCCAAAAAACTCGTCGTCGTCTTCGCCTTCGCCATGCCCAAATATATCATCGAATTGAGCGTTGAATGGGGCGTGGGGATTGGCAGGAGCGCCGTCCCCTGCCGCGGCTGGCGCTGCTGCCAACGCCTGTGCTGCCAGCATATGAAGATCAAAGGCAGCGTGCTGGGGTGCTGGAGGTGCTGGGGGGGGAACTGCCGCAGGCGGCGCGGCAGGAGGTGCTGCATTCGGCGCATTTTGAGGGGGTGCATGAGCTGCTGCTGCTCCAGCATTGCCGCCGATGAAGAAACCTCCTCCTCCTCCAACCGGCATTTCGAATTTTCCGCCCGCCAGCACCAGGAGTTCCAGCTCCGGAAGGTTGTTGCTGATGGCCTCCAGGTCCAGGGGCCAGAAGCTGGCCTTTTGGAGCTCCAGCGTCTTCAGCTGTGTCAACGGCGGCAGCACCTGAACCAAGTTGTCAGAAGACAGGTCTACGCCGCGCGCGTTGAGGTTCACCACCCGTGTGTGGCGGCGCAGGAGCCAGCACAACTTGCTGGCGCTCATTGCCCGCTTCGACACGTCGATGTCCCTCCAGAAGTCAGGGTCGCTGGCAACGTCACACCACACCTTGCACACGTTGGCTGCGCGACACACATCCTCGACAGACAGCTTGTGAAAGATGGTCTTCAGAATGTCCTTGTTCTCCAGCGCTGCTGTCTGTGAAAGGGCCACTTGAGGCATGTCTTTGTCGATTGAGTCGATGGGAGGAGACTCGGAAATGGCAACGGAGGGGTCACGCAGGGCGGGGGTGTCTGCAGGGGCGGTGTGAAATTGGGGTTTGGGGGTAAGACACGTGTGGCAGGTGCCAGGAAGAGTGAGGAAAATCCAGTCCAAAAATGCAGGACCCAAAATAAAGACGAACAATATCAAACACCAAAAGGACGAGCAGTTAGGGTGGTTGGCGCTTTGGGTTCCAGGGAAGCCTCACGAAACCAGCTAAAATGCTGCAAATCGGGCGACGAGACATTGTTTGAAACTCACTTAAGCTTGCAGCTTGATTGAATTTGGGCTCTGGTTCAGTGCTGCGGGTGATGGACATGCTAACTGGTAAGATGCATATATACGTGTTGTTCCGAGACTTCAAGGCTGTGTATTGACAAGCCAAAGAGAGAAAACGGAAAACGTGATTAGTATCAAGGGATCGTGCACTTTTTGGATACGAAAGTGGCTGAAACGCAGCAGCTTATGATTACTAATCCGAATAATTTAATTGCTTTGCGATTAGAAAGGGTTGGCAAGCCTGGGCTTTGCAATTTTCTGGTCGCGAAAAAAACGCGCACAAATTATGGATGAATCTGAAATGTTGCCGTTTATGCAAGCCCAAATTGTTGTAAATATATTATATATACACTGCGCTGCAACCATGGCGCCTGCACTGTGCATTTCGATGGTTACTGGGACCGCTTGCTCTTTGAACGTGCTCCCCCAGAGCCAGCGCATTGCCGCTTTCAAGCCCGCTACACGATGCGCCCGGCCCATTATTACTCGTCGCGCAGCGCCCGTAGTGCAGGCGACCGCAGCTCCCGTGGCCTCCCAGCAAGCATCTCCCTTTGCTGCAGTGGACTCTGAGGCCGCGCTGTTTGGCATCCTGAAGGCTGGTGCATCCAGCGGCAAGGCGAGTTTGGCGTTTCTGACGTTGAACCAAATTAATTTCAAATTCCGCCGCTTTTTTTCTCCCGCCCTTGTCACCGCCCTGGCCTTTTCTCTTCTCTCACTGAAATGGCATTTCAATTCGTTACACGCGGTGAGCAGGTTCCCTCCAACCTCTTGCCCGCCGTGGTTGAGTTGTACACCTACTACAAGGCGGCCATCCTGGGCAGCGGCATCCCTGGGGCCACTGAGGAATTTGTCGCGAAGGTCATGGCCTCAGTGTGCGAGCGCGTGCTCATCGAACTCACCCCGGGTATGGGGTACACCTTCCCCTCGCACCACCACCGCATCATGGAGCCCTACAACTACTACAACTTCGGGCAGCGCTACATCCGCGGGCTCGTTGATTTCTCAAAGTCGATGCTGGGTCACGCCGACAGGTGGCAGAAGGTGAGGGAGCAGCTGGCGGCGGGGGAGAACGTGGTGCTGCTGGCCAACCACCAGACGGAGGCAGACCCCGCTGCGTTTGCGCTGCTGCTCGAGGCTGAATTCCCCGAGCTGGCGACTTCGGTGATCTATGTTGCCGGCGACCGCGTGGTGACCGATCCGCTGTGCAAGCCCTTCTCAATGGGCCGCAACCTGTTCTGCGTGCACTCCAAGAAGCACCTGGACGACATCCCCGAGCTGAAGGCGGAGAAGATGGCCACCAACCGCCGCACGCTCAAGGCCATGCAGGTGGCGCTGAACGAAGGCGGGAAGCTGCTGTGGATCGCGCCCTCTGGGGGGCGTGACCGCTCCGTAGACCCTGTGTCTGGGCACAACACCCCCGACCAGTTTGACCCCTCTGCGGTTGAGCTCATGCGGGCGCTGCTGGCCAAGGCCAAGCCCGCCGGCCACCTGTACCCCTTGGCCATGCACACCTACCGCCTGATGCCGCCCCCCAAGGTGGTGGAGAAGGACATTGGGGAGAAGCGGCTGGTGTTCCATGCGCCCGT
This sequence comes from Marvania coccoides, assembly GCA_963854735.1. Lineage (NCBI taxonomy): Eukaryota > Viridiplantae > Chlorophyta > Trebouxiophyceae > Chlorellales > Chlorellaceae > Marvania > Marvania coccoides. The sequence goes on from OY978106.1 coordinate 1,172,075, forward strand.
GGGCATCTCCCTGTGCGCTGAGCTTGACCCCGAGGCCATCACCGCCGGGTTGGAAGGAAAGGAAGAAAAGTCGGCGGCGCTGGCGGAGGCGGCGTGGACCGCTGCGTGCGCCGAGTACGCCGCGATGGTGAAGGCCATCGAGGCGCCGGAGACGGCTGCTGCCACCGGATACTCCCAGCCCTGGCTCAAATACCCCACTCCGGCCCTGGACCAGTGGCTCTGAAAGAAAAGGGGAGTTTAAGTTATCTGAGCTGACTGGACTGTCAAGAGATGCTAGTACCCCCCCTCTCTTTTCCCGTGAATTTATAATGACTTGTTTTTTCGTTTTGATTTTGCACTTTGTTTTTCTTTATTTTTTTCTTTTCTTTGGTTGGTAGTAGACAGCGGCTTGCAATTTTGAGGTAACTAGATATGTGGCTAGTCAAGAGAGTAGTGCTGGGAGATTGAGAGAGGGATAGAATGTGGAAGGGGCGAGGGTCAACGCTGGACACAGCGCACGGAGGAGAAAGAAGATGCGCTAGTTTGTCGATCGAGATATCGTGCTACCCATTGCTGGCGCCCATCTGCGCCCCATGCATTTCGTTCTCAGTGTTTGCTGGCACACCCAAATTCAACTGCTTTCAATAGCAGCAGGTGGTGGGAAAGGAACAGCCGACCATGGCAACAACGCATTGTTGTTTATTTAAACTTGCATTCGTGTATTATTGACTTGCAGCGGTTCTGAAGCGTTAATGGCAACGCCAACGAACACTTATAATTTCAAATTAAATTGTTTTTGGTTTGAAATTCGAGTTTAGAGAAGCGCGGTTGAGAGGCGAGCAGCTTTATTCTCTTGAAATGAGGGTAACTCCTGCTGAACCCCCCCCCTTGAAGAAGCTGCCTCGTCTGGACCCAAGGTGTGCTGTTGTTCATCAGATCGTTGTTTGAATGTGCATTTTTTTGCCCCTGTCTGGCGCCGCTGCGCCAGGTTCTGTGCTGTATTCGTGTTTATACCTCGCCTGGACACCTCCACCCACCCAATTCACGCTCGTTACTCTCTTTTTCACTCTGCGGCAGCGTCAAGGCGAAGCTGCTCAAGCTCCTTACCCGTGGGGTGCTCCCCATCGCGTGTCTCGCCGCCTTTTTATTTTCTGTGTGAGTGTAATGTGATGTGCATGTCATTTGTATCATACGCCCCACCGCCTTTTCTCTTTTTATGCCACCATTTTATTTTCACCGCCCACTCACTGTCGCCCTCCTTTCCCCCTCTGTTGCAGCCCAAAATCGGCAGGGACCGCGACAGCAAAGTACGCTACCATCCCAGCCCCCTCCTCGGCGTTATCTTTGAGCGAGATTGCCGAGCTGCGAAGAGCAGACCTTGAGACGCTGGGCCTGGCATCCACCGGCTCCTCCTCTGCTGCTGCAACGTCGGTGGGCGCCAAAGAGGCAGCGGCGCTGAAGGAGCTCGCGCAGTGCGAGTCTCTGGAGTGCATTTCTGCGCTGCATCCGCGGCTGGGCCCCACCAAGTTCAACCTGCCCCACTTTTTCATCCTCGGCTGGCAAAAGTGCGCCACAACGAGCCTGTACAACAATTTGGCGCGCCACCCAGAGGTGGCCAAGCCCTTTGTGAAAGAGCCTCACTACTTCACGGCCTGCCAGCGGGGGGGACCCGCGTGCAAGGTGGCTGGCGGCAACAACTCCCGCTCCTACATCAGAGACTCCTACCAAGTGGAGCGAGCGGCAGCGTCTGGGCTCACGCTGGCCACTATGGACGCGTCGGTGGACTATGCGCAGTTTGGAGACACCCTGGCGCCGCTGTTCAAGCAGCTGTTTCCTTGGCTGAAGCTCATTTTCGTGATGCGGGAGCGCATCGGCCGAGCAATGAGCTGGAAGAACATGCTGGCGGAGAAGTTCGACCGCGGGTGCAAGAGCGACCTGGCAAAATGCCTGGGGGGGTCCCTGCGAAAGCTCAACTACTCTGGGCCCATGGCGGCGTGGCTGCAGCACTTTCCGCCAGAGCAGATCTTGGTGATGCAGATGGAGTCACTGGCTGAGAACCCAGAGGAGGAGCTGAAGCGGATGAAGGTGTTCTTGGGGGTGGATCCGGCGCAGCCCGCAGCAGACCTGCGCAACGTCAACAAGCGGCCTGGGTCTTCAGGATGGGCGATGACCAGGGAGGCGTACGAGAAGCTGGTGGCGGAGTCGAGGAGGGACGGGGAGGATCTGGCCAAGATGCTGGAGGAGGCCAAGCTGATCAATGCGCAGGAGTGGTTGGATCGATGGGACGCTGTGTACAAGCGCAACTACGACACGTGCGACGCAGACGGCAACTGCAAGATATCAAGTAGTAGCAGTACTTGAAAACTTGTGATTTTCTAATAAACTGCAACCCAAAACACATAGGTACTTGTTTTGGTTTTGTTTTTCAAAATAATTCAAAAAAAAATTCGGTCATCCTCCTTCTTTCTCCTTCTCCTGATGTACACACGCAGGGATGTCATTATAATTTTTACAAATTTAAGTACCTAGTTTTTTTCTTCTCCTTCCCCTTCTACTGTCATTTCCATTTTCATGTTTGTAATAAGTGATTCATTCATTGCTCTACCAGCCGTACTTGCGGTGCGTCTCGGCCTTGGTCTTGACACCCTTGGTGCGCTGCACAGAGGCGACAGAATGGAGCAGGAGAGGCGTGAGCTAAAATTGGCAAAAGTCATTATAAGGAAAGTGCATGCTGCGCTGCTACTGTCACGCACCTTCTCCATGTCGTCCAGCTCCTGCTCCTTGGCCTGCACGTACAACGAGCTGAGCTGGTGTCGCCGCTTAGCCATTTTTGACACCGCCCCAACCTTGGCAGCATCGGCCTTCAGCCGGCTCTCATAATCATCACCAAACGCAGAGCGAAGGGCGTTCAGCTCGGCGCGCTGGGAGGGCTCCATGTGGCGCAGCGCAGCGCCGGAGACCTCTTTGAAAGTGATGCTGGGGCCGCCTTCAGAGGCCAGCGCAGCCTCAAGCGCAGACTGCTGCTGGGGTGCAGCTGCCCCCGCTGCTTCTGGGTAAAAATACTGCCCAGTGGAGGGATCGTAGAGGTACTCTTGGCCATCATGCACTCCCCTCACATACCCACTTTGCTGCTGCTGGTGGTGGGTGCTGCCGCCAGCCGGCAGCTCTTCCTCCCTCTCGTCTCCACGCCCCAGAAACATTCCAGCTGGGTCCTCAGCCCCAGGCACGATGTCGGCATCGTCTTCATCTTCGCCGTACCTGCTGCCGAATGCTTTGGACTTGAGCGTGTCGGCTTTGGAAGAGGCAGCAGCTCTGCGGCCCAGCTCGCGGGTGGGAGCGGGCAGAAAATCAGTCAGAGAAGAGGTTACGCCCTTTCCCGTCTGTTTACGCCGCTTGGCAGCTGGGCCAACATCGTCTTCCTCTGCGTTGTTGGCACCAACGGGAAGGTCGCCATAGTCAATGCCACAAGAAAATTTGGCGACAGGGCGTCGTCGCCGCGCGGTGGCAGCCTTTGGGAGGCCTGCGAAGAGCGGGGCGCGTTGGGAGGCGGGCGCGGGGAGGGAGGAGAGGGCCGAGGGGAGGGGAACAGAGTCGGTGGAGGCGATGGCAGCAGCGGGAGGGTGTGGGGGCGCTTGAGGGGCAGCGGGCTGCTCAGAAGCATCCGACTCACTGCCAGAGCCGTAACCCGCGACGAGATCCATGCTAAATCGGCCCCGGCGATCTAAAGTTGATTTTTAATTTCGAAAGCTCGAGAGTCCAACAGGTATAAAACGCCAAATGGGAAGCTATCATGCAGTTAATACGCTTTAAAAAAAATGCACGCGTTTACATGAGCGCAGGGCGGAGCATTTGGTTGCGAAGAGCTTTGCCGCTCTATTTTTTTTCTTTTTCGCACTCAATTCGCATTCCCACTTTTCTCCCGGTGTTCGTGCCTTGGAACACACACATCCCATATTTCTTTATATATAGCGCCGGCAGCCGCCTCAGCTGTGCTTTTTTTGGTGGTGCACTTTTTTGCGGACACCATGTTTGCCACAAGCTTCGCAGGGCAGGCTCTGGCCTTCCGGCCAGTCGTGCGCAAGCAAACTAAGCAGACCACCGTCCAGGTCGATGCCAAGATGAGCCGCATTGGAAAGCAGCCCATCCAGGTGCCCGATAAGGTGCAAGTCGTCATCGATGGCCAGCTGGTGAAGGTCAAGGTACGCACATTGTCGCCGGCTGCTCATGCAGTGAACAGCTGGAAGCAGAGGGCACGCAATGCGATGTCACGGCGCCGGAAATTCGGTGTCTTGGGGCCTCCCAAAATCGCATTTTTCATACTATTTTTTTCCTCTCGTGGCCTGCATTGTCTCATCTCTAATACGCGTTCTCTGCGTTCTTAATTGTGTACCCTTGTCCCATTTACAGCGGGGCTCCAACTAACCACGGATCGCTTTTTTTTTTTGCCTCCGCAGGGCCCCAGGGGTGAGCTTGAGCGGTCCCTCCCCAACCTGGTGACCGTGTCGCAGGAGAACAGCGTCATCACCGTCCTGCGCGTCAGCGAAACCAGGCAGGCAGACTGCATGCACGGCCTGTCCCGCACCCTGGTCAACAACATGGTGGTGGGCGTCAGCGACGGCTTCACCAAGACGCTGTCGCTGGTGGGCGTGGGGTACAAGGCAGCGGTGAACGGCCCCAACCTCACACTCAACCTGGGCTACTCCCACCCCATTGAGATGCCGGTGCCCAAGGGCCTGGAGGTGAAGGTGGAGAGGAACACCACAGTGGTGGTCAGCGGCTTTGACAAGGAGCTGGTGGGGCAGTTTTCAGCAGACATCCGATCCAAGCGCGAGCCCGAACCCTACAAGTACGAATATTGCGCTCACTAGCATTACGCAGAGAAATTGCTGTGTAGCATTTGTGACGTATTTGGTTTTTTTTCTGATGGTGTTTCTTCTTCCATTCTTCTCTGTGCAGGGGTAAGGGTGTGCGGTACGTGGATGAGATTGTGCGCCGCAAGGAAGGCAAGCGTGGCAAGTAGACAGCACGGCCCCATTTTTTTTTTAATCATGAAAAAAGAGATTTACTTTGTTTTTTTTATAAACCAGAAAAAAATTCCTACTCTCGTTGTAACATGGCAATCACTTATTTACAATGAATAGACACACGCTGCGACATATTCTAAATTTATAGCCCAGTAGAAGTAGTAGATAATGGGTTAATTTATGGAAGGAAAAAGTGATGGAATTTACAATACAAACAAATTTCAGGATGAGAATGCAATGCTCTTGTATTTTTTCTTGGTGTCACTGCGCCATGACCGTGGCCTTGCGCGCAATGGCCCGCTCGAGGAACGCGCCTGCCCCCAGCCCGGGGGCGTACCGCCCCATGAGGTCTTTGTAGTGAGAGGCCATGGCGTTGTATTGGCGCACCACAGCCTCAGCGTCCGCCACCTTGCCCAGGCTGACCTCCAGCTGCTTGATGCGCTCCTGCAGCACCGACCGTTCCTCGTTGAAGTCGCCCTCCGCCTTGGCCAGCAGCGCAGCGCGGTCAGCCAGGACGCCGTCACGCATGGTCGCCATCTCAGTCTCGTGGCTGTGCGCCAAGCTGCGCTTCAGGGCGGCCTCGCGCTCTGCAGCGTCGGTCGCCACTTGCGCCACCCGCCGCTCCATTGCCTCCAGCTGGGAAGCAGCCTTGGCCTGCGTTGTCTGCAGGTGCGATGCCAGCTGGAAGTGCTCCTCAGCGGTGACTGCAGCGGAGGCGCGAGCGGTCTCCAGCTCTGCCTGCAGGTGGTCACGCTCTTGCGACAGCGACTGCAGCCGCGCCTTGGTGGCCTCCAGCTGCGGGACGAGGGCGGCGGCGGTTGCCGCTGCTGCCGCCGCCGCCAGCTTTGACGCCTGCAGCTCGGACGACAGGTGGTCGCGCTCAGAAGAAATCTTGTTGCGCTCGTGGGTGACTGAGTCCAGCTGCGCGTTGGCAGCCTGCAGCAGGGGTGCCAGCTGCGCTCGCTCGTCTGCCGTGGCAGATGCCGATGCTGCCGCAGCCTGAGACAGCGCCAGGTCATTGGCCAGGCGGCTGCGCTCCTCGGTGACAGCCTCCAACCGCTCCTCGGTGGACCTCAACTGCTGCTCCTGCTGCGCCGCCGTGGCTGTTGCAGCCGCTGCGGCAGCTCGAGTGGCTGTCAGCTCAGCAGTGAGCTCGTCGTGTTGCTGGGTGAGAGCCTCAAGCTGAGACCTGGACTCATGCAGCTGTAGCGCCAGTATGGAGCCTTCGGCCGCCAGCGCCTTGGTGTCCTTGAGCTCTGCAGCCAGGTCATCGCGCTCCTCAACGAGGAACTCCAGGCGGGACTTGGTGTCTTCAAGCTCAGCGGCCAGCTCGTCGCGCTCTTCAGTAGCGGTCTCAGCCTCCGCTCGCGCCGCCTGTACCTCAGAAGACAGCTGGTCGCGCTCCTCAGTCAGCGCCTCGAGCTCCGCCTGGGCGGCACGCAGCTGCGGCACCAACACAGCGCGCTCGCCCTCGGTGGCCGCAGCCTCCTCCTGGGCGGCCTCCAACTCTGTCTGCAGCTCGTTGTGCTCCTGGATGACCGCCTCCAGGCGCTCATTGGCGTCTTGCAGCTGCTGTGCACGCTCCTCTGCCGTGGCTGCCGCCGCCTCTGCCGCCGCCCGGGAGAGGGCCAGATCGTTGGACAGGCGCTGGAACTGCTCGTTGATGTTTTCCTTGTCCTGCGCCAGGGCCTCCATGCCCGCCTTGGCTGCCAGCAGCTGGGGTGCTAGGTCGTCAGCAATGGCGCCCAGCCTGGTGCCCTCTGCCGCCAAGACATCACGCTCCTTGGTCATCTCATCCAGGCGCCACTTGTTGGCCTCAAGAAGAGCGTTGAGCGCCACCAGCTCCTTTGCAAGGTCGTCAGCCTTGGTGATGGTGGCCTGCAGCTGCTTGTCTAGCTGGTCGCGCTCCTCGGAGACTGCAGCAAGCTTGGCCTCGGCAGCCAGACGAGCAGCGTCAGCGGCGCGGATGCCCGCCGCGCTCTTTTCTTCAGCGGCGTCAATGGCAGTCTTGATTTTAGCGGCGGCACTTACGTGCGCCGCCTCCACCTCACGCTGCGCCTTGAGCTCTGCTGCGCGGCGCTGCTCCTCTGTGGAGCGCACTTTGGTGCCCATCTCTATCACCAGGGTCTCCTTGTCCTTGAAGTCGGCCCACAGCGCCTTCATCTGCGCTTCCTTTGCCACCAGGTTGTCCTTGAGTGTCTTGACCTTGACGTCACGCATAGCAACCTCCTCGCGCAAAGGAGCGGAAGCGGTGGCGGCGCCGCGGCGCTCGGCCTCTTCCAGCTGCGCTGCGAGGGTGTCCTCAATCTCCTTGCGCTCCGCGATGGCCTTGGCGGCGGCACGTTTCTCAACAACCAGGCGCTCACGCAGGGCGCCGGTCTCAGCGCGCAGCACGCTCTGCTCCCGCTTCAACGCCAGCTGTGTCTCGGTGGACTCGGCGGTCAAGCGCGAGATCTCCTCCTGCGCCTTTGCCTTGGCTTTGGCGGCCTGCTGCGCCAGCATGGCGTCGGCAGATCGCGTTGCGGCCTCGACGGCTCGCATGCGGACAGTCTCCGACTTGCGATGCTCTTCCTCCGCCCTCTCAGCGCGGTTGAGGGCCGCGTCCCGCTGCGCCGCCGCCTCCGCGATGACATTGGCGGCCTCAGCGTGGGCCATGCCCAGTGCCTCAGCCTTGCGGGCGTCTGCATGCGCCAGCTGCGACTGCAGGGTGTCAATCTGCGACTGGTACTTCTGGGTGAGCGCCCTGACGTCAGCTAGGTAGGCCTGCTCCTGCTCCAGCTGTGCCGACCGCAGCGAGCTCAGCACGGTGGCAATCAGCTGCTCCTGGTCGCGGATGATGGAGCGCGCCACGGACATGTCGGCCGCCATGCGCTGCTCAGCCACAGAGGACGGCGCGCGGTCGGCCTCCGCGGGTGACAGGTTGATGCTGCCAACGCGGCGCTGCAGCATCCGCAGTTTGGTGGCCAGCTCAACCCGCAGCTCATCAGCGCTCATACTTGGCAGCGCCTCCAAGAAGGACTCCTCCACCACGGGTCCCGCGCTGACGTCTGCCTCCCTCCGCGACATGGCAGCGTTCATGGCCTCCTTGTACTCTGACTGCAAAGATGAAAGACTGGCGCGCAAGTCTCGGTTCTCGCGCACCAAATCAGCGTGCTTGGTTTCGTACGCCGACACCAGCGCCTTGAGCCCCTCGTCCGACCGAATGGCAGACTTGACGGAGGGCGCAGCTGCCGCCGCTGCTCCAGCAGCGCAGCTCATGCCCTGAACCATTTCGCCAGCCACGTCCAGCGCCGTGCTCTCGCTGCGCTTCTTGTCTGCCAGGTAGTGCGACAGCCGCTCCTGCAGCCGCTCGTAGTCCTTTTCTTTGCGTTTGATCTCGTGCTGCATCTGCACCAGGCGGCGCTCGCTGCCGGTCAGCCGCTTCTGCAGGTCATCAACCTCGCGCTTGGCGCGCACTACCTGCTCCTTGCGGGCCTCCCCCTCGGTGAGCGCGCGGTTTGAGAGGCTGCCGATCTCACGCTCCTTGGTGCCCAGGCGGGCCTCAAGCTTGGCGCGCTCCTTCTCAGCGGCAGCCAGGTCGTTCCGCGCGCGCGTCATCTCGTCCCGCAGCTGCTCCTTGTAGTTTGCATCGCTCTGGTGCTGCAGCAGCAGGCCGTGCAGGGTGTTGGCGGTGGCGGCAACGTCCTCAGGCTTGGTGGACAGCAGGTTGAGGCTGTCGCACAGCCCCATCTGCGCCAGGGTGTCGGCCAAAAATTCTACGCTGGAGTGCACATTCTCCACGGTGACAAACACCTCCTTGGAGGGCGACTTTGCAGTGGACCTGTTGGTCTGGTTGCTGGTGGTTGGGCTCTGTGTGAAGGTGAGAAATTATAGGGAAGGTGGCATTGAGTGATAAAATGCGAACACCGAGGTTATTTTGGTCGTATTTGGGTGAGAGCCTGCACAATGTCTAGACAGAGTCTGTCGCAAAGATGCGCACCTGAAAGTGTTCCATTGCAGGTCGAACGCAGTAAGATTCAGCCAAGCCCAGCACGCTTGGAGTAATGAACAGCGTTAAAATGATTAATTCCGAGGCTTGGGAGCAGTGCGAGTGTGGTAAACGTTTCCCAAAGATTTAGATCTAGCACATTTTCGGTTGTCTTATCAATAAATCCCACACCCACGGTGTCTCTCCCATGTATTTAATACGTTTGGTTGAATTGTGTGACATGCAGTTGCAAATCTGATTCAACCCACCACCCAACTAAAAGTTTCTTCTTCATTTTTGGAAAAGAGGAAGAAAATTATGTTTCACAATTTGTTGCGAGGGAAATTGAGGGGACTGCCAGCAGCTCTATAGTGCGACAGTGTAGATTTGTGCGGATGCAAAGCGGTTATGCCCTGCTGAAATTTTGTGCTGCTGTGTTTCTGTTTCACCACCACTTGGTCATCGACGAAAATAATGGAATAGCAGGGTCTGAGAGCAAGAGGAGAAGTGATCTTCAGCTCTATACGTGGCTGCAGGATAACGTGATACATGCCAAGCCCTTCTATGCTTGGAAGAGGCAGAATAGCGGGCACAATTGACTCAGTTTTACAGTTCGAAGAACCCCGAGGCCTGTTTTCGCTCTGCAGCAATATTGCACGGGCGCCAGAAAAGGGGTTTATTAAAAATTATACATCTCCCCAGGGGTCTTGCAGAGCTGTGCATGCGATGCCGAGTAATGGGCGGTGGCGGGGCGGTGACGGAGGGAGATTTTTTCCTAGGATCATCCTAAGGATGATACCATGCATGGGGGACGTCAGAATGGTGACACAGTGGCGTGCTGTAGCTGGGCACACGAGTGTGCGAAACAAAGTGCACTTGCTGAACCAAGAAAATGACACCAGCCTGACAGGTAGAAAGAAGCAGCCGTCAAGAGAAAAAAAATGAAATTTCCTTCCCGCGACGTAAAGGGCGTGCGGCGGCCAGGCTCCATCTCAAAATCATTGGATTTGCGTCGTTACTGCCTTTGGCTTAAACTGTTTCGACGTTTTCCATCCTTCCTCTAAAAATCAATCAAAAATGAAGGTTGTCGCCGCTTACCTGCTCGCCCAGCTGGGTGGCAATGCTTCCCCCGCAGAGGGTGACATCACCAAGATCCTGTCCTCCGGTAAGCGCCCGCATCTGTGTGGAGAAAGAGAAGGCGTGCATCTTTAATAAGTATTTGCATTCGATTCGATTTCGAGCCTCAATTCGCTATGCACAAATCCTTACGCCCCCTGAATTTGTTCACGCCGCAGTGGGTGTGGAGGCTGACTCCGCCGCGGTGGCCAAGCTCCTCGGTGAGCTGGAGGGCAAGGATGTGGCAGAGGTGATTGCTGCTGGCCGCGAGAAGCTGGCCTCCGTGCCCTCCGGCGGTGCCGTGGCTGCTGGAGGTGCCGCTGGCGGTGCCGCCGGCGCTGCCGCTGAGGCCCCCAAGGAGGAGGAGAAGGTTGAGGAGGAGGAGGACGCCGACATGGGCTTCTCCCTGTTCGACTGAGCACCACCACCGCCACGAAGCATGCGAAAGCTGTGTAACAAAAAAATATAGAAATACATTTACACGAGTCAGTTCAGTCAGTCGCAATTAATCATACAGGCGCGGCGTCATCTTCATCATTCTCTCCAGCCGCCTGCTGCTCTTCATCGTCATCACCACGCCGCAGAAACTTGGTCACCACAGCAGCGCACGCAGTCCTGGCCTCACTGGCCGCCAGCACGAACGCGGCAGCCCACACCACACCCCTCACAGTCCTCAGCCCAGTTCTCAGCGGGGCGTTGGCTGGCCGCAGCGCACGCGGCAGCTTGGAGGCGATCAGCCGCTCGTGCGCCTGCCAGGCCGCCTCCACAACACCCACAAATAGCGCCACGCCCGCCACAGCCCTGGCTTTCCTTCCAGCCCGCCATTGCCGCGCTGCAACATCGCCAATCAACACTTTGCGGCTGAGAAAGACTGCCACAACGTCTGCCTTTGAAATAAAAGCCGCGCCGTATGCCGCGGAGATGACTACCAGGGTCTGGAGCTGACGCACAAGGAACCCTCCTGGCCTGCCATAGCCCATTGAAGCCTCAACATAGGCTTGCTGCGCTGCCGAGAGCTCCTTCAAAACGCCGTTCAGGTGCCGCAGCGCAGCTGTGACCTCAGGGGATGTGGTGGGGCGCGCTGCCAGGTCGTCGCAGCGCCGCTGCAGCGCAGGCAGGGCCATGTCCTCCATTGTCTGCATCCTTGCAGCGGTGCATTTTGTTGAGGCAGACGCTGCCGCAAAGTCGGCCTGTAGGCTCTTCACCGCGGCAGCGTCCTCCTCCAGCCGGCTGTGCAGCGTGTCCACCGCCTGGAACAGCTGCCCCAGGGCTTGCTGGCTGGGCAGGGCAGCGGCAAAAGCGCGGGCAAAGGCGGCACGCTCGCCGGCAACAAAGGATGCGGCGTCCATGCCTGGAGGGACAGCGGCTTCCACGTGAATCTGCGGAAGAGAGGACTCCAGCAACGGTGAAGGGCGGGAGAGGGCCCCGACGAATGATGGAGGGGGAGGCGTTTGCCTGGCTGTGGTCTCTGGTGCTTTTTGGTCATTGCTGGCGCTCGGGGCCGGTGACGAGGTATTGAATGAGGGTGCAGTCATCATATGGATCTCGTCTCAGCTTGCGGAAGGGAGAAGAAAAAATAACGACAAAAAAAATCGTTGGATGTTGAATCCACCAAGCTCAAATCACATTCTCGGCCTTATCATTGAAAAGGCGGACTTTTGAAAACCATCCCCTTGTAATTTGCATCTAAAAATTTGAGGCTCTTTGGTTTTGTGGTGCAATTTTCGACAACTCGCGTTCAAACCTTGGAGAATTCAGAAATTTTGGAGCGAAGCCTTTATGAAATGATCAAATAATATATAGAGGCATAGAAGACTGCCATGGGGCTCAGCTCGCGCGACCTCCATGGCCTCCTCCTCGTGAAAGACTGTGTTGAAGGAGATGGTGCAGTGGTGCTGGCCCACCTCTTCAAGCTCATCTTGGGCATCGAGTCGCACCACAGACTGGTATTGGTGGCGATGCGGCACACCTCGGCCCACTACTCGCTCGTCCTTCGCAAGCTGGGCCTTAACGTGGCGGCGCTGGCAACGGCGGGGCGGCTGCTCGTGGTGGACGCGCTGCGGGCGGGAAGAGGCCACCACCACTCCGCGCTCAACCTCAAGGATCTGCACGCCGCCGTGGCGCTATCCTGCTCTCCAGAAGGGCCCCCAACATGCCTAGTATACGATGACTTGACGGTGAGGCCATTCACTCCTTTTCCGTTTATGTTATTAATACTAAATTTTGTTCAAGCAGCTAAGTACCCGCCCATTTTTATTTTCAATCGCAGGCTCTCCAGTGTATGGCTGGCAACGCGACAGAGTGGCCTGCCTTTTTGCGCTCCGCTGTGTGTGCCTCCCCTGCAGTGGTGCGCTGCTGCGTGGCGGTGGCGCGCTGGGACGTGGCGGCAGATGAAGAGTGGGTGCTGCGGCTGGAGCACCGAGCGGCAACGGTGGTGGATGTGGGGCCTTTGAAGTCGGCAGAAGGGGGGAAACTTCACGTAGCACGGAGAATGGCAGAAACACCAAGAGAGAAACAGCCGGACTCTCCATCTGGTGAACTTTTACTGGGGCCAGAGGAGCTGTACTACTCGTTGACAGAGGGCGCCGTCAGATTTCGCGCCTAGGTATGGGCCAGCGTTGAGCGAGCCCCCCGACGGTCGGTTGTAAATGAAGTTGTATTGTAAAAAGAGGAGCACTTGCGTTTCGTAGTGTGGGTTGCAGCTAGATTCGCCACCTGCTCTGCTGCGCCCCAGCTTGCGCCCATAGAATTCCCCCTGCCCTCCCCTCGAGCAGGCCGCTCTGCTCGAGAACCACAGCCTCACTTTCTTTTATTTGTGCAAAGTCACATGGGCTCATGTGTAGGCCGAAGGGCAGCTCTTTCAGTTCTCCATATTGTCATCAGGCTCATTTTCACGGAGAAGGAACACCATGGTCGCCTCCGCAATGACCCAAAAGGTTGGTGTAGTTGATTGATGACGACTCCAGAAGTTGTTTCTGCGATGGCCCTTTTAACGCCTGTTTTGCAAATCCGTTGCGATCGCCGATATCATAGATCTATGAGTTCGACGTAGGCTAGTTTTTTAGCCTGCCGACGCCATGTCTGCCCGGACATGTGCCCTAACGCCCTCCCTCGCTCGTGATCATGCAGGCTTTCGTCGCCGGCCAGAAGGTTCGCGCCACCTCCAGCGTCAACGCCCGCCAGGTGAGCTTTCGTCGACTACCGGTGTAGTCGATCTCTGAAGAATCTCCAACACAAATTTGGGATTTTCATGCGATCTGCTGGTGTTTCCACTTGGTGACACATTTGGCATGCGTGACGCGCCTATCGCCGCTTGTGTGGAACGCGGCATTGCGCGGTCATCGCAAAGCTCAGTCACTGGGAGGGGTGCCCCGCTCCCGTCTCTTGTAAACTAATTCTTCTTGTTTTATTTGTATTTTTACAGAGCCGCATTGCCGTTGTGCGCGTGTCTGCCCTGGCGCAGAAGGCCGAGTACATCTGGTGAGTTCAAGTTTTCTATTTTTTTACTTCGTGTTTGTCGTTTTATCGTTGGCTGCTGCATTCAAACAAATTCTGTGTGTTTCCGTTTGCAGGTATGATGGACAGGAGGGCAAGCCCTCCAAGGGCGTTGTTTTCAACGAGATGAGGAGGTTCGTTCGCCCATTCGTTTGTAATTTTTTTTTGCTGTCGTGCTTGAATGAGAGAATAATGACCAAGTGCAAATTTTTTGTCACTCGCAGCAAGACCAAGGTGCTGCAGAAGCCCGTGACCTCCATGAACCCCAAGGAGTTCCCCAACTGGTCGTTCGACGGCTCCTCCACCGGACAGGCCGAGGGCAACAACTCCGACTGCATCCTGCGCCCCGTGTACGTGTGCCCCGACCCCATCCGTGGCGGAGACAACGTGCTGGTGATGTGCGACGTGCTGGACCCCACTGGGGCCCCCCACCCCACGAACACCCGCGCCCTGCTGGACGCCATCATCAATGACAAGGTCAAGGCCGAGGCGTGCCTGTTTGGCTTCGAGCAGGAGTACACCATGCTGGGGGAGAATGGCCACGTGTTTGGTTGGCCCGCCGGCGGCTTCCCCGCCCCCCAGGGTCCCTTCTACTGCGGCGTTGGCTCCGAGTCGGTGTACGGCCGCCACCTGGCCGAGGCCCACCTGGACGCCTGCGTCAAGGCCGGCCTCATCATCTCCGGCATCAACGCCGAGGTGATGCCCGGGCAGTGGGAGTTCCAGATCGGCCCCACCGGACCCCTGGAGACTGGGGACCAGGTGATGATCGCCCGCTGGCTGCTGCACCGCCTGGGCGAGGAGTTTGGCATCGTGTCCACCTTTGCGCCCAAGCCCGTGAAGGGAGACTGGAACGGAACCGGCGCCCACACCAACTACTCCACCGAGTCCATGCGCAAGGAGGGCGGAATGAAGGCCATCGAGGCTGCCATCGAGCGCCTGTCCAAGTGCCACCCAGAACACATCAGCCAGTACGGCGAAGGTAGGAGTTGGATCAGTCTTACATGCGTGCACACTGTGTCTGCAAAAGAGCCCTGTTGGGGTGCATACTGCATAATTCAATATGTTCCATCGAAAAATTGCAATATGCCCTGGCCGTTGCTGCATGCTCTGCTGTTGGCGCTCGATAAATTAAACGTCTTCTTCATTTTGGGGGCACAGGTAACGACCAGCGGCTGACCGGCGCCCACGAGACCTGCGACATCAACACCTTCCGCTACGGTGTCGCCGACCGTGGCTCCTCCATCCGCATCCCTCTGCCCGTCATGCTCGAGGGCAAAGGCTACCTGGAGGACCGGCGCCCTTCTGCCAACGTTGACCCGTAAGTGGAATTCTCTATTATGCTGCCAACTGTTTTAAAAGCTTTCGCATTCTGATTTTACTTTTCCTCCTCTCAAAAACGCAGTTACGTGGTCACCCGGCTGCTGATCAAGAACACTCTGCTTTAAGCAGTTGATACTTGGGCACTGTGCCCAGGCGTGAAGGCCAGGGGCCGGTTTGTGGCTCGCTGTGCAGCGCCGCCAACCCATTCTCATTTTCACACGCCTTTGAACCCCTTTCATTTATGACATTTTTCTAGCTGCAACCTCCCCTTGGTACTGGAGTGTCTTGCTCGCCCATGCATTCCACCAGCTGCTTCTTTTCCCCCTCTTCCTGGCCGCACGATGACATTTCTATTTGAACACCTTTCACAGTGCAACCGAGGGGAGAAGAAAAAGTACATCTGGCGGCCCCAGTGCATACGGTTGCTTACTGTCTCCCGCCCCAGCTCTTACTGCTTCTGTGCTCTGGCTCTTTCCCCCCTACTGCCTCCCAGCCAGCGTTCTTTATGGAAAATATTTCGAGTTTAGCAGTGAAAAAATTGATTACATTTGTTACTCGGCGGTCTGCGCCGATTGGGAGGGGCTACAAGAGAAGGTGATGAGCGAAAAAAGGGAAAAGAAAGCGGCTGGACAAGGGTGTTGTTCACTATTACTATATACTCAAAAAGGAGCGATACGCATTGAAGGACAGGGCACAGCACACAGCGGGGCACGAGCAGGGGCAGCGCGTGGTGAAGCCAGCCCCAGCAGTGCAGGCGTAGCTCAGTGGTGGCCGCCGGAGCTTGGGAGGCGCTTGAGCACAAAGAATTCACCTCCCTCAATAATCTGCTTGGGGGGCTCGCCATCCTTGATCACGCCCCACCACACCTGTATAAAGTAGAAGACGTATAATAATGGGCGCGCGGGGAAAATGTTAAGAGCTAAACACCTTTTCCCAGTCTGTATTCACTCCAGCGCCGACCTCTTCCCATGTATTAAACATCTGTCAGTTCATATACTGCGGGGGCAAAACTAGCCATCCCTAGCTAGCCTGCAAGCTCACCAGAGAGTCGTCGTCAGGGTCAGGCACGCCGACAATGCGCTCGGCGTACTCAGACGTCACCTCCACAGGAGCAGTCTCGGTACCAAAGGGCGCATCCAGCCACGCCTCGTGCCAGTAGTCCTTGCCCTGCAGCTTGGCCTCCAGCTCCTTCCGCTCCAATCCAGTGGCGTGCTCAAGCTCGTCAGTCAAGTCCACGGGGCCAGCAGCGGCATGGGAGGTGGCGGAAGACCAGAAGGATGCGGTCCAGGCCTTGGCCACGGTGGCTACGCTGCCCTGCAACACCATCACCACACAAAAAAGTGAGTGAAAAAATAGATAAATAGAGGGTGAGGTGGTTTGGCATCAAAATCCATCTCCACCCCTTGGCCCCCAGGTCTGGCTGCCGCTGTAATTCATCCCAAAGAAGCTAGAATTATGTTGTTTTTCGCCGGCCGATCCAAAAGCTCGCCCCAGCTCAGCCTCTATTTCATTCATTCCTCCAGGCGACAACCCTGCCGCTGCAGCCCGGCACCGCTCGCCCTGCCCCTTCATTTGTTCCAGATACACACCTGCGTCTCAGCTCCGATCGCAGCCGGCAGGTTTCCTGCAGCCCGAGCCAACGTTGCCAGGCGA
Organism: Marvania coccoides; assembly: GCA_963854735.1. Taxonomy (NCBI): domain Eukaryota; kingdom Viridiplantae; phylum Chlorophyta; class Trebouxiophyceae; order Chlorellales; family Chlorellaceae; genus Marvania; species Marvania coccoides. Next base: position 1,188,629 of record OY978106.1, read on the forward strand.
GCAAGCTTATTCATTTTCCCTCACACCGCCAGAGGCTCACCTAAAAATACGCAAATTGATTAAAATTTGTGGAGGCTTGGCCGTAGATCGCGCAGATCAGTACGGGGTTTCGCCATTATTCATCGAACACGAGGCTTTCGCTGAAAGAAAGATTGCAAAGCGTTAAGCTTGTTCTGGCGCCCTTGAGGACTGGCTTTAGTGAATGGCACATGGTATGGTTCCAGACGCATAGCCGGCGAGCGTCAAATTACGCCCTGGAAAACATGATTTGTGCATAAATTTATGAGATCAAAAGGAGCCAGCAGCTCTGAGACGCGTGGCGTTTACCAGTTAATAACGACGCATTCGAAACGCCTTGGCCATGCCGAACACCAAGCCACCGTGAGTTTTTTTCTTTAGCGATGATGGCAAAACTGCCCCGCCGCCGCCGTTGACTGACCCTTTCTGCACCGGCCCTCCCTACAGAAGGTCTGCTGGGGCATCCACCCCTCCCCGCTCTGCTGAGGATTCGCAGTCTCCCCCTGGCCAGGGCAGCGATCCCTCGTGAGTTTTGATTGCAGTATTGAATTGAATTGTTGTCAACGTCTCTCTCGCACTCTATTTAAAATAAATAAATAAATAAATGCTTGCAGGTTGAAGCACTCTTCCAGCACGCTGTCCCGACTCACCCGCAGCGTCAGCAAGTTGCGTTCCCACCGTCGCCGCCCCTCAGACGTGCCAGCAGCAGAAGCGGTGGCGGCAGCAATGGCGACGGCGCCCTCAGCTCCAGCAGCTCTGGGTAGGTTGGCCTCACTGCGTACCGAACTGCCCCCAAGGGGACCCCCTTTGGCTGCTACCACTACTACTACTGCTGCTGCTGTGGACGCTGCTGCCTTCTTGCGCGTCGTGCCCGACATGCTCAGTGTGGATGCCGTCGTGGCAACCTCGCAGGCAGCACTCAGAGCGGCAGAGGGACTGGCAAGAACGCTGCGCTCCAGCGCCGTGGAAGAGCGTGCAACAGCAACAGCTTCGGCCGTCGCAGCACCCGCCTCCCCTGCTGGTGTCGAGGCCGCCCAGAAAGCCAGCGCAGATCGGGGGCGATGGGAGCGCTGTCTTTGCGACCTAGAGGTGGCAGTGGCCGAGCACAGATTCGAAGAGGCGGTCGCGCACTGGCGCAAGCTCCGGGCTGAAGCTGGTCGGGCGCCCCAAGACTCCCCTGCCGCTGTGGAGACCGCCTGGCGCATGAGTCTGGAGGCCGAACGGTGGGGGGTGCGGCTGGGGGAGGCAGTCAGGCGGCGCATGGACCTGGACGGGCGCAGCCACTGCCCGGTGGACGGCATGGCCCCCCTGGTGAAAGCGCTGGCGCAGTGCGCTGGCCCTGCAGCGGCGCTGGATGCCCTGCTGGCGTCTGCCAGCGTGCAGCTGCGAGAGGACCTCGATGAAGCAGCCCAAGAGGCGCCAGAGGTGGGGGTGGCGGGCGACAGCGCAGCGGTGGAGCTGGCGTCTTCAATCGGCCAGGCTTTTTGTTTGGGCGCGGCCCGAGCATGGACGGCTGCGCATGCCGCTCTGAACACCAGAGAGCTGGCCACCTGCGGGGGATCTCTCACGGAGTGGACGATGGGGGAGCTGCATGGGGCGTGCGAGGTGCTGCGCAAGGCGGCCATTCTGCCTCGCGCTGCCCCCGCCGGCCTGTCCACCACCGCCCGCTGCGCTGCCGCTTTTGTGGTGCACTGCGACGCGCTGGCCGCCAACGCGGGCTGTCCGGTGGGTCAGTTTGCGCGGGAAGCGGTGTGGCCCAGCGTGAGCCCGGTGCTGGAGCGCAGGGTGCGGCAGTTGTGCGAGGGAATGCGGAAAGGGACCAAGGCAGAAGCAGCAGCTGCTTCCCGCCTGATAGCGCTCCCCCCTCCCGATGAATCCTCCTGGGACGCTCTGTTTGACGTGTTTCCCTCGTACAAGCGGCTGCTGGCAGAATTTTCAATGTATGCGGCCACTTTGGCCCTCATTGCCAGTCCACAAGCTGTGGCAGCCTGCAGGCTAGCCATCGCCACCATATTTTCGGTAAGAAAAGAAGAAAGAAGCGTGTTAGACCGTGCTACACCCCCCCCCCCCCCCCCCTCTGATTTCATCTCGTTTTTTGAAATTGAAACAGACGCATGGGGAGGCCCTGGCTACCGCTCTTTCTGCCAATCCCAATGCCAGCGCGGCTGCGGAGTTGGCCATGGAGGTGGCCACTCGCCTGATGGAGCGCGGCCTGGCTGAGGCGACTGACACGCTGACAGCTGCAGGGTGGGGTTCCTCCCTGGATGCCGTGGCTCTGCTGGCCGCGGTGGAGCGCATGGCGCAGACAATGGGCATGGCTTCAGTGCCTTTGGAGGAAGCAGGAGAAGAGTTGGAAATACAATAGCTATCTCTGTTTTCTTTCAATTATCGAGTACTACACTTGCTATATAATATACTGACTGACTGACTGACTGACTGACTGAATGAATGCATTGGGAGTGAGTAAACAGCAGAAAATGCAAAAGATGTCTTGATGACTGGGCGCTCAACTTTCTGGAACGGTGCTCAAGGCGTAGGGCTGGCAGACGCGCCAGTGCCAGAGGAAGAGGAGGCCTTGAGGTCGAAGGTGGGGTTGGTCACAGCGAACTGCGACCGAAGGGGCTTCTCTCCTCGGTTGCCTGCCGCAGAAGCGGCGCCTGCTGCCGCTGCGCGTGCCATGCGGCTGCGGTGGCGCCGCCGCGCCAGCCAGATGCCCAAGAACACCAGCAAGGGCGCCAGAATGAGGCCCAGCACGGTGGCAATGAGGGCGATGACCCATGTGTCCAGCACCTTTTTCTTCGTAAAGGGCTGCTCTGTCTCGGGCGCAGGGTCGCCACGCCCGGTGCTGTCTTCGGGGGAAGGGGGAGATATGGGGTTGGCGGGCAGGACCTCCGGGGGGATGGGCACGTTGATGGGCGGCAGCTCTGTTTCCTGTGGGGCCGTATCAGGCGCAGGGACGGTGGTGGGCGGGCACAGTGTGGGGTCGAACGTGTAGGGACCAGAGAGGTAGGGGCCTGCAGTTGCGGCAAGCGCCGCGGCCCTGGCGGCGCACAGCTCGGCCTGCGAGAGGGCGGCTGGGGCGCCTCCCTGGATGAGCGCACGGCGCTTGACGTGCCGGTCAAACACCGGGGACAGCTTGGACAGCATCTCCACGGAGAACGCCTGGTCCTCCAGCCGCTGGCGGCGCTGCTCGCCGCTCAAGCACTGGGACACGTCGCCAGCGCCGGCCAGCACGCTGAACGTGCCAGCAGGGCAGGGCAGGCACGCGGTCGCCTCTGGGTTGGACCACGTTCCAGGTTTGCATGTCTGGCACGAGGTGGAGCCCGGAGAAGTCGCCACGCGTCCCTCAGGGCATAGCTTGCATGCCGGCGAGTTGGCATTGAAAGCGTAGCTGCCGGAGGGGCAAGCAGAGCACAGTCCCCCAGCCCGGCCCGACTTTCCTGGCTTGCAAGCCCCGGCGGGCGGGGTCCCTCCAAGGCCGGCGGTCAGAATGTCCATCACCTCGCCCTCTGGCACCTCCATGCTGCGCTGCATGTAGTACGAGTGGGGCACGGGAAGCAGCCAGTACTCCAGGCCCAGCGCACCCGAGGTGTGCCAGAACATCATGGGAGGGTCCGCCATGAACAGGAACTCGACCAAAGCGGTGCCGGGGGCGGAAAACAGGGCGTGCGACAGCCCAGCGCCGTGGGGACCGATCACGACCCTGGCGCGCTGGAACAGGTCGATCGACTGGGTGGGAGAGAGACCGCCGTTGAAGACGACCAAAGGGTTTGATGGGAAGGCGGTGCGGATGGTGTTCAGCAGGTGCGCTTCGTTGGCGACCTGGCGAGTGGGCTCAGCGGCGCGAGACACGTACACGATGAGGTCGCGCTCGTAAGAGGGAAGGGAGGACACCCCGAGGGCAGAGCGCACGGACATGAGGGCTTCGCGGGGCGGCGTGATTCGCGGCACCGGGGTGGGCACCAGCAGGGAGTCAGCGCAGAATAGCTCCTCTGGGTCGTAGGTCACCAGCTGGTCCTGGCTGATGCCCAGCAGCGCCAGCCACGCCGCCTCGTAGGGCTTCCCCCAGGTGAGCAGCTTGGTGTCGGGGGTGAGCGCGCCTGCCTCCTGCAGTGCCACCACCCTCGGCAGCGTCTCCTCCAGGAAATGGTAGTACATGTGGCCGTACCTGTGCACGTATTAAGCCACGGTTTTTAAATAAGTGGGGTATATATAATTAAGAAACGTTCAAGTACGTCTAGTACTAGTACCTTTGGATGACGGTGGCCATTCTTTGGAAGCGGTGGGTGCAGCCCAGCACGGCCTGCGCCGGGCTCCTTGGCGGGAGCGGCAGTGTGGGGTTGGTGCGGTTGTGGAAGAGGTGGGGGAGGTGGTAGACCCTGCCTTGTGCGTCATACACCATTCCCACCTCGCCCTCCACAAAGCCGTGGGGCACGATGGCAACGTACTGGGCGGAGACGTCGGTGAAGGTGTTGTCCCCGGTGGCCGACACGTCCTGCATGAGGTTGAAGGACTCGGCAAAGTCCACCAGAACGCGCGGGTCCAGCGTTTTGGGGGGCGGTCGGGAGAATGGACGCTGGGGGGGACCAGCCTCCAGCACGATGACCCCGCTGGGGGAGCCAGTGGAGATTTGCGTAATAGGGGTCCATTGCTGCTGGCCTGCAGGCATAAGAGATGCGGGGGTGATTCTGAGAAGAAGGGTGTGAAAACATGAAGCGATTTTTTTTGCTGCCTCCTCTCTCACCAGCCGCTTGCATCGCCAGTCCTAGCGCCAGGAGTAGCACGAATGGTGTCATCGTTTTCAACGTCTTCTTTTATTGCATGCGCAGCCTGGAATAGGCCGGTCGCCTAACTTTGACCAATGTATTCTGGCAACCAGCGCTCACTGAAAGCAGTCGTGAGCGCACTCCTGTCCGCACTTGCACCCGTTTTAAAATTTTTAGAGCGTGTTTTCATGCTTCCTTGGGAATCAGACAGGGAAAAGGACGCCCTTCTCGAGGCATTTTATTTTGGTCGTCTGCGCTTTAAAGTGTAAATTTTCAAGCTCAAGGATCACAGCAAACTGCAACTTGGAAATACTGGGAAAAAAATAAAGTAGCTGCCTGCGATGGCGACGCGGCAGCGGGCTCTGCGGGGCGAAGATGTTCGGGAATTCGAGGGCAGAGTGCGCCAGTGGAAGCGGGAATGGAAGATAGCCGAGAACTCGTCTAAAGTAAAAAGGCTAGAGTTCTATAGATGGGTGGCGACAGGTGCGCCGTGCCCTTTTTTTTTGTTTATTTGCAAGAAGCTAAATTCACAAACTGATCTTGTTGAGCAACCAAATATCAAATTTGGAATGGACAACATGCAGATTTGCGAGATGTGGCTGCTCCAGGCAAGCGGCACCCCACCATCATCCCGCTGCCCACTCCCAGCGGAAAGCCGCTGCCACCTCTGTTTATGCGTGGCGCCATCCCCATCGTGTCAGCTGCGCCTATGCCCAAGATATCGCAGAAGTTTAAGCTTTCGCTCGGTGGCGGAGGCGGGGGCGCGGGGCAGGGCAGCCAAGACACAGGTGCTGCGCCTTTCAGCCCCCCAGCGCCCAGCGTAGGAACAGCTAGTGGACCTCGATAGCATGCTCTACTAATTCTTCGGGCCCCCTGGGGATATGAATAAATGATTTTCTATTTTTTTTGTTGGGCATGCCATTTTGTATGTTAATATATATTTCAGCAGCAGGTTTTCTATTGTTGCCGTCAGAGCTTGTAATTATATTTTTAGGCCAGCACCGTGCCGCGCTCCCCGCGCGTCAGCTTGACCGTGGTGTCGCACAGCTGCTGAAAGATGGGACTGTGCGAGATGCAGAGAACCTGGGCCAGTGGCGGCCGCAAAGAGCTGTTTCCACTCTTATTGCACAGCATCTTCATCATCTGAGCAGCGAGCTCCTGGTTTTCGGCATCAAGCGCCGCGTCCACTTCGTCAGCCAGCAGCACTGACGACCCCCCACTGCTGCCGCTACACACCGCCATGCGAGCTGCAACGCACAGGGCAAGGGCCACCAAGGTGCGCTGCCCGCCGGATAAAGACTGCAAGCCGGCTTCCCATTGGCTGCCACCGCGGGGGCGGTGGCAGAAGGAGGCTCCGCAGCGGTGCACAGGCCCCTCCTCCCCTGCCCGCTTCAGATCCACGTCCACAGCTGGCAGCGCATCCCTGACGATCTCTCTAAAGAGTTCCACCACCGCGTCGAACACCGATTCATTGATGCGCGTGGCCAGCGGGTCGATGGTCTGGATCCCATCAGCCAGGGCCTCTGCGGCATGGGCCATTACCTCCTCGTGAATGCGCAGCACAGCGAGCTCGCGGGAAGCCACCTCGGTGGCGCGCTGGTGGGCCAGAGCATCGGCGCCGCCAGATCGGTTGCTGCCTGCAGCTGCGCGGAGCTTTTTACTTTCAGCCTGCACGCGCGCATGGAACACGTTGGGAACGCTTTCTGAAAAAATAAAGAAGGAAAAAACACCTGCCTCCAGCTCGGCATGGCGCGCCATGGCCTCTCGCGCAGCTGCTGCTATAGAATCCAAGCTCTGGGTGTCTGTGCCGCTGCTGACAGTATTGTGGTTTCCCTCGGGGTGCGGCGGTGGAAATCTGCAGCTCTGGTGGCCCTCAAACTCTCGCAGCAGCTTGCCCACCGACTGCAAAGTCGTGGTGGCAGCGGCCACCTGTCGTGCGGCGTCAGTGCGGGCGCCAGATGCTGCGTGGAGCCCCTCCTCGCAGCGCGAAAGCTCCACGGCGCGTGCTGCCGAAACGTCACTGGCGGCACGGGCGGCAGCAGCCGCCTCGCCGCGCAGCCTGCCCTCCACCTCCTGCAAACGGCCCTCAATCAGATGCAGCGATGCGCGCGCCGTCTCTGCATCGAAATCTGACAGCAAAGCAGCTGCAGCCTGAGCCTGTGATGCCGCCACTGCTTGACGCCGCTTGAGCTCCTGCGCTGCAGCGAGACGCTCTGCGATCGTGTCGTCAAAACTGCCATCCGCTTCAAGGGCAGCGGCGAGCGTTCTGCAGCACGCCCGTTGCGAATCCAGGCGCTGCACTGCTGCTGTAGCGCCATGCACAGCACGCTCAGCGCCCTCCAGCTCAGAACGAGCCTCGTGCAGGGCAGCTGCTGCCGAGGCCGCTGCGGCAGCGGCATTGCGCCGTGCAGCCACGGCGCGACCCATCTCCGCAGCCATGGCCTCTGCCGCCTGGAGCTCCACGGCAAGCGTCTCTGCCACATCCGCGGCTGCATCTGACCTGATCTTGGCATGCATTCTGCTGCGGCCAGCCTGGGTCGGGAGCGTCCAGCCACCAGCCAGGCGGCCTCGAGATGCCACTGTGCCGTCCAGTGAGACCGCAGGCACGCCAAACTGCTCAAGAACTGCCCTGGCTACCTGCGGTGTGGCGGCAACGACGTGCGTGCCAAAGGCGCGGCACACAGCTGGCACGTGGGAGGGAGAGGCGCACTCCACCAGGTCCAGGGGAACGACTACCTGTCCAGGCGGAAATGCAGCGGCAGCTGCCCTATGCGTGTGGAGTCGATCCGGCACAGACAGAGTGTCAAGGGGCCAGATGCGCAGACCCCTGGCCTGGCCGCTCTGCACCAGCCGCGCCACCAGCTGTGACGACGCTGCGACGGCGATGCTGAGGCGGTGGCCTGCGAGGACCTCCAGCGCGGCCGCCATCGGGAGTGCAGCTTCGGGGTCTTTGAAGCGAAAGCAAGAGTGCAGAGGAGCCAGGCCCGACGGGAGGGGTTTATATGGCCCCTGGGCTTTGACCAGGTCTTTGGCCGATGCAGCAGCTGCCCTGGCGCGGCAGCAGAGGTCAGCCGCTTGAGCTGCCGCATGCGACGCATCAGGCACAGTGTGCGTGACTTCGACCAGCGGCGGCGACACATCGAATTGCCTCTGGGCCTCTACCACCCGCTGTTCTGCCGTTTCCATGGTTCGTTGGGCAGCCAAAAGCTGTGCACGGCCGGAGCGCAGCTGAGCTTCCACCTCGGCCGCCTTTTCCGCCGCTTCTGCCACGGATCCTGGGGAGGACCACACCCCATCCGCAGCGTGCTGCAGCACCCGGACTTGAGCATCTGCCACAGCGCAGGCGTGAGCTGCGCTGCTCTCAGCCGCTTGGGCAGCAGCGTGGGCTGCTGCGGCCGCGGTGTGCGCATCTAGCCGCTCATTTAGCAATCCAATCTCTTCTTGTATCGACACCCGCTGCAAAGCCAGCTGGAGGTTGCCCTGCGCACCGTAGCTGGCGAATGCAGCGTTTCCCGGTGCCTGCTGCTCTTCGCGTAGCTCAGCCACGCGATGCTCCAGCTGCCTCTGCTGCTGTGCCGCAACTGTCTCCTGGACAGCAGCTGCATCGTGCGCCGCCTGCGCCGCCTCCTCTTCCTGCCCTGCTCGCTGCAGCGTCGCGTCCACCATCGCCGCCGTGGTGCGCTGAGACACCAGCAGCTCGTCCTCCAGCATGGCGCAGCGCTCTCCCCTGCGGGCTTGAGCGCTGGAGGCGGCCACCGTGCGCTCCTGCAACAAATCAGATTCATTTTGATTTTTTTTTTCTGTTGATTTTAAGAAGATTGCTAATAACTTGCCAGCTCCTCCATTTGGCTCCTAATTTTCTCGGTGTCCTTGGCCTGGAGGTCCAGCTCACGCAGCGCTCCTGCCGCCTCCTGCGCCCACCGTCCCTGGCCGCTGGACTCTGCGATGACGGCAGCCAAGGCCAGCGCATCGGCGGTGTCTGCCAGTTGGGTCACAGCGTCCTGCCGAATGAGCGACAGAGAAGTACCTAGGTGAATGCCCAGCGCTGTCAGCCGCTTCTTCACCTCCTTGCCGCTTGCTGATCGGCCGTTTATCCAATACGCACGGCCGCCGTCAGCGGTTATGCACGCTTGCACCGCCACATCTTCCTCGGGGACTGCGTCTTTTCGCCGCTTCAAAGTTGTGGACGGCCTGAACAACACTTGGACTTGGCATACCTGTGCTGATGGTGATAATTAGTAGGTTTTAGCAGAGAGGCTGAGAAAAAAACTTGTCCCGCTGGAGGCAAAAAAAACTACTGGTTATGTTGCGCACCTCATTGCTGCCAATGTGCCGCAGTTCATTCAGCCTTGACACTCCCAGGACGCTGAGCGGCGAGGCGCAGGCAAAGCAGATTGCCTGCAGCAGCGTGGACTTGCCGGCGCCGTTGATGCCTGCCCAGGGAGAATCGCGTTGACAAGGTGAGTGACAGCGGCGCAAAAAAATTAAGGATGCGTGCTGACGTGCCTACGATGGCATTCAGGCCCTCCTTCAGCCGAACATTAATTTGATCTGAAATCGATTTAAAGCTTTTCAATTTTACTGATGCGATGAAGTACATGTCGGTTGGCAAATGAATGAATGCGGTTTTAAAATTATTTATTCGTGTGCATAACTGGGCTCGTGCGGGTGCGGGTTTTCGAGTTTCATCCGAAGAAACTTAAGTTGGCTGGCAGTGTGAGCGAAGCAGGCGCTGTTGCTCGTCCCCGGCTCTTCTGCGCCTCTCCTCCTTTTCCTTTTCGATGCGGCATCGGCAGCAGCAGCAGTAGGAGCAGCAGCAGCAGCACCTGCGTCGGGCACCGCCACCGTCTCCCCAGATTCTTCGATGATGCAGGCGCCCAGAAGGGTGTCTATCACATACAGGTACACCTCCTTTTCGGCGGCACTGATCTCCGCCATCTCTGGGGCGCGGTACAGCAAGGCATGCTGGAGCGGCGGGGGCGGTAGTGAAATGAGAGCGCCTGGCAGCCCTCCAAAGCGCCGTCGGGCACCAAAAATGGGTAACCAGAGTTCGCCTTCCGCTCTTTTTGATGGCTTTCTCTGGGCGGCACGTTTATGGGGGGTGCTTAGAGGCCCCAATTCACCGGAGGCAGGCCCCAAACCAGACATGTCATCTACATAGGACTCGGCCCTCTCTCCGAAAGGTTTAGGGGGGTTTAGGAGTCGAAATTTTGGTCGTTTCCAGCAAACGAACACAGTTTTGAGATCGCGTTGATGCATACATTCCAAATATTCAGCCATTAAATACTGGTTCATTTTTTTTGTCTCACCCATCCCGCGAATGATGCCAACTCTGAGCATCGCCAAGGCGGGGACAAATTTGACGATGTTTTCACATTAAACCTGCGCAATACTTGTAAACGTTTAACAACAGTTAATCAACTGTGCCTTCAAGAAAATAAATAATCAAATGTGCCTCCACCTGACAGCCGGCATCTTTTCGGGCGAGGCGCCGCAGCGCCTGCATTGTGGGCGGGACAGCCCTAGGGGGTGATGGGCATGGCCGTGGGCGTGCGAGCGTTGCCCCGCAGGCGTCTCCCGGGCCGCGGGATGCCTTAGAGTGGAGGGGCTGGCGGCGGGGGGGGGGGGGCTCTGCCCAGATGCCTCCCAGGCCGCTGGAGGTATGTAGCCGAGCCGCTGTCGCCCCCCGGCCCTCGTACTCGCCCATACCAAGGTAATGCACCACTTGGGTCCGTCGGATTTCCGCAGGAGGGCGATGCGCATCTGCGGGTTCTGATGAAGCCAAGAAACCGAATACGAATGAATCCTGCCGAGTGAGAAAAGCAGGAAAAATAAACTAGTTTCAACTGCCGTCAGCACGATTCAAAAAAAAAGAAACAACCAAATGCAATCACCTGAATCCCGAATGGCTGTTTAGGTTGCAACACCCCTTCACCTTGATCGACTCAAGGAAGACGCTCAGCTAAGAATGCCAGCTGCGCCAAAACACTGCGAGCGGCAACCCACTGCAGCGGGCCAGTGACGTGCTCCTTGTCGTAGAACGACTCCTTGAGGGCGACCAGGGGGGATCCGTAGTACAGAGTAGGGACGTTGGCGGCGTGCAGGCGCTCTGCCAGCGACATCACCTTTTCGTCTTTCAGATGAGACGCAAAAACCAGGCGATCCTTGAAAGATCCCTCCAGAAAAGCAGGAAATTCCTCCAACATGTAGTGGTCTGCCCTGCGGTTGTAGAGCGTCTTTTCAGGGAAGCCAACCACATACAGCGCCGACGGGTCGGCAGCAGCCAGCTCCTGCAGCAGCTTGGCAGCGTAGGTGCAGCCACGCTGCGTCTGAGGACGCATGTAGTTGGCCACCGCGTCTCCGTATATGTCGATGGCTGGCATGAGCTCAATGCAGTAGTCTGGGGCGCACGCGTTGGAGGCTTCGCATGCGTTTGCCGCTGTTCCGATTTTGCCCCCGACAGTCCACGGTGGGTACCAGGGCGTCCATAGCAGGGCCAGCTTCAGATTAAAGGGCGCCTCCAGGTGAACCGCGCCGTCCATGTGGCCGGCAGGTCGTCGCACGCCGCCGCAGCTCCGCTTTGCTGCTGGCGATTGCATCGTGCCGTTTATCAGCATGGCCAGCGGACTTGTCGAGGCGCACTGACCGGGGCGCAGCACGTCCACTATGGCGTTCATGAAGTTTCTGAGGTGGGAGTCGCCCAAAAAGTAGACAGTCCGATTGGCAAGGCTGCCCTGCACCGTCGCCGCCACGTCCAGCTCATTCAGGTCGCACTTTGCAGCGTTTTTAAAGCGCCATTGCTCCCAGGTCACAGTGGTGGCGCCTTCTTTGTAGACTTTAAAGTGGTTCGCTGCCAGGTGCCAGTGAGGAAACCACCGCCAGCACAGGGCGGCACATACGAACAGGGTAGCCAGCGGCCTCCTCCAGCTGCCCTGATCGCATGACTCAGCTGCGCTTTGAGCCTCAATGCCAACGTGTGCCGCGACAGCAAGAAAACGAGGGGCAGAAGGATTATTGACGTCAAGATGAATGGTCTTTTCCCACTAGAAGAGTGAAGGGATACGGCCATCACACATTGGGAAAAATGTGGCAATGGTGAACACAGATCGTGGCAGAATGGGTGGAGGCAATGACAATGTTTTTTTTTTTTTTTTGAAAGTTGAAGGCAGAGTTCTGTGCCATTCTGTGCCACCCTGAACGCCCTCGAAGCCGAGGCCGTTAGAGAAGAATGTTTATTATTGGTTTTCGCTTTTGTTTGGTGCGTGTGACCCACCATTCTGATGATTGACGACATTGTCGTTTTTAGCAACATGCTTCGATTTATACGTTCGTGTATCAATAAATGAGTTATAAAGAATGCGACAACGCTCACCTGTGCTCGCGCTGCCATCGTCATCCGCGGCAAGGAGGAGGAGGAGGACAGCGAGTCTGATGAGGATTGGACGATGAGGAGAACCAGCGCGGTCGTGGTACACGGCGAGCTCCGGAGAGGAGGCAGAGCTCTCGAGTCAACCGACGAGCAGGGGCATGGGCAGGGGCAGGGGCAGCGCTGCTAAGGAGCTAAGGGATGGTGGCCACGGCGTAATAGAGTACAAGATTCGACGCGTGAGGAATACAGGTGATTGACCAGGGAGGTCTACTTCTGATGACTGCCCCTGCCAGGGTGTAGGCAGGGAGGGGGGAGAGAAGGCTGGGAGGTTGGGCGGTTGCTCCCATGCTGTGCTGCCAAAGCTGTTTATTATGTTTTTGTTACAAATTGCATGCAATGAAATAAAGAGAACGCATAGAAGTGTAGCACACACAAACTTCACACAGCAATTAAAAAACTTCAGATTAAATGCAATGAAGAGGAGGCAGTGGCACGCCATTGGAAAGAACCCAGCAAAGGGAGGCATCAAAACTCTCTATTTTAAGCCGGAAAAGCAGCTCTTTACTCATCCATCTAGCTCTCCAATTTCGACCATCTTGAGCACGCAGTATAGATGAGCGCGCGACGGCATAGTCAAGACCCTGGCGCCCAATTTCTCGCCAAAAACTTCTGCCGGCAGGTCTTCAGCCAGCTCAGAGTACGGCCGCAGCGCCACCAGATTCCACTGCACCATCGACATCAGCACAGTTCTGCCAATCTTCTCCGCCAAAACATCTTGTAAAACTGCATGGAACGGCGAGCGTGCAATCTCACGCAGCACAGTCTTGAAATGCTCTGCAGTCCATGCTGGGGGCGCGCGCCTGGTGTATTTCGTGTATAACTCGGGATGGAAGGCGTCTCCCACCTCTTCTGCAGCGCCCCTACGAATGATGCCCACAGATGTCTCCCAGCCCCAAGCCAAGGCTGTGCTGGCGCACCGCTGCAGCAGCCCGATGTTCCCCCCGCACACGTCGTACACCTTGTGCCACATGTCCCCCTTGTCGTCAGCCGTAGGCAGCGGCAGCCCAAGGCCAGAGCTGGCCAGGTCCTCCACAAACAGCTTTGCTTCCTGCTCGGTGGGCAAGTCCCCTATGACCGACACGGAGAACTGGCCGCTGGATAAGCCCTCTGCAATGTAACACAAAGTTTTAGATTTGAATTATGTGGTTACATACAAATTTAAGGAAAAAAATCCTCGGTTTCCGCCCTATGCATGATCAACCTACCTTTCCTTAGCCAGGACACTAAAAAGTAGTCCGAGGTTGCCAGCACAATATGCGCCAGCTGCTCTTCTTTGGTCACCCTAACAAAAAACCGCAGCAGGTTCTTCAGCTCGGTGTGCCCCTTATCGTCCTCAGTCCACTCCATCAGCACGTTGGCCTCGTCAATGATGAATACGGGCTTTTTAGGCAGCGGCCGCACTGCGTCCAGGAAGGTCCCCAAGGAGTCGATGATTGATTCCATCGGTGACATGCCGTCAGTATCCTGGAAAAAATCTTTCAGCTCCATCTTTGCACCCCCACCCAGAGGCAGAGTGACGCCGATCCTCTTCGCCCATATGGTGACCCGCTGCCACCATTCTATCAGACTTATGTCCTTGAGAACGAGCTCCTTCAGGTATCGTGATAGCTGCAGGGGAGTGCTCACGTTTCTGGCACGGGCGTTCAGTATGAGAACAGGAGGGGGGCCCTCGCCTGCGACGCCCTGGGCAGCGGCCCTCCTCCGCGCAATTTCTTCAAATAATTCCTGAGTCAAACGATATTCGGCAGAATTACTTGCTTGAGAGCATGCGCCAGAACAGAAGATCCACAGTTTATTTTTTTATTTAAGCTTACCGACTTGCCGGTGTCTTTCGGGCCAACAAACACAAGAATTTCTGTTGGAAGGCCGTCAAACTTCCTCTCAACAGCGGCAATCTCCTTCTCCCGGTCAAAAAAATGTTTTTGGGAGAGTATCGGCAGAGATTTCTTGGGGGATCCCTTGGACGCTGCCACAATGGGTCGCAGCGAAAAAGAGGGACGCAGTGTGCCACTGCGGCTCAGAATTGTTGGCCTTGCGGCTAGGAAGGCTGCGCTTGGCCGCAGGGTTGCACCTGTCATCCAACTCCATGGGTGCATTTCGCCGGAACGCAGAGAGAAGATGAAACAAGGGCAGCGAAACTGGAAATATACTACTGCTGTCGGTGTTCTCGACGGCAAAAGTTTGTCAACCTTTGTTTCGTCAAGAACAAGAAACCCGGTTTCTTTTTGCCGCAGTGCGGTGACCGCATTCAAATCTAAAGAAATTGTTATAATAAGTAGAGTAGAGGGGTCTTAAAGTTCTAAAATCTTAAAATAATTGAGTGTTGTTTTTGTGAGTGGTGTGCGTGAGGTTTTAAATAGTTTTGCCCTGGCCGGGCCTTATATAAGTGTTCTTCCCCTCCCCCCGTCCCAATGCACTTGTTTTAGAATTTTACCTGAAATCAGAAAGTGGAGAAGATGGCAAAGGAGGGTTTACTACACGTCTATAGTATAAAACATGTTTCCACCAAATCAAATGTTGACTCCAGGATTTCCCCCCACAATTGAACCGACATTTCAAAATACCCGTGCCGACTCTATAAAATTGGCATGGCCGACCGAGGAGGGCGCCCCGGCGGGTGGTTGTGAGCTCTCCACGTCTGGGTGGGATTCAAACATAAAATCATCTGTAGATCTAAAGCGTTCAGGGGGGGCTAGGCGAGACTCTCTGAGAGGCTAGGCGACAGGTTCAATAATGCGTTTTTGCTGAATATTTCATCGCAATTAATTTATATAAACAAAGATATAATCATTTGACCCGCCCTGGGTTGATATAGTTAGAGTTTCGTGGCGATATTTGATGGCTGGAGCTCGCGAAGATCTTTTGCAACGCGCAAAGGCGCTTCTCAGGGCCCGCGGCATCGATGTTTCTGACATGTGGCAAAATGCTATTGTGGCTAGGGCTCTCGAGCTGCCACCTTGCGACTTTGCGAGCATTTTTTGCGATATCCGGTCATTCTGCGCAGCATTTTCTCACTCCATTGGTGCTTTTCAGATTTTGGCGTGGCCTATTATAACTGCCAGCTAGGCCAATTTTGGCCGATCCCAGCGAGGCGCGCAAAAAATGGCTCCTCCTGTTGCGAATTATGCATGTGAATTCAATTATCATGGCTCAAAACATTCTTCAGAACAATAACTATCTATGATGAGGCAGCGGCCGTGTCGCAGCAGCTGACGGTTTTGCTTCCAACTCCGCTTGTCGCCCTAGCAGTGAGGCTGGGCTCATGTAGGCTACAGCAGCTGCTGCTCCCAAGCTACGCTTGTGTTGGCAGCTGCGGCAATGGGCTTTTCTCCTGTTGATGGCGCCTTCTGGGCATCAGGCTGCAGATTTTCACGTCTGGAGATGCCGATGGAATCTCCGGACGTACTGTGGGCTCTGCTGCCTTCACAGTGGCTGCGGGCGTCTTTATATCATCTGGTGGGAGAGTCGGTAGCTGTAGTCGGTGGCTGTAGCGGCAGTTTCAGGGATGGTAACTTTTGTGCCTTTTGCTGTTATTTTTTCATGTCGCTTTGGCATGAAATGGAGGCCTGCCGGTTCTCTTTTCAAACATTAGCATTTTGAAAATTTTGAACAGTAAACAGCGTGTGGCGGGATGATGCTGTCGTCAGCCACTGCAATAGCTAAATTGGTGCACAAAAAAACTATAACTGTGGGCGAGAGAGGCGTGGGGCGGCTGGGATGCATTAGAGAAAGAAGAAATATATTTTGCGTGGCTCTGAAATCGCCGACGTTTTCAAATTTCAAGTATGTTCAACCCATTCTTTGAATACCTGCTTCGAAGTAGCGCCAAGGCTCTGCGGTAGCGCCAAGGCTCTCGTCTTTGTGTTCACCTAGATTCATCTTTGTACACGTAGTGCTGCGATCGTTCCTTTCGCCCCGCAAACTTCCCAATTTGTCCTTGAACATGCCACAATCGTCGCGCCAGTCTTGGCTGCAGCGGCGCTGCCCGACCGCATCTGAACAACAAGTCCTAGCGTTCAATTCGTCGCAGTTGTGACAGGGCAGCCAACAGGAAGGAAGTGGTGGGTGGGTGGGGAGATCTTTGCGCTCTGGAGTGCAGTCTTTGCGTCTCCCTGTGTGTGTGCAGACCACGCTGTCGATTGACGAAGTGAGAGTAGGCTGGTTTTGTGTCAAACGCTGTCCTATCGTTTCCTTCTCTTTTGACTTTGAGTTTAACAGTTAAATGTGCCCAATCCGCCCTCTAAATTTGCATTCTTTTCCTTTGCAGGTCTGGCAGGGCAGAAGTTCGCGATGCGTTGCGATATTGGCTTTGCTTGGCGCTGCCTTTGACGTTGACGCTGGTGGCCGCAATTTTTTTGCGGGCGCGAGGCTGCCGGTCACGTGATACGATGGAACAGGTGGTGTTGGTCGTTGATGCTGAGCTGGTGGTGACAGGGCAAGCGTGTCCTTCTTGAGAGGTGAGAGTTGAGCTGGCAGCGTGTATTATTACGTTTCTTCTCACACTTTCCCTCTACTACTTTTGTAGTGGCTGCGATCTAGGTGGGCCATCTTTGGGCGGCTCGTGCGCCCCAGGACGGCTCTGGCGCCGTCGCATCTGCCAGCAAACGCGGCTGGGTCGTGGCAGGCGGAGCTGAGGCATGGCTTTGACACGGCTGCAGCGCCTGGGCGGATGCTGGGCTGCCTTTTGGTAGCGGCTGTTGTGCCGCGTGCAGCTAATGAGGAGGAGATATGGAGGGGTATGTTTCAAGTGGTGTTTGGATGCCGGCAGATGTGGATGACGCTGCTGGCGCTGCGCAGCATGGCCTGCTGGCCAGTCATGGTGCTGAGAGGCCTTCCTGGCGGGGTAGAAGGCGGCGACCGAGTGGCGGATAAATGAAGGTGGCAAATGTGGGGACTCCCTTGACAATGTGCTGATTGTTGTTGTAGCGTCGGCGGCTTGTTGCGTCGATCGAGTTGTGCCCTTTCTTCTGTGCAATGTATGAGATGTGCGCGGTCTCTCTTCTACGCATGTCCACCACCACAGGGCTGCGCTCGATGCGCCATTGTTGTTCTTCTTTTTACATTACATTGTGTGAGACTGCCCCCTCGGCCTCTTTGGCTTGTAGGCGTCCTGTACCTATAATTTTAGCATTTGTCGACTGCCCTTTGCAAACCGCATCGTCCACTTACGCAAGCTTGCTTGCTGCGCTGACTTGAGTTGGCGAGCGCTGGTCCAGAAACGTTGAACGAAGCTCCATGTCCGCCCTTTTTTAACTCAATTTCTCCACTGGCCGTGCATGCAGGCCGCTTGGGGGCCCCGATGGCGCAGAGGCAGGCGTGAGAGCAGATGGGTTGTCGGAGCGCCGGGGGCTTGAGTTTGAACAAAGCTCGGGTGAAAATGTTTATTTGGTTGGGCTGGGCAGCCCATGGGGCTTCCGGGGGTGTGGGTCGGCATCAACAAGTGGACTGGCGGCCTGAATACGCGTGCGAGGCACGCAGCGCTGTCATTCATGCCCCACCGGTGAGCGCTGGTCCAGAAACGTGGAACGAAGCTCCATGGCCGCCCTTTTTTCGCTTGATTTCTCCACTGGCCGTGCATGCAGGCCACTTGGGGGCCCTGATGGCGCAGAGGCAGGCGCCAAAGCAGATGGGTTGTCGGAGCGCCGGGGGCTTGAGTTTGAACAAAGCTCGGATGAAAATGTTTATTTGGTTGGGCTGGGCAGTCCATGGGGCTTCCGGGGGTGTGGGTCGGCATCGACAAGTGAACTGGCGGCCTGAATACGCGTGACAGGCATGCAGCGCTGTCATTCATGCCCCATTGGTGAGTGCTGGTCCAGAAACGTTGAACGAAGCTCCATGGCCACCCTTTTTTAACTCAATTTCTCCACTGGCCGTGCATGCAGGCCACTTGGGGGCCCCTATGGCGCAGAGGCAGGCGCCAAAGCAGATGGGTTGTCGGAGCGCCGGGGGCTTGAGTTTGAACAAAGCTCTGGTGAAAATGTGTATTTTGTGGGGCTGGGCAGTCCATGGGGCTTCCAGGAGTGTGGGGCGGCATCAACAAGTGGACTGGCGGCCTGAATACGCGTGCGAGGCACGCAGCGCTGTCATTCATGCCCCATTGGTGAGCGCTGGTCCAGAAACGTTGAACGAAGCTCCATGTCCGCCCTTTTTTCGCTTGATTTCTCCACTGGCCGTGCATGCAAGCCACTTGGGGGCCCCTATGGCGCAGAGGCAGGCGTGAGAGCAAATGGGTTGTCGGAGCGCCGGGGGCTTGAGTTTGAACAAAGCTCGGGTGAAAATGTTTATTTGGTAGGGCTGGGCAGTCCATGGGGCTTTCGGGGGTGTGGGTCGCCATCGACAAGTGGACTGGCGGCCTGAATACGCGTGCGAGGCACGCAGCGCTGTCATTCATGCCCCACTGGTGAGCGCTGGTCCAGAAACGTTGAACGAAGCTCCATGGCCACCCTTTTTTAACTCAATTTCTCCACTGGCCGTGCATGCAGGCCACTTGGGGGCCCCTATGGCGCAGAGGCAGGCGCCAAAGCAGATGGGTTGTCGGAGCGCCGGGGGCTTGAGTTTGAACAAAGCTCGGGTGAAAATGTTTATTTGGTAGGGCTGGGCAGTCCATGGGGCTTCCGGGGGTGTGGGTCGGCATCGACAAGTGAACTAGCGGCCTGAATACGCGTGACAGGCACGCAGCGCTGTCATTCATGCCCCACTGGTGAGCGCTGGTCCAGAAACGTTGACACAGCTTTTAGGGTTTAGGGTTTTAGGGTTTAGGGTTTAGGTTTTTAGGGTTTTTAGGTTTTAGGGTTTAGGGTTTAGTTTTTAGGTTTCAGGTTTAGGTTTTAGGTTTTAGTTTTTAGGGTTTAGGTTTTAGGGTTTAGGGTTTAGGGTTTAGGGTTTAGGGTTTAGGTTTAGGGTTTAGGGTTTAGGGTTTAGGGTTTAGGGTTTAGGGTTTTAGGGTTTAGGGTTTAGGGTTTAGGGTTTAGGGTTTAGGGTTTAGGGTTTAGGGTTTAGGGTTTAGGGTTTAGGGTTTAGGGTTTAGGGTTTAGGGTTTAGGGTTTAGGGTTTAGGGTTTAGGGTTTAGGGTTTAGGGTTTAGGGTTTAGGGTTTAGGGTTTAGGGTTTAGGGTTTAGGGTTTAGGGTTTAGGGTT